>OU611972.1:2800565-4197097 GCA_914767545.1 Sesia apiformis | reverse complement strand
TTGGTCTAAAAATAACCTTTAACTCTGTAATAAGTTATTAACTTTCTATCATTAAAATCAGAAATTATAATTATATGGAGACTATCAATTCAAAAATGTAGACCAACGGCAAGACGACGAAAGTTGGAACTCCATATTTTATTTATTTATGTGTAACGATGAAATTCGTAAGGTTACCGACATAGCCCAAAGGATCAGCAAACTGTAGTGGCAGTGAGCAGGCCATATACATGCCGCGAGACCGGTAAGCGACCGGTAAGGCCCGGTGACCACGTACCGAGAAAAATTATCGTAAATAAAATGTTGGTTTCGTAATTAAAATATGAAATAGAACTTTTTGATGGGAACTCGAAAGATGCAGTTAAGTTTGTGTTTGATTATTGTAAAAATTGTGTTTTAGGCGTTTTGTAGTTTCATGGTGATAGTTTAGTAAACTACAAAGTGTTTTTCGTTCGTGGTGTTTGTGTTAATTAAATAAAAGCGTGGGACTGCGTTTTTCGTGTGCTTCCAAGAAGTCCTCTTCTGTCCTCAGTAAACCTACAATCGTTATTACTGAGCGACTCCTGACTTACTTCGACGATTACTCTGACTGACTTACGATGGACATTGACAGGATGCGCTTTATGGTGTTTGTTACGAAAAAAATTGACACTGGCAGAATGTGCTAATTGCATCATTGCCATTTATGAAGAAAAATAATATATAAATATAGATTTCTGTATTTTGTATTATTGTGTACCTTGTTGTACCTACTATTATACATACATATTTTCCTTACGCACTACGCCTGCCTTACTGTCACTTTCCCAGGCCCACTGGAAGAAACCTCCGCAGGAGATAAGCTTGCCTTTTCTGCGTCTTTTATTTTTCTTTCTTTTTTATTTCATTTCAATAAATTATTAAATACACATAATAAAATAAATACAAATACTACTTTAATTAAAGTAAAGATTTAATAAATAAGTATTCAAGTATTATATTGTTATACTTAAGTAGTTTTGAAACACACAATTTTATTTTTACAAACTAAAATTACAAAGCTACTTTTTTACTACTTTTTCTTCACAAGTTTTATCTACATTCACAACTGAAGCTTGAGGTATCTATAAGTGATGTGTGCTTAACTCAAACGAACCACTTTAAAACTACTTTAGTACTGCTTAACTATCGATAGTTACGCAACACTAAGTACTATGATTATTATTGATACTTTTTTTATGAACAAAGGCGGCAGACGAGCATACAATCCAGCTGACGGTACGTGGATACTGTCGTCCATAGACATCCAAGATACATGCCAACATTAGTCCAAAATGACAAACGTTGGCACGCCCCCACATGATTACCTACCTTTGTTGATGAAAGAATGCATTTTGAAAAAGGTTAGGAAAATGGGGAGGGATAGGATGGGAATGGACTCCGGCACATCTCACTCACTACCGTAACACGTACGTACATTAGGGAAATAAGATAAAGTAGAAAATGCAGTACATTTCAACGTAGTCTTCTGTGAGAGAGGGATAACGTGGCCAGTCGAGCGCGCCCAGCGGCTATTGGATTGCAGTGTGCACTCTCCCCCTCAAAAATACTATCGATTGCTACTCCTGACATTTTTAACGAAAATTATCGATAGTATCGACACCGCACTCCGCTCCGCACGCCGTGTGAGATCCGCCTTAGGTAGTTTTATGTTACTCTTCAATTACTATCAAAATAACTGTGGGTACATACCGTCGGTGTCTGTACAATATATTTACTTATCTTATTTTTATCTGGTACACACTCAATCACTGGTGACGTCTTTAAAAATGTCGCCTAAGAAGATAACCTCATCTAGTTTATTAATATCTACCCTTATAAGTGTGTACAAAAATAACTTGATGTTTCCTTGTGGACAGGTTCTCCAAGCGACAAGCCCGCGCTCCGGAGATCATGAACGAGGTGAACTCATACCGCGACCCACTGATGTACAACGAGTGGCCGGTGTACACCGCGTTGCCTCGAGCGGCGCCCAGGTAACAAAACTATTTTTATCTTACCCGTAAGAAGAAGGAATTACAAAAAAAGATATGGAAGATATAAATAAACCTCTAGAAATAATACTCTAGACCAGTGATTCCCAAACTTATTTCGGTCATGGACCCCTTACCATAACAAAAACTTAATTATGAACCCCCAAGTGATTTAACTTTTATGATATATTAAAACCTACTAAAAATACTTTATTCTGTCCTCTCTGATGAGACAATTGCACGTAGGTTGGTAGGTTGCACGTAGGTAGGGGTCCGTATGGACGATCACTTTGGGAATGACTGTTCTAGACTAATAATAACCTCTATATATTGAATGATAATACCTGTAATTCGTCTACTGACTTCTCCTTACCATCCAAAGGTTGCCTGGAAGAAATCGCTCTAGCGATAAGACTGCTAATTGTACTTCTAATTACTTGTACTTATACATACTCGGATTTTTTATTCGAGTCCGTGATATGGCATGTAGAACTGTCAAACACAATTTATTTATACGGAGATGACACTTTATTGACAGTTCTACATGTCATATCCCTTACTCGAATAAAAAATCCGATTTTAGTATTTCTCTGTATGTTTTTGGTGTACAATTAATCTATCCATCTATCTATAAATGTAGTGACATTTATGGTTTCTACAGTACTAAATAACTACATATGGTACAAAAGATAAATAAACATTGAATTACAAATCAAACATTTAGTTTTTGCCAGAACATAGTAATCAAAATAGCGTTATAGTTTTACTATACCTAGTCATTTTTATTTTATTTTTTTAATTTGAAAAAACATATGCTTCGATAAAAAAATATTAATTAAAAAAATATTCTTCGATCGGCCTTCGGTGTAAGTACGAGTACAACCCTAATGAGAATCATTGGATTTAAAAAGTCAAGATTATCCATATTGTGTTTGCATTGAGCACGCACATTCTGAAAGTTTATTGACATTATCATGTGTATCATTGTTGGTGAAATAAATGTCATATTCCTTTGTATGATGTGCTACAGTTCCAATACTCAGCCACAATACGGCTGTATTTTTGCGGTAACGAGATCGTTTCAATTAGCTGATTATACCCGCGATACTGATTATACTTATAGCGATTATAAGGGATAAATTACCTAAAAAATATGCATTGGATATTACAAATGAATATAATTAACCTCAGTAAAGAACGGAGAACGTACGGACTAGCTACCGGGAAGCCTGGTGTGAAATGCCCTTCATCCAGGTGAACCAACGACTTGAAGAAGTTCTCAGATGATGGCTGGATAAGAAGAGCGGACGATAGTGTGTGAAGGCGAGCCAAGGAGGAGGCTATATATCCAGTTCAACCGTACAGAGACTTCAGCTGATAGTTGGAAAAGATATGTTGACGATATCTTTAGTATTATCAAAGGAAGTAGAAAAAAATATATTCAACATCTGAATTCCATTCATCAAAAAATAAGGTTCACATATGAAATGGAGAAAGACAGAGTTTTAGTGTTCCTAGACGTTAAAATAATGGTTAGAGAAGATGGTTCCTGTCCCATAGTTTGTTAAAATAAATAAACGAATGAAACAAATGTAGGTGTGCAGGTAAGAATTAAAGCCCTCGGCACAGCCCCACACCACAAGGTGGGACGAAACTGATAACAAGGTGGGCTTAGCATTTTTTTTCTTAAATTGATTTCTCCGTTATAGGGATTGATAAACCTCGACAGTTGTAAACAAAAATTATTGACATCAATTTTGTGATAAAACTATATACCTACTTCTCTATGAAAATGTGCTTTTTAATTTATGAGACGATAGAAAAATATTTTTTCTCCGAAATTTTCAGTGGCCGGGGTTAGAGATAACGACCTCACGAATTTCAGTCGAAAATAGACTATCGCTTGTAAGTAGTATTAAGTAGTATTAGTAAGGAAAATATAATGACGAAAATAAATATTTTTTTTTGAAAATCGTAATCTAATTAAGAGGGGAGGGTCAGCGGAGGCGAGAAGACGACAGCAGCTTCTTGTCGATACAAACGTATTCTCCTGTTTTCTCCCTGAATTCTGGCAATGGGGTAGTATTTTTTTAATTTGTGACAGATATCTACCATTAGCATTTCTCTATGTTTTGATTTTTTCCATTAGTTGTTTCTTATAGGAGCTAAGACCCTTCTAAAATAAAAAAATGTCCCGTTGAAACGCTGCAAGAAAGAAGCCCAGTGTGCAAATTCAACAGAGCAATTTAGTAATCTCTCACAGAACACTAACTTGAAATGTACGCCATTTCCTACTTTATCGTATTTCCTCAATATGTACGGGTTTAGGTAGTGAGTGATATATGCCGGAGCCTATTCCCATCCCATCCTATCCTATCCCTCTCCATTTTCCTAACCATATCTCCCAATCTATTCCTTAATCTGCAAAGGTAGGCAGCGGATCCGGGGGCGTGCCAACGTTTGTCATTCTGGACTGATGTTGACATGTATCGCGTATGTCTATGAACGACAATATCCACTATCATCAGGTGGACTGTATGCTCGTCTGCCGCCTTTTTCTAAAGAAGAAAAGTGCAATTTATTAGTTTAACACAAAGAAACATAATGACTATTCGTTAATGCAAATTAGAAAAATAAAAATAAAATCGATCCATTTTTGGAGAAGGAAACAAGAGTTACGAAATCTCGATTTTCGCGGTATTTTTATCGCTCATCCTCCCCTCTTAAATTACATATAATCTAATTATACCCGTATTTGTTTGAATAATAGACTGTGTATTAAAAACACACCCAAAATTTTACTATGTAAGTACGAATACATCACTGTGAACTTCAACTGAAATGTCGGGGCATTGGAAACCTATTGTTTGGATAAAGCTAGTATATACAAATATTTATACATACATTACTTGTTTCCATTCGATTATCTACATTGATATTTCTCTGAACTTTATTACGGATCGGCTAGGTGGGCTGATTTAATATTACTACCACATACCAATTAGCCCAAAGACTACGCATCTGCAATAAATTCTTAGAATTTTATTCTACCAATCTAGCGAAAACTAATGCCATCTTTTTTTAAATGACATGTAATTCTTTTCTCGCGCAAAAAACAACGTATCAATAACTCAATTACTTGATCGAAACTAAAAGTTTACGCAGAGTCGAACATGCGGAATCCATGGGATAATTGGTCTGTGGCTGGTAGTTATCGAATGCGAAAAGTGGAATTTCGTGTATCGTGGCGAGGCCTTAGGACTCTTCGTCCTGGTCGACCCGCAACCGGGCGACTAATAAGTGGAAAGTGACTCATTTAAAATTGCTTAGGAAATACAAGTTTATGGAGTCACTTCAATTTATTCACACCTGTCAAGTTGACTTACGAGCACGACCTGGAGACACTCGTGTGCTTGATACATCGCGAGGAGTAGTAGCAAGCTACGGTTGCCATGGACACGGCGAGCGTAATTAACAGCCGCAAAGTGACAGGTGTACAGAACAATTTGGGAATATGAAAAGATAGAAAGAAAAACAGTTTATTTCCTGCAAACAGCGACGAAAAAGACAAAAGACCTTACTAATCACTGAGGATTCGGACCAAAATCCACCATGTGGGCCCAGTGCGAATTGGTGGATACATATACTCAAGTTATTTTTTTTATATTTTATGAGCCATTATCCTTTATTCTTAATTTTGACGTGTTATGTTTGATATGTACAACTCTAATATACATTGAACTACGAACTATTCCATCTTACTTAGTCTCAAAATCAACGAACCAATGAAATGCAATGAGTGTTGTGTTGTTTCAGATTCCGGTATCAATATCCGCCGATATCCCGCGAGGCGTACGGCAGGGTTGTCACCAAAGCGCCGCCGAATGTCGTCCGCACACCCGACTATGACGAGGTACACATATTGAGTCGAACAAGCTTTGCAATCGTCACATCTCTTTGCACGCACACACACAAAACACACATATACACATTTAGTTATTCTTGAATTAGTTAATATGCCTTAGAGTTAAATGACATGATGTACTGCATATCCTGCATGTCATATAGGTCCGAAGGAGACCATTCTGCCGTCCTAGAAGAAAGGGTATTTTAAACAATTTTAGTTATATTTTAAGGAACGCATTAGTAACATTATATTCAGAAATTAAAAATAAACAATGAATATAAACTGACTTCTAGCTTGATTTTAAATTAATGAACGCTGAAAATGAATGTCATGAAAATGCTCTTGTGCCTTTTCATGGAGTGTGATGGACTCCATTATGTAGCCCTATTTGCATAATTATGTAATATTAAAGAAAGGTCTATGCAGTCGACACCTGGACACTCATAGAAGCCATGTGTAGGAAACTGGAAGCCTACGAAATTTACGGATACGAAAGGTAGCTGTGAGTAAAGTATTGGAAGGTCGGCGGCGCACCCGCATACCCCCCGGTGTTACTCCGTGCTGCAGCTTCAGATGTACGAATAGCCATGATGATTGCCAACATTCGTTAGAAGACGGCACTGCAAGAAGAAGATAGAAAAAGAATCGTGAACCACTTACCGAGGCGACTAACATTTCTATGCAATGCTTCAAACTAAAAGTTAAGATTGTACTGCGAATTAGTCTTTTCGGTTGGCGTTACGTAACCGCCTATTGAATATGTTAATAACGAGCTGCAAAGCAATTTGTATTCCTTCGAACGTCTGAATGGCAAATTCTAGGGGTGATGACGACTTTGTTGTTGAGTCTCTACGCTGATTATGACGCTTTTTATTTGTAATTCAGCTTTACATATATGTATACCTATAGTTATACAATTACATGGGAGATTGAAAGGAATCCATTTCCAAAGGCTTTCTTAATGGTGCCTATTTAAAATATTAAAAATTCCAATCAAATTATTTTTACTAGAAGTCTCGATTTAATTTACTACGTAGGTTGACAAAATTATTATAAGAATTAATCTATACTAATATTATAAATGCGAAAAAGTGACTCTGTCTGTCATCTTTTCACGGCTAAACCACGGAACCGATTTTGATGAAATTTGGTACGGAGATAGATCGAAACCCAGGGACGGACATAAGATACTTTCCTGGGACGGACTTAGTGTATTTACCGCGATAACCGAATATAAATTCAATATAAATTAAACAGAAAAAAACTGAATTGGCAACAAATATACAGGTGGGTTAGATTTAAGTTACCTGGTGACAAAAGAGAAACAGGACTAGACTTAATTTTAGTTATGCAATAATAGGGCGTTTTGCTAGTCATGATTTGCTGTCTATTTAGTATATATACTATACTAGCAAAACCCCGCAAACGTTGTCCTGCCATATAAGTTGATGTGTTGCAGCGCCATCTAGTGGCGAGTTACAACAAAGTCGATAGCATAAAAACCTTCTCCATGACAAAATACATATATGTGCCAACTTTCATAGTGATCGGTTAAACGGTGTCGAAGTCTATTAACATCAGATATACCAACATCCATACTTGGGATAACATATATACTTGGGATACTTTGAGAATATCTTATACATTAAAGTACATAAGTCACACTGAAAATTTCCTGAAGTGGCCACTTACGTAAACAATATTTAAAAAGTAATTACAATATTTGAGAATGGAACTCTTTAGCTGTAGAATGTAATTTGTTTCATATAACAGTCATTTGCTTTTTCATTGTGGCGTCATTTTAAAAATTGCATGTCTGTATTACGATGGATTTAAGTCGTGAAAATTTTCGCTGTATGATTTTCTACAGTTTTAAGTGTAATTTGACAACTCAGCAGAGCCTTGCTCGGCTTTAAACTGCTTTGGCGATGAAGCACCAAGCAAGACGACAATTTATAGCTGGTTTGCAGAATTCAAGCGCGGTCGTGTCAATCTCAGTGACGACCGCCGCTGTCAACAACAGAAACATCGATGCTGTGCGCCATATGAGCGAAACAGAGAGGCATGTGACCTACCATGAGATTCAGACATCCTTAGGCATAGGCATGAGTCAGATACAATCAATCTTACACAAACATTTGGCTGTGCGGAAGCTGTGCTCGCGGTGAATCCCACACAATTTGACTAAGGCTCAAAAAACGGAACGCGTCACTTGGTGCAATGCCATATTTACCAGATTCAACTAAGGGGCGTAAAATTTAGTGTAACGGGTGACTTAACATGGATTTACAGCTACGACTCCGAAACAAAGCAAAAAACGACCATTTGGGTCTTTCAAGATGAGCTGAACCCCACCAAAGTGGCGCGTGTGCAAAGTGCCGCGAAGCAGATGATCGCTTCTTTTTTTATAAAAACTGGACACGTGGCTACTGTTGCTTTGGAGAATCGTCGTACTGTGGATGTTGATTGGTACACGACAATTTGCTTGCCGGAAGTTATTGACGAACTCCGTAAAAACAACCATAAACGTCGCATACCTAATCTTGCACCATGACAATGCACTGGCATTGTCATGGTGCAAGATTAGGTATTATGGTGTTATTATGGTGCAAGATATTATTATGGTGTTGAGAACTGTCTCACACGGCCAAACAGACAAACAACTTTTTGAAGGCGAAAAACGAAGAACTCATGAGGCATCTTCCATACAGTCTCGACTTGGCACCTTGTGACTTCTTGTTTTCAAAAATTAAGAACCAATTACACGGTGAACGATTTTCATCGTCGGAAGAGGCTGTCAAAGAGTATGAAAAACATGTTTCCGAGGTCACCACGGAGGAGTGGAATAAATGTTAAGGAAGTTGGTTTATTCGTATTGGCGCTCACGGAGCATATTTTGAGAAACAATAAATTGATTTTTGGCCATTCATTGTAATTTTTTCTTATTCATTCTGCCAACTTTCAGTGTGGCCCTCTTATAATCTATGACCAAGAATAATTGAAAGAAAACAGTCAACAAACGTATACTTTAGAAAAAAAATCGAAATATAATATGCAACTTTCAAGCTACATAGAACCGACGTGAATTTCTGTATAAACACTTCATTTTTAACGTTTCCATCAAAGCTAAGAACGGCTAATTGTTTATTTTGAAAAACATAATCCACAGCATAAAAAACATGGACAAAATGGCGCGATGAAAAGAAACAAAACGAAATCTTCATCAAAGTGCTTCCTTTTCGTTCGAAACAGTTCGCGCTTCGCTCTATTTTCCCTTCTTTTTTCATAAACGTCCATTGACGCAATTTGTTCAGCAAAGACTTCTTTGAAGTGTTCAAATTGGATTGTTCCCTTTGTTTTGGTTTGTTTTCATTTACGTTTTTAAGCGGTTTGTCGGAGAATTAATTGTGTTCTTTACTGTAGTCCGAAATTAGATATTGTGTGGAGTTATTTTGGTTATTATTTTTTATAAGTTTAAGTTTTTTCATTACTATATGATTTACGAAAAAGAACAATAAATTGATAAGTTTAGTACGGCCAAAAGGTCAAAAGTGAAAAAAGTAATACAAAGCCGATAATAAAAGATTATTCTAGTTATGTAAGTCACAGTACTATTAGAAATAACGAAAGAGAGGCCCTGTGGCGCAATGGATAACGCGTCTGACTACGGATCAGAAGATTCCAGGTTCGAATCCTGGCAGGGTCGTGGAATTACTCCTATTTCACCTTTTTTTATTTACCTACCTATATTTACCTTGTGTATGTGAACACTAGTGTATAATAAATCAGCCATCAGCTAAAAAAGCCATGTTAAAGCTGACATCAGCCTTTAACATCCACTGAAGTTTACAAACTGGGGATGAGGTGCTGCGAAACTGTAACCGAAACTATCGCATACCCGAATTACAAGATTATTCGAAATAGAAACCGAAATAAAACATTGGGATGTTATTACAAATAATTTCATACGTTGCTGTTAGGGGCGGAAATTGAACATGGCGAATTCTGACAAGTTCTTGATGATTGCATTTGATTTGACGACAACGTTTGTGTTATTTATGAGAGTACATTACACCTATTTGGTTATATTTTGCTTTGCTTTGAGTTAGGAATACATTTCTTAAGAAGTTCATTATACACATATCCCTAGCCGGAAACCTTATCTGAAACCACATACGAAATAATTTCGTATTCGTAAGTTCGTTCGTTCTGTAACCGAAGCCGGTAAGAGAATATACAATATATCAGTATCTGGATCCGAAATGTCATATCACTAACAACCGTAGTACAAACCTTCCCTTGCATTCAGGGGGAGATTTTAGACAGTGTCGCCTGTAATTCTTTTTTAAATTTTATATTCATATAGCATACACAGAAAATATTTTATATAAAAACCTATAGGATTTGTTCTGACACTGCAATATAACTAATATAAACTAAACAAATTATATATGTATATGTAATACTTAATTACTTAATATCTAATATATATAATATATCATCTCATTAATAACTTCACATCGGTATTAAGTTGGAAGTGGGTACTCAGAAAATTACAACTTGTTTATTTGTCTCTCTCTGGGCCGGTTAGTATAAGATAACACTTTTATTGTCATCGAAAATGTATGAAAATTCAGGATTCTCCAACTCAAATAACAACTGAGGGAATTGCCCTACAGCTTCGGTGTCATTGTAATAAATGCTTAGACTAACAATTTCTGACAGAATATAAAATTACCTATATTTGGCCGCCACTTTGGTTTGGCCGTTTTTGGTACAACAATTTATGAAAACTAAATAATGTTCTTTGCCTTTTTCTTAAATATGCCAAGTTTCTTTTGTCAGACACTTCTAGGTATATATGGCTCATATACACAAGGAGAGTTCTCCTGTTATCATCATCTGATCACTGTACTGTTATCATCGAGTTTTTATCATTATCAAGATTCATTTACTCCTTGTGTAAATGAGCCTTTATCCTGGGCTTCGATGGGCTTATCATAAACGCTTTGTTCTAGATGTTCGGCATACTGAATGTGCCCCACACGTCTGGTAAGATCCTGCGGTACCCGGGACCTTCGCGTCCCCGCGGCAGCCACACCTTCATGGTACCTCCACAACGGGACAGGTACCTATGAAAATCTATTCACCCATTTGCCAATAGAGCGTAAGCATACAATTATTACGGTTATAAAATAAAAAATGGCTAGGAACAAATCGCTTTAACGTAAAACTGATTATATTTGAATGGGTACTGAATTTAATTTCTTTAATATAATGATTCTCTTTTAATTCTTTAATGCGGTTCGTGTGCTGCAGGTTTGAAGCCCTTAAGAAGCTGATCCGACAGGAGCACGTCCGCGAGCTACAAAGGAAATACGAGACGGAACAGAAGCAGGAGCTGAAGGAACTCGCTGCCGGACGAGGGTCAGTTTTTTTTTAAACCGATAATTACTACAGACAAACAATATAAGAGAGCCCTCGCCTTCACGGCAAGGGTGTGGGACGGGGGCAACGCGAAAATTGCCCGGAGAGCGGGCAGTACAAAAACTCACTTATTTTGTTAAGACGGTACAAAAACTCACTTATTTTGTTAAGACGGTACAAAGACTCACTTATTTTGTTAAGACAGTACAAAGACTCACTTATTTTGTTAAGGCGGTACAAAGACTCACTCATCGTGTTAAGGCGGTACAAAGCCTCACTCATTTTGTTAAGACGGTACAAAGACTCGCTCATCGTGTTAAGGCGGTACAAAGCCAAACTTATTTTGTTAAGACGGTACAAAGATTCACTTATTTTGTTAAGACGGTACAAAGACTCACTTATTTTGTTAAGGCGGTACAAAGACTCATATAGATATACTATACTCATATCATATACTCATATACGTTATTACTATACAAGGTGTCACTGAAATAACGTAAAAACGAAAGAAAACAACTTGTTTAATATCGAGAGTAGAACCGATTCTACCAGTTTTTACAATAGGTTTTTTTTCCTAACTCTTCCCCAGCGCCGCGCCCGCATTACTCTGTACTGAGCATTGAGCGCTACGGGCGTTTTAGATAAAACAACAAAACCACATGTTTGTAACCTTTGATTTATTGTGTAAAATAATTTTATTTTTCACTAGAACTATTAAATGTAATTTAAAAATAATTTAATTAAATAATTTCCCGAAAATTCTCAAATATTTTATTCTTACAGGCCGACACAAATAACAATTTTCATTACAAAATTCCCAGAAATTTCAGCATAACGTCCGGACATTGAAATAGAAATACCAAAAATAGAACTATCCAACAAAAAATTGGGTCATCTGTAAATATAGACTCGGTTCCGGGGAAAATCGTAAAAGTTTCCATTATTCCCGTACTTCTTACAATTTCCGCAAAAAAAAATCTGTCTACCTACTTGCAATATTGAGCTAAAAATGTACATACAAAGGGTCTACTCATAAAGCATTTTATGACGCACAGATTAACGGATAAATCGGTTACAAGGAAATGGTGTCGAAGAGGATAACGAACTTGTATGAAAATGATAGAGTGAAGAGAAGAGGGCGACCCACGCAAGTACAATGTCCGGCGATATATTAGGCACTTCGTGAATGAGAAACAATGATCACACAGTGAAATCATTTATGAACAATTCAATGTCTGATCAGAAACACGTACACGGAAACTTTGTGTACGTCAAGTTAATTTTGGAAAATAACGAAACTTTGTAATTGTATTGATGAAATACACCCTGCTTTGAGAGACGACACCGCTATTAAATTAATTAATTAAGAAACTAAACCCTTACTTGAAAGGCACATATAGCACTACAACGGTTAGATTTACACAACAGATTTCCTCTAGTTATACAATTGCTATTCGGTGTGGCCCATAGGGCTCAAGTAAGTGTATATTCTTCAGGGACCTATCAAAGCGCCGGGTAAACAGCACCGGCGATCCTAGGGTTGGCCGTTACCTAGTGTAACGTATTAAGCGCAATCCAGCGAGGTAATGCCGCCAGTATGCCGGGTACCTCGCCACAGGGATCAGATTTGTACAACATGCTCAATATGAATTGAAAACTGAAAATGAAGTACAATAATGAATTAGATTTGTTTAAAAATTCCAGGTTTACATTTTCTAATGTTAACTGAATATATTTTTAATGTAAATTTCAACAACCGAATAGTCTAGTTGGTATCATTCTGCCTGCACAAAGGGTCTCGGGTTCCGATTGACGATTGGACGTTCATTTGTATAAAAACAAATGTTTTTGTTCGGGTCTGCGTGGTGCGTTCATGTTTCTATGTGTCTCTGGACCCACGACACAAGGAATCCTTGTGTGGGATATTGTGTAGCGTTATTTTTTTTAATATAAGTATAATTTTATTCCCTCAATAATTTAAATAATTATATTTGTTACAACAAATATATTTTCAAAATAAGGTTTTATAAATTCAAATTCAAATTAAATTTATTTGTTCAAAACAGATAACATTCAAATTATTGCACAGCTGTCTTGCTGGCGTACACATTTTAACTAAAAATAACAAGATGTAAACTTAAATCATGCATCACTTATCACTAACTTATTAATTATTATGTATATATTTATATATTTCAATAGTGTCTTTTAATTAAACTATTTTCTCTAACCTTCCGCACTCTCATATTTGGTTCTATTAATGAGAGTATCTAGAAGACGAATCAACAATTAATGTTAATTTGATGACATTAATTTAAATACAAACATGAGTTCAGAATGATAAATGTTGGCCGCCCCGGGACGTGCTGCCTAAGAAATTTAGGGATGGATTTGGAAAAAGAGTTGGAAAAATAAGGAAGGATAAGTTAGGATGGGATGGGAATGGACTCTGGTATATCTCACTCACTACCGAAACACACGTACATTGGGGAAAAGGATATAGGGTAAGAAAGCTTTATGCTTAGGGCACAATAAATGTTGTTAATATATTATGCTATTTTTTTTCTCTTGCAAAATGCCTTAATGTTCAGGTACTTGATTATACAAGTGCGCTTTGGAAAGAAATCAAAATGGCGGATGTATTTTTACAAAATGAAGATCACAATCTTTTTTTTCGGAACATGGCCTGTGAGATATCATATTAGAGAGTAGAATAGAAAAATATACAATTTATGTTATCGATGTTTAATTTGTGGGTTAAACGGAACTAATTAAGAAACAATATTTATTAAATAAAAATAAAGTTCAAAACTACATAAAACCCGAATACGCAAGTTTTAAATAAATTTTAGGTTCTTAAACAAACAGTTTATTTAAACGAAATCTTGATACAACGAAATTTAACCACGTCAATGAGTGCGTACCCACAATAAGCTCCCTTTGCTCAGATAACGTCACATATTGCCGGGTATTGTACCAGGTTTTCACATCTACACGAGATAGTACGAAAAATCTACAATGTCGAACTTGTACTACGAATATTATTGAATTTTTGTCCTAAAAATAGTAGACACACTGGGACTTACGAAGTTAGGCTTTCCCCGTTCCATCGATACCTTCAATAGCGTGTTACGGAGATTTATAGCAATGTACATAAAATCAAATCATTTACTGTGAGTCATCATCATCATCATCATCATCATCTCAGCCCTTGGACGTCCACTGCTGGACATAGGCCTCCCCCATTGTCCGCCATTTAGACCTATCGGCAGCGACCTGCCGACTGTGAGTAATAGCAGATAATAATTAAATATAGTATAAATTATTAGAGACGTGTACCTATTTGTCAAAATTAACTTTTATAACATTTCAACGGTTTACCTTTATTTATGATAGCGACAGAAGCTCTTTTTAGGGACTTACCATTTATGCATAGAGTTTCTTTGATCAGCCGTTCACGCAAAGCACCACAAAATTGAATTGCAAATTGATTTTGGTATTGAATTACATATTTAAGTACGTTAACATATTGTTAAAATCATTGAAATAATACAATCGTTCTAAATCGAGCCCCTGGCTAATCAATTTGTTTCATTCTCTTGCAGTGATGACTACGTGTACGGAAGCTACGGCGAGCAGGAGCCTCGGGGACTACAGCCGATCCAGATGGAGTATCCGGCTGACGAGCCCAACGCCCGGCAGCATAAGTGAGTATCCGAAACCAATCTTACTTTTTTCTGTTGGTCGATTTGTCTAGGTGGTAATGCTGCTGTCCGATAGATCCCGGGTTCGATGCCCGTTCAGACAGTTATTTGTTTGAAGAAAATTTTGTTCGAGTGTAGTTCATGTTTGTATGTATCTCTGAACCCACGACCCAGAGAATTCTAGTGTGGGTCATTGAGTGGGAGTCGTACAATATTTACTTTTATCTAATAAGTTTATTTTATTTCAACAATACCTACGTCAGTCAGTGGACTGACTGACGTAGGTATAATGTTAAGTGTGGATGACTGCCCACATTAAATATAATACATATACATATAATACATACATCTATACATATAATAAAACAGTAAAAGGGTTGAGTCTGTACATTGACTTAATTGAAAAAATATATATTGGTAGGTCTCTACAAGCTACAGAACTCAAACCAGTAATTTTTAAATATGTTGTCTGCGTTTGTTTAAGCATCACGTAAAAACTACTGAATATATCCAGAAGGAATACTTAGCTATACATTAGTAAAAGGATTCAGAAGGAAAAGGATTGGTATATGGTGTCATCTTCATATGACACAAGGAAGTTGAGTTATAGAAATAAATAAAATAATACGTTTAATAGAATTACCTACTCAAAAACTACAGGATGGATTTTCACCCGTAAAATCCATATCGGTGCTTTTACAGGTGTTAAAAATATTTTACAGCTGCTTAGTCCACGCGAGCGAAGCCGCGGGTAGAAGCTAATAATATTATAAATTCGAAAGTGTGTTTGTTTGTTACGTCTTCATGACTAAACTGCTGAAGCGATATCAATGAAATTTGACAGAATCTGGAGAGGGGCATATAATACTTTTCATCCCGGAAAATTTGTTTAGTTTCTCCAGGAGGAACCAATTACTTTTAAAACGCGCGCATAGCCGCGGGCAATAGCTAAGTAAATTATACCACTAATTAAATAATGCCTATCGGCCATCTTCGTGTTCCGAACGAACACGAAAACATAATAAGAAAAAAGAAACAAACATGTAAACTCACTTTCAGAGTTCATTATGTTGTAACCACTCCATGTATAGTCTCTCGGCGTTCAGTAGCGGTTGGAAATACGAAGGTGGCCGACCAACGTTGAAATCGGTTCAGTGGCGGCGGCTTTAGAAAATCACCAGCCCATCTCTTCGCGTGGGTATCGGGAAGCGTGGGTATCGTGGTATCGGTATACAAACCCTGAACAACTACACCAACTCTAAAATAGTGGACTCGCCATCCCGCTTGGCCAACGTGGCGTTTTAAGGCCATATATCCCTCACGCACAAGACAATGTGCAGGACTCTTTGGCGGGAATCCGAGAATTAAAGTTGAGTTTTTGTTTGATTATTCTAAAAAATGTGTATTGTGGGATTTGAGGTTTAATAATGATGGTTTATTAAACTTCAAAGTGCCCAGTATTAGTGTATAATGTTTGTGGTAATTAAATAAAAGCGTGAGACTGCATTTTTCGTGTTCTTCCAAGGAGTCCAACTCTGTCCTCGGTAAACCTACTGTCAATTTACTAAGCAACTCCTATTTCGACGGGACTGGACAATGACGTGATAAAAACAATTCCGTGTTTTCTTTGCTGTGTGTGTGGACCAATTATTTAAAAAAAAAATGTAGGTTAGGTGGCAGGTGTCCACCAGTGGTTCATATAAAAGGCTGGTTTCTGTTATTATAACTAACCTAAGTTTAATAATCTATTTGTAACATTAGCAACACGCGCTCTTCGCTCTGGCTTTGCGTTTAATATAGTTGGTAATTCACAGGAAACCGGCGGGCGGCAGTCGCCAGGTGTCGCAGTTCTCTCGCTACTCGGACGTGATGTTGCCACCCGTTCGCCGCACCATCTACCACCCGTACTTCGACAACGTCGCGCCGGATCTCGCACCCTACGCGTACTGAACTCCACTCACCTTCGGACCGAGAGAAGGAACAGTCGAGAACATTCTCGACCTCCCGGGAGTCTCTCCCACAATGTACAAACATTTCACGGGCTTTAACTCTTATCAGTCTTCTATCCATATCGAGAGCATATCTAACGCTTTTGCTTCTTGAATGCGAGCTTCCTCCGCATTACCTGCAATAATTTTATACTTGTACCGAGGTCTACTCGGCGTAGAATACGCAAATATACCCCCTTTTTGAATAATCGCATTGTATTTTTCGATAGGTGTTAAGGTTTAATGCAATTCTCTCGTTGGAATTATAAATATCCCTAGTTATTAAATTAATGTACTTCCAAATTGGAAAATAAGCTGCACTATATCGTATACAAGGCGTGCAATTAACTAACATTTCCGTCAATTCCCAATAAGTTAACGAATTTGACAATAAAAAATAATTACTGACAATAATTCTTTATGGGTGTTTACAACTCGATGTTTAGTAGAATTTAAGCGTGCCGCAATGGCAACACTTGTTTATAATTAGTAATTTAATGGAGTTAATTGTTTTCTGAACGCATTGTGAGAGCGGGTTGAATTTATGGCCTCTCTTCGTATTCCTCTCTGAATGAACCTCCTTTATTGTCCAAATACTAAATTCAATGTCGTTTCACCCGTTTGCCTAAAACTCTTTATTGAACTCGAGGCATTGTCTGAGCCCGACAGCCTCCCTACACGAAACGAACAACAATATCTCAAAACTCCGCTGATAAATTATAGTTGTATCTCTTGTTGCTCCTACTTTTCAATGTGTGTGTGTAACAAACACATGTGAATGTGAAGCAAAATGTTTAAGAAAAACATTACAATATTACCTACCTACTACTAAGGTTAATATCTATACGTCTACTCCAATTTGTGTTATAAATAACGCATTAGATTATAATTTTACCTGTGTATTTTGATATACCTTCGTAATCCGATTAGAAACTGCCATAGATGTATATTTTTGCAAATCTTTAACACACTATAATCATAATGGAGGAACTAAACCATCGTAACCTGATATCAATGTTTCTTATCATTTTTCTAAAATATCTAAATAATTGCGTATTAAATTGAAAGAAATTTCCATTAATGGAAAATACTTAAATACTTGTGGAGATATTATGAACATGATGTGAAAAGTTAGCCCCGCCCTTCTTGCTAAGAAAAGGGCTTACAACTCCATAAATTATTATTCTGAACTATGAAGAAACTTTCTGACTCCTTTATAATTTTAGAAAATTGGCCAACGTTTGACAATAAAACGGCAACTGTCTATGATATCATTTGATGTTTTATCATTATATATATATATATATACATATAAACTTATACATAATTTATTGTTGTGATTAGGCGCTAAGTGTAATGTTATCGTGTAATATATTAAAAGCCTTCAAGACGGTTAGTCGGCCTCGGACAAGAGGGCAATCGGAAACCTTAATAAAAATATTTTGGAAATGTACTTACTGTCCGGCACCGAGGTCCGACAGAGAAAATGCTTTAACTACATTTAAATGTTTCATGTTTATTGTAATAGTTAATATTGTACATTAGCAATCGCGTGTGCGCGGCTTACTTAGTATCTGTGTACTATTTAATACATAGGTGTAGGTGTGGAGACAGCCTAATGAAAGAAAGCGACTACTTGAAGTTTATACTGTGTCTGTGTCAACTAAAGTAGCTTCGAAAGTGAAATTGGAAAAAATAACAATAGACAATGCTGATTATAGTCAGCTCCTTCGTCGAAAACTTTATAATCGAAACTCAAAGTAGGTACCTCACACATTGGTACCTGTACTGAGTTCTCTTCATAACTTTGAAGTTTCTACAATATTAACTTGCCTACAATCAATGATATATTTCATTAATTTCTTTGTCGCACCGAAAGTCTAAGGCTGTACTAAAGGAAATTGTTACCTATTTGTGTATTTATTATTATTATACATATATCTAATCGTCTATCGACTTGATAAGTATTGACGGTCGACGACATAACCTCACAGACTATAAAATTTGGCTTTAAAATATATTACTCACGTATTATGGCTTTAAGTAAGTCAGTGAATTCATTAATCTTCTATTTATTGTATTGGACCGTCATACAGCCGGTCCTAACCTACATGTTACAATTAGCGAGATATATTTTTATTATAATTTTCTAACAATATTCTGTAGTGTTTTACAAATTTATTTTATTGTCTATTTAAAATCAATAATGAATTAAGTAGTTAGTAATACGATGAGTAGTGTCTATTGAAAGAATATTGCAATTAAAAATAGATGTTTAACTAATATCCTTTAAAAGTTTCATTAAGTGTAGAACTTTCGCAAATACATATCTTTGCGATTATGATATCCAAATAAATATGAGAATCGCGAAATAACCATATCAATATTTAGAGAAATGTATCTTCTGTAAAACCATCAAATGTGTGAAGTGGTAAAAGTCCGTTAAGTTACTAAAATAGTAAAAATTGAGAAAATGGCAACCCCAATGATTGACAATTGTGAAGATCAAAGTACTATGTATTCATACTAATAAAAAGGGAGTTAGACGTTGCCATCTTTCTCCCCACTTGGAATTAACTCGTTTGTAATATTCGAAAAGTAAACAGATTCAATTGGTGGAATTATTAAATAATTATAATGTAAACAGCAACTAAACAAATTAGCTAATGTAAAAATGGACGTTACTGAAATGACAATAAATTAAAAAGACAATAAAAACTTTATGAAATAAACACTGTTTTGAAGTAATGTAAAACATAAAAGACAAATTAAATCCACGGCCGCGTTTGTACGACTACCTATTAGATATAAAGGTACTTTAACCATACTAATTAATGTTTTGAAATTGTATATTAATTGGTGGTTTTTTTGAAAAATAAAGATAGTTACTCCTGAGCACAATGATCTTGTTATTGTTGGTGATTTTCATCAACGTTTTATCCCATAGCTATACCCTACACCTGTTATTGATATCTATTAAAAAGTTATGATTGATGCAATTTACATACTAGAATGAAAGAATAGTTACTTCTGTCTCGTCATCAAGAGATGGCGGGAGCGGCAAAAATATCAAGATGCATAATACAGATTGTGCAATTTGCATAAAATAACGTAATTATCCGCTTGAAGTGATACCAATGCCATTACTAAATCGATGGCCACATATGGCTCTCATTTAGACTAATTTTCGCATTAACGCTTTACCATACCATACCAACTTCCTTATAACTTTTACGCGGTGAATGGACTAATTCTGCTTTTTGCGACTAATTAATTATCGACTTTTCACCTGTCTAGTCAGAACACAAGTCCAATACTGTTGTACATGCCAGAAATAGGGACGCTACCAGCTTGTCTCTTGACTGCTGGATATAGGCCTGTCCCGAGGCTCGCCACCGTGCACAATCTTCCGCTCCTGTCATCCAACTACACATATTATAATCATTATTTTCTTGCATATTATAAACATTGTAGGTTCGAACGCTCGATCAGCCAATACTAAAAATAACTATAATATATTACAATACAATATACTAAACAGAAGAGAACCCGTGCCCATTACGGTCGTTCTCGGTATGTCCTAGACAACCTCGACAACCCAATTACTGCTACCAATCCCGGTTCACTACACTCACAAGCTACACATATGCACCATCCCGTAGTGGCGCCAACAGATCGTCGGAGTTTCACTGCTGTGGTTGCGTTTAGGTTTTCAGGAGCGCTGGAGGCCGAGATGATGTATCCCAGGGCAGCTGGGCCCCGGAACAGGCTTATGATTTTTATTTCAACGCTTCTTCCGGGCGGCCTTCAACCGAGCGGCCTCTTAGATTTTTCATGACGTCTTGTCAGAATATGATCGATTCTTTATCCAATTTTAGATTTTGCAGACATAAAGTTGTTTGCAACTAGCATCTATTGTTTTCGGTCAGTGCTATCTTCACTACAAGTATATTCATGTCAAAAAGATAAGTAATGCGTTTGAGTAAGAAGATGAGTAGATTGAGCGATCTTCTAAGAAACGCCTGTTTATACATAGAAAATATAGAAATATCATTAAATAGTGAAATGTAAGGGTTAACATAATTAGCGAATTCAAACAGAATGATATACAGAATACAGAGATTATACAAAATACAGAGGTTATAAAGGATGAGCTATTGGATTAAATGTTTCATCAGGTAAACAGTTAACTGTAGCCGAAAATCGTATGAAGTTTGGTCGTATACGATACGATCGTATACGATCTTCTCGCCCGAACTCTCCTTGTGTATAGTAAGTAATAACGAGTCTAGCAAACAGAATTCAAGTACAGCTCTTACAATTGCTCGCTGGTCGACGTTGGATTTGAAATACAGTAAGTTTCGGAGTTCACATATTATAATATCCACCAACCTGTTCTTATTATATAGGTACCTACATAATTTTGTACGTATGAAATTGTAATCAAATTTCTTTGGTTGTGCTATTTGTACCTGGCTGGTTGTAATACCATTAAAAGTTGACATTCTAAAAAAAATATTAAAAAAAATCAATATCCCGCCATTTTTCCGTTGTTTTCCAGTCTATGAAAATGAGTGAAAGTAATGAAGAAATTCGACACATTTTGAAATTTTATTACTTAAAAGGCAAAAATGCAGCACGAGGCGCAAAAAAATGTACCCTTTATGGATCTAATGCGGTATCGGTAAGGGTAGCACAAAGTTGGTTCAAGCGATTTTAGTTTGGAAATTTTAACGTGAAAGATGCAGCTCGCTCTGGTCGCCCAGTTACAGATAAAGTCAATGCCATCTGTGAAAAAGTGGAGCAATAATTAATATAATATAATATAATTATATATTAATTTACACGTCAGTAATTATAACATTACTGAGGATCTGGGTATTGATCATAAAAGGGTTTTAAGTCATTTGAAAAAGTCTGGGTACCAGAAAAGCTCGATATTTGGGTGCCACGTGATCTTACGGAAGAAACCTCATAAACCGTGTTTCCATTTGCGATTCTCTGTTAAAACGAAACGAAACCGAACCATTTTTGAAATGATTGATCACGGGTGACGAGAAGTGTATCACTTACAAAAAGATCGTGGTCAGAACACGGACAGATTCCGCAAACAGTGGCAAAACCCCGCCTAAAGCGAAACACGGTGGTGTTGTGTGTATGGTGGGATTGAAAAGGTATTGTTCATTATGAGCTTTTAGCGCCGGGGAAACTATTGATTCTGACCTCTACCTCCAGCAACTAATGAAATTAAAGCAAGCAATTGAGACAAAACGGCTTGGGCTGATAAACAGAAAGGATGTGATCTATCACCATAATAACGCCAGACCACACACATCTTTAGACACTCGGAAAAAATTGAGAGAGTTTGGCCGGGAAGTGTTTAAGTAGCGTAAAGTTGACATCAAGAGAGGACTGTCAAAACTACTTATCGCAATTTTTTAGGCAAACGTCCCAGAATTTCTACAGCAATGGGATCATGACTCTATCGACAAGATGACAAAAAGTTATCGAACAAAACGACATATATTTATTATAAGTAAATGTAATTAAATATTAATTGAATCTTCCGGGCTACTTGGCCGAGGTCTTCTGGAATCTCTTTTCTTTCTTCCAAACGTTTCGTCAACAACTGCGGTTGACATCTTCAGTGGCGACTGCGTTCACTTTCGGAGAGATGTTATCTCTTTGGCTTCTCGAGCGCAACTGACTCGACGACTGTGGCGCACCGGTATTTATAGTGGGCGAAGGTACTTGTGATTGTGTGTATACTGATGCACCGATATTTATAATTTATTCGTAAATTTCTCGAAATTTACGAAGCTACGAACATAAATTGCCTTTATGTTCTTTAATGCGGGTATTGACACTCCGTTTTGTAGTGCCAATATACACTGACCCACAGGAGCATGGTATTTCATATACTCCAGTACTTATTTTATGGTATTTTATATACAGGAGGACAACGGATCTCTGGGATCTTTGACTGATGTGATGATATTTGTGAGTTGGCTCGTAGGCTTGAAAATGGTCTTCACGTTTTTCTTTTGTAAGATCTTGCTGATGCGATCTGTTACGCCTTTTAAGTAAGGTTTTAAGTAAGAACGCCCTGCTTCTCTCTGGGTTGGTGTCGATATTGTCAGCTTTTTTGGCTCCTGTTTTTGGTTTTTGCGCCCTCTTAATTTCGGAGACTGTGTATCCGTTGCTTTGAAGGGCTTGGTTTAAATGTATCACTTCCGATTGTAGATGTATCGGTTCGCAGATTCGTTTCGCCCGGTCCATCAGCGTCTTCATCATTGCTCTCTTTTGTTTAGGATGATGATTGGAATCTTTATGTAGATATCTGTCGGTGTGGGTGGGCTTGCGGTAAACTTGATGCCCCAGACTGCCATCTCCATTTCTGCTTACCAGTACATCTAAAAACGGAAGCTCCCCATTGCTTTCTTTTTCCATGGTGAATTGGATTCTTGGATGGATGTTGGACATCAAGCTCACAGGGAAGAGAGACGAGAGGGGGGGGGGGGACAAAAACAGACTCGGTACACACACAATCACAACTACCCTCGCCCTCTATAAATATCCGTGCGTCGGTACACACACAATCACAACTACCCTCACCCACTATAAATACCGGTGCGCCACAGTCGTCGAATCAGTTGCGCTCGAGAAGCTGAAAAGATAACATCTCTCCGAAAGTGAACGCAGTCGCCACTGAAGATGTCAACCACAGTTGTTGACGAAACGTTTGCAAAAAAGAAAAGAGATTCCAGAAGACCTCGGCCAAGTAGCCCGAAAGATTCAATTAATATGGACACCGGCCGAGAAAGCCTACACTCCACTATAAATGTAATTAAACTTTAAAAAATCGTCTCGAATTTGTATAAAATATAAGAAGAAACTTTTTCGTCGACATTAGAGTATTATATGAATATCACTTACTATACATATAATAAAACTGTAGAACCAGCGTGTCTGTACATTGAATATATTTACCAAAAACTGATTGAGGGCGATGAAGGAAGGGTATCGGAATACAAAAAGATTTTAAAAATTTTTGTCTGTCTGTTTGAACACGCCAATTTCCAAAAGTACTGAACGGATTTTCATGAGGTTTCCACAGGTAAATTAAATTAGCTTGGCGCTTCGAATAGGCTTCTTTTGATCGAAATCGGTGGACGGGAAGAACAGATATCCCAATTTAGAGTTTAAAAACTAAAATTGCACGCGTACGAAGTCGCGGGCGCAGCTAGTAGATATCATAAGAACAGAGCGGTCGGTGATAAATTTGAATGTCAAATTTTTATACTCCTCAAAAAACTTTTTGAACGGTATATACATAAGAAATCTATAACTTTAATCATGTGATGGAAAGCAAACGTATAAGTTCATTAAAATACGTAAAGCATAAATTACGTCACACGAATTTCATGATTTTTGGAGTCGTCCCCCCCCCCCCCGCCCTTGTCACAGGTGGTCACATTTGTGTGACCCCCCCCCCCCCCTCCCTGGTGTTTAGACCACGTCACATATTTTGCAATTTTAAATTTAGAAATTATTAAATTTAAACAATCTTATAATAATGTTGATAGAGTTGGTAATCTTTTAAAGATTTTCGTTAAAGTTGAAGTTTAGTTTTAATACTTTAGATTTATACTTGTGACGTCACGAAGCTTATGACTCGTCCCCCCCCCCACCCTTGTCACACAGTGTCACACTTTGCTGACCACTCCTTAACGTGTGACGTAATTTATGGATGACCCCTTATAGACGACATTATAGATAAATACCTGCGACAACGATACAAACTAATAACTTGGCCATTGTTCCAAGCAGCAGGATCAAAAGTTGAAATTGCCATAATTTTGAAAATTGACAGTCTATTTGAAAACGGCACGCAAGAAGTACAATAGTCTAATTTTATAGTAGAATAAATAGAATAAGTACTCGTACTGCCGTTTTAAAATAGCTTTCTTAGTAAATTTCTGCTCAATCGGATGAGACGAAACGACGAAAACTTTTACCACTGTTTGTAACTGCGTCATTAGCAGCTATCATAATAGATATAGCTAAGCTAACCGTTCGAAGTTTTCTTTGAACAAACTTGGGCAGATTTCAACAAAGTTCGATTGACCTCTCAATTTGCCTCGTCGATTTAATTAAATATTCATTGTCCAAGATAAGGTTTCGTCGTTTTGTAAGTCTAATGAACATTAATGAGGGTGTACTTTAAAGTTTCCACTGGTTAATCACCTGAGCTTAAACATTTTTTTTTTCAATAAGTAAAATCGTATAATCGGAGACACGGATGTTGATGTCTGAGCGAACAAAATTGTTTATTTACAAATATAATTAATATTTTTTATTACAATTATTCATATTATTTGCAATATTCATTTTATTATATTACTAGCTTTTGGCTGCAGCTCCATTTGTGAGGAATTTTGGTAGGTACCTATTTGGCGGAATATTGAATTAGAAATTGAATAAGATTTTTTTTTTTAATGTGGATATTAATTTAATAATTTTAAAAGTAAATTGAACACATATTATGTATATGATAAAGAAAATTAATTATTTACTTTAATTTACTTTTATTTACTTTAATAGCTATGAAGCGGTGCCAGCGTGCAAAACAAACAATCGGGTACTGAAGTACACAGTATAATATTATATAGTATCTACGATAAAGAATAAAGATAGAGATGAAGTAATCATGTGTCAATCGCTATCTGTGCCTAATGGAATGACACCTTCCATTAAGTCATCTGGCTGGATTTGCATATGCTTACTTATGTACGTCATAAATAAAATTCCTCGCTTGCCTTCGTAGTCACATTTCGTCGCGACATTATTGATTTTAATTAAAAACAGTTCTTATAATATTTAATATAATATTATTAAAAATATAAATAATAAATTTGCACTCGACTGTACTGAAAGGGGCGTGAATACGACTGATGAGCTAATCGCCGAGCGTTGCAGTGTGCCGCGCCCGTCCCACCCCATACATACCGCTTAACAGTCCTAAAAATTGACGGATCGGTGTCTGGTCGGATTGAAGATCGGTGTCTAATATTATAATCTAGTAAAACTTACGCTAAATTGCCCTAGCTCCAGACTAAGCTTTTCTTTAAAGTACCCCCTTTCTGAATATATCATATCAACAGAAAATATTTGTCTTTATTTTAGGAACGCCTAATTTATTTTAATAATTACCTTTTATTTTACCGGACGTATAGGTACCGAGCTACTCAGAAAGTTTTGCAGCACAGAATCAAACATTTGATTCAAATTATTGTTATTTATCAGAAACAACGGTAGTCGATTTTTATTCAAAAAAATTTAAGTTGGTTAAACAATTTACTAAATAAAGGTATTTCGTTATTTCAAATAATAAAATCTTAAAAACATGCGAGATTCCGTGGAATTGACTTCTATCCGGCAAATTTATTGCGGGATTACTTCCCTTTATTGTGTAATGAGCAGTGATCGTAATAGGTGGGGTTAATACTGAATCCGGTATTCAGTATCATGAACTACATCACTATCTTTAAAACACAAGAAGTGACACACGACGTAACGTTGTAACAGCGCGTCACGGATTGAAAAATAATAGTTTTCTTAGTTATTTAAGAATATTTAGGGTTCCAAACAATTACGTTTATTGTAAAATTGCCTAACTCTGTCATTTTTGTATGAAATTTGTTTTGAGAGCACGTATTAACGATAAAATATTTAGTCGTAATTTGAACGCCACTTCAAAGTTATCTCAACCAACTGTTCACGAACTATCAATTCGGTAATCTTTCGACGGCGTAATTATATGACTTTTTGGCATTCTCCTTTAGTTCACCATTTGTAGAAGATTATTTTTTGAAGTACAAGGTTAGTCGGTAAGGGGGTATAAAGCCGAAAGAGGGGCGTTTTCAGTTTTGTTAGCTGAACAACTTTTCCTGTGGGAACCATGGTCAAATCTAAAAAAATCAACTCCCCATATTAATCGAACCAGTCAGCTGATCATTTTGTACGGCGAGTCAAAAAATATTTTTTAAAGTATTGACCATGGACTCCGTAATAAAAGTTGTTCAGTTATCGATACTGAATACTCCTTTCGGCTTAGTACTTACCTTACTTACCCATGACTTACCTCGTAGGTATATAAAATTAATATTATATTTAAAAATAAACTAATACACACAATAAAAATATAGAGTTCAAAAAAAATATGTTTCTTTCTTTGATAATAAATTTTAATTATCTGATTTAGTTTTTTTTATTTGATGAAGGTACACGTCAACTCACCCTTACAATTTTCCAGTGTTACGAATCTGCAGTGTGTTACATTATATATTGTGTTACAGTTATCTATTACAGTTTTTCGCAGCCCGACCCATTGGCATTGGTATAACCAGGGCCGTCTTAAGTCTATTCTGCGCCGGGGTGCGGGAGTGTATCCTAAGACAGTCAAACATCCTATTGTGTATCCTATGACAGTCAAATATCCTATTGTGTATCCTATGACAGTCAAATATCCTATTGTGTATCCTATGACAGTCAAATATCCTATTGTGTAATTGTTTACTATAGCGTTATATTTTTTCATTACCTTTAAAAGGTGAGCGCCCGGGGTGCACCGCACCCCTTGCACCCCCTGGTAAAGACGGCCCTGGGTATAACCAATGCTATTGATTTGAAAATATGTAAACAGAGCTTTTGAGCTCCTATAAGTTACGTAATAAATCCTACAAAGGACCGATTGAAAAGTACTGCATACAGATAGATACACTTCGCTTTCTTCGACTAATGTAATGATGACAAATTCAATCAATTGTAATTTAAGGTATAAAAGGCCATATTATAAGAAGGGCGCATCAAAAACGGTAAATACAGTGAGAAGAACTATATTGTGACGTGCCCAATACTATTGTATTCCAGTCTAATTTTAGTTGATGAGAGTGAGTTCGCACCTCGAGTGATAGCCTACTTTTGTTACTCGTGACTTCATTGAGCAAATGGACGTTATATTTTCTTGACTTTTGTTAATAATTTCTAACTTAAAATTTCCTAGTTTCAAAATTCCATTTAAATATAAAATACAACATGCTGTAACTTCTGAATTTCAAAATTAATAGGTATTAAGGTGGGTGGACCATGGAAGGCCATGCTCTTTGTAAGGCCGATTATTGAAAAGTCGTAGTTATTGCCATGCGATGACAAATTCCTTCTACTCACACTAACACCCATCGAACTCAAGAACACAGACGCGGCGGCGAGTCGCTCGTGCCGCTATTTTGTCAGTGCGGTCCCTCGCTTTGTTGACTTTGATCGTCGACGTTAAAATTATAATACGCGCTCACAGCAAAACGTAAGTTTTCAAGTAAATAAATTATTATTTTCTTTAAATTTTTTACGCTGAATTGATATATAAGGATTTGCTATGGTACTAAAGAAAAAAAATATTACTTTATTTCCATTTTAGTTAAAATATCGGTAGTGTTCCTAGGAAAGCCAATGGTTCCTTGTAAGGCCGATCAATAAATTGACAGTTGGCCTTGCTAGGGCACAAGGGCCTTACTAGGAAAATCTAGGAATCAAGAAAATATTAATACTTAGTTTTTAGTTGTAAATACGTATGGGGAAAGGTAAAACAATGTATAAGTTTGTAATATTAATACTTATAATAATCATGCTTTAAATAATTTTATTTTAAAACTTCATGAGTACTTATACTTACTTATTAAAAATAAAATTATAACTAAGTTTTCGTTCTTTACATAAGCATGTTAAGAACAAAATACAATTTAATATCAATATTTGTCATTGCTTTACTGCATTGTTTTACTACACCAATTTAAATATAGATTTTGCTTGTAGTCACATTTCTGTATAGGGTCTGATGTAATAGCTACTACTAGTTTCACTTTTTTGCGGCTTCTGAAAATCTCGTACTTAGTATTTGTTAGTCATTGAACAGATGGTTAAATTTAAGTGTATACCTAATTCCAGGTTTCAAGAATGCCAGGACCAAAGCCTAGAAAAAGAGGTAGTACATGGGATGAAGAGAGTTTAAGGTGTGCCGTGGAAGCGGTACAAACAAATCAACTTAATACAAATACTACAGCGTTGAAATTCAATATTCCGAGACGAACCCTTGGAAACCATTTACTAACCGGTAAAACTACTAAGTTTATTGGAAGAATACTGTTCTCACAAAACAGTTAGAAGAAGACTTAGCTCAGCGAATTAAACGTTTTGCCAAACTGGGTATACCACTTACCCCAAAATTTATCCGGAAGCAAGCCTTTTTATTTTGTGAGAGGTTTAAAATCAAGCACTCGTTCAATCTGTTTACAAGAATGACTGGACGTAAATGGCTCAAAATGTTTCTTAGTCGAAACCCATCAGTGAAATTCATACTGTATTTTCACCTGCAATAGAAAAATGAAAACCAACTCTTGTTCCTTACAGTTCTTCAACTGATGCTTCAGATATGGAAATAGACAATACGATCAATGATCAGCGTGGCAATATACTGCTAAGTTCAGTAGACCGGCTCAACGACGCAAATACAAATCATGAGCCTCAACCATCTCTGTACGATAATCCTGTTCCAAGTACATCCGGACTACAAAAAAATATCGTTAATTCTAGCTCTGACTCTGATCTTGATTTGAATCTCAGTGAATCATTTATCAAAAATAACTACATCAGTAAACTTCACGCTTCCGATTTTTACATTTTTTCGTCAGATGATGAATATCCCGAACAGAAAGGAGAAATAACTCCAGAAAAACAATTAAGCAGACCTAAAACAAAAGCTCAACAAAAGAGTCACGAGATAAGTTCCACTAGTTCTTCGGATGATGACGAACCGTTCATTAACTTAATTCAGGATAAAGAAACATCGTTTCATGCCTTTTTGCTTACTCCAAATTACGCTAAGATAAAGTCTACACGTCCACGGCAAAAAGCTATAAATTATAAAGGACAAAGATTTGAATAAAAAAAGGAGTAAGAAAAACGGAAAGTCCACAAGTAATCGAGAACAAGAAAAGAAAGACATCCATAGTAAAAATGATTCTAAAAAAGTACTGAAAAGAAAAGCACAACAAAAACAAAATAATAAAAACAGCAAAAAACCGAGAAGAAAGACGAAGAAAAGAAATGGTAGGTACTGTTACGCATGTTGCGAGTGTAGAATGGAAAACATGAGGAAATGTAGCGAATGTCAAAAGTGGTATCACGAGGAGTGTATGGGTCTCACTAAAAATGACCTACAATTTTTGTGCCTAGATTGTGATTAAAGTACCAAAATTATTGTCCTCCTTAGTTTATAAGTTTGTTTCATAACTGAAGTTATTATTTTGTTCTATTTTCGTTTTTTAAACCATACTTGGGAAAAGTATAGGACTCGTTAGTTTTAAAGTTATAAACATTCCTGATTACAAGACTGACTATGTGCCATTATAAAGGTTGTGATTAGAGTACATAGTCTGTAGTATCTAATTGTTTTGTTGATTAAAAAAGAAACTTTCATAGATAATATTTTTTATTATTTGGCCTTATTTGGAACATTTTTGCCTTACAAGGAACGGACCCATAAGAAGGCCATTTTGATCGGTTATAATTTTTTTTAAATTTCATTATAAAGGTTATTGGCAACTTATTTGATATCGATATAATACTCATTAAAATTATTTTTAAAACGTTTTCACGAATACATTCTTAGTTTTACGATAGTGTTCAAGTAATGTTCGTTGAGTATTTTTTATGTGAATTTAATATGGTAAGTATTTAATGTTTCATTTTAATGAAAGACCTTTTTATGTAGTTTAAGTATAAGCAGATATTTTGATTGTCACAACGTTAGTTTTAAGTTAGACGATTGATTTATTGTATCGGCCTTGTATGGAGCCTTGTTCCTTGCAAGGCCGTTTGGAAGAGTTTAATAAAACTTAAATTTAATAAATAATCATTAACTCTGCAATAAAAAAATATATTTTATAAGTTACATAATAAAACAAAGTGTTACTTAATAATTTGTTTGTTTCGTTTACCCAGTAAATAAAGGAATAATAACTGTTTAATCGTTAGAGTGGCCTTCCATGGTCCACCCACCTTATAATAATATTTTTAATTCGAAACGTACATTAAATTCCATATGTGTTAGTAAGTAATAACTTATAATGGATCCACCGTGCCAACATCGGCGAGTCTCATCTTGTCGCGAGCGTGCTCAGGATGCTATTGGCGCTGACGCTCAGCGTGGAGGAATATCCTGAGGAATTCCGCATGACGCCCTCGAAACCGTTAGTGTGGGCTTCATCGAACATGAGAGAAGCAGAACCTCAGGGTGCTGATGAAACGACTTGCATATTCAATACAATAATGCGGTCAGCCGCATTATTGTATTGAATACGCAAGTCGTTCTACGACCTGCGTATAAAATCCACCCATAGGCGGCAGGTGTAACGTGATGTACAGTAAGTATTGAATAAATTAATTTTCACTCGAATAAAGTAATGGTAGATAAAGCAATAAAATAATAATATTATTTTAGTGAAGAATTGTAAACTAATCTTAAATAAGTTATTTTTTTTAAGATTCAATCTAGTTGCAAAATCTGGGAAGCTAGAAACTAGAATTTTATAAATTCCTTTCTTTAGACAATGTCCAATATTTTCTTAACCTCAAAATAGGTCTTCTGTTGTGACTAAAATTCCGTCCTATCAAAAAAAAGTTGATTGATAGATCCAAGATTGGAAGCCGATAAAAAACGAACAATAAATATTTTTAGATACTTTCATAGTTTTCAAAGCACGCACGACCTTCAAAGAAGATTCCTGAAACTACTCAAATTTCAGAGCCTAAAAAGGCGAGAAAGGGCCTTCGTAATGACATACAAAAACTTCCTAAGGTCACTGACGACGTCACGTAAAGTTTACGTGACCGGGTCCCGCGCTAACCCCAAATATCAAATAATATCACATATTTTCATAAAATTTCACATATGACATGGTAGTTTTCCAAAGATCAAAGGGAAGTAAATGAAGAAACGTGACTGCGCATTCAATGTGGGTCGAATGCCGTAAACTCAAAGACATGAATGTTCCGTTCGGTACCTACTTCCTACGTCTAAATCGTCTAGAGTCTAGATATTAGCGGAAATTAAATATTTTAAATTATTATTTTAATTTTTTTAGGGTTAACAGAAATATATTATTTACATATAAGTAAATACTTATAAAATACTTAAATAGTAATAAACTCGTATTAACTCTAATATTTATATATTGTGTATTAAACTAGGATTAAGACCTCCAGCCTGCTGGCCGCATTACCTCGCTGTAAGGCTATGCTTATGCGCTGAGCGAGGTAATTGCCGGCTCTGGAGTCACCGGTGGTGTAAACCAGGCGCTTCGCTATATCTTTAACGAGATTACGTGCACTAGGGCCCCACGAACTAAGGATTCGACACCAAAGGGAATAAAAATGTAGATGGTGCCGTCTTTATTTATGGATCTTGCGTTTTTCAGCCGTCTGTGCCAGGACCAGCTTTTCCATTGGAGATGGGAAGGTGCCAGCGTATCTACACAAGTTGCGTCCCACACTAGGGGTCACCCGATACTCCACGGAATCAGGGACATAACATTCGGTCTCTTGCCATCGTCACGCACGATACGAGTGATCAACAATACTTCTTTTAGTATTGTCCCTATTGATCAAATTTTTTACGTCTACCTTCATCTCACATTCGTCGCTACCGATAACGTGCGAAGCGTACGAGTAGCAGCTTCACATCCGCCTGTAGTCCTGAAACCTATTTGTGTGGGTTAAAAATTTGACTGAAGTTTCTTAACACGTTCAATGCCACCACGATTTTCATGATCGCTTTGCGGATGCCGCCTATATATCACGGTGGACACGCTAAGCGTGTCACCGGCACTGCAAGCTGAAATAAATGGACGCGCCATGCGCGTTCACTGGCATTGTGTAAAGGTATTTTTTTTTTTGTTATTGTTGTGGTCGTAACAGTGTCCGTAACTTTTGCAGCGCATTTAAAAAGTGTTTGACGACTGTTCAGTGCGTTTTAACCTAGAAACATGGCAAAGAACGCAAAGAATAAACTAAAAGGTAAGCTAGTTTCGTAATTTTAGCAGGGATTGTCAACCTTTTGTATATATTTATTGTTGAACACAGCTAACATCTTGTTATTAATATGATCTAATCAATTATATTTTTAACTTTACAATAGCTAGAAGTCACTTGTCCTACACTCACACATTACATTCTCATAATCAAGAGAAATCGATTCCGTGATATAGCAGGTCTGAATACAGGTTGGTTAAAATATGTGTCCTTTTCCCAGTAATCATATAAACGATTTAACTTTATAAAACCCATACGGAATAATAGTGCGAAGAATAACTTAATATCCTCACAAGTTACTGGTTTCCATGATTTGCTTCTACTTTGTGTAACCACGCTAGAAGTTTGTTCTTTTTCCCCATATTCATTGGAATAGTCTTTGAATAAGCAGCAGTTCCGAAGTACATAGTGGCTCAAAATAATTAATAAGCTCTTGAAGAATGGGAGTTCGGCTGAATTAGGGGCAGGATTTCCTGGAAACCATCCTTCATCTGGTGTAGCACTGATTACTCGTACATTTTCATTGTCCTGGACAAATTCCGGATCAGAGTCACAATCGGTATCGGTTTCTAATTCATCGATAACATTCTCCGATAATATCCCAAATAATTCAGAATCCGCGATTGGATATTGAGGTGAGATGATAGGTAAATTGGTTTCTTCTTTGTTAGTTTTTTCAATAGGAGATTCAATAGCTTCAAGTGTCTCCTCTATTCCGAGAAAGTCCCAATCGGGATCGTCCCAAGAGTGTGAAGGTATTGGATTATCGTACCTAAGGATCCAGAAGCTAGGACAACAAACATTAAATGACTACTACTGAGATTACTGAGCACGGAATTGACGAAACACATGCGATGACGAAAAGGAAGTACAAAGCACTGATATAGGAAAAAAGTTTAGTTGCAAGCGCAACCTTGGAGTGGGATTTAGAATAAGCTAATGAGAGCTTCGCAAAAAACAATGTTATCAGCGCTTTTGTTCCGCAGCTGCATCGTGGCCGGCGCATCCTTTTCAAGGTCACTTGTTTTATCATAGTTAACTAGACAACTGGGAAACAAGATTATGAACGTACGATACATTTAAAATCATAAACAATTTCATTACTGTAAGATTATATTATGTATGTACTTATTTTATTTTTTAAGCAAAACAGCAAAAACATACCTATTTTACACATAATACACATATAAAGACATTTTTATATTGATTACGTTTATTTTTTTATTTATACTGAAATGCTTGAATCAAAGGTTGAGAACATGTGTCAGCGTTTGATAAGTGAACACACCTAGCGTGTTCATGGCGTTGCAGAACGATTTTTTTTTCTAAATATAAAAAAAATATCTTTACACCCGACCCACTTTACAAATTTTGAATTAATCGCATATTTAGTCTACACTGTGATTTTGAGCAGACCAAACGGAATCGTTTTTGAAACACTTATTACCGGCAACCCGCACGCCGCCGTGTGGGTTGCCGGCACTGTTATAAAATTTACAAGAACACGCATGACGTGTCGGTAGCATTGAACGTGTTAACGATATACTTTACACAAATTTTGGATACCATGCGTCGAAGGGTTGAACCAACGGCGATAGGTCTGAGAGGGTTTAAAATGTGGGATGTTGCCGGAGCTGGAGAATGCTTGCTCTTTAGTGAGGCGAGGGAGTCCGATGTGTCAGGGGACATCACATCGTTCGTGTAAAGGAGCCGCGCAGCACCCTTAAGGTCTCCGTCACTAACCTTAGCTTCCACTGTTTTACTTATATTGTATTTGCTTTGGAGTGTCTCTTGAGGAACTTGATGTATGGCTGCGCAGTTATTTTGGACAGTTGTTTTATTTTATTTGTTATAAAATTTGTATCTACTATTATCCGTTTTTATATGGAGGGTGTTATAAGAGAGTCAAAATTTCGTGCCAATCTTTAATTGAATTCGAATTTATTACGTGCTGGATCATGTTAGATAGCCAGATAGCGACTGCTACTTGAGCACAGCGTGATATTCTTTTAACGATCAGTACATTATGTTTGAATGTGCTTAATTGTTCTTGCAAGCATGTTCTATCTGGATGTCTGATTGCTGTCATTTAATGGGGCATCCGGGTCGGGATGTAATATTTATAGGTCGGTTATATTTACGCGTGCAATGGATACGAAGACACCACCCCGCTGGCTGTTAACTTTTCTTGTCGGAAGCGCACATCTGCGCTCTCAGTACCGTTCGTTTGCCGGAGCGCACATATCCGCTCTGGCACATGATTGGTTTGATTGACCTATTTTACGATTTCTGAAGGTTTACGTAAAGGATCTATCGCACTCACTGCACCGGTGGAGAGGCGTCGTAATGTGCCCGATGTCCGATACTGCACTGTACATTAATACAACTCGTAACCCATACCTACCTACTATGATAATAAATAACTATTGTAGCGCGTACTCGTCGTGCTACCGCCCACCAGCAAGATTTAGGGATTCGTAGCACTCTCTTTGGATATAGTGTGCTGAACATTTTCCCGCGTACCCATTACGCGTATGTCGAGCCTTTTCTTCTTGACAGTTGAGTAGTTGTCAATCAAAAACATTTAAAATGTCAATTTAAAAAATCGGAGTGTGCGCGGCGACTAGGAGCCTAAGCGTGCATGCTCTGCACTTCGCCAGGTCTGCGCCGACCCTAAGACGGCCGGTTGTAATTTTAGTTGCGTGTATTGGTTCTTTTTTTGTAAGTTTATACCTATCTATATAAAGTTTGTGATATTTCCCTATATTCTGTATTTCCGCAGTCCACGTGGGCGGAACGCGTCGCACACTCCGCTTCCCGGTATGTGGCCTCCATTCGAGCACTGCTCTAACCAATCGGTTGTCAATCCTCCGTTGAAACGTGGATTTCCGATTGCTAATTGGAATGGAAAAATGAAATGGGTTAAGAAAAAAATACATTAAATGTATAATTTCTTATATATTTTTACATTTCAAATAATACAGGCGGTTACATAAAAAATAAATAAAATCTTCATTATGATTTACAATTCATTGTGATGTACAAAACTATTAAATATAGCTAAATAATACATGTACAACTGTACATAAAAGTAAGAAAAAAAAAAACAGCGTTTTCAGACACAGAAACATTGGTGTTTCACATTATTACTATGAAACTTCAAAACACCGTGTTAATATTTGTAGAGTTAAAAAGTGATATAAGATTGTGATGAACAAATTATATTGTGCTGTATTCGTATGGTAATACAATACATTTTACATACACCGACCCTTAAAGTATAATTATTAAATAATTCTGCAAAATACAAATTATTAATCAATCTTAAAATATGATGCTGAGCAGAATGGAATAAGTCAATTATATAGTTTGTTCCATTTTGTTTTTTTAAATTAATACTTCAATTGCCGCTTGATTGTGCTTTGTTATATTTACGAGTAAGTATATTAGTTTTCTATATATGTATAAATCATGTCTTAAAACAAGGAATAAGTTCGAAGAAATAAAATAGTAATTTGTTCCCTTAAAAAAAGTCATCTGTTTCATTATTTTTGCGCTAAAATGTATATTTTTTTCATATGCAATATAATTTTAAACTACTTTAATTAAACCCCACATCGCACATAAAAAAAATATATTAAATTAATAACTATACTTTGACTGATGGTATAACGTAAAATGACGCCGACTGTACATTAAGTTTTGTACAAGAACATTATTTTCCTATTATGCATCATTTTCTTTTGCAATGATCATTTAAAATCTCTTAAGAACTAAATATCACCTATTTTGTGTCGAATTAGTAAAAATAATAATTGGCGGTTAGAAATGTTCACCATATCTTTATGCGTTATTACTGTTTTAAATACTCGTAATTATAGTTTTTTAAATTGCTTAAAAACGCATTATGCAAAAAGATTTTAACTGTTTTTTTATGTATCCTCAGAAACATACAGCGATAAAGATATGGCGTATAGTTAAGTAATACTTATTAACATTAGTAGTACAGTTATTAACACAAGTGATTAAATCTGTTAAAATGTATGGCCATTTTTGTACAACAAAATAAAAAAAATCGGCATTGTATTGATTCACAAAGATGCGTTATTTTCTTACTAAAACAAACGACAAACAAATGTAAATACCTACAAGCGATTAGAACTTTCTTAAACTTAAGAAAAGGGTGATTCAACACTGTCAGTCACAACCTCATTGCACTTGATGTTAATCAGGAATCCTAACACACTTGGTGACTAAATTCAGAATGGTGCAATAGGAGTTGATCATTTTGGTAAAATTTTACATATATGGTCACGATATTTCACTATTGGCCAATATCTCATGGTGGCGTACCTTAATTGACCAATTAACACTGCTTTGTGGAACAATGACATCACTTATTTCTTAACTTGAACGGCATATATTGCCACATGCAATGGAGCGTGACATAACTTGTAGTCATCTAATATTCTGTCAACTCTGTTATCAACGACATTTTATCACGTTGCAAAAGCAATTTAGTTATTACCATTCCGAATGCATTTTGGAAGATAGACCTTTCTCCTACTTTAAGACAGTAGCAGGAAATCTGTGTTTATAAATATGGTTTTTAGCTATACCAACTTTAACAATTAAACAATTTTGTTATCAACTGTACTAGAATAAATAATACAAATACAAATTGGAATAAACATTGTAAAAAAACTGTATAATAGTATTGTTCAATCGAACGCTCAAACAAATACAAACTCCATTGCAGTTCATTATCGACTTATTCGATGGGAGACTAGGTGGCGCCAACCGCAAATATAACGTTGTAGAACAAACTTTTATTTAGCCAGAGAAATGTATAAAGACCTCCGTTCACATGGATCCACAATCAAGCTGCACCGGTGGATCCATGGATAATTTTTCTTCCTCTTGGATCCACGGGTAGATTTATAGATAGATACTTCCCTCTTCAATCCACAGCTGAATCGAAGTTGTTAGTGATGAATTTCATTTTTCTTGTTTTACATAAAATGCGTAGTTATTGTATCATTACTTTCGCCACCTCGACAAATGTTTGGATTGAAGTGGCCTAGAAATACATAATTACATTTGGATTCAGAAATTGGTACATCGAAGTGGCATGAAAGCCTGTTATTATATTTGAATTCCTAATTTGAGGGATCGAAGAGGAGGAGGAATTATCCATGGAACCACCGGTGGAGCCTGATTGTGGATCCATGTGAACGGAGGCGTATAAAGTTACCATAATAAGTCGCATATAAATGCAAAAATAGTTTGTACTCGTGCAAACGGTCAGTTAGCCAATGCAATAGGTCATGTATTATTGAGATTTCAACCACAACACAATCTCAAAACAAATTGTGTATAGTACAATCAGTCAAAACTAACATTATCTGACAGGTTAATAAGATATATTGTTTTCTTGGGCCGTTGTCGTGAGGCACGAATCATTTGACGTCAAAGAATACATATTCATTTTTACAGAATACATATTGTACATACATCAGAACTGGAAGAAGCGTAGAAGGCTCCTTTTTACACGCAAAAGAGGGCGCGATGTTTAAGGGGTTTAGATATCTGGACTAAAGCATTGAACGCCACAAGCGCTATCCACCCCGTAACAAATTCAACACGTGCTTTTTCGGCCTTTACGAAGGAAGCCTCTTGACTATTTTTATTTATATAAAACTAGGAGATACGAGGGCCAATTATTTTAGTAATAATATGTTTGTATCGCTCAACCTCAATGGAGAATGATAAAATCATCATTAGACGATGCATTTTATGCATGTGCAATTTTATATCTAACAAAAGTTATTTTTAGACATAGAAATCATTCGTGCCGTACGAATACAGGGGTCTGTCAGTTATATGGAAAAAAAATCCATATACAAGTGTAATTCAAAATAATAAAGGTTGATAAAAAATAAATTTGTGGAATGCATTAACGGTAGGGAAGTGTTACAAAAAAATTGGCACAATAATAGTTCGATTAAGGCGGCTTAATATGGTTTAAATTTATAAAACCTGACATTTTTACATCTTACTATACTAGCAACACTCGGGCGTACATACAACATGGAACAACTATGGCGATTCTCAATGGACGATGGCGAGTATGATTACATAATTCAAGATGATTTGGATCATAGAGAAAAGTGTTATCAAAGTAGAAAAATATGAAAGAACAATGACGTAAATGAGTCGTATCTCAAAAAAGGTGGGTGTAAGTTGTTTTGCATAAAAGTAATAACACAAGTCACCAAGAAAGATGCCAGGATGCTTCAGGAAAAATTTCAAATATTTTTTGCAAACACATTATTTAATATAAATAATATACAATTCAGAAGAGATCTGTAACACCCTTAAACGCAGTATAGTCCATAACATATTATCGACAGCTTTTAAAAAATCTATACAATGAAACCACGTCATGTGATTTCGTGGTGCATATGAATATTGACGATGACAACACACATACAGACACAAATATACGTATAAAAAGTACCGTTTTTGGAATATGTGTGGGGAACTCAGAAAGATTTGCGAAAAAGAGAAAAATGTTCTACGAGTTCCAATTTTTTTATTACATTTATCACATTCAAAGTACTCTCCTCTTGCATCTATACAAAATTTCGTGTCTGAACAAATTTTGAAAATATTTTTCCCACTCTACCTCGGTTACCACTTTCACAGGCTGTTCGAAGGTAGCCAGCGCGGTTTAAGGAGGATGGCCTAAAACTTTAACCGGGGTACTATCTAAAAAAATCCCTCGTTTTAAGGGCCGAGTGAACGGGCTCGTTGTCGTGCTGCAGCAGCAGTCCGTAGTTACTCACTGCAGTAAAAACGTTTGGCAAACACGTGGCTACGTACCATGGGGCACAGGTACTGATATAGGGACGGAAATTTGAATATGGAAAGTTTTGTTTTTATGGAATTGACATCAAAACCAGCCAGTGATCCATAGATAAAAAAAACTCCGTCGCAAAACTTTCCGAGTAACCGGGCCAATAACAGTGTGCGTAGTAATATTTTAGAAAACAGTTGCATCTTTAATTCTTTATGTATTCGGAGTTTGATCGGAGTTTCCGAAAGTATGTGCATTGCTGGATATAGGCCTCACTCGTAACGAGGCCTTTACCCACTCTTCTCATGCACTCACTTATTCAATTGTCAGTCCACGTGACCGGAACGTGTCCCACTACCCCGTGTCGTCGACTCACCGTGTCGTCAAACGTGTCGAGGACTCACCTACCCCATCGGTTCAGTAAACATGACCTGCCACTTAGGGTGACTTTAGTTTTTTGGTAAATCTCTTTGTTACGAATGTTACCTCGCAAAGAAACTATAACTCTCTCGATAGTTCGCCGAGTAATTTGAACTTATGGATCAGGCCTACCGTTAGAGGCCACGCTTCGGCACCATACGTCATCATAACTGACAGTTCACACAGATTGACGAGTTTCGACTTAAAGCATTATTGTATAGGCGATAAGAGAAGCGGAGAATTTTTCCCAAATACTATTTCATTGAATGTTTGATGAAATATAAAGCTATGATTAAGTTTAATAATTCAATTCTCACGGCATATAATATAAAAATTACAAATAGTGAACAATCAATACTGGCCATATTCCACGATTGTATGACATTACCCTGATCGAACAATGAATGATGCGTGTTTATGAACGATTTTGTGATATTTTTTACATTCTAAAAATGAACAATTAAAAAAGGTGTTTTGGAACCCTTTAAAAAAAGGGATTTTGATCTGTATTTTGATTTTGATCCTGTCTAGTCCTAAATATGTATATAGTTACAATTTAATGAATTTGTATTTAGGATATTTGTTGTTCTGTTTGACGATCTGAATATATTTGCATAAAATATTGTAGGGATTGGTATAGTTCGAACCATTATAATTTGGTTTCTGTCACTTTTATCCACATTGACATGCGTTGACAGGCTGCGCCCAATAAATGTAACAAATCCCATATTATCCCGGGCACTTAAATTTTAATAAGCGTTTTCAATTTCTTATTATAGACAAGTTAAACCTTAACTTATAATTATTTAAATCAGTAGCTATTATAGTAAAATTGGCAACTTGTCTACATGAAAATCCAGGCAATTTTAACTAATTTTATTATAAGACATTTAAACATAAATGATATGGCATATAAATGCAATACCTACTATTTAATTGGCATTTCATACAATGGGGATGGGCCAATCTTTCTAACACCCTCTTTTTTGTGTATTTTTATATAGACTAATATAGATGGAACCACAAAGTGGACATGTTAGAAAGATGATAATCGCAGTTAGTCTTTATTTATTAAAAGTAGCGTGACGTCACAGTAACAGCTGCCTGGGTGGAGTCACTGGGTCTTCATGTACCTACTCTACAATCACACATATATCAATTTTAGGCAAATTAGTGGAATTTGCCTGTACAAATGTGACAGCAACACTCATTGTCTTAAAGCAAAGGCGACACTGTCCAGACTCCTTAGGCAAGCAAAATGATGGTGTTTATGGTCATTTATGGTGTTTCAAATGAGATTTAGTCGGGCATTTATGTTTTTTTGGGTCAAAATATATTTTCTAAACACAAATAAATCATCAGATTTCAGGTAAGTTTGCAAAGTCAAGACATATTTGCCATTAATTGTGTGGACAGTGGCGTTTCTGTTTCTCAATATAGTGACATTGCATTGGACATTACGTTTGCACTTGATCTCTGCCGTCATTTTGAAATGAAAGTATGGTCAGCATATTGCCAGCGTCGGAATGGAGTCCGGTGATTAGTTACATTGTACCTTGGCAATTTTGAAATTAAAGGTGCATGGAACAATGTCATGAATCTAAATCTGATTTCATTTTGACCCAAAATGAAACTGTGCCGCCTTTACTTTTAGACACCTCAAATAGAGGTTATGTTTTTTTAGCTAGATGACAGGTGACAATAAAGTTTATTTTAATCTGTGGTGACATTAATTTTTTTTATACATTATGACGATAGTAGCAATCCATACAGCCGTAACTGTGACGTCATCGCCTATATTTCACATTTTTCGGTATAATTTCCTAGTCATTTGTCCATGTATAATAATTCTTTCGAAAAATTAATAAATAATAAATCATTAAAAAATTTGGTCCATCCCCATTGTCATTCGATTTGAATGTCATGTCAAGTAAATGTCATGCCGTTTTAATGACATGTCACGTGTCATTTCATTTGAATATCGTGTCATATAAATATCATACGGTTTTAATGCCATGTTATATAAATGTTATGTCATACAGAAGCAAAGGGTCATTGCAAATTTTTGTACCAATGATACCTTTTGAAAGTATATCCAGATCGTCAAACGGAGAGTCAACATTTTGGATAATATAGGTACAATTACACAGGAATATCTTAAATCTAAATATTCTATATAGCAGCGACATTCATTGCGTACATTCCTAACCATACAATACACTATACATAGACGCGTTTCTTTGGTTACACATGTATTGGCGGGGATGTTTGCGCGCAACGGATTATAAAAAATCAACTAATGTTTAAGCTTTAAAATAGGCAAACGGTCTGGCATCCAGGACTAAAAATAATTTAAAAGTTGGCGTTGTCCCTGCCAAAATAAAAAAATAAAGGATAAAAATCGTTATACATATTTGTAAATGAGAACTTGTAAAGATTTGGCATCTTTTTTAAGACATAAGGCAAAATTCTGGCTATAAGAGCGTGTAAAGACTAAATATTTATTTTTTAAACTGTCAGACAAACAATGAGGTTGTTTAATCACCAGATAAGAATAAAAATCAATCACACATCAAATGCACTATCGACGAATTTAAAAGATTACACTCAGTTATTACTGCGCAAAAATTGCATCCTATTTATGAAATTACAGTGTCAAAAAGAGTAATTGGAAACAGGGGTAAAAAGTAAGTAATCTGTGAAATTAAAAACAAATATTATTGAATAAACTCTAATGAGTAGGTAACAAGAACTTCAGAATGTTTAATTGACATCTGTCACTCACGTGTGATTATAATGTTACTACCGTGATGTACGCGTCATTGGCACAGTAGTTCGGTTCTTTTCTAACATGACTTCTAAGCCGTATATTCCGTAAGTTTTCAAGACATTTTAATTTTACAGGCCGATTAAGTTACAGATTAACTTAATTAGTTCTGATAATTAATTCTATTTAAAAAAATATATAATTAAACAGTTCGATTCGTCAAATCAGGAGTATCTACAAAAAATAGCACGAGTTATAGAGCTCTAAGGTCGATTTACAAAAAAATCACGCTACTGTATAAATAAAGTCGCCAACAGTAGTTGCATTACATTCATATGTGACAGAGACCGCGATAACTGTCCACCTCAATATTCTCAAGTCATATTTTTTCATGAAATTGAGAAATATTTTTTAATATCGGTTTATTTTCTTGCATATCATTGAATAAACCGCTTCAATCTCAAGTGTAGTTAGATCATTACCCCTTGCCCAAATTACTCCGATTGACTCAATGTCATTGTGAAATGTATGTCTTCCTAACATTTTTTATCTGGCGATTAAATCATAGCAACTAACTATAACATACGCATACATTTAAACTAACTATGCGGTATATATTTAGCTAACATTAAATGGCACACTTGGACCTATTACCGCAAACACATCCCGCCTTGGGGCTGCAAATGAAAGATTCATTTTTCTTTGCACTTTAAAAGTTACTACATATTCATTAAATGAAACTATAAAGTACTATAATGACAATATATCTCAAAGGATTAAGTTCAGTTTATAATTTAAAAAAAAAACAACACTTCCTACGCATACCGTCGTAAGTATATTTTACTTATTTTAATGATACGACTAAGACTGATAAATAATTTTACTCGCATTGATGTTTGTTCTCAATGTTGATAAGAATTTAATAAAGTTGATATCAACATTCCTTCAATTCTTTATAATTTGATTTCAGTTACCAATAATGTAAGCAGGAATCTTTATCTGACTGCCCTATACAGTTAGTTAAATGTATTTAAGATAGTTTACGTCGGAGGTATAGAATTATAAATTTTTTAAGAGTTTAAAACTTCAGAAATAATGACTTTCCACTTTTTCATTAATTATAGTTATATGCAAGTTTTAAGTAACCATGCCTGATGCCAGGCCTGGCCCATTCCGCCTTTGGGTACAAAAATATGCCTACAGCGGGCCCCTGCGCAGGGGTTTATTTCAGTTGATTGCCGCTAGCTCTTTGAAACTCATCCACAATAAAAACGTTTAAAAACTACCATCATATTGTGCAAGTAAGTATAATACTTTTTATTTAATTTTATTTTAGAACAAATTTAAAATTGTGTTTAAAACGGATAAAACTACTATATTTAGTTACATTATAATTATGTGTGACAACCCTTGCGACTTATGTCTCCGATACGCGTAGGATTCATTCAATTTGGCTCGCGCTGAACGAAATTTTATTTTGTTGGTATGTTTTTGTAGATTTTCTGGAGAGTTCTTAGGGAGTGAGCTTTCTTTCCGTACTTCAACTATTAGTTTTTCTGTGGTAATGCAGAGAAAAATGAACTTTATAGCACTTGACGAAACCCAAATCCTTCTTAATAAAAATTTCATTTACACTTCTGATTCGTCGCACGTGGATAGTGATTAGCAATTGTAATATCACTACCAAACTGCGAGTGAAAGACAATTTTACTAAAGAAATTATTGATTTTTCTTAACATTTGACCATTTTTTGTTATAATCGATTTGTATAGATTTATAAGATCGATATGACACGTGCAGAAATTTAAAATACAATTGTGTAGAAATTTTGTTCTTTCTTTAGTATAACTGTCTCAGTGAACCCAAACAGAACCCAGTGATATATCCTTAATTGACGAACCACTAGCAAGCAGTCTTCACATTTAATAATAACGTTACACTATGTATATTTATTAATAATAAAAATACTGGACCATAAATTGATTTTAATAGGAATTACATTTGATTTTAATATAAAAGAGGCGCTAGTATCGACAAAACATAGACCACACTTTGAAATGTACCATCTATCTTTGCCTGTTTAAATTCAAATTCAAATATTTAGTTGCTACAATAGATCAATAAAATAGATAAACCACCTACTTTTATTTTGCACACAAAAAAACGACAAATTTAAAAATGGAGATTGCCTTTGATTGATTTGACTGAATCGCAAGCTTAAAGATTGATTGACTAGATCAGTCAAGAATGATTTGAATGAATCTAGTGGATATTATCTTTTTTATCGATAAACATCAGCACGTGCTTAATAATCAATATACGAAAGGTAGCTTTTTCAATATATACTTATTCAATATAATAAAAATACTTTGGAGGATGGCAATGATAAATTAACTATCAAGAAATTATTTTCATTGTAACAAAACTCGTAAAAATGACGTTTATGACAATAATAACTATCAAGTATCTTAACTTTAAACATTAATATAAACAACGATAATAGATTTAGCTGTTAACGATCCTTTTAGTGTTGTCAAATATGGATAATTCTACTATCGAAAGTTGACCTTGAAAATCAGTTATAGTATCGACAAGTATCTATCGAGCGACAATACCAATTCCTTTACTATTCCGTTGACATTTTGGAATACAACAATATTTTTTAAAATGTATCTTTTATAACCTAAGACAAGCAAAGACAGATGATACTGTTACACGCAACATGTATAAGTAATAAATACTACTTTAAAAATATTAAAAATATATTTTACATTTTCTTGAAATGCGTTATAATAACTATTGCACTCATTATCTACTGCTATTTCAGAGCATGGCTATTCTGGGGGTAACTAACGGCCAGTGTCTAATATCAAATTCATGGCAACAACTGTCAATATAGTTTGACACGTACTATGTCAAAGTTGAATATCGGATAATATGTTTTGACATGAGATTTTATAACTTTGCTATCGAGGTTGAATATATATAATTATGTAAAAAGTTTGCTTACGATTTCTATTTATTCTCCATACCTGATATTTCGGTGTAGTCACATAAACCGTGGTTCACGGAAAGACATTTAATACGGCGTCGCGGTGGGGTGACCACGGTCAATGTCACTGGAGCGAAGTGTCGGTTATGGAAAATATATGAATAATACTGAAACCCGTTCAAATAATAATTATTATTATTAATTACATTTTTGATATGACTTATCAAATTATGTCAAACCATAATCGTTTTGACATAATACAAATGTATTAATTCTGAATCAATCCATTGTTATCGACTTATATGTTATATCTCAATGTCAATCTTGCATGAAAATCGATAGATATTTGTAAAGGACATGCTAAATTAGGTCAAAGTTTACAAATTTCGTCTATCTTTAGAGATATTTTGTGCAAATATTTTTCTATTCCAATTATTCACCACACTGGCCGACTAAGGAAAAAATACTAGAAAAGAATCATTTTTTTAAATATTCATAACGCACACAACCATATCTTATTTCATAAGAAAGCCTAAAGAAATACTATATTATTGTTGTTTTAATTTTGAGCATACCGATCGATAGCAGAGAAAATGTACTAAAAATAATAAATGCTGATTTGATCTTGATTAAATAATGTTTTTAAATATAATAGCTGCCCGGAAAACGGACGCCTTTGTCTGCGTGATGGTGTCCCATGATTTTCACAACATTTCTCGTCAGCGGAACATTTTGATATGTTCCACTAGAACATAACGAATATGCGACCACACAACTCACTGAGTATTGGTTTTTTACAATATGTCCGAATTACAATTCTGGCTGTGATGCACTCGACAACCTGAGAAAAGAGAATATTTTTAATGTGAAAATTTTTATTTATTTTTAGTATAAGTCTAAGTTACAATTATCTTTACGAGATATCTAAAACCTTCATCCTTATATTAAAACCCAATAATAGCAATTTCACTTATTTACCACGATATGCCATTTTAATGTGTACTTCGAACGAACAAATTCTACAAGCGATTATGTGACACCAACCGCAAATATAATGTTCTAGAACAAACCTGTTTATTCCAACAAAAATAATCGATTATCACAATAATAATTTTATTTATTTTAAAACACTTTATTGCACATTATGGTACAAAAGGCGAGCTTAATACTTTAAGGCATTCACTGCCAGGTAACCTTTGGGTTGATCGGAGAGATACATTGGGAGGTGCGATGAGAGGTATAAAAACATATATATAACTTAAACGATAAACAGAATAAATAATGTAGGTACCCATAAATAAATATACATACAGTATACATTCCACATATACTGTGTAAAAACACAGAGGAAATACCAGTTATACATACCTGGTTCACTTGTGCACTGTTGATCGGCAAGCGGCGAGCGCACTTTACATCGCTAAAAGCGCTTGCAAGCGATGACAACCATTCTCACCTCTGGTATATTGCGCAGACATGTTTTCTTCCCGTTACATTTCATTCAAACTGCTTTGACCTAGGGAAATAATATTATCATTACTTTGTATTTATACAAGCTGTACGAACCTGGTTCACCTGTGCACCCGAGGCCCATAAGCGGCGAGAGCGCTGTAAAGCGCTAGAAGCGCTTGCAAGCGGTGCGGAGTATTATCCCCCCCACTGCACCTAGCGGAAGCCGCTAAAGCAGCCCAGCTGTAGGGGGAGGCTGTATTGTCCTCAGGGGGTCGGAAGGGGGCGTTAGGGTCCGCAACGTCGGAATTCCTCGCTCCCCCACAAGCGGCGCTGAGGGTGCAAAAACTCATGGCTTTCCAGCCGCCATATCTGTAAGAAAACATAGATTGTGACGTAATTGAGATTTTCGGGTTTTACACATTTGTAGTCGTATCAGCCTTTTAATGTTCCGCTGCAAGGCACGGACCTCCTCTAGATCACTTGGGGGCATGTTCGGCCCGTATTCCACCACGCGGACCCAGTGAGGATTGGTGGATACACATACACCAATTTTATTTTTATTTCTAGAGCCATAGACATACTGTCGCCCATAGATATTCGCGATACATGCAAACATTAGTCCAGAATAACAAACGTTGACACGACCCCGGATGCGCTGCCTACCTGGAGATATAGGAATGGATTTGGAAAAATGGAAAGGGATAGGATGGGAATGGGCTCTGGCACATCTCACTCACTACGGAAACACGTACGTACATTAGGGAAATAAGATAAAGTGGGAAATGCAGTACATTTCTTCTGTGAGAGAGGGGTAACGTGGCCAGTCGAGCGCGCCCAGCGGCTGTTGGATTGCAGCGCGCATTCTCCCCCTCCAAAAACATACTCAATAGCAAAAAGATTTTAATTAAGTACCAACTGGGCCTTATTAGTAGCGCGTTAAAGTACCGGTCACAATGTGAACAGGTTGACCTTGTTTACACAGATCGATTTCCAATATTTTAAGGAAGTGTTTATTTTTATCGCAGTTAAGTTAGACACAATCGATTTTTTTAGTTCAAAAGTGGAATTTACATTGTTTTATTTGCAGAAGGTAGGTACAATATAAGATTAGATGAACAATAATTTAATACATTAACGGCCTTTCTTACCAATTCTGATCGGAAAGTCAGTACCAGCTTGATTTAATTGGCAGATGATTTATCTTTTTTTTTATATCATGTTATAGCATTTAGCGGTAGCCAGCCGGCTACCGCTGCCCATGGACTATCAACATCTATCAGATTGTTAAGTTACTTTTTCTACATGTTAACAGTTACTTTATTGTGGAGTGTAGGCTTTCTCGGCCGGTGTAGGCCGGAAGATTCAATTAATACGGTTACTTTATTACCCACTGGTACCTTATCAGAAGAAATATTCGAGTAAAATAAAGAAATGAGGTAGGTATAAAAGTAATCGTGCATAATCCTGTCAAGCCGATATCAAAAATGTCAAACCTTTTTAACTAAAACCAAGATGTTAATTAATTAATTATCATGTATCATTACAAATTAAAAGTTAATAAACTTGTATCATGAGGAGAGTTTGCCTATGTTTTTACTTATGTTATATCTATAGTAGTTGTATTTATGCTCTTTGTAATAAATAAATAAATTAATAATTAAAAATACTCACTTGTCAACAACAACCACTGGCCCATTTTTATACTCCATCTGACATCCCGCCACAAACTCTATGAGCGCGAAGGAATCCTTATAAGGCTCTATAAGCCTGTCTATCGCTTCTTCCCTCTCACTTTCACTTTTCGCTTCTCTTACCGCCTTTACAAATTCATTATCGTCCGGCTTCCCAGCTGTATATTCTGTGGTATCACCATCTAACCACCCTGAACACTTGATAAATTTCACACTAAGCTGATAGTCATCTTGCAAAGAATGCACGCTGACATTTATGACCTCTATCACCCGGTCTGAAGGCATATTTTCCGGAACATTCGACACTTTTTCGAAGGAATAACAAGGGCGGCGTAATTCCGCTTCGTCTTCTACGCATAAAGCGGGGGCTACTGGGGGTGGGGGAGGGGCGGTATCCGGGGGAGAACCAGCTGTCCTTGACCCCCAGTCGGGAAACTTGAATTTCGTTGGAGAGCTCAATTTAAAATTTTTGAGCGACATTTTCGAGGGGCTTCTAGGCGATTTGGGTCCTTTTTTCGTCTCTGTTAATGATGAAAATAGGTCTCCATTTGCTATTGATTTCCTCGCTGATAGGTCTCTATGGCTGCTCAGTCTTTCTAATCTCAATTCTGTTCTGTCGAACCGGTACGATGGTTCTGTTTCGGGTATAGGAGAATTATCTTCCGGTATTAATCGTTCGGCATCTGCACAATCGTTATTTTCCTGTCTTCTGTAGCCGTTGATTTCCGGTTCCGGTGGCGTTTCGACTGGCGTTTTTCTGTCTGACTTTCGGTTGGCTATATAAGTGTCTTTTGATACGAAGCTAGCTCTGAAATTGGCAACGAAAAGCTCTTTTTCGTCTTCTGTCGGCCAGAAAATCTCGCATTCCTGTTGACAAAATAATTAGAATTATAAAGCATGTTCACCGACTAACAATCGATGATAGTGTAATCGAATAAACTAGATTTCGGATTAGGATTTCACATTACGTTCGGTTTTGATATTAGTCTGGGCAATACCATCTTGTATTTACACACTGATAGCACAAACAGAAATTGGTGGAAACATGTGGAAGTAGGAACTGTTCAAGGGTGGGCTGATCGTTATTGTGTCATCAATTCCCAGAAAGGAGAGTTGAAAGTAAAAAATAAGATTTGTAGTGAAAAGTAAGTCTGAAAGAGTTCATGTATTGTAATTTCGGCATGCTCCTCTCGTGATTCTGTTCGAATAATCAAAAAGTTATGATGCTACAACACCGACACTACACAGCGGTGTGGTGTCGTGTGGCTTTAGAACAGACCCACCCCATCTCTTCCTCGGTTATCGTAAAAGTGACTAAGGGATAACAAAACCGCTATCATGAGCCCTGAGGAACTGTGGTAGTGTATTAGCCGGCGACAACGTGATGCCATACATCGCTCGTGCATGCGATAATGTACATAAGGAGGCCCGTGTACAGCAGCGGACGATAGAAAGGCTGGTCATGGTACGATTTTAAGGTATTATATGCTTTATGTGTCTCGTTGTACCCATAACAGATATTGGCAAGTTTTCACTAATACTGCTAAGAAGAAAAGGCATTACTAACATTTATAACGAAAGCATAAATAACAATATATTCGGTAATTAAAAATAAACAATAGTATTCTTTTTGTTTTATCCAGAACTCGAAGTTTCTAGTTTGATTTTTTTTTTTAATATTCTACTAAGTTTTTTTGCATTTTTCTCGAATGTCATCAAATTGCACTTGTGCTTTTTTCCTTATGAGAGCAGAATAAACAGAATTACAAATGGTTTTAATGGATTATACACAAAACGTTATGGCAACGAGTGTATTGATTTGTTTGCAATGAAAATGTCTTTTTTTATGTACGAAGGCGGCAGACTAGCATACAGTCCGCCTGATGATAAGATGACAGTATTCTGTCGTTCAAGTACTTTTTATTATATATTATTGTGCAATTATTATGTTTGTGTTATTGATGGAAGTGTCGCGAGTCTTTCAAATAACCGATTGTACACACGTATTAACAAAATTTGTCTACCTTTAAGTTGATACTAGAAGCACAAAATAGTATGTGTAGTGTGTGTCTGTGTGCAGTACGTGTAGTGTGTGTGGGGGGTGGAAGGATGGGTGTGTGTATGAGGGGGGGGGGGGGGGGGGTGCACACTTATTTGGGAGGGAGAGAGTGCACACTGCAATCCAACAGCCACTGGGTGCACTCGAATAGCCACGTTACCCTTTTCTCACAAAAGAAATGTACTGCATTTCCCACTTTATCTTATTTCCCTAATGTACTCGTACGTACGTAATTCGGTAGTGAGCGAGATGTGCCACAGCCCATTTCCATCTTATCCCTTCCCATTTTTCCAACCCGTTCTCCAAATTCATTCCTATATCTCCAAAGGTAGGCAAGGCATGTTGTGCTACGTTGGTCGTGGCCGTTGGCCTACGTTGGCCGGGGTCGTGCCAATGTTTGTCATTTTGGACTAATGTTGACATGTATCGCGGATGTCTATGGGCGACAGTATCCATTTACCATCAGGTGGACTGTATGCTCATCTGCCGCCTTCATCCATAAAATAAAACCTACCGGGTCGGCTCGGTCCGGCAGCAGCAGTACGAGCTGCGCGGTGTGATCCCACAGCAGCCGCCAGAGGTCGGGCGCGGCGCGCTCCGGCGGGTGTTGCGCTACGGCATACTCGCGCAGTCGCCGCCTGCCCCACACCCACGACGCGTTCACGTATTCGCTGCCTGCACATACCGTACACTGTAGCAACCGCTCGATAGTAAGGAGCCTCGTTCACGATACACTAAAATCTCGTAGAATGTCTCTCATAATGCAATGTATCACCTGTATATAGCAGTGAAACTACACTAAACTCCGATTTTATAAATTCGCGAGAATTCTGAACTCAGTTCAGTACGGTGGGGCCAGTTGTATCCGAGACTACTCGGTACGCGAATCGTAGCTCTCCTACGAGGATTACTTTGCGCGGTACACAATGATTACGAATAATATTGAAGTGACTACCTACAGCAATCATCGTCGTACTTTGGGGTTCTTTTATGTCGGCCGGCGTTAGAATAAATAACACTCCCGCATCTCCTCCCGCGGTTGTCGTAAAGGATAACAAAACCGCTACCACGAGCCCTGAGGAACTACACCACCTCTAAAAGAGTGAACTCGCCGACACGCTTAGCCAGCGTACCATTTTAAGGCCATATATCCCTCATGTATAAGACAATGTGCATGAGGCTTGTGTCCAGCAGTGGACGATAAACAAACTGGCTACAGTACAAATAAGTTCTATTCCTACACCAGATTAACACTCCTATATCTCAATAATCACCTTCGACTCCCGGCTTAGGCACAAGCATGACCCTGGCTGAGTCTGAAGGTAGAATACCGTCCGGCCGGTTCTTCTCCGCGTTGTGAGCTGCACGCGCGCATAGACTAGGTTCAGTACACGAACGGGTTATTAACTGAAACGAAGCAATTTAGATTTATTTATCTAAACATAACAGTAGGTACATTACAGTTTATAAAAATCAACGTGAATATTCTTTATAACGATTTCTCTAACAATTCCATACCGTACCTGCTAGAAACCACTCATTTGAGAAGAAAATATCTATTTACATAGATATTTCCTTAATCTTTTAATTTTTTTTTTTTTATATAGATTAGTGGGCGGACGAGCAAGCGGTCTCACGTGATGGTAAGTGTTACCGCCGCCCATGGGCACCTGCAACACCAGGGGGTATGCGGGCGCGCCGCCGACCTTGCAAAATCCTATTCACAGCTCTCTTGAAGAACCCCACAAAATTAAACTTTTTCTGCCTTTTAAGTAATTAAAATAGTGTTATAGTTTTTTTCACTAATTTGGGGCCGCTGAATACTAACTAATATGTAAACTAAAATAAAAATATGGCTCGTTTTTAAGATTTTAAGATGTTTTTAAGCAATCAAAAGCTAAGATTTTTGTGATAAAAACAGCATATATGCAGTAAACATGCAAAAACATATAGATCATTAAATTATTTACTACTATTAATAATACTTTTTCAAAAAAATTACAATCTCTGAACAATATACGAACAATAATTTTAACATTTCCTCAAATCTGCGTCTTAGGTAATATTTTTATTAACTGTATTTGGCTCGGACTACGAGGAATGAAAATTCCTCCTGTTCTGATTAATCGGACCAAAAGGAATAACGATTCCTCGTGGTTAGATCAATCGGATAGTCCAATCTGATCATGAGCACTGAACGGCCGGAACTGGGATTGGGAGTACTGAAATTAATTACATATACATATGCATTGACTTCAATAACAAATGAATTGCAATAAAAATACGACCTAGGAAAAATTCACATACATTTGTCAAAAATGTGACAATAATTGTCTAACGATAACTTACGAACCTGATTGGTTGAGATTTTAGACTAGTATTAAACAGTGTTTTAAAGATAACTTACCAAGAACTGTTTCTCGAGCAGGTTAACGGGCGGAGGTCCCTGGTACACGTTGTGACGGTTTGCCAACGATCGCATACGCTCTAACAGTGCGTAGTTCTCCGCGCGATTCACTCTAGACATATATATTCATTATTATAATCTTACTGAGATATGGTTCTTGAAGAATGAAAATTCATTATACCAAATTTGCAGCAAATGGTGGCCAACAAAACAACCTTTTTTTTAATAATTTCAATTCACTAAGAATGTGGTTACCAAGGCGACGGAGTCCCGCTTCCTGTGACTCCTATTTCTTTGTAGTCACCAGAGAACCAAACCCACCTTTACATTTGCTATCATCGAATTGCTGCTCAAACACAGGATTTTTTTAATGATCATTTAAGTATTTCTCATTCTTTATTGCCTTCCCGTTTTAACTTAACTACAGTGCGGCCGGGCTAAAACGGGAACTAATTATCGCCAACTTAAAACGTCAGTCTAGTAACAGTTTCACATCTGCCTATTGAGATACATCATGAGAGAAAACAACAAAATAACTATAGACATATTTTTTTAGTATTCTAAACCTGCTTTTTAAAAACTTTTTTGTAAATGAAAATATTGCTATTTTTTTATTTGAATGCCCTATCTCAATATGTTGTAACGTGTAACATGTATATTGATTAATTACACTCACTTGTAGCATGTGACATGTAAATTGATTAATTACATTGTCTTTATTCTAACCTAAGGTATTACTTTATTGAATCATTGTAGCTCCGTCGGTCGTTAGAGACTGAGAGAGCGAGAGAGGAGAGAGAGCACAGGAACTGTGATTCGATACTACACTCTATTGATTCAAAATACACATGAAGTTTACAAATGTTTGTACATAGTCACATAGTGGATTGTCATGCCCTCCTCCACGTTCATTAAAAGCCCGTTAGCACAATTACTAAAGCGCGCGCCACGAGCTTGAAGAATTTCTATAATTGACATGAAGTCAGCCAAGACTGAACGGTAAAGAGATTTGTATGAAATAGTCGAACACCGACACTTTACTAGACCGAAATTCTTCCTGGTCGTGGCGCGCGCTTTAGTCACATTTAACGTAAACCATACAAGAGCAATAGACGGCTGCAGCCACACCCTATGTGACAACTCATCCAAATTTTCGTGGCATTATTCAGGAAAATGTAGGAAAATATTCCTACTGGTTGTCTAAACTCAACATGATCAATTTAAGCGGACCTTCGACCTACAATAAAATAGTACAATAATGTGATTGCAATGTTATTGAATTGCGCCTTGCATCAAAACGAATTTCAAATGAAACTCCCTAATACACTTCCTAAATGATCAAAAACATTCCGCAAAATTGCACAATACAATTATCGTCAAGCGGGTTCTAAGACTACCAAGACTGAAGACCAATTACAAACCAAAAGATCTCTTACCTTTTAATCTCTTCTTTTTCTTCCTCGCTTAAATTGTTATACGCCGCCATTTTCTTGCTATACGTGTCAGTGGATCGTGGTGCCAAATCGTAAACTCCCTCTGTCTCTTCTCCATTCACCAACTCCTTCTCACTCTGGCTTTCCGCTTCTCTTACCGACGACTGACTCTTACTCACTTCGCTGTTCAAATCATCAGTCTTTATCGAAAGTTGGCTTCCATTTTCCACTACTTCCTTTTCGCTCAAATCATGGCTTTTTACACTGGAAGTTTCTCCGTTTTCTATACCATTTGGTAGTTCAATGACGCTTTTTCTCTTGTTGTTAAGGTCTAAAACCGCCAACTCTTCTTCGGAGATAGGTTCTAGTAATTGTACTAAATATTCCCTAGCTTTGGAGAATTCTACTTCGGTATTTCCCGATCGTACGTGTTCTAATAAGGCGTCGTGTACGAATACGTATTGTTCTTCTGTCTGTACCAGATGATTTCTCTGTGTACGTGCGCGACAGAGAAATCCGAGAGGTGAAAGAGTGCCAGTTAATTTTAATTGGTTTAGTTGTGCGTCTAGGACTATGTATGTGCCAGTTCTTCCAACGCCCGCGCTGTAAAAACAATAATAACTTTAATGCAATTATAAGAAAACAAAATAAGTTGAAAACCAATTTTGAGTTCGATTTTGTCTTTAAGGAAGCATCAGAACTAGACCTGTCTTTAAAATAATGATTATTAGAAAGAAACGACACTAGTCATATGGAAGAGTGAGACAGCGATCGTGTTTTATCTCTTTTGTGTGCATTAGTTTTAGTTTGTTTTTGCTTAAGATTTTGGTACGTTTATTTCTCAGCAATAGATCGCAGCTATCGCGCGCTCGGAAGCAAATTATCGACGGAGATATACTATATCTGGCTTTGTTTTTTATGCATTTTGGCATGTAAAAGAAAAAAAAAGAAACAAATATTGTTTAAAATTGAAAAACTGACAAAATTTCATTTTTCTTTAGTTTATTTTTTTTGTGTTTTAACTATCTTTGTATTATCACTAGTTTAACTTAAAGTACGTGTTTTTTTATATATTTGTAGCAATGAATAAATAAAACCGTCGTAATTATAGAAGGTTCATGCCCTAAAGTAAGATGTTACAGGGTGTTATTGTACTACACTCACCTACAATGCACGAGCACGGTGCCAGGATCCACGGCCGCGGCCTTAACAAACGGCAGGACAGCCAGTGGGTGTCGTGGCGTGCCGTGGTCAGGCCACACCGTGTAGTGGTACTGCACGACATTACGCTCGCCTGTAGGACTATTGTCGCTTGATACGCTGTTTGATTCACTACCCTGCGGGGGGGAAATTTTACTATAAACTGACCATGCTTTTATTTTATTTATTTTGTAGAACTGCCGACAAGACATACAATGGAACAAGGGTATATACTAGGCTAAAAAAATGAACGCGGCGAAAAGTAATGAAAGGCGACCATCTTGAAATCGATGACTCCTATGTAGAAGAGTCAGTGTCAACCTGTCACTTTCTGTTTTTTAGTTGTTGTCATCTTATTAACCTTCTCTCATTCATTGGGATTCATAGATTTTTTCGAAATTTTCCTATTTTTTAAACTGCCATCTTGATTGAAGGTTTGCGATCATTCTGGCAATTTGTACACAGTAACTCTACTCTACACATTGAACAGGAGTTTCTTTAAACCACTAACAAACCAGGATGTTCTCTTATTGACTAGAATTTCCTGTGGATGATTAAATTTACTTAAACATTGATAATATTTAATTTTTCTCTCTGCCTTTTTTGTTCCTTGGATGTTCGCTTAGACGATGAAATTTTCTCAAAATTGTTTATTGTTTAGTTTGTCGAGTCTCACCGTGTGCGAGTCGCTGCGCACGCGCATGTGTCGCACAGTGTACGCAGCGCGCACGTCCTCGTGCAACAGCGTCACGTGCACTCCTCCCCAGCTTGCCGAGCTCCCCCGGCCGCCGCTCGGCCAGTACATGTCACATTTACGCTGAAAATTAAATTCGATTATAGTGTATTCGCATTATGAAGTCACTCATACCTGCTTAATACAGCATTGTTAAAAAGAGCATTGAACGACCCAGCGCTTGAGCGCTATGTTAGTGCTATTGTACCTTAACCGTTTTAGACTCGAGCTTTTAACTACAAGGGTTTGAGACCATCAAACATTAAAAATTTTGACTATAACGCTCACTAGCCATTAACGTTAGAATCTTAATAGTTCATTAGCATTCCATCAGCGGTCGAGCGTTCAACGCTTATTTTTACAACACTAGCTAGCTTAACATGTGCGGCGACACAGATACATGCAACTATGATGATATTGCTGTTTGTGATAGCAATTGTATTGACATCTTTTACGACTCCTTGCCGGTGACGAAAGGTGATGGTCAGCTATTGTAAATGAAATTTAAAAATTTAAATGTAAATTATTTTTATATTACTATGTTATTAATTATACTAGATTAATATTATTATTTTTAATAGGTTTATAGTTCATAGGTTTGGCGGACCGTTTGGCGCAGTTGGTAGTGACCCTGCTTGCTGTGCAAAAGGTCCCGGGTTCGATTCTCGGTGGGACATACTTTTGATTTAAAAAAAAATAAGACAAATGTATGTTCGAATCTGGCTGTGTTTGTCTTTGCATGTGTCTCTGGACCCACGACGCAGGGAATCCTAGTGTGGGCCAGTGAATGTGGCGTTATTTATTTATTATCTACGTGGAACAGGCCTGTACGATTTATTGTTAAATGCAATTAAAATACTAATCGAATTCAATTTTTAATATATGTAAATAAAACATACAGAAGTAATGATTTAATATCTTTTTTTCGTATTTTCGTGATCAGCATTTTTTGTCGGCTATTGCCATCGTTGACGTCCAGGGCATGTCTTCATTTGTCGGCTATAGCCGACGGTGGCGTTCAAAGGGTTATAACTATTGGTACAAATTGGACCGATTAGCGCAGTTGGTAGTGACCCTACTTGCTGTACAATAGATCCCGGGTTCTATTCCTGGTCGGATATTCTTTTGAAGACAAATGTTTGTGCGGATCTGAGTGTATTTGTCTTTGTGTGTCTCTGGACCCACAACACAGAGAATCCTAGTGTGATCCATTGAGTGTGGCGTTATTTATTTATATATTAAACTGTTCAATCATGTATTGATTGATATTTATGATTTTCATTGAACGCCAACAGATTGTGCTTTTCAAGTGTGTATCGCGGTATCGTTACGATTTGTGTAATTCTTTAATATTTTTATTTTTCCACTTATGTGTATCTAGGGCAGCCCAAGGGGATTTATCTTGAATAAACGATTATGACAAACTGTTATTTTTTTAATGCTAGCTAACCTTCTGTGCACCGACTTTACTTTTAACTTTAATATCAATCTTAACTCAAGTATTGATAATACAATATTTCCTTATAGAGTAATTACGTCACGACTCTAAGGGCCTTTCTCACCGCCTCCTGAAGCTTTATCAGAAAGTCAGTTGTACTTTATCAGAAAGTTTGTATCAGCTAGATTTAGTTGGCAGATAATTTATCTATCAGATTGTTAACAGTTACTTTATCAGGAGGTGATGAGAAAGGCCCTAAAACTAGAAAGAACTCAGCGTATAGCTGACAAGCATTAGTCGAGGTATACTAATTTTTCCCCAAAATTCGATAGTCGTGATCTCCGCAATAGATATATATACTGGTACGTCTTCGTAATCTACCTAAAACATTAGCTAATGTAAGTGAAAACTGTTACATGTAACTTACACGTCCTCTCTCTACGAGGTTGGTGATCATGACGACTGTGTGCACGCGGTGTTGCCAGATCATGCGCCAAAATGCGTCCAGTGTTGCTGGCGTGGGGCCCTGGGTGGCTATGTAGCGCCGTCGCCATACTAACCACTCCAGTTTTACGCGGGTTGGTACGCCGTCTGCAATTTTTTTTTGTCATTATTATGGAAAGGCTGGTGCTGGTTTATACATTCTTTGTATAATAATATGGCAGATGAACAGACCGTCCACCTAGTGGTAAGTGGATATCGTCGCCCTCGCTCGACATCTGCAATACATGCCAACATATTCAGTCCAGAATGACAAACGCTGACACGCGCCCGAATGCGTCGTCTACTTTCAGAGATTTTAAGAGTGGATTTAGAAACAATTAAAAGGGATGGGAAGTATAATATGGTGAGACATTTTCGTCATACCATTGCACTCTCCATTCCTCGTTGAGGGGGGCAGAAGTAAAGGAGAGAGGTATGTACGATAGTACAGAATATAATGAGACAGTCTTCTGTATTCGATTAAATTCTACTTAATGGGATTCAATGAAATGGGATGAAAAAGGAAAATGACTACGAGACGAGACATTTTCATTATATCCACACTGTCCTAATTCAATGGGATGGGATGGAATAAGATCAATAGGAAATATAATGAAACGAGAGGCTTCTCTCATTTCATCATATTTTCCACTCGATAGGATGGAATGGGATAGTAAATAGGCTCTGATAAATCTCACTCACTTCCAAGAATTAATGAACGGAATCTATGGTTTCAAGTTTTGAAAAATGTTCAGTTACCAGTTGAGGAGGAATGAACGTGTGGCGGTTGAGTGAACGCGGAATGGAGGGCGAGTAGAAGTGTGGTGGAGTCGGAGTGAAGTCAGAGTGGAAGCGGAGTGGAGATAGAGAGGAGGTGGAACGGTGGCGGAGTTGTTGTACTAACTAAATTTTATTATATTTGTACGCCAGAAATGGCTAGTGTGTTTATGTCCTGAGTGTTTATGTGTTTACTTTATTATAATTAAATTATCATCCTGCAAAGTTACATTATGGAAAGAGTGGAGGCGGAGTGGAAGCGGAGTGGAGGTGCAGTGGAGGTCGAGTAGAGGCGGAATGGAGATAAGTACAGTGGAGGTCAAGTGGAGGTCGAGTAGAGGCGGAATGGAGATAAGTACAGTGGAGGTCAAGTGGAGGTCGAGTAGAGGCGGAATGGAGATAAGTACAGTGGAGGTCAAGTGGAGGTCGAGTGGACGTGCAGTAGAAGTGAAGTGGAGAACACAAAACTCACCAATGTCTACACAAACGTCGTCGAGCTCGCAGTCGTCGTCGCTGGGCTCGCTGTCGGACTGTTCGTCGGACTCCACGATGCCCGAGAACTCGATATTCAGAAACGCGGACTCGATGCCGGATGCGAGTTGGGGAGGCGGTTTAACGGGCTTCACTGATGACTGTCTGGAATAATGTAGAAAAAAACGTACTTATAGCAACAGATATATTTATCTATTGCATGTTGTAAGTAACATTAAATTTACATATATAATGACATACAACACCCTACAAGGGCACAGCAATTCAAAAATAAAACTACAAATACATACTTATCTACTTACATTATAAATTAAATTACATTAAATTATAATATTAAATTATTAAGTTACATGATATATTTGTGAATGAATTATTAGTAGTCTCATTTTTTTACTCTTTTTTTATAAACAAGTGGAATTGAATTTTCTACTAAAAATGTTATGTTTTCTATTATAATGGTACTGTTAATGCATGTTACTTTTGAGTTTAACGAATATGTTAAAAGTTTTGATTAGTTTTTTTTTTATTTTTAATGTAAAAAAGTGGACGGACGAGCAAGCGGTCCCACGTGATGGTAAGTGTTACCGCCGCCCATGGACACCTGCAACACCAGGGGGTATGCGGGTGCGCCGCCGACCTTGCAAAGTCCTATTCACAGCTTTCTATACTTATACATACTTTGAAGTATTTTCTGTATGGCTGTTTAATCTTCCTTGTCCTTCTTCCATTATTAATCCATTATTTCCTTTGTCTCCTTCTTAATATAATATTGTTATATTATATTCTAAATTGGGTCTGAACGCGTGTAATAAAGAGTCAACTCGTGACCACGGCTGGTGTCATCCGGTGCCAAAACGTCGAGTAAGAATAAAAGGTAAACAAACACCTTTGTTATACGCGATCAGACCCGATTTAAAATATAAAATGTGTAAAAAAACTCGATAATTTAAACAGTTAAGATTGTTGTTTAATTTTAAGTTATAATAACGATACGTCATAACTAGATATGTCTCTGATTGCCACAAAAAGTCATAATATCAGTAAAAGTGAGCACATTATACATGTCACTGAAAGAACGCAAGAGCTGAAAGTATTGAGAGTAGAATCGATTCCACCAGTTTTCACAAAAGGTTTTCTTCCATAACTTTTTTCAGTGACACATTGTATTCTTTTAGAAACAGGAATTGTGTTATATGGAGCGTTTCGTGAAAATGTTATCAACAAGGAATTATTCATTACCTAATATATACACTAGGGGTGGCCAACAATTCGATCGGGATCGACCGGTCGATCACCAAAGACAGAGCGGTCGATCGCGAAAGGACATTAAAATTCTTGACCGGTATAAAAATTTTCGTTAAGATTGACATTATCAAATTATACTCCTGATTTTGTTAATTTGACAGAAGAAATAAAAGCATAAACTTCTCATTCATTTTTGTTACCTATTGATATTATTTTACCTATTAATAAACAATATAAAAAGCTATCTAATTATTGTTTTATTCATCACACTAAAGCACAATTAAGTCGATCGCAAGAGGTCAGATTTATTTAAGTAAAAGATTGTATGTTCTAAACAAGTTGGCCACCCTTGATATACACAATTAATTCCTTACCTATGCGGCCGATTTCTCCTCTCCAGCTTCCTCTTTATCCGCTTGATTGCCTCCGGATGCAATGCTGGCAACATGCCGTCTATGAAGTTAGCATTGACATAGTCGCAAGAAGTAACCCTACTTCCACTGCCTATCGCCCCCGATGTGCCATTGCCCCCTGAACCGATACAGCCCGCGGCCCCGCATCGACCCCCCGCGGACACGCACACACGAGAATGGTCATCTGTAAATTACATTTAAGATTTAAACATCTAACATAAGTCGCGACATAGGTATTTGTTTCCTCAGGTGTGCCGGCAAAATATAAAAATGATACAGAGCCCAAAACATCATTTATTTGGAATATTATTAGAGTGAAATCAACGAGACATGAGCTTTACGTTTGTGTGAGTGCACACCGATAGTGTACAGTGCGAACCATCTCGACAATTGGGTTGGACAAAGCTCACGTCTCGTTGATTCCACTGTATATGTATAGATTTTTGTATCTGGCTGTTTGAACGCGCATCACTACTGGACAGATTTTTAAACTTAATTTTAGTGAAACTTGGCACAGTTATAGCTTATGTTCCGGGTTAACATTTAGGGTTCCATTAAAGAGTTCCCACGGGAATCATTCTAAAGTTCACGCGAACGAAGTCGCTGGCACTGCTAGTGTACTATGAAGTTACAAATGTTACTCACAGTAAAGTGGAGTGAAATAAACAAAACTACTAACAAAGTAAAAAAAAGTTAAAAATAGATATACTCACATGCGGTAATGTTCATGTAACGGTTCTTGAGCCTGTTCTCCGGTCGATTGCTGTGGTGGCTAGTGTGGCCCAGTGCTGCTGACTTCGCTACCACTATCTCGTACTCCTTGCTGTGAAACAATACAAGGGTCAGTTTACTTCTTATTAATCATAAACATATGTACGTTTAATAATTTTGTTAATACAATACGTATTAAACATAACAAAAATATACGTTTATATACGAGTTAAAACGGGCGTGTGGCGGGAAGAGGTCGGGCTCCGGCTCCGGCCCGCTAACATGCTGTGGGAGAGCACGGTGACTGACCTGAACCCGATGTCGCCGTCGGCGTGTAGTCGTGCGACGTGTCGCGGGAAGAGCGCGGCAGCGACGGCGGGGTGCTGCGGGCTGGTCATGCGCGGCGGCTTCTGCGGCGGCTCGGACTCCGGCTCCGGTTCGCTGTTGCCGCCCACGCAGTCTCGCAGCGGCGAATGGTTCACTACTGTATTGACGGAGAATGAGCATGGGCCAATTTTTTTAAGGATTCATTATTTATGCATGGGGGAGGATGCACGTTGCAATCCAACAGCCGCTGGGCGCACTCGACTAGCCACGTTACTCCTTTCTCACAGAAGACTACCTTGAAATGTATTGCATTTCCTACTATATCCTATTCTGTGTGAGACCTATGTTCGCCTCAACTCTCACAGCGCTATCTATACAGACTATGTCACCAATTATATCTGTAATGATCAATGATTAGATGGACATACCTAAAAATCTCAGAATTATTAATGGATACCTAATTAAAAACCCTTGGATTATCATCACATTCAATAACAAGAATTTCTATTCGCTTATAAAGTTATAACATAATCATAATAATATAATAAAGTAACAGAGTTCATAAAAAAAAAAGTTGTAAAAACTGTAAACTTACCTGGCTTTTTATTGAGAGGGGCCCTGGCAGCCCTTTCGCCACCTTCTTCTAAATAGTTGTACGCAGCACTTATACATTTACTTAGACGAGACCGACATCTGGAAACAAGATTATATTTATATTAATATATATAATGTATACTTTTTGGCAAAAACTCGCGAACTGAAGTTGAGTTTATTTATGATTGATTAATTGTAAAAATTGTATATTGTACAATGAACAATATGAATAATATTATTATATTCAACCACAATAACAAAATCTTACTGACCTCCAATACACAAGAGCGATTAATATCGCAATCAGCAAGGCAACAGGCGCGATGGCCAATAATGCGGTGGTGCTGGCGTGTGCTTCCATTGCGTTACACCATTCACTTGATATCTCCTGTAGAAAAACATTGGTAATTTATTTTGATTGTAATACACATAACGAAGAAAGGATCCGCAAGGTGAAGTGGCAGTAGGCAAGCCATGTATGTCGCAAGACCGCTAACCGATGGGAATGGCACGCGCAATGTGAACTCGAGGACTGACGACTTGAACAAAGTCGCCGGTAGTGGCTGGATGATAAGAGTTCAGCTCTTATCATCCACCGTGTGTGGTGGTGGACTTTGGGAGAGACATATATCCAGCAACGGAGAGACACAGGCTGAAGGTATGTAATACATAGAATGGGGAGAGCGCGTGCTGAAATTTTACCGTAGCTAGACGTGTCCGACTAGCCGAATGACACCAACAACATTGAAAACTGCCGTAAGATGTGCCATATACGGATTTTAATAACATATGCCAGTACCCATTTCCCAAATCATCAAATAGGAAGTATGATATGATAAGAGAAGTTTCTCAACCCATTTATATTCCTTACTTATCATTTCAATCCATTTAATAAAGACTATAAAGTATAATAGATTATAGGAAATGCCTTACGCCGTTATACTTTTTATTCACATCGCATTCCTAAAGATAGAATGGGGTGTGTAATAGGATGAAAACTCCTATCCTTATACCTACTCCCTATTCCACGTGTGTTTCAAAAAGAAATGTCTGTCATTCTTGACTAATGTTCATATATATTATAGCTAAATTTAATATATAATGTTTAACAGATTAATTATATAATACTTAGGGCCTTTCTCATCACCTTCCGATAAGTTATCAGGTGTCAGAGAGACAGTTATGCTTTATCAGAAAGTCGGTATCAGCTAGATTTAATTGGCAGATAATTTATCTATCAGATTCTTACCAGTTACATTACCAGGAGGTGGTGAGAAAGGCCTTTAATGTTTAATTAAGGATTCTGCTTGCCTTAAAATTTCTAAACTGTTATCAGTTTTTTCTTCTACAAATAAATAATAATAAATAACATGCATATATATATGCAACATATAATATATGTATGTGTGTGTGTAATATATATATGTATGCAACATATATATAATATATGTATATGTTGCAAGTATTCACTTACTACCAGCTGAACTGTCTGCTCGACTGCCAACTGCTTTCTATATGAAAAGTGTGGCTTCTTGTCTCTACACATTCTAAAGTGTGGCTTCTTGTCTCTACACATTCTAAAGTGTGGCTTCTTGTCTCTACACATTCTAAAGTGTGGCTTCTTGTCTCTACACATTCTAATAGGTACCTTGTATGAAGAAATCCAAAGTCTTTTATATTTAATTCAAGTTGACCGCACAAACGGTTAATATTATAAACAAACTTTTCACTTATACGACGTAAATGTAATCCAATTATTGAGGAACACATCCATTTGTGTTAATCTCGAAAAAAATGCAAATTTTTACACTATATCATAATATTATAACTTGAAGACAAAATTAATTACACTCGTGTTTAATACAAAATATTTTGATAAAAAAATAATTTTGAAATAACGAATTACACTAAACTATCAGCATATGCATATGCAGACACACACAAACTTTATGACTAAATACTACAATTTTTAAATCCATTCTGTTTATTCACACATTATGTGTACTTGTAATGTATTGACAAAGATAAAGTATCCACTTATTCACTTTTTCCTTAACAGCGGTTCACACAAACAACATTATAACATACTGTGATGAAACTATAGTACTGACTGGGTGTGTATTAATATCTCAGTCTCTTTAAAATAAGATTATTATTCATTATAAAGAGATCCACTTCTATTTCCATCAAATATTGTTAAAATCCAAAAATAGACACTTACAGTTAAAAAAAACCATAACTTCTAAATTAAGTTAAAAAATGGTATATATTTTCATCGATCATTTTGGTTGCAGTGTGTGCCATTTTCGTTTGAACAAGATTAGCGAGGACACATTGTATTAGTACTAAGTATTCTGTGTAAAATGTATACTAAGTATTCCGTGTAAACTGTATATTAGTATAAGTATTCTATGTAAACTATATTAAAACAAAGTATTCTGTGTAGAATGTAAATTCATATTAAATATTGTGTTGAAAATAACACTCATCATGAGAGCGCCTACCGAAATATTTATCCGTAGCGTTAAGTGATTGCTAAGTCTAATTAATTTAATTTGCGTGTACCTACTACTCATTTTTATTACTTCCTACTTATCCATGTAATAACAATTACAATTATCTCCAAATCTAAACTGATTTTAATTTTCCAAAATACAAACGCATCTTCATGTTGCGTGTAAAGTCTCACCTCGGGCGGCGACTCCGTTCCGTTGATGAGAGCGCGCGGCCGGGCCACCGACATCGTGACCGCATAGATCTTCACCTCGTAGCGGGTCACGTTGTACAGCTCAACAGACTGTAATACATTATATAGTATACTTCGATAGGTATTTTCCGACTTGCTATTTTCCTCACCTATTTTGGAAAATTTATACTAAACTAATTTGGCCCATCTACAAACTTAACTAAAATATAAACCCACTCTATTTTTGTGTCGAATATCACTTCACATCGATTAAGAAATGCCTCACCCTTAAGGCTCATTTACACATGGAGTTCCTTGAACCGAAACGTTCAAGAAACATTATTTATTATTCAACATTATTCAAATATATTATATAGTATACTTCGATAGGTATTTTCCGACTTGCTATTTTCCTCACCTATTTTGGAAAATTTATACTAAACCAATTTGGCCCATCTACAAACTTAACTAAAATATAAACCCACTCTATTTTTGTGTCGAATATCACTTCACATCGATTAAGAAATGCCTCACCCTTAAGGCTCATTTACACATGGAGTTTCTTGAACGTTTCGGGGGAGAATATTGTATAAGATTGTCGTATGCGAAGAAACTTCATTCTCGCCTGCAACTGTTTACATGATGATAAAAACTCGATGATAACCGCGACAACATGATGATAACAGTTGTTTATACTAGCTTTTGACCGTTTTTCTCTCCTGCACGCGTTTGAGAAACAGTGTAAATGAGCCTTTACTAGAGATAAAGCTTACCACCCGTAAAGAAATTTTTGCACTACACTAAATTTTTTCACAAGATTCGACGTCGATATCACGATACTCGTAATCGCTGAAGTAGTTTTTTTTTTCTGTTTATTTCGTCAACCACTCTATATATTTATTATAACAAAGACTATGTAGCCATCTACTACTATTTATTTAGTTATATGTTATTTATATTTATATTATGGAAAAATATTTTGCCTTTTTTTATTTGTTTTCGTGTATATGTCCCGGAGTTCAATAGGGAATTTCTATCTTTAGAATTCTTCTACCTAAATAGATATAAATAGAAATTTTACTTACCACACTTATAGTGGTCTCAATGTCGATTTTATTCGTCGGCAAAGTGAGTCGAGTTCTTGGTTGTTGTTCGGGCAATTTCCTCAACGTAACCACGTACTGATCTAAGGAGTTATTATACTCTAGCGGTTGACGCCATTGGAGATAGAGAATACCTGAAAAAAACAATTATTAATTTAGCCACTGCCCTCGACATCTTCCGTAGGTAATATAAAACCCTTTTTATATATCCTTACTGTTCTGTATGTGTTTATTCAAGATTATATTTCTATAGGGAGACCTTTTATCAAAGTCCTTTCTCATCCTATCCTATCCCTCCTATCCTATCCTATCCTCCCTATTTTCCCAACCCTTCCTCCAAATATATTCCAAAGGTAGGCAGCGCATCCAAGGCAGTGCCAACGTTTGTCATTCTGAACTGATATTGACATGTATCGCGGATGTCTATGGGCGACAGTATCCACTTACCACCAAGGGACTATATGCTCTGCTCGCCTGACGCCTTCTTGCTATAAAAAAACTCGACAACTTGTAATAGCACATTTAAGAATTTAAAACCCCCTCGTAGATATAAGCTGATGTCGATTTCGTTAAACAATATTCGTGTTGATTTGTTTAAAATAAACAATATTTGAATTTTAACTCACTTTTTACTTGTAATAAGATTTACACACAGATGACACAATATATCGCGAATATTGACAAAACTACAAAACAAACTTATATCGCGTTAATAATTCACCGTATTTTGACATAAACTATAGAACACATGAATAAAATTAAAATAAATCTAACATTCCTATATTTTTCCTCATATTACTTCAAATAGAAGCGGACATAGAAACAAACAAGTCAACCTTTTTCCTCAAAGGTTGGAACAACTGCTTCAATTCGAGTTTGTTTTCTTTTTGCAATGATCTTCAAGGAACATGTTGAATGTCATCTTCGTCATTAATCGTCAATTTACTAGTCGATAAAATTGATGTAAATGTTTCTTTTCATTTTAAATATAGCATTCTATAGAGAGGTTATGAAGAACCATAACCGAAACTATTGGATATCCGAAATAAAAGATTATTCGAAAGCGAATACGAAATCAAAGTTTGGATGTATTTAAAAAAAACAGTGAGTGTTAATATAATTTCTTGAATTAAGTTGCAATTAATCGCTATTTGGATATATTTTCCTTCGTATTGGATATAACATACATAACCATACAGTTAATCGATAGTTTAATGGTTACAATGAGTGCAGAGAAACGCGCTTGTAAAAATGAGCGCTAATGAATCTTAAAGACTAGAGTGTTAAATGCTCATGAGCATTATAGTTCAAATTTTTAAGCGTTTGATGGTCTTACACGGACGAGATTAAAAGCTCAATAGTTAAAGTTTAATTACATTTTTACAACGATAGAAACACAGCCTAAATATTTTGGTGTAATCCTCAGAAAATATAGTAAGTTACAAGTCATGAGCGTATTTTCTTCTCTGACTACTGTATGACACTCTTCAAAGACCAGTTTTATTAAAAAGGGGCAGGCCACACCGTATCTGTGTATAATTTATTAAATAAATACGATTTAAGATGATACTAATTTTATCGAATTATGGCGTGAATAGCGAATAATGTGTGAAGCGAAAGTGAGGCGCACCCTCTATCAAAAAGCTATATGCGTATACGTACAAAAGATATAGGTACATCTAAAGCCAGAAGAGCTACAATTATTCAATGCTAAAACTAGGATAGTTTAAGATCTGCAAGTCGATGCTTGCAGGTCATAATAAATACTCTTTATTGCATACAAATAGTTATTACATGTGGTCAAATAAAAAATGACAGATATGTAGGTAGTGCAAAATGTCCGATGTCATAGATAATGCCAGTGAAGTATAACAAAGAAGATAAACTAATAAACCACAATAAACCAATGATCACAGTGCAATGAGACTTATCCCTACTAAAACATGCATGCGGCGCATTCAAAAACTTCTACTGTATTTTATATAATAGATATAATTCCGTCTCAAAATTCCTTCAACTTTTTTTAAATTATGCAATACCAAACATGATTTCTTTAGACATTTGTCCTTAGTACAAGCCAGTCCATATGCTTCATTGTCATCCAAGTAAATGAACTCATTTGCAAATCCATTGTCGCTAACTCACTTAATTGGACATGGCATATGGACATTTGAATTTTCAAAAGAATTACTATAGCAAAGGAATTGTTACACGTCTGATATGAATACAAGTTACTGATTTTGTATTAAAAATCTTATTTTTTAAATTGTATTAGTATAATGTAATAGATAAAAATGTGAGTAGAATAAAATGGAGAGCTTTTTGCTGCTACAGATTAAGCACATGTATTGCGCATTGCTGCTACGTCAATGGATATGTATAATATGTGATATTTTATTTTATTTAATATGTGGATATTCCCAGCTTTAATCAGAGGAACTCCCCATGTGCTAGATTATAGTTCGAAAATCTGTCGTAATTAGTAATTTCATAATGAAGGGGAGGCTTTTATCCCGGGGGAAAAAGTTATAAGCGGATGTCTATCAAAATGGGAATGATCAAAACATTTTTCTACCGATATCTTTATTAAATCGACTGGTAAATAGCTGCGCAATAATCCAGCTAGTCTCGGCCAATCGAGCATTCGCTAAAATACAAACTCTTTTGCAGCAACTTATCAACTTATTCAATAAGCAGTTAGGTAGCGCCAACAGCAAATATAACGTTGTAGAACAAACGTATTCAGTCAGAGCAATGAAAATGAACTTTAAAATCACAGTAATAACTCGTTTACGAAACTCAAAGTTTGTAATCGTGCGAATGCTCGGTTGGCCAATGTTTTACAATAACAATCCAGTTTTTCAACTCACCATGCGGTTGATCGCAGGTCAAGTTCAATATAATTGGCGCGGATGGTGGTCCTACATCGGTTAAGACATACAGCGGTTCTGAACGAGGACTCAGTATCTCGAGAAAATCAGGTGACATAACGCCTTTTCGTGACGAGTTGTAGAATGCACGTACCCAGATCTTGTAGGGAGTGAACGGCCCTGAAAATTTTAAACATAAATGTGTATTAGCATTAAAATTCTGTAATATTCTTGTTCCATTCTATTTGGGAAAGGGAGTATCTTTTTGGACAGTACAAATAGAGAAGCAATTCGTTATCGTCTATTCCGTTAGTACTGGTACTATGCCGCGCGGCAATAACGGAAGTCAAGTAAGCGTCATGTGTCGCGCGGCAAATACTGCGCCTGCCGTTTGCTGCTGCCGCGTGTGGCCTACCTCGGAAGTCTACCATACATAATAGAAGGCACATATTCTCATTAAAGTACGAGAGGAATACTTTATGTGGTGAAATGTGAAGTAAAATTAAATAGACAATCATGTATGTTTAAGTTCGGTTTAATAACACAATGTGTGTATAAATCACAGAATGTTATAAAGATAGGTTTCCTGTATGTATTCTTTTCTTATTTATTTTTAATTTTCCGCGGTTTATATGAAACATATGCTCCATATTCCAATACTCTGAGTAAGTTAAACTAAGGTTTATAACCCTACTAATTAATTAAGTAACTTGCTAATTGACAATAATAGTCTAACGAAATATACAGTCAAAGTATAGAAAAGAAATAGCAAAATCTGAAACACAACTATTAATAGGTTAAGAGTGTCGCCTGTTTGTCACCAGTTCCGCCTACATCTCCCACTTCATCAAAGAATATTTGTAATGTGACAATGAATAGGAGACTCGTTTGCAAAAGGTCTAATAAATGTTGACCTGTGTCTGAACTGTTGACCTGTCTGTCCGTGTTTTAATCTGTCCCCTAAATATTAAATGAAAAACTCACTTAAATTCCTCAAGGTGAAACCCACAACCTTCGTTAGTACGCCAGCGGTGTTCACCAGCGTTAAATTCTTCGTCTTCGAATAGTCTTCCATACCGAAATCGCTGGAAAAAAAGCTTTTCTCCTTAACATCTGCTGAACTTGGCACCCCAACCACCGGCGCCGCATCATACCTTGGCACACCTTGCTCATAATACAACACATATGCAATTTGCGTAGCATTTTTGTGTGTCGGCGCAATGCTCTTTTTCGCCACCTCAATGGGCAACTCCTGATGTGTTTCCAACCCCTCCGGAACCTTCTCCATATGCAAGTTCTTAGAATCCGTCGCGTTATCCTGCCGTCTCTTTCTATGCCTGTGAGATCTAACCTCTCTCTTACTCCTGTATGAATCATCCATTAAAATATCGGACATTGAATATTCGTCGCCGTACTTTTGTCTGTCGTTTTTATACCAGTCTCTGTAAGAAGTGAACTCCACGTCTTTGAGTTTTTCAGAGGTTAGTGGGACATTTGACATGAGATCTGGAGATTCTTGGATGACGTCATTGTCGGGGGCATCGGATTGTGGTTCAGACTTCTTTGTGTCAAGGTCGGGTTGATGCGTTTGACTCTGGGGTTCGAGATCAGTGGCGGGGAGCTTCTTCAGGGTGAAAGTCATTGGCGGGACCCATGTCAGATGTATTTCTTTTTCTGTAACTATATTCGCAGTAAGGTTTTGCGGTTCGGACGGAACTGTAAACAAAAAAAAATAAATCTTCTAAATTTTCGTAAATTTTTCTGAATTAAAACTGAATTTTATGCTTAGTCTTTCAAAATTTTGCAAAAATATGGGGCCACTTATAAAGAGCAACACTCCAATACCAAAATTTTTCCAGGATTTTTCCCCAAAAATAATGAGAAAGTTATTTTTTTGTAATGGAAATCGATCAACTCTTTGTGTTTTTAGTAACTTTTATACTATGAAAAACAATTTCTCAAAGTATAAAGTAAACAAACCTTTTGAATTTATTCTCAAATTAATATTTTCCTCCATACGATTTTAACGAGTACGTGATTCTTAATGAAATTAATTATCGCATTCTAGTATCTATCGAATGATATATATAGTAATATGCCTTTTGACCTAAACGCAGGAAGCAATACACTATTAAAACAGAAATAACTCGCTTAACCAGCATATCAATGAATGGAACAACTTTGTGGTTAGTATAAACAAGAGAATTTATTTATGTTAATAGGACAATTGCCATGGAAGGTTTAATAGCCATAAAATACGCGCTGGTCATTGTGTACTAGGCAATCTACTCTTTCCGCGGGTTATTTACTCATCTGTCGCAGTAATCAAAATATTGTGGCAAGCCCTCCGGCCAGATAGCTCAAAGGGCTGTGGATGACAAAAGCAACGATAAGCTACTATCATCAGTTTATTGTACCTAAAGGTCCATGGAGTTGAAATACTCAGTTTTGGAGTCCACAAAATCACACGAAAGATCCAACCTAACATATTGTGAAACTCGTGAATACTTTATCATTTTTTTACATGCTGTTTATTTTCATAGATTTAAAATATCCGCCGCGGAACGTCCAACGTCTGTGTATTTCCTTATGAGCAACAGATTTTGAATGAAGTATTACAAAGAAGTATTGAATGAAGCAGCGTCGGACGCCCTCCGGTCGGATGGACTGAATATTTGAAGAAAGTCACCGATAGTGGCTGGATGAGAAGCGCAGAAAACCTGTGTGGTGGCGAGCCCAGGGAGAGGCCTGTATCCAGCAGTGGAGAGGCACACGCAGGTGGTATGTTATTACAAATTAGTTTCTTTATAATCTACCATTAATTTCGCTGAAGAGACATCAGATATATTTGTAACTAATTTTATATTATACTAGATATATAATATGTATAGTCTTGGGTTATCAGTTCTAGACTCTCATTCATATTTATTATTTCCTTCCCATTTCTCACCCAATATTTTTTCATAAATAGGTGCAGTCAGAAGCAACTATTATTGTACCATACCATACCATCAGCCTGTCTCCACCGCTGGATACAGGCCTCTTCCAATTACCATTATTGTAATTGTTATGAATTAAAAATATATTTTTTTGAAAGTTGCAAAAAGACCCAGTCCCGTGGCACATTAATATTGAAAATGAAAAATATTATAGACCGTCCATTATATCAAACCACAGTACCCAGTAGCATTAAGTGCCAGTATAAAATAATAAAACAAAATCGGACAAAGTATTGTTTGTTAGTGGTAAAAATTGTAAAAACCGTTACAACTCTTAATGAAGCATTAAAATAAATAAAATGCCACTTTCAATCAAGGTGGTGACACAGTTGACAAACAATAGTTGTGCAAGAGGTCAGTGTCCCTGACAGACAAATGCCCAAGTAATTGTAATTTACAGTTTAATTACAACTAATTTAAGGTCTAATCACAACAATACGAGCAGTAGTGGAAACAATAGAATTTACGGCGTGTCCCAGACTGCAAATACTAGGTAACTTTCGAAAAGATCTACATATCTCCATCCGTCTTTTATATTCCACTACTGCACGTGGACCTCCTCGTGCTCATTGTCTAGTGTCTATAGCACGAGGGCAGTAGGACCTTAAAACTGCATGGTGGTCATGCGAATTGACGAGTCCGCTATTTTTGAGGTAATGTACCTGACTCCTCAGGGCTTGGGGTAGCGACTTCATTATCCCTTAGTCGCCTCTTACCACACTCGCGGGAAGAGATGGGCGGGTTCAATTCTAGTGGCGGCCGCACTGCACGGCTATATCAAGTATATTGGAGACATTATAATAAATAATTATAATCTTAACTCGATCAATCTGCGTAGATAATAATGAAACGGTTGTTACAATTAGCTGTGTCTGTGCAATATATTTTTTTTAATTTATAAGTATTTGAAGAAGTGACACACCTGTCTTGGAACATATCAGTCAGATCTAATTTAGATCTCGTGTCGTCGAACCAATCAAGTAAGGGAAGCTGTGGATGGCCGTAATCATGATGCCGTGAGTCGCTAAAGACAGGAAAACATTGAAAAGCATAGTAAGATCCGAAGGAGATCATCTCCAGGAGGAATCATTAAGGAGCGGGAGGAGGTGTCGAATCAAGTTTTCAAAATTATTCTTTATTTGTCAGACAAATAGAAAAAATATTTCGAAAATTGACTTGCACATTATCTTGTGCATGACGGATGTATGGCTTTTAAACGCCGCGCTGGCCAAATGGGTTGGCGAGTGCAGTCTTTTAGAGGTGGTGTAGTTGCAGCTTTTGTTATCTCTAAGTCGCCTTTTACGATAACCACGGGAATAGTGGTGATAATCTAAATCCGGGCGACACTACACGGTCGCTCTTCTTAAATGCTATACAAAAATTAAACGATGACTGTTGGTTTCAAATGCTTTCTCACGCATCAGCGGGCGGACGAATCAAGCTGAAATTTTGCATAGATAAATAGACAGATATAAACTCTTTATTGTACATCAATAAATGTTGCAAAGACAATTAATGCGAAAGTACAACAGGCGGCCTTATCGCCAAAGCGATCTCTTGAAAACCTTTGGGTGGTAAGGAGAAAACAGATAACAATATCAAATATACGTTAGATGGTGCAGTTTTACTTAATATATAAACAATATAACGTATAGATCTTCTTGGGGGCCACGAAAAAAGGTTCCAGCGGCCTAAAACCAAGGACAGTTTTGGAATCTGTTTGTCACCAATTTAGTCTACATGTGGAAATATTTCCGAAAAACGCATGTCGCGATCTAGGCAATAGCTTCCTTTGAGATTTATCTAAAATCTAAATCGACGCGTGCGATGCCACGGAAAAAAGGTAGTGGTTATTTTAAACGCGTAGAGTGCATGAATAAAACAAACCATGTGGGTATGGACGTTTGAGGAAGGTCAAACCTATTACAGGTTATATGAGTCACTCTGACCTCGCACTCAGATGAATACATAGCCAGGTTTTACGATATAGTTACAATAGTTGGTAGCAGTGGGAAAAATTGCATGTTTTTCTTAAATAGTGCATGTAGTTCCATACCATATGACTTGAAGCTGATTTATATAAGAGTCAACTATTATTCCACAAAAATAATATTTATTATTTAGGTATATGTATTGTATATAAATATACCTATATTTATGTAATTTGTTAGTATTATTGTACTATTTACATACAAATGGTCCGTATACACTACGCCTGCCTTTCTGCCTTGACCTATATTTCACTTTCTAAGGGTTTGCTAGAAGAAATCGCCGCAGGAGATAGATAAGGTTGCCTTTTGTACTACTTTTTTCTTCATTTTTATTTATTTCATGTTGTGTGTAAAATAAATAATTAAGTTTGTCTAGGTCCGCCAAGTCAGGTCGGCAGACTCTGCAGGTCGCGGGCTACAGATGACCCGCCGAGTGTATAAGTACAGCCCGGAACAATTTTAAAAATATATATTAATGATTGTTATATATACCTATACTTTGTTGAGCGGTAATAGCCTAGATTCTAGGTTAAATTTATGTGTTGAGAAACGATGCTCTAGACCCTAGAACATTGTTTCTCAACACATAAATTTTCGATCACATAAACAAGGAGTAGCAGTTGGTCAGGAAAAATAAACGCTCAGTACGAAAAACCTTTTATTAATGAATACAGGTACCTAGACGTATACCTAAATTAATCGAATGTCAAACGGTAAAAAACATAATTAAGACCTAATTATAACTAGGAGGCTCGCGAGGCTATTTAGTACTTAGATATTTTTGGTCTTTTCCGCGACTAAAAGTCGCGACACTAAAAATTTTAAAACCCATGGCCCGTTATCTATGCTGGATTCTCATTCATGATTCATGAGTCAAATACTCGACCAGTACTAAGTTTTTACTTTACGGATTAAAAAAAATAGTACTAATACGCATGATCCAGAATTTTAAAAAAAAATTGGAGCATGTATAACCATCCATCAACCCGGACTGGAACCGCATGGTGGATTATGGCTCGAAACCCCCTAGTAATTTAATCTAGTATAGTAATTTCAGGGGCGTGTTGTGCCCTGCATTGGAACGTTAAAACTAATAGCCCTCTACGGATTCGCCTGCATGGTAACTCGTAACTTTACAATCGTGTTTTTATCACTAGAAGTGTAATCCAGTGAATGCAATGTTAATAAAGATTAACCGTGCATTTTGGGTAGTGTGCAATTTAATTTTTTTATTGTGTCAAACATAAGTTTAAATTTGTGTTTTCGGGGTCGGGAGTGTTGCCATTCGGGTGCCATATTGAAAATATGGAAAATATTACACCCCGTAACTGATTTCTTAAATATATCTCTGTAAACGTGTCTGACAAAAAAATTCAAAGACCTTTTCTTAATAACTTATTATTGTTACTTCGATAACTAAAGGCATTTTATTTGTCTAATTTGATTTAAGGGTTTTCAGCGCTGCAAAGGGAGGCAAGTCAAAGGTAGGTGAGGTATATAGGTATAAAAAAATATTGTCGCTTCATTTTTACATACTATACATACATTTTTTTATTAAGTTATTAATATTGTTTTTAATAATAATGTCATTTTACTTAAGTAAATTTAATTAATAATATCTTTCTGTTTTCTCTCCGCCGTGTGTTACATTCGATATAGGCAATACAACAGTGAAAGAGAAAAGGGCCTCTATTTCTTAGTGTGGTAGATTTTGTGTACATTGTACAGTATTGCGGCCCGCCTATCGTAGGAAATATATCTAGATATATACCATAAGCGAGAAAGAAGAAGGTTGCATAAGTCTGGTCTAGATTATTCCATTTTATAATATTGATATGATATCAAAATAATTGATTTGGTGTGTAACTGATGAGGACAATGTGAAAAAGTCGTGACAATGTGTGAAACAATCGGAAAAAGATAAAGGTAGTTGTTTGATTGACAATTATATAAATCGCAATTTTCCTTGTAACAGATGGGCATATATATATATAAGGAAGTATATAAACGAATGGGACTATTTGTTTATCTCGACGCTATGGGCTAATAGCAAAACCGAGCAAACCACCGCAAGATCGGACACGGGTGCATGACCCAGCAACACCGCTGTGTGTACAAGAATAGCTTTTCAGTACAGCTAGAATCTCCACTAGACACATGACCGAAAATAATACTTATTTAAAATTTCTATATTTCTTCCCATTGGAACAAAGGAACTATTGAATTAGCTAAAAATATCGACGCGAGACGGAACTAGCAGAGGCCCAACACGGCGCCTACACATTACTGAGGCAAGTTGTGATTTTTTTATAGTGAAGTAGACGGACGAACAAGCAGTCCCACGTGATGGTAAGTGTTACCGCTGCCCATGGACACCTGCAACACCAGGGGGTATGCGGGTGCGCCGCTGACCATGCAAAATCCTATTCACAGCTTTCTTGAAGAACCCCATATTGTAGCGTAATGGAAAAACCTCTTGAGGTACTTCGTTCCACAGCCTACGGGTTCGCGGTATAAAATGATGCGACACCTCCGTATCGAAGGATGGGTCACACTTCTGTGACGGGAGGTGCGGTTGTAGAAACCCAAGGTGGTAATTATATGGAATAGTTTTTCAGAGATTTCCCCATTGTACAGGCGGTAGAACACACAGAGACGGAACGTCTCTCCGAATGCTGAGGAGTCCCAAACCGCCCGTGAGAGTGGGATCGTCGACAATTCGAACAGCACGTCGTTGGATGGAGTCAAATGGGTCCAATTGATATTTCGGTGCGCCAATCCAGAGATGTGAGCAGTATCCATATACTGCCATATGGAGATATGGGGCCTAACTTGAGCTGTAGAGCATTAGGAGTTGCCCAGAGGTGAAGTACAGCTTCGCTCTGTTCAACACTCGCTACTTTTAATGAGGATCCATTCTAAAAAAGAAGTGTCAGCACTAACCAGCACTAACACTCAAACTCTCACAAACACAAGAACGACCGCTCACGTGGGATACTTATTACCACCTGCAAAACCTGTGAGACCAATAGCGGCGTTTCAGTATATTTAGAAAAGACGCGCCCTCTCCTTATAGCATACTTGATGTCTTACTTAAGTCTATGGTTTGCAGATTTGGGTACAGATCACATTTTGAGAGAATTCACAATTATATTTTGCAAAATGGATATATTGCGACACGACGTTCCGCAAATAGAACGTTCTAAGCCTAAACAATGATTTAATCCTAAAGAATCGGAAGTGGTCCGTACACGTCGAGACGTAAATAGTAGTAAATAAAAAATAGAACTTACCATTACTAACATACTTAGCACCGACTTTTCAAGGACGCTGATTATAAACAGGGTATTGTTCACCTTAAATTTTTCCCATCAATAAGACTAATGTATGATGTTTCAAATTGATCAAACAATACAAATTCATTTACAGTGAATTATCAACATATTCAATAGTCAGCTAGATAGCGCCAACAGCAAATACAACCTTGTTGAACAAAAGTCATTAAAATAATAATGAATTTTATATTTAATAAATTGATTGTAATAATAATAGGTTATTGTAGTAGGACTCCACTGGACAGAAATTAGGAAAATTTGTCGATTCTTCTTGTGGCCAAGTTTGAAGACGAGTCTTCAATAAATGCATCCTACCAGTTACGACGTAAATACTGTGTCGAAACTTAGCCTCTGACTGTCAAAACTTAGCCTAATCCATAAGTTCAAAGTCACTCAGCGAGCTATGGAGAGAGCTATGATAGGAGTTTCTTTGCAGGATACGATCTGGAATGAAGAGATCACCAAGGAACCAATGTTGCTGATATAATTATATGATGTGTGTAGTTCACCTAAATACATCACATAAATGCAGATCACCTACTCAAATTTCTCATAAAACAAAAATATTACTTTGAGAAAACACATTACCTTACCACTAAAGTAAACAAAATATGTATTTAGTAAGTATGTCAACTCAGCTACAATTTGAGTGTAATAACATAAAAAGATAAAACTAATGCATTTAGAACATTAGAAAATTTTATCTTAATACTTCTTAAATCTAAAAGGCGTAAATAATTAAGGTCAGTTTTTTATTATCTATGTGGAAGTTGTGGTAAAGAAGGTTGATTTCATAGGGACTCTCTTTGTGAAGTCTTAGTTCAAATCCTTGGTCTATACCACAGAGTTTCAACTTAAGTCACCATCACTACCCTTTTATTGTCCACTACTGAACATGGGCCTCCTCGGGCACATTGTTCTGTGCATGAGGTATGGATGGCCTTAAATCAATTGGACCTGTTATAGAACCAATAATTTGATTACCTTTCTCAAATAATGACACATTTATATCCTTACTCATATAACAGCCCACTATGTACTGGTTATGGTCCCATAGTCTGATCTCTGAATTTCTTAAATAATATCTATTTAAATGGTCATATTATAATACCTTCATAATTGCACTCATTTAATTAGATACGAGTTAAAAACTCAGCATCAGATTAAGGTAGAAGATTGGAATTAGGTAGCTCTGTGTTACGGTTTCATCATTGATATTTGATTTATGAGCTAGGTCATATGTCTTAAGTCTTAAAATTAGAAAAACCATGGCAGAAGTATGGAACAGAAATAGAAGGACATGGATTATATAAATTGCACAGGCAATATCAATACAAATACATTATTATAATTGATTAGTTCAGTTGGTAGTACCTCTCCTCTACCTGCTGTGCAAAAGGTCCATAATTCGATTATATTATCAGCTGGGCTTTGTTGATTTCCAGTCGGACATTAATTTGTTTAAAGACAAATGTTTGTTAAGGTTGGGTAATGTGTTCATCTTCGTATGTGTCTTTAAAGCCATGATACAGGAAATCCTTGGGTCGGCATTGAGTGTGGCATTGGGTTGAAGTATAGGAAATGGGACACCCAGGCAAAAAGACTAAAAACACAAGCTGAAAATTTTATATAACCCTCCTTTTTTATGGTACTATTGGGTAGGAGGTGCAGAGGGGAGCAACTTTTGTCAAGGTCATTTTTATCTGCGGCCAACCTGGGCCAACCTGCGTCAGCTAGAGATGAAAATTATCAATATCCATTTTAAAGGGGCCAGGGACTTCAAAAATTTTGATCCAATATAATCACCCTTTTTAATAGTACTATTGGGAAAGGTGTGTCCAGGGTAACAATTTTTGTCAACATCATTTTTTTGTCAACATCTTTTTGTCAACATCATTTTTGTCAACATCATTTTTGTCAACATCATTTTTGTCAATGTAATTTTTGTCAACATCATTTTTGTCCATGGCCAACCCCCTCCGAGTTAGGAGGGTGAACAGTAACTCTGATACCTAATTCTGATCTACCTAGTATTTATTTGTTCTATTTAGTGTAGCTATTGCGCGTGTCTTGGCTGGTTTAGGTTAGAAGTGTAAGGCGATCGCTCTGGTATGAGTCGTAATCGCCTCACATTTTGTGGTTATTTTTTTTTAAACAATGCAAATATCTATCTAGAAATAATTTTGTTAGAGATAATGCATGACCCCATCAATGATCCTGAGGTGGAGGTCAACGATCTCGGGACCGAGGTCAATGACCCCAGGGTCAAGGTCGATAACACCGGGGTCACCCCACGGTGGTTCCCCACATCCCACTGGGTCCCGAAGATATGATATGAAGTTGTATTTAGGTCATAAATTTCATAGTGTGCCATCTCCTATTCTCTGATCTGGCATTATTTATTTCATAATAAATAACACCACACTCAGTAACCTACATTAGGATATTGCATCATGAGTCCAGAGACAAACACACCACCCAGACCTGAACAAATATTTGTCTTTTAACATTTTAATGACTAACCAGGAATCTACACCACCCAAGGGCCTTTTACACAGCAGGCAGGGGCACTGAACTAATTAGTTTTATTCATTTCATTTTGAAGCTAAAAGTTACATTTATACTGGTAACAGGTACTAGTAGTGAGTAAAGACTCATCTGTCATGTTGGCAAATGGCTTGCTACCACCTAGTCACAGCATCAGAGACCTGGCTGTAGAAGTGTTACTGACAACATAATAATCAAATGAGAAATACAGATAAGGAATAGGGTCAAATATATTTTTATAAAGAAAAAATTGGCTGATGCATAGACAATTCAACTGATATTGTGTATACTAATGCCTATACATGCCAACATCAGTCAAAAATGACAAATATTGGCATTTTGAAAATATGTAGCCCACATTTGGGAATATAGAAGTAGAGATTTGAAAGCAAGATATAATCTTAGGTAAAGTTTGTAATCAAATTATTTTTGACCAATCAGGTATCTTTTAAAGGCCAAGCAAGAAGCATAACTTACATTTCTTAATTAAACAAATAATAATGTAAGGGAAAAATGCAATCAATGCTAATACACCAAATAATCTACGCAGTTTTAACAGATTGCAAATAAGAAAAGTAGATAAATGAGATAAGTCATTAAGAAGATGGTCAGATAGTTAGAACAAATAGGCGTGATACAAGACAAAACAAAAACATTGTTTTAGACATAGCTTATACACCAAACATTGTAACTTACCATAAATTTCTTCAATTTCGTTGTAATTAACTGCATTATCACAATGAACGCACAAAATAAATATAATAAAAATGGCTACTAAGCTGCATTGAATATACATTCTAAACCACGTTACGCACGTGGAAACCGTGCGTAAACAGTTTAAACAATTATTATAGACCACATTTTCACTTCAGTGATAGATAAAAGCGGAAATAATCGCGTTAACAAGTCATTAATTCATGTAAATGGTCTCAAGCTGCCATCGAAGTCTAGCCCGCCGTCTGTCATTCGTCTTGTCAATAAACAATTAGTGTTACTATAGATAAAATAACTTTAAAAGGAAAAAATATTTGAAAAAACACTTAATCCCAAATATAATATTAAGTTTGAAAAAGAAGCATAAAGTACAAAATTAATACAAAAATATATTAGGTAAGTGAGTTTTGAATCAATTTTGATTTGAATTAGAAAATCAAAGGAAATAAACTTGAAATTTCTTTCACGTATTTATTAAAATGGCAACATATTTACCACCTCCAAAATTTAAAAACGTATACAATAAATTTAAATTATTAATAATATTATTTATTTTACTCCATTATATACTACATATTGAAAGTAGGAACTTCTAATTTAAAATCTATGGAGGGAAATTTTATTTCTGTATAAATGTTTTGTTTATGGTTGAAGTCTATGGTATTTAAATTTCTTAGTTTTTCATGATTTAGATACCAGCTTTATTGAAAAGCAAAAGATTTCGATATGTTCACAGTTTTTACATATTTCACATTGTATGATGATAACTAAAATTTTTAATTTCATGCAAAAGGTATCTATGATATGCAGATATTCCCATATCCCGACAAGGTTCCTGTTTATTTCATCTATCAGGCTTGGTTCACTTGAATATTAGAATATTTGATTATTAGTTAATTAGCAAATAGCTTTAACCGGTTAACTCTAAATTAAAGAAATCATTTATTTACCGGGAGTTTAGAATACCAAACGCCCACCGACACACGTTAATGAGACAAAGTGATTACATAGTACCTATATGCACTACTATTACGATTGATATTAGATAAATGATTGATTTAGGTTGTTCCAATTCATTATTCGTATGGCTCATCCATAGATAGAAAACGACACAGATACACGTCTTACAACGAGCGTCAATATAATCAACTGGACACGGATACGACGAAAATAAGGTAAGGTTCACATTAATAGAGAACCCTGAAAAAATTGTCAAAAATAGAGAACAACTCAAATAACTAGTTTCCAGGCCAATAAATTCCATTAGAAAAATTAGTAGGATTGTTTGTTCGGCTTTGGGTGTCAACCGTTTTGTGGTTTTGTGTAATATTTTATAAAAATAATCACTGTTATCATCGCTATAGTAAATTAAAAATGGTCTAACAATCCTGAGATGCGGTTATTATCACAGTATCACGTGTACTGTATGTAAAAGAGCTTTTGCTTCCGCCATGATAATGGGTCACACCGTCAGGAAGTATCCAAGGATACTCGCTCTTTATTTTGTGTGTGTTGCATTTTGTGATTCGGTTTTCGGTGAGTACTAAACATTGCCATTATAGTTTCAATACAAATTTAACAGATATTAGCTTTTACACTTTTAGATTGTGAACTGAACTAGTTTACAAGGTATAGTCTGCCGTATGTATATTTTTTTGGATACGCGCATTTTTTCAAGTGTTCCCTGTTTTTGAGATTTTCCTTGAATATAAGCATATCTTTAAATAAAACTGTGACATCATTAATTATGCGGTTTTATTCCTATAGGTTACATCAATTACCATATCCAATAGAGTACGCGATGTCTAAAATTGAGGATATCCGCGATATACTGGGGGCGTAGTTTGGCAAATGTATAAATAATACGAAATTATTGTATATGGATTTTTAATAGCATCTTCGAATCTAATAAGAAGATATAAGAATTAACTTAGGCAATTGGAGTTACATATCAAACTTCAGAACTTCAGCGATCATAAGTACTTTACATTAATAGCATACCTACCATATAAAATACTTGCTAAAAACAATGGTAAATCCTCGTCAAAGGAACTGTATGTGTTAAAGCCATGTCCTCACACAAGCCTTATGAATAAGCTTTTGTGGCTTGTTCCTAATTTGAACAACAGTAATAAACAATAACAATTATTATCTTATTATCTTGATCATGTGCCATTCCCCAATAATTGCATACAGATATTAAACTATTATACATACATTCACTTGTAAACACTCCATAAAGTTGTATCAAACTCTTGCACATACTTTCCAAATTCCTCTCACTAGCCATATTTAAAACATTCAAACATATCTACTTCCATTATCACTAGCATTCCACACTACACAGACTGTAGCACCTGCTCTGATTTGGCCAATAGTCTATAGAAGGGAGGGATGGGAAAAGAAAATTAAAAAAATAAATACAAATAGTTTAGTTCTAGCTATAGAAGATAGAATATGCTTTGTTATATTGTTTATATTGTTGTATTATGTATTTTCTCCTTACCGCACAAAGGTTGCCTGGAAGAAATCACTTTGGTGATATAGCTGCCTGTTGTACTCTTCGTGTTAATTACGTTGACAGCTTGCAATGTTTGGTGTTGGTATACAATAGAGCAGGGGTGCTCAAACGGTTGGTCGAGTGCTTTTTGAGTGGATCTAGAGAAAAAATATCCGATATAGAACTATTCACAGATTTTGTTTTGGTAGGTAAGTAATTAAAACAAAATGTAATGAATAAACAACTAAAATTTATTGGATCCACAATTAGGCCAGAATAACCCCTTCATCACTTTCTTTTATCGTAATAACCCCCTACTAGTGGCAAAATGCGGCTTTACCAAAGGAACGCGTGGTACTTGTCAAAGAGAAGCCGCGTTTTTTTATTCCCGCCGATTTTCTAAAAACTTCGGGCGGCGTGTTTGGCGGGAACATTCGAGACTTCGTTCGCGCCGATATAAATGTTGTGCCTGCAGGAATAGGAGTCAGTCTGAGTTGTAACTTGAAGGCGATTCGTCGATACAAAGTTTATTAATAAATAGTACAAAATGAGTGTGGCGAAGAAAAAGTAAAACGTATCATTTTAATAACGATTGGGAGGAAGAATTTTTCTTTTGTATGGTAAAGGATAAGTGCATTTGTCTCATTTGCCGTGCGTCAGTTGCAATACCTAAGCTTGGGAACTTAGCGAGCTTAGCGAGCTTTGCAATACCTAAGCGAGGCATCATAAAACGGTTCATAAAAACTATGAAAAGGATTTTCCGTCACAGAGTGAATTAAGAAAACGAAAAGTACGTGATTTGATAACTTGTTTGAAAAAAGAACAAACCATATTCACAAGACCAGCCAAAAAATCAAAAGCTGCAATGATCGCGTCATTTAAAATATCTCATATATTGGCGAAACACAAGAAACCATTTGAAGATGGATCAGTTGTGACGGAAGCATTTATTGAAGCGGGTGAGACTTTATTTGGAGATTTTAAAAATAAAACAGAGATTATGTCTGCTATTAGAGAACTTCAGTTCTTATCTCGTCCGACTGTCACAAGGCGTGTTGAAGTCATGAGTCAGGACATGGCAGATAAACTAAAACATGATATCATAAAATGTACATACTTTTCTTTACAGTTCGATGAATCCACTGATATGACAGACACTGCCCAGTTGTGTAGATATTTTTATTGGAATGGTATTCAATGACATGTCGGCTAAGGAAGAGTTTTTGACAATGATTCCTCTGAAGGGAAAGACCCGTGGCGAAGATATATATGACGTTTTCTTCAATTTTGTAACAAACTACAAGCTACCAATATATAAACTAGTGTGCATTACAACCGATGGAGCACCAGCAATGACTGGAAACAAAACAGTTTTGTGGCATTGTGTCGAGCTAATGACGATTTCCCTTCATTTTTCTCCTTCCATTGCATTATACCTCAACAAGTTTTGTGTTCAAAAGTTCTAAACATGGAGGAGATTATGGGCATTGCAATAAAAATTGTGAATTCCATCCGTGCACGTATCTTGAGAGGACCGTGCACGTATCTTGAGAGGACCGGCTCTTTAAATTGCAGTTGGAAGATAGTGAGTCAGCTGAACACACTGATTTAGTTATTCACACGGACGTCAGGTGGTTGACTCGCGGAAAATGCCTAGAAAGGTTTCAAGAATGATTGCCCAAAATAACAGCTTTTCTGGACGAAAGAGGTGATGACACTCAGATGCTGAAAAACGGAAAATGGTTGACTGATTTGGCATTTTTGACAGACATCACAATGCATTTTAACACCATTAACTTGGAGCTTCAAGGTAAAGGAAAAACTATTATTGGGATGATTAGCGCAATACACGCATTCAAAAGTAAATTGCAACATGAGTTAGTCCAGATTATCTATATCAGATATACATCTCAAACCCACAACATCTGATACAAAATTCTGGTGTTTTATATCTGAAGATAAATATCCGAATCTAAAGCAAATCGCCGTTCAGATGACGGCAATGTTTGGCTCAACTTACTTGTGCGAGTCTGCATTTTCTGAAATGAAGATAATTAAGCCAAAATATCGCAATCGACTAACTGAGGAACATATGTCATCATACTTGCAATTAGCACTCGGTAATTACGTACCATCCTATGAAAAGTATGCTGAGGACATGCAGTGCCACGCTTCATCATCCAAAGTCACTCTTTAGTTAAATTTAGACACTAGAACTCGTTTGTGTTGAAAGAACCAATAAACTCGCAATTTTGAATAATTATGAGTTTTTTTCATTGATATTTTAGAGCAGACCTACACTTCCTTGACTAAAAAAATGCATAATGTGCGGAAAACTAATATCTATGCCACGATACACCCTACCTAGACGACAATCCTGCATCACACATACTTGCAGCCTCTCAGAGTCGATCGATCTAGTCTAACAATATTGAGGTAGATCGCCAGCAGTTCAAGTTTGAGCACCCCTGCAATAGAGTATATCTATCTATTCTTTATTTTATAAAATTGTATTAACACAGAAATTAGTGTTTCCAGAAGAGAATACATAACTAAAGGAACTTATTGCTTTATAGCATCAATATGGGAATATTTATGCTAGACTAGATGACACATCATACATTGTTATCAAACAAATCTGGTTGGCGACTTCTAGGGGGGGTGAAGCAGATGAGGAGTGAAGCAGGTCATTCAAAAGTCAAATTTGAAACTTTAAGTAGTATGTAATAAGAATGTTCCATTTTCAAAACACATGAATTAAAAAATTGGAGAATTACTGAACGTAGAACACTATTAAACTGTTACATGCCTGTCCTAGAGTTCTTTAAGTCAATCTTTTTATTCGAGTCAGGGATATGACATGTAGAATTGTCAAACAGAGTGAAGTTTGTACAGAGATGACACTTTATTGACAATTCTACATGTCATATCCCTGACTCGAATAAAAAATCCGAATTTAATATGTATTCTCAAATTAGTACATTATAGTAATCTTTTCCAAGCAAACTTCATTCATGTTAAGCTTTATTTTAATTTTTCACTGCAGTAAAAATCAAATCATTCACTAATCTATTTTAAAACACTTCACCTACAGAAAAAGCTGACTACATTAAATTGTAGTTTTTGAATGTTTGAGTATTGTAGCCAGTGGCATATTTACCCTAGGGCCATAGCCCAGGGCGGCAGGTCAGCTTTGGGAGCCTTTCATAATCGTTACATATCTTTTATTTTATTGCTTTTTGACTTGCCTGAAGAAATTTAAAAAGCCTACCTAATTCCCATATAAGCGAAGAACGTTTGAACAGTTTAGCCATCCTTAATATAAAAACTGATTTAACAATATAACTTTAATTATAACAGTGTCATTGACGAATTTGTCAACCTATTTGTGCATCACAAAAAAATGTAAATATTTAATAAATGGTGTTTATTGTTTTATGTTTCATATTAAAAGATATTTGCTTTTTTTTCGTTAATTTATGGGGCGGCAAACCTTATAGGCCCAGGGCGCCAAATCTTAAAATACCCCACTGATTGTAGCATCCACTGTTATCAGCTAGGATAGCATTTCCTTAATTTCCATGCATTGTCTGCATAGTGGGCTATTTGTGCCACCTAAAATAAAAAGGTGTGTTGTTAGATAATCAGTGTTTATCTAAAAATACAGTTTTTTACATATATAAATAGTTGAATATATATGATATATATATATATATGAATAGCTATGATAATAAGATTTATCATAGCCCATTTATTTCTGCTAAATATAATGATTGACTAGGAGATAATACTAAATGTATAACATTTATATTAAACTATTTAATTATCCTCATTGGCTTTATGATATTTGCAAGCTAAGCATTGTAAATTTGAGCTAAACAATGAGTGACAACAATCAATATAATTAAGATCTAGTTACGGCACTAATAATGCACTCTACACTTACGCATAACATTTGCATCAGTTGTGTATAGTGCAACATTGCATTTAGGATGTTTAGACTAAGACACCCACCTCCCACCTACGAGTGAAGCATTAGAATAAGAACATATTTTGATTAAATTAATAAAGAACTTGTAAAGATGTCGTCTTTTTAAAAAGTATCCGGCGACCCTGATACCTGACGGACGCAACCGGTAGGATCGTTGCGTTGTTGCTCGCAATTTTAAAGAAACGAAAACAGGTCTGCTCGCTTTCTCACAACATAACGTTTGAATGGCAATCCGCGAACCAAACAAATATCGTCAAACTTCGGGCGTGTGGAAACCAGGACGATATGGCAATTGGCGGCCTGTAAGGAAACCTTTTTTACAATCCATTCTGAAATCTATTCCATTTTTATAATACTGTGTTATTCGCCCAAATTCGCGGATAACGCTTATCGAATTTTCTTGTGTGTTGCATAAACATCGGTGACATACATTTAGATATTAAGAGAATTAAGTAAATTGAAATTATTAAATGATATTGAATTTTGATATGAATTACTGAATTAATATTGAATCAAATTATTGAATTTGAATTTTTACAATTTTCGAATTATACTCTTACTTGATTTTTATGATTCTTGAAAGTATTTTTAATATATAATTTTTCATTGGCATAATTTTAAATTGATTTATTTTTTTATGAATTTGTCTTATATGTTTTGTTTTTTGTGTGTTTTATGTATTTTTATAATATATATGTGTTTTATTTGAATTTTTACTGTGCATTCTTACATTTTACAATTTTTGAAACTTTTGTGTTAAGTAACACTTTTTAAAACATAATAAATGGAGACCATAACCACTATTCCAAAAGAAATGACTTGCAAATGACTTGCATTATCCCGAAATTCGGTGGAGACGAGAAATTGTTAAATTTATTCATAAAATGTGTGAATATATTTATTATTCAATTTTTGAGGTTAGGGCGGCAATCAAAATAGGCAACAGGATTTATACATATTTCACGTAATTACCAGTAAATTAAATGGGAGAGCTGCTGCTCCCGTTAGCGAGAGACAAGACAAGACTCACACAACATTTTGGAGATCCGCGCTCCGAAGAGTGCATAACCATTGAATTGGAAGCTTTGAAAATCAAATCTAGCGAATCCTACCTAGACTTTTGCAATAGAATACAGCACTTAAAAAGTACTCTTGTAGCTGAAGTGAATTTAATTGACGACGATTGAAGCCATCAACGTATTTTTATATAACCTACCTGAAGACTTAGTCCGTATTTTACGTTTAAAGGGATGCAACTCATTATCAGAGAAGGCGCTCAGTATTGTATTAGAAGAACACAAATATAACTCAAGAAACATAATGTCAACACCCAACAACATAATTAAGAAACCCTCTGTTTCGCACAATCCCTACATAGATTAATTCGGACTTCACCCATATTATACTCGCAATGTGAATCCTTCGCAACAGCAGCAACAAGCCGGTAGTAACTATAAGTTTGGCATTAATAACCAAACCCAACATCTGCAACAGCAGCGGAGACCACAAGCTGGAGCTTTAAATTTGATATACCACATCAACCCCACTGTTATAAATTTGGAATACCAAATCAGCAAGGTTACGAACACAGATTTGGGTCACCAAACCCAGAATTTAAATTCCGTGTTCCAAACCAAAATTTACAAGGATGTAGACCACCGTTAATTCGCCAATTTAACCAGCAAGATCAATTCAAATTCGGTGTAGGACCTCAATATTATTCACCAAGACCTCAAGTGTCTACCGACGTTTCCATGCGTAGGGCAACCTCTGTAAAACCCCTACCTCAACAAAACACTAATCACGTGTACCTATTATGCAAATCATAAAACAGATACACATTTAACAGATGAGTATCATCCCTATGAGGAATACTCAGAAAGTCATGTGGTAAACGTAGGAGATGGTTGCGGTTATGTTGAACCTGAAACAATACACCTTAATTGCGAATTTATTTCCAAACTGCCGTATATAGAAATTCCAGAAATTAACACTAAACTCATGTTCGACTCGGGCAGTACGAGATCATTTATATATCCAGAACTAGCTAATAAATATGTATTTCACTGAATTTAAGAACCGCTCTAGGTTATAAGCACTCGATTTAGACCCTTGTTCAGAAACCTGTGTAAAACTATCGAATGTACACTAGGAAAGGACAAAAACAGTTCAGTGTAAGTAAACATACAGAAACACTAACCCTGTGATGACGCAAGATTTTGTGTATTTTCTATTTACGTTTATTTTAGTAAAAATATTCTTAAGCTTAGTTTGCTAACGCTACTGGCGGGAGTCGGCGTTCCACGCACACATGTGCACGTGTATTTATGTTGCACCATTACATTCAAGGCTAACCCGCCTTCGTGAGATGAAAGAACTATACACGGATGCATCGAAAATAACATCCAGTACAGGAGCAGACATATATAATGACCACACTAAAATTATTCAAAGTATTGGAAAATATTAGACAGTCTTTCAAACAGAAACATATTCAACAATTACTTGCTTAGGGCGCTTTATGAGTAGACTTCCCAACAATAAGACATGTACATTCTCAGTCAGTACACTACAACTCAAGCTTCACTACAGCCGCTTATGTCCTTAAAATCGATTCCAGGTTGGAGCTCAATTGTTTCAAAGACCTTAATAATCTAGGTAAACGCAATAGGGCGAACCTTATTTGGTGCCGGGACATAACCCCAATGAAAATATGTCTTTTCTGGCAAAAAAAGGTTCACTGACCAGATTAATTGGACCGGAATCCTTTGTAGGTCTAGCATTAGGAACAATAAATAAGACATTTAGAGAACAAGCCCAACAAAAGGTCCAACAGCTATGGGAGACTAAATGGCGTAAAGGACGCAAAAAAGTTCCTCAAAAACATAATCCAGACTGGACAAGAAAATTTTTATCCTACGGCAAAAAACAGCTACGACAACTGACTGGAGAATTCATGGGCCACTTCAGTACAAAAAGCCTCCTCTGCCGAATGAATTTACCAAATGACAACATCTGCAGAGCCTGCAATGAGGTGCGAATGTGACTGTCTGACGAGATGCAGAATGAGTCTCCTAGGCAACCATAATCCGGAGCCGGAAGATTACGACTGCCGGATAACCTGAAGTAGATAGGTTTAATATTCGGGGAGCAAGAGTAGAACATATGGTTAGGGGAACACAAATGATCCTATTGAGCCGAGGGGATTGGGAGTCCAAGTAGATGACCACCTCTGATAAGATAAGTTCTCTTTTTGTCAAACTACTTGCATGAAATGGATACACATAATCCATTTCCCATCTCAGCTTATCTCATCGGAATAGGGATATTGCTTTATGTAGTCTTGCAAAGGAACAAGTATGAACAGTAACAAAGGAACAGTTCTGGGCCACTTGACCACCAACAATTTCAAAAGTTAAATTCCTTTTTTTACGCGGGCTAGTTGCCACCTAAACCAGATAATCTGACAACATTACACTTCTTTTCAATCATTGTACTCCGCAGGCCCTATCGCCCGATAGCAAATACAAAATTGCTAATAGTCATGCAGAAAGTAGAAATGACCAACAACCCCACAAGTAGCCTTGATTAATGGCCGGTTTACGCTCGGCCTTTTATTTCTGTAGTTTGTCACAACGATAACCTATCAACTCTCGAAGTAATACGCAATAATTAGTAGGTACATTGGTTTGCATGGCCAAACTGTGGTTTGCTGAATATAAATTAAACAACATTAATATATTATTATGGAATTTTGTTTGAAATTAACAATTAAATATAGCACAGATTATAGATCGTGTAATGTACGTCCGGATCAAAACAAATACTTGCAAGCTGCTCTTCCAAATTTCACAAGAGCTCTTGTAATCATTGTAGGGATAGACCCCAAGCTATACATACCGCTTGGCCTAACCAAGCCTGTAACACTAAATAGAACAACTGAAGGTCGTGTAGCTTGTTACATTAGGTACCAAATACAACACCGCGCCGTAAATGTACTGAAAAACACCACTCGTTTACACAGCGCGGTTTACGGTTAACTTACAGCTAATGGACAAATCTCCCGCGCGCTCCCATTCGTCCGTGAAAAGATTTTGAAAAAATCAACTAACGGAGATCTCGTCTAAGAAATGTATTACTTTTTGTGTCAATTTTAGCAGGAACCTATTGTAATTTAACGGAGTGCCTTATCCTCACACCATAAATATTATGACCACTTACTTGCTTGATATTCTGACAATAGCTTCTATTGTTCCAGCTCAAGAGAATATAACATTTCTCAGTGCGACGAAGGTTGGAGAACTGGGCAAAGATGCGGTACTCTCTTGCAGCTACTCACCGGAGACAGTAGATATTGAGTGGCTATTCAATGGCAAAGCAGTCGAAGCTAATGATCGGTAAGAGAATTGCACGGCGAGTTTTGAAAGCATTGGTCAAATGTACAAATAATATTAACTTTTTAAGGCGTTAGTACAGGATTCGTAGTATAGATTTTTTTTTATTTCACTGTTAATGCAATCTGTCAATGTTGACATACAACCGACATTGGGTTGATATTGACATCGGGTCATGAAGTGAAGTTTTGCTCGGTCTGCATACAGTGGATACATCCATTATGGTGATCATCTTCTACTGTAAAAGATTCTGTGGTACGAGTAGATACCCATCCCTTTAACCTATGGGAGATGGTCGATGATTTCATCAGTGCTGAGTCTAAGTGCTGGTTGTATGGCTTTCGATTATTTTTTTATGTGCCATTATCCTTACTTTAATTTCCTCTTTGATAGTAGGAATCCATAGATCACGATGTAAACGGTCATTAGTGATATACCAGTGTGCAACGGTTATTATTCGCAGCATTTTAGATTGGAACTGTTGGAGGATTTCTAAATTCGAATTAGCTGCTGTACGCTACAACTGAATACCATAAGTCGAAATGGTCTTAAGGATACATTTATAAATAATAAGCTTGTTTTTGAGAGAAAATTGGGATTTTCGTCCTATTTACCAGTAGGAGAATATTTGATTTGAGGTATTTTTGTTTCTTTTAGCCATATAACTATTTTGCAGGTTGTTTAGTACGATTTTAATAACTTGAACAACGTAAAACTTATTTAATTATTAAATTACGTATTCAAAGTCTCAAAATGTCATCTCCGTGGTTGTCACAAGACCTACTTTCTGGTGTTCAACGAATTATACAACCAATATATTACAGTACAACAAATTTAATTTTGCTTTAATATGAACAATTGTATTGTCTAGTATAGGAAAATACTAATATAGTAATTTTACATCATCGAATTTAGGAAAGATTCATATTTAAATACATGGCACACGATTCCCGCGTAATCACCGTGACTAACGCAGACGTTCGTGTATAACCTGCTTGAACGTCCGGAAAATAGGCCTTCCACATCCCAGTCATCCATTCAGACTTAACAGTGGACGAAGTTACACCTATATAGTGTTGGTGATTTTCGAAAAAATCTAAATATTTGAGTAAAAAATCTTGTTTGGTCGTGTCTCGGCATCATTACCATAAACTTTTCTTTTCGGTAAATTTTGTTAATTGATATTATTATCATTTAATTCATATTATTAAAAGTGAGTATATGTTTACTAACAGTGTGAGAAAAATCTACATACTTTCACGAATAAAATGTTTTTTAAACACACTAACTAATGACGATAGCAACACGATGATGATTAAAATTTTATATTTGAACAGATATTTAAAAAAAACTTGATCCCAGATTCATAGAGCCTTCGGGACTCTGACTCAGCGGGTCCATGCCTAAAGACGACCCTGATTAGATTAAGTTTCGAAATGTGCGAATAACCGTCGCAAAAATTAGTCGTAATTTCATTTTTATTAACAATATATTTATGACAATTCAAACTAATATGAACTCTATTCCTTACAGCGTAAAATTGAAAAACGAAACTAAAAATCTCGACGATAAAGATAAGGATGGTAACCCAAGGAAGTACAAAAATTCTACATTGAGCATCACAAATGCTACTGTAGGAGACCATGGAAATTACACATGTCGATCTAAATTGGGTGATAAGATATGGGAAATCCCCCTCTACCTTAACCTAAGCTTCCCAGGAGAGCTGATAAAGATTTCTGATACCATAAAAAGAAATGCAACTGACCCGATCAATGTTACCTTGTGGTGTGTCTTCAAAGGTTTGTATGACACCATATTCATATTAAGTCAAATGTTAAGTCACTCGCTAAAGTCACCAATATACATAGTTCATAGAATCAGTATGCTGAAGTGGCAATGGGCAGGTCATATTTACCGCAGGACCGATAACCGATGTGGTAGGCGAGTCCTCGTATGAGGGGCCACGTACCGGGAAGCACAGTGTGGGACAACCTCCGGCCAGGTGCACCGACCACTTAACAAATTCGCCGGTAATGACTAGAAAAGCCGAAGATCTCATGTGTGGTGGCGAGCCTTGGGAGAGGTTCATATCCAGCAGTGGATAGACAAGCTGATAGCAATGTCAATTCGTAAATTTCTCTTGTTCCATTGTAAAAAGTAAAATAGATTGGTATGAGAGATGCATCCCCATGCCATCCTATGACCCGACCCGTTTCTTTGAGATGGAATGGGGTGATATGGCATTGAGTAATAATATCTCTATTATTTCCAATCCTCCCAAATCCAAATTCCTACATAACTTGTGGGCAAAATTGATTGACTGCGAGTTAATACTAGTAATACGAGAGATAAAATATTAAGACCTCTTTTTGTCACTTCTTGCAATAAAAAATAATTAATAAATAATTGTCCTTTCAGTATTCAACAGCACAGACGTAAAATGGAAGAAAAACCAAGAGGATGTAACAGACCTAAACGAGAAATCACATATCTTAAAAGTGGACGAAAAACTTATAAATGTGACTTACGATTTGTCTATAAGACATACAGATGATGACGGCACGTACTCCTGTATGGTCTTTGACCCAGTTACATCCGACTTTATAAATGGCAACATAAAAATACTTGTATATGCTTCTCCAATAGTGACCATAGAGAAAGTGATACCCATAAGTTCAAGCCAGCTGTATCTCAATTGGACTGTTCGTACATTCAACTCTCCAATCATAGACTACACGCTGTGGTACAAAAATGGCAGCGACTTCCGCCAATACAATAAGGAGAAAATAAATATTAACCAGACGTCGTTCGTTATGGAGGGTTTACAGAAATCTACGGAGTATGAATTAGGGTTAGAAGTGGCCACGACTTTTGGGAAAAGTAAGAGATATCATCAGTCGAACAAGACTTTAGAGAATGACCCGAGTTTTGTACCGAATATAACTATAAATGGGTTCTCGGCTACGTCAGTGACTATAGGATGGGCGCCACCACCACCTGAGGTGGCGGAGTACATACACTATTACTTGCTGGAAGCAAGAAAGAAGAACGAAAGTGAACCGAAGCGTGCGTACCATTCTAAGGACAGCAGGAATCCGTACATGTTTGATGATTTGGAGCCGCACAGTACTTATGTCTTTAAGGTAAGATAATTTTAGTTTTTTACTACTATCATAATTAATTACTTCCAATTGGAATATTATGATGTTCTTATCTTTAATAAGAATATATTTTACAGCATGGCCGGTAACTATTGGTCATCTGGATATTTTCTTTACAGGTCGCAAATGTAACTTGTTACTCTCGCATACCCCATCTCACTCGCAGAAAGTCTAAACATAAACAGAACAAACATTAAAATAAGTATAATTCTCATCAATAACACTTTCATACAATGAAAACAAACACGGGTCAATGTTACTACTGTGGTATGCGTTAAGGATGCAGTGAGTCATCCCTCAAGACAGTAACTGAACGTTACCTTTTTTTCACCGATAGTGTTCTTTAGAATTCTTTGGTCTATTTCACTATTGATCAAAAAAGGTGACGCCTATTTAAACAATAGAAATATGGTAATTGAATTTTGTATGAAATGATAGTTTCAATTATTTCATAAAAAGGTCACTCTTTTATAAAGTTATGACGCCGTTGCAGCGCCTCAGGCATGTTCGCGCAGGAGCGTACAGACGGTTTTCAGGCTATCGTGCACAAAAAATCGCATCGCTTTTATTTAGAGTGCGCGCCACCTCCAACAGTATCTTAAAGATGATAGCGGATAAAGATGTGTCTGAAATCGAAGACTCTTTAGATCTAGTCTCGATTTGGGGTTCTCTGAACTTAGTGGATTTCAACCCCAGTAAGACGCAAGTCTGTGCATTCACCGCTAAAAAAAACCCTTTTGTAGTAGCACCTCGCTTTCAGAGCATACCTCTTAAGATCTTGGAGAGTATCGGGATCCTTGGTATCGACATCTCCAGCAAAGTCGAATTTAGGGGTCATCTGGAAAATAAGGCCTAAATGGCCTCCAAAAAGCTCGGTGTGTTGAACAGAGCGAAGCGGTACTTCAAACCTGGGCAACTCCTTATGCTTTACAAAGCTCAGGTGAGGCCCCATATGGAGTACTGCTCTCATCTCTGGGCCGGCGCACCGAAATACCAATTGGACCCATTTGACTCCATCCAACGACGTGCTGTTCGTATTGTCGACGATCCCACTCTCACGGGCGGTTTAGAATCCCTCAGCATTCGGAGAGACGTTGCGTCTCTCTGTGTGTTCTACCGCCTGTACAATGGGGAATGCTCTGAAGAATTGTTTAATATAATTCCCACCTCGGGTTTCTACAACCGCACCTCCCGTCACAGAAGTGCGGTCCATCCGCATTTCCTCGATACGGAGGTGTCGCGCACTGTTCGGTCCAAAAATTATTTTATACCGCGAACCCGTAGGCTGTGGAACGAACTGCCTCAAGAGGTCTTTCCATTGAGCTACGATATGGGGTTCTTCAAGAGAGCTGTGAATAGGATTTTGCAAGGTCGGCGGCGCGCCCGCATACCCCCTGGTGTTGCAGGTGCCCATGGGCGGCGGTAACACTTACCATCACGTGGGACAGCTTGCTCGTCCGCCCACTAATCTATAAAAAAAAAAAAAAAGATGACTCCCCTGTTATTAGGCATTTCGTTCAGATGTTAATTAAGTAAAATAACGACTCGTATTTGATTAGCATCCGAGCTGAAGTGATTCCCTCACTTTTTAGTATTTAGGTTAACATCTTTTAGTTTTTAGCACTAACATAATTTTATAAGCCCTTAACATAATTTCTTCTATTTATTATACTAACCACTAGCTGTGGATCTGTGTTATCCGATTAAATAAAGAAATGTGTAAATATTTTTTTACTACAATGTAAATTATGACTGGAAACTCTTGTGATTGCAAGAGAAAGCTTGTGTTCTGCAATGCGACGTTTATTTATTTATAAATTATTAATTAATTTAGAAATCCATACAGCATAATTAGTTTTACATCGCTATAGAGCAGAAATTTACAGTAGTTAATGACCTTCGAATCGACAAATGAGCGACATCACTTTCTAACTACAGAGCTTTAAAAGCGGTTTAAATAAACATTAAAACAGATGAACTTGCATAAACAAGTGCCATATTTTCCAAATTTCAACTTACAGGTATGCGCATGTTCTGAATACACGAATAAGTGTGGTAACTGGTCCAAAGAAATGGATGCAATAACACTAGACGGTGTACCGGGCAAGCCAAACAATGTGGTCATACACTGTCCCAACGAACTCACCAACTTCATCAATCTCACCTGGGAACCTCCCTTGAAGCCCAATGCGGAGATTAAGGGATACGCTGTGAGTATTATCAAATGTATACAGTATGTGTCCGAACTAGTGATGTAACGAATATTCCCATTTCTATTCGTATCCACGAATATTCGTCTATTTTTCAATATTCGCATTCGCAAAAACTAATGCGGATATATTGCGAATATGTTTGCTAAAAAAATTTCGATTAAAATACATATAAATAGACAAACAAAATTCAAGAAAACAATATCTTTTCTACATTTTTATTATTAAGTTGCATAAAAAAGAATTTCATTTTACAAACAATATACTCAATCTTGAAAATTTACTTAATTTAAGATTACTAAGTAAATATTCAGTTTTCATGTTGTAGTGGCACAACATATATTTAGTTATTAAGTAGACCAGTAATAAACAAGCTTCTCTTTTGACTCCCGAGCAACACATTACATGGCGACCCTGCCACGTCAGGCGGTGCCTCGTTGCACGGAGAATTATTGCGCGCGCTCCGACTGATATTGGACTGAGTCGAAAAAAATGGCAGTAATAAAGACAAATTAATACGGTATGGACGTTTTAAGTGCAGTTAAAAATATGGAAGTCATATAGTAAAGTGGAGGTAAAAGAAGTAATAATCACACAAAACGCGGCTGGGTATAACGCGAAAATAGGAGTATTCATCTAGAAATAAACAACATTAATATCAGTGATAGTAGCGATTTTTATCGTCTGCGCCGGTTACTGGTCGTATAAACAATATAGAAAATGCCACCTGCGATGGGCAATGAAGGAGGTCAGCGAAGGTGTCTGGAAAAGGATTCGAGTGAGGATGTCGGGGCGTGCCCAGGCGCCCAGCGGAGTAAAAAGAGAGGAAGATGTTTAAAAGTGCGTTTTGTGCGATAGTGCTATTTTAATGTGCGTAAGTAACCACCCGAATTTAGAGCGAAAATTTGTGCTCAGTTTAGGGTTCAGTATTTTTAATTTATCACAAAAAAGACCTAAAATTTTGTGGTAATGAGTTAGATAACGCTCCTAGTTTTTTTTAGAAATAGTTTTGTGAAATGTTTAGTTAAGAATTACATATGAACACTTTTCATAAAATAAAAACTTAAAGGTATAGTTAAAACGAGTTAAAGGATTTATATACAGAAGATTCAATACAGTTAAAAAGTTGCAGAATATTAAATTAAATTTAAGAAAATTGGGTCCACACATACGCGAATTATATATAAGTAATTTAAAAGATAAAACATTGGAAGCTCAAGTTCTATATAATCAATTTATACATATTATTGGAGTGAATTATATAACTAATGCTAAGATTGATTATAAGGTAGAGGAATTCTGCGGAAAAATTAAAGGAAAAATTAAAGAATGCTACAGAGCATTGACTCCGAAAATTGATCCACCGTGGACAAGTTCGATGTTAATGCGGCCACTTCCTTAATTCCGGTCATGGACGGGAAGGAAGAAACCTTAGAAGAGATAAATGAGGAAATAGAAATGTATTCCATGTGTTTGGGTGAAGAAATTTGCGGGAAGTTATTGATTTCTCTTATTTTAAAGACATGTTTAAACAAGACGGCTACATTGAAACTTAAAGCTAAATATGAAAAAATCGATTATTTAATAAGTGAGATGAAACAAATTTTACTGTCCAACACTTACATAGCGTTACGCAAAAGAACATGTCTATTTCACAATTTGGAAACAGGTTAGAAGAATTGTTTTCCAACCCTTACAATTACACAAGCGGACTCTAATAATAATAGTAAATACTCTTTATTGCATACAAATAGTTATTACATGTGCACAAATAATAAATAACTAATTGACAGAATACAATAGGCGACCTTGTCGCTAAGGCGATCTCTTCCAGGCAACGTTAGGATAGAGAAAAATAAAAGGGATATAGGCAGTGCAAAAACACCGAAATCCACAGAATGGATCATGTTCAATATATACTTACCGACAATATCGATAATAAATACATATAATAATAAATAACTTAATAATATATGAATACATATCTACATGTAGGTACATATCTACATACATGTAGATACTTATGAAATTTTAAGGCCCATAAATGGGAAAATGGCTGTAAAGAAATTTGCAGATGGATTGCGTAATCGACGCCTGAGTACAATAATTTCTGCTTGTAACTACAATATAATAATTTGAAGGATGCTGTACGAACCGTCCAGGATTAGGAACTAGAGCAGCCTTCCCATGACATGGTACTGAACATGAGAGGTAAGGTGCACGTGGACACGCTGTACAACGAAATTCCAGCGGTACCAGATATTTTCATGATAATTCCCGTGGTAATTATATGAATTGCGGCAATAATCGAGCATTGGGTTGATTTCCCAGAGGTAAGAGTCTAAGAAAAAGTAGCAGGAATTACAGATATAACTGGGTAAATCGCAGAAATTTCGGAAATGTATTATCTACTTAGCATACCGAATCTGTAAAACCAGAGCCTATACAACCTAGAAGTTCGGAAAATAATACACCCATGCAATTTTTTCGATCATAAGATTTTTATATATAATCATAACACTTTTATCAACTTTTATTTAAATAATCAAAGACTTTCATTCTTAATAGACACAGGTGCTAGTTTATTTATAATACAAAATAACGCAATACCCAGTAATATTCCATTGATCAAAGACTGCACTGTAATCAAAGGTCGTCAAGTTCACATGAACAGTTATGCTTACTTGACTTTGTTAGCCGAAAGTGGAGTAGAGTTTCATCATAAATTCTATGTATTCAATAACTTGTCATGTCAAACAATTTGATTTTCTGAGAACGTATTTTGCAAGTATCGACTTACCGAGTAATACTCTAAACGTTGAGTAACGATGATAAGAAGTGTGCTACAACTTCATAAGCGGATGCGTTGTATTGCAGCATGCGATTGGTTAGGTCCTAAGATATCTTAACAGGAATAAGAAGAATTACAGATAATGACGAGAAAACAGTTATATTGAACGATTGTCTATCACTTACTTCCTACAAGTGGTCATCCAGGCATTCGTAGAATGATAAAATTGGCCTAGTCTAGATAATGACGTAAGAAATGTTGTCAATAACTGTAAAAAGTGTTAATTTATGAAACACTGGAAATATAAAAGAACTTATGGACATTACAAGTGTTGCTTCAACAGCTTTTGAAAAAAAATCTAGACATCTCAAATTCTCGGTCCATTCGATCGAGATATGGACGGAAACACCTATATACTCACCTTACAATGCGAGCTCAGTAAGTATGTAGAAGCTTACCCACTGAAGGCGAGGGACAAATACTGTCGCCAAATCATTCGTAAATAATTTTATCCTACGATATGGAATACCAAAGGTCATCGCGACGGATAGAGGTACAGAACATTTGCAGAGCTATGTAAATTGTTGGAAATAGAGTAAATAAATTCCACTGTGTATCATCACCAATCCATTGGGGAACTCAAAAATTCACATAAACATTTAAATTCATTCTTACGCATCCAATGTGATAACCATCCAGAAACTTGGATTCAATGGCTTCAATTTTGGTGTGTTTTCTATAATAACACTGTGCATAGTGAAACTAAGTACGCTCCATACGAACTCTTCTCACCGACTCGCGATCCCACGGTACCCTCCCAAAGCAACGCCCTAAGCCGAGGTCCGTTCCTACCGGCGGGGAAGCCCTTAGGCTTGTTGCTGCACACACTCTTTGCTCCTGGCTGAGCACCTTCTGCGCTCGCCCTAAACTATACATGTCCGGTGACTCTTGAAAGACCATTAAGGGCCACAAGAATTTAGCCATATCGAAAAAATATCATACGAACTAGTGTTTTAAAAGCTATGTGAATTACCTAGTAGAATTAGTAGTGAGGTGAAAACTTTGTATACTGTACGCAATTATCGTTAAGGTATCGGTTACAAATGGCACATAGGAATGCGCGTATGAACTTAGTAAAATGTAAAGTACGTCAAAAAGCGGAATGTGACAAAACCGTGAATCCAATGATGTATAAAAGGGACGATCTAGTGTTGGTGAAATGCGAAAATGACGGAAAATTAAATAGTTTATATAAAGGACATTACAAAGTTTGAGAACTTTTAGAACCTATTTGAATTGTTCATAAAACAAAACCATTTATTTCTTAGTAGTTAAGTTAGTCATTGTTTACGATTAAAATAACAACGATCTTATAAGTACTACACATAAGTCAGTATTGGTATCATGTTCATTTCTTATCATGTTTAGTTATAAATAACATACATAATTAATCAAATAGTTAAGTATAACGATTCATTTATACAAGTAGTTAATAATTCAATTATGGTTTAACTGTGTTTTCTTTTCTTATAATTCTAATGCATTTTAAATATGTATAAAAAAAGAAATTTTGTTTCTCCAAAAACCCCAGAGGTGTAATACATGAGACGTGTATTTAGTTATAAGGTAGACGAGCAATAAACAAGCTCCCCTTTTGAACGTTCGTATTTTATTTATTACTCCCGAGCAACACATTACAATGTACTACAATTAGGAATTGTTAGTTGCAAATGCACATTTAAAAAAAATACATCGTAAATAAATTGTCGATAATTTAAGGATAGTTTAGCATAAATAAGCCGTAATGTAATAAACATATAAAACGTGTATGCGTGCATGGTTGTCAATTTTTAACAATAAACAAATGGGGCCAGATCAGCTGTCAGCCCTATCGTACCCTAAAGGTTATAATGAATATAATTCGCTAATGTTAAAAAATCGACATTCATTACATCACTAGTCCGATCCATTGATGAACCAGAATACAGAGATTTTAGCAATACGACCCTAAAAGTGAAGCATTTGTAAGAATTGCAAGGAAATTAATTTTTCTGAATCTAGTGGGTGCTGACAATTTTATTTTTTTTATTGTAAATCTATAATGATAGGACATGCTGGAAATTCATATTTAAAATATATATTATCTCGTCAATCTCGTATTATCAACTTACTCCTGCCGTGCACGGTTTCATTCTATACTAGCAGTGGTTGCAACCCGTTTGCCTGAATTTTATTGGGAACTCTAATGGATCTGAACAAAAAGTGCCCTAAATATTAACCTGGTACTTAGGCTGTAACTATGCCAAGTTTCATTAAAATCTGTCCAATATTTTTCACGTGATACACGTTCAGACCGACACAAAAATTCCAATAAATGTTGTTTTGGGCATATCAGTCGCATTCAATATTCCAGTATTTTTTTTTTTTTTTTTTTTTTTTTAAAATAATATTTCTTGTACAGACACGACACGATCTGTTACAATTTCGTTATATGTGTAAATTAGTTTTAACTTATTAACATTCATTGCAGTTGGAGTTAACAAGTAACGCAACATACATAGATCGCTACAATGTGAGCAAACAGGACATGTCGGGCTCCACTCTCAAGTTTATGCCGAATGAAGCGAGGAATTTCAGGTGTGTATTGTTTCAATAGAGATTAGTAGTCAGGTAGATATTTTATTTTTATTCGTTTACAAAGTTCTCGACTACAATTTATGGAAAGAGTAGTTAAACAATGTTACTAAGTTTTAGGCCAATTACGAACTAATATTATAAAGAACAATTAATTGTTCTCATTACTAATTGTATATAGTTTCAGTATCCAGTAGTGTGTATTGTTCAGTAGGAGTGCTGGTAACCTAGAATTATCTATTCTCGACTTTATTTCGTGAGTTCAAATCTCGGCCTGATATCTGATTTTTTTACATAAGTAATTATCACTACTTTGAAGATTAGGAAAATAAAGAGATCTGGCTCATGTATAGTTCTAATATATAGTGCTTTTACAGAGTACATTAGGCAAGTCCTTACATGTCAAGCGATAGAAATAAAGTCAAGCTCATTGGTCAGAGGATCCGGCGTTCGACGGTAGGAGAGAATTTGAAATTTAAATAAAAAGATAAAGAATTGGGAGGATTTGAATCGCAGATTTGTTTTGGTAGGTTCCAAAAGCAAGGCATTTTGTTGATAGTACTGTACGGTTCAAAAACCGCTTTATACCGCAACCGCAAGGTTGTGGAACGAATTGCCTCAAGAGGTCTTTCTATATTACACTATATTCTTCGAGTTGTGAATAGGGTTTTCCAAAGTCGGCCGCGTACCTGCATACCTCTTGGTGTTGCAGGTGCCCATGGGCGGCGGTAGCCATTTACCATCACGTGGGCCATTTGCCCGACCGCCTCTTTCATATAAAAAAATACTCCCGTGGCTGTCCTTCGTAGCACACGTAGCGGTCGTTGCTGACGTCACTAAGCGTAGCAATGCTACGCGCATCACAATCGCAGCACATCGCGATTTAATAAGCTACGAACAAACATATTTAAGAGCTTGTTCAAATGTGGCGATTTACGCGTGAATGTGGTCGGGCGTATAAAATACATTCTATCCACGTATAACACACGAGTTTAAAGTTCGCGCATAAATGGCGTGCAGTTCGTCAGACTATCGACTCGCACGTATTGTGTGCGAGTCCCAAATACTAGAGGCCTTGTTGCGACCAGTATTGCGCGCGTCTGATTCCTACCTCAAATTCTATCACGTTGAACGCGTAATATAGATAAAACGTTTGTGGGTGTACACTCGAAGGCTTACATACGTGTTTCGCCCCATCTGGACAATCTCTAGGAGCTTTGTGATCATTTGGGGGTGGGAATCAGTTATATTCGATAGGGATACGTGCACTCGCGCGTAATACTGGATGCAGTGAAGCAATGAGTCTGGCGCCGACACGCGATTTCATACGTGCGAGCAGATACACGCGTAAATTGCCTCATCTGGACAAACTAAAAAATTCTCGTGCACTACAGGTACGACGAAATAAAGCCGAATACAAACTACACGGTTCGCGTAAGCGCCATGACTCGCACACGGCGGCGCGGCGACGACGAGACGCGCACGTGCCGCGTCGCGCCCGCACCGCCCGACAACCCGCCGAGGCCCCGCTGGAGGAAAGTACGTTCAACATTACAAAATATCCATTATAGTGCTTATTAGGGTTAATTTACGTTGGAGGAGCAGCGACGCGCAAATACGGTGTAAAGTTGCACATTGGAACTATTTTTCACCGAATAAGGTTCAATTTTATAAGAGAGCAAAGAACGCGAAGCGCGGCGGCGCTACTACGTTCTACTAAATATTCTACGTTACTCAATATCCATTATAATATTTATAGATCAATGTTACCAACTCTCTTTACTTGCAACACACTTCAAAGATTGCGACACATCAAAAGTATCCGGTTAATTAAATGTTACACATATTATAATATAAGATTTTTATGAATCAGAATGCTATGGAATATGTACTTAGAGAAATCGTTATAAAGAACGTACACATTGTTTTTTATTAACTGTAATGTACTCACTCTTATGTTTAAAATTATTCGCATTGGCTAACGGTTAGCCGATGAGAGGCGTTAGTTTAAACTACGAATTAATAACGCTGAAGTAAATGTACGCTGAATTGTGCCGCGTGGTGTCGATCGGCTATAGAATACCACCGCCCTATCTCTTCCCGTGGGTGTCGTAAAGGACGACTAAGGGATCACAAAGTGGCTGCCACAAACCCTGAGGAACTACATCACCTCTAAAAGAGATGACTCGCCAACCCCCTTGCCCAGCGTGGCGTTTTAAAACCATACATGCCTCGTCCACGAGACAACGTGCATAAGGAGGCCCATGTCTAGCAGTGTATAGTGAAAGGACTGATTGCTTGCGTTGCAGTTGCGCGCTGGGGCAGTTAAGCACTCATTTCTCGGAATTGTGGTTTGCCAGCATATTTCTGGAATTTGTGTTTTTTTTTCTAATTTTGGTAAGCTTGTATTAATTTTGATATTTTAGTTATTTTGCCCACACAACTGAGGAAGTCTCGCGGCACACACACACTGCGATACACTGGGAGTAATGAATCTAAACTAAAGTCACTATAATAACCCGTTTAGAAACGCAAAAATATATTTATGATCGTGTACACTGTGTACACTTTGCACATATTATACACTGCGTCGGCCGATTTTTAGATAGTTTTGGTTTTCTTTACAGGTAATGGATGGAAGCAAATATTTATTCAAGCTGTATCTGCCAAGAATATCCGAAAGGAACGGACCAATATGCTGTTACAGGTAACTTTTGCATCTTAGTTTCTCTGTTGATAAACAATTCCGTATATTATACGGATTTTCTTTATCAACATTTTTGAATGGCGTACTTGTGTTTCTCCTATCAAGATTCTTTCTTAATTTTTGCTGACGAATTTCCTGCACACCTACATTTACTATGTTATGTGTATGTCATAACAGTGTTATGTGTATGTCTGTATTATTATATGTATTATGTTTATATTGTAATTTTCATAATACTAACTTTATAATGCGCTTGATTCTCCCTTTTCCCAAAGGTTGACTGGTAGAGAAGGCCGCATTTTCTACATTTTGTCTGTGCAATAAAGTTTAAATAAATAGTATAATAAACTTTAAATAATTTATTTAAAGTAAATAAACATCGTTCCAGGGTGTACATGGTCCGTCTACCGCCAAATTATAACTGGAATAACCTTCGATCTCCCAAAGACATCAACATCGTGCGTTACGCGGAAGCGCACTCCGTACAGCCGAGCCTCAATGCGTACATCACAGATTTGTTCACCAAGTACGTAAAGTCTAGGACAATCAAGCGTGTAAATAATACTACACGGTTAAACTAACTCGGCACCTCGCTGGAATACGACCCCCTACGCCGCTCATCTCTCCGCGCTGCTTTTATACAATTAGGAAAGAAGTTCCTACTCTTAAAAAATCTAACAGCTGCAGAGTACATTGAGAAGTACACTGATCAACCATTTAGGTTATAAATTGAAAAAGTGCAAAAATACTTGATTAATACTCATTAAAAAACATCGAATTCCCTCATATTCTTTTTTTTTTGCACACCCTACCAAAACGACGATAAGACGTCATTGCCGCGAGGTTCCAAGTTAGCTTAACCGGGCTATAACTGAAAACTACTTAATCCGAATTAGTGTATACAATTGTATAAACTACAAACAAATGTTTAGTAATAATAATTACATTTGTATTTCTGGGGTTTATTACTAAGTGGAGTGCAAATCATATTTATATTTCTTTATAAGGCACGCCAGCAATGTACACTATATAAGTAACAATATCTTACGTGGTACATCACTTAAAGGCATGCTCCGGATGCGCAAAAACTTATAAATTAAAGGTAATTACAAATATAATTTAATTTATCATTGGACAAGTAAGTTTTGTGAAATAACGTAAAATAATGTAATGAATTAGAAATCTGAATCAGTAAGAGAATTCAGTATTTTGATTTTAAATTTCGACATACTGTCACTGAATATATCCAGGACTGAATATCTTCGTATTCTCTACAGAAAACATTGTACGTGTGACACATACGGTGGACAGGAGAGTTTCAACCCAAATTTGTTCAGTCAAACAGCGCCACATCCAACAAACAACTGCTACTGTTACGAGCGCCTCGACGCGGAACGCGCATATGTATCGTCTCCACCAATTCCAGACATAACACCTTGCTGTGTATTAGGTTATACAAAAGCGATAGATCGAACTGGAGCCCTTCTTCTTAATGTTGTTCAACACTAATGTCGTTCGATTGAAACGCCAAGTATCTGGTGAAAGATCTGTTTATAGATTCAATACGATTTGAGTGGACACAATAGTATGGATTCCAGACAGTACTTACGTATTCTAAGCAACTGCGTACTAGAGCATTAAATAATACTATCCTGGAATTTGCAAATTTGAGCTCTTTTGTGGCTGATCAATCATGATCAATAAAACAACTTATTTTTGAATAACTGAATATAAATGTGAAATAGCGAGGTCTACGGTGCGAAATTTAAATTAATTAATTATGTTGGCAGTACTGAATGAATGGCGTGTGATTGGTTAGATAGTGTACTCGAGTGAAGTACGAAAGCGAGATGAGGGTTGTGATTGGTTGAATGTGACTTTAGTATGTTGGATGTATTGTAATATGAAATAGAGCATGAATTAAAAGTATTAGACGGGGAAATATACGTAAAAACAAAGATAAAATAAGTTGTTGTGAAATTATTAAAAAAACAAATATACGAAGTTTAAAAGTTTACACTTGTTTTGGCTTTTATGATTTATCAAATCCCACATAAATTACTAAGAATGTCATGGTCAACTGGAACAATCGGTTTTGCTGCCCGTTCGGTATTTTTCTGCTGCTTTTTTAGTTATTTCCCGTAATTCTATCTAGTTTTAAGTTTTCTTTCTATGTCTATAAATATAGATGTTACCAATTTTTTATTGCGATATCCAAATTGAGTTTGTCTCTTATGTCCCTTTCTCGAGCCTGGCGGTACACAGGGTGAATACATCCTCTAAAACCACACGGGTGAAAAGTTTGCTACTAAATTAGCGTCCAACGTGGGGCCCGAACCCACAAACCTGAGATTAAGAAACTCACGCTCTACGCACTGAGCTAGCCAGACATGTGCAATCTATGGCAACAGAGAAAATATTATCGCTAGTGCTTATGAAAGGTGTTGAGGAAGTTATATATTTACAATTATTTACAAGCGATATAGGAGGTATCGCTACAGTATGCATTTTATTACTTTGATATATTGGAAATCAATGTGAACATGCCATTACTAACAATACAGTGAGAGCATTCTTACCAGTTCCTTTTTCGCCATGCTCATTTCTTTCAGTATTCTGTGACTATCTATCTATCTTTTGTGTCGACGAGACGAAAATGTCACAAATAAATATTCATATTTAACATTATTACGTTTCCAGTGATAACTTCCCATCCGAATCAGAACTAGTAATGGGCGATGGTCGGTCCATTATAAACAATATAGCCAAACCATCCTGCCAACGTTGCTTGAAGAAACCAAAGACGCCTTACCACGAATTGCCTGTGCCCAAGACCACAGTGACTACAACCACAAAACAGGGGGTCGATGAAGGTGGCACCACGGATAATCCGGACGTCGAAGAAGTTCCGGATGTGACGGAAAAAAGGTATTTTTGTTTCATATTTATCACTTTATGGTTTAAAAGTCCTCAAAATGCATCTTTTTTTTTTATAGAATGGATGGCAGACGAGCGGGCGGGCCACATGATGGTAAGTGGTCACCGCCGCTCATAGACACCTGCAACACCAGGAGCCCCATATCGTAGTGTAACGTAAATACCTCAGCTGGCAGTTCATTTCACAACTTTCGGGTTCGCAGTATAAAGTGTCTTTTGGACCGCACTGTACGCAGCGACTCTATGTCAAGAATGTGCGAATGAACCGCACGGCGATAAGCGGTACGATGCGAAAAACCCGAAGTTGGCATCTATTTGAACAGCTCTTTAGAATATTCCCCATTATAAAGGCGGTATAAAACGCAGAGAGATACAACATCTCAATGGATGGCGAGCGATTCTAAACCACCTGTGACAGTGGGATCGTCGACAGTTGGGTTAGTGCGTCGTTGTACGGAGTCAAGAGGCCCCATCTGGTACCTCGCTGCACCGGCCCGGTGGTGTGAGCAGTACTCCATGTGGGGTCTAACTTGAGCTTTATAAAGCGACAAGCGTTGCCCGGGAGAGAAGTAGTGCTTTATTCCATATGACTTTATGCTTTACTTTATGCTTTACGCCATATGACTCCGAAATATCGACACCCAGGACCGCAAAACTCTTAGAGATCTTGAGAGGAATGTTCTGAAATCGAGGTGCCACGACAAAAGCAGCTTTCTTGACAGTGAATGCACAGACTTGTCTTGCTGGCGTTAAATTGGACCAAATTAAATTTACCCCAATTTGAGACTCGGTCTAAAGAGTTCTCGATTTCGGACAAAAGCCTTACGCGACTCTCTTGTACCTCGGCCCGAGGGATATTCGCACGACCCTTATACAAAGCTTCCCCAGTACTGTCGTCAGCATAACAACGCATGTTACCGACATGTAACAGGTCGCTGATATGCAGAAGAAACAGTGTGGGAGAAACCACAAAGTCTTGCGAGACAACAGCATTAATTGACATGGTGTCGGAGCAGTTACCGTCAGCAACCACTTTGATGCTCCGTCCAGTCAAAAAACTGGAAACCCATTTGTCCCTCGGGTAACCCAAATGATGGTAACTTGGAAATCAGTGCTTTGTGCCTTTTTATATTCACGATAAAGCCTAAAAGTACTCAATTTTGGAAGACGTTATTGTAGTTTATATTAAAATCTGTTTATTATAAACTTAATATTAATATTAATATTAAAAATATATTGGGTTTTCAAAATAAGATGGTCTTTAATAATTAAATTTATAGTTTCTTTCCTCCTCCTATGGCGTAACGATCTATTAAAACTTATTCTTTTTATTTATTTACTAGTATATTACGCTGTGCTCGGTTAACATCCAGCTTTGAAAGGCTTAACTTCGTAATTTTTAAAGATACAGTGAATAAATTTTCATGAGATTTTTTGTTCTTTTTCAACTTTTCTTAGTTAAGAAATAAAAAAATGGTGAACTTCTCCATTGGTCTGTGTTGTATTAGTGTGGTCCTGTTGGGCCAAGACGAACTTGACTAGTAATTAATCGTTTGATTTCAGTGATCATGTGATAATGATGGAATCCATCGCTGAGAATGAGGAAAGTGATGAAAATATAACATCATATATACACGATGGACCGCTGGACTCCATGGCTAACTACACACTGTTCGTTGAGCTTATACGTGAGTGTTTTATGTATTATTCAAGTTATAGCTCTGTGCCATCTCAATAAGTATTCATTCTTGATTAGGACTTTTTAACGGGAACTCGAGAAATGAACTTCAGTTTTTGTTTAGTTATTATAAAACTTTCGTATTGTGCGTTTTGTAATTAAATAGTGACAGTTTATTAAGGGTCCCTTCCACCGCCGAGCGTCGCGCGGCGCTGTTAAATTAGACGTTTCGCACACAGCAATGGCGGGCCCATGCACACACGACCGTTTCAAACTTTATCGATAGAAAAACATCACTCAAGTGTGAGCTGTGTACTCCTAAATGTTCTTTCTAAAATGTCAATAACAAGTTTAACTTTTATAGTAGTTTTAATCAAAGAATTGTATGTGGTGGGTCCTTTGAGAGAATCTAAAGGAAACCAATTATGTGTTCAGACAAATGACACTTCATTAATGCGACTATTCTAGTAGAGGAATGCTAGTAACTGACTGTATAATACCTTTGCACCGGCAACAAAGTCGCATAAGAATCATACTGATGTACATATAAACTTAATTGTACCTATATATCTATAGTAAAGTCTCGATTGCACATAGTTGTAGTAAAACAAAACATAATCACTCGTAGATCCCATACATTTATAATATTCATTGAGGTAAGAAAGCAAAATTGTCATAAGTAACGCAAACATAATTATCAATATGAAGTAATGTCAATCATTAAAAAAAACTGCTTCAAATTGTATATTATCTTATCTAATGAATTATATAATACATTAAAATGTATATTTTTTAATATAATATCGTACTAGTTTCAAATTTATCGATACTCTATAGCTGATCAACAGACATAACCGCGTCAAAGTCACTGTATGGCATGAAGTGTGTAATAATTTGTTTAGTCATCACTACCAATATTTACGAAACTTCATAGGCGTGTAAACGTCAAAAACCGCGAGTTTAATATACTCCCAATGAGCCAAAACATAGCTTACAATTAGACAAATAATATTGTATAGCACGTGCTTACTATACGAATGATATATTTATTATTATTATAAGTATTTATATCTGACATAGCTAGCGAAACGATAAATTAATTGATATTCAAAAAACTCGAGAGGAAAGTCTTTTTGGCCAAGTATATGAGAATTGAGTCCTTTTTTGGAGCTCGCCTTTAGAGTAGAATTATTTTCAAAAGACTTGAGTTCTTCTAAAGGCTGTCAACAAGAACTTGAATTTTGAATAAATGGAAATATGTACCATATTTGAATAAATTTCTTAGAAATTTTTGCTTACATAAGCAAATCAATTATTGACATTACACGTGAAATAAATAAAGTGTCGGTCAATCGTCTAATTGCAACAAGATACTTTATTGCATAGACGTGGATGACGCGTTCGGGTATTTCAGGATTAGCTGATGACCAATGTTTTCGTAATGTATCTGTACCCAAATTAGGCCCACAGAACAATTGACAATAGAAAATGTCGTACGATTCGAATATCAAATTCATTTTGAGACACCCTATGAAAATGTTGAGCCTTTTTAAACGTGGATTTATAATTGCAGTTACTATGTGAAAAAAAGACTTAAGTATTAAATAAGCCTTAAGTTTTTAAGGCTCAAAAATTTACAAGTCTAGTAAGGAACATTTTATCATTGTATTTAGTAGGTATTATCCTTAGATCTATATCATTAGATATTAGTATTTATTTCCTTAAACATATTGATATACTTAAATAAATAAATTATAAACAATAGTAAGTAACAAAATGACTAAAAGTGATTAAAAATGACCAACAAGCGACGAAAAGTGCCAAAAATAACAGAAAATGGCAAAAGTGCCAAACATAAATAAATTAAAAAAAACGATAAAAAAAAATATGAATAATTGTAATAATAAATATTAATTATTATTTGTAAATGAACAACAATTTTGTTCGAAAGTGTACATGCGCGGTCTTATCCCCCCCACTTCGCTCAGTCGCCAACATCCGTGTCTCCGATTGTAACTACCTTATGGCGGATGAAACAAAAAAACAAAATATTGTTTGTATCTCCCAAAGTATAGAAGCTAGTCAAGTTTCGGGAGCAAGAAAAATGCTTTTTAAAAATTAAAAATTAATATATTAAAACTAATGAGATTGAAGACAAGTGGCAGAGCTTGATGCCAGTATTCAACTACTGATTTAATTAAATCTAACTTACAAAGTAATCTCTTATGGCTACATCCTAAATGCTAACTAAGCGCTACGTTCCTAGAACTATGGGTTCGGCCGACCACCCGGTTCTGCTGACCTAGCGATCAACAGGAAGGGCTTGGGTGACGTAACTCCTCCCCCCTCAAGTGCGAACTCATCGGTTTGAACGTCTTCCTTTCGAATCCGATGATTTCGCCAAGGTTTTTTAAACATTATAAGTATTAAAATTATAAAAAAGACAAATATGACATATAGGATTATTGTAGCTAAACTAACACTGTGTATTTGCACAATTTTGGAATCTGCATTCCCACTTTCACTGTATTTTAACACATGATGTAGACGTTTTATGTCGTCCAAGTTGACTCCTTTCAAGTCCAGCGATTCCTTAAGGGTAGCGTTACTGAACTGCGGTGTAGATAGTTGAATTAGAGGTACAGGGGTGTAGTGGCTATTTTCGGAGATCATCCGTTGACCATGAATATGAAGGTCATTGACTTTTGCGTGGCACGTGTCGTCTATGGTGAGTATGTATGTGCCAGAAATTGCGCGACGAGTTATCTCGGTGGTACAATTTTGAGATATTACTGTTGGGCGTCTGCAGTGCAGAATCCAGCTGTTGGGGGCAATTCGCTGCAACTTTAGGTCTTCTACCTCTACTGGATGTCGAGTACATTGTGAGGGATTATGGTACTGCATCAGTTGCTCGATACATGTTTCTTCAGAGTAAACCGCTAGGTCGTCAAGCACACACAGATACTGGTCCGAAGCGGTGCTCTTACAGGGTCGAATGATCGGTTGGTATTTCACTCCATTCACTAAAAGGAAAGGATATTCCGGAACCACTATATAGGTTTGGTTATGTAGGATGCTGAACATAGGAAGGGGATACAGTTTATAATAACTATATGTATTATTATCGGTAAGGGGTACCTCAATTAGAAACGTAATCTGGTTTAACTTTAAATAGGCTTTTACAGTTATAGTCTCTTCTAGATTTATAAGATTTTGTTCTGTAACAGGATACATAAGGTTGTCGTACTTATCTATGGTTTGTAATATATGCAGAAACTCGGTCGAATTAATAATAGATTTATGTAATACCGAGAGTTTGGCAAAAGCCAATGCTGTTTCAATTTCACTTAGTTTAAGATATATAGTACGAAAGTTAATAACAAATTGATTAAACAAATTTAAAACGTTTATAGAAAACTTATAACTATTTTCCCTATTTTCTAAGTCGATAGTCAAACCTTCCAATTGTTTCAAACGTGCTTCGAACAAAATAGAATTCCCTTTTAAGGTTTCACTTGCATTTAAGAAGTGGTCCAACATTTCAGTGATAAGTGTAATCTTTCTAGATGTTGCTTGTTCGCGATTTTTGAGGCTGGATATCAAACTATCATATTTTATGGCATCTGTATGGTCTAAGTTGCCTGTTATAACTTTTATAAGTGAACCAAGTGGGTTGATGAGACCTCGTTTGAACCTTTTAAGTGGAACTAATTGCTGAAACTTTTCTACAGCTACATCTTTAAGATAGTCTGTGTGAGATTCTAGTCCTAAAAATTCGTAAATGTATTGCGTATTATTACGTAAGACATGCCTAAATTCCGTATATTTTTGAATATTAAGCTGCAAATCGTTGCCAATATTATTTAGTTTTATAGTTTTCACTATTAGCCATTTATCCTGTTGAACATACGCCTCACCCTCTTTGACGGGTAGTATCCCTGGGTTTTCCTCAATCTTTTCTAAACGAAGGCCCTGGCTGAGATTGATGCTCGTCGACAGGAGCAAACACCACCTGCGAAGGGCGTTTAACATTTTTGAGATGCGTTTTAGTCGGTCTATTGCGTAGCTCGATGGGGACAACGTTATGCTCGGGTTTGTCAGTTACCACAGCCTTTTTATAACGCGGCTTGTCCTTACTTTTGCGTGTATTTATGTCTTTCACAAAGATAGAATCGCCTACTTTTAATTGCTTCACTTCTTCTCCTCCTTTCCTTTGTCTAACCTTATCTTTATTTTCTAGCAAATTTTCTGATATGTGTTTATATAAGAATTTAGTTCTTTTACAGTGATCTTTTAATAACTGTTGTATATACTCTTTTTCAAAATTGATATTAAAAGGCTCGTTCGAGTCCGTGTGTCCGAAAACTACTTCAAACGGCGTAAGACTTGTTGCAGAGTGTATGGTATGATTATATGCCATAATAGAGTAAGTCATTACGGAGGCGGCGTCCGTACATTTTTGTTCGTATCTGGCCAGCCTGTATATTTCCGTAATGGTGGAATGAAAACGCTCAACGATCCCCATTGAGCTGGGATTATTTGGTGTTCCTATATGAAGATCTACCTTATACATATTTAACAATTCCCTCATGAGGTCGTTATTAAACTCCGAACCGGGGTCACAACTAATCCTTTTTGGCACACCATAAAATGAAAAATATTTAATCAGGGCGCGAACGACTTCAGGAGTCGAACGGTTACTAACTTCGAAGGCCTGCCCTAGTTTGCTGAAGGCATCTACTAGGGTAAGGTAATACCTGCTTTCGATGGAGAAGAGGTCTATAAATATTTCCTGGAAAGGTGCTGACTGAGTTTGGGTGAGCTGTAATCTGGGTTTAATTGGGTTTCTGTCGTATTTCATTTGTTTGCAAGCATCACAAGAGTTCAGTTGGGCGGAAATTGTCTCCTGCATGTTAGGCCAGTAGTAATTTCGGCGAATTCTAGTCATGGTTTCCTTTATCCCTCGGTGGCAGGTCTTTCCCTCGTGTAACTTTTTAATTATGGCTTTTTGTTCATTTTCGTCTTCTATGAAGACTACTCGTTCGGTGCACTCACAAAAAGTAACCTGACCTTCCTTGAACAACCTAATGATTACGTTACTGAAATCTTTTCTGTGTTGTTCATCCTCGAAGTAAATGAAATATTTAGTTTTATCTTTTATATATTCTTTTAGAAACTTAGTGATTAATTGTTCATTATTTATTGGTAGAAATACTTCGGTGATTTTCTGAGTTTTGTTGGAAATATCCGTAACCTGCAGGTTGTCTCTTAGCCACGTGAAAACCAATATCTGTCTGGGTTTTGTGTCTATAGCCTCGTGCAGTATGGGTATACCCGTTGTTTCCATATCCCTGGCTGAATGGGCGGTTGCGGTGCTACTACTGACTGATCGTATGGGAAAGTCTTGTTGACCATTATCAGAATCGTCAGATATAGTAATAGTTTGCGATTTATCGGAAATAGTGATGGTTTTAGAATCATCTGTCTGTCGTCGTTGAGCTATTCGACTCAGTTCGTTTGTTGCATCTTCCAAGTATTCTTGGAGTCTTTGTTCCTTGTCGTCGACGTTTACTTTCATAGAGTTGTTGTCCTCCTCTTTGCCCAACGCATTGACCTTTATGCGGGATAAGGCATCCGCGTTAAGGTTTTGTTTTCCATTTTTATGGATAATGTCAAAATCGTATTCTTGTAAACGTAACCGCCAACGAGTCAGTTTACTATTGGGCTCTTTGAGTTGGTAAAGCCATTTTAATGGTTTATGATCAGTAAATATAGTGAATTTATGTCCATAGAGATACGGCCTGAAGTGCTTAACTGCCCAAATGATGGCTAACAGTTCGCGCTCAATAGTGCTTGTTGAGGACACTTTTGTCTACTGCGATCTCTTCAACAGATCGAGGACAGTATTGTCCTACAACCTTATAGGTCGCCGGGGGATGTGGACTGTATATATAGGGATGTTGTACAATAATAACGCCTTATTTCCTTTTCTTCGATAATATCAGCAGAGCCGGGGGCAGGGGGCAGAGGTACTTGTTGTTCTACTACTTGTCCTAGTCACTTGGTTGACCGTTTGTAGTGTTCGGAGTGGTGCCGCTGATCGGAATGCCGGAAGCCCAAAATGGTTCGTTTTTTATTCCATTTTGGCTTCCCCTTCTACTTTTCTACATGCGTACCCCTCCCGCTACCCCGCGGGGGATCATTTATTCATACAAGACACTGTTATACATTTTTATACATTTACAAGATTCTTATTAGATAAAACTTAGATGTGAACTAGCCTAAGAGGGATCTAATAAGATCATGACGCTATAACGTTCGGTTTCGAGTGGACGGGGTGCGCGGTTTGCGCGACATATTTACGTAACCCCGTCCCCCGCTTCAGGACTATAAATATTATATTCGTCCGCCAGGTGGCGGAGCGCTCAGTTGTTTCCCGAACGCCATAGCGCCCACAACTTATCCCTAGTATGCCCTACTTACCCTATTCATCAATAATTATCCTAATAGGGTAATAAAAGACACACTAGGGATCATTTTAATATCAATTTACACAATACATAGTTATAAAATGGACATTATACAAATAGTGTAAACCTAACGATATTAAGAGATATTCATATATTTTCATACATTTATAAGACACTAAAGAGAAACAACTATACAAGCGAAACTATTATCTATACATATGCAAGTACCCTAGCTTTTTACATTTTCATTTATTCCGTCGTTAACATACTCCCGCCGTCGCCGTCTCGCGACCTAACCGGTAGAACGACGATCTTCTTTGTGGGTCGCCGCAGAACGTGTCCGTTGCTCGTTTGTAGGTCGACGACGCGCACTTCGCCGTCTTGCCCGGGGTACGTAGCGATGACTCTTCCTCGCGGCCATGTGTTCCTCGGTAGATTTGCGTCGCACACGATGATTAAATCTCCGACGCGTGGTGCCTCGCCGATCGTGCGGGGCTCCCGCCGGTATTGAAGCAGGGGGAGATACTCTTGTACCCAGCGGCTCCAGAAGGTGTTGGCTAGCCGCTGGGCGCGCCGCCAATGCGCGCGTGTATCTATGTTTTCTTCGGTGAAGGCGCCCGGTGCTGGGACATGTAAATTGGGCCCCAGCAGCAGGTGATTGGGTGTGAGCGCCTCCGGTTCCCCTGGTGTCACTGCCACGTGTGTGAGTGGACGGGAGTTGACTGCATTTTTACCTTGACGAGTAACGTGTGGAGTGTCTCGTTGCTCGGGTACCTCTTGTGTAGCGTCGCTCGTAGGTCTTTCATCGTTTGAACTATACGTTCCCGGGCCCCGGCCATGAAGGGGGCGGAGGGGGGAACGTGCCGCTACGTGATGTGCTTCGCAGTTGCCTCTTCTTCTTGGACCGTGGTGAGTGTGGCCTCGTTGAAGTTGTCTCTTCGCGGCTTTGAGTTGGTGACGTTTGTTGCACCACAACTCCTTTGGGCAGCCGCGCTGCCCCATTAATCTTTAGTGCGGCGAGCTTGTCCTTTCCCGCCGGTGAAGCGCTACGCTTTATGAGATGGTGCGCCTTTACTGACACGAACTTGCGTTTGCCGCGTGCGGGCCTTCTTGCCGTCGCCGCCTTCGCGTCGCCTTTCGTTGTGTCTGTCTTTGCGCAGCACCGTTTTTGTCGTTTATTCCTAGGCGAACGTTTCTTTAACGTGCCTGTTACGACCGGCGTTACGACTCTCGCAGCTTCCTCCTTTTCTGGGAAGCCGGTTGTGAAGTCGTACATGTAGCGTTCTCTTTGTACCTTTTCAGCGGCGTGTTTGTGCTCTCTCCGCAGGAGTCCGGTGTCGAACCGCCCGTCAGGTAGCCGTCGACTGCGCTTATTCCGAAGGTCGATGGCGTGCTGTTTTGGGTCATTTTTTTTCCTTGGTTCGATGCCTCGTGATTCCAACTTGATGTTCTTCTTTTCTTTCATCTTGTCGCACTTCTGGGTGATATATCCGCAGAAGGCGACGGATTCACATACTGAAGGGCGGCATCCGTGTAGCACCCATCCTAGCAACGTTAGTGATGCTACCGGTTTGTCCCGCTTCCCTGCTCGGATCTGACGTGAGACGATCAGCTCCCAATTGTCCTGTCCGATGAGAATCTTAGGGCAGGCATCTCTGTAGGTGAGCTCGTCTTTGATGTCGTCCAAGTGTGTACAATCTTCCAGGTCCGTTTCTCCGATGGTCTGCGATGTGAATTTGAGACGTTTGACCGTGCGTGCGCCTTTTAACTTGTGCACGCTGTCCGAGTGTAGCCCTTGTATATGTACGTCGATAGTGCGGCTATTCTCATGTGTCATTTCTCCGCCGTTGATACCTTGTATTGACATCGTGTCAACCGGCCCGTTGATGCCTAGGGAGTCGGCTATAGCTTCCTCGATGATGGTGACGGTGCTGCCTTCGTCGAACAACGCGTACGTATGTACCTTTGCGTGTGGTCCGGCAAGCACTACGGGTGCTATCTTCAAATAGGCTCGGCGTTGACGCGGCGATGAGCTTGCGGCGGTGACCTTGTTTGTCACTTCCGTTATCGACGTGACAATTTCTTCCTGCGGCTCTTCTGTCGTCTCTGTTGGCGGTAGACTTTGACGTGTACGATGCAGCAGCCAATGATGTGACATCTCACAACCGCTGTGCCCACATGGCTTAACTTGGCAGTTGTCCCGGCGATGGTCGCTACACAGGCAACGGAAGCAGATGTTGTTCCTTTTTGCGATCTCCCAGCGGGTATCGAGATCGCTGTCTGCAAATTGTTTGCACGAAGGTAAGCTGTGATCTTCCTTGCATAGTGGGCAAAGCTTCATTTTTCCGTCGGTTGTGGCGCTGTAATCATGTTTTCCCTTTCCGTTGGCAGAGGCGCTGTATCCAAGCTTCCCTTTTCCGTTGGCAGAGGCGCTGTATAGGAGCTTCCCTCTTTCGTTGGTAGGGGCGCTATATTGGAGCTTCTCTTTTCCGTTGGTAGTGGCGCTGTATGTACGTTCCGTCCTTTTCATTGCCCTTTCTCTTACATTCGCAGATACGTCCCTTTCTCTTATACTTGCAGGTTCGGTGATGGGAATGATGCATTCAGGTGGTGCGTAGGCACTGCACTTATCGGCTTTTATGTTCAGGAACGTCGATAGTAGGTTTAGTGTAGGCACCTCGTATTCCCATGCGCTTGCGAAGTCGTACCATTTGCTCTTCAGTATCGGGGTGAATTTGTCCATTATAGCCCGGACTAACTCGGGGCTATAGAGGTAGTTCTCCCTCTTCAGTTCCTGTATGGTGGCCACGGCGTTGGCCACCTTACTGGCGAATACGCAGAGGTCGCGGGGCTCGTCGGTCAGCTTGCGCAAATATCGCAACTTTTCTGCCTCATACGCGACGAGTGCATCCGGCCTCCCGAATCTTCTTCCGAGAGCCTCCATAATTTCGTCCGGCTCTCGGTGGGCGGTGAACAGGCTTGCTACCGCCTCCATAGCGGTACCCTTTAGGCTCTTTCTTAGCCGTGCCAGGTTGTCGCTCTTCATGAAGGCGCGCCTTGAATCCTCATACGCGCCCTTGAACCCCAACCATGCGCTGCCATGTCCGTCGAACGTAGGCAGCTCGGTTATATACCTTGGTGTCTCCCTCGCCGATATCTTCACCGCCTTGGAGATCGCAGAGGCCATTTGCTCCACGATGTCTGCGGTAGGGCGTGCGGGCCGAGACGTACTATGCTCTCGGTGCTTATTTCCGTCATCTTCATCATTGGCGGTGTAAGCTCCCCGTCCTCGTCCTCCTTCATACTTTATCGGCGAGATCTTGCGAGACTTAGGCTCCGCCTCCTGCGGGGGTACAGGGGGGGGTGCGTCGTTCCGGTTCAACCATTTTTCTAACCGGAACGATTGGTCTTTGTCTTCCTTTTCTTCATCATCTGCCTCGGAGCCCGATTCTAATTCCGCTAGCCTGAGTTCCTGCTCCTTGGCTTGCAGGCGCAGCTGTAGTAAGGTACGTTCGACCTCCAGACGTTCCTTCTTTTTGGCGGATGCGGTAGAGCGGTGTGACCTCGCCGTGACGCTTGCGGCTCGTGGAACGATCGTGACGTCCGCTGCCGCCGAAGTCGTCTTCATCGTGGCCTCGGTGCTAGTAGTACCGCCGCTGGTGGTTGTCGTCCCTGTTGCTGTGGTGCCTGTGCCCGTGGTAGCGGAAGTCGTGGCTGTGGACTCCGTGGTGGCCGATGTTGATTCCGTAGTGGTTTGTGCTCCGCTCTGCGATCCCGTCCGGCTCTGTGATCTCGTTGTTGACGGCATTGTGAAAACAACGGTTTGTAGTTTTTGACGTGGAAATTGAGACGTTTATGACGTGGAAATTGAGACGTTTATGACGTGGAAATTGAGATGTTTATGACGTGGAAATCAGGACGTGGAAATCAAGACGTAAATCAAGACTTGTATGCACGGACGAGTACGACGCGTCGTCTCTTCCCGCTGTTTCTTCCTTAAACAACGCCGTGCAATTCTTGACTTGGCGACTTGATGAACCGTGGACGCTGATTCTTCTTATCCGGCTGCTCGAAGGACCATCGATGTTGAGGACACTTTTGTCTACTGCGATCTCTTCAACAGATCGAGGACAGTATTGTCCTACAACCTTATAGGTCGCCGGGGGATGTGGACTGTATATATAGGGATGTTGTACAATAATAACGCCTTATTTCCTTTTCTTCGATAATATCAGCAGAGCCGGGGGCAGGGGGCAGAGGTACTTGTTGTTCTACTACTTGTCCTAGTCACTTGGTTGACCGTTTGTAGTGTTCGGAGTGGTGCCGCTGATCGGAATGCCGGAAGCCCAAAATGGTTCGTTTTTTATTCCATTTTGGCTTCCCCTTCTACTTTTCTACATGCGTACCCCTCCCGCTACCCCGCGGGGGATCATTTATTCATACAAGACACTGTTATACATTTTTATACATTTACAAGATTCTTATTAGATAAAACTTAGATGTGAACTAGCCTAAGAGGGATCTAATAAGATCATGACGCTATAACGTTCGGTTTCGAGTGGACGGGGTGCGCGGTTTGCGCGACATATTTACGTAACCCCGTCCCCCGCTTCAGGACTATAAATATTATATTCGTCCGCCAGGTGGCGGAGCGCTCAGTTGTTTCCTGAACGCCATAGCGCCCACAACTTATCCCTAGTATGCCCTACTTACCCTATTCATCAATAATTATCCTAATAGGGTAATAAAAGACACACTAGGGATCATTTTAATATCAATTTACACAATACATAGTTATAAAATGGACATTATACAAATAGTGTAAACCTAACGATATTAAGAGATATTCATATATTTTCATACATTTATAAGACACTAAAGAGAAACAACTATACAAGCGAAACTATTATCTATACATATGCAAGTACCCTAGCTTTTTACATTTTCATTTATTCCGTCGTTAACAGTGCTGTACCGTCTCTCAGTGTCTGTCAGTGTCTTACTCGCGTAAGCGATTGGTCTGTCGCTTCCGATAGAGCCTTGAGAGAGCACAGCTCCAACAGCTATTTCCGAAGCGTCTGTTGTCAATATAAAGGGTTTTGACATGTCCGGATATTGAAGAATGGGTGCGTTAATTAAAAGTTCTTTACATTTATGAAATGCGTCAATGAAATTTTTGTCTAGTACAACTCGTCGCCCTTTCTTCAAACAAGCTGTCATAGGTTGAGTGATTTTGGAAAAGTCCTTTATGAACCGTCTATAATAACCAATGAAACCCAAAAACTGTTTAATTTCAGTCTGTGTAGTGGGCATTGGATAGTCAATTACTGTTTGTATTTTGTCGTTGTTTGGTTTCAGTCCTGAGTCAGTAATAGTATGTCCCAAGTACAGTACTTCCTTACGGAGGAATTCGGATTTATCTAACTGTACTTTAAGATTTGTTTGTCTAAGTCTCTCAAAAACTGCGCGCAATTTTTGTAAATGTTCCTGTAAACTAGAAGAGTAGACCAGGATATCGTCTAGGTATACAAGACAATGGATGCCTTGTAGTCCGCGGAGCACGTTGTCCATTGCGCGTTGGAATGTAGCGGGGGCAGTTTTTAACCCGAACGGCATACGAAGAAATTCGAAGTGGCCGTTTTCCGTGCTAAATGCAGTTTTTGGTCGATCTTTGTTTTCTATTTCTATCTGGTGGTACCCACTCGCAAGGTCAAGAGTGGAAAAGTATGTACTTTTTCCCAGTTTGTCAAAGAGGTCTGTTATGTTGGGCAAGGGGTACTTGTCGTCTGTTGTGATTTCGTTCAGTCGTCGGTAATCGATGACCATTCTATATTTTGTTTCCCCAGAGGCATCACTTTTCTTAGGTACAAGGTGCACAGGTGCACTCCAAGGCGAATGTGATTCTCGAATCACATTATCCTTGAGCAGTTTTTCAACCTGGTTTTTAATTTCAGCATTTTGTACAGGTGCTTGCCGATAGGGCTTGATATAAATTGGGTCGTCATTTGTCGTACGTATTTGATGTTTTACTTGATTTGTAAATGTCAGAGGCAGTTCGTCGCAGTAAAATATGTCCTTGTATTCAGAGCAAAGTTTGTAAATCGCGTCCCGTTCCTCGTAATTCGTGTGATCGAGTCTTAATTTTGAGAGGTTGTCTGATAACATTCTATCTATTTCAATGTCAGTTTGGTTTGTGGTGTAATTTAGTGGGCATGAACTTTTTTCAAAGTTGGTAACATCAAAGGGATTAATTACTGTCAATGTCATCTCGTCGTCTAAAAGGTTCTGTATAATAGTGGTTGCAAACCCATTATTACATTTTACGATAGCGGCTGGCATTCTTACCCCTTCGCAAAATTGTTTGAAGTTCAATACAGCATCACCGTTGTATAAATTTGTCGGTATCTTCACACGTTGTTCGGATCGCGGGGCTAATTTTATTATATGGTGAGGGTCGTATTCTATAGGGATGAGTGTCGTTTTTGTCTGAATCGTCTTGTTTTTAAGACTTATGTCTGCTTCCAATTGCATTAATAAATCTAATCCAATAAGTCCGTCATACCTATTGTCCACGTCATATATGTAAAATTTGTGGTAGTCGTTTGTTTGGAAAGTAGGGAAGAGGGGAATAGTAATAACTTCGTTGTGGACGCTAGTCGTATGCGTGCTAATAACCTGGAAAGGCTCGTAATGTTTCGCCGAGGCAAAATATTCGTCGGCCTTTCTTGGGCTAATAAACGATCTTGTGCTTCCAGTGTCCAACATGAATTTAGCATCTATTTCCGGTATATAAATGTAAGGTAGTTTAAGGATGCGGTCTACATTTAGTTCTATCACTTCTCTGGTTTGGTGGAGGCGTCTATCATAAAATCCTGTTTGTCAGTGTCCTCTGTTACGTCAGTGTTAACGTCAGTCAAGTCAGTGTAGTCCGTTATCGCTTGGTCGTCGTAATATTCCTGTTCGTAATGGTTCATGTCGTTTATTTGGGTCATGTAGTAATTGTAATCGTTGTATGTGTCGTCATTGTCTGTATATAGTTCGTTTAATGGAAATCCTTGTTGCGGTCTCGACGGTGGGGCCGCCGTTCTCATTGATACGTCGTTAGTTTGCAATGGTTTCGCATTATTTCCAAATTGTGAAGGTCGATATCCAAACTGCGCTGGGGGACGATAGCCAAAGGGCTGAGGAGGGCGATAGCCAAATTGTTGTGGGGGACGGTAGCCAAATTGCTGCGGAGGACGATAGCCAAATTGTTGCGGAAGACGGTAGCCAAATTGTTGAGGCGCGTTTCCAAATTGCTGAGAAGGGCGATATCCAAATTGCAAGGGGCGACTGGGTGCCTGTGGCATCAGGGCAGTCTGTTGTGGGATCCCAAATTTAAACTGTGGACTGTGTTGTGGTCCCGGAGGGCGGAAACCTGTGGGCTGCATCGAGCTTAATGGTTTAGCCGCAGAAAAATATTGCGTTGGACCGCTTGCGTTGAACTTCCATGGTAAGGTCGGCTGTGAAGGAGTAGCTGGTTTAGGATTCAGCATTTTGCTCCTTAAATTGTATTGCTCCTGGAAGTTAACTTCCTCTAAGACGTGTGTAAGCGCGTCTTCGAGAGTGGTTGGATTTTTGAGTCTGACTAATCTAACCATGTTTTCCGGGAGGTTATATAGGAAAATATTTAGGGCGGTATTATTGTAAATTATATGTTTGGCGTCTCTTAAGTTAATGTCCGCCAATTGGTTCACTTTAGCTAATAGAATAGACCTTACGCTTTGGATCCGATTACAAAAATCGGCGAAGGTCTCATTGTGTTTTATTTTTAACGTTTCTAGTTCTATTGCTACGCATTCCTCACTACGTGGGTCACCGAAGTGTTGGATTAATAATTGTCTTAATTCGTCCCAAGTTTCAATATCGATTCTTTCGCTTATCAAGGCAGCCGCATCGCCAACTAATTTGCTAGTGAAACATTGCATTAAATATGCGTTGCGCTCCTGACTGCCTTGGTACTTTAAGATTACATACTCGCATTTTCTCAAAAATAGACTTAGCAATCGCGTTTTCCCTGAATATTGAGGGATTAATTTCAAAGTTTCAGCAGAGATATTTACTTCGTTACTTGATTGGCAGAGCCATTTTTTGTAAATGCGATAAAACACGAAATAAAAAGATATAAAAAAAAAACACAATTAAAATTAAACACAATTACAATATAATACAATTTGTATAAAAATCAAACACTAATTAAATTTAAATTAAGTTAAATTAAGTAGATATAATTGTGATACTGAGTTTGAAGCCTTGTTCACTTATTATATTACTAGTTACTTAATATTTCTTTTAATTCTTTAATTTAATTTAATTCACTAATTTAATCAATTTTAAATCTTTTATTATTATAACTTTTAAATCTTTAATTACTTTTATTACTTAAACCAGATAACGTTATTACAAAAGAGGTTTATTTCACAATAACAAATGGATGGGATTTCAAAGGAAAGTGAAGAGTTTTACTCACCAACCGATCATCTCCATCACAGTTTTCACAACCCGTTATGACTTATTTGTTTGGTTCGTATGATCACTCGAGCCACGCCGCGATAACGCGTTTTCCAGCCAAAGTTTGATGGCGAATTTACGAAAAACGCGGAAGACGGCACAAGCCTTATGTACGAGCGATCCTACCGGCTGCGCCAGTCAAGTTTCGGGAGCAAGAAAAATGCTTTTTAAAAATTAAAAATTAATATATTAAAACTAATGAGATTGAAGACAAGTGGCAGAGCTTGATGCCAGTATTCAACTACTGATTTAATTAAATCTAACTTACAAAGTAATCTCTTATGGCTACATCCTAAATGCTAACTAAGCGCTACGTTCCTAGAACTATGGGTTCGGCCGACCACCCGGTTCTGCTGACCTAGCGATCAACAGGAAGGGCTTGGGTGACGTAACTAGCTAGCATTTTATTATAACTTATGTTTCCTGAAAGGGCAAAGAGTGAAGTTTACATATTTACAAGTTTACAACGCGGGTAAGATTGAATTGTAGAGTTTGTTTTGCGGATTACATCTTTTTGACGTCTCTTTACTTTACGTTCTATTTTGACAAAAAAAACTAATTACTACACTTTTAGTTAGTACGGGCGAGTGCATAAATCCATGCCAGAACATGTCGACATGGTATAATGTATACGAGTTATTATCACAACATGGATGTCAAACTGAGTATGTTGTTGACAGCGGACGTGGTAGAGTCGGCAGCAATGTATAGTGAGTTCGTAAACGTGCTGATGCCAGCACCTTCGCCGACCGCTGCCAAGTCTTCCAGCACGCTGGAAATTGCGTTACAGGTAATTTTGTTGAACAATATTTCTTTATCCAGTCCTTCTGTTTTTGAGATTTCGCAAAAAATGTCAGATTAACGAAAGGAGAGAATGAACACGAAAGTATTGAGCTAAGCCCCTTTTTCTAAAATGTTGTATAGTGTTGGAATTTTCACATGTAGTACTGTTTGGGTGATTTCAATATATGTATTACATAGATATTTTTTGCATCCAATATGGGATTATGCAAGAAATTCTATAGGAATTAGAAACAAGGTTGAAAGGTTTATCAAGTATGCTATTTAGAAAGTATGTTTTTTTATGTAACACGAAAAATCGTATCTTAATATTATTATGTAAACAAAATATAATTGAATACCTACAAAACGAGTAAGGTTTTAATTCAACACTAGCTGATACCCACGACTTTGTGCGCGTAGATGTTAGCTTGATTCCCGTGGGAACTCTATAATTTATCTGTATAAAAAGTAGCCTATATATTGACTCGGTATATAGACTATGATTATAATTTTATGACTTTATCACAATATGAGTATAATAATCCCAAACAAGATTCGTAAACGCTACTTTAAGAGTCAAAGTCATATAATCCGTGTCTAAACAATTACTAACATAATTAATGAAATATTATCCCCATAACCAATTTGCGTAAATCTTACCTGCAGATTCTCTTAAAATATGCTTTGAATTTATATTATAATTATCCTATTATACTCCTTAGTAAAAATAGGGGCCTACAAATGGGCGTTCACCTTTATAAACAAACTGCAAGACGTATTTTTGCATTATAATATTGCCTCAGATAACGTGCGCGGTGGCAGCACTAATTCTCCTCGCGATGATAATATTCTGCGTGATGCAAACGCGCCGCTCGCGCAAATTGCCGCCACACGCTCCCATAGAGCTCGACCCCATCAGGAAAGTGTTCAGGTAACTTGTTTACTTTATTTACTTTACCTAATTACCAGCTTTAAAAGTATTTGACTTCCCCTTGAAAAATTTCGGATTTGGGGCTGCTAAATTTAATTGATATCGTTTCAGTGTACTCGTAAAGACGAAGTAAACAAACATAGACAAATAGGCGAAACTATATTCCGATATAAATATTAGGTATAACACACAATATATTAGTTAGTCGGATAAGTTCGCGGCCTTTTTATAGTGAAAATAACAAAGAACTTTTTGTATTACACAAAATATTTAATGTACGGAATATTGTCCCTTCAATTCGACTATCTTTCGCCATTTTTCTGGCAGAACTATTATCCCATCGCTATAAAATTTTGGTAGTTTCTGAGCGAAAAACTGATTTAAATGATTTATACAGGCTTCTCTTGCTTGCATTATCATTGTCGAGCATTGTCGTAATGAAAAACTACATCTTTTCTATTCATTATAATACTGGACGTTTCTCTTCAACTGCTTGTTTCAATTTTATTAATTTCTGACAGTAGACATCAGAATTAATGGCTTGGCCATGTGGCAAAAGCTCGTAATACACAATGCTTTTCCAGTCCCACCATACACATAACATGACTTTGTTCAGGGTGAGCCCTGGCTTTGGGACTATATATGATGACTCACCTCGCTTAGACCAAGATCGTTTTCGAACATTGTTATCGTAGGTGATCCACTTCTCATCTCTCTTCATTTAAATCATGCGGCCGCCAAACATCTAGCTTTTTTACCAAATTCAGTTTATGCAGGTGATGTTGAGTGGTGAATGCTAAGCTTTTTCGCAATTTGACGACTGCTTATATGTCGATTTGCTTCAATTTTTTCAATGATAAGATCAACATTTACCTTAATAGGATGACCCCAGCGAGGAGTATCATTCACATCAAAATTACCAGACCTGAATCGACTGAACCATTTTTTTGCAGTAGTTTAGATAAATCATCTACGTAAACACCACAAATCCCTTTTCGAGCACTAGAAGCACTCATACCCTTTTCGAAATGAAATTGTAAAACATATCTGACTTTCTCCTTATTAACTTTCATTTTAAAATTGTTAAAACTTTTAACTTGTAATTTTAATTAGCCGCCATCACAAAAAATCAGCTGTGAAACGGTATATAACTTTCCCGCCAGTGATTAGTGTTGTCAGAAATATAGCACACTAAAGTCACACGTTCAAAAACGCCGCGAACTTTTCCGACTACCTATTATACATAATACCAACTAAAAGAAACAAACTTCAAAAAATGAACAAAAAATATATTAGTGGAGATGTGGATAAGTCTCCAGGCTGCGTCCGTAGTGGACGCGGGTTATTTTTTTTTGAAGGGCTAAAATCTTGTGGACGCGGGGCGAACACCGGAATTCGCTTCTTTTTCGGTGTGGTGTGGAGCGGGGTGCGGATTCCGCGGCAACACTTGCAATGGTTTCAGCGTGAGCGGAGAGTTCGAATCAGTTTGCTATTTCCGCTGCGAGCTAGTACGTGTTTGTAGTTGTAGTTGTTTCGAGTGTGACATAATATCCCAAGTAAAAATGCACTTCTTTCAATTAAAGCTTCTAAATCAAATTTTGATTGAGACATTAGTTTTAATGACAATCATTTTAACTGCGTACACGTTACGAAAACATCGAAACCCAACGCCGAGCCTTTGCTCCCGCTTCTGCCCTGCGGCCACTACGAACGCATTCTAGGTTTGTAGTTTCTAGGAACCCAGATTATATGAAACAGAACTTGCAAATATGACTTTTGGCAGGAACGCGAGAAGTGTAGTTGAGTTTTTGTTTTAAATATTGTAAAAATTGTGTATTGGAAGGTTTGTAGTTGAAAAGTGATAGTTTATTAAACTTCAAAGTGTTTTTCGTGTGTGGTGTTTGTCATAATCAAATAAAAGAGTGGGGCTGCGTTTTTCTCTGTTCCCAAGGAGTCCTCTTCTGTCCTCAGTAAACCCACTATCACTTTTCTGAGGGACTCCTCACTTACTCCGACGGGACTGGATATTGACAGGATACGTTTTAGACTTTGAAATTGTTTATTAGGAAGTAAACTTGCCATTGGCAGAATGTGCTAATTGCACCATTGCCATACATGATGAAAAAAAATACTTTTCTGTCATCAAACAGAATCTTCGTCGGCCTGAGCGGTCGTCAGCAGCTGGTAACGACAGTACCACCGGACTTACCACCGATCGCCAAGGAAGACTTAGCCGCGGCTTATGCCGAAAGGCAAGTCGACTCCGATTACGGGTTCCAGAAAGAATTTGAGGTGAGCAACCACTTTTGTATTTATTACAAATGTTTTATTTACAACGTGCTACTGAAATAATGCAAAGCTGAGCATAGGTTGTTCGGTATTGAGAGTAGCATCGGTGCCCTCACGGGGAGGCTGTCATCTAATTAGAACTAGATATACTAGGATTTTGCAAGGTCGGCGGCGCGCCCGCATACCCCTGGTGTTGCAGGTGCCCATGGACGGCGGTAACACTTACCATCACGTGGGACCGCTTGCTCGTCCGCCCACTAATCTAGAAAAAAAAAAAGATATCATGGGCGTACCCACGGCGGGACAACGTGGGGGATTTCTATATAATTTTTCATACACCATGTCTATTATACTATAACAGTGATTTCGTTAATTCTTCCAATGTTTCCTTTTCAAAACTTTTGTTACAAATGTTTACAGTAGAGATGTAAAAACTATGTGGTAAGATTATTAAAAAAAAAATTGTTCGATTTCATAATGTTATTATGCCTACATTTGAAACTAGTTTAAATATACTTTTGTATGTGACTTCACAAACAAAACATGTTCTAATAACTAATTCACATATTTTAACTCATGTAGAAAACGATACGATACACTTTATATACATTCGTTCTCATGAGATTATTTACGTGCGACATTTACAAGATGGTTTGCAACTTTTACATATCTCAATTTATCGTTTGTTACCCGCACTTATTGACAAACAAAACTTATGTAATAACTTAACTAATACAATAAACTATATTCATTTGTATTTCTGAGATTTATTCTCTTGCGATGAAGTCCAAAACCGCATATTTATTTTTAACATTCATTACCTATCCTTGCAAATGATTACCATATCTTATTCACAGGCATATATATAATTTGAATCGTTACCACCTTTATACACCGACGCTAAACAAAAACCAAAAACAATCAAGTTGTTACAGATACTGCCGGAGTGCTTCACGGACAGAACTACCCACGCTTCAGAAGCGAGGGAGAACCAGCCCAAGAACAGGTATCCGGACATCAAGGCTTATGATCAGACCAGGGTGAAATTGTCACAGATCGACAGTGTCACGGGTTCGGATTACATCAACGCGAATTACGTCATGGGATACAAGGTAAGACGAAATTATTATTTGTGAAAAATAATGATATGTGCTATGTACAGGATGTTTTGCGAATAATAACATTTGAGTACACTACATTCATTTTTGTTAAGTCTCAAATCTCGTAACCTTAAAACTGGTACGATAATTCATAGCTGCAACACGTTATCTCAAATGAAAATGAATTAATTTAAACGTGATATAAAAACTAATAAGGTTAATTCGTCCCATATGAGCTTTTTGTTTTGAGACAAAATTTTGATAAATTTTTAGTTTAATATATTCCACTCAATTCACTGTTTACGGAGTTATAGACATAACTTCTGGCCTTATTATGTTGAAGTGCTTACATATTGGTTGATTTTATTGTTCGTAAGCAATATAATAAATATTACAGGTTGTATCTGTATTGCCGAAGACTGAAGCCATGAATTCTGCTCGTGATTTTGAGTTATATAAAATGATATATGTGTATATAAGTCAATTAATTCGGAATCATGAAATCATGAACGGAATCTCAGATTTCAAATTTCGAGAATACAACAACCTGTATAGTATGTTTAATGCACCCACACAAAAATATCCCGTTACTACAAGCTTTATACGTCTCATACATATTTCTATTATTCTGTGTATGGTATAGCATAATCTGGTACTTTATTAATTCCACTGTATATTTAAATTATTTTTATACAACATGTAATATTAACTTTAGAATGAATAAATTCTAATTTACCACGTAGGCTTGATTGACCTTTGACCTATTGTTTGTGAGATGTAGAAATCTCAACGCCGCCGTAGTTAAATACAGTTATGTAAAGTTAAATGAAATTAGCTTATCTTTAAAATTTCTCATAGTTATTATCATTTTTCATGCAAAATTATCATTTAGAAGTAACAAACATGTCTTATTAATTAATCATATATTTATTTATTCACAATTACAATAGATGCATTTCTTAATATTAAATCTTTCACGGTGTTGTGTGTGATTTACATTTTCCTTTCTACCCACCCTTGCTTTGGTTACTATAGTTACCGCTACTATATAATCAATATTATTTTGTAAATTTGTTTATTTATAACAAAACAATACATTTTCGTACAATAAACCTTGTGTTAATATGACTTCACTTCCGAACTCTTCAAGATAAATAACTTTTGCGTTTGGCGTAATACCTTTCAATACCCATATCATTAAAGTACCAGATGAATCACCTGTCTAATTTGTGTGTCTGTCTTCTCTGTGCTTTCTAAGGACCCTCTGGAGCCTAATAAGGTATTATTGCATATGTTTGTCCATGTCTTGTGCCTATTTATGTCTCGACGATTCCGTGTGTCTTTGTGTGCTCGTAGATTTAAAAATAGACTGAATTTTTTTGAACCATCTCTGAAATGATTTTAGGTGAACAGTTTAAAATTACATTCTTTATTTTTAAGGATTTTACTTTAATTTAATTTACCGACAGTATAACTAATATTTTAAGGCTAATGATTTTTGAAACACTTAAACATATACCGAGAAAATTGCACAGTGGAATTTGATGCTTTTTTTCTCTCTTTATTTTATTTAGGGCCTTTTACACTGTTGTGTATGTCAGCCCCATCGTACCCTAAAAGTTACGTTCCCGGAACGAACCTCAAAGGAAGGCTCTGACGGAGACTCTAAATCTGAACAGGTGTGATGTAGGGATGTTCCATAGAATTCTGTTCGAGCCAACATCGAAAGCTGCAAACAGTCTGTGCGAATTTGCAAGTCGCTATCAGAGTCATAGATAAAATAAGATAGATAATAAGGTAGATAAGTAAGATAGTGAATTTGATGCTTTCAAAGAAAAAGTTTGCTCTGGGGCTCGTCATCATACTAGTGCTGTATTAGTTGACGTTGACGTTAATTCGCTCAAAGTTCAGTACAATACCAGCTCGTGACTATGGTTGGTGTAATCCAGCTGAAGCGCCCAGTAAAATAAAAAGTCAAACAATCGCTTTTAGTGTCAGTTCAATCGATAAATTTGTGTGAAAATCGCGTAAATCTTGAAAGTTCTATTGTGAACTATTCAAGAAGAAAGTATTATCTCGCAGTTACATTACAGGGTAATAAATTACATTACAGTTACATTGCAGTACTTATTACGTTATTCAAGAATCCTAACGCACTTAGTGACTTGATTCAGGACCGTGTATAAGCTGCTATTATACCATCCTTAATTTAGTTACTGAGTTCGGATTCCTGAATCACGTAATAAGCCCTTATGTCGAAAATTACAATAAGTCAAGTGTCTCTGTCGTCTGTCTCCTTCTATCTTATTGCAAATCAAGATACAACAAAGCTCTTCATTGGCTGATTTTTTTCCATAGGAGCGAAAACAGTTCATCTGCGCACAAGGCCCAACAGAGACCACAGTGAATGACTTCTGGCGTATGATATGGGAACACGGATTAGAACTGATAGTGATGCTGACCAACCTCGAGGAGTACTCCAAGGTGAAGTGCTCCAAGTACTGGCCCGATGAGGTGCGAGGCTCGAGGGCGTTTGGGGGCATTACTGTCCATCATGTGTCGGAGAAACGGTGAGTTATTATTTATTTAGTGTTATTTTTGTGTATCATCATATTTGATCACTGCGTTGATCATATTTGTTGCTCCAACTGAATGAATAGGTTTGCTCTACACGGTTATATTTGCGGTTGGCGCCACCTAGCCGGTTATTGAATAAATTGATAATGATAATTACTTATGCGAACGTTTGATTGATCGATACTTGATGTAATATCCGCACGCCATCTCCTTACTTTAGATGTATTCTATATTCCAAATATTTATTTGAAACCTTTTCAGATATTCTGACTACATAGTCAGAGAATTAAAAATAACTAAACAGCCAACCAACGCGGATGGGCAGCCAATTGTTGAGAACAATGGCATCGCTAAGAGAAATGGAGGTATGACTTTTAACCTTTTCAATTTTAATTTAAAAAATATAACAAAAGATCCGGTACCTAGTTGACTGTAGTTGAAGTTATTAACTATAATTTTACTTAAATCTTACCTATCATTGCACCCTACCGCGCCATCTCTGCATAGCCCCAAATGTCGACTGGAAGATATCGCTTCTAGGCATTAAGTCTGCCTTTTATCACTTTGTGCAATATAAATAACAATAAATAAGTTTTATTGCTTATTTAAATTCATTAGAATGTTACATAGATGTTGCAAATTATTTGAGGTGGGGCGTTATCGCCGTCTCCGTTATTCTGCGTCGTCAATACAGTAGTGTGATGATTTTCTAACTCATGACTTTTGAACCCTATAATTGGATAATTTGTCAAAATATTTTGATTTCATGGATCGATTTATTAAATTTAATTAAATGGGTATCTAAAGCGTTTTAAATCTATTCTTATTGTATTTTTGTTTCAGATTGCAAAGACGCAGAAGGTGCCAGTGCTCCTACATCTCCACGTGAAGTAAAGGATGCTAATGCTCGTACGGTGAAACAGTACCACTTTCTTATGTGGAAGGACTTCGCGGCACCTGAATATCCCTACTCCATACTCAAGTTCATCAAAGTGAGTATGATTCTGATACACACATGTCAAATTACAATTTTCATCTAATGAAATCAAACTCTATAAGTACTATAACACAGTACCTATCCACATTAAACTAACGTAAAAATTATTATGTTCCTTATAATCTCACGATCCCGCATCTACAATAAACTACCTCACACTATAAAAGGTTCTAAGGTGTATTTAAGAAAAGTCTTTTCAAATTCCCGATTGAGAAATCTTGTTACACTTGACGAATTTTTAAATAATTAATAGTCGTAATCTTTTAACATTCAGCAATTATTGTAACTTATAATTCCAAATAACATTGATTTAATTAGTATTGAGATATAAATTATTCTTTTGCACACCTGTTGACGGACATTGTATTTATAACGGACCTCGCTTAGGGCGTTACTTTGGGAGGGTACCGCGGGATCACGAGTTGGTGAGAATCGCCCAGGCTCGTACCGATACCTGGTAAAATGTTGGGTGAAGGCCAGCGGTATATGTTCACGGTGTAGCGAAGGTAACGTCCTCGTATCCGCCGGTGGGGATGGTGTAGTCTATGAGTGTAGTGTAAGGACCGCATTGGCACAGTGTATGTATTCTTAGATTGTAGCATTGACAGTAGTAATTGGGTCGTCGGGGTTGTCTAAGACGTGCCGAGGACGACGATGGAGGCCGAGGTCATTCCTATCGTGGACATAGGACATAAGAGATAATGTAATTGTGTCTGTAGCTAAGCTAATATGCTGCAGCATCAAAGAGGGGTCACGCGCTGGTATTCAGCTACAGCCAAGTGTTTAGGGTGACTCATGGACAATCTGATGGTTCTTGAAGCCCTAACTGGCTAATACGACCTATACAATGATTATTTTTTTTATATTTTCCGTCAGAGGGTGAACGAAGCATGGTCAAACGTAATGGGTCCTGTGGTAGTCCACTGCTCGGCAGGAGTGGGCCGTACAGGCACCTTGGTGGCACTGGACTGTCTTTTAGAGCAACTGCACGCCACGGGACATGTGGCTGTATTCAACACTGTCGCTGAACTGCGCAGCCAGAGGAACTTTCTAGTGCAGTCGCTGGTAAGTTACCAATAGAATGGAGTTCTGTTTTTAAACCTCTTATGATAAGAATATATCATCACATTTCTCATCATTTAAGGGCGGTTCATCCGCACTAACAGTGCGTAAAGTGCGGTCTTCAACATTCTTTAAATTAATAATGCCACATTCTATGCCCGCACTAGGATTTCCTGCGTCGTAGATTCATAGACGAACTCGCGACTCAGACCTGAACCAACAATGCGTCTTTAAACAAATCAATGTCCGATCGAAATCGAATCCGAGACTTTTTGTGCCGCAGGCCAAAACTAACTGCACAGTACCAACTGGCGGGTACACTACCAACTGGGCTAATTTGTCTTAATTTATACAGCTAACCCGATAGTTGTTTCATGAACTGGCTACTGAGATTTTTCTACGGGGCGCACAACATTTGGCTGTTTATTTTAAGCTGTGAATAGTATCGTTCAAGTTGACTACACCCCCAACCAGTGTTGCAGGTTTCCATGGGCGACAGGCACCACTTACCATCGTTCGGCGCGCCCGCCCGTGTGCCACTTCTACTATAAAACAGAACAAAAGAGGCTGTCATCTATTGATGGAGAGTGTTGCCAATGGACATCAGTGATTTATTCTAAGATCAGTTAACAATGAGAAACGTGGGTATAACCCCGAATATTGTGCTTGCCTTTGGGAATTTAGGATTTGATTGGAAAAGCAATATGCACCTTTTCCCTCGAACAGTAATGGGATTCCTCAAAAAGCTGTGATTAACATCAATCTAATTTATGTAAGGTCACAGCACACTTGCAACCCCCCAGACACTTGTACCAGTTGTGTACTTCTGGACTTTGTACCACTTTGCAACCAGCCCTATCAGTATCCACTGCAGGATATGGACCTCCTCATGTACATTGTCGTGTGTATCAGGGATGTGTGGTCTTAAACGGCACGCTGGCCAAGCAGGTTGGCAAGTCCACTCTTTCAGAGGTGGTGTTGATCCTCAGCACTTGTGGCAGCGCTTTGTTATTCCTTAGTCTCCTTTTACGACACCCGCGCCAAGAAATGGCGTAATACTATTCTATAGCCGGCCCACACCACACAGCACTTATCTACCGCCTTGTAACATGTTACAGAAACAATACGTGTTCGTGTACCGAGCGTTAGTGGAATACGCTCACTATGGCGACACGGAAATATCAGCTCGTAGACTGAAGACTGCCATCGACCGACTGCGGAACACGCCCGAGGGCGCTGATAAATGTCTTATGGAGCACGAGTTTGATGTGAGTACCTTTGCATAAAAATTTAGAGTTTAAATTTATCACTAGTTCGGCGGTGAGGGAAAACATCGTGAGTAAACCCGCATGCACGAGAAAGTAAAAAAGAAAAATAAATCTGAAATAAGTGTATCCGACCCCACACGGTGTCCGCACCACACGTGTGGTGTCGCCAGACTATAGAATAACCGACCCCATTTCTCTTGGGTGTCGTAAAAGGCCACAAAGGGATAACAAAACCGCTACACAAGCGCTGAGGAACAACACCACCTCTGAAAGAGTGGACTCGCCAACCTGCTTGGCCAGCGTGCCGTTTTAAGACCATACGTCCCTCACGCCCAAGACAATGTGCATGAGGAGGCCCGTGTCCAGCAGTGAATACTGAAAGAGCTGATTGCATAATGTGTATCCAACTACTCGCACTGGGCCCACGTGGTGGATTCTGACTCGAAAACGCCCCAGTGATTTACTAGGGGAGGCCTGTATCCTGCAGTGGGACGTTATAGTCTGATAGAGATACCTTATTGCATAGGGATAAGGTTCAGAATAGTTCGATGAGTAGTGAGAATCTACGACGACAACGGCTGGAGATTTACATCGACCGGCTCCGGAACACGCCCGAGGACGCCGATAAATATCTTATGGACCACGAATTTGATGTGAGTACATTATTGTGTAAGTATAAAGTCCAGAATAGTTCTATTAGTAGTGAGAAACTACCACGACATCTGCCTTCAACCGGAAAATATATCGACCTGCGAAATATGAGCGATGGCAGCGATAAATATCATGGAGCACGGGTTTAACGAAACTTCCTTAATTGCGTAAGGATAAAGTTCACAATAGAATGTTTGTCACTACAAAGACTCAGCCTGGAGACAAATACCTATCGTCTGCAAAACATACCAGAGGGCGCCGACTAATGTCTTATACAGTACTTTGACGTGAGTACATTATTTGTTGCATACGAATAAGATTCGGAAAAGAACAATAAGTATTTCTCACTATGACGACACCAGCTGAAGAATATCGACCGTCTGCTGAACACGTCCGAGAGCGCCGACAAGTGTCTTATGGAGCACGAGTTTGGTTTGAATACCTCGTTACTTAGGGATAAGGTTCAGAATACAGCATAAAACGGGCTGAAAATAAGCATCGACCTGCGAAATATGTGCGCCCAAAAGTGCCTAATGGAACACGAGATTGAAGTGGAGAGTACGCAGAGATACGTACTTTACTAAGCATTGATAAGGTTTATAATGAGACTATTTTCTTTTATACTTCCATAGTAAATTGTTGAAATGGAATGGAATGCCATACATTGTTTACTCATAAAGTGCACTCAATCTCTAACAAGTTTTAAAAGATATATCGGTGAATAATAGCTCTCTCACGCCCAATAGTTTTTCAAGACTCGCCAACTCTCAATGAGGCCTTCAGTCTTCCTTATTGTACCATCTACCTCCAATTGTTAATTATACCCCATCTGTAATTCTTATCGCCCAAAGATTACCTGGAAGAAATCGCTTTACCAATAACACCACCCATCATACTTTAGTTATACCTTTATTGCCGTTACCTTTATTGTACCTTTTTGTGTACACAAAAACGTATATATGTATGTATATCTGTAAACAATGGAGTATATCTACCTACTTATTTTTTCAGAAAATAATAAACTGCCCTATCGCTGAGGGGGTAAAATCGTGCGCAGCGGGTGGAGGCGAAGAAGTCCGCGCCAGGAATCGAAGCCAGGACTGCCTGCCTTATGACCGCAATAGGGTCATATTGGCCCCGATACCTGGAAGGGATTACTCTACATACATCAACGCATCCTTCATTGAAGGTAATTTTAAGCAGACACATCAGATTCTCACTTTTAAACACATACAAACACACACACATATATATTCCGTTCCAATCCAATTTATCCAAAATGTAAACAAGCATGATGGCCTTAAATACTGACACAGTCTTAAATTAAATAACGAGGTGAATAGAAAGTAGAATGGTCAGGAATTTTAAAGAGAAGATAATCTGAAGATCGCAGATTGAAAGGATGTGTACTCGTATATAATTGTTGTATTTTATTGACAGCGTACGACAACTCTGAGGGGTACATAATAACGCAGGACCCGCTGCCTAACACGATCATGGACTTTTGGCGTGTGATCTCCGAGCATAACGTCTCCACCATCGTGATGCTCAGCGAGGTCAGTTTTAACCTCTTTTAACATTTATTAGAAATATAAATTGAAATACATTTTTTTTTATTGCTAAAATATACCATTACATTATATGATGTATAATCTACTGAAGCCAGTGGGGCTTGTCTGTAGATAACATTCCGTTTGTCTAGTGAGAATAAAACGGTACAGTGTATGTTAAATTATCAAGTAAATAAAACAATTAAAAAAAGAGGATTTTAAAACAAGACAATATTTAAGCAAAAAAGAGATATTTATCATTATATTAACGATAAAAATATGAACTCAATTTAGGGTAGTTACAATAATTATTATTACAAGCTACATTATTTGCCAAGCAATATACAGATTGTTTAATTATTCCACTGATGACTAATAAAGTGTTGTTTTAAGTGCATGTTTAACATTTTTTTGATTAACTTTTTCTTTAACATCGTTTGGTAAATTATTTAATAGCTATGGCATTAAATATCCAGACACACGTTTGCCACAGAAGTTATTGAAATTTGGTCGTTGCAGAAGTTTTCCATTACAGATTTGATTAAAAAATAAATCAAAGTTTACATAACATTAGTAAACAAAAGTATTAACATAGTTTGTAACTACAGCAATTGTCATACATATAATTGTGCAATTGACTCCACTACAGTTAATTTAAGCAGAGAGCAGTACTGCCAACAAACTGCACTGCAGTTTGCCATATATTGCTATGTGATTTATTGAATAATTATTTTTGTTACGTGGTTTAAAATAAAAAATAAAAAGAAATGCACATGTAAACTACTATTTTTTTTTTCTTTTAATGTATGGCAATGGTGCAATTAGCACATTCTGCCAGTATCAAGTTTTTTTTCGTAATTAATGTCAAAACAATTTATAACACATTGTGTCGATGTCCAGTCACGTCGAAGCAAGTCAGGAGTCTGTCAGCGTTATGATAGTGGGTTTACTGAGTGCAGAAGAAGTCTCCTTGGAAACACGTAGAATGCAGTCTCATGCTTTCATTTGATTATCACAAACATCATGCACAAACACTGGACACTTCGAAGTTTAATAAACTATCACTATTTTAAATCACAAAACCCATAATACATATTTTTACATTAATCAAACAAAAACTCAACCGTAACTTCTCCGAGTTCCCGCCAAAAAGTCCTTTAAGCTTCCATCATGTTAAAATGTTGTCAGTTAAACAAAATTATATATTGTTTAATATATTTGTTTTGTATATATTTGTTGTGGTACAGTTGGGTGAGGGCAAGTGTCCCCGGTACTGGGATGACGGCACAGCGCAGTACGACCACATCTCGGTACAGTACGAGGAAAGCGAGTCCTGTCCCTACTACACCAGGCGGCAGTTCCGCATCACCAACAACAAGGTACGTATTTAGAAAAGGCACCTCATTGTAATGTTGTAAAAACGAGCATCGAGCACTAACTGAGCGCGAATGAACTTTTAGAACTTTTATCGTTAAAGGCTATATGAGCGTTATAGTCTAAATTTTTAAAGGCTTGTATTTAAAGCAAAAAGTACTAACAAACTATTTCTTTTATAACTGAAATAAATAAACTTTAATTACCAAGAATGTCGACCTTCTTCGGGACTCCTATTAATCTTTATTGTCCTCAGAGAAACTAAACTTAACACTTGATGGACAGTTTTCTATGAAACCTGTCCTGACAACCGTTACAATTGTAATTTATCTCTACTTATTGACTATAACCCCTACATAACCGTTGGGTCATGCCAGCTCTCATTTTCTTTAATAGTAAAGAGGCGGCAGAAGAGCGTACAGTGCACCCAGTGGTAAGTGAATACTGTCGTCCATAGATATCCGCGATACATGCCAATATCAATTCAGAATGACACAAGTTGGCACGCTCCCAGATGCGTTGTCTACCTTTGCAGGTTAAGGAATGGATTGGGAAAATGAGGAGGGATAGGATGGGATGCTAATAGGCTATGGCATATATGTACATGTACACGTTTGGTGTGCTCAGATGGTCGCAGACCAAATTTGCCACCCTAAAATGCCCTAGATGAACAATCTGCTCAAGCATTTCACCCCACAGGACGGACCACATAGGGCCCCGAACCTCGACCGACTGTATTTCCACCGGTGGTTATATCATCTCTCCCTTATACATTTTTGAGATACTTGTAAGTCAGATATCTCATTTCGCCGGTACTTTAGGGCCTTGTTGTCATAATAAAAATTGTAGCTTATGTTAAAAGCGTCCATTTGTTATTCATTGATTTGATCGGATATACCTTCCAAAATTACGCATCATTCTTTGCTACCATAGACTCAGTATTTTTGCTGTTCGTTTTATTATTTTCCATTTTTAATGTTTAATGTTCTTAAGCCCTTGTAGTTAAAAGTTCTACTCTAAAACGGTCAAGGTTAAAATACTGCCTATCCTCTCTTCACTGCGCTGAACGCCGCCACCGAAGCTAAGCAGCGCTGAGATAGGAAAATAACGAAATACATATCTATTGGTTGTTTGAAATATATCTATCTCCTCTCCGCTTTGTTGGATGCTGGCTCTGAGCTTAGTGCTAATTACTAGCACGCAGCGACGGACACCTTGAATTATCTAACCATAGACATATACGTCAAGGGCATGGCTATTAGTATTTCATTCTGACAGACATCAAATGTAGGGATAAACGAATTTGACTCCTCTGGGAATTTAGTTGATAGTCTATTGGCTCCAGACTAAATAGCAGACCGAGACAAAATTATAAATTGTACTGTAAGTAAATGTAAAAACCAACATTAACCGTCTATTTGTGTGTCTCACCGACAGAGCGGCGAGACGTGCACGGTGCGGCAGCTGCAGTACCAAGGGTGGCCGACAGCCCCGGGGCACGTGCCCGAGGTGACGCGCGGGCTCGCCGAGCTCGCGGACGCGGCGCGCGCGCACCACCCGCAGCCCATGCTCGTGCACTGCCAGTACGCACACTTCACATTACGCTAAACTTAAACCAATTGACCATGACGCTTTTCACAGTTGACAATAGTGCTTGAAACAGTTACAAATTTTATCGATAGTAAAAGAACGGTCAAGTGTAAGCTGTGTACCCTTAAATATTCTTTCTATAATGTCAATAATAAGCTTAACTTTTATAGGACAGTAGTTTTAATTAATCAAAGAATTGTATGTGTTGGGTCCTTTTTTAAGTGAGTTTAAAGGAAATCAAATTTAAACCAAGGAAACCAACCAATACATTCAAGTGGCACTTTTGTTTGTTCTTTAAATTTAATTAATGCATATTATAGTAACACTACAATGTTCGTTGTTATTGTTTGTGTTTTGTTTACTTCAATGGGCGGTCCCGCCATTGAGAGACAAATCAATGATTAACATGTGTAGTGTAGTGAACCAATGTAGTAACCAAATGTAGTGAAGCTATTGACAAATTCCGACAAAAGATTATTGTTAACATAAGTGTTCTACACATCAAAGGTCAGTTCCCTAATTTAGACTTTCGATGACATCACACCTGCCACTCGCCGCCCGTCACAGAAGTGCGGATTCGCCGCACTTCTGTGACGGACGGTGCAGTTGTAGAAACCCGAGGTGGGAGTCATATCGAACAGTTCTTCGGGGCATTCCGCGTTATACAGGCGGTAGAACACACAGAGGGACCCAAACCTACTCCATATGGGATCGGATCTGAGCTTTTTAGAGCGTCAGACGTTGTCCCGAGGTGAAGTACCGCATTGCTCTGTTCAGCATACCGAGCTTTCTGGGGGCCATTTTGGCCTTATTTTCCAGATGACCCCTAAATTCGATTCTGTTGGAAATGTCGACACTAAGAATCCCGGTACTCTCCGACATCTTAAGATGAAAGCTCCGAAAGCGAGGCGCTACAACAAAAGGGGCTTTTTAACGGTGAAGGTGCAGTCTTGTCTTAGTAGGGTTGAAATCAACCAGATTCAGAGAACCCTAAATCGAGATTTGATCTAAGGTGTCTTCGATGTCGGACATAAGTCTAATGCGACTCTTTTCCAATTCGACCTGAGGGATATTGGCGCGGCCCCTATACATGGCATCCCCAGTACTGTCATCTGCATAGCATTGTAAGTAAAATAAAGAGAAAGGAGCCATCACGTGTGCACATATAAGTCAAAATTCATCACCAGTTATTTATTTCTAATGTAATGAGAAATATAAAGGATTGCATGTTCATTTTTAGTTTTTGTGTACTGATTGACAGTGTCGCAGCTAGGATCATGAGCGCCCTGGGCAAGATGGAATTTTGCGCCCTCAACTGAAATTAGTGATTTAAGATATTTCCTTTAAAAAAACACTTGTAGCTTTTTCTAGGGCCATTTTCTCAAATATCTGTGCTGTATATTTTTCTATAGGCGCGCAGTTTAAACTTAAATACCCCACAAAATATTTATTTAAAATTCGAAAATTACAAACTCAGAATTCCTATATCCCTAGTTTTGTATTGAGTATGGATTGTATGAAAATTTTAACTAGGTATTTTTGATAGGGTTACTAGGAAGGAGAGTCAAAATTTGCGCCCCACTGGGTTCTGGGACCCTGGCAGTCGCCCCTGCCGCCAGACCTGCCAGACCAGCTACGACGCTGATGATTGTCATATTAAAATATTTCACACCATTTTTGTAGGACATCATATAACACATGCGTACTTATTTAGGTATGGCACGGAGCGGTCGTCCCTGTTCGTGGCGCTGTGCGTGCTCATCAGCCAGCTGCGCACCGAGCGCCGCGTGGATGTGTGCAGCGTCGCGCGCAAGGTGCGCTCGCAGCGCGCGCGCACCATAGACACGTTTGTGAGTATATCACACGCCACGACTCGGTATACCCCCAACATATGTCTCTATACTGTTCATAACAGCCCTCTCCCTCTTCTTATTTAGTTCTAAAATGTGCGACTTTATTTTTCCGAAGATTTGTCAATTTTGGATAACGAGTGTCAAAGCAAATGTAACGAAACGTTTGTTTTTGTTCCCAACGCTTCTATTACAAATGCATAATTTGCATAACACGAGAATTTAGATGAAGTTTTATCAATTTTGCAGCAAAGTTCAATAATTCACAACTCGAATCATATGACAACCTAAATACACTGTCATGACTTCATGAGCATCTTGTGAAGTTCACCTCCATCTCCTTAGGGGGTAATCTTCACAGCTGTTAGTGTGAATCTTGCATTGTCGCAGAATGTTTGGATTCACGCTCTCATAAATCATTCGGTTACCTTCGGATTCAGTCTGGTTAATTTTATAACACTCGTGAAATGTTTAGTTACCTTCCAAACATGGGTTTATTTTGAAACACTCGTGCTCCTGTTTGGTTACTTTCGAATTTACACGGGTTGTTTTGGAACGACATGAGTGAAAATTTGCAATAATCATGCGTATTGGAACGCGGCCTAAATATGGACGCACCTAGGAACAACGTATTCGTATGATCATTTAGACTAAAGTGCGAGCCACGAACAGGACGAATTTCGGTAATTGACATGAGATCAGCCAAAGCTGGACGGAAAAGAGATTTGTATGAAATGGTCGATCACCGACCACTTTACTAGACCCCTCATATTATTGAACCTTAACATGAGGGGTCTAGTAAAGTTTAGTTCCTGCTCGTGGCGCGCTTTAGTAAACTAACAAATCGACTTTGATTTATCATAAATTTGTGCTACATTGAACCTATGGGTTGTTTTATCCCTTAACGTGAATAGGGTATACCTAGTAGTATACTTATCAATAGTATTTTCCTTTTTTTTTTGTTAGTAATATACTGAATTCTCTCCATTCACAGTTGCAATACGAATTCCTACACCGTGCCATACTCAACTATGCGGAGCTACACAATCTATTAGAAGACAGTTAAACCGAAAGCATGTCTTCACATTGAACAGCCTAAACTCAGATAATATATCATTTAGTATTTACCTTGAAAGGGATTTTTATATGTTGGATCGTTAGGGAACTTGTGGGTACAGGTTCCCTAACGATCCGATATATAGCTATGTACGATCGGATATATAGCTATGTACATTCATATGTGGGCGATTAAATGCGAAATTGACAATGGTTTATTATACAATACCCTTGTGTAAGAAAGCTATAAGGTTTTACTGTATTTTTGATCAAATCAGCCTAGAAAAATTGTATGTGAAATAAGGGTAGAAATAATTTTTATTTCTATTTATCATGATCACATTCACATTTCGTCGCCTAAATAAGATATTACGGTAGGTTTAAAAGCTCAAATATTTTTGTGAAACCGTAATTCCAACTTGTAAAATAATACCAACTTTGACGGTTTGTATATCTGTTTTTGTATATTTTTTAAATATTTGCTAGCGAATACAAAGCCTGAAGGGACTTTACACGCATGTAATTGTACCCTTAAAACCCCACAGTGCAAACGCAACCTTATGTGTATAAGCCTTAGGTTGTTTTCTAAATGTTCACCATTGTTGTGATTATTTATACTTACGTGTAGAGATGAATGTAATTTTTACCTTACACCTAAAAGTATAAAGTTTTCTCCTAATGATTTTTACTTTAGATGCTTTATTACAAGTCAATATCGTACGCCTCGCTCACGAATTTACTTTTCTTAATTAATTATTTATTGAATAATTATTGACATTTTTAATGTACAATTATTATTGAAAATATTCATTGAATACTTCATATTATTTTATCCCCATGGTCGGCTATACTTGTAAGTTAGAATATAATATATCGATGGTGTATGAATATTTTAGTCGCGTGCCGCCATTTTTGAGAACCACGGCCACCGTTGAAACAGATATAAATCGTTAGGAGACATGTATGAAAACAAGCACATGATAAAATCTCCGACAATTTTATATTGCGGAGTTTTTTTGGAGATAAATCTGGTCTTTATTATTTAAACATAATAAAAAAAATATTGGGCAATGTGAGTATAATAAAAATGACAATATGTATAGACAGATTATGTACATTCAGTCTTTATCTCCAAATATATGTCGGCAATGCCACACTTAATGCGACTTTTTAATTGTCATGACTTAATGAATGAATCGTGCCTATCGATTTAAATGGATTTCATCGATGGCCGCAAGTGAAGCCACTTTCAGAAATGTCTGCAACTTGACTACCTCTCAAAGAAAAAAATTCCAACCGCTTTTAATGTACCAGAAGGTACCCCATACCTTACCGCTAATTTAATAACTTTAACATATATTCATAACTTGAAGTATACCCGGCAAATCAACGTTTAGAATTTCGTAACTCAATTTAAATAGGTTTTTATATCGTAGCGTTTAGATAGGTAGGTTTATATGAATCCGCTGCCGCTTTTAATTCTTATCCGCCATATTTTTATTTTGTATACTCATCTCTAATGTATGCTTGCTGTTTTGCATTATATCTTCTTGTTTCTGTAGCTACAAATAATTGTACAGAGTTATGGGAATTTTTCAGAATAGTTTTTTGTTTTTTAGATCATAAAATTAGTTACCATTTTAAGAAAATTCGCAACCAAAGTTTCATCAAGACCTTAGAATCTAAGTATTAGACAAGAAAGAATATGTCATCATCGAATTCTTAGATGATGACATATTATTTCTTGTGTAATGCCTACCATAGGTACCATGCCTACCATAAATTATTAATAATGTAAAAATTCATTTGAATGAAACATTTGATTGCGTTAACCTAAAACAGGTAATTCAAAGATTGTAGCAATAACAAAAATATTTGTAGATTTATCCGTATTTCGTAGATTTCTCTTTATCATATGGTTTTTCTTCGAACAGCAAACTTGCATTAGTTCAACGCTCTTTAGTTATAGATCTGCCTAGATATTTAGACATCATTGTGTATAATTTTTGGTATAGACGTACCATGATATCCAAAGAAAGTTGAGTAGCAGTCTAAAATCTAAACCATAGTGTATTTATATTGGTAACAAAAGAGGCCATTGACGCATTTGTAAAAGGCCTGTTTTTACTGTAAACGACAAATATAAAACCCTTTTATTAAAAAAACAAATACTTGAGGTTGATATAGTAAATATTATCCCAATTGGGTAATTGACTACATATTTTGATATATATAGGTTTTATGGTTTTTCGAATTAACCCTCATTAAAAAGTTGTTTTTTCTTTAATTAATTAGTAAATTAGATGTTAGTGTGCGAATAGTTAACGTGGAAATTTGTGGTCTATTGTAATAACACTACTATGTTAGTGACGCCATCAACTCGATAGTGGGGGATCTTTTTTATTTATGACTCGTTGTAACACGCTAGTTTTTAAAATAGTTTCATTTTAAAAAGAGAGTTCTTCAAGAGAGCTGTGAATAGGATTTTGTAAGGTCGGCGGCGCGCCCGCATACCCCCTGGTGTTGCAGGTGTCCATGGGCGGCGGTAACACTTACCATCGCGTGGGACCGCTTGCTCGTCCGCCCACTAGTCTATAACAAAAAAAAATACGGATTGTTTTTTTGATATTTTAAATCATTTAATTATATAAATATTGAGAAAGAGTCAAAGACCCTGTTTATTTGAAATTCCGCGGATATTTTAATTATAAAATTATTTCTTGCTGTACGTTCAGAGATCATTTATGTGCACCTTTTATCTGAAGGTACAATTTGGAATGCATATCCATATATATACTTAGGCTGGAACCTAGCTAATATTAAATATAAGAGTACTTTAATACCGCGGTAATACCCAAGTATGTAGCACATAACCAGCGGCGATATAACTAACAAATCTCAAATCACTATTGAATAAGTTAATCCACAAATTTACTGATTTACTGAAAGTATATTTACTTATATTTACTGAAACAACTACTGAAAACTGTACTATTGATTTGAGATTATTGCGTAAGCCGACCTTTCAGGCTAAAATTGATTTTTTTTTGTCGTTTATAGTGAAAACAAAGCCTATATTAGGTTACTATTTACAAGTAATTTATGTAAGAGACTTACTCGGTATATTAACGAAGGGTTTTGAAAAAACTTATGATTAAGGCCATCCCAACATTGGCACAAATGAAAAAGGTACGTGCATACTGACTTTAAACGCCGAAAAATATTGTAACCTGTAAATAGATATTCAACTTTTAAATGTTAAGAAAAATATTTTTTGGTTTTTGTCATAAAAGCATTTTTTTTTTGTAATATTATTTTACAGTATGCACGAAGCTTTACTTATATGGCAACGGTTTTGGACGTATTTATTATTTTGACTTTAAAATAACAAGACCAAGTATTAAGTCTTGTGACTATGTTTGACTGTCGACCGTAATTTGTAATTAGGCTAAGCTATGTAACTAGATTTTGTATGAGCTAAACGAAATATACAATATGTTGATATTTTTACCAAAAATGAATGAAAATGAGTATTTTGTACGACGACTGCGATGTTCGTATCGATTGAAAAAATAGTATGTATATTATATTAAAAAAAATCTTTACAACTAAATATCATGTTTTAATGAAAGGGATTCGAACATTATTTACAAGGGAGGTTGGCATAGTCCCTAGCCGCCATTTTGCTTTTTATTTTCAAAACTGCATGCTACGATGGGACCTACATATATCGATATATCGATGCACAGATTTGTCGAGCGACGCAGTTTTGAAAAAAAAAATGAAAATAGCGCCTTAGGACTGACTAAGCGACAAAGTTTCGAATTCCCTTGAGCAAAGTTTTTGTACATTTTAAAATAAAACAGTAAAAATGAGGGCCTAAAATACCAATGTAACCTAATTAAAATAATATGTATTAATGGTTAGCGGCCAAAATGTTAAAAACTAATGAATCCATACGAACATCGCAGTAAAGAATGAATGCGCAACAAAGCGATGCTTTGACGTCCCGCTAAATGTATGAAACGACATTATTTGTATGGACTTGCATGTCACTCGAAAAACGATCCCTAAATAAGGAATCCTTTACTAGTCTTTCAATTTAAACACTACACTTATGACTTGAATTCTTCGTAACTAACCTTTGGAAAACATTATATGATAATTCTAATTTAAAATATTAATATTAAATATTATTAATATTTAACAGTAGGATCTCTAAGAGAAGTCTTTGACATGTTTACGAACAGTAATGTCATCGTTATTTATCAAATAGATCATTTAGACCATAGATCCCTAAACTTTAAACTTGAACCCTTGAACGGGTAATTTATTATACGACCCGAAACACCCTAGTGATTTCAAGGGTTTCAAACAACACAATCACATTTTTGTTTATAAATTAAGAAAACAAAAAAAAATAACGTCAAATTAATCTTTTTTTTTTTTTTTCAAAAAAAGTAATCCATATAACTCCACAAATGAATGATAAACTATATCTCACCGTAAGTGATCTCCGAAATTGTGTTCATTTAGTTTTTATACCGTACCGCCTTGGAAAGGCGACATGCAAGTTCAAGGAGCGACTGACTACGTGTTTTTTAGCTTTTTGTATCGATATATTAAAAAAGTAAACTGTAGGGATGTTACGATCTTTTTTATGAAGAAAGTAGATAGTAAGTTAGATTAGGCGAAGGTCGGCGACAAATAAAGGGTTACGACAAATGAAATGGAACAAAATGGTTATTAACGAGATATTGTATTAGTAGTTTGTACCACAAAGACAAAGACGGACTAAAATTGCGTCTCTATCCAAAGAGCTGGCTGTTTGATATAATAGATGACTGCAATTATTGCTTTATTCAAGTATTCTTTTAAAGCCGTGCTTAAAATATGTTATAAACACGAGCCCCCCCCCCCCCCCCCCACAACACACATTTTTTTTCAACCCCCTTAGTAAATATTACATTGTGTAACTGTAATTAATATTACTGTAATATTACAGTGTAATTGTGTATTAGTACCTTTACTAATAAATTAAAGTATGACAAATCGTAACCAGTCCTTTTTTCGTCCACTGCTGGACACGGGCCTCCTCACGCACATTGCCTCATACACGAGGGATGTATGTCCTTAAAATGCCACGCTCTCCGAGCGGGTTGGCGAGTCCACTCCTATGGAGGTGGTGTCTTCGGGGCTTGTGGTGGTAGCTTTGTTATCCCTTGGCCATCTTTTACGACAATCACAGCAAGTGATGGGGTGGTGCTTATGGTCAAACTAAAATAGGACAAAACTATGGCTCAATTATCTAATGACTAATGACACTGAATTTTTTCCCAATAAATACCATAGTTGTTCCATTTTATTTGTCGTAAAGGAAACTTATTAGGGGTGCGAGAATTATAATGAAACCGTGGAGCTCAGACCGCTTTTCTGTAGTGGCGCTTTTAGATAAGTTTTTCACCTAGAGACACTGTTGAAATTGTTCGGCAGTTTTTCGTTGTAGGGTAGTACAAATTTGTATACCTCTCACTGTCAGTTACAAGAACGCACATTATTATTTTGGACGTATTAACTATACTCCTGCCGTTTTTGTTTCGATACGTAGGAAAGAAATGGAAAATTAGTCTTATTATGTTGAAGCCACATCGTAGACTACGGCTACTAAACTTGTGATTATCACTCTTGGATGATCTAGATCATTTTGCGTCTCTGTTTGCGTTGTGAAAGTAGAAATGATTGCGCTACATTTAAATCTTCAAAGAGTGATTTTCGCATGCTGTGGACGCTTTAATGTGATTTGGAGAAGTGTGAAGTTTGGCAAATGAAAGTTAAGACTCGATAAGCGCACCAAAGTTAAAGAATATAATAGGTTATAGTCAGTGCCGGCTTTTGGGACGCAAGCCGGCCGGTTGCCGGCGCGCCACGGACTAGCGCCCTTTTCTTGGTTGAGAACACTGATTTTATTCGCATAAAAAATAAAGAGCGCTGAAGAAAATCTCGGCCGGGGCGCCCCAATGGCTAAGGCCGGGAAAATATATAATAATTTTGATACAATTCAATAATAAAATTAGCCTAGCATTGAATTCAAGTAACAAAATTGTTTTTAGTGATAACCTGTTTTTTTTTTTAATTGATCTACTTTCATTTGCTGGACTAACATTTGATGCAACCTGTATTGTTGCAGTCATCTCCGGATTACGCATTTTAAACTAGAGGTGTAATCTCATAATAAAAAATAACAACAGACAGAAATAATAACTGATTGTGTATAGCGTAGTAAATCTGAAAACAGTAGAAATATTCATAAATATATACTCGATGTAATAGATTAATATACAACGGTATAGTCCGAATCACATATCTTAGCCCCTCTAATCCCTCATTTACATGCCCCGCGCTCTCTTCGTTGGCGGTTTTTTGTGCGGACTTCAAAGGGAGGGACACCACAGGACGAGCGGCAAGAAGCGTTTACATACTGCCCTCTTTTATCCACTTTTATCAAAGTATATGGCACAACTGATATTTCTATCAAAATCCAGTTAAATATATATTATTTGGAATTACGAAAATAAGGGTCTATATATTTATAATTTTTTTACCTGCATAGTTTAAAATGATACACCAACCAAAAAAGGCATAAATAACACACATATTCATATATTTTAAAATGAAAAGGCACACTTGTTTTTTCCTAAGCACACTTTTGCGCTGTCACTGCAGTAATTGCTACGTCCTCCGATGCCGCGGTTGAATGTAGAAGTATAAGGCGGCTGCCGCGGAAATATTTTGGGAAATAAATAGGGCAGCCCGAGGACGAGTCGCAGTGGCTGCATGTCAATGAGGGGTTATATATATATCGTTCCATTCGCTGTTATAAATTACTGAATAAAATAAAAAGTACTCATTTTTCATAGAGAAATAGTACTACACATAGTAACATCTAAATTAAGATTTATGTAATATTATGGTGGTATTGTAAAAATAAGAAAATTAACAGGATTATTTTTAATGAAATTTTAACTTATTTTAATTTTAACTAATTATTTTTACAATACGTTATAATATAAAGGACTCGACAATATGCCTATACATCTTTTTCACCTATAAATAAGTAAAAAAAAAGCATAGACATATATAGGTTGGAAATCGTTATGGGATTGATATATAAAGGCTATAAATGTCCAAATAATTCATAGTTTATTTTCGTGACTCGTTTCCTTTTTCAATACTACCACCTTTTTTGTATTGCAACTTGTTTATAATATATCTTGTGGGAGTAATTAATTGTGTACACAATTACGTTTAATTATGTATGTTTATATATGTATATCAGTAAATGTGTGTAAAACACATACCGATACTAAAACTAGAAATATTAGATAATATTCAAGTAGATGAAGCCGTCCTCGTGCTTGTGTTAGTTATAACCAGATATATACAACTTATATCCCACATTTCGTAGTACTACTATTCTTTCATTAAATGGCTATATCAAAGGAAAAAATAATTCAGTGTCTCTAGCTGAAAAACTAAAAAATAATTTAATACTTTTCTCTATAGTGTGAATTGGAAGAAAAATATTATTTTACGTGATTTTGGTTGTTTTCATTTGTTTTTAATTGGTGGTGTATTTGGACATTCACTTTGAATATTTCAAGGGATGTTCTACCCTATTCAGAAGATGTTAGAAATGCATCACCGAATGAATATTTCATTTTTTCTTAGACGTGCAAAATAAATATTTTCAAAAAGTGATATGTAATAAATTTTGGCATAAAAAGCATTAATGTTTTATGCTTATTTTGTAAATATAATAATTAATAAGACGTAATATATCGCGCAACAAACTTTGATTCTAGTTATATTTAATTTTTTTGTACCTAAGCATTGGCGGTTGTATGACCGAGAATATTATTTTTATTATGTTTTTATAATTTTTGTAAATAGATGATTCAGGTCATGTAATACAATATTTTTGAAAATATACCACTATTTAGAACACCTGTTTCTTTTTCGTTACCCTTGATTTTTCAAAAAAGTTAATAAAACTATTTTTTTTTGTCAATTATTTTTGGTATTTAATTGTAACATTTTCGTGAAATTTTAACATCTATTTATTGCCTGCATTTTTAGCGTTCAAATGAGACCTCTTTTGTTTGTAGGACCTCTACATGGGTAGATATTGCTAAATTAATACACGCGCCCGTGTTTCGGTAACATAAAAATTTAAATGGCTGCCATTTTGTTATGGTTGGAGAAAAATGACATACGAGGGGTGATTTGTCGATTAAATTGATCGTAATTTATAGCATTAAAGGCTCCGACATTACTAACCGGACAACCTGTATATGGTAGGTAAGAACACTGCAACCAACAAGTAATTACATATAAGTAAATCATTTCTAAGTATAATCATGAAACGTGTATAAATAAATCGGGCAGTCAAACCTTTTAAAACTTTTTATCAATTGTTGCGATCAATTATATTTTTATCAGAGAATAATTTTTTTAATGTGTAAAAGATTTTTCAATTAGTACCTACGCTATAGTTTCTTTTTGAAAAAATGTATTTTTTTAATTTCGGCTATTCATTTGGAAATTTTGTTGATTATTTTCGGTGTGATACATATCTAGTACCTACTTAACTTTCGGGTCCGCTCAGACAGAATATGTTGTTCTTAATTTAAAAATCACAGACTGGTCATTTATTCCACTAGCTAGACCTACGTTACCACTAGTTCAATTGATCAGTTCAATTATTGAACTAAAGATATTTTTCTCGATGACTTGTATTGTATGTATTGTATTCTAATACTTACCTAGAGATTAAGGATAATAATATATTGTTTCATTTGATTTAAATATCAGACCAATAGATCAAAGTACTGTTGCAGAAAAAAAAAGTAAAATACTGATTTCACCCCTTTCTGTGTAGTTAGAGGACGAGAAAGAGCAGAGGTATTACAGAGGTAAGGTTGCAAATACTCAGATCTATATAGTGTTTTTTAGCGATAGCAAAGATATTAGATCTGTGGTTTTTTACTACCGTAACCCATGTGGCATAGAAATAATCAAAACATAAGTATAAGAGAGATATGCTTTTAAAATATTTCCTTATCTATAGGTATCTTTTTATATCGCGAAACTAGGCTGTGGAACGAACTGCCTCAAGAGGTCTTCCCATTAAACTACGACATGGGGTTCTTCAAGAAAGCTGTGAATAGGATTTTGCAAGGTCGGCGGCGCGCCCGCATACCCCCTGGTGTTGCAGGTGTCCATGGGCGGCGGTAACACTTACCATCAAGTGAGACCGCTTGCTTGTCCGCCCTCTTCTCTATAAAAAAAAATAATAATAATGGTCTATAAGTTGAAACCTGCTGTTTTTTCACAAAAATCAAACGTCAATTGCGGAGAAACGGTACATGATTTTTTATTAAATGTAATTGCCATCGTTTTCTACAACTTTTCGCCAATTTATCGGCAACTTATGAATCCCGTGCCAAAAATTTTTTTCCGGTTTTGAGGCGATCCAAGTATCGAGCCAATTTTCGACTTCTCTGTGATTCGTGAAGCGCTGCTCGGAGAGTCCATGGGCCATCGATCTGAACAAGTAGTAATCTGAAGGAGCAACGTCTGGAGAGTACGGCGGGTGGGGTAAGACCTCCCATCCAGTTCTTTTCAGATATGTTTTGACCGGTTTCGCAACATGTGGCCGGGCGTTCTCATGCTGGAGAATCAGCTTATCGTGTCTTTCGGCATATTGCGGCCGTTTCTCTTGCAAGGCACGCTTCAATCGTATTAGTTGGTGTCGGTAGAGCTTCCCGTCAATGGTTTGTTTCGGTTGCAACGGTTCGTAGTGGACCACACCGACCTGATCCCACCAAATACACAACATGACCTTCTTTCCGTGAATATTGCGCTTCGGAGTGGGTTTGGATGGTTGGCCTGGGTTGACCCATGATTTTTTGCGTGTGGGATTACTGAAGTAAATCCATTTTTCATCCCCAGTCACGATCCGATGCAAAAATGACTTCCTTTCGTGCCTTTCAAGCAAAATTTCACAGGTGGTTTTTCGCTTTTCGATGTCTCGTTCTTTCAGCTCATATGGCACCCATCTGGACTCCTTTTGAATCTTTCCCAAGGCTCGCAAACGATTAGAAATGGCAGCTTGTGTCACATTTAATTGTTCTGCCAACTGCTGTTGACTTTGAGCATCGTCCTCCAATAATGCTTCCAATTCGACGTCTTCGAATTTTTTCATGGCACCCGGACGTTCTTTGTCGTTTACGTCAAAATCACCACTTTTGAAGCGACGGAACCAGTCTCTGCATGTTGTTTCAGAAAGAGCATGCTCACCGTAAGCCTCCACAAGCAATCGATGGCTTTCGCTGGCCGTTTTCTTGATATTGAAGAAATACAAAAGTACTTCCCGCATATGGTGTTTTTTTGGCTCGAAACTTGACATTTTCAATGGACAGAACAAAAGCGTCATTGAGGCAATTATGGCGAAAACTGAACTAAAATGTGAAGCTAAATGAAACGTACTTTGACATGCAATAGTTGCCCGATGACAATTTCATGACAGCACATAGCAGCGACACCTACATTGCAAACAGCGGGTTTTAACTTATAGACCTATTAATAATTTATGCCATAACAAATAAATGTCGCTGCCTAACCAAAAGCCTTAAAATATATTTTCTACTTTTAAACATAATGAACTTCTGAACCTAATTATATCGAGTAAATACCATGAAAACATTGTATGTATTTTTTCTTTATCCTTATTTCATAGAAACTTCTAGAGAAAACGTGGTGTATCTGGAACATAGACAGTGGTACGTAAGTTTCTAGAAACACTGCTCACCGCTAGATGTCGGTACGCGTATATAAATAAGGCAGGACGCCATACTCCCGGCAATATTCAAAGAAACGACGGACGTATTGAAGTGATTTTGTCAATTTGTCTTAATTTTGTACAAAAACTAGTTACGTGAAAATGAAGACTTTCGTCGGGTTATCCTTTATCTTGTTTAGTATCATCATTCATAATGTTTTTGGCGACGAAGGTGGAAAATGCTCGAAAACAAATGGCAATCGGCTTATAGACCAGGACTTCGGCATGGCTTTGACTCCTGACGATTTTTTGACTTCCATGATGTCACCCTGGATATTCCGCGATTATTTCAGACCTTGGAGACACCTGGAAGCGCTTTCAAGAGATTTTGGTTCAACAATCAAGACTAATAAGGACAAATTTCAGATTAATCTAGACGTCCAGCATTTCGCACCGGAGGAAATAACTGTGAAAACAACAGATGGTTTCGTACTTATTGAAGGCAAGCACGAAGAGAAGAAGGATCAACATGGTTTCGTATCTAGACAATTTTCGAGGAGATACCCCCTGCCAGCAGGCACTGAACCACAGAGTGTTGTATCCCAGCTTTCCAGCGACGGTATTTTAACTGTAACGGCTCCAAGAAAACCTGTAGAAGAGAACAGCGAGAGAATTGTTCCTATCACCCAGACCGGTCCAGTCCGTAAGGAATCCAAGGAAAAAGAAGACACATGTCAAAAAGAAAAATGCGATAACCCGTAAATTTTTATTGTACCTACTTACCGTAATTTTCGTGTATTCATCTCAGTAAGCATTTAATGTCAGTCATATTTCAGTGTAAACATTGTATAAAAAGTGAAACGTTTTTATTTAGAAACACTGATTTGCTTAGGTAAATAAATAAACGTTTTAAGAATATTCTTATGTTTTTTAATCTTTCATCTGTTCTTAAAGCCTACATACTAATACTATCGCCTAAACTCGGCTTCTTTGACATATATATTTGTCTGAGCTCCATCCGTGGTTATAGTTACCCTTTGAACTAAGACATGTTTAGGGAATTACAAAAACTCAGAAAATTATTATTCGATGTTATTCTGTATCATTCCCACAGAAATCTCTGTGATCATCATTCCATAGATGATTTCAAGAATATGTACACATATTTTATAAACATACAAGGTTTTATAATGTATTTTATTATTAGAACAGACAAAAACATGTCACGATTTCAGAATCTGTATTCTGTGATCGCTTTAAGAAAATAAAATACGGAATGATAAAGAACTGCAATGAGGTCGACTTCTTACGCTTTCACTTTATTATTATAAATGCAAATTACAAATAAGTTTTGTGTTGCCACCAATCGTTCCCGACTGGAATGCCCTTGATCTTTGAAGGTTGTGGCGGAGGGGTACCCTTGTAGCCCCTTTGTAGTTATTAATAATATTATTACTGTACCTACTCAGGCGCGGATAGGGGAGAGGCAATGGGTACAATTCCCCCCTCCCCCCGCCCCCTTGAGTCAAGCATTATCATAAATTTTAAAAAGTAATATGTACGGGTAAAAATATTTAATTTTAATTGTTAAAAAATATTCTTTTTTTTTTCAATTATAAATTTTATATTCACTGTTTTTATTTCACATTTTTTTACAAGATAGTAAAATAGCTGAGTAATCCAATGTAAGAATTATATAGATAAAGAATTAACTTTTCATCAATTTCTTTTCTTTATAACAAATTAGGTATCGAGATTAGGTAAAATTACAAAGAAATTGCCCCCATCTGTAACGGAATCCTGTATCCGCGCCTGTACCTACTACTTGTATTACGATCGATTCTCTCACCAATTTTGTACGACGTCCTTTCATGTTTCTGAAGGATATGTATTCCCAATTTATCCCCCTGTGGATTTAGCCTATCCTGCCTATACAGGATTTATTAATTTAACAGGATTATTTAATAAGCTATGAAGCTTTAGTTCCTTTTATGCTATTGCTGTGTATGAATAAAAACTTATTAAAACCAATATTTAACTAAGTACCGTATATACAAAAATACATATCTCGGCTTTATAAACTGTCATTATTTGATTAGTCTTATCATTTATAAATTTAACTCTCTGGCACCGCTTATTTATCTTTGGGCCATACTGAAGAGGAAAAATATAACATCCAAAGAAGGGAAAAGCATCAATAATTATAATGCCCTAGAATTAAAGACTTCATTAAAAAAATGTTCTTCTTAATTATAATCTCGCATCATGTTACAAATAACATTGAGATTGTAATACAACGTCTCTGCTGAATGTTTTATAATGATTTTCTTAAGTTAGGGGTGAATTATAAAAATACACATATTTAAAAGAAAGGGAAAATTTTATTAAATCACAATTTAATAAAAATACTAGCTGATTACATCAGTCTTATCACAATAATAATAAATGCACATACAATTGGTAGCACATACACTAGGAATTAGTAATGCAGACTAGGACACTAAAACACTGACTTGCGTGAGATCGCTGATCTTCAGCAGATATTCAGTTCTCGGGGCCATTAGCCTGAGACTGAGAGGTTTGGTCCTTGATTTCCTTCCTTACGGGTCCGGTTTGAGCGATGGGGACTGGGCGTTCATTTTTCAATTCTGAAGATGTTTTGGGCGCAACGATGGAGAGCACACCGTCCGATGACAGCTTGGATTCGACAGTTTCAGGGTTGCATCCTTCTGGAAGAGCATAGCGGCGGGTGAACTGACGGGAAACGTAGCCGTGTTCGTCTTTTTTCTCTTCATGCTTGCCTTCTACAATGATGAATCCGTCGGCCGTTTTCACGGAAATGTCTTCGGGGGCAAAATGCTGTACATCGAGGTTAACTTGGAATTTGTCTTTGTCAGATTTGATTGTGGAGCCGATGTCTCTCGCCGCAGCTGCCAGCTGGCGCCAGGGTCTGTAGTAATCCCTCGAAAGCATAGGCGAAACCGCAGCGGTGAGCAGATCGTCAGGAGTCAATGATATACCGAATTCTTGATCCAGGAGCCGGTGTGGATGGTCAAAACCGAAGATAAAGGGTGAAAGTGGAATTAAAGACATTTTTGTTGACGCTTTTTTGTAGTTATTGTAATCACAGAATCGCAGTGCTAAGCACCGTATCGTTTGTTTACGCTTTGCTTGATTCGATTCAATTGACAACTCGCCGGCCGGCACACTTTTTATATACAGAACGCGACATCTAGTATCAAGTAGAAACCTCCCGAATGTTACAGGAATGGGTGTGTTTATGCCGACACGTCGCGACGTTTCTAGTGTGCGTAACTACGAGAAGTCTCGCGATAAGCGACCAATAGAGGTGAGTGGAAGGTCACGTAGCGGTCAGAATGTGGTTAAAGTATATATCACAGGTGCGATGTTAGGACATTCTGAGGACACAAATGACAAAATACGATGCTTCTCGAGCAAATGCATCTAAATTATCGTTGCACATTCTATTGTTGGTGTTGCCCTAAATGCATTTTGTTTGTGCAGCAAACAGTTCATTTTGAAGTTTGCACTTAGAAACAAAGTACAATAGGGTCTATACATTGTTCAGCTCATTTTTTAGGGCGATGATTTTATTTTAATAACTTTGGGTGTATGTTACGAAGGTTTTCTAGACAAAATACATGAATTATGGCCTTACCGATACCTAGACGTATGACCTAAATTTATTATTTACATGAAGCAAAATATCATTGACATGAAGTAAGAACACGCTAGTATTTTTATTTCTTTAACTTTCACCTGCGTTTTAATTCAGTGAACCCGATTCTGATCTAAAATGTGTTAGGTACTTATAATCACTATCTTATCGTTATCTTATCTTACAAATTTTCTATATTTTATTTTCATCAACACAGAACCTTTTTTAATAAAAGATACACTAAAGCCTTCCTGACTGAATGCCTTAAACTTATTGAGCGGTTTTCTAGTTTACCAGTAGTATACGAGTACAAAGAGACGCGTTTTGTACTTTGGTTTAACAGCATATTTGACTAGTTAGCGAAAGAGTTATAAAAATGTTGAGTACGAGTTTGTAAAGTGCCGAGTAGGTACCTACGCAAATGTATAGCTGTTATAACAAGATCGTTCATTGAACCGTCGTTTTTCGCTAAAAATAATTTTAATTTTGCTAGGCAGACCAGTCTAGACCTCAAATCCGGTTTTCAATTATTCTGATATATGAAACTTGCAGAAGCAATTTTTGTATACGTATAGTATAGGTACACAAAGCAATAGTTATTTTTAGGATCATGGATTTTTAATTTTTGAACCAGAAATACAATATCTAGTTTGTTCCGTAATACTGATAAGAGACATTCATCACCATATTTAAACTGTTGTTGTTATTGATGATATCTCAAAAATGACGAAACTTTTAAAAATAACTTAGAAAAACAATATAAATTATTTGACCAATTCTGTTCTCAGCTTTGGATCTTCCTGATGTTCCTGCCATTTCTTTTTGGCCTAATGAAACCTCTAAGTATATTAAATAAAATAAGGGCAGCGGCCCTTCAGACCCTTTGGGTGTTTTCATTTTAACTATTACTTTATTACAATATGCTTTTCTAAACGTATTTCTTAGAAAAAAAAATGTTATAAAATCTAATGTTACTTGATTAAATGATCTATCTATACATTGATCAGTTGTTGTTTGTTAATAGTAGGTCAGTGTTCGTATTATTTTATTCTGTTCACTGATACCTATTGCATTAGATTAAAGCTAAAGGAAGGTTCGTTTGAGCTGTAGGTTTACAGGAGTTAAAGGAAGGTTCGTTTGAGCTGTAGGTTTACAGCCTGTAAATCTAAAGCTCAAACGAACCTTCCTTTAACTGTAAATTACAGAAGAAGAAGGGCTGTAATTTACAGCCCTTCTTCTTCTACTATCATTACCCGTATTAGCAGGAGCTATTACAATATTATTAACAGACCGTAATTTAAATACATCCTTTTTTTATCGAGCAGGAGGGATCCTATTTTATATCAACATTTGATTCTTTGGATATCCTGAAGTCCAAATGTTGATATAATCATAAATAATGTGGCACATTGACGTTGATTATGGTTCATGGTCACTGGCGTGTTAGCCCGTAAGATCACGTATTTACAATCGACATAAACTGTATAAACTGATAACTGATCTAAACGGTTTCTATTCTAGAAACGAGTCTACCTTAGTAGATTGTTTTCGAATTTTTTTATTTGCGCACAATATAGCTATGCGCAGTGTAAGCATTATGCTTGATCAATAAAATTCGTCTGGTCAGGGATAGATAACATTTAGTGCATATATATACAGCATTTAAATTATAATTCCACCGTATAAAGATTTTGTATTGACGTTCACTGGCATCCGCCTTAAAATAATTATTTTACATATGCTGAAACTGTCGTATGGTGGATTAAAATGGGGTTAACATTAATTACACTGAAACAAACTGAAATAGCTAATTAAATAAAACAAAGTTATCGCTAATTAAATAGATCAGAACAGTTGTGGCCCGGTTATTATAGGAAGAGCTCTGCCAGCTAATATAAATCTTTAACATATAAAAATCATTTTACCACTCGATAGTCCTTTAATAATTTTTTTTTTCTATTTTATTGTGTTATGACCTAAGAAAGAAACAGTATTTCCATAAAAAAAAATTAAAAACAGAACTGCCAGCGCTCTTCCTATGATAATCGGACCAGACTTTTTTTTCTATTTTATTGTGTTATATTATTATGACTTAAGAAAGAAACGGTATTTTCATAAAATAAATTAAAAACAGAACTGTCAGCGCTCTTCCTATGTCGGACCATACTAAACATTATTTGTACAAAAGCGCGTTGAAACGAAAGAACAATTATTATTGAACGAACAATTGTTCGCCCATTCAATCGTTAAATCGCTCACTCAGCTGTTCACATATTTATAGTCATCGACCACCGTGGTGTTTTGTTTGGTGTTTAGACATCATACTTATATAAATATACTTAGTATACATGATTTTATTGTAGTACGTGGTATATAATTTGTTATAATTATTTCATAGTAACTATTACTATCAGTCTACCACGCAAGTCTCTCGTTTCATCATAAGAGTTTATTAACATTAAAAAGATATGTAATTATACTAATTATGTATGTGTTTTAAAATTGTTGAGGACACTTTTGTCTACTGCGATCTCTTCAACAGATCGAGGACAGTATTGTCCTACAACCTTATAGGTCGCCGGGGGATGTGGACTGTATATATAGGGATGTTGTACAATAATAACGCCTTATTTCCTTTTCTTCGATAATATCAGCAGAGCCGGGGGCAGGGGGCAGAGGTACTTGTTGTTCTACTACTTGTCCTAGTCACTTGGTTGACCGTTTGTAGTGTTCGGAGTGGTGCCGCTGATCGGAATGCCGGAAGCCCAAAATGGTTCGTCTTTTATTCCATTTTGGCTTCCCCTTCTACTTTTCTACATGTGTACCCCTCCCGCTACCCCGCGGGGGATCATTTATTCATACAAGACACTGTTATACATTTTTATACATTTACAAGATTCTTATTAGATAAAACTTAGATGTAAACTAGCCTAAGAGGGATCTAATAAGATCATGACGCTATAACGTTCGGTTTCGAGTGGACGGGGTGCGCGGTTTGCGCGACATATTTACGTAACCCCGTCCCCCGCTTCAGGACTATAAATATTATATTCGTCCGCCAGGTGGCGGAGCGCTCAGTTGTTTCCCGAACGCCATAGCGCCCACAACTTATCCCTAGCATGCCCTACTTACCCTATTCACCAATAATTATCCTAATAGGGTAATAAAAGACACACTAGGGATCATTTTAATATCAATTACACAATACATAGTTATAAAATGGACATTATACAAATAGTGTAAACCTAATGATATTAAGAGATATTCATATATTTTCATACATTTATAAGACACTAAAGAGAAACAACTATACAAGCGAAATTAATATCTATACACATATACAAGTACCCTAGCTTTTTACATTTTTATTCATTCCGTCGTTAACATACTCCCGCCGTCGCCGTCTCGCGACCTAACCGGTAGAACGACGATCTTCTTTGTGGGTCGCCGCAGAACGTGTCCGTTGCTCGTTTGTAGGTCGACGACGCGCACTTCGCCGTCTTGCCCGGGGTACGTAGCGATGACTCTTCCTCGCGGCCATGTGTTCCTCGGTAGATTTGCGTCGCACACGATGATTAAATCTCCGACGCGTGGTGCCTCGCCGATCGTGCGGGGCTCCCGCCGGTATTGAAGCAGGGGGAGATACTCTCGTACCCAGCGGCTCCAGAAGGTGTCGGCTAGCCGCTGGGCGCGCCGCCAATGCGCGCGTGCATCTATGTCTTCTTCGGTGAAGGCGCCCGGTGCTGGGACATGGGAATTGGGTCCCAGCAGCAGGTGATTGGGTGTGAGCGCCTCCGGTTCCCCTGGTGTTACTGCCACGTGTGTGAGTGGACGGGAGTTGACCGTGTTTTCTACTTCGACGAGCAGTGTGTGGAGTGTCTCGTCGCTCGGGTACTTTTCGTGTAGCGTTGCTCGCAGGCCTTCTTTTACCGTGCGGACCATGCGTTCCCATGCCCCGGCCATGAAGGGGGCGGAGGGGGGAACGTGACGCCACGCGATGTGCTTCGTTGTTGTCTCTTCTCGGACCGCAGTGAGTGCGGCCTCGTTGAGTTGTCTTTCCGCGGCTTTGAAGTTGGTGGCGTTGTCGCACCACAACTCCTTTGGGCAGCCGCGTCGCCCCATGAATCTTCGCAGCGCAGATATAGCAGAGTCTGCGCTGAGTGATGCCGCTACTTCCAAGTGGACGGCCCTTGTCGTCATGCAGGTGAATAGGGCGACATACCTTTTTTCTCGGTGTCGGCCCACGGTTACTTCGAGTGGACCGAAGTAGTCGAGCCCGGTGAAGGTGAACGGGCGCGCGTGATGTGCTACACGCGCGTGCGGCAGATCCCCGGTGGCTGGATTCGTTGGTTTCGCCTTCTTCAACTTGCATGTTATACATACCTTTAAAACGCCCCGTACTGTAGGGCGAATTTTCATAATGCAGAATCGCTGTCGTACTTCATTCACCACTAGCTCGACGCCCCCATGATGCATCTTCCTATGTACATGATCTATGTACATCTTTGTGTAGTCATGTGCGCCGTCTAGTATAGCTGGATTTGCCGTTTCCTCGCTAATCCCTTCTGTGGCAGCGATTCTTCCTTTTAGTCTTAGTAGTCCGTCCGTTCCCATGATAATACTTAGACCGGCGAGTTTGTCGTCTCCCGCCGGTGTGGTGCTACGCTCGATGCGTTTGCGTTCGCCTGCGTAGCTGTCTTCTTGTGCTGCCTTTGTCCAGAGATGTTCGGCTTGAATGAGATGATGCGCCTCTAATGGCACGAACTTGCGCTGGTCGCATGCGGATTCTCTTGCCGTTGCCGCCTTTGCGTCGCCCCTTTTTGTCCTTGACCATGCCGGGTCCGATGTCGGGTTGGCGATGGTCCTTTTGCGACGCGCTGCTGCCACGGTGTGTCTCCTTTTCCGACATAAGTCGATGAAATGTAGTACGCGTGCGGTGGCCCGGATCAGGCGTTGCCATTTTGAAAAGCGCATGATATCGGGCAAGTGTGCGTGCTCCTTTATGTCGTTCGTTGTTGCGCAGCATCTCTCCCTTTCTTCCCCGGTGCGTTCCTTTGTCGTGCTTGTCTCGACCGGCCATTGTTCTTCAGGTGATAGTAGAAAAGGCGGGCCGGTGAACCATCGGTGATTCTCGTTGAAATCCGCGGGTGTCGCTCGTGTCGCGTCGTCGGCTACGTTGAGTTGTGACGGCAGCCATCTCCAGTCCTTTTTCTTTGTAGTATCTTCAATCTCGGCGACGCGATGTGCGACGAACGTTTTGAACGTCCGTGGTTCGGCTCGGATCCATGCGAGAGCGGTGCGTGAATCACTCCAATACACCTGTCTTGCGGCCATGAAGTCGTGCTCTTTCGCGACGTTTTTCGCTAGTCGTGCTCCGAGTACCGCCGCCTGTAGCTCAAGTCGTGGTATAGAGACGGGCTTGAGCGGTGCGACGCGGCTCTTTGCAGCGGCTAGTGATATTCTTACGGTGCCGTCGGCTCGTTGTAATCTCCAGTACACGGCGGCTGCGTAGGCTTCTTCACTTGCGTCTACGAAAGTGTGCAGTTCTCTTCTTACGGCCGGTTCTACATCATAGCAGTGGGGAATGCGAAGTTCTTCTAGAGCGCGTAGTGTATAAAGCCACGCGCTCCATCTTGGTTGCAGCTCTTCGGGAAGCGGTTCGTCCCAGCTCGTTCCATGACTCCATGTATCTTGCATAAGTCGTTTCGCCGGAGTAGTTATCGGCGATACGAGTCCGAGCGGGTCGAACAGCGACATTATCACGCTGAGTGCTTCCCTCTTGGTGGGTGGACGTCTACCTTCTATTACGTCGGGTGGTGTCTTCATAGCATTTATGTGGAAGCCGATGCAGTCTTCATTTACCTGCCATAGGAGGCCGAGTGTCTTCTCTATCTCGCGCCCGCCTATGGTGACTGTCGTGGTTCCGGGATCCGACGAAAATTGTTTGACGACGGACTTCTTGTTGGACACCCATCCCCGTAAATGGAAGCCGGCTCGACGGTGTATCTCGTCGACCGACTTTACGACTCTCGCAGCCTCCTCCTTGTCTGGGAAGCTGGTTATGAAGTCGTCCATGTAGTGGTTTGTTTGGATCTCTCTGGCGGCGCGTTCGTTTACATGTGCGAACTCGGTGGCGTTGCGATTCTTGATGTACAGCGCTGTGCATGGTGATGACGTTGCCCCAAATATGACTGACGTCATCTTGTACTCACGTGGTGGTGTGTTGCCTCTTTCGTCTCCCCTCCATAGGAAGCGTAGTGCGTCTTGCTCTTCCGGTCGTATCTTGACTTGCATAAACATCTCCTTGATGTCCGCTGACACTGCAATGGGATGTTGACGGAATCTCATGATGACTCCGGGCAGTGATTGAAGTAGATCAGGCCCTGACAGCAGCATATCATTCAGGCTGCGGCCGAAGGATCTCGCAGCGGCATCGTGGACGACTCGGATCTTCTCCTTTGCCGGGTTGATGACGGCGAAATGTGGCAAGTACCACGTCTTGTCTGCAGGTGGCGCTGTAGTCGCAGGCTCGGCGTATCCGGATACTAACAGGTTCGTCATACGTTCCTTGTATTTCTCCCTAAGCTCCGGGTCGCGGTCGAGTTTTCTTTCTAGGTTGTGCAGCCGTTTGAGAGCATCCCCATAATTGTTAGGGATCTTTACATTATCCTCTTTCCATAGGAGTCCGGTTTCGAACCGCCCGTCAGGTAACCGTCGACTTTGCTTACTCAAAATGTCGATAGCTCGCTGCTCCGGGTCATCCTTTGTTTGCCTCGGCTCGATGCCCAGTGACTCCAATTTGAAGAAGTTCTTCATTAACTCCTCCATTTCGTCGCGCTTCTCGCTGATGTGGCCGCAGAAGGTGACGGGTTCACATACTGAAGTGCGGCATCCATGCAGTACCCATCCCAGTAGCGTTAGCGATGCTACTGGTTTGTTCCTTTTTCCCGCTCGGATCTGAAGGGAGACGATCAACTCCCAGTTGTCCTGTCCGATGAGAATCTTAGGGCATGCATTTTTATAGATGAGCTCGTCCTTGACGTCATCTAAGTGTGCGCAGTCTTCTAGGTCCGTTTCTCCGACAGTCTGCGATGTGAAGTTTAGACGTTTGATGGTACGTGCGCCTTTCAATGTGTGCACGCTGTCCGAATGCAGCCCTTGTATTTTTACGTCGATAGTGCGGCTTTTCTCGTGTTTTGTTTCTCCGCCGTTGATGCCCTGTATGGACATCGTGTCAACTGGCCCGTTGATGCCAAGGGAGTCTACTATAGCATCCTCAATGATGGTGACGGTGCTGCCTTCGTCGAACAACGCGTACGTATGTACCTTCGCGTGTGGTCCGGCAAGCACTACGGGTGCTATCTTTAGATACGCTCGGCGTCGATGTGGTATTGAATTTGCGGCGGTGGCCTTGTTGATAACTTCCGTTGTAGACGTAACTATCTCTTCTTTGGGCTCTTCTGACTTCACTATTGGCGATGGAGTCCGACGCGTATGATGTAACAGCCGATGATGTGCCATCCCACAACCGCTGTGCCCACATGGCTTAACTCGGCAGTTGCCCCGGCGATGGTTGCTAGACAGGCAACGGAAGCAGATGTTATTTCTTTTTGCTATTTCCCAGCGGGTGTCGATATCGCTGTCTGCAAATTGTTTGCACGAAGGCAAGCTGTGATCTTCCTTGCATAGTGGGCAAAGCTTCATTTTTCCGTCGGTTGTGGCGCTGTAATCATGTTTCCCCTTTCCGTTGGCAGAGGCGCTGTATTCAAACTTGCCTTTTCCGTCGGTAGAGGCGCTGTGTTCATAGTTCCATCTTCCGTTGGTAGGGGCGCTGTATTGGGGCTTCCCCTTTCCGTCGGTAGTGGCGCTGTATGTACGTTCGGTTTTCCTCCTTATTGCTTTTTCTCTTATATTCGTAGGTACGGACCTTTCTCTTGCAGGTACGGCGATGGGATTAATGATTTCGGGTGGTGCGTAGGCACTGCACTTATCGGCTTCTATGTTCAGGAACGTCGATAGTAGGTTTAGTGTAGGCACCTCGTGTTCCCATGCGCTCGCAAAGTCGTACCATTTGCTCTTCAGTATTGGGGTGAATTTGTCCATTATAGCCCGGACTAACTCGGGGCTATAGAGGTAGTTCTCCCTTTTCATTTCCTGTATGGTGGCCACGGCGTTGGCCACCTTACTGGCGAATACGCAGAGGTCGCGGGGCTCGTCGGTCAGCTTGCGCAAATATCGCAAGTTTTCTGCCTCATACGCGACGAGTGCATCCGGCCTCCCGAATCTTCTTCCGAGAGCCTCCATAATTTCGTCCGGCTCTCGGTGGGCGGTGAATAGGCTTGCTACCGCCTCCATAGCGGTACCCTTTAGGCTCTTTCTTAGCCGTGCCAGGTTGTCGCTCTTCATGAAGGCGCGCCTTGAATCCTCATACGCGCCCTTGAACCCCAACCATGCGCTGCCATGTCCGTCGAACGTAGGCAGCTCGGTTATATACCTTGGTGTCTCCCTCGCCGATATCTTCACCGCCTTGGAGATCGCAGAGGCCATTTGCTCCACGATGTCTGCGGTAGGGCGTGCGGGCCGAGACGTACTATGCTCTCGGTGCTTATTTCCGTCATCTTCATCATTGGCGGTGTAAGCTCCCCGTCCTCGTCCTCCTTCATACTTTATCGGCGAGATCTTGCGAGACTTAGGCTCCGCCTCCTGCGGGGGTACAGGGGGGGGTGCGTCGTTCCGGTTCAACCATTTTTCTAACCGGAACGATTGGTCTTTGTCTTCCTTTTCTTCATCATCTGCCTCGGAGCCCGATTCTAATTCCGCTAGCCTGAGTTCCTGCTCCTTGGCTTGCAGGCGCAGCTGTAGTAAGGTACGTTCGACCTCCAGACGTTCCTTCTTCTTGGCGGATGCGGTAGAGCGGTGTGACCTCGCCGTGACGCTTGCGGCTCGTGGAACGATCGTGACGTCCGCTGCCGCCGAAGTCGTCTTCATAGTGGCCTCGGTGCTAGTAGTACCGCCGCTGGTGGTCGTCGTCCCTGTCGCTGTGGTGCCTGTGCCCGTGGTAGCGGAAGTCGTGGCTGTGGACACCGTGGTGGCAGATGTTGATTCCGTAGTGGTTTGTGCTCCGCTCTGCGATCCCGTCCGGCTCTGTGATCTCGTTGTTGACGGCATTGTGAAAACAACGGTTTTAGTTTTTGACGTGGAAATTGAGACGTTTATAACGTGGAAATTGAGACGTTTATGACGTGGAAATTGAGACGTTTATGACGTGGAAATTGAGATGTTTATGACGTGGAAATTGAGATGTTTATGACGTGGAAATCAGGACGTGGAAATCAAGACGGAAATCAAGACTTGTATGCACGGACGAGTACGACGCGTCGTCTCTTCCCGCTGTTTCTTCCTTAAACAACGCCGTGCAATTCTTGACTTGGCGACTTGATGAATCGTGGACGCTGATTCTTCTTATCCGGCTGCTCGAAGGACCATCGATGTTGAGGACACTTTTGTCTACTGCGATCTCTTCAACAGATCGAGGACAGTATTGTCCTACAACCTTATAGGTCGCCGGGGGATGTGGACTGTATATATAGGGATGTTGTACAATAATAACGCCTTATTTCCTTTTCTTCGATAATATCAGCAGAGCCGGGGGCAGGGGGCAGAGGTACTTGTTGTTCTACTACTTGTCCTAGTCACTTGGTTGACCGTTTGTAGTGTTCGGAGTGGTGCCGCTGATCGGAATGCCGGAAGCCCAAAATGGTTCGTCTTTTATTCCATTTTGGCTTCCCCTTCTACTTTTCTACATGTGTACCCCTCCCGCTACCCCGCGGGGGATCATTTATTCATACAAGACACTGTTATACATTTTTATACATTTACAAGATTCTTATTAGATAAAACTTAGATGTAAACTAGCCTAAGAGGGATCTAATAAGATCATGACGCTATAACGTTCGGTTTCGAGTGGACGGGGTGCGCGGTTTGCGCGACATATTTACGTAACCCCGTCCCCCGCTTCAGGACTATAAATATTATATTCGTCCGCCAGGTGGCGGAGCGCTCAGTTGTTTCCCGAACGCCATAGCGCCCACAACTTATCCCTAGCATGCCCTACTTACCCTATTCACCAATAATTATCCTAATAGGGTAATAAAAGACACACTAGGGATCATTTTAATATCAATTACACAATACATAGTTATAAAATGGACATTATACAAATAGTGTAAACCTAATGATATTAAGAGATATTCATATATTTTCATACATTTATAAGACACTAAAGAGAAACAACTATACAAGCGAAATTAATATCTATACACATATACAAGTACCCTAGCTTTTTACATTTTTATTCATTCCGTCGTTAACAAAAATGTATATATAATAAAATATTTTGTCCAATAATTTCAGGTGTATCTGAACTCACTGTTAGGAAGAAGAAGTTAGGAGGAACAATAACGTAAGAAGGAAACAAAGCTGCATCGTCATCATCTAAAATTGTAACTCCTGGAAAGAAAAGAAGCCGAGTAAAAAGTATTGCCTCAGTCGAATAATTTGACAAGTGTAGGTACTTACATGTAGTATAAGGCACATAATACACTCATTTTATGTTGTTAAAAAGAAATTCCTAAAATAAACAAGCTATGGCTTGAATTGAATCTGATATATATTTTAAATTATAACCTTACTTCATTAAGGCGAATTTTAAAAAGTATAGGGTGTAGTTAGAAGAAATGACAGTCCAAACGAAAAGTTTTGAGGAGCGAGCTGACATAGCAGCCTGGCGAGCAAGATATATCCTCAGACTGCGTAAGAACAGTCTTGAAGAAAAACGTCCTGTAATATATCTTGATGAAACATACAATACATGCTTTTTATCATTTTCAAAAATGTTGGCAAGTTGAAGATGATTCTAGTGTTCTTGTGTTTGACAGTGTTGGTGCAAGATGGATTATACTTATTATACTAGCCTATGCTAGTGGAAATAGCGGATTTGTTGAAAATGGATTACTAATTTTTAAAATCTAAATCTAAGTTCCCTGATTACCATGACGACATGAACTCTGAAAGCTTTTTGCGATGGATGAAAGTAAAAACATTCCTAATCTGCCATCAGAATGAACTGTAATAATGGATAATGCACCATACCATTGTACCCAAATTAATAAATCTCCTACAATGGGCAATCTCAAGGCTGAGCTGCAAAAGTGGTTGAGGAAAAATGAAATAGAATCCGGAGAATGCTGAACTAAGCCTCAACTTTATGAATTAAAATAAAACAGAAAAAAGAAGAGCCTAAATTTCAAGTAGGTAGACAAAATGTTGATTGAACATGGACATGAGATCGTTCGATCACCACCTTAGCATTGCAATCTGAATCCCATAAAAATATGGGCAATTGTGAAAAGCAATCCTGCCGAAAAAAGGCCGGTGAGGCTGCAAATCAGATAGAATCCCTTACTAAAGATGCTTTTAGTACAGTTGTTACCTCAGAAGAATGGGCAAATGTTTGTGCCTATCTAGAAAAAAATGAGGATCAATATTTTGAGTCCAACAGATTGTTCAACATAGAACTAGATAAATACGCAATAAATGTATAAAATACCGAATAAAATACTTTACACAATGGTAAAAATTGCCATTAAATCGGGGCCGTAGTTCCCGGACAAACGATCAAACTAACAGGCAGGAATCATTGGTACGGTGCCATCAAACCTCTCCTCTGTTACTATACGATATTGTTAAGTTATCTGAACAGTTAAAATAATTGTTAATATTTAAGCGAGATGTAGGTACATTTATCTCTAAAATTCAATAAATTAATTACACTATGCAACATTCTAGATTAATAGGGTAATTAAATAATGGCACACTTAACGGCCTACACACGATACTCTATGCTATAGACCCAGAGGCACTCAAAAATGAATTCAAACTTCTCTAATCCAAAAAAACATTTCTTCAAACAAATTTTAATGTTTGTCTGACATGTATCAAAATAGTTTTTTCTACCAGCTAACAGCATAGAGGCACTTGGCTAAATCAGTGCTCATTATTAACTATACTATTTTCGTTAATCAATTAATTATACAATAAAAAAAATTCTACAACTGAAAATTATTATCAACACACAAATGTTTACTATTTCTGATCCTATTTTTATCTACTCGACAACAGATGGCGCTTGTAATAGAACAGTCCTACAATTTAATTGTCATATACCGTAATTATTTATTAGCTATTATATTATAAGTTTTTGGAGGAATGCTCTCCAATTATTTGTGCGTGTGTTTACTGAGCTACCTTGAGAAGAAACTAGGATCTTCGGAATGTGAATATTTATTTAACCAACGTACAGTACAACGTTTGTAGCGTTGGGAAAAAGCTTGATAAAATTACATACATTAAAATTAAAACATTGTAAATGAATATTGTAGGAACTTTCTTCTAGTCTAGTGACAAAGTGTATGTATTACTAAATTGTTGACAGGACATATCAAAAATAACAAAAGTAAAACTTATAAAAAGAACACTCTTAAAAACAATTAAATAAATCAAATTAGAGCTCGACCAAAGAGGTCGGCTCTCGACGCCACATCACCCCCCTACGCAGAAGGAAAACCCCTCGAAGGACTAAGGATATACGTTAAAAAATTTTACTATAAATCCAAAATGTCCCTAATCGTACCTTTCTACCGGATTTAGTTACTGTAGGAGCGGGCAAGGGCGAAGGCGAAAGCGATGGCGGCAATTCAGCCATCAGAACATGAAAACGGCGGACGACGAACGGTGTCGTCCCTCAACCATACATGCGATGCCGTCGCTAAGTAATTGACGGACGCGTATGACGCGAAGCAGAAACTGGACACAATGCATCCAAATGGCTTCTTGAATCGGTAACAAAATCTACTACATAACTAGGGTTCCTCAAAATATCTGGAGCTGAAATTCTCCGGGTAAACGAAGTGATTCGTCATATAGAACCTCGGCAGAAAAAGAAAGCTTTAATGTCACCTTACTACACAAGATCGCGAGCGTTTATGACAATCAGCATTAACGATAGGCCACATAAACCTCTCAGTCACCAAACGAACGGAAGCTCGCGCGCCAGGGTGGCTGAGATTATGACATTGTTAAAAACGCAGCTCGACGAAAAAAGGACGAACTCGACTAGTTGGTGTATCACCATAGTCACATTCGTGCCAGGAATAAAACATCCTCTAACTTCAATGAAGAATTAACTCGAGCATGCGCCAACTCCTCTTCAAGGAAAATTGCCTCTACACGAGAAAGGAACCTGCAACAACATTGTCAACAACTTTAATATGAACTATGTCCCTAGTAAATTGACTAATGAATGAAAGTTGATTTGATTGAGCCGGACTTGCTTGGTAGTATGCTTCAGCTCCTGAATTGCAAATGAGGGCGCGTAATGGTGGAAAAATTCTGTAGCGACGCAGCGTACTGTGAAACTGGAAAAGCTACAACCTTAACGCTAGGTTGGGTAGCAGGCTGGAGTTCCGCGAGGGATGACAGACCTGTCTTCCCGTCACGAAGTCTCCCTATCAGCTTAAACGCCACTCGACGAAAAAGAGCTGTAAGAAAAGGACGAACTCGACCAGTTGGTATATCACCATGGTCACATTCGTGCCAATAATATGTACTAGACTCAATGTCGGCTACAACGAAATTCCACTTAAAATCGCGTTTCAAACCTAGATTCAAATTTAATGCAACTAAATCAAAAATTTTAATTTTTGAAACATTAGCTGCTACTAAATCGTTAAGATAATGAGTGATGGAGTTCGGCGGTTCGCCATTGCCCTGCCGCCTGGCACTTCTGCGAATTCAGCCTAGCTTTCGCTCATAATTACGCGTGGTGGTGTGGCACCGTAAAAACATCTAATAAAAAAAAAAAAATCTTAATTAATGTCTTGTAAAAAAAAAACAAAAGTTTTATGTAAAAAAGTAAATGACAAAACACAATCACACACCAAAAGAAAGAAAAAGTATATTGTTATTAATTATGAATCCATGTGAAAATGCGGCTAAATCTTCATCCAGATGATTCTTGCAATAATTTGCAGTCACGAAATGTATTTAAATTCGATACCTTGGTAGAGCGCTAGAGAATAAAAAAGAATTCCCAAATATTCCGTAGTAGTGATCCTTCCAATTCCTCTCAACTGCTCACATCCTTCACGAGTCACCAATTTGGAGGAAGCTCTCCAGTTAGAGGAAGCTCTCCTGTCGGAGGAAGCTCTCAATTAGGAGGAAGCTCTCCTGCTGCTCATCATCACGTCGGGGTCACCAATTTGGAGGAAGCTCTCCAGTTAGAGGAAGCTCTCCTGTCGGAGGAAGCTCTCAATTAGGAGGAAGCTCTCCTGCTGCTCATCATCACGTCGGGGTCACCAATTTGGAGGAAACTCTCCAGTTAGAGGAAGCTCTCCAGTTAGAGGAAGCTCTCCTGTCGGAGGAAGCTCTCAATTAGGAGGAAGCTCTCCTGCTGCTCATCATCACGTCGGGGTCACCAATTTGGAGGAATGCTCTCCAATTATTTGTGCGTGTGTTTACTGAGCTACCTTGAGAAGAAACTAGGATCTTCGGAATGTGAATATTTATTTAACCAACGTACAGTACAACGTTTGTAGCGTTGGGAAAAAGCTTGATAAAATTACATACATTAAAATTAAAACATTGTAAATGAATATTGTAGGAACTTTCTTCTAGTCTAGTGACAAAGTGTATGTATTACTAAATTGTTGACAGGACATATCAAAAATAACAAAAGTAAAACTTATAAAAAGAACACTCTTAAAAACAATTAAATAAATCAAATTAGAGCTCGACCAAAGAGGTCGGCTCTCGACGCCACAAGTTCATTGTAATAAACGATAGGTCAAACTAAAAGTTCTTAGAACTGGCGATAAAAAAAACCAAATAGGAATTTTGAAAATGGTTTGTCAAACGCCATTTCAAAGCTGTTATTTGTTTTTCTATTACTGGCGGCAATTTGAAAGTTAAGTGCTTGTTGAAAAATTAATTCAACAAGAGAACATTTTCGTTTTAAGATTTATTATGCATTTGTTGCAGTCTCTGAACCAGGATCAAAGTTATGAAAGACTTAAGTTAGCATTTAGTGATTAAACTTCATCTAGTGCCTCTGTTTATAACTTGGTCAGTGAATTTAAACGTATGCTATACAAATGTTAAAGTTGTTAATTAGAGAAAAAACGAATGACATACCAGCAAATACGAATATCATTAAGTATTGGTATGAGTCAAGTTCAAACTATTTTTATGATCACCTACAGGTAAGGAAGCTTTGTGCTACATGGATACCTCACAATTTGAGTCAAAAACGCTGCTGCGTGGAATGGTGTCTACATATGCTTGAAAATTTCAACAATGGTCAATCAAATGCTGTTTTTGATATAGTAACAGGCAATGAAGGTTGGATCTGCGCAGTGGGTATTTCTTTTCGAAGAGTTGTCGGCGAAAGTGAAGAAAGAACGGAGTGCTGAAAAGAAGATGATTGCCTCATTCTTTGGCAGATAGGGCTACTTTTTGCTACTATAAATTTAGAAAATAGAAGAACAGTGACTTCTCCAACCTCCCAATGAAAACGGGAAACACCATGGCCCCCAATCCCCAGCGGCCCTACTATTCCTAGCTACGGCAGCGGCTACAGTTACGGTAGGGCATGGAGTGGTTAAGAATCCCCGGATTCAGTCAGACTGCTAACACACATGACTACATGTGGCTACTTCTACTACAAGGACACCGAGGCACGACAAAAACTTAGTGGAGTTGGAAGTTAAGCTGAGTAATATTAAGTGGGATATTTTAGGATTATCGGAAGTCCGAAGAGAGGGAGAGGATAGGATGACCCTAGAATTTGGATACCTCTTGTATTGCAGGCAAGGCGACCAGCCCTTACAAGGTGGGATCGGCTTTCTTGTTGGAAGAATTCACGTTAACAGCGCTGTGAACATCAGAAGTGTGTAGGCGTGGGTTACGTACCTTGTACTTAAATTGGACAGGAAATGTACCTTGAAAGTTGTACAGGTATTGTTGCCTACGACGGTGTACGCTAATGAGGAAGTTCCGACTTCCTAGAATGGCCCGGCATTCTAGGACGATATATCGAGAACATTAGATCATAATAAGATCCACTACAACATTGTTATCTGGGACTTCAACGCTAAAGTGGGAGTATAGGAAAATGGAGAATCGAAAAATGGGCCATACGGTTTTGGACGTAGAAACCACCGAGGGTAAATGCTGGTTGACTTCCTCGAGATGAGGGGGCTATTTTTTATGAACTCTTTCTAAAAAAAGGAGCCCCATAGGAAGTGGACCTGGCAAACCCCGGACCGAAACAGAATGAAATTGACTTCAATAAGACAGAAAGCCCATAATTGGATGTCACCGTGATCAATAGTGCCGAAACGTGGTCTCTGACTGTAGGCCTGTAAGTCACGAATCGCTCAGTAAAACGATAGTAGGTTTACTGGGGACTGGAACTCCTTGGAAGCACACGAAAAATGCAGTCCCAAGCTTTTATTGGATTATCACAAACTCCGCCTATGAAAAACATTGAAGTCTAATAAACTATCACTATCAAACCACAAAATACCTAATATAGGTACATTTTTTACAATAATCAAACAAAAACTCAACTTCACTTCTCGAGTTTCCGCCAAAAAGCCCATATTTTAAATTGTCCCGATTTTACGAAGAAAACTTGACACTGGCAGAATGTGCTAATTGCACCATTGCCACATATTAAGAAAAAACTAAACATTCTTAATTTTTAAGACTCATACAAACAAATGGTTAATTATTGTTGTGTGGAAGGCTGCGGCCGTAATAGCAAACAAAGTAAACATCTAACTTATTACAGTTTACCCAAAGAAAGGCAGCGGTATGTAAAAGAATACAATTTTCCTATAAACTAGCTATCAGACTATTTCTAATACTAATACAGCTACTAATATTTACCATTATATAGCCTGTCTCTCCACTGCTGGATATGAGCCTCTCCATAGGCTCATCATTACACACCATCCTTGGCTCTTCTCATCCAACCACCACCGCCGAACTTCTTTTCAAGTCGTCGGTTCACGTGTCCAGAGGGCGTCTCATACCGCGCTTCTCAGTATGTGGTTTCCATTTGTGCACTCGTCTATCTCATCGATCTTGGTCCTGCGGCGGGAAATATAACCAATTATAATTTGTTTATTTTCACTGTTACAATATTTCAGCCAAGTGCAATGGTTAAAAACCGTCGGCAGAGAGGACCTCCTAGATAAAGACCAGAACAAACTTACATACAGAGTGTGTTCACGACATTTCACACCATCAAGCATAAAAAACAAACACTTGTGTGGAGATGCCGTACCTGCCTTGTGTCTGCCTGAGAAAGAAGGTACTAAATTAGTCATCATTACAACAACAGAAAGTGTCTGCCTGCTGATTTTGAATAATTATTGTTTAGAGATGTGTCTCTAGACAATAATGGAAATGTCAATTAATGGGACAAATGAATGTGTTCAACTAACAGTAACAAATGTTTTTTTTGTAAAAAATCCTCTGTAACCTATTTTATTACAGCTATTGTTTCGACATTTAAGATTGAATATTAACTATAATGGACAAGCTCTTTGTAGTGCTAATCATGTGACATTTCTAGGCATAATTATTGAACAAGAATTAAAATGGAAAAACAAGTACAACAAGTTGCAATAAAATAAATAGATTTACTTACCTGTTTTACAGACTAACAAAAGTGGCAACAAGGCAAACTGCAATTACTCCATACTTTGCTTATGTTAAATCAGTAATAAGGACTATCTGTGGTGTTGCACCAAATGCCTCTAGTAGGCCTTTTTTTAAAACTATAAAATTCTTACCCTTTCCCTGTTTACATGTTTTATTATTGCTATTTATTCAAGAACAACTAAAAAACGATTGCTTATAAACATCCTTAAAAATTAGTGTTACAGCTATTGTTTTCACTTTAAGAGCTTTAAGTTAAAACAATATCACAGTAAAACCGCAATCAACCCTTGTGTTGTCCACTGCTGTACATGGGCCAGCCTCAGCAGACAGAGGCTGCTAACACAAATGACTACAATTGGCTACTTCTACTACAAGGACACTGAGGCACTCACGTATGAGTTCTACTCATGTATGAGGGATGTATAACAGTATGGATGTCGATAAGGTCTTTATTGCACAAAAAATGTGTTCAGGTCATCTATGGTGTTACAACAAATGTATCAAGTACGCCTTTTTTATAACTTTAAAAATCTTACTGTGCTCTATTTATTTATTTTGGAAATGGCAAAATTTGTAAAGCAATATGAACAAAATGTTTATAAAGTAAACAAAGATATAGTTTGTAGAAATGCAAGATATCCTAATAAACATTAGTGATTGTAATTAGTAATTGAGGATATTCCTAAGTACATGCCCCTTCAAAAAATTTGCTAAATTACTAGTCTATAAAAGAACTGCCACTAAATAAATTTAAAAAATATTTGTATAGAGTGCTTCTCAAAACCACATTTTATTCCATTGCGGAATAGAGCATAAATAGGTGTTAGCGTCCACATTGTAGTTTCAGCGCAAATGATGATAAATTATAGTTAATTAACTAATTTCTGACACTAGGTTTAATATAATAATGTATAATTAATTAATGTTTGCATGCTGTTATAAATAGCTGAATTAGGCAGACTTTTAGTTAAAAATATGACCAAGTTGTAATAAATACCCTATTCAAAGGCAAGTAGGGATATTTTATTAGATTAATAGCTGTAACACAAATAAAGTTACATAGAATTTTTTTATAAGAAAATAATTCCTCACTCATCCTTGAAAAATATGTTGTCCCTTAGGTCAATTAAAAGTTGCCTGAGCAATATGTTTGTCTAAATTTTTGTTTTTATTGTACTTAAATTCAGTAGTAATTGTTCCATGTTATATTTATTTAAACATTATTTAACAAACCAAATGTACAAAACATATAAAAGGAACAAGGAAACCTTTGACTGAGGTAATGAGAAAATTTAAAAGAGTACAAAATAATAAAATCGTAACAATGCCGTGTTTATACATTTAATATTTTTTGAAAAAGTCATTATAGTGTAAAGTATGAGTGAGTATTTTGTCTGTCTGTCTATCTTAATGTGCATCATGCAAAAGCTACTGAATGGATTTTAACGAAACTTGGTATTGTTATAGCTCATGTGCTAACTGTTAAGTTAGGGTACTTTTTGTCCAGATTCATTAAAGTTCCCATAGGGATCACTTCAAACTTCACGCGAACGAAGTGGCGGGCATCTTAATGAAATAATAGAAGTATGAAATAAATAGATTGATTAAGCTAACCATAGATAGTATTCATGGAGCTTTTTTGAATGAATTTTGTTATGAGATTTTCTGATCTCCGCAGGGAGCACTTTCCAGATCATATCATACCATTAGCATTACCATTTCCACTACTGGATATGAACCTCTTTCAAGACTCACCATCAACTCTTGTCATCCAGCTAATATTAGTGACGATTTTCAAGTCGCCGGCAGTAATTAATTCTGATTATTAGGAACTAACTACTGCTTAAATAAATATGACAATCAATGATAAAAAATATCATTATAAAAATGATAAAAATATGATAAAAAATCAGTAGTTAGTCATATTTTAATCATTTATTGTGAGCAATGGAAGGCCACAGTTCTACATAGATCTGTTCAATTATTTTCCAGATAATTCTAAGGATGAACCGGAGACAATTTGCCACAAAGGCATCGGCTGTAACAGCTGTGGGAATAAAATAGTTGGTTTCCGCTACAAGTGCGTCACATGCAAGGACTATGATCTTTGTCAGAAGTGTGAGATGCTTGAGACTCATGCACAACATTACGTTTTGAGGATACCTAAGCCTTTGAAATATGTATGTATACTTTCATTTCAGATAATTTCATGGGTATGAATGCATGATACATACATCCATTATCTTCCGGGACATTGCCTCTACATTTCTCATCACTAGTAGTTCAATCAGTTCCTCTTACTCTATCTTTTCTTTCATTTTCACTTTTTTCATCAACATGGTTATTTGTTAGCTGTTTCTCTTGGTGTAACTTATGTGAATATATATTTTATGTTAACAATGTATTTATTAGCAATTAAACAACTTTTAACGGTTTAAATCGCGTATATTTGACATTATTTATATCCCGACGTTTCGAACACTTTGCAGTGGACGTGGTCACGGGGTGACTGAGTAATTGCTTAATTGCTATATTGTTGCTATAAGTTGTTTAATTGCTATGTATAGTAATCGCGAAAACCTAAGAAAATATAATGTATTTATTAGTTTAACAATACCAATAGTACTCTTGTGCTGAATGTTCATAATATTGATATAAATACTTCAACTCATCTTGGCGCGCGGCGCTATGTGTGCGTAAAGCAGTATAGATACATTGACTTCGTGTGCATGACAAGAGTACATAAAAATGTCTGTCGAAAATGTTCATTTCTTATTTGTTCAAATTTAAAATAAAACAACAGCTTAATTAGATAAATGCATATTTATTGAACATATTCTGTGTCACTACTAGAAAAATCAAATGATGAACTTTCGGATTCGCTGCTCTCACCAAGGTTAATTATGATTATGGATAACAGGTCTGTTATCCACCGTTTTTCGCCATATATATCCCAACTTTAACAGAACTGTGCGCAGAGTCGAAATACTTCCACCATAGTTAAGTTTCTCTTGGAATATTCTTTTTAACTTTAGCAAGGTAGGTAACTCGTGATGTTCTAAATGGTAATTCTGAATAGTTGAACGTATAACATCAATATTAAAGTCGTCTAATTCCAACTTTTTGCCACGTTTTTACGGTCTTTATACGGAGATTTAAATTTAGAACCAGATTCTTTTCCTTCGGCCAATATACGAGTTATTGTTCTCTCTGATACCCCGCTGACCTTGCTGTTCTATTTCGCACGCTGTTTAAATACTCACCCAATTTCGATATCAAAACTGGGTCTGTATTGAAAATTGGATTTATGACTAGTTGCAATATTTCATTCACATCTTTTTCCAGAAAGTCGTATACCTTGGCAATAGTTTCACGAGTCTAAAACAATAATAACACATTTATGCTAATAAAATCAAAATATTTTCTAAAGCCACGTTATTTAATTATATAAGGAGTAGAGTAACAAACATACTAACTCGCACACATACTTACATCACTCACAAACTTTCGCATTTATAATATTAGTGGAATTACCTACGTACACATTATGTAATAATAAAGATTTACCTGACTTCTTAAACATTTTCTCCGTGAGGAACTAGACATTTTTATTACTGACTGTACCCGCACAACAAAGCGATAAGAACACATGTTGCTGTGATGACGACTGCCGCGTCACTATCACGCAAATCAAAACTGCATATTTACAAGCACACGCACATATAGGCGTCGCGCGCCAAGATGAGTTGAAATATCTCTACTAACCTATTAATGTACCCCTCAGCAGGGCGCAGACTTCACCTAATAAATTACGGGGGGACTTTGGGCCATAATCCACCAAATGGGTCCAGTGTAGATTGACTACTAATTAAATAATGTCTGTTCACCATCAATGTATTTTCTACCGTGACTGAACGCTGCTGAGGGACTGTATAGAGTGGTTACAACATAAGTGGACATAGGTGAAATACGAAGATAGACTTTTTAAATAACGGACCAGCAACATTTATTTAGTAATACTGGACAATATTAGCAATATGTTTTTTATTTTCAGAAACTAGCAACAAACTTAGTGAAGAAATGGCAGAAATTCTTCAATGCACAACACTCTACTCCTTGTACGGACAGCACCAGCGACAGCAACTCTGAACACCACGACTTATGTACAGACAGCAGCGACGACGAACCCATCACGAAATACATCAAAAACTATGATAGTGGACTTGATTTGTCAGATGATATCAAAACCGTTATACGTAGTGAAGTGAACAGAGTGTTAAATAGTGTTGAAAAAAAGAAAAACATGGAAAGTAAGTGCAAGAAAAGTTCTGTCGGTAAGAAAAGGACAGCAAGTGACAGTAAAGTTAGTAAAAAAATTAAAATTGTTGGAGAAAAAGAGTCGCTAAGTGTTCCGGAAGTGGTGTTTGCTGATGTGAATGCAGATTTTGAGATGAAGGAGCAAAATTTGGAAGTGAAATGTGAGAGTGGATCCGAAGGTTGGTATGAACAAATCATATTATGGTATTTCTATGTAAATATCTCTCAGTATGTTCTGTCTCAATAGATGTGCAATAAATTGAACATTTGAATATTAATGCAGTACAATACTATTCAAAATAATTCATTAAATTACTGAATGCCAATAATTACTATTGATTATTATTATATTATTATTTGGGTAGAAATTAGAAATCGACATCAATAGAGTAACTAAAAATATATTCAAAGTATTTTTGGCCTTCTACGTTCTATATTTATGGTTACTAACACATATTATGGACATATTGTCGGAAATTAAACTAAATTAAATTAGATAAAAATTAGAAAAAGAAGAAACTTTTTAACGCTTTACACTTAAAAAGTTAGAAAGGATAAAGATTAGTGTTACATCTATTGTGTTGACTTTAAGAGCTTTAAGTTCGAACAATAGCTGTAACAATAATTAAGTTACAAAGGCATTTAAAAAAAAACATTTTTATTTTTTATGCATATTTGAAAAGTATTAGTTTAAAATTTCCAGTGTCTATAGCCAAAGTATTGAGGCATCGGGCGAGGCCATGCAGCCGAGGTTTATATAGACTAATATACAGTGTAGCAGTAACGGAAAACCGTAATCAGCCCTTGTATCGTCCACTGTTGGACACAGGCCTCCTCATGCACATGGTCACGTGTATGTCACCTTACATCCCTCCACACTGCCCAAGCGGATTGCAGAGTTCACTCTTTGAAAGGTGTTATCCCTTAGTCGCCTTTTACCACACCCACGGAAAGAGATGGTATGGTGCTATTCTAAAGCCGACCCACAGTACAAGGCCATGAACAGTATAGCAGTAAAAGCTTAAAAAATTAAGTGTCTTTAGTAACTAAAATTTTAAATTTATCTATATTTCAGGGCAGCACACACCGCGAGTGGTGAAACTGAGGATAATAAAACAATCGGCTACTCCAACGTAACAAGATAGGACATTAACTACAATATGCAAGGGCGTAGTCAGAATTTTATCCAGGGTCGGGCAAAAGTAAACAATTTTATCCAGGGCGGTGCAAAGCAAACATTTTTCTTATAATTAAAATAGAGGTTGTGTAATGCTGAAAGTCTGTTGTGTTAGGCCGTGTAGGTTGTGTATGTCAGGGGGGGGGGGGGGGGATAAGCGGTCACTCAACCTGTGTATGTATTACGTACAATATGTATTGTGCTACCCAACCATTATGTACAACGTGTCACCGAAATAACGGAAAATCCGAAACGCCTCACCCAATTTAAAATATACATTAGGGTGGAGCGATTTTCTTTTTTATTTATTTTTGCTTCAGCATACCTGTTAAAAGTTGCTATTATAGGTCATAACTAAACACAATAAAACTCAATTTGCTTACGCTATGTTTAGAGGTGCCCCCATCATCATAAATTTTTGAATAATTTAACCAAATCTCATGAAATCGCAAACATTCTATAAACGCTGAACCACATCCTAAGCGATGCTTTATTAGTATAAAATAAACAAAATTGAACTTGAAACGTACGTGTTCTGATCGGTAGGTAAACGGGGTGCGGGGGAGGGGTATTTTACATTTCGCTCTCTCACACCAACGGAATGACATTTAGTCAACTCGCGCGCGTACAAGAGTTCACTTTTTTGTCGTGCACCTAAGTACTTGACGCATCGAAATATACCCCTGGGAACGAGATATTTAAAGTAAGTAATATTTTTCATCTTTATTACTCGCAGTTTTGTTCATAACTTTTGTACTATTGTTTATATTCTTTGTCTTGATTACAGAAATATGTCTCAAGTTAAAACACGACAAATGACGAGCTGTCCTGTGTTTGGTTTGCCAGAAAAGTTACCTGTTTCTCAGTTACCAACTTATAACGACGTAATGAAAAATTATCTTTTTATCAAACATGAATTAAAGCCGATAAAACAACAAAAGAGCCAACAGTTCATGAAATATCCGAAATATTGGCTCAAGAAGTTTTAGAAATATGGCAAAAATCGTCGCTGCCAACTATAAGTGTAAAAAGAATTCTACAATTGATTCGCTCTTATCACGACAAATACAGACGCTTAATGAAACCATATAAAGGCCGTCAAACGAACATTAAATACCAAGAAAACATTAATAAATTTATATCAGAATCCCATAGCTTGTTTGATATTTGCAGCTGCAAATGCAAAGTTATCTCGAATTGTAACTGTGTTAAAGGTAGTCGTGTTCCCAAGGAGGAAGTAAATTTCTTACTAGATCAAAGAACGAGCAGAAAAATGATGATAGGCGGTGTGGATGTGGTTGCAACTGTAAAAAATAAGAAAAAACAAGAGAGAAATGAAAAAAGTTTATCGCGTAACAGAGAGGTAAACTATTTTGATAAACCTTGTTGTTCTCGTTCTTTGACTGATAACTTGCCAAGCGAAAGCAGCAGCTCATGCGATAGTTTACTTGTGCCATCTTCTAGTCCTCAGTATGAAAACCCGGAACAGTTGAAATACAAAGCTTCGCCCACCTCAAAAAAAAAAGAGACTGAATTTACCATCTTTAGCCCTTGCCTGTGATCGTACTGGAGTTTCGGATAGAGCCGCTGCCATTATAGCTTCTTCTGTCTTAAAGGATGTTGGCATTATTTCATCTAACGATCCAAGTCTTGTTATTGATCGTTCAAAGTTGCGCCGTGAACGAACTAAAGTCAGATCAACTTTACAAGAATCTTACTGCAAGAAAATTATTCGTGGTATGTATTTTGATGGGAGAAAAGATAAAACTTTGGTTCGTATTGAGAAAGAAGGGAAATTTTACAGAAAACGGGTCATAGAAGATCATTATGTGATATTATCGGAACCAGGAAGCAACTATTTTGGGCACGTCACGTGTGAGTCGGGAACTGCTAAAGGTATAAAAGATACTATGATAAATCACTTGAAATCTAAGTCCGTAAAACTGAGTGAAATAGCTGTAATTGGCTGCGATGGAACAGTGGTGAATACAGGTTTCAAAGGTGGTGTTATTCGTCTGATGGAAGAAGAACTAAACAGACCATTGCAGTGGTTTATTTGCCAATTACATTCTAACGAATTACCACTGCGACATTTGTTGTTACATTTAGATGGCAAAACTACAGGGCCCAAATGCTTTTCCGGTGCCATCGGATCTCAACTACAAAATTGTCATACAATGCCGATAGTCAAATTCACCGTTATACCCACAATATTACCTGCAATTACAAAGAGAGACCTGAGTACCGACCAAAAATATCTTTATGATGTAATGACTGCTATCAGTACTGGTATATTTCCTTCTGATTTAGCTAATATGGAAATTGGACAACTTAACCATTCCAGATGGCTAACAACAGCTAATCGAATTTTAAGGTTGTATGCCACTAAAACTGACCCAGAAGAAAAGTTAGTAGTATTAGCCACGTACGTGATGAGGGTTTATGGACCGATGTGGTTTACAATAAAATCTAATTCTTCGTGCATTAACGGAGCCAAGCACCTATGGCAAACTATTAGTCTTAGTCGCTATTTGAACGCCAATATGAAGACAATTATTGACAAAGTAATCCAGCGAAATGGATATTTCGGTCACCCAGAAAATCTTCTTCTTGCCATGCTTGGCGATGACAGAGAGGTTATAAGGGATCTTGCATACCGAAGAATTATAAAAATTAGATCAGAGAATGTTCGAGGGCTTCGAAAGTTTAAGGTGCCTGCATTTAATTTCGATGCAAAAGATTATACGGACATTATTATGTGGCGAGATTTTGAGATAACGGAACCACCTCTTACTTTAAATATGTCCGATGAAATCTTGAAAGACATAGTCAAAAATGGTCTCGGCATGTGTCAGAATATTATTGATTTTCCATGCCACATCCAAGCCGTAGAACGCTGCATCAAGTTGGTGACAGAAGCATCAAATGCAGTTTGTGGGGAAAATAAACGAGATGGTTTCATTAGGGCAAGATTACTTTCGCGTAAACGAATGCCTAGTTTCAATACAAAAAAACAATTTGATATTTAAATATGTTTTTTTAATGTTTCTAATTAATTTTTACAATAAATGAAAAAAAGAGAAAAAAAAGTTTTTTTTTTCAATATTCAGCTGTTCTGGGGCACCTCTAAACGTTATGACTGGTGGGTGAAATTTTGTGCTTTTGTTTTATATATTACAAGACAACTTTTTATCGCTATGCCGTTGAAATAAAAAGAATTTTTCAAAACTCCATACATTATCACTCCACCCTAATATACATATAAGTAGGTACGGTACAACCGTTTCAGCGAGAAATAAATTATTTTTGGGTATAAGTTAAAAGTTACATGCAACGTTTTGTTGGACGTTTTTGGTGAGAACTGGATAAGGGAAGTTGAGTTTTTCTTAGATTATAGTAAAAAATGTGCAGTCGGCGTTTTGTGGTTTAATTGTGAACTTTATTAAACTTCAAATGGTTTTTTGTGCGTTGTGTTTGTGATAAGCAGTCTCGAACTGTGCGCGTGTCCGTCTGCGGCGATTCACATTTTGGGCACTCGCAGGACCCGTCTTGAAACATAGACCAAGCAGTCTAGCATGTGTGCGAATCATTGAGTGTATTAAAGAAGTGCACGCTGTCCGTGGACGTCGCCACGCACGCGGCCGGTCTCCCGCCACCGCCACCCTCGAGACAATCGCTTGCCATCCTGCGGGGGGCTGGGGATCGGTCTACTTTTCTATATTCCGCATGTATAACTAGTTGTAGATGACAGGTGCTCTGAAACGCAAACAGGACTTTTGGTGCCGCCGTATCCATATCCTCTGCATTGGCTTTATTGAATTTTACGATAGATGCTAGGTATTTGGTCGCGTAATCTTATGCAATTTAAACTTTCTACCGATCACAAGCGGCAGCTCTTGAGATCCACTTTTCTTATGCAGACTGCAGACACAATGTCACGTTCCGTAACTGTAGTTGAAACTATATTAGCCAGCTGGATAACAGCGTTAACCGAGTTTTCCGATTTATTCTCCGGCAAACCGGTAATTTCTATATTTATTGCCTCGTAAATTGCTCCAGGGAGATAATTCTGGTGGATAAATCCTTTAATGTGAATTTAAGGGCTACATTCTCAGATCGTAGCTCATTCACTTCTTTCTTGCAGACAGTTTCTTTTTCATCTGATCAAATTCCTTGTTCATAAAATCTACACAGTTGTTTAGTTCACAGAGAATACAAAGCTCTTCCTTAATTCCGGCAAATTTAGTATTGATACATTTTTTTTATACATAATGGTATTTGGACCGAAATTTCGGATTGAATTTCACTATGAATTGCTTCAAAAAGAACTTCGTCGATATCACTTCATTGACAATTCTCACTCGCCTTCCCCTGCGTCCATGATATCTGTACTATCAAGTCCGGAGTATTGATGTTTTCCTGCTGAGATATTTTCGGTGAAGACATTGTGTATGCCCAGTCACGTGGAGCCTTAGCTGAACGGGTCAGTCGCACACAGTCACCATGGGGAAATAGTCGACAACGACAACACGTCACGGTGTCACTCGCAGTGCTAGGTAGAAATTTACCGCAAACACCACATTTAGCCATGTTGGATTTTGATATACGTATATTTACACAAAGTAAATAGATCCAAAAAGAAAATTTAGTTGACTAAGGTTTTGTAATAAAATTTCGTTGTTTCAAGATTCTATTTAAATGGAAAGGCTCTAATGGCAGAAAATAAGTCTGGGAATGCACCATTTACCTTCCACGTTTTTATAATGTACATATTAGAAATTATCCATTAGTATAGTGCTGTTAGAAATATTCAGTGTTATTGCATTAAAAATCTGGAACTATGTATACAAAAAAAATATAACTATTATGTATGACTTATGAAGTTTTATTTATACTCTGAAAATTGTATATCCTTTTTTTTTTTACCTCTTTCATTAATTAACTCAAAAACCCAAACTGATTTTACTATATAGTTTTTATTAATGCATTTTGCAACAATAAAAACTACGGATTTTTTATAGGAATTTACGCGCGTGTCTGTCTGTACTCAATCTAATCAGTATCTACAATACTCTTACCGAATAAGATTAATCTGTCTATATGTACTTACATTTTTACTTTTGATACGATACCATAAGCCTGTCTCTACTGCTGGATATAGGCCTCTCGCAAAGTACCTACATCACGAAACAACAAAAGTATAATTATAACAATTTTGCACCTAGTAGCAAAAGTAGTACAATAATGTGGTTAATCTTTAAAACTGCTTTTATTTTAAAACTCAATCTGTTCATTTAGTCAAAGCTTTATTATCTTAAGTAAAATGCCTTTTATTCCCACCAGTCCATTTCTCCAGTTCTAGATGTGTAGGAATCAGGAATATATAGGTAATAAAAATAAAAAAAACAAATGTAGATTAAAATAATTGTTTTATTACTATTACCAACATAGGATACTTTAACAACAAACATTTGAGATCCATAACTTATATTCTAAAAAATCAGTCTTATGTAATTACAAATTTGGCACGAATCATTCCATATTTTACATGTAGGTACAAACAAACTTTAGTCAACTTCTTCCACAGTGGGTCCGCCATAGTTTCCATTGGCTTGCTGATACTGTTGATAGCCTCCCGGCATCCCACCAGGCATACCTCCCGGCATCCCACCAGGCATACCTCCCGGCATCCCACCAGGCATACCTCCCGGCATCCCACCAGGCATACCTCCGGGCACGCTTCCAGCGGCGGCACCGCCGTGCATCTTGGTCATGATGGGCGCGCACACGCGTTGCACCTCCTTCATCTTGTGCTCGTACTCGTCGCGCTCGGCGAGCGTGTTGTTGTCGAGCCAACGCAACGCCGCCTCGCACTCGGCGCGCACCGCGCTCTTGTCCTGCTCGCTGAGCCGCTCGCCCGCCTCCTCCACGGCCTGCTTCACGCCGAACACGTACGCCTCGAATTGGTTGCGCGTCGCCACGCGTTCACGCTGCTTCTCATCCTCAGCCTTGTAGCGCTCCGCCTCGGCGAGCATCCGCTCGATCTCCGCCGGGGAGAGCCGCCCGCGGTCGTTCTTGATCACGATGTTCTTGCTGCGACCCGTGCTGTTCTCCTTGGCGGACACGTTCATGATTCCATTCGCGTCGACATCGAACGTCACGTCGATTTTGGGCACGCCGCGCGGCGCTGGCGGGATTCCGGTCAGGTCGAACGTGCCCAGCAGGTTGTTGTCCTTGGTCATGGCGCGCTCGCCCTCGTACACCTGGATGGTGACCGCCGGCTGATTGTCCGAGTACGTGGTGAACGTCTGCGTCTGCTTGCACGGGATCTTAGAGTTGCGCTCGATGATCTTGGTCATGATGCCGCCGGCAGTTTCGATGCCGAGCGACAGCGGCGCCACGTCCACCAACAGCACGTCCTGGATGCGCGAGTCGCTCGAGCCGCTCAGCACGGCCGCCTGCACCGCGGCGCCGTACGCCACCGCCTCATCCGGATTGATGGACAGGTTCAGCTTCTTGCCGCAGAATAAGTTCTGCAGCAAGCTCTGGATCTTGGGGATACGCGTCGAGCCGCCGACGAGCACCACGTCGTGTATCTCGCTCTTGTCCAACTTTGCGTCCCTGAGCGCCTTCTCCACGGGTTCGAGCGTGTTGCGGAACAGGTCGGCGTTGAGCTCCTCGAAGCGCGCGCGCGACAGTCTAGTGTAAAAGTCGATGCCCTCGTACAGCGCGTCTATCTCGATGGTGGCCTCCGTGCTCGAGGAGAGTGTGCGTTTCGCGCGCTCGGCTGCGGTGCGAAGTCGGCGTAGGGCGCGCGGGTTCGCTCGCAGGTCCTTCTTGTACTTGCGCTTGAACTCGTCCGCGAGGAAGTCGACCAGACGGTTGTCGAAGTCCTCCCCGCCCAGGTGCGTGTCTCCGGCCGTCGCTTTCACCTCGAACAGCGAGCCCTCGTCGATGGTGAGAACGGACACGTCGAAGGTGCCGCCGCCCAAGTCAAATATGAGCACGTTGCGCTCCCCTTTCAGGTTCTTGTCGAGACCGTACGCGAGCGCGGCGGCCGTGGGCTCGTTGATGATGCGCAGCACGTTCAGCCCGGCAATGGCACCGGCGTCCTTGGTGGCCTGCCGTTGCGAGTCGTTGAAGTACGCCGGCACGGTGATGACCGCGTCGCGCACCGTGCTGCCCAGGTACGTCTCCGCGGTCTCCTTCATCTTGGTCAGAACCATGCTGCTGATCTCCTCGGGCGCGAACCTCTTCGTCTCTCCTTTCAAGTCCACTTGTATTTTGGGCTTGCCGCAGTCGTTGATCACTTTGAATGGCCAGTGTTTCATGTCCTGCTGGATCTTCGGGTCGTCAAACTTACGGCCGATCAGTCGCTTCGCGTCGAATACAGTGTTGTGAGGGTTCAGAGCCACCTGGTTTTTGGCAGCATCTCCGATCAGTCGTTCCGTATCGGTGAACGCGACATAAGATGGTGTCGTTCGGTTCCCTTGGTCGTTTGCGATTATTTCCACGTTTCCATGTTGCCAAACTCCAACACAAGAATACGTAGTTCCAAGATCTATTCCTATAGCTGGCATTTTGTCGATTTCCTAATTTCTTCTTTATTTCACTAACGATTGACAGGTAAAAATGTAAACTCCGTTTCGTGTTTCTACCGGTTCAAGTTGAACAGTTACGTTCGATTTCTCAAATAATTATGGCGCTCCGCCGAGAGGAGGGGTTTATATAGTCATCCGTACGGACCAATTGCGATGCAGTATTTGCTCGACGTTTCCAGAAGGCCAATCGCGAAACGTCTAGGGCGAACAGTCTCGTGTATTCTAGTATTAGAAGAGGACGCAGCTATAAGTTAAAAGGAGAGACTAATTTGTAGTGAAGCACAATGATAATTGAAATTTTAAGAAATATTCCAATATCGATTTATATACTCAACAATCGATTTTTTTTCGATTACTATATTTTCATATTTCTTTTGTCCTTAGATAAATTTGTACAATAATAATGCTTTTTAAATTTAGTTTTCAGTTTTATTCGCTTATTCTGTATTCATAAAAAAATATTATTTAGTATGTTTGAAAGGCAATACGCGTGTTTAATGTCCAGATTACATTCATGCGGTTACTTAAATAACTGTAAATTTATTATTTTACTTTTATTGTTTTAAATTAATCGATTGCACGGGATTTATGTAAGTGTCTTACATACATACATACACTAACACAAAACTACATAATTTCAATTCAATTCAATTCAAAAAGCGTCCATTTAGTATTAGTATACAGCAAAGTCGAATTTAGGGGTCATCTGGAAAGTAAGGCCAAAATGGCCTCCAAAAAGCTCGGTGTGCTGAACAGAGCGAAGCGGTACTTCACCCTTGGGCAACTCCTAATGCTTTACAAAGCTCAGGTGAGGCCCCATATGGAGTATTGCTCACATCTCTGGGCCGGCGCATCGAAATACCAACTGGACCCATTTGACTCCATCCAACGACGTGCTGTTCGTATTGTCAACGATCCCACTCTCACGGGCAGTTTAGAACCCCTCAGTGTTCGGAGGGATGTTGCGTCTCTCTGTGTGTTCTACCGCCTGTACAATGGAGAATGCTCTGAAGAATTGTTCAATATAATTCCCACCTCGGGTTTCTACAACCGCACCTCCCGTCACAGAAGCGCGGTCCATCCACATTTCCTAGATACGGAGGTGTCGCGTACTGTTCGGTTCAAAAATTATTTTATATCGCGAACCCGTAGGCTGTGGAACGAACTACCTCAAGAGGTAATTCCCATTAAACTACGACATGGGGTTCTTCAAGAGAGCTGTGAATAGGATTTTGCAAGGTCGGCGGCGCGCCCGCATACCCCCTGGTGTTGCAGGTGTCCATGGGCGGCGGTAACACTTGCCATCACGTGAGACCGCTTGCTCATCCGCCCTCTTCTCTATAAAAAAAAAAAAAAAATTTAAAAACTTAGTGGTCGAATTGAGGTAGGAGGTCTGAATTAGATAGCTTCACATTATGGTTCTTGAGGCTGTCGAACATTATAAAACAACCAATTATTATACTAATTTTTAGAAACATAACTAAAGTTGTAACAATAAACACAATTCTTTTCTTTCGATTTCTCAAATAACTATCTTCTTGACAATAAAAAAAACTACCGTAGGTATATTACGAATTACGTGGGGTACGAAATATGTTCTTAAATATAACTATTATTTGTTTATAAACAATAAAGTAAAATTGAACTATGACTTAGTCTCTTTTAACAATATTTGCATCAGAAACCTATTAATATTTCCCTTTTAGTCAATAACGTCGTCATACACAACATTTAATAATCTTGAGTTCTTGCTAACTAAGCTATATTTTTTGTTAATTGCATAAGCTTATGATTATAATTATGGTTAATTATGATTTGAAATATTCGATATGTTATAAAATAATCGATATTCACAAATCGTTATCGCGCATCACCACATCACTATTAGTATACCAAATGTTATATCAGCTGGCATAAGTGATAGGGACAGAGTTATAAGTAAAAACGAAAGAAAAGATTTTGTGTTGCTAGCGCTAGAAATTTGCATAAAGTTTGTGATATTAGAAATTACAAATTAAAAATAATTTTAATCTATACATATAGTAAAAGTACAAGGGTTTAGCCTGTACATTGATTTAATTTTAAAGAAAATTGGGGTCTTTAGAAGCTACAGAACCCAAAATGGTAGTTTTTAAAAATGTCTGTATGTGTGAGCATTACATAAAAGCTACTGAAATAATTTTGATTCTATTATCATTGTGCTTCACTACAAATTAGTCTCTCCTTTTAACTTATAGCTGCGTCCTCTTCTAATACTAGAATACACGAGACTGTTCGCCCTAGACGTTTCGCGATTGGCCTTCTGGAAACGTCGAGCAAATACTGCATCGCAATTGGTCCGTACGGATGACTATATAAACCCCTCCTCTCGGCGGAGCGCCATAATTATTTGAGAAATCGAACGTAACTGTTCAACTTGAACCGGTAGAAACACGAAACGGAGTTTACATTTTTACCTGTCAATCGTTAGTGAAATAAAGAAGAAATTAGGAAATCGACAAAATGCCAGCTATAGGAATAGATCTTGGAACTACGTATTCTTGTGTTGGAGTTTGGCAACATGGAAACGTGGAAATAATCGCAAACGACCAAGGGAACCGAACGACACCATCTTATGTCGCGTTCACCGATACGGAACGACTGATCGGAGATGCTGCCAAAAACCAGGTGGCTCTGAACCCTCACAACACTGTATTCGACGCGAAGCGACTGATCGGCCGTAAGTTTGACGACCCGAAGATCCAGCAGGACATGAAACATTGGCCATTCAAAGTGATCAACGACTGCGGCAAGCCCAAAATACAAGTTGTTGCGGACAGCCAAAAATGACATGAGTGAAACCAGTGTATTGTGATGTGCAGTGATTGCGTAGATACGTAACTATGTATATAATGTATAATTGTGTAGCGACGAGTACGCCCCATGTCTAGAATAAGCCTATTATGTACCGTGTGTAGCTTAAGAACCTTATGTATATGTATAGGATGTAAGGATAATTGTGTATAGTAACGTAAGATGTAGTAAATAAAGAGAATTTGATACAAGTTGCTCAATAAAGAGAGATGCGAGGGAGGTGTTATAACTGAGGGCCTACGTACATGAGAGATTAGAGATAGCACGCTACACTAACATGAGAGGCCTACACGACCTAAAACCCCATACAAATAGTTACTGAGTAAATAAATGCAGAAAGTTAAATATTGATAGAAAACAAATCCCATGCGGGCGCTTCTCACGTGGGAGAAGCGACGCCGAGTACAACATCTGGCGCATGGCGTTTTCTCGGAATTAGGTCGTGTAGAAACCAACGCGCTAGAGCGAGAGGTACGCATGGGCGCTTCCCACGTGGGGGAGCAAGACAAGACGAGAGTACCGTTACGGCGACTCCGGAAACGGCTCGCCGTAACAATGGGGACTGCGCGAGGTAGCGTGCTATTGGACAAAAGGGCGGAAACCCTCGGTTGTAAACATCCCTTGTTGAGCAGCTTGTATTGAGAATATAAATGGGGCCAATCTGGCCGAAATACACAGTCGTCAAACAGCAGTCCTACGAGTATCACTTCGACCACCCGGCACCTCAAGAAAACCCTCCGACTAGCCGACCTCAAGAGAACCCCGCATACATGAAGAGCGAGCGGCATACAATCATTTAAGTTGGGCACTCGGATGCCTCGTCTGTCGTCACCCGCCGCCGCGAACACTAGCGCGTCTTTCGCTCGTATACGACCGGTCGGCCCGCCGAGCCATTATTAGTGCGCCGGTCGTCAACAAGCTGGTCCTTCGAGTAGCCGGATCTGTGCAGCTACATTGCACCATCAGCACCACAACGTTCCGGCCATGAAGACGCGCAGTAATTCGCGAAGCGAGTCGGGCTACGATACCGCGTTACCGCCCGCACAGCCGTCGCCCGCCGCGACGGCCCGCGTTACCGCCGTCGCCTCCGACGCCGCGAGGGGCACCGTCACCGCTGACGTGTTGCCACGACACGCGATCGCCACTTCCACGAGGGAAGCCGCGAGAGAGCCGGCTCTCCGCCATGCCGCCGCTACCGCCCCGCCGCAGGGGGCGGCGCTGGATGAGCGTTCCCAGCGCGGCATGCGCACGTTCGCCGAGCCGCCGCGTTCGCCGTCGAGGACGTCGGGCAGCACCGTGCAGCCCGCGTTGCCCGCCCGCGAGCGAGAGCCATACGCGTCGTCGCGGGTACCATCCCCGGAGGGGTACAGTCACATCAGGGGGGGGGGACATGCCGCTACAGCTAGCGTACCGGGGGGAGGACGCGTCAACGAGTCGTCGCGCCTCATCGCCTACATACAGTGCATCAAGGCGCACTGTACGATCACGGCGCTCCACAGCTAGCCTAGCGGCGCAGAGGAAAGCCGCCGAAGTAGCCGCAGAAGCCCGCCTAGCCGCAATACAGAAGAAGGAGTTAGAAATAGAAGCTAGGCTGGTGCGGAATCAATTAGAGCTGGACTTGGCTAATATAGACGCGGAGGAATCGGACCGAGGCAGCGCTGTTGATGCACACTCACGCGTCAGCAGCTGGATCCAGAATGCGACGGACCCGGTCAATCCACGGGGGGAGCGCGGGGACCTCGACAACGTGTGTCTGAGGGAGAACTGGCCTGCAACTCCAGCACCATGGGAAGATCGGGAGAAGCGGATCGACAGGGAGCCACACCGACGCCGCGGAGACGACTGTCGACGAGAACCCAGCGGGGACAGAGGCGCGGCCACAGAGGGGCCACGATGGGCGAATGAACGAGACAACATTCGTCGCGCCAGATCGCCTACGCCGGAACGAGAGCGGGGCACGAGGCAGCTCGTAGAGGCGCTGGACAGAGTCACGAGGATGCGTCCACCGCCACGCCAAGCCATGGAGCTGCCACCATTCTCCGGAGCAGCAACAGAGTGGCTGCCATTTAAAGCGGCGCTGAGAGATTCGACGCAGATATGTCGACTCACGCCAGCGGAAAACTTAGCGCGCCTGCGCGCAAGCCTGAGGGGAGAAGCACGCGAAGCAGTGGCAGCGCTATTATACACGGCCTCAGATCCAGAACTCATCGTCCAAGCTCTGGAACGATGCTTCGGCCGGCCGGAGACTATAGTGTACAAGGCGCTGGAAGATTTAAAGAAGCTGCCGCGGCTGAACTCAGCAGCGGACCTAAACAAATTCGCAGTTCGGGTCCAAAACATAGTCAGCGTGTTGGCCACAGTGGACAAAAGGGGCTATCTACAAAACCCCATGCTCGCCCAAGAAGTGGTAGAAAAGCTCAGCCCGCACCTAATGAGCAGGTGGTGCGACTACGCCTACGAACACGGGGAAGGCGGTGAAGCAGAGATCGTCACCTTATCGCGGTTCCTGTCACGTGAAGCGGATCGGGCGGCCCTATACACCCGCCCGGCCCAGCTACCCATCGCAACGAGCGCGCCCAGAAGGAACGAGGCGCGCGCAGCTCCCGCAAGCGCACCACGCCGTGTGACTTATAAAGCGGCGTACCACACAGCCGACGCAGCCGTCACATGTCTTTGCTGCGGAGAGGGGCACCGCACCACCAGCTGCAAGAAGCTGAAGGAGATGGCAATGGACTCGCGATGGGAGTGGGCGAAGAAGAACAACGTCTGCTTCAAGTGCATCGGCGAGCGGCATCGACGATCATCGTGCCGCGCTAGAGCATGCGGCGTCAACGGGTGTCGCCGCCCCCACCACCCACTACTTCACAGCGAGCGATCAGGCCCAGCCCCACCGGCCCCAGAGCGGGGAGAGGAAACAGAGCCGGCGGAAGCAGTACTGTCAACGCACAGCGACACAGCAAGCGACGTCCTACTAAAGGTATGTCCGGTGACAGTAAGCGGACCGCGGGGCAAGGCACACACGTACGCGCTACTAGACGAGGGCTCCACGGTGACCCTGATGGATGAAGCCCTGGCCCAGGAAGTCGGATTGGACGGACCGACACAAGCCCTAAAAATAAGAGGAGTGGGCACAAGCCTAGAACAGGCTACAAGTAAGCGCGTCACGTGCACCATACGCGGTCCCGGCGAGAGGAGTCTACAAATAACCGCCCGGACACTTAACGGCCTCAAACTGAGAGGCCAACGGATACCCAGCGTGCGCCGATACGACCATCTGAGAGATTTGCCGTTGTCTTCACGTCGAGAAGCTACGCCGCGCATATTGATGGGCGCGGATAACTGGGCAGCGATCGTAACACGTGAGTTACGGGTCGGCGGACACAGCGAGCCCGCAGCATCGAGGACGCGCCTGGGATGGGTATTACACGGCACGATGCCACGCCGTGTAATACGCGAGAGCGAAGACACAGTGCTGCACGTGACAGCCACACAAAGTAGGGACCGTGTGGAGGATCTTGTACGTGAGCACTTCCGCATAGACGCGCTGGGCGTGTCGCGAGCTGAGAAGGTGAGCGCCGAGGACGAGCGCGCAGAACGCATCTTCGCGAAAACAGTACGGCGAGTAAACGGCCAATACGAGGTGGGCCTACCGTGGCGGGAAGACAGCGTCGCCATGCCCCCGAACTACGGCGACGCGCTGAAAAGGCTAAACGCCATCGAGAGGAAGATGCGGCGAGATCCAGACTTCGGGCGCAGGTACATGGCAGAGATCGACAACCTGTTAGCAAAAGGTTACGCCGAGAAGTGCGACGGGTCCGAATCCGACAGCCCGTTGCAGTGGTACCTGCCGCACTTCGCCACAAGGAACGTGAACAAGCCCGAGAAGATAAGGCTCGTATTCGACGCGGCGGCCACATCGTGCGGGATAAGCCTCAACGACCGACTACTAGAGGGCCCGGATCTACTCAAGTCACTTCCGGGCATACTGTGGCGTTTCCGAGAGCGGCGCGTAGCGGTCACCGCAGACATCGAGGAAATGTTCCTCCGAATAAAGATACGGAGAGAGGATCAGCCGGCGCAAATGTTCCTGTGGCGAGACAATAAGGGCGCGCCGATTAAGTACAAGATGACGTCGTTGATATTCGGGGCGTCGAGTTCGCCGTTCCTGGCACACAGCGTGCGCAACATCAACGCACGCGAACACGAGGCAGAGTTCCCGGAAGCGGCGGGCGCTATCACGGACAGTCATTACATGGATGACTACGTGGACAGCTTCGAAACAGAGCAAGAGGCCGTCAAAACGGCCAACGACGTCATCACGGTCCACGCCAAAGCAGGGTTCCACATCAGAGGGTGGAACTCCAACAGCGCGCACGTACTGGCGCATATCCCGGAAGCTCACCGCGGCGCGAGAACAAGGACACTCGGTCCAACAATGGTGGACCGCACACTGGGTCTCCTGTGGGACGCGCAGGAGGACACGCTGGGCTTCAACACGGCCATACACCGAGTACCAGCCGACGTGCGAGAAGGCCGCAGAGCGCCCACGAAGAGAGAGATGCTCAGCGCGGTCATGTCGTTATACGACCCGCTGGGGTTGCTGAGCCACTTCACAATAAAGGCGAAGATACTGCTGCAGCAACTATGGCGCCTGAAACTCGGCTGGGACGAGGCCATACCCGCGGAAGACGCCAGGAGCTTCAGCACGTGGCTGGAGGCGCTGACAGAGACGGCGAGCCTGCGCATCCCACGCGCCTACTTCACCTCGACGCCGGACCAACTCGAGCTACATGTGTTTTGCGACGCCAGCAGAGAGGCGTACGCAGCGGCGGCATACTGGCGCGCCACAACAAGGGACGGCGTGCGAGTCGCGCTAGCCGCCGCCAAAGCAAAGGTGGCGCCGCTGAAGTCGCTGACGGTGCCGCGACTGGAACTACAGGCGGCAACGATCGCAGTCCGGCTCGCCAAGACCGTATGCGGCGAGCATAGGTTCCGTGCCATCGACTCGGTTACATACTGGACCGACGCAACTACGGTGCTGCAATGGATACGGACAAACGCGAAGAAGTATACGCCGTACGTCGCACACCGTCTCGGCGAAATCGAAGAAGAGTCAAACCCACAACAATGGCGGTGGGTTCCGACGGCAGAGAATGTGGCGGACGACGCAACCAGGGCGTCGTATAACCACGTTCCCGTCGCAACGGAACGTTGGTTCACCGGGCCGGCCTTCCTGCAATTGGAGGAAAGCGAGTGGCCGCGAGAAGACGAAGAGGCCTACCCACCACCACCCGAAGCAGTGTTCCACGTGGAAGACGTCGAGAGAAGCCACGACCACTTACCCGACGTGACCAGGTTCTCCAACTTCCGGCGATTAATGCGAAGCACCGCATATGTGCTATTTTTTACAGATAAGCTGAGGAAGAGGGGAACGCAGCTAGAGGCCAGACACATAGAGCGAGCCACGGCGCTGTGGGTCAACAGGGCACAGGCAGACAGCTTCGGGGCAGAGGTGGAAGCCCTGCGGCGAGGCGACTCCATCAAGAGGACGAGTCGCCTATTCACCATAGACCCCTACCTGGTAGGGGACGTGCTGCGCGTCAGAGGGCGGATCGAGGCGGCCGACGTCCCGACGGACACGAAATCGCCGATCATCTTGGACGGGCGACATCCATTCACCCGTCTACTAGTCGCCGACGCGCATCGTCAAGCGGGCCACGCGAACAACGAGCGCGTGGTCAACGATCTGCGGCAACGGTACTGCATATTGGGGCTGCGGCCTACAGTGAGGGCCGCCGCACGCAGCTGCCAGTGGTGTCGCGTTAGAAGAGCGACGCCGCGCACCCCAGCGCCGGGCGACTTGCCGCCCGCGCGGGTCACCGTGCATCAACGTCCGTTCACGCACTGTGGCGTGGACTACTTCGGCCCGATGACCGTGACGATCGGGAGGCGCCGCGAGAAGAGATGGGGCGCGCTATTCACCTGCATGGCGACGCGCGCCGTGCACCTGGAGTTGGTCGCTAGTCTGACATTAGACTCGGCGATCATGGCAATACGACGGATGGCAGCGCGCCGCGGCTGGCCGGGTACCATGTACTCGGACAATGGCACTAACTTCCGCGGCGCCGACAGCGAGCTACGTGCGGCTTACAACGAGTGGGAGCCGCAACTACGAGACTACGCAACAGAGCGGGGAGTGCGGTGGATCTTCATCCCACCAGGCGCGCCACACATGGGTGGCGCTTGGGAGCGCCTGGTACGCAGCGTGAAGGTCGCACTCCACGCTACACTGAACGAGAAGGCGCCTAAAGAGGAGGCGCTACAGACACTGCTGACGGAGGCCGAGCACTCAGTCAACGCCCGGCCTCTGACCCACGTTGCTGTTGGGCCCGACGACGCGGAGGCGCTGACCCCGAACCACTTCCTGTTGGGGTCATCATCGGGCCTACCCCTCACCGGCCCGTGCACAGAAGCGGACAGATCCACATGGCGAAGGACCCAGGCGCTCGCCGACCACTTCTGGCGGCGCTGGGTCGCGGAGTATCTGCCCACATTGGTACCACGAGGACGAGCAGCGGACGACGTGCGACCGCTGCAGCAAGGGGACCTCGTGGTGATCGTCGACGCACAATTGCCGCGCAACGTGTGGCCGCGCGGCATCGTGGAGAGAGTCTTCCCTGGGCGAGACGGGAAGGTGCGGACGGCGGTGGTGCGGACAGGCGGAGGATCATTCCTGAGGCCGGTGACGAAACTGGCTGTCCTCCCTGTGGAGCGAGAGGCTGCGACGAGTCTTCGCCGGGGGGAGAATGTTGCGGACAGCCAAAAATGACATGAGTGAAACCAGTGTATTGTGATGTGCAGTGATTGCGTAGATACGTAACTATGTATATAATGTATAATTGTGTAGCGACGAGTACGCCCCATGTCTAGAATAAGCCTATTATGTACCGTGTGTAGCTTAAGAACCTTATGTATATGTATAGGATGTAAGGATAATTGTGTATAGTAACGTAAGATGTAGTAAATAAAGAGAATTTGATACAAGTTGCTCAATAAAGAGAGATGCGAGGGAGGTGTTATAACTGAGGGCCTACGTACATGAGAGATTAGAGATAGCACGCTACACTAACATGAGAGGCCTACACGACCTAAAACCCCATACAAATAGTTACTGAGTAAATAAATGCAGAAAGTTAAATATTGATAGAAAACAAATCCCATGCGGGCGCTTCTCACGTGGGAGAAGCGACGCCGAGTACAACATCTGGCGCATGGCGTTTTCTCGGAATTAGGTCGTGTAGAAACCAACGCGCTAGAGCGAGAGGTACGCATGGGCGCTTCCCACGTGGGGGAGCAAGACAAGACGAGAGTACCGTTACGGCGACTCCGGAAACGGCTCGCCGTAACAATGGGGACTGCGCGAGGTAGCGTGCTATTGGACAAAAGGGCGGAAACCCTCGGTTGTAAACATCCCTTGTTGAGCAGCTTGTATTGAGAATATAAATGGGGCCAATCTGGCCGAAATACACAGTCGTCAAACAGCAGTCCTACGAGTATCACTTCGACCACCCGGCACCTCAAGAAAACCCTCCGACTAGCCGACCTCAAGAGAACCCCGCATACATGAAGAGCGAGCGGCATACAATCATTTAAGTTGGGCACTCGGATGCCTCGTCTGTCGTCACCCGCCGCCGCGAACACTAGCGCGTCTTTCGCTCGTATACGACCGGTCGGCCCGCCGAGCCATTATTAGTGCGCCGGTCGTCAACACAAGTGGACTTGAAAGGAGAGACGAAGAGGTTCGCGCCCGAGGAGATCAGCAGCATGGTTCTGACCAAGATGAAGGAGACCGCGGAGACGTACCTGGGCAGCACGGTGCGCGACGCGGTCATCACCGTGCCGGCGTACTTCAACGACTCGCAACGGCAGGCCACCAAGGACGCCGGTGCCATTGCCGGGCTGAACGTGCTGCGCATCATCAACGAGCCCACGGCCGCCGCGCTCGCGTACGGTCTCGACAAGAACCTGAAAGGGGAGCGCAACGTGCTCATATTTGACTTGGGCGGCGGCACCTTCGACGTGTCCGTTCTCACCATCGACGAGGGCTCGCTGTTCGAGGTGAAAGCGACGGCCGGAGACACGCACCTGGGCGGGGAGGACTTCGACAACCGTCTGGTCGACTTCCTCGCGGACGAGTTCAAGCGCAAGTACAAGAAGGACCTGCGAGCGAACCCGCGCGCCCTACGCCGACTTCGCACCGCAGCCGAGCGCGCGAAACGCACACTCTCCTCGAGCACGGAGGCCACCATCGAGATAGACGCGCTGTACGAGGGCATCGACTTTTACACTAGACTGTCGCGCGCGCGCTTCGAGGAGCTCAACGCCGACCTGTTCCGCAACACGCTCGAACCCGTGGAGAAGGCGCTCAGGGACGCAAAGTTGGACAAGAGCGAGATACACGACGTGGTGCTCGTCGGCGGCTCGACGCGTATCCCCAAGATCCAGAGCTTGCTGCAGAACTTATTCTGCGGCAAGAAGCTGAACCTGTCCATCAATCCGGATGAGGCGGTGGCGTACGGCGCCGCGGTGCAGGCGGCCGTGCTGAGCGGCTCGAGCGACTCGCGCATCCAGGACGTGCTGTTGGTGGACGTGGCGCCGCTGTCGCTCGGCATCGAAACTGCCGGCGGCATCATGACCAAGATCATCGAGCGCAACTCTAAGATCCCGTGCAAGCAGACGCAGACGTTCACCACGTACTCGGACAATCAGCCGGCGGTCACCATCCAGGTGTACGAGGGCGAGCGCGCCATGACCAAGGACAACAACCTGCTGGGCACGTTCGACCTGACCGGAATCCCGCCAGCGCCGCGCGGCGTGCCCAAAATCGACGTGACGTTCGATGTCGACGCGAATGGAATCATGAACGTGTCCGCCAAGGAGAACAGCACGGGTCGCAGCAAGAACATCGTGATCAAGAACGACCGCGGGCGGCTCTCCCCGGCGGAGATCGAGCGGATGCTCGCCGAGGCGGAGCGCTACAAGGCTGAGGATGAGAAGCAGCGTGAACGCGTGGCGACGCGCAACCAATTCGAGGCGTACGTGTTCGGCGTGAAGCAGGCCGTGGAGGAGGCGGGCGAGCGGCTCAGCGAGCAGGACAAGAGCGCGGTGCGCGCCGAGTGCGAGGCGGCGTTGCGTTGGCTCGACAACAACACGCTCGCCGAGCGCGACGAGTACGAGCACAAGATGAAGGAGGTGCAACGCGTGTGCGCGCCCATCATGACCAAGATGCACGGCGGTGCCGCCGCTGGAAGCGTGCCCGGAGGTATGCCTGGTGGGATGCCGGGAGGTATGCCTGGTGGGATGCCGGGAGGTATGCCTGGTGGGATGCCGGGAGGTATGCCTGGTGGGATGCCGGGAGGCTATCAACAGTATCAGCAAGCCAATGGAAACTATGGCGGACCCACTGTGGAAGAAGTCGATTAGAGAAATAAGGAAGCAAACTTGTGGCATTTTACTTATTTAAGTAGTAGTACCTACCTCTCTATTTATAAGACTGATTTATTTATTTTTTCTTAATAAACTGATTGATTAGTTTATATTAGTTGTTTGATCATGATGATTAAATAAAATGAATATTTTATAAACATATGTTGTTTCATTAATTTCATGCCGTATACGATTATAAATTTAATAATTTTAGACTCATTATTATACATTATACCATTATCTACTAATTAAATACTCGAAAAAAACTTTTTGTTTTAATTGAAACTGAAACAAAGTGAATTTGGAAAGAAATTCACCTTAAACGTTTTTAAATTTACCCATTTTTGTTTGGTCACTTAGGCGCCAGTATTTGCTATCCTCTATGCAAAATCTCACTTCTGCCTTAACCGCGCTATTTGACTTTTCTAATTTAGATTACGTTTTGGTGGGAATGTCAAATATTGATAGAAGGCGCTAAAAACTCCTTTTTCATTTTCAATGTAGGTAGGGGAACCCGGGGTAGAACGGGGTACCGGGGCGGAACGGGAAAGAGACGTTGTGCTCGCTACAGGCAACAGAGATGCGTGACCATCGCGCACAACGTTCGGTCCGCTGTGCTGCGCTATACGGAGTGGCCGCTGTCAGTGTGAGAGTGCGCTTAGTTTGGATTTTATCGAAGGTCGACGAAAAAGCTTGCAAATTTTAATTTTGCTATGCAATACCAAGGTAATTACACTATACACTATTCTGTGTTCGGATATTAACATTACATGTTTGTTTAAACATACTTTTGACTAACTAAACGTCTAGTGATAACTCAAGTCCAATAAATATAACCGGTCATAACACTCGTGTTTACGTGAACGGTGCGTCGGGGCACAATGGGTGGGGCACAATGGGGTATACCCCGTTCCGCCCCTTAAATATTTGTACTTCTCATATAAATACGCATTTTTATTTCATCTGCAGATGGTGCGTTCATATATAAGAAAAACTAGCCGACAGTCCTGTCCTGGTCTACATTGCTAATCCCGTTGCCAAAAGTGAAAGCTGGAATGAAAAGAGTTACAAGAAAGGGTGGAAAAACGGCAATCCTGACCGCTTCACCTTACAAGACTGAATTAGAAGAATCTATTAAAAAGACACAAAATATCAATAAAGCGAAAGTAGAAAAAAATAAACAAGACTGACGTTAAAAGGTAAAGAAGACATACCTGAAGGAATGAAAGCTAAGCCAAAGAAACAAAAAAGAATCAGAACTACACCTGAAGAACACTCAGAAGACGTAGAAAATTTTAAACAAAAACAAAGATGAAACAAGAAGAAAGAATCGGAACTGAATCTGAAGAAAGCTCGGAAGATGAAGACGCGATCTGCTTGTATTGCCATGATTTATACTCCAAGTCCAATGAAGGCTAGTGGTCTTATAGCATTTGTAAAAAATGGGCACATTTGGCGTGTGCTGGTCTAAATAGTGACGACGATGACAGTGTTCTCATCTGTGAACTATGCCAATAATTAGTACCCCATCGTGCCCCGGGTTCATTTCCCATTGTACCCGGGGGGTGGGGCAGAATGGGAAATTTCCCTTTATTTTTCAAACAATATTTTTTCAAAGTGATCATTAATTTAGATAAGTTTAGCTTTAATTTCCTTGTAGAGAAAGAAGTAAATAAACCTACAAATTGCCAAATAATGGTGTTGTTTCATTCAAACTCTCACAAATTGTGACCAAAGCTTAGCTATCCCGTTCCACCCCGGGTTCCCCTACAGTTTAGTTCATTTTTAATTTTAAAATGTTCCGCATTTAATTATTTTATAATGTTAAATTAGCAAAGGACTCGACTTTAATGATTTTTTTGTTTGACGTTAGTTGACTTGAGTGACAGTGACAGCAGATTTAGTGTTATAAATAGCTACAACAATATTTAGGCTGACTTTGTAGGTAGAGCCTACTTCTTTCGGTTCTTTTCAGTATTCTTGTTTTGTCTATAATTTACCGTGTTTTATTGAAAGCTAAACATGTAATCAAGACACAGTATAATGTAGTCTTAACCTTTATTATAAATATTAAAGAAAATAAAACTTGATATATGAGTGTTGGCAACAAAATGGACATTTTTATCAAGATCCCTTTACCAGGGTCCTCCGATTCCACGGAGAACGATCAACCGACACCTGAATCCATCAGTAATGTAAATACATTAAGGAAATATACGTGAAATATTACATTACATATTACATTACATATTACTTACATTGCTTAGACTCATTTCTTTGTTGTACAAAAGTGATGATCATAATATCTTATACATAATTTTTATATATTTTCTACTACTGGGCATATTCTTGCTACAAAAAGTCTCTGATTTAACCTACATTTCATACTTCATTACAAAAGCCATGAAATTGATGATTTATATATTTTGGACAACTAGTCATAATATTGTTCTTCCTGCTTAACCTAAATTTTATACTTCACTAAGTATAATAAAAATGAGTACACTTAGCAGCTCTCACTTGAATTCTGTATTGTGTGTCCAGACCTACTACACAGGAACTTCGATTATTTAAAGTAAGAGGGATTTGGCAAAAACCAATACCAGCCAGTACAAGATATAGGCCTATCAGCAGTGATTATGCTGATACTGATTTACTATATACACCGTCCCTGCCGGTGGAGATGTGAACGTCACCCTTCTTACACCGTGAACACACACTGGCCTTCAGCCAACACTTTTATCAAGTATCGGCACGTGGCTGGGGGCTTCTCACCGACTTGTGTTCCTGTGGTACCCTCCCAAAGCAACACCCAAAGCCGATTCATTCCCCCAGTCTACCGGCGGGGGAGCCCTTAGGTTCGTTGCTGCACGCACTCTGCTCATGGCTGAGCACCTCCTCGGCTTGCCCTAAACTATATATGTCTGGTGACCCTTGAAAGGCCATTGGGGCCACAAGAATTTAGCCATTCCAAAAAAAATACTGGTTATGGTTATATTTTATGTATAAGAGTATGGTCCATGCAAGGTTGTGTAGGTTAAATTAGTAATGTTAAACTATTAGTGACCATTTTTTTCATATAATACTATAGACCACATTTGTTATTAAAGTTTATCATTTTGAATTTTAGCTTGCTCCACAGTTGTATTAATAAAATATGCTTTTTCATTCTCTCTGGCACTAAAATAGTAAATCCAATTACATAGCTTGACTGGCATGGTTAAGTTCCAATTTCTTAATATGGCTGTTCATATTTATAATTTTCTTAATATTCAATGATTCTGGGTTAAGCTATGTAATTGGCCTAAATGAGAAAGAGAGAACATATTTTTTTTATTGTAACTGCCCACAATATTTAAAAATCAGGATGATATAGACTTATTATAACAAATATACTTTATGGGATTGATGTATTTTTTTTTGTTTTTGACATTACTTTTGCAATTAACATCATTTACTGAGGTGACTTTTTACTTTTATTGGAGTAAAAAAAAATTGATGAATTGTAGTCAACTCTGCTTTGTTTACGTAAACACTTAAATTGTTCTTTTTAAATTTATTCAGAAAATAATATTTTTTTCAGACAAATACAAAATCTTCAAAAATGGATACATTGGCACCAGATCATAGCAAACCAATTCTGATGCCATCTCGAAAGGGCGTGGAAAATGCCAAAAAAAGGCTCCGAGCCTTCTCTATCCAGAAGAAAACTCCGCTTAAATCTCCTATGATGCTACCAAAGCCTGTAACAAGCAGTGGATGTAAGTATTTTGTGTATTAATTTTCTTAGGCTTAGGATATAACCTAACAGGTGACATTAATGTTGTGGAAATGATCACTCAATGCTCAAGCACTGAGTGAATGCTTATGTACATTTAAAACTGAGTGTTAAATGCTTATGAGCATTATAGTACAAGTTTAAAATGGTTAGGGTGTGTGTTAACAATATGTTTGCTGCCATGACCTACGGCAGACTAATCGTTTCGCCAGTTTAAGGTTCTTAAGGTATATTAGCATTGACTTAGCACTCGAATGCTCTCATCACTAATTTTTAGAACACTAGCTGACATAATACATTCAGGTTTGATTTAGTCACTAACATGTATTCAAGAGTTGTAATAATAAAATCTTGTAACTATGTGATTATTGTTGGAATCACAAATAAGTAATGAAAAATGAGTAATGATACAAATGAGGGTAATCAAAGGTCTCAACAATCAATGACATTAAATTCAAATCTACCCAGATCTACTGAATCAACTGCAATGATTAATTCCCCAATAACAGAATCAGGTTGTTTGGAAGTCATATTAAATATATGGAAAGGCATATTAATGTACATGGAACAACAAATCTTCAGTTGCATCTGAATTGCAAGACCAGTCAGTCAGAATGAGAAGTATTGGTTGCAATGTGATGATCAATCTCCTACTGTGAAAGCTGCAATGTTATTAAACTAGTTTGTAATAGTACGTAGATACAACTGGCATATGTGTAGTATACCCAGTTTCAATTTTGATTTGACTGGACTGGGGTAAAATAAAAAAAAAATATAAATCAAATAAAAAAAAATAGATATTAATTTATATATATTTTGCGTTAGCCCTAAAAACTAAGAAAGTGTTGTATCTTAATCTTTCTTTAGTCTAAGAAGACACATTGAAACAATAGATAAACACATTGAATTGAAAAATCCACATTTTTGAAAACTATTTTATATCTTATAAATTTACAATATTCTCAGCCACAACAACTGTGTTGATCGGCAAGTTAAGCAGTGTGAAGACAACACCCAAGCCTCCGCCGATAGATGAAGAGAAGAGGCTGCCGAAACCACCTAAGCCAGGGACACATCGGAGACCACTTCAAGGTAAAATACTGGCTTCAGTCGGGCGATTTTCATCTGTGTGAAAATGTCGTCTTCACTGAAATTCTTCAAAAACACATTTCCTAGAAAAAATTTTCAGGCAGAAATATTTAATTACCGCACGAACTTCGATTTTCTCCATTTTGCACACTAATAAAATTCCTGCCAAATGTAAACAACGAAAAAAAATATTGATGACAGTTTTTTTTTAATTCTTTTGGCACTGGCTACTACTGAATTGGAGATTCGAATGAAATAGAATGCATTCCTATAATTTAATGTAAAGTATCCGATTCTAGAAACTTATTGATCAACTTAGTACAATGCTGCAATGAAATATCACCTCTTTCCAGCTACTTGGAAAGAAGCCGTCGTCATCGGCATCCACAAATCGGGTAATCACCGCTCGATACCCTCTTTTTATAGACCCATTAGCCTATTGAAAACAATGGCTAAAATCTACAAAAAAATTCTCCTTTCTCGCTTACTGAGTCACATAAACTCAAAAGGACAACTCATTGATGAACACTTCGGCTTTAGAGCCAAATACTTGTGTCCAACAGGTGTACCGAATAACGGAGTACACGCATCTCAACTAAAGGAGACCCTTTAAGACCCCGGCTGTCTTTGACGTAGTGAAGGCTTTTTATAAGGTGTGGCACAACGGTTTAATCTATAAACTGTACCAACTGGAGGTGTCTGAAAGTTTTATTCTCGTCATTCGAGACTACCTTACCTTTCGCTACAGAGTTGAAGACAATGTCCAGTCTTCGCCCAATCTGAGCTGGAGTCCCCCAGGGTTCCATTCTAGCCATTCTAGTCTCCTCACCCGTCGAATATAGCTTGCCCTCTTTGTGGATGACACCGCCCTCTATCCCTCTGATAGGAACCTACGAAGTGTATCTCTACGGTTCCAACGCGCAGTCACCGCCCTCGGCGAGTGGTTTGTGAGGTGGAGGATAGAAGTCAACCCAGAGAAAAGTGCAGCTATTTGCTTCCCTTACCCATGGGTAACCCTTGTAGCCTTAGACCCCGTCTCTCCCCACTCCCGATAGCCCTTTGCAGTTAAACTATGCCTTGGCTTAGGAAGACCAAATATCTCGGAGTCTTTCTATACCATCGATTGACCTTCCGAGAACACATAAAATCCCTCCGGAACCGAGTCGTCTTTGTTCTCAGTCGCCTCAATCCCCTCATGGGCAGGAGAAGTAAGATGTCGCTTAGAAATAAGCTGACATTGTACAAAACCTGTGTACGTCCCATAATGACCATCGCCACCGTTGTCTTTGCACACGCAGCCCCCCGCGACATTATAATGCTACAAACCCTCCAAAATAGATTCGTGCGTGAGGCCGTGGCTGCCCCGTGGTACTCACGCAATGTCGACCTCCACAAGGATTTAGTACTTCCCTCCATCGTCGAATACGTCCACCCAACACTATTACTACAGAGTCCCTCACCATCCCTAGTAATTGCCAACCTAACCTATGTCCCCGACAAGAATACCTCTCCCCGTTACCGTTGTCGTCCTTGGCACGTCCTAGACGACCCCGATGACCAAATTACTGCTGATAATGCGCTTCTTACTCTACACTCACACATTACATATAATACACCGTCCCCACCGCCAGAGATGAGCACGTCCCCCTCGCTACTCCGTCAACACACCGACCTTCAGCCAACACTTTTCCCAGGTATCGGCACGTGCCTGGGCGCTTCTCATCGACTCGCGATCCCGCGGTGCCCTCCCAAAGCATTAGTAAATTCAGTAATCGAATTAATAAATTCATACACTTCTAACATTTTACTCATTGTCAGACTACGTTACAAATATCCGGTATAGGTATTCAGTATCTTGAACTACATCACTATCTTTAAAAAATAAAAAGTGACACACGACGTAACATTGTAACAGCGCGTCACGGATTGAAAAAATAATAGTTTTCTTAGTTATTAAAAAATATTTCGGGTTCCAAACATTTACGTTTATTGTTAGTGTAAAATTGCCCTACTCTGACATTTTCGCGTGAAATTTGTTTTGAGAGCGCGTATTAACGATGAAAATATTTTTGTACGCCACTTTAAAGTTAACTCAACCAACTGTTCATGAACTGTCAAATCGGAAATCTTACGACGGCGTAATTATACATACTTATTACGATGTAATAAGTATCTAATATCTAACAATAGCTAACTTAGCTAATTTGTACAGCTCCTTGGCCATATTCGGTGTTTCCCAACCTGGGGTCCGCGGACCGTGGGGGTCCGTAGGTACATCTCTTAGTTAGAATATAAAAAATGAGGTGAATTAAATATTTTAAATAAATAATTAAATTAAATTAAATAATTAAATATTATGAATTTCATGTATCACTGCGGAGATGGGATCACCCGCGGATGAGGCGCGTTAGAAAGTGGGATGTAGTTACACATACATTTACTTGGCGCCTCTTTAGTTTTTATTAATTAATAGAAATATCCAGTAATTCTGTTCTGAAAGAGAATTTTATAGAATTCTTGTTATCCAGTTTTTGGGTAAATTTAAAGAAAGATTATTTGGAAATAGAATTAGCACTGAGATAGTTACCTACTGCTGTTTTCGACAACATACGTGAATGAAACATACGTGAATTTCAAATGTTTACTACTATTATTATTAACAAAAACTAATCCTACCCACAGATTCATATGAAGAGCTTCAGAAGAAAACACTTAGTGAGATCGAAGATATGAAGCGAAAGATGGAGTTAGTGGAGCTTGGCATACCACTGGGCCTTATTTGTCCCACTGCCAATGAAGGCCCGGGCTCTGTAAAGGCCATGCCTACAAAAGCCATGCCTCCTATCAAGAATTTCTTAGGTAAGCAAGTGTCACAACATTACTCACAGAGGGATAGATAATGCAAGGTCCCACTACTCGCGCTGCTCGTACAGACTGTTCCCACCCGTGTCGCTGGCAAGTCGTTGTTACAAAACACGAGAATGCCTAATTGCACTATAATCAATTGTAAAAACTGGTCAATAGTGGTGAACCGAGTCAAGAGAGAACATCTCTCTTCATTGGTGAGTGGGTTCACATTGCTATCCCATTGCTATCCCATTTATTCATTATGTGACACGCTTGGTTTCCGTCCAATTTCACGAACTTGCGTTTGGTGTGTCTATGACAATACTATTCTGCTTTTTTGGCTTGTATTTGAACGAGCAGCAAAAATAGACTAAATGAACAGCAAATCATGATTAACAAAACAAACTATTTTACCGACTATTTTTGTTTAATTACTGAAATAAACGATTTTTCATTACTGAGAAATTGTCAACACAAAGTCGCCGCATATCTTTATTGTCAACAGAGAACGTAAACCTAACTCACTTTTAAATTTGCCGCCACTTTCAGTATTTTTGCTGCTCATTTCCCATTTTTTTATTGATTCAGCACAATTATAGCGCACATCTTAATATAAAATCACATATTTTTTTTTATGTTATTTACATTTTCACTTTTCTCACCCACGCTTTGGTAAAGTTCTTTCATGTCACGAAGGCGGGTTAAGGTTAGAAGTGAATGTGCTCGTTTATATACATTGTTTTAGTGTGTGTTAACTTGACGCCGTCCGAGTCACAAGTGTGTTTGTAAAAGAATGTTGTTTTAAGTAGCGTCAGCACGACTAATGTGCAGATACATTACGAAAACATTGGCCATCGGCTAATCCGGAAACACCCGAACGCGCGTCATCCACGTCTATGAATTACCTTACTTCTAATTGCATACTTTATTACGAGATAAATACAAAACTTTATGAACATGTCACGAGTCAGTGAAGAGAAATATATGGAGCTGTAAATTGTCCTTGAAAAACTAATGACACTATATCTTTACTAAAGAAGTCACTATATCGCTAGATAATCGTATTTCACTTTTTCTACTTAGGTTTTATTTATTTATTTATTTATTTATTTATTTATTTATGTATATTTGCATACTAGATAATTAAAACGTTATATTGCTTTTATTAACCTTATTCACAAAAAAACAAAAATAAATCAACACCTATATCACAGCAGTACCTATGTATCAATCGTCAGTCAAACGTATAGTACATACTACTACTTTTGTGACATGGACATATTGAATGTGACATTGTTTATTTTCCATAGTATTTTCCATGTCACAATCAGAATAGTAGTAGTCTCCATTGTCACTTTCAGAATCATCAGAACTTTCAGAAGTATAAAATATTATCCTATCCATAAAATCATCCACGGCATGTTCATATTTTCTATAGGTATTCTTCTTCTCATTTGATTGCGTGATCACAAACTTTTTTCCATTCATCGGGACCATTCATATAATTTTTTTCCAATAACACTTTTTTTACTGTTGTCATATTCATATCAACATTTCTTTAAGCTACATAACCCTTAAGCTGCGACCATATGTTTTTAATCGGATTGAAATCCGGATGATATGGCGGTAATCTCAATACAGTGTGTCCATATTCAGCTAAAATTTTGTCAAAAGAATATTCCACAAATCTTTCCTTATGACGAAGAATAACTTGTAAATTTGTGGCGTTATCCAAGTTGGATCAATGTTAATGTTTTTTTTTTATGGACCAAGGCGGCAGACTACCATACAGTCCACCTGATGGTAAGTGGATATTATCGCCCATAGACATCCGCGATACATGCCAACATTAGTCCAAAATGACAAACGTTGGCACGTCCTCGGATGCGCTACCTACCTTTGGAGATATAGGAATGGATTTGAAGAAAACCTTGGGAAAATGGGGAGGGATAGGATGGAAATTGGCTCTGGACCTCTCACTCACTTCCGAAACACGTACTTACATTAGGGAAATACGATAAAGTGGGAAATGCAGTACATTTCAAGGTAGTTTTCTGTGAAAAAGGGGTAACGTGGCCAGTCGAGTGCGCCCAGCGGCTATTGGATTGTAGCGTGCACTCTCCCCCTCAGAAATGTAATGTTTTACCAATTAGTTTATCATATCCTGCTTCAATGTTCGAATTTCAAATGTTCTGCTTCAAATTCTGAGGCTTTTCTACATATTCATTATGGTATGCAGCATTATCAACGACCAATACCAAATTTTTAGGTAAATTACGAATCAATTGATTACTTAGCCATTTTTCATAATTGTCACTGTTCATGATACGAGTAGTCTCCTGTTGTATCTGTAGATTTACACATTAATAAAGCACCGGGAATAAATACATTTTTACTGCCTGCGTGTACTATAATAAGACGTAACCCTGTAGAAATGGCTTGTTTTGTACCTTTTCCTGTAGAATCACTCCATCTTTTACCTGTAATATGTGACGTATGTACATAAGTTCCATCCATATATACAATTACTCTGCCATCAGGTCAAAATCTTGTAATCAAATCTAAGAATTTTATCAGTTTCAATCTTACATCATCCTTTTCTATCAACACTTTCCTGTTGTTAGTTTTACTGAACCGAAAACACAACTGACGAAGAATTTTTCGTAATGTACTCTTGCATCTTTTGAAATCAATGGCTTCTATTAGTTTCAGTTTTAAAGAATCGAGTGTCGGCACTTGCTTAAACCTCAAATGAAAATTATGCATCATTCTTCTTACAACAGAATAATCCAAATCGTCAAGATTCAATAAGATTTTTTTTCAGTCTACCTTGTTTTTGAGTTTCTGATGAATTCGAGCTGTCGTTAACAATTACCAATTAAGAACAATTTACCGATATTTGTACGGGTAATACCAGTTGCATCACGAACTCTTTGTATCTTGTTAAAATAGTTTTTCTCGTACGTATTTTTAAATTTTATTCCTTCAGTTAAAAAATAAAGGTATATATTAAAAATAATTTCACGGCTTGCTTATTTAAGGGTTTTCCTTGTTTTGAATTCTTCGGCATCTTTATGAAAGCGACTCTTATAGTTGACTGTAGTGGATAATAATGTGCCTTTTTAAGGCGTTAGTGAAGGATTTTGACATCCATCACAATATCATTACATCCTGTCAATATATAACCTGTTTGAAAATCTATACTAATATAATAAAGAGAGAGTGCGAATTTTCTGAGTTTGTGTGTATGTGCCACTGAACATATTTGAAAAATTATTTCACCATTTGAAAGATATATTATTCCAGATGGACATAGGCTATATATTATGTGCAGAAAAGTTGCCGGGCATGCAACGCATGTCGGGCACAGCTAGTTAAATATAAAAAGGTAATGAAAATGAGGTCGGTAACAGTTGACGAAAGCAAATATATACGTATACAATTAATTATCTATTGAAAAAAATGTTTTGGGGGTATTAGTAGCTGTATATATTTATGAATTCGATGTTTGCCGAAGATACCTGAATGTTCCCGATGGCCAATGATTTCGTGCAAAATCTGTACATAAAAAATGTAATGGATGAATATTACATGCACTATCAAAGTGCCAAAATATGCATGCATATATGCACGAAAACTTGCTGTGATATTGCACAAAATAAAAGTTTTGCTATAATGAATGTCATAACCATAACATAACAATTAATTACCTATAGTTTTTATGACAATACACTACAATACACTTCTCTAAATTATCAATTTTAAACTTGTGACGTTTATCAGTTAGAATCAATTTGTAAACCGAAATTGACCGCTCCAGGTGGACCGACCGTTTTGGAGTCGAGCTTTTAGCGATCTTAAGATAAAGCGCTTTTAAGACGATCAAACGTTACAGGTCTCGCAACGAGAGTTGAGGCGAGCAACACATGCGTAGGTTTATGTATGTTGGTGTATCTGTACATGCTCGTAGCGGCATCGTTATTGTGTAGAGTAACTGAGAATCGCTCCTTTGTTACAAAGTGAAAAAAAGGACAGTTAGTCTTTACGTTGTTTGGATTGGATTTTGTACACCGTGTTTTTAGTTCGCTTTGTCATTTTTTTTATGGACGAAGGCGGCAGACGAGCATACAGTTCACCTGATGGTAATTGGATACTGTCGTCCACAGACATCCGCGATATATGCCAACATCAGTCCAGAACGACAAACGTTGGCACGCCCCCGAATGCGCTGCCTACCTTTGCAGATTAAGGAATGGATTGGGAAAGTGGGGAGGGAGAGGATGGGATGGGAATGGGCCCTGGCATATCTCACTACTGAAACACGTACGCACGTACATTGGAGAAATACGATAAAGTAGGAAATGCAGTACATTTCAAGGTAGTTTTCTGTGTAGACAAGGTAGTCATGTCGACTTAAAAGGTTATCTGATGTATCGCTGTGACGTGATCACATGTTTATTATTCGAGTGATTTTTATTATAATTTTTAATGGTGTTATCGGTGTTTACATTGCAATATTTTTATTTTGTTTTGCACTTGTCCCACATATAAAACTCATGGACTCATGGCATCATCTGCTAAGACTGGACGAGGCAAAACATTACACGGACAGAGTTGAGAAATTGTATTTAGAGTATTTAATTATTTCGCGCATAACATTAAAAAAATGGTCAATTGTCAAATACCACCGAATGAAACTGTATTTTTACAGTTTTATTGTTACAGTTTACAAATTTATATATGCACTTAGTTATTTATTATTAGTTATTAATTATAAGATTGACAAATATAAGCTTTTTCCAAAAAAAATGTCCATCAGTGTATATAAAAAAATATATATCATACGGTAACTTTGAAACATCCCGTGTATCCTAGAGATGCGTCTGTGTGAGTGCTGTGTTCGCCTCCACTCTAGTTGCGAGACCTATACAGGACTGGGATTGTAACCGAGGTTGGATTGTAATAACTCACGGCGTAGAACACTCGAGTCTTAAAGGTTTTAAAGGCTCAGTCACCATACGAGCTTACAGCTCTAAGTGCTCTTTTTTACAACGCTATTTGTAGCTCGTTATGAATTTGTTCAATAGTAACTATGTGATGCCGAACGCATATTTATACTTGTACATATAACAATTTTATTTTTTCAGTTTAGAGTACATAATTAAAATCTTAGTGATCCTAGTTAAGGTATGCGAAGTTTTGAATGCATGTTTGTGTTCCTTCCCTTATGTATCATTTTAACCCATTTTTCCAGGTTTATTATTTTCACACTTCGTTTTTTTTTTTTACTTTCCTTGAGGGTTCGAAATTATCTACTTACATAATTATTCTTGTTGATAATTATCAGTTAATTATCGTATAATTATAGGTTTAATAGGTACCAACCGATCTTTACTCGAATGAGTATTTCTACCAATATAAAGAAGAAATGTTTGGTTGTTTGTGGTGAGCTCGGAAACTATCGAACCGATTTTAAAAATTCTTTCAATGTTGAATACCTGTGATATTACTGACTAATATACGCTAACATATACTGTCCCGGGGAAGTCAATAGTTTCCCCGTTTTAACATTTAGTTTTAACTTCTTATAGTTTGTTAATAAAACAGACATTCAAAAACGACAAATGGTTCCGATATATGCAATCGTTATAATGCGTCGAATGTGAGATATTGACGAAAGGCAAATGAAATATTAAAATATTTTCCAAAATTATTACGATAATTATCATTGATAAGTATCGTTTCGAACCCTGCTTTCCTTGATTACGTTTTATTTTGCGTTTTTACGGTGCTTTGTGTTGAACATTAGTGGGCAAGTTTCGCACCTGCGCGGCGGGAGAAAAGACGCGCGTGTCGAACGCCGGCGGACGGCTTTTAAAACTCAAATATGCCGCCTCTAGTAAGTCAATGCAAGGATTGTAGGATGTAGAGGCAAATTTTTAAGAAAAATGTAGATGGAGCGCTTAAACTATGAAATAGGCTATGGAAATGCATTGGAAATACGATCTTCTCACATTATGTTTTATGACTTAAAATTGTTTTTTGTTTAGATTCATTTAAGAAACTTTATTCTCATTTAGACATGCCACTTACACGGAGAACTCAAAAGCTAACGTATAAAAGATAAATAGTCCTACAAGTACGGTGAACAACAATTACTATAATCACATCTGCACACAGCCATGCATACATATACACCAGGTTACATGGTAATCACCCACACTTAGAGTACATTTTATGTGACTGAAATTGAAACGGTTGCCACATTGTCGTACCGGTAAAAGTGTCGTGGCTGTCGGTAAAAGTTCCATTTAAATGGAACTGTTCACATATTCACAACTGTTCACTGACAACTTGAAGAAACTCGCCGGTAGTGGCTGTATGAGAAGAGCTGCAGATCGTGTGTGGTGGCGGTCCACGGGAGAGGCCTATATCCGGCAGTGGAGAGAAACAGACTGATGGTATGGTTCACATATAAGACATATAACATATAAGTTCACCATAAAACTGTCGTCCACGACGCTTGTACCGTATGATTTGTCAAGATTTTCCGTCGTGTCTTATTGCACTGTTCACACTTGTCGTGGTCCCTGTAAAAGCGTCGTAGTTACGATAAAACTCGTCGCCGACACTATCCTTGTCGTGTCAACCGCATTTAGACACCCTTCTCTTCTCCCTGTCCGACTGCCGTCCAACAATAAAAGTGTCGTCGTCACTAGCTAGTGGGGACGGCTAGAGCCGACAGCCGACTGCCGGCCAACGATAAAAGTGTCGTTATGACCTAGTGGGAACCGGTTGTTATACACTCGGACATCTGAATCGAGCCCCCTTGCAGTTTTGAAGCTGGCATCATGTTGATGTGCTATTGTTTCAAATTTGAACCACAGAAGAAAAGCCGAAGCAGTTCATTATTTTGAACAAATAAAGAAGTAGAATGTTTGAATTGACGTAGTTTTTTTGATTTAATAGTTTGATTTAATAGTAGTTCAATAAAGTTTCTTTAAATAGTTTTTCGTGAGATTTGAACCGATATTGACCTTTAAATTATGAATACTGTGCCTGAAGTAGCTGTGCAAGCTGTGGCATTTCTTCAGTCTGGGATTAGTTATCGAAATGTGAGTGCACAACTTCATTTAAGCCGTTTTGTTGTTGAAAGAGATCATGGATACCATCTAGGTACCATCGATACCTAGAGACTTATTGTTTATGTAAGTGGCCAGTTCCGGAAATTTTGACACACAAACAAACACGCACATTTAATGGCACTATTATCTTTACATATTATAATTAGTAACCTGTCTTCATAAGCTTAGAACCAATTTTTACAGGTAGTTTAATAAAAGTGTAGTATAATACATATAAGCAATTACTTATCATTTGTTGCAACATTAATAAGCATGTGTTTAGAGACTTTTACAATGTAATCTTTATAATGTGTTTATGCTGTTGTTTCATGTAAAGTAAAATAAAAAATAAAATAACTATTTTCAGTTATTACTAAGAGGAATCCAACAACACTAAATTTTTCAATATAATATCAATTTACTTTTATTTTGAACCTTGGATAGCTGTTAAATAAATATTGAAAAAAAAAACCTAAAAATTGACACACATAATTAGGCAATTTTTGTGGAAAATCCGATATTTATTTCGTAAATTTTAAAATTTCTTTGTAACTAAGTATGTATGGTGGTCAGTTCCATAACTATTATTCGAGAAATGTTAATTATATTTATCTATATAAATCATGCTGTGTCCCTAACACCTAACACCCTACCCTATAAAGAATATCCCCTAATTTTCAAACAGCGAAAATCCGACCTTATTCTTTTATATGCATTATTTGATTCATAATGCACCATCTATATTTTTCTTCTAAATGTATATTTGTCTTTATATATGTGCTTATTTATGACAGATATATTAATGAGATATTGGATCTACATTTGTTATAGAACAATAGTCCATAGCAATGTTATTATAGTTCATTCATCTATTTGAAGTACATGTTGGTTTGTGCCATATTAGTTAATTTTCATATCATTTTTAGAGTATTTTTTAGATCATTTCATATCATAAATATTCGTTGGAGTGCAAATTTATTTTACATAGATTTTAGTTATACTCGTATATTACAGTAAGATATTGTTAGTATGTAGTAAAAATAAGTAATATCGAAATATTTATATTTATGTAAATAATATAGTTAGTGATCTACTCTTTCAGACCCAGCAAAAGTTGACGAAATCATTCTCGAGGCGAAAAAGACTAAAGCCGAAGGTAAAGAATTCAAATTCGACTATCGGAAGCTTTTACCCGGCTACGACAACCCGTTTCAACGTAAATATTTAGACGAAAAATCTTTTACAAAAGAGAAAAAAGGTCCTCCTACAAAGGAGGAAAAATATACCGATCAACACAGGTTTGACAAACATATTAGAAGAAGAAGCGACAAGTATGATAAAAATTACGGCAAATATGACAGACATATCGACTACAAGAAAGATGGTAGAGATAAATATAAAGTTAAGAAAGAAAAAGATAAAGCAGACAGATCTAAAGAAAGACATGAAAAAGATAGGCCCATTGAAGAGGAAGTTAAAGAGACAAACGTGAATTTAAACGATTACCTAGTTTGTGATAGCTGGTCACTTGATAACGATGAAAAAAGCAGTTCCAGTCCTAAAGTGGAGGTAAAAAATATTAAAGAGGAGAAAAAACCACAAAAAGAAAAGATCGAAGAAAAATCTACGAAGACAGCAAAGGAAGAACAATTTAGTTCACCTATTACTAAAGATCCAAACTTAAGAAAAAGTCTTGGTAAAGATAAAGAAGATAGTCCGAAACCGAAAATTGAGAAACTCAAACCAGTAGTGGATTCGTTTGCTTTTGAAATAGATGTGGATGAAGACGAAGTTATAGAAGATTCGTTAACTATTTTCGGAGAGGACGCAGATACCAAAATTGACCCCCAAAAATCACTTCAGAAACTCTGCGATTACGATTTAGATAATTCTAAGGATGAAATTGATGATACCTTCCTAGAGTCCGTTATAAATGAGATAAAACAGGAAGATATGTCAGAAGACAGTCAAGAAAGGGGTTTAGTGGAATACGATCCGTCGCCCAAAGAAGATGAAAGGCAGTCAGTAACGCCTGAATTAGACGATAGTGTAAGAGATTTATCCAGTCAGCGAAGCGATTATTCGGATCATAAATCGATTGACAGCGGGGTTAAATCTTCTGAAAGTGGTTACAGATCGGAAAGTCATCGTTCATCGAGTTACCGATTATCAATGGAAAAGGAAGACGAGGGGTTAGAGGGGAAGATGTCGAAGGCAACATTAGATTCTCTGGAGACGTGGAGTTTTGTGTTAAAGATTTGTCAGCCGCTGTTGTTTAGGCACGATAATGATGGGTGTTACAAGTGAGTCACTTCATTTATCACATTCACAAATTCACTTTATTTATAATATTCATTGCGTTTGCTTGCTACTGTTATAATAGTTGTGTTTCGAGGAATTTATAAATAAACTCATAATTATAAGTACACTGAATATCGGCTGCCGCCGGTAACCCAACGCTCTTTGTCACGCCAGCTACCACAAGAAACCCAAAAGCAAAATAATTTCAAAATAGACTTCAAATGCTTAACTCATAATGGCCAACGCGGCGTGTTCAATGTATTTATTTTATTTTGTGTTTGCTGTCCTCTATCTACGCTTAAGACATCTTAGTATTAGAAATTGTTATGTATGCGATCACTTGTGTATACTTATGTGTGTATCTTATTCCATTATTCTTTCCATTTAATGGAATAGTCGGGGAAATGTAGTATCTTCATCTGTAGTAATATGTAGTAACTGTTTCTTCATGCTATGCCAATTCCTTTTGGCGATGTGATTTTTTTCCCTAATAGAGCCCTATTATTATTAGTAGTAGTAGCCACTAACGTAATAGTTTTCTAAAGGTCAATGATAATTTTGCTTCAAGAGTTAAATGAATATTTGTCTGACTGGGAACTGACCCAGGGACCTTTACCCACCAGGAAGTAGGCAAATACACTAATAACTAAGTTAATTGCATCATATATCTTCTTTGGTCACTAAAATGAAAAAAAATATAAATAAAGCATTTTTAAAATTGCAGGGCAACCTGCACTGCTCCTAAACTGTGGTTCACAGAGAATCCAAAGCTATGTCCATGTGTAGAAGACCGCTCGGTTGTGTATGAAGAACTAGAGATGTGTAAAATGGTCCTTGTTGATAGAGTTTACGGGTGTGATCAGTAAGTCATATCAAATTATTTATATTGTAGTAACGAATGACATTAAAAAACCTAATCAGGTTTATCCTAATGCAATTTCCTCAGAAGCTGACATTAGTATCATCAATCAACAACAATACTTTAATCGATGATTAGACTGTCTGCATAGAATGTGGAGAGGCACTTTCTCACATAGACACCACGTGCTTCACCACCAGAAGCTGGATAAGGCAGGCAATATACTGCGCGCTGGCACACCTCTATCCCGACCAGGCGCCTTACAATGTTTGCACCAGCTCGCTCTCACAATATGGTGACATTACATTACAGATATATAAATATAATAATTTACGAGTAAATTAATGCAGTTTTGACTTAAAATTGGCTGCAAGTGACGTAGCGACGCACGCGGCTGGAGTTGTAAATTAATGAAAATTTAACATATTGATTCTTTCCAAATTAATTTCATTCACCTAACTAAACCATTAGTATAATTAAACTCTGATAGAGTAGGCACTTAACTCTTGACTGCAACAGACTACCAGTTAAGCTCGATTGACTGACTATACGGTTAACCGACAGCGATCTCAATTTCAATCTCAATGGACAGTAAACTCAACATAAAATATAATTTATTTTTCAGAATTTCTGACACAGCATTCCCTAAAAAACGCACGTGGTACTCTCGCATCAACTCCTGCCTCACGGAATGTAGTATGGTCCATTTGTCATCCGACTGGGAAGCGGACGACAGCCAATCAGAGCAGACCTCGACCAAAAGTGCTAAAGAGAAACGCAAGTCAACGACACCTCAGGGAGACGAAGAGCTGGAATTAGATAGGGAGTATCAAAGGTATAGCTATGGTATAACAGGGTACTATACCATATTTATAAAACTAATAAAACACAGTAAAAGCTATTTGTCCAAATTAATAGTAGTGTAAGAGACAGTGTACACGCGGCGTCGAATGATAGACACAGTGTTTTGTTGACTTGGCAATTGAGGCCAAAAGGCACCGTACGGCCCTGCACCCGTCTGACGTTTCCTGCACACCGTTCTGTATAACCGTTGTTTGTAATTGTATCAAAATATCTATACTAATATTATAAAGAGGTTAAGTTTGTAAGTTTGGATGTAGGAGGTAATCTCCAAAACTACTAATCCGATTTCAATAATTCTTTCACCATTTGAAAGGTACATTATTCCAGATGTCCATATGCTATATATTATGTGCAAAAAATTGACGGGCATGTAACACATGCCGGGCACAGCTAGTAATAAATAAATTAGTTCGAGGATATTTTTAAGTGGAATATAATTTTAATGTCAGCAGATATTTTTCAAAGGTTTTAAGCATTTAAGCAGTTTTGCTGCTCATTTAGTATTTGTTAACATCATTTCATCGATTTTAAGGAGTTCAGTTGAAGCTGAATAGGTCATAATTTGCATTTGATAATTCACATTAATTGCTGGACACAATAAAAAATATGTACCTATCTAAACATTCTTCTTCTTCTCAGCCCTTGAACGTCCACTGCTGGACATAGGCCTCCCCCATTGTCCGCCATTTAGACCTATCGGCAGCGACCTAAAAACATATTAACATATTGTTATCTAAACATTAACATCAAAAAATCCTATTTTTTTTTTTGTAAAATTGATCCTCTTAATCTGATGCCATATTATAAATTCCTACATGATTTTATTTTTTAGCTGTCGAACCTAATTACCTAATGGCTGCCTAAAATTCTACTGACAATACGCGGGTCACACTGAAAGCTTTCGCAATGAATAAAAAAAAATAACAGTGAATGGCCAAAAATCAATTTATTCTTTCTCAAAATATTCTCCGTGAGCGTCAATACACTTTTTCACACGAATTTCCATAACATTTATTCCACTCCTCCATGGTGACCCCGGAGACACGTTTTTCACACTCTTGATTATCGCGTAGATTATTGTAGTAATTAATGCGCGTGGTTTAATAGTGATAGTTTATTAAACTTCAAAGTGTTTTTTGTGCGTAATGTTTGTGATGAACAAATAAAAGCATAGAACTTCGTGTTTTTCGTGTGCTTCCAAGGAGCCCTCTTCTGTCCCCAGTAAACCTACTGTCACTTTACTGAACGAATCCTGACTTACTTCGACCGGACTAGACATTGACGGGGTGCCCTTTGGACTTTTTGTAATGCATTTGTAACGAAGAAAACTTGACACTGGCAAAATGTGCTAATTGTACCATTCCCATATATGAGAAGAAAAAAAGGTCTATTTTCTTAGATATCACGTATTTACGTGCGCAGGTTCATAGATGCTGTATGGCCGGAAGTAACAGAAACAAAAACGAAGTCGGCAGAAGTGAGTAGAAGTACGACACCCGTGAAAGAAGTGAGGAAGAAGCGAGAAGAGTCTGAAGGAAAGAAAAAGAAGAGAAAGCTCAGTGCCGAGGACTGGAGTCAGGATTCTGAGGCCGATACGGAGAAAAGGTGTTGCATATAAGTTTTTTTGTCATTTTTCATTTAAGCTAAAATATATTGATTTTTAGGAATCTTAATTCTTAATTACATACATATTAATGTAATAATTTTAATGATACAGATAGAGAAAGAGTGGCAGAGAGATAACAGTATAGAAATTTAATGTTGATTAATATTCTTTTTTTGAAAAAATTTTATACACTACCATGAAGATATATTTTTAACTCTTTTTGTTTGCACTAATCTCTGAATATACTGTGTCAATTTTGTTGTGGTTTTACTGCTGTGTTGTTTTCCACAGATTATAGATACTTTTTATCAAAAGTTATTCAGTTCTTGTCTTTGACTAGTTGGAAACTAGTCTTTATTCAGACTCAGGTCTTAATCTGAGTAGTCTTTTCATAAACACTACTATTGCTTTTCGCAGTAAAAAGGTAAAGTTGGAGAAAGGCAAAGCCAGAAAGCGGAAGCATTCTACTTCTGTCTCCACTCTCACTTCCACTTCCGACGACGAAGATGTCAAGAAGAGAAAGAAAATTAAGAAGGTAAAGAATAAAGTCCTGTCAACATGATTTTTCTTAATAAGCTAAAATCTTCACTAGTATTATCAGATTTCTTTTTGTTTGTTTTTGTGTTAAGGGTAAACAAAAGATTACTGGATCAATATTGAAGATCTTTTTACCTTTAGGAAGCTAATCTAATGTAGACATACATTAGTTCTTACCTAAAGATGAAAAGATTAAAGTAAAAAGTCTGTGCGTGGGTTCCCGAGGAATCTCAATATTATGCAATTACATATATGTAAAGATTAAGTTTAATTTTAACATTTTTATATATTAACTTAATTTTAATTTCAACTTTTATAAATAATTTTATAGTATGAGTATTTATAAATCAATTAGGTATTTAACGGACATCCGCATCCGCTACTGCGGATTATGCTCGCAAAAATATAAATCCGCATCCTCCTCTTTAAATTTTCAAATATCCTCATGTTTTGTGAGGATATTTACGAGGATGTTTTCAGACATCCAAGACATTCAAGTAAGATAATTGAAATAAGAGAATTCAATTCAAAAGAGTAAAGAGTACAATGAAATAAGGAGTTTCTTTATCCCATTATCTGCGTATTCGATAGAATAGGAACGAATACGATGGGATGGGATGGCGAACCGGCATATATCTCTCTCCACCGAAACACGTATTGTATCGCGTGTTCGATTCTTTTGAAAGAACAGACAGTGATAAAGTTCCAAAATATAAATTGACGATTTGCAAGCGAAAATCGTCTTTATGTTTTAGAAATATCGAATTGAAACTCAACTTCAACGTGCTCAACTTTATCATTGATCGACTTTACTTGGTACATTTGAGGGCAATGCGATGCAATCAGCCCTTTCAGTATCCACTGCTGGACATGAGCATGAGGGATGTGTGGCCTTAACACGCCACGCTGCCCAAGCGGGTTGGCGAGTCCACTCTTGTGCAGGTGGTGCAGTTACTCGGGGCTTGTGATAGCGCCTTGTTATTCCAGAGTCTCCTTTTACAAAACCCATGGGAAGAGATGAAATGGTGCTATTCTATAGACGACCGACACCACACGGCACATTTGAAGGAAGTTATCACATATTTAAAGGCAGTTACACGCGGTCGACCGCTGCCAGTAGCTATTGGATTGCTGCATGCCCCTTCCCCCGCCAATCATGCCCTCATCTGCCGATTCTTGTATCAAAAAAGTCTTATTTCATAATTTACAGAACAATAAGAAGCTCAAATCGAAGCTGTTAAAGCGACGCCGCATGAAAAAGAAACAATTGAAGAAGTTAAAAGAGAGACGGAAAAGGAAGATGTTAGAGAGTGAGGCCAATGAGAAGGAGAAAGGTTTGTGGACTTTTTTTTATAAGATTTCTATTTTATTTTTATTATTTTTTATTACACAGAAACAAAGGGCTGACTTAATACTTAGAAGCATTATCTCCCAGTCTACCCTTGAGCAATGCAAAGATGGCGCGGTGAAATAACAGTTAAAATAAATAAAAGTTACAATACTAAATGACGCGATTTTTTTTTTGTAGTGAAGTGGGCTGACGAGCAAGCGGTCCCACGTGGTGGTAAGTGTTACCGCCGCCCATGGACACCAGCAACACCAGGGGGTATGCGGGTGCGCTGCCGACCTTGCAAAATTAATTAATGGATATTTATTTTCATATTACATATGAATAGATACATATATACAAATACCTATTTTAGTCAACTTAGTTGTTAGTGATTTTTACGTTTTTAGTGAAGGTTTTTTCTCTTATTTTTAGTTTGTTTGTTTGACTCTTCAAAATTGACTGAAGATGTTTACATCGTAATAACGACTCACTGATTTTCATATATTATTATCTATTGCGATTTTTTTTCTTTTCAAAGAAAGAAAATGTAACGTAATATAAAATTCATTATAATCGATTTTGTATTTTGGTTCATTTACTGTAATGTTCTTAATATATTATCTGGAATGGATGTAGAGAAAATGGGGGAGGGGTTAGGATGGGATAGGATGGGAATGGGCTCTGGTATATCTCAGTCACTATCGAAACATGTACGTCCATCGCGGGAACAGCATTTTCTGGGAAATGCAGTACATGTGAGGGTTGTGCTCCGAGAGTGCAGGGTCACGTAGCTAATCGAATGCGCTCAGCGGCTGTGGGATCGCAGCGTGTATCCTCTAATTATTTTCATTGTTTTTCAAAAATAAGATACAAGTATCAAGATTATTTTGTTCTTACTTATAGTAAGGGTTAATAGCCCAAGAATTTGATGTTCTTTTCTTATGTCAGACTATACCTTCAAACATGCGAAATCAGACCGCACTATACAAATACTAAAAATACAAACTGTTTCTAACAGAAAATCCTGCTTCAAATTAAACACTATTATTTGCAATGTGAGTACTAACAGATAGTAATCACATACAGCAGCTCGTCACGTTTTCCAGAACTGGTGTGCATAATTAAATATATAATTATTATAATAAATATAATAATTTATAATCAGTGAATAAATATATCAATTTTATAATCAATTGAAATAATCAACTACATATTAAAAATAAATTTTAAAATGACAATTGAAGCTTAATAGTAAATTTGTTATTCTAATTACTAATTTATAAATACCCATAAGTTCCTTGAAATAACAATATCAAGTCATTTTACAGAACAATTCAACAAATAACAGAACAGCTACCCAACATTTGTGGACCAATAAATCAATATAGTACCAAAAGCAGCGCTTAAAAGCTCTTGTCTGTTAATTTGGAATTCATTTGTATTGTAATATGTCCTGTCAACTAGGATTTTTTTAAAATTACGTTGAAATTTCTTAATGTTGCTAAATAATTTATTGGCAATGTTCTAATATACAATGGTTCTAACATAATTATCCTTTCAGAAAAGAAAAAAGAGCACAAGAGAGCTAAAAAGAAGAGACTGCAGAAACTCAAAAAGAAAACTCATAAGAAAAAAGCTAAATCTAGCAGTTCAGAATCTTCTAGCTCAAGTTTAAGCAGTTCCGAATCCGATACGGATACCGACATGCAATCTAAGAAAGGTAAAGGAGAGAGAAAGAAAAAGAAGGACAAAAGAAGAAAACAGTCCACTGACTCGAGTCAAAGCGACGATCTGTTCGATGTAAACATTCTAAATAATATAAAAACTGAGAAGTTAGACGAAGATAATTCTCGAAAGAAGATGATAGAAGACTTCTCGCCTAGAAGGCAACAGAAAAGTACTAGAGAAATAATAAATGTGAAAGAGTTACAGAATGATTTAGTGAATATTCACATCAAACAGGAAATTGAAGATAGCTCCGAAGTTTCCACACAGGTGAATGAAACTAACCAGGGCAATGATAAACAGCAGAACGAGAAGTGCCCGGGTAATGAGAAATACAAAGATAATGAGGATAATGGGGTTACTGAAGATTACCACGGTAATGAGGAAAACCAGGGTAATGAAAAGTGCCAGGTTAGTGAAGAAATTGATGGAAGCAAGACGAATGAAAACTTAGAAGTGGTCTATAATGAAGAAATGAGTGTTGAAAGTCAGGAACAAGAGAAACCTCAGTTCAAGGTACGTTTGCAGGGTAGATCGATAGGCAGAGATGTGTTTAAGGTTCAGGTCGGTTCTAATTAATTGACTATCGAGTTAGGTTGCGTGTTCGTATTTGAATTGAGACACTTAATTATATCCTCTAAATACTTTATTTTACATGAATACTTTCTTTTTTATAGGAAAAAGGCGGCAGACGAGCATACAGCCCACCTGATAGTAAGTGGATACTGTAGTCTATGGACATCTGCGATACATGTCAACATCAGTCTAGAATAACAAATGTTGGCACGCTCCCGGATGCGTTGCCTACCTTTGCAGATTGGGAAATGCAGGAATAGATTGGGAGAAAGGGATGGGAAAATGTTTTAGATTTTCCTCCCAGAAGGTTCATGTCTATCACTTGACAGACACCAACTATATATAGTAAATAGTTATATACTCTTTGGTTATATCCTTAAGTTTAAGTGTGGGATTTATTTTTTAACCTTTTCACCCACTCTTCAGTTCATAAATCCCTTCACATCCAAGGATGTATTGGATAACTCGCAACTATGAGTCTATGAATTGTGTTGTATAAACTAAGTATCTAAAACTACCCAACAAATTTCCGACTATGCTAAAGGGAAGAGCTAAGTACTCGCAGGACAGTGAATGTTTGTCTCCAGCCCCGGGACACCTCGTTGTGGGTTATGAGCTGGTTCGGTAATATCCTCACTACACAGACACCACCAATTTTGATTTTAGTTGATTTATCAAGTACAAGCGTAACTTGGGCACTCGCGGACGGACATCGATCTGTCAGTGTTGCCAAGTTTGGCGGGAAAAAAGGAACATAGTCGGTTTTCTAACAAATTGAATTACATCTTTGTTTAATGACAACCTATTGCAATATAATAATAATATTATACTAATAATCTATATAAATGTAAAATTGACTTACTATGAATGCACTAATTTCATTGTGTTAACGGTACAATTGTGTAATCATGTTATATTGATAACACTAAATAACCCCTCCAACATCTCCCCTTACTGGCGTGTTCGATAAATCACTCGAAAACGAAATAAAATAATATAAATACATCATGTGTCAGTTTGTTTCCCTCGCGGCAGAAGTTTGTTCACAAATGAAGTCATTTTGTGAAAATTCAGTCTTAACTCACTATGATTTATTTTCTAGCAACGAGCCATAAAGATGATGACTCGAGTTATATCAAAAGTACTCAGTATGTGAGTCCTTTTGAGTCTTTAAATAAGTGTCTTAATATATTTGAATAATTATGTTTAATTTGCATTACGTACGTGAAATCGTTGCAACGCATAATGTTCAGGATACTGCAAACTGCAAAAAAATATTCAATTACGCAAAATGTTCGGCACGCATAATGTTCAATATGCGTAGGTAATATTTAATACGCTAAAAGAGACCACTGACGGCTACTCGCACGGTTTTCTAAAAGGGCTTATGCCCTAATTAAAATCGTAAATTATATCAAATATTTAAATTAAACTCCAACTAAAAATTAAACCCTAGACTAGAGAGTAGACTAAGAGTCCTTTTACAAAAGACAAAACACACAATGACTTGTAATGATAAATAAGAATTTAAGGGACCAGTCAAAAAACACCCGAGTTCGAGTTCGACTTAGGACTTGACTCCTTTTCAACACTAATTTTATCATATATCCAAAATTGTAGGAACCACAAGACGTCCCCCCGCAACCAATCAGAACCATTGTGGACGAGTCCAACCTCTCACAGTGCTCCTCGCAAGAGTCCATAATCAGCTACAAAGACCAGCCCACTTACGAAAAAGACGATAGCCACCTGCGACCATCCTCACAGAACTCCAACTACAGCTTTAATGACGTCATAAATGCACAGAACATGTACCAGAAGAATACGGATATCGAGTGCGAAAAGTATGAGATATATGAAGAGAATAATTATGAGATGTATGAAGAAATGGCGATGGCGTATCAAAGCGATGTTGCCAGTAAGGTGAGTGGTGTTTTCATATTATTATTATCATTTGTTTTACACAGAAATTATAATTAATTAGACTTTAAAAAAAAAAAAAAAAACTGCTATACTTAGTCTGGTCATAAATAACGTTACAATAAAGAAAAAAAAAATACATTTGAAATTGGAATCTGTCATTTTCACAGGAAAAATAAATACTTTTTCTCATTTTGGCGCCATTCTTTTATTAAATATTATACTAATATTAAAATGGAGGGGGCTGATAACGAAAACCGTATTGCGTATTGCGGTAATTGCATTACACAAAATAGCCAAATGCCATTTTAAAAACTCCGTCCGTGGTATTAGCTAAATGTTTGTGTACCGGGCTATTGGTAGTTACATTGAAGCGTCCTCTGTTTGTGGCAGAAAAAGGGCTGGCTGTTTACGTACTATTCGTACTAAACAGACGATTAAAGCTGTGAAGAAGAGAATCCGAAGAAATCCTGTCCGGAAGCAAAAAAAATACCAAGAGACATGAATATAGAACCCGGAATATGTCACGTATTTTAAAAGATGATTTACGACTTGCTGTTTACAAAAGACGTACTGCTCATTTCTTAACTGATAATTTGAAGAAAAATAGGGTTGACAAATCAAAACAACTTTTTCGGCGGTACCCAAAGGGAGCTCACAGACAAATCTTATTTACGAACGTGAAAATGTTCATCATTGAGGAACGTTTTAACAAGCAGAATGATCGAGTTTATGCTCATAACTCTAGAGAAGCTGCTCAGTTTATCATTGGGATGCTACCTGGCCATTTGTCCTGCTTTAGTGATGGCGGGGTGTTAGCTAACAAAGAATGACTGAACCATAATTTTGTGAAAAAGTTATTATAACGTGGGCACGAATGTATCAAGATACGATTCTTGAGAAGGTCGTAAAGCCTCTTAACAACAGCCTATTTCATAACCAAGAATAGTCCTTTCAGCAAGACATAAGACTTGCACGCACCAGGTCATAAGGCTCGCTCAACACAGGTGTGGCTAGAAAGGAATATTCCCGACGTCATTAGATCTTAAGACTGGCCTTGTCTAGTCCCCATCTTAATCCGCTCGATTATCATTTATAGTCTGTTTTAGAGGGGATGGCATGCTCTACACGCCATTATTATAATGAATCCCCAAAACATTCCATAAGGATAGCAGTTGCCAATTTTCCCATGGAAAGGGTGCGTATTTCAATTGAAAGCTGGCCACAGCGTTTGAAAGATTGTATAAAAGCAAATGGTGACAATTTCGAATAAACGTTATATTTTTAAAATGATAATGTAATAATAAAAATATCAGTGTTTTCTTTGTAACAATATGTTTGGCTAGACTAGGTATTGACATAAAATGGTGTAGTTTAAGGCAAAAATATTTGGTTGTAACTTTACCTGTTTAGGATCCGATTTCCAAATGTTTTTGGCATTGATACATCTAATTTTATTATTATTGACATTTTTTATTCATTATTAATTACATCATTTTGATTTATTAATTTACCTAATTATTTATCCACAAGGAAAAGTTATTAAAACTACTTTCATTTCATTATACACTACTTTACATGTAATTGTCTCTGTACTGACTTCATGTTGTTAATCATAAAATCGCTTTTCATTTATTAAAATATGCTCCAAATTGATCTAGGTCATTCGAATTTACTCGTATTAACAAAATATGCCTCCGCCACTATTCCAGCATTTGTAGGCCATTGGGCAAAATAGAGAACTGACCACGTGCTTGCTTGTAACATCACATTATACCTATATTTACAAATAAATATATATATTTTTTATAAATTGAAGTAGCTTCTCATCTAGTAAAAGTATGACATTTATGGAATGAATAGATATAATCTATAGCACTGCCGTTCGGAATGATATTTCACTATTTTCCGTTAGAAAATAGAAAATGTTTAGAAAAAAAATGGTTATATCATTCAAAAGTCGCGTGCCTACGTCGTGTACGATGACTGAAAAGTCAGCGACACGACAGAGACGACGCTCTACAAAACCAATGCTAGCCGATCATAGCCGATGTGTATTACTTTCGGCCGGAATGTGTAAATATTAATGCATGCATTTGAATGAGCAGCAAAAAAATATTAAATAAGCAATGAATCGTTCATCATGATCAATAAAACGAACTACATATTTTTAAATAACTGAAGTAAATAACTCCCCGATATCTTGTACTGGATCGTGTACTGGTACTTACTATTAAAAGATATGTAATAAATAGTTTATAATTATTTTTTTATAAATAGAAGGTAGCAAACTAGCATACAATCCACCTGGTGGGAAGTGGATACTGTCGATCGGATACGGATACCCACGGTACATGCCAACTTTAATTCAGAACGACAAACTTGATTTGGATGCGCTACCTACGTTTGTTGATGTAAGAATGGATTTGGAGTTATATTTTATTATTACATATAGAGATGTGCCCTCTCCTTTTTGCTACGCCCTAGCACACCGGTTATGTTTTGTAATTTGTAACTTTGTACATGGTGCAATAATAAAAATTACCAGGGATATGATCATTAAGTCCATTCTTTTATTCATTATTGTGGCCCACCGATATGGAAATACCCTACATGACACATCATACGTTCTTATCAAAGACACCTACCTGGTTGGTTACTTTTAGTTACAGATGAGGAGCGGTTCATTAAAAAGTCAACTCTGGAACTTAAGTCCTACGTAATAAGAATGTTCCATTTTCAAAACGCATATGAATTAAAGAGCTACCGAACATAGAGCACTTAGACTGGAACGTGCCTGTCCCAAAGTGCTTGTATAACATATCTAGTATGTATTCTCAAATCGATGTTATCACCAGAGAGTCTAAATCAACCCATCTTTAAATTAGTTTCATTGATTTGCTATCCATTCAGTATTTTTTGCTGCTTATTGAATTTCTTCTCAATTAATAATATCTGTTAAAAATGCTAGTTCATTCATGCTTCATTCATATGTTTTTTGTTTTGTTTTCTTTTATCACCGCTAGTATTCTGAAATTGACGAGGATTGGGTGAAGGTAAGTTATTGATAATATATATTCATAGTATTAGCTAATTCAGCGTTCGAACAAATACAAACTCCTTTGCAATTCATTACACGCTTATTAAATAAACGGCTACGTGACACTCACCGCAAATATAATGTAGAACAAACTCACGTTGCCCCGCCCCCGCACCCCCGCAACTGCGCATTCGAAGTCTGTTATCTTGTTTGTCTGTAGTGACGCTACCTTTTTTTTATTATTATGTACGAAGGCGGCAGACGAGTCATACAGTCCATCTGAGTAATGACTCCTACGAATGTTTTAGACAGGATAACAAAACCTTACATGTTTATAACTTTAGATTTATTCCTTGAAATAATTTTATTTTTCGTTAGAACGATTTATATATTTTAAATTGAATGACAAGTTTCAGAACTATTAATATTAATGTATAAACTATTCAATAGTTTATACAGATATATAATAGGGGCATTATGCCGTAGTGTTAGTTGAATACTGTAACTGAAACTTTATTTTTAAGATGTTTCGTATGAACTATTCTTGCAAATATTGTATTCTGTGCGGCGTGGTGTCGGCCGGCTACAGCATAGCATCACTCCATCATCTCCCATGGGTGGCGTAAAAGGCGATTACGGGACTACTACGACTACTACACCACCTCTAAAACAGTGAACTCGCCAACCCGCTTGACCAACGTGGTAACCAACGTTTTAAAGCCATACATTCCCCATGAGTCAGGTGTGGACGAAAAAAAGGGGATGGTTACACCAAGTAGGTCGAGATATCTAGTCAAGATGAATATGCGATGCGTCCGCATTTCATCGATACGGATGTGTCGCACGGTCCAAAAACCGTTTTATACCGCAACTCGTAGCCTGTGGAACGAACTGCCTCAAGAGGTCTTTCCATTACGCTACGATATGGGGTTCATCAAGAAGGTTGTGAATATTATTTTGTAAAGTCGGCGGCGCACACGCATTGCTCCTGGTATTGCAGGTGTCCATAGCCGGCGGTGACCATCACGTTGTGCGCCCGCTTGTCTACTTGTTTTGTAATTATAAGTAAGGTAGGTGAGGGTAATAGCGCCCACCTAATATATTTTATCTTATATTTAATTCAATGTTAATTATAAGAACAAAAACAATTTATTTCAATAATCTCTATATAATAAGTATCAATAAAATAATACACATTTGTGTCTAAAAACTCGCAAAAAATTAAAAACCTCTTTTAAAAAAAATGTGGTTTTGGGCGTTATAACACACACGTGTGTATAATAGCGCCCTAACTAACCTTAAGCATTTAAGATACGGTTTTGTTCAACAATTTTACAACACAATGAAAAACACTTTTACGAATATCAATTTCTTACTTAAAACATCAAATACAAAATGCAAAACAAAATCTTAACAGTATGGGCACTCGAATTCAATGTCTTTCTGACTCAAGCCCATACAGTCCTCGTGATACCAGATTTTACATTTAGTGCATTGCCTCATATCTACCATCCTGTTCTGATTACAAGCTGGACAAGACCAGTTCTCCTCTTTAGAAGTAGAACTTCCCTGGTTTAGTGATGGTAAGAATATAGAAGTTGAGGCATCTTCTTTATTTTTTTGGAATAAGTCTTTGGTCAATTTTTGTGCTTTATAGTTTAAAGCCTTCCTTCTTTGCTGCCCAGTATTAGGGGATTGTTTCACTGGTGTGCGTATAAATTTTTGAAACGAAGCCTTGAGTGCAACATTTTCTTTGGATTTCAGTTCAGCAAGGGGGCGATCATCATCGATATCCGAAAACTCCTCAGTGTTGACTGCAGTATTTTGTTGGGCTGATTGCAGATTTGGGTCAATATTTGGTGTATTCTGTTTTTCTGAATTGCTTATGTTGGAAGACCGTTCCGTAAGGACCGAGGGAGCAAAAGCAGTCTCTGGTATGGCATTGGGGTTGAAGGGGTAGATCCCCACAGCCTTGAAGCCATTAGTTATGTTTGCATTGGTCATGCATTTTGACCAAACTCTTGTCAGGATCTTGTTAAAGCTGATCTTATTGATCTTGCGATCTGGACTGCTTGGTATCTTGCGGCTTGGTATTGAAGTAGCTCCGTGTCCCAATGGTGTTCAAAGGATCTGTATACTGATTTGTCTAATGGTTGTAACTCGTGGGTGGTGTTAGAGGGCAGACAGTATAGAATAATATTATGTTCATCAGCAGCATCCAGGATTGTAATATCAAGATGGCATTTCGCACCATCATATACCAAAATTATTTTACCAGGTGGTTTGAAAGTAGCTAAGTGTTTAATAAAATCAATAAACAGCTCTGTAGTCATGTAACCCTTAGGAGCCATTCGGACTATGCTACCTGGGGGCAAATCGTCTTTAAATTCCGGTTTAAGCCTCTTTCCTTTGAAAATTATCATTGGTGATATAGGATTACCAATCGCAGATACACAACCAACTATTGTAACATTTTCTGCATGTTCGTTGGAGATAAAGTGCACTCTCTTAGCACCTTTTTTTGCAACAACTGTGGGCTGATGGTGAAGACTCAATCTGCATCCTTTTTCATCCACATTGAAAATTTTTTCGGGTTTGTTTTTTATATCCAAATTTTCTAAGACTTCTCCAAGTTTCTTAAAGTGATCTTCTACGATAAACTTGTTTAATTTTTGTGCCCTGGCCTGGTTCATGAATTGAGCCTTCCTTCTAGCGATTTCAGGGTTCCTCTTCAAAAATGCTCTCACCCAATCTCTTCCAGCCTTTTGTTTGTCTTCGTTGAAGCTATTTGGTATGTTGTGTTGTTTACAGAACTTGTATACGTTAAATCGTAACATTTTCATAGTTAGTGGTAACCCTACTTCAGCCACACGTATAATTCTGTTGACGAGGTCTTGCTCTTGTTCTGGACTTAACACAGATTTCCTACCCATTCTCTTTGTACACATTCCCGTCTTGATATGGTCGCGAAGTGTTCTTCGAGGTATATTAAACCTATCTGCAGCAGCTCTCTGAGTCAGAATGCCTCTAGTCACCGCATTGAGGGCTGCGTCCATATCCTTTTCTTCCCAAAAACCTCGTTTTTTAACTGTAGGCTTCCCCATACTAAATCTAAAAAAAAATCAAAGATTTTTTTTATTATATGTTTAATAACGCCCACGGCCCATTTCTTCGGGCGCAATTAGTCGTACTGATAAGAAAAACAAAATTGTGAGGTTATAAAAAACTCACTATATATTTCTCAAAAATGTTTTTAAATATGTATTACTTATAATCATTATAAAGTACAAATACAGAAATATTAACAAAATAAATCAATATACAACAGAAATAATTACCTTTTCCGTAAGTAAAATATTATAAAATCAGGTGCGCAGTAACTCTCCAAACTTTGCTCGGCTACACTAAACGAATGAGTGACGCTGTTAAAAATTTGCTTTCTGTCTCTTTCTAACCTCGCTCGGGCGCGTTCAAGAAAGCATTCATATATTTCGTCGTGGCATCCCATACCGCCAAATTCAAAGGTGGGCGTTACTACACTACGGGCGTCATTACCCTTACCTACCTTAGTTACAAAGGGGATTACAAAACTATTTACAAAAGGGAGTAAAATCTTTATTACTACTAACCTTATTAAAACTGTCACGTACACACAAAAATAAAGAATTTTGCCGATATCTGTTATTAGCTAACGATATACTTAGTACATCAAGATTTCTAATGTGTTAAAATCCTAGATATTCGTTCGTGAAATTGTATGGAAACCAAGCGTGTCACTTTGGTGAGCAAATTTTAGTGATGGGGAGCTACTCACCGATGAAATGTAACATCTCCCTTGACTCAGTTCACCACTTGACTAATTTTTACATTTGATTATGGCGTAATTAGGCATTTTTGTGTTATGTAACAACTGCTTGCTAACGACGGCTCGGAACACATTGGACGAGCAGCGCGAAAGGTAGGAACTTAGCGCCAGCTTCGGCCACGCGGCGACGGTCATCTATCTATATTTGTGGCTAAAAAGTCATGATCAATTGTCATCAGGTGATCCCGCTACCGTCGGAGCCGGCGTGTCAGCGCATCGAGACAGTAGTGGGTTCCGGCGGGCGGGTCGCCGGCGAAATCAAGTGCGACTGGCGTCGGGGCGACCCCGCGCACTCGGCCACCTCACAGCGTCCCTCCAGATGGGGTAACATTTTAAATTTAATTTAAAAAATAATATGTTTCTAATTTTTTTTATGTACGAAGGCGGTAGACGAGCATACAGTCCACCTGATGGTAAGTGGATACTGTCGCCTATAGACATCTGCGATACATGCCAACATCAGTCCAAAATGACAAACGTTGGCATGCCCCCGGATGCGCTGCCTACATTTGGAGCTATAGGAATAGATTTGGAGAAAGGGTTGGGAAAATGGAGAGGGATAGGATGGGAATGGGCTCTGGCACATCTCACTCACTATCGAAACACGTACGTACATTAAGGAAATAAGATTAAGTGGGAAATGCAGTACATTTCAAGTTAGTATTCTGTGAGAGAGGGCCACTGGGCCCAGTGGCTGTTGGATTGCAGCGTGCACTCACCTCAAATACCTCTCAATATATATCTCTGTATAACTAGAAAGTTAGCTGGTAGGCCTTATGACATTAAGCTTGCCTTTTGTACAATAAAGTATACTAAAGTTTTTTTTAAATATGAATTGTTTACAGGATTAAAACCTGGTGAAGTGAACATAGTACTGACGGGCGGCAACACCGAGCAGTTCCCCGTCACCAATGTGATGCATCAGCCCGTCTACAAGATACAGAGCATCGCCAACAGGAACAACGACAATTCCACCGGGTAAGTATAATTTATACTCCGTGTCATTTAGCATGGCAATAGCGGTCATTGCCTCGTCTTTCACCCCGAACCAACGTCGTCTACATTTGTTTAACATGCTGCTACCACGATACGCTAGCTATTACCATTTACGCTCTTTACTGGGAACATTAGCAAGTGTCGCTATCTTAAACACGAGTACTTTAGTTGGGAGGTGTGAATGCTCACTATTGCCATACCAAATGGCACGAACTATAGGAACCTTTCGAGGATTTCAAATGGATACCATTCTGCATAACTGATCCAAGCGACAAACATGAAATTTTATATGTTCAAATTGTAGGGACATAGTGTTGACAATGACACTAGACTGCAAATTGCTGACATTCGTAAAACACCGGGCGCGTTCTGCCTGCACTGTGTCAACACTGTGTCCCTACACAGATTATTACCATTAAAATAGTAAATTATACAAGTATAGAAGGGAATGTGTGTGTCTCAAAAACCGCGAAATAAACACCTACTCCCCCCAGTCCGTAACGTCCCTCTGTCGCCCACGGATGCCGTGAGCGCTGTCACTTATTTAATAGTTTATTATATCCGTATACCTATTAGGTTAGTTAAATAATATAGTTATTAGAAGTTTAATTACAAAATTACAATAATACTATAATATTGTTTAATTACAATAATTACAAGATACATGAAATGGTTTATTTATCAATAGTTTTATAAAAACCATGGTATCGATGTGTTTACACTCCACACCATAAGAAACCGGCTTCTATTGTCATGCCTTCTTGTTCGCATAAATGTACACACACTGTAAGAGTGAGTGCGAAAGCATGAGAGTGGACGCCATTTTTGGTTATTGTCTTGAAGACATTTTTTTGAGATACCTTATAAGTTATAATCAAGTCTATCCTTGGTTAATCTTATCCAAGTCAAATTCAAAATGGTGCGCGTATAGGTACTTCGCGGTTTTACTATGCAAGTTTTAGCACCCGGGTTCGTTTGATTTATTATTTTGATTTCATTGATTTATTTTTTTAAACTACATAAGTTGGTCCCAAAAGTGGTAGTTAATAATAAGTAAAGATAATAAGTAGGGTACGGTAGGTACTTTAGGTATAAGATTATGTAAGTATCTTAGATTTTAATTACACTAGGTTAAGTATTTAATCCCAAGTTTTCTTAAAACTAAATACTAAGGCGTGAGGCGGCGCAGGCCTGGCTTGTATGATGCGACGCTAAACCGACCGGGCCTTGAGTGCGCCAATTTTATTTCTATACTTGTATTATTTATTATTCTTATGCTATTACCGAAGCCTGCAACAATGGATTTATGATTCTGACTTTATTGACATGAATATATGACATATTTTATTTGCAAGAAAATCGATATTTTCGTGTTTTTATTCAATTTTTCATACAAATTTTCCAAATACAAAGCCCAAATAGTTATACTAGTTACTTTCAGTAGCGCAGTCAATTCAGTAGCGGAAATCTATTCTGAGAATGTTTTTCTTTTCATTAGGATGTTTCACGTAGAAAGGGTCCTTTAGAGTCATTTTTTAAAGTTTATAAAACCGGGAAGTTAGTTATTTTCATTGATGCATAACTATACTCGTATGTTAAAAGTAATGCTGTCTGTGATTTTTTTTATAATATTTGCATAATTTAATAAAGGCGTCTTTTTCAATTCCAAAATTTCTATCTGTAGTTTTTTATTAATAGGCCGTTCCAATCTCAGCGTCCTCCATCTGATGCGAATAAGAATAGGAATTAAAGTGCGATAGAGCAAGCACTGGAAATAATTAAGTACGACTTCATATTTATAATAAAACATGTCTTGTTTTTTAAATATTATTTTTTTATATATTCTTTAAAATTATAAGGCTCGGTAAAAATAATTCTTTTAATTAGCGTAATTAAAATTTTATCATATTTTTATTGCAATTGCAGGGGAGGGTGCACGCTGCAAGCATTTGCAGTTGCAGCATTGCAACCCTACAGCCGCTATACGCTGGGCGCACCCCACACCCCTACACGCGCACGATACTTGCCAAATTACCCCTTTCTCAAAAAGATTCCCGTAAAGTGTACTTCACTACCACTTTATTATAGATACTCGCACATACTCGTATGTGTTTCGGTAGTAGCGAGGTGTGCCAGAGCCCATTTGTGAGCAGGCATATCATTATAGGGTATATAAAGGATAAGATGGGATGGGTCTCATCTTATCCTATCCCTCTCCACTTTTCTAATCCGTTCTCCAAATTCTTTTTTAAACCTCCCAAAGGTAGGCAGAGCATCCGGAGCTTGGCAACGTTTTTCATTCTGAACTGATATTGGCATGTACCGTGGATGTCCATAGACATCCACAGTATCCACTCACCACCAGGTGGACGGTCTGCTTGTCTGCCACCTTTTTTAAGGAAACAAGAATACTTATAAACCATTACTTATATACAATATTTTTCAATACATAATAATATATAAACTAATAAAATCATCTGGAGATCTTACTTGAATAGAAAAAAAAACACTTAAAAATGTTTTGTAAATATAATTATTTACTTAGAATAAAATTTTAGTTTATAGGTAGCAAAAATAATGAAAAAAAAACTCATCAAATCAAATTTGCAATAACAACGCACAATAAAATATAGACCCCTTTTAAGTAAATAATTTAATTATTAAATTCAACTATTCAAAAGCATCAAATCTGGTTAGTTGTTGATGTGACACTCAACGAGATGAGCTTTGGTAATGGAGTTGATGCTGTTTATATCGATTTCAAAGCTTTTGACACTGTAGATCATTATTTATTAATTCCAAAATTAAACGCCCATTTCGAAATAAATGGATCTCTCTTGCAGTGGTTTCAATCTTACCTAGAAGACGGCTCGCAGTAAATTGTTGCTAATGGCTATGATGGCTTGAGAATCTTTGCATACCTACTTCTGGAGTACCACAAGGTTCCAATCTAGTCCAGGGCTTTTCGTTATGTCAAAAATGACATAAAAGAATGTATAAAACACTCACTGAATTATACGGCGATGATTGGAAAATTTTAAGAACAGTTAATACCGTTGAATATCAGAAGTTATTACAAAAGGACGTTGATGGTGTAAGCATTTGCTGTAAGAACAATGCCGTGCAGCTAAATGTTAACGTAACAAATTACAAACTAATTATTCGATAGATAACAAACGGTGGATACCGTTAGGAATCTTAGGAGTCACTAACGATAGTGATATATGCGCTTTAAAAAACATGTTGATATTGTTATAAATAAATGTTATAAAATGTTAGCGTTTATTTTTAGGAATAGAAAAGATTTTAAATCAATACCGGCCTTAAAATATCCTTAGCACGCAATCATGTTGATTATTATAATTTGGTATGGTATCCATATTTTCAGAACAAAGTTCAACGTCTAGAAAATATACAGAAAAAGTTCTTAAAAAGATTATCGCACATTGCTGGTCGTATACAAAACCATGAACTATGATGAACGACTTACCTAAAGAATGCGAATAAAACATATTTTGTTGAGAATTTTTTTTTCATTTATTTTTTTAATTTAAATAAATCCCAATGATAAAACAACTAATATAATCACGACAACATCCTTGACATAATGAAAAGAAAAAAAAACTAGGATTAGTTTCCCAAATGACTGCGCGTGCGACTACGCCTTACACTAACAGCCACATTCTATAGCAACTTTCATCGAGAAAATAACACAATGGAAAGAGTATAAATATGTAGCGGATGGCGTACAAGGCGTAGAAATATAGCGTTTCAGTTCTGTTTCTTGGAAAGGTTCTCAAAACTCAAGGCGGACTTAGGGGGTAGAAGATTTTCCACCGATGATGAAGTGACCGCTGCGGTTTTCGCCCATTTCGAAGACAAAACTTCTGACTATTTTTATGCTACTATAGAAATGCTAATTAAACGATCCGAAAAGTGTGTTCACATAGACGGAGACTATTTTGAAAAATAAAAATAGTTTCATGAAGTTTAGTGTTCTTTTTCTTTGTCAGGATATATATATGTATGTACATACATATATTATATTATTTATATTATGGCATTTAATTAAAATTCACTATAGTTTTACTTAATCTTAAGTCTTATTGCACTATTGCCCTCATCTCTGCACAGCCCAAAGGTTGACTGGGAGATATGCTTCTAAGCACTAAGCCCGCTTTTAGTCCTTGCAAGAAAGAAAAACAAACACTTTTTACAGTTATGATGAAGCGTATATGGATATGTATGGCGCGTCAGATCGTCTGCAGTATGGGGATTGTTTTGCGGACCGTGACACTCGGAGGGATGAGGGGATGGGAGGCGGTGTGTCCCGTGAGGAGGGCGGTGACGGGGCAGGCGTGGAGGTGAAGAGTACCCTCGACGCGAGGATTGACTTGGCGCTTAGGGAAACTGGTAAGTCATTTTTATCGAGAAAATATATTTCTTCGTTGTCACAACGCCACAATTACGTGCTGCATTTGTGTTATAACAAAATACGAACTTCCACTCACTGCCTTTATTTCACTTGGTGTATATAACACGCACTTGTCAATTATTAACGTTATACTAACGACGCGATTTGACTGGGCCTAGTGAAGGCCTATCGACCCGGAGTTTGGGTACCAATCTAAACTAGACTCCTCACTTGAAGGCCAGCCGGCAGGGCAGAAACTGGGTCCGTAGCTGGGCAGCAATTCGGCCAGTCAAGAACTAAACGCGAATATGAAATGTATGATTTTGTATAATGATAATAACACTGACTCCAACACAGAACTTGCATTAATGCGCCAGTTGATGTCAGCTTACTGAGCGGTAGCCCTTCCGCTTACGGTTGATATATCTAAGCGTCAAAATGAAACTGTCTCAACAAATGGTGAAGATAATGCAGGTGCTGTTCAAATATTACGTAAGTAAGCTGAGGGGGTACGGAAAAGAGGGTCGGGCGGGGGGCTTTTCAGCTTTTCTATAGGTATAAGAGTATTTATTAACAACAAAATGCGTGAGTTCTTACAACTTTGATTTAAACACCTTTTTTCTGCTGAACCACAAAGAACTTCGCGTAATTCTACTATTTATTGTGTTTTGTTTAAATCTCAAATTTTCCTTACTAGATACAAATACGTCTTTATTAACAAAATCCTTACATACTAGATACATAATTGCTTTTGGCCTCCTCAGTAGGATCATCCTGTATCGCGGGCACACCCTACAGGTTTCGATAGGTAACGTTCTACAGTGATCTACAGTATCGGCCAATACAAACTCCTTTACAGCTCATAATCAATTTGTACAATAAGTAGTTAGTTAGCGCCAACCGCATATATAACTTCGTACAACTTTAAAGTCACTTTGGCGACCGATAATGAGACCGACCGATTGGCGCAGTTGGTAGTAATCCTGCTTGCTGTGCAATTTTGGTCCCGAGTTCGATCACCGGTCGGACATACATTTGTTTAATAAAAAAAAAGTCAAACGTATGTTCGGGTCTGGACCCACGACACAGGGAATCCTAGTGTGGGCCATTGAGTGTAGCGTTATTATTATGGTCCAAGTGAATAAACCGCTCTACAATCGACCAAACACTCAACTTCACCCCTCGAGTTCCCTCCAAAAGTCATGAAATAAGTTAATATAAAAAAAAAATCATCAAATAATTTGTACCTATATTTCAGTTCTAGGTGAAGTGGCTAAAATAGAGGAAAGCCCTGAAATAGACAAGGACGGCCCGGAGAAAGGGATTCTAGTCAGGTGAGTACATCCCTTTCAATGATTATCAGCTCGATGGTGTACATTCAGAAAGCATCACGGAGGAATGAATTTTAAAAAAAAAAACTGTGCCTCGTTTATTATCCACTAATGAGTACTGGATCTGCATGTTGAATTACGGTTCGAAGCCCTCTTGTGGATATCCCAAGCATATGCTTGGGATATCCACAAGAGGGCTTATATTGCCATTGCCGGCAATACAAGCCATACAAGGGGATTGCCGTGACCAGCAGTGGGATACGTTACACAATAGAGAGCCGATTAACCGGACTAATCGCTATTGTAGGCCATTCGGCTTTAGAGAAACTGTACCATAAGTGCCTTTTCACATAAGGGCCTAAGAATTTTTGTTATTGGTATATAGCAGCAAGCCGTCGCAAGTGGCGGAGGGTCGCGGTCTGAAGCGCGTCAGCTTCGCGGACGGGTACAAGCCCGGACAGGACTCCGACGTTGAGGGGCCGCCCGTCAAGAAGGTACCTATACATTATATGTTAAAAATTGACGTTCTGATCAGATAATTAGTGGAAACTCAAAAACTATTTTTTTTTATATACATATATAGTTTAGTGAAAAAAATAAAAAATAAAATAAAATCTATTTTAAAATTTACGTATGTATAACTAAATGAATGAAATTTTTTTTAGTATATAACATATTTTCTTTTAGTTTCAAGAAAAGATTTTCTTCAATTAAATAACTTGCCTACCTTGTGAATGAGTATTTTTTCCTCTTAAGTGCTCTATACAAATATTCGTAATTGAAGGCGACCTACTCTCGTATACTGTCTCAACGGCAACTAATTGCGATTCGTGTAATTGCGAAAAAGGGACTAAGAAACGACAGTGGACGATGATGTACGATGGCTTTTTCATGTTCTCGAGTACTATACTAATTTGACAAGATTAATTAATTAAACCACTTAATTAAAGAAAATATTTTCTTAGAGAATAAATTAACGCCATCTATGGAATTTTACAAGTACTACGATGTAAATACATACTAGAAAATATTATTTTTGAAGACGAATATTTAAATTTTTATTTATTATTTTTTGTTATTTGTCTCTTTGTTTAACAAAAAATAATAATATTTTCTTAGGTTTTCGCGATTACTATACATTGCAATTAAACAACTTTTAACGGTTTAAATCGCGTATATTTGACATGATTTATATCTCACCCCGTGACCACGTCCACTGCAAAGTGTTCGAAACGTCGGGATATAAATCATGTCAAATATACGCGATTTAAACCGTTAAAAGTTGTTTAATTGCAAAAAATAATAATTTATTTTTAATCCTTTTTCTGCCTTTTCTTTTGTGGTTTTTACATTTAATTAGTTAATTACATTTAAGCACAATTTGAAATTATAAGTCACGATCTGCTATTGTAAAGTCAATAGAATCGACACTAAATCCCCAGTGACGTCAAATTTGTTTTTGGATAATTGTCAAAATGAAGTATCAATAGCCAAGTCCTTTACATACGAATATATGTCTATGAATATATAATAATATGGTCAGAAGCGTAAGAATCGTCGGTACGGCTGCGCGTGGCCGTGCCCCGCGTCGCACGCGGACCACGTGCCGCTGTGGGACGCGCTGCCGCCCCCGCCGCCGCCCCCGCACTCGCCGCCCCCGCACTCGCCGCCCCCGCCCGCGCACCAAGCGCCCCCGCTCGCGTTGCTGCGCACGCCGCCGCCGCGAGCACTGCTGCCGACGCCCACGCATCTCGTGCACAAGTACAGTGAGTACTAGGCTATTTTTGTATTTTATTTCCTTTTTTAGAAATACAAAGGCTCCCGAAAATCACCAACTTATGCTTCTATTGCAACAGATTTCTCTTAAGTATACATGCATACCCACCAAAGTTTTTATTTTTTTTTGAAATTGCATTAAAAGTTTGGCGATTTCCCGATGCCCGATTGATTCTATTTCAACAAATACTTAATATCCCAAGTAAGAATACATACCCACCAATCATCCCTCTTTATCTTTTTGAAACAAGAAACTGTATGTCCTTTCTCATTTGCAGCCGCCGGCGCGATGCCCGCCCTCGTGGCGCGCGAGCCGCCGCCCAGCTTACTTAATTTCCAATAGAATCGTAACGTAATTAATAAATCTTACTCGTAATTAATAATTCTCAATGTTCTCAGTCAAAAATACAATATAACTAATCGGAGTTTATTTCTAAACAATAGGAGATGTATGTTACCCCGGCAGGAACATTCCGCGGGACAATATTTAGACTAACATATCTGTAGTCGAGGGCTAGAGAATGATAAGATTTTAAACTTGTGTTATCGTGGTTGAACATAATAATTGTTATGTAAACGGGTTACTCACGATTTATTATAGCTGATATTTGGGTCCAGTTACGTGAACCGTGACCGCGGCGAGACTGCGCAGGCGGCTGAAGGGGTGTTGCTATCGACAGAGAAATCTGTGTCTACCTCCCGTCGTTTTCCTTTTTGATTCACCTGCCCACACTGAACTTGTTTTTGTTGATTAAGTTCCTCGCACACTATACTCTGATATTTAGAGGGGGACCGTGCATGCTGCGTTTCCACAGCTGCTGGGCGCACTGGACTGGCCACATTACCCCTCCCTCACACAAGACTACTTTGAAATGTACTGTATTTCCTACTTTATCGTATTTCCCCAACGTACGTATGTGTTTTGGTAGTTAGTAAGACATGCCAGAGCCCATTCCCATCCCATCCTATCCCTCCAAATTTTCTTAATCCATTCCTTAACCTGCAAAGGTAGGCAGCGCATCCGGGGGTGTGCCAACGTTTGTTATTCTGGACTGATGTTGGAATGTATCGCGGGGATGTGGTAGACAGTATCCACTTACCGTCACGTGGACTGTATGCTCGTCTGCCGCCTTCTTTCTATAAAAAAAAAGCACTATACTAACAATATCACCACACACAGGCGAATTTGAAGACGCATCTACTTTCCTGGGTTTGCAAAGTTCAATCACTGGGCCCCGTGTACTTAAATCCATCGCCGCGATTGAAATTTCGTTATTTTTTTTTTAAATTTCTATTGCCTCCCAGACCAAATGCGGGCCATGTGATGGCGTTCAGTAACTGGACCGAAATATCGGCTATGATGAATAGAGAAAAAAATCAGTTTTACACGCGGCAAGTGGAAACAAGCCGTCAGGCCGCAATTTTATCATTGAAACGCGAAGTGCCTTTGGGGACACTAAAAACTATTGCTTATCGGTTCTGTTTCTAGAACTACTATCATAGGATTTCTTAATTCAATTCATTTTTTTCACAATAACAATTATGTTCTGCCTCCAATAGGCGTGCCTTAATAATTAAATTAATTAGCATCAAAAATTGGATGTCATCATGCAATTACAAGATTTTATGGTTTGTAAATATTAAAATAAAATTTAAAAATTATACTAAATCAATGTTAATTTTAAATTTATAAAGGACAACTAATCCAAAAGTTCCATGCAATATCAATTCAGTTGAATGTCGGATATGTACAAACATGTAGTATTATAAAAATGTATTATTATTAGCTATGGAAATCTCAATTTAAGAAACTTATCATTTTACCTCTTACCTACTCGTACATAATATTTGTAACTCAATGTTGTCAACTCAGTGTTGTATCATGTGCACCTTTTGACCTTTAATGTTTTTCTTTTTTATATAACTCACTGATCAATAGTTGGTTTTCGAAAATGCTACATTTTCAGATATTCACCTGGAATTGTGCTGGTGTGACCGTTACCATAGCAGCAATCTTAATACCCTCCCCCTATAATTTTGGAATGGTTCCGATACAAATTATCATTTTTGAATACAATATATAATTTAGAGTGAATACAAGACAGTCAAATTCCAGATTGGAAGTGCAGGTTGTGCTGGGGTAACAACGTACATAGACAAGGTCTCGTTCACGGAAGCGTAAGCAACACTGCGTCTATCGACATACTATACTAGTGTAACTGTTTGAAACCGTTCAGTGTGAACAGCTTTAAGATTTTGTTTTGTCTATGACCTCAATAATGTCTAAAGTAGTATTGTTTATTAGCTGGAATAAATTATGAAAATGAATTATGAATAAACTGACGTTTTTACTGGGTTGCCAGTTTTTAATGAAATAAGGATTGGACTTCAATCACTCGCTCGACGGGTCCCCAATCAAAGTACATTTTTTTTATTAATTGTATTTTTTAATAAAAAAAATCTCCCAGTTATATGTTTAGTAATCGATATAAAAAAGATTTTGATAATTAATAAGTGACGATGATGAGGGAAGTATTAGTGATGATCTCGTCAATACTCTCTTCCTATCCTATTTCTAGTCTTGGTTTAGTCCAAGACATCATAGGTAGCGATTCTATCTTTCTGTCGTGCTATTCCTCAAAACACTGAGTGTTCTTCTCTTCGTGTTAATCTTCATTACCTTTTTTTTAAGGAATTTTATAATTTCTTTGTCTTTAAATAATTTATAATCATTTGTTTGTTTAATAATTATCTATACGTAATGCATTATTTTCTACTAATAATAATTTATTTTTTTATTTATATTTATTATTAAAAACTTAACAAAAGGCGAGCGTCATGCCTGCAGGCATTCTCTACCAGCCAACTCATTATTTTCTATTAGGTAATGAATTATTTAGCAGATTAATCGGCAATACATTTTCAATGTTTTCTTTTTGACCGCGTGAGTGAACTGACTCACAACAACTGAACGCATCACTATTACAATAAACATGGCAACATTATTTTACAAAGTGACATTAGCACTTGCCAGTTTATTCCAGCTAATAAAAAATAAAAGTGTATGTGTTTCCAAACAAAGGGGGAGCAATCGTGTTCTACATAGTTTAAAAGATATAGGCGTTATTGTAAAATTAAAAAAAGTTTTTGAACGGCCCTTTAGGTAGCTACAATTGCCATACCATGACTATCTCTGTACGTCGTTTTACATCGTTGTATCGTCTGTACGTGTACGTGTACCTACAAAATTGTAAAATTTGTACAAAAGAACCAAACGTCGGCGTATCTGAATACGGTAATTGGCTATAAGATAGTTGACTGAAGCTGATGTGTTCTATAGCTTATTCTGCTGACAGCTGGACACGAAAACAAACTCACATTAGACAGGTTTTTCCAGATACGCCAAAAAAGTTTATGAGATTTGAACTTGAAAATATTTGAAGTGTGTGCCATTGCCATTACTCACGTATAGAAAGAATCTATATTATGGTCCTAGGTAAATGATTTTCAAGACTTTATAACTTTAATTAATTTCACAGATCAATTTAAACTATTCACCTATGGACACTTTTTGCTTGTGAACGCACACATTTTTAACCAATACGTGGTATTTGTAGATAGTAAGAGTAATAATAGCTTTTATGACATTATGCGTTTTTATTATTATTTATAAAATCTTATGACATGTTGTAAATTGAATAAATGAACTAAATGATATGTAATTTTTTTCTTTCATTTTTCCTAGTAATCTTTATTTCTTATTATCTTTATCGGATTATCATAATTTTATCTTTATTTCAGTTATAGCGGTATATAATGATAATAAACTTAGGCACATATAAGTGGAATAAGATACCAGACAGTAAGATTACTTTACTTACTTACTTACTTCTTATTTAGTACCCACCAGTGAAGTCTTCACCGATGACGTTAAGAATAACATTTGAATTTCGTATTCTTTCCCAGAAAGAAAGCTAGTGTACTGCAGTGTTGGGGCAGTCTCATCAGAGTACGGTACGCCTCATTGTACTGCACTCTCGTACTCCAGAACACACTTTTAATTAGAGTCTACAGCTGGCAAGCGTAAACACATTTTGACCTTTCTGCATTTCGCAAATCTGCGTACGAGCAGGTTACACTGAACCGAGAAGAGTGGCCCTTCTTTCTCGCCCTATATCCGACTCATCCTTAAGGTGGAGTATATGCCCCAGGTACCTACTTAAGCTGTTGCATCAGTTAAACTGGCAGTCCATTTAACCTATGCCGCGGCGTGCTGGTTTGAGCGTGCGTCCTTGCATGTAGTTCGGAGCGTCCTTCTCGCACTCAGCGGCCTACGTTGATCCCATTGACGAAGGCATATAGATCGGTCAGCACGCTCGCCCTACCGGTATTGGCGGGCGTGCTTCCAGCGGACCTTGAGGTGATCCGCGCTGGCCGGATGGATATGGCGCGTTTACTTGCGACCAGGGAGGAGGCGCGTGCCGGGAAACAGGCCATTTGGAACGAGACAGTGGCTAGCTGGCAGGAAAGGTGGGTTGGCGAGAGCAAAGGCAGAGAGCTGTTCAGGTTCTTCCCGGACGTGGCGGTTCGACTCAAGTCGCGTTGGGTCGAACCGGACTATGAAACTTCCCAGATACTCACTGGGCATGGCTGCTTTCGAAAGCGACTGCATGATATGAAGCTGTGTGAGAGTAGTCACGTGTGAGTGTGGCATGGCAGAGGAGGACTTGCACCATGTTCTATGGTCCTCCCTCTATACGAGGAATATCGATGGAGCATGCTAGAGAGGATTGTACGGCGGGAGGAGGGACCGGCATACTACTGCGACCTCGTCTCCTCCGAAGCGAACTTCCGCGGGCTCAGAGAGTTTGCACACCGATGGCACAGGAAAAGGAGCCCGAAAGAGCTGTTCGGCACTGAAGTACATCGTCTTGTGGAGTAGAACAGCCCCAGAAAGGGGAGAGTGCTTATGGGACACAGGCAAAAGAGAATACGTGTAGGGAGGCAGAGCAGATACGCGCCGCAACATAGCCCTAGCAGGCGAACGGCGCATACCTCCCGACGATTTGGTCCGTATAACCAAAAGATTGGTAGGACCATGGGTGGAGGTGGGTAGGTCCATTTAACCAAACCTCGGGCACCCCCTCTCCGAACCTCCACCCCTCAGCGCGGACTATCATCTCAATTTTGGATACATTATATGTTCACCATGAGACGATCAACATAATGTTCACAGATCGCAAGTAACTTTCTAAGACCTTTGATTGACGGGTCGACCACCACATTCTCCCAGACAAGCACCGCAGTCTTAATCTAAATCCGCTGCATATCGTGTCGCCCGATCTTACATTATTTATTTAGTTTCCGTAGCTGCTGCTGCGGAAACTCAACTTCTCAATACTCCTGTTAACTTCATAAATGTTCCGAGATGTTTTTATAGAATAGTTATAAGACCGTTAAATAAACTACTGAAATTATGCTACATATCAACAAAGTCTCACCATTGCTGGACGCAGGCCTCGCCACCACACCACTCGTAAACTTCTTCATGTTGTTAGTTCGTCTGTGCGTGGGTGACACTGACAATTTTAGAATCTCCAAAATGAAATCAGATATAAAGATGAAAGTTGTTTTATTGCTTTTCAAAGTATTCTCCGCGACAATCGATACAGTTTTTCATGCGATTAAACCATTGTGTGAAGCATTCAGCCCTTCCTTGTTTAGGCACCTCTTCAACTTGGAACAAATAAAAATCACAGGGCGCAAGGCATTTCTCATCTGCGACTGCGACAAAGAAGTACTTTATGTTGTAATAGGTAGGTAACATCAAATTCACATCAAACGGTGCAATCGACAAAATACTAAATGTTTGGTTTAATGTGGGAGATATAATAGTTATTAGTTACATATGCGCTGTATTCAAAAGATTTGTAATTATTTGTATTTGTAACGTGATTATCTCATTTATTTTGTATTTTCCTACAAAACCAAAATCTATTATATTGTCGTAAATTCAGCTTATTCATTCCGCTTATAATAGCCTTAGGAGCGAACATTGACATAGAATATAAGAAACACTCTTAGGGATGAGACAATTTGCCAACAATCGAAGTAGGTAGAAAATAAATGTTTCCAGATACTCGATTATATTTTTTTCGGTTATATATTGGTTAAAGGAAACAGTATATTTATGAAAATGCCGAATTGGGTTTTTGAAAAAAAAAATTTTTTATCATTAATGGAAAGATCATATACACATTTTATAACAAAACTATTTTTAGTTTTTTTTTTTTCGCTTTAATTAAAAAGTTATATTTAATTACAAAAAAAAATTTTAAATCCAGTACCGAAAACACGCGGACAGTTCCCGAACAAACCCGAGCGCGTGTGACGTCACAATGTTAATTTCTACTCATTGTAGCACACAGCTGATACAGTATTTTGACTATTAATCGATTAAATCTTGTTATTATCGTCAATATATTAATAAATATATCGAAAATGTCTAACCTTAAAAGTTATCGTGCTTGCTTCGTACCATTATGTACGAATACTACAAAAACAACTACTGAAAAAATGTTTTTAAATGTTCCACAAAATGTTAAACGTCGAAATAAATGGTTCCAAGCAGTGCGACGACCTAATTCGAAAACAACATCAAATTATATTTAACGACGAATAAATCATTTAATATTTTAATTTACAATATTATTTTTTTATAAACTTACCTTGATGCTTTAGCACCTCGAACTTCAGCTGAATTAAACCGAATATCATTTTTAAGAAAATCTGTTATCATAAATATATCCACATCAGGTATATTATCGGAATTAGCCTTTATAAATCCTTTATCACACATAACTAAATAAAAGTAGTTAATATAAATAATATAACTAAATGTCGGATATTTGTCGTCAATTTACATGTAGAAGCCTGTGATACTGTACTATCGAGAAATCCTTTTAACATTATGACGTCACAAACATGGCGACCAATCGTAGCGCGTTTGTAGTCACGTGATTCTTTTTAAAATTTTATCAATTTTAAATTGTTTATAATAAATTAAATAAACATTTTTTAAGAGTATTTCGCATCGATTATTAATATAATTTATGATAAAGTTTTAAAATACATAAAAAAATTGATATTTTTTTTTTTTTTCAAATACTCAATTGCATACTTCGATATTGCAAAAAATATTCTCAAGGGACAAAGAAGTCTTACGATTAAGTCTTAAGTCTCTATCATAGGTACTCGTACGTATATAATCTACTTACTCTTAACTATCATCTCTTAGGCATGTATAAAACAATAGTGATATGTATTTAAGTATGTACGTATATATGTATTGCAATAGTTGAAATTATAATACATTAGTATATTTTACTTGATCCCGCTCTATGTAGGTACCTATAGATTAAATTCACATTGTAATACTTACATATTATATCATTTCACAACAAATGCGCAAGTTCCGAGATCAAAAATAATAATTATAGTTGTCTCAGAAACAAAATGGAAATAGGCAATTGTTTCGTGTCGCATCTGCGTGAGCATTCGGTGACTGCATTAAATTTTCCCCTCCCGCTCTCCGCACGTACAAGGCGTGCTGTGACAGTTATACACCTCAGAATTGCTTGTCTAGTATAATACATAGAAGATTGTGCTGATGAGACAGTGATGGTCATGTTGTGTTCAATGACGACGAAACAGGACAAATATTGTTGCATATTTCTTGTGATAGGCCCCTTGTTAATTAAGTTCATTACGAATGAGCGCCCGTCTATACCTACCAAGGTTTTAGCAATTATTATCAATTTTATTTATTATTGCAGGTAATTTTAATATCCCCTTTTTGAAATCATTAGTTCTTTTATAGAAAGAAATGGCAGACGAGTAGATAGTGCTTCGTGGGTAAGTGGATGATACTGTTGCCCTGCGACTTCCGCGATACATGCCAAAATCTGTCTAGAAAGACAAACATTGACACAACCCGTATGATCCATCATGTTGAATGTAGGTATAACAAGTAAAATGAAACGACAGAGTAAAAACAATAAAATAGATTTTCATTTATTGTGAGACGAAAAATACAACAATGGGACTTATCAGCTAAAATGGTTAGTGGCAGACTGTCGTGTCAAAACAAGTGTAGGTATGTATGGATGAGCGTCGCGGGTGACGGCGGGTGGTTAGAGTCCAGGGAGACTAGTTTTCGCCAAGGCGGATGAAGAACTCGCCTTCCGCTACCAAGCGCCGCTTCACTACGCACGCATACATTGTACACTCCTAATTTATGTCTTTCATTGGGAAACTCGTGGTACGTAACGAATATCAACGAAAAATATATATAATATATAATACACAAAACGATACCATGACCTCTCTATTCACTGAAATCATAACTAATTTATATTAACATGTGAAGTTTCAATAGTTTTCATATTTTAACTAATTTTTTTAAAAAGGCTTTATTGATTCGAAGCTAATACTTATACTTACAAGATTGTTTAATAGTTTTTAATAGTTGTCGCGCCACTCGTCCTTCCGTTGCTAGGATTGTACATATGTATAGTATACTGTGTCCGTCTGTCTGTCCGTGCGTCATGTGCGGAGGGAGTGGGTACCAAGTGACACGCTACCGACCTCACAAATGTAACAACTCTTCAATACCGCTACTATGAAACGTTCTATACAAAATTGAACATTGCCGATTCACTAAATCGCTTTGATTCATTTATTTCTTACTATATAAAACAAGTGGGCGGCGAGCGAGCGCCGCTCTCGTGCGGCTCGCGTTTCAACTCGTCACTAACTCGATTAAGTAGGTACGTGTCTTAGTTTATAAGTTGAAAATGCCACTGCTGCGATACTACGTCGCCTATGCCGGTGGGCGCGCGCGGCCGGCCGCCACACGCCGCGTTTGGTCGCGCGTGCCGCGTCGCGGACCGCTGCGGGCGACCGCGCGCGCCACGCTATTGCTCGTAGAGAAAAATTTCCAAAATCAATTCGTTACAACGTAGACTATATTTTGTTTAATAAACTTGAAGTATTTATCAATAATCAATAAGTACATTATAATAATTGAATAATTAGTATTTGTTTCATAAGAGACTAGCATTACAAATAAATACCTTCAGCTATACAATTTTATTTTCTATTTAAACATTTTGAAGATGTTTAAGTGGACTACGTCGGTTTTTACACAAGAAAAGCGATGGTTCTTGTATAGAAACTTTTCAGTTGATGCGTCTACGCTTCGAGATATGACTTAAATGTATACTTAGATTTAGGGGAAAAGGTCGTAAAAACAAAAAAAAATTGAAATTTATAACAAACACCTTAACTAATACTCAATGTAATAATTTAGTTGAAGTGGGTGGGGCGTGCGCGCGGCGCGGCGCGGCGCGTTCACTCGCGTACAAACTCGCGCGCGCTACAAACCAAATAATTATACAAAAGTGGAGTGACGCCCGGGCGCGCCGCGTCACGCCCCGCCGAAGCGATGTATAACATTTCATTCCGTGTAAGAGATGACACGATGGTATGCGAAAATTTATTTTTTCAAAAAACACTCGTCCATTCGCTCGTCCTTGCGCTTAAATCTAAAATTAATAATTAGACAATATTTTTATTTGTTCAACAGACGCGCGCGGCTCGACGCGCGCGTATAATAATAAAATATTTCAAAACAATCGAATAATTAAACACACTAGTTAACAATATAACTTATGCTCAAATACACTGGATGCGAGTGGTTCGCGCGCCCCACGGCGCCGGACCGAATCCAAACCAAATACGAAACGTGTTTACAAATATGATTTTATACACATCGTTAGCTTATTACGTTAGAGCAATGGCAGCGAGTCGAGAGCGTCCGTGCGCGCGGCGGCGCTCCATAATACTGATATTACGCTAAATTATTGCATGTGTGAGCGGGCGCGCGCGCGGGGGGGGCGGCGGCGGCGGCGGCGGTGCGGTGCGGGGGCGGGGCGGGGCGTTACACCGCCGTCTCCGTGTGGCTGTGGCTCGAGAGCCGCTCCACGTCGATATCGTGCGGCGCGAGCGTCTCACGCGCCGCGTCCGCGTACTCGATGCTCGACGAATGCGAGAACCGCTTCGAGAGCGCCGTCTGCTTGCGGAGGGCCTCCGCGAGCGCCGCGTCCGCGAGCGAACCGCGCGAGTCCAGCCCCTGCCGGAACGCGTTCACCACGCGGATCTGCCCACACCCACACAATTGCTTACTATACAATATACGTTTAAACTATAAAATGCACTCGTTACGCTCTGACTTTACTATTGGCACGCAGGCGCCATCTATCATAATCTAATCATATGATAATTTTAGCTCTCCATTAACCCTAGGTATATATTGTCACACGATTTCAATTTTATTATATATATAGAGAGATGTTGTCCCGTGATTTACCAAACGGCCTGCCATTGTCATTGGTGTGGTAATAGGCTGCGTGGCCACTTTGTATGTGACGTGACATTTTGTAGCGATATCAACTCGATTAGGTATTATACAATGATAGTAATTTTGTCTCGATATTATTTTGATCATTTTTAATGCTACAAAGAAACGTCATTCACGTTTTTGTGAACGTAAACACTATAATTACCTGATAATAGCGATTGTCTAGTCCAAACTGGAATTTGGTCAGAGCGAAACGAGCGCAATCCGGTGCTGATAGCTCTCTTGACGTCTTCACAAAAAGATGAATTTAGAATCGACGCTAGCTGACGATGCCAAGAGAGACGCCGGTGAAAAATTACAGTTTTATAAATGAACATAAATAAAAGCACACCGAGCCATAAAAAAGAGGCGAGAAAGCAGGTAATTCAAAATTCCAGTCACAGATTCTGTAGGTCGGTGTGGGCTTGCGAGACGGCTCGTGTTGAGACAGGAGCGTCTGCGCGCGCATGCCATGCAATGGGTAAATCCGTGTGAGCCAAGGAAAACTTAATTTCCCTTCTATTCCTCTGAATACAGACATTTTCGTTAGTGCCATTAGTGTCGGTGTGAGGAGCTACGAGTATGTCATCATACGAGTATGTGGACGGTGTAGCACATGCAAAACTCCGTTGCGTTTCTGTGACTGTATTTGGACATTGACCTCATCTATGTGAGCTACTCGCGTATAAGCTGCAATATGTCCTATTTATACATTATCTATGCACATGATTGAAGCAACATCGATCGCTTTCTCTTATATCCGCAGAGCGGACATTTGGAAGCAAGCTGCGAGGATATCACCATGATGTTCCCATTTCCCTGCCGTATCACAATTATTAAAAGCCTATGATAGAAAAAATTTAGTCTAAAAGCTAGTTTAAAATAATGACATCTAGAATTTGAAACATGATATCGAAAGCTTACGAACCCCTGGTGTTTATGGCAATGCTAGTTTAGAGTAGGACCCCACGAATCGAATGAGAGAATTCAGTGCAATATGTGATGCAAAGGAACAACGTCACTACGATGCCATGATATGTCGCAAACTGAAGATAAAAGCTACTTAAAGACGTACACTATTCACCTTACTATAATGTCCAATACAATGGCTTTAGATGAAGGACGTAGGTGAATTATCAAGATCATACACGGTTATGATTATTTTTCGATCAGTAGTTGTGCCATATGAAAAGGTCACGAGCATAGACATAGTCAAGTCGGACAACATTCAACGCAATAAGGATCACAGAGACATACATTAAAAATTAAAAGTGAATTTTAAAAACATGGCGCATGCTGGACACATGCAATGAGATGAACATGCATACACACACACTGAACTATAACTATCCCAAAAGATCTCAAATGAAATAAGATAATTAAGTGAAAATATTTTAAGGAGAGATTACCCAGAATACTTTTTTTATATTACATATATTCATGAAAAGTTAAATCATCTTTTGATTTAAATTATTTTTTGAATTTTAAAACTATATTATTCAAATATTATTCAGTAGCGCGTGCTATCATATACTTTTACAAGACGTAATATATAAGAACAGAATAGAATAATCGAGATTTTTAGGAGGAAATGATAGATCAGTGTTGACAGAGACAAAAGTGGGAAATAGTTGTAAGTATAGATAGACAGAGTATAGTATTAAATGAACATATAAATAAACGAAACGTCAACAAAAAAATGTCAAAGGACAATATGTGATCAGGCTTCCGTCACAATATTGTTAAAATCTTACAGCTTGGTCGGTGGACGTCTTGCTATATGGTACAGGAATCAATCGTTCTTGTAACTCGCCACCTATGACCTTCCGGGTGCAATGGGGGTTTCATGGAAAAGAAAATAAAAACGAGAACATGAAGTAAGAGGTCACGACACGAGAGAGAGAAAGAGAAATAGATCGGGGATACGCTTGCATACATACAGTCTGCGGTGCTTAGGTTCCAACACTGTTTTAAATACTTTGGATGAGATGGTATTTAATATATGAGTGATTGAGTACAGGCTATGTATGAGTGATTGATTGATAGCTAAGTTCATTTATAATTTTATAAAACTAGAAATGAACTAACAAGGATCGTCGAATGAAAGCGTTGGAACCGAAAGCAGTGAAGTTATAAATAAGAGAAGTATATCGGGGACTGTACGAAGCAGTGCGCTTCGAAGCGATGACAGTTTGAAGATAAATAAATACATATTAAACAAAATATAATGCGGGGTTCCTCGTATACCTTAAGAAGCACATTCATGGGGTGTGCACTTAACATAATATCTCCTCAATTAACTCTCCATCCAGGGCTCCGTTAACGATAGAAAGAAATAAAACTTAAACAACTAAACATAATAATAACATTGATCTGTACATCGAACATTTAATCTTATTCCTGTCACATTTTATGATCCGTGAAGTGTACAAATTTGTTTTTTAACAATTATATTTTATTAAGTGCGTGTGTGTGTTGACCGAGTGCGCGATTAAGTACACTCGTGTGTGTTTGTATTGTTGCCACCATGCTACTATAATGAACTATGAAGCAAACGTTAAGTTATACTTCGACGGAGTTGCTCACATACCAGTTTGCCTACCTCGATGATTTTAACATCTACTATAGCTACGTATAACAACTACACACGGCTAAATAAAAAGCATTATGATCATCGTGATTTAGCAAATAAATATGATTGCCTAATGCCTACGTGTCCTTTAAACTCTAAATAGTAATAAAATATTAATTAATATTCACGAGTGAAATGTCCACTTCCAAATTAGTGATCGTGCGCTCTACATGACCTATAACACATTTATATTACAAGTAGACAGCGCACAATTTCAAAGCAGGCAGTTGTCAAGTCAATGCATGCTATATATAGTCCTCTCCGCTATGTGTCTCTACTCGTATGCAGTGGACGTCCAAGTGGTGTGGCTAAACTCATGCTAGTGTAATGGTGAAGCTAGGTCTACAGTAAGGTGAGCGTGGAAGCGCTAAGCGATCACATTCAACTAGATCGTACGACATACACCGGCCGCGCCGGCCACGTCGGCCACGCGCCGCCAACAACAAACATTTGACCAACATCAACACAACACCACGTCCCATAACGGCCAAGTTACCTTTATTATAGCAGCTCTCCGCAACGTGGCACAGTTGGGTGAAATGAAAGTTAACTTTCGAGTATAGGATACTTTATTACTAAAGTTTAATAAGAGACAAGAAGCGTTAGAAATAACGAATTAATAATACCAGTTTATACCAAGTGGGTGTTTAGCAGGAAATCATGCTTCACTATGGTTTAACATTTTAGAGTGGTTTAGTTTCACTATTCGGCGTGTACGTACCCACTATTAAGCGTATTTATTAAATTTTTGAAAATTTTTAGAATTTTTATTTATTACATCTAATTTTGGTGTACACCAAGACACGAATTTATTATTTTTTATAATTTAACATAATAGTTTTTCATGTATATTACTTGTCCTAAACCTTAACATTCATGTAGCAGGCAATGATTAAACACTACACGAAGTGCAATTTAACGATCAAATTTACGAATCAGTACACAGTATATTTATTATATACGCTATATACTTAACATATAAACATATTAAAGTTCACTATATTTCCCAAAACATACTCGACGGATAGTTAAATTTGCTTGAGATATATACCTGGGAATCTAAATAACTAAAAGAAAAAAGGTAGGAAAGAGTTTGGAAGACCAGAGGCTAGTGGATGGTTGCGTGAAGTGTGTGAAAGAAGAAGTTTGTGTAACGTGGTAATGGATTTACCACTATAAGGGCCGCTAAAATGTCTTTATATTTGATGAAATCCATTACCAGCATACATAAGGAAAAAGAAAGATATATTTTACTTTGCAAATTTGGGTTCCTATTCATGCGTTCAGTGTTCACCAGGTCACACTGCGTGCTTAAACCGTCTGAAAATAAATCTATTGCATTGCAAATAACTAAATTTATTATTAATATATAATTACCATATCATCTAGGAAAACATTTTTTTTTAAAAAAACGAGCAAATCGTGTAACTACTAGTTTTGCGTTCGTAAAGACAGGACACTAGGGAGCTACGGGGACGGTAGGACACAACGAATCTATATGAAATACATACATGAACTATTTAACATTTAAAACATTCCCAATTCACTTGTCGACACACATATCTATATATCGCATTCTTTTCCCAAATAAAATCATAAAGAAAGTAAAAATAACAAGCAAATTTAAATATCTTCGTTTATAACGTTTATAAAAGCACTTGAGTAGCACGTATTTTGTGAATTTGTATTTTTTTTTATATATAAAAAATGGCACATGATTTTCTCGTATTTTATACTTTTTAACGTTAGTACAACATATAACAACATTTATTTTAGTATATTTATCACAAAAAAGGAATGTATTTTTATTTACAGAAAGGAACTTATTGTAAATCGAGATATTTTTCTCTTGTAAAAAAAAAATATAAATCTTTTATTCGCGATTATATGACGGTTACTTTTATATCTATGAAAAACTAGCATACTCTCTCCATATAGTGGTGCACCATAGTTACATATAAATCTATTTAATATATTTTGCGAGTTCTCTAATATTCTTAACTTACGCTAAATAGTTTTAGTAAACAATATGTTGTTCGTATAACAACAGCTACTGCATTTATATTTTACGAGAGAAATTTTAAACTTTTTATTTTGTTAAAGTTTTGAACAATATTTTAGCGAGGAACCGCGATTGTTTTTTCACGTTAAGTATTGTTTTTCAAGTTTAGTGATGAACCTTGTATTTTGGTGGACACCACCGTTTAATTCGAGATATATATTTAGTCATCGCTCTGATGCGAGACAGGGCTGAGGGCCGGCAGGGAACTGCCGCCGGATTGCACGCTGATCCTTCGGTGCTCCGCCAAATAATTATTGACAAATATCCTGCGGCCGGCCAATATGTCCGCCTTTTGCTGCAAAACAATAATCACGGGCGTGTCAGTTCGCCGTCCGGGGCGCGCCGCACCTACACTACGCGACAGGCTTAACCAAACTGCTTCAGTCCTACCAAATAAGATATAGATGGCATTCCAAATCCAAATTTCACGTACAATTTGATGCAAGTAAGCTGCAAATTCATACATTGTTGAACCAAAAAACTGAAAGTGCCGGCCGAACAACAGTAATGCTATGATGTTCTATTAGAACTTTCCAGTTTAGGCATGTATTACTACGACAAGAAAACTGTAGAGTAGTGTTGTTAATTTGAGTCGAAAAAAATCTGCATTTTCATATATTTTCTATAAAAACAAGTGTGAACTAACAAAAACAAATAACACGTTCTGCCAAACACATACCACATTGATCATCCTTTGGGAAGACACTAAGATTCTTTTAATACTTTTATTTTCAACTAAAATGTATGAAAATGCAGATTTTTCCAACTCAAATAACAACAGAGAGAATCACCCTACAACTTTAGTGTTATAAGTAATAAATGATTAGTTTAACATGTTCCAACAGACACTAGTTTAGGCACTAGTTTTGTTCGGCCAGCACTTTCATTTTTTGGTTGGAACTGAATGATCTCCGTTGTTTGGCTTTAGAACCCCACAGCTAATAGGAGTGAGGAGTGTTATTGAAGAGAAAGCAGTTTCGTTAATAATCAAGTGGCTATATTTAACTAGGACAGGGGGCATTCACACTAGCTGGGTCGGGGCAATCGAGGGCATCCAGTAGCAAACACTAAATATATAAAAAATAAATAATGAACAGGAATTAATTACCGTGTCGGAAGCTAGTACTACGCAGAAACTTGTAAAGAGAGTCCGGTATGTGAGCTACCACGTGATGTACGCGTTCTCTTGCCCAACTATTGGCAACTATAGGCGAATTTATATTTGTGAAAATTAAAAGTACTGTGTTAGGTATCGGTAAAATAAAATATCCGTAGTTTAAATATAATACTTTTATTAAAATGAGTTTCTTTTATTATTATTAATGTGTTCCTTTATAGTGCCGGTTAAGTATGTATTTTTAAGATTAACATAAAAGTAATCGTTACAAAACTCAAAAATAAATTATATAATGATTACGTTAACTTATAAAATAAGTACATACACAACCGAAATAATAAAATAATTAAGTGAAAATAAAGATCTAAAAGCTGTTTAATAAATTTATTGATTAAATACCGTTTCTTATATTCACTAGTTTTGGTGTAAATAGTGGAGATTAGATTTCTAATTACATTTGTGATTTTTTGTTTTTAAATTTTCCTTCCTACAGTGTTATAAGATCGGTAGTTATTATGATGAACATAAAAGGTTATTTTTACACATTGAACGGTTATAAACACTACTAAAAAAATAAATAAAAATTCGGATAAAACGTCGAGCCTCTGATAATAGCAATACAATTTATTTAATCAGTTAACAAAATAAAAACATATTATCAGAAACATCATTATTTAAAAATAAAGAATAAAATACTAATATATACTCACATACACCTGTATTATACATGCATAAGACTGTAACATAAGCACGATCACACTTTAAATGCGAAGCGAAAGTAATTAAAAATTATATTAATAAAAAACGACATTTGTATCGAAAAACAATTATACATTTCTCGACATTTAGTACTTACAGACTAAACCGCGCAGCTGCCATTTCGTCTTAAGATGATTTTAAAATGGCGGCTGACGCGAGCACCCGCTAATGGGTGTTCATACAATATGGCGTATTGAGCGATCAACTGTTAGATACATGTAGAAGCCGGAAACATTTGCTTACATGACGCTACGTACGCCCTGGCTTCTATTTACTTCATATGTAAAGACGCTGTTTAAAACTTGGCACACTTGGCTTTCATTCCGTGACCGCAACCTACACGACGCTTGCTGATGTTAATGCGTGTAGTGTGTGTCGTCACGTGTCACTAGTTTGTCTTGCAATAAAGAAATCGTAAAAGCATATGCATTTTTAATAAACTACTTCCAATGGATATATGTAATTCTTGAAATTAATATTTTTCATGGTAAAATAAATAGTACAAGACCAGTGGATCAAGCATATCTAAAATGATTTAAATGACGATTGTAGAATGACTTAGTCACGAGTATTTGACTCTTGCCTTGATAATTGATTATTTTAGCATATTATATAACCTAATACATTAACACAATTTTCTTATGTGTATACTTAATTATATAAATAATATATTATTTTCTGACGATATGGTTATATTTAAATTGTATTGTATCGCAATGGCCTATCGAGGCTTCCATTATCTAGTTGATCGGTTACCTGGAATAAGACTACATGATTGCAATAAAAAAATGAAATTAAATCTGCGTCTAAAATATCAAGATTGAATCGATCATTTGCTTCAACGCAAGCATCCGCTTCGATCAAATGCTAAGATATAAATAACGCGTTATGCGCAATACCAGCCAAGGGTCACGTACGGTCGCGTCAGCTCAGTCTGTTTCCAGCTTAAGACTAGTTGTGTCGAATCAATAAGCCATAAGGAGTTGTCCGGCCGTGGGCCAGTGGTCGTGCAACACGTATCCCATGCTCTAGTGTATAGCTATACAGTCAGTACCCGCACAATACAACACCGTGTACGTGTGCGACTCGCTACATACTTACAAGTACAGTTGGTACGCGAGCGCGACCTAAACTTACCGTCAACATCTGAAATAGAGCGTTTGTTTCTAAGAGTGGCGGCCCCCACCATAACAATACGAGTGGCGAAAGAAAAATACTATGGAATTTGCTTGAAAATTTATTCAATGTAAATAGATCTCGTAACATTCGCAAAATTAAGTTTCTTTTTAAGATAAAATACACTTTTTAGAGCTCCTCGACATGATTCTGATAATAGTGAAGTGTCTCCTTCATATTAAACTTTAGGTAGCCGTAAACATATATCTATATATACTTTAGTTATATAACATATATTAATAAAGATATCAACAGTATACTCGATAGTTGTTACTGTTATTTGTTCAGAGAGGGGGGTAAAAGTGGTCCCAAAATTTACTATGAAACAAAACACGAGCTGCTCAGAGTTGTATTCAAAAACCTTCTCCCTATATAGTAGTGTATAGTCCTCGTAACAAACTACACAAAAAGCTAGTGAGAGTTGGATTATTTTTTATAAAGTATTTTATTTAGTAAAATTTCAAAGTCTAATTATATCGCTAACCTCGAAGGAGTTCGCTCGTCTCACTTTATCATAGCTATACAAAATATCACTGCTCCCATATACATATTATAAAGACGTTCAACGTTTTTAAATTTATGTACAAATACTTTCGTCTCCAAAATAGCAGTGTTCTTAATATGGCAGAAGACTCAAAAGATAATCCTACAACACTATACGTATGAAGGGGTCCCGAAGATATGCGCAACCGTCCTCTAAACGTTAGCATGGTTCTATTGGAACAACTATAACAGAGTACAAAACAGAGTACAGGCACAACTCGGCGTGAGAGTCTAACTTGGGCCTAGCCTGTTATAGTTTATTGCTATCGACTACCTAGCGCTAAAACTTCAACACTTAATAAAAAATCTTAACTAGTTTAAGACTCAGTTTAAAGCATGAATAATGCATTTACGCGGGAGATTGCTCGGTTAAGTACGGTTACCGCCGCGACAAAAACAAAACACGTAATCGTAATAAAGTAAAAATGTGCTGTGATCGGGTGTGTTTGTGCGGTGGTGGTCTAGAATATGGTGGTTTCGGTGCGGGCCGCGGGCGGCGCGTCGTCGTCGATATAGGCGATGTCGGCGGGCGGCGCGCGCAGCCGCGACCGCAGCCCCGCGGCCGAGTGCGCCGACAGCCGCTCCTCCATGTCCTCCAGCGTCGACTTGAAGGCGCGCACCACGCGGAGCTGCAACAACAACACGTCCAGCCGCACCGCCCCACTGCCCCACCGCTAACGACCACCCCCGCTACCGACGACCACAGCGCCACCGATAACTTAAACGAGTGTGGTGTGGATGTTTACCGACGTCTGTATTCAGAGTGTGGACACGCTCTACGCATGCAGCTACCGGCCTGACGACGCATGAGATGGATGACCGGTGCTGTGGGAGTGTCGCCATGCTCGCTAACCAAAAAAAAACCATGTGCTAGCGAAAACTGCTAATCAAACGAGTGGTATCCGTGACGGCCCCAGTGTGTGGGTTTGACATCTCTAGATGACATCAAAGCGATGGGCTAAGGTCCACAGGAAGGGATACAGTGGGGTGCTCGATAACATCGATGTCAATAGTCGAGTGGAGAGGTGGGGCGGACGAGACGGTGCGATGCGGGAGAGGGCAACATCTACACGGACGGACGTGGGAGATGCATTACAGACGAGAAAACATCACTATTGGGGTGCTCGCGGCAAGTCGACGACACTCTTGCTCAGGATCGATTTTATCGCTATCTAATTTCTTTAAAAAAACTGTAACATTTTAAACAAACGAATAGTCACGTTAAGTGAACTAATGCGTCTTATTTGCAAAAGATATTGTTTTGCGTTTATTTTTGCTGCAAAGTCGTAAATTTATTAATACTTATATACAAAATTCAAAATTGTACACAACTTTAAGCGAATATATATCCTTCACATGTACATAATACATCCGTCATTTTGACATATGAGTGTCGTAACTTGTCGCGGTGTAAGTGAGGGAGGCACGCGCTAGCCGCGCGGGGACGCTAAGGGTTACTAGGGGTCGCTAGGGGTGCGTTATACCGTCAGCGTCCGTCGCACGCAGCGCGCCGCCAGCCGCCTTGCCCGCCACTACACTTCCGTCTCGAGCACGGGCCGGGGCTGCCAACAACATCGCTCTACGCCGCGCGGCTCGCCGCCCCATTCGACACCGTCCTACGTACGTACACCTAGCTTACAACCGGCACGGCCAGATATGGGGCCCGTGACGTCACCAGTCGGCACGGGGACGGGGGAACTCGAAAGAAACAAGCCGCTGTTTAGTAGGGACGACAAGGTTTTAAAGAGCACTTGCATTTTTAAACAAATCAACAGAATAATACTCCATTTACAAAATATATTTACCCCACTCCCATTCGATGAGTATTTCTGGTTTTTATGAATATAAAGTAATTAAAAATTATTATTCCGTAATTCTTTATCAAATAAATTGTCAAGATTATGCTTGACTAATTTTCTAATAATTTATAAAACCCACTTTTTAAAATATCAATCATTGGCAATATCAATATTTGTAGACTCTTGTACCTCACATTCTTATTTAAGTCAAAATATGTCACAGGGTTAATATTTACAAGGTACATATATATATTTTTTTCACAAGTGATGACGTCAGTCAACAGGTTATAAATTAGTAGGTGTATTGGTTAAAACACCGGGTGTATCATCTGACCCTTAATGTTCAACTCCGATGCCCCATATCTGCCGTGGCCACATCGGGCCAGCACGGAGAAGAGACCCTGTTTGAACATAACAAAACGGAACGGAATGATGTGTATCGTGTTTGCGTGTATGGGCCGCGACGGGCTTGTGTCACGTGATACGAATATGACTCGGAAGAGTGCCAACGGAACTGAATAAAACAAAACTAAAATGGAGAAAAAAAAAGAAAATAAAAGGATCGAACCGACAGCTACCCTCGAGACGACAGCCGACTAAACTACGCCTACGCAACGCAGGGGGAGATGAACTCCTACGAATGCTTGGGGTAGGACGGGGCACTATCGAACGTAGACCGGATCACACCTGATTATGTATGCCACAGTATACCGGCTTTAACTTCATTTTTTAATTTCTCGTTTTAAATTTTGGTTTAAATTTAAAATTTTAATTTCAAATTCCATATGCCTCTATGGTGGTGGCTCGCATTTTAACCTCGTACAAATTTTATAATGTGACATTAAAAGGTTCTTAAACTAGACAACATCTACCATGCTTTGTTATTTTTTGGATTAAACATCAATTTTGTTATTTCAGGAGCCAAGGAGGAACATTTTTATTATTTTCTGACTATAACAATTGTGGAAATATGCATTTTGAGTGCATACATAAATATATTGGAAGACTTCAAATGAATATAAAACGTAAATATATAGCTACAAATTATATAGGTATTTTAATTGTGCAATCAACGATAACCTTAAAAAATGCGATATTTTCACAATTGTCATATCAAAAAAAACTGTTAGGAAGCTAAACAGAATCATTGTTTTGTTAATTTCCATCAGAAACATTGTTTGTGCTACGCTCAATACTTACCTGTGCCGCCGCCATAACTTCGCCAACAGTTAAATACCAACTATATACATATATGGACACTACATTCAAGCCTAAACGCAAAATAACACAATGAAGGCAACTGTCCAACGGTTAGGCGATAGGCAACTACAGATGATGACGTCTCGTTTCCCAGTTTGACGCTTGTATACGTATTATACGTACCCACCTGGCTGACAACACACCCCGACGTTACAAGCCACTAATGGACAAACATTCACAAACAAAAAGTAAATAAATCAACAAAAACAACACACAAAACACTAACAACAACACAACGGCAAAGGAAAGAGACAGGTATCGATTCGAACGGTTAAAATATGTTAGTGCCGCGAGCACACTCGTTCATGCTCTCGCTACGTAGCTAAATTTTTTTTATTTATTTTTTTCTTAAGAAAAATCCACTCCACACTCAAGTAAATTAACGTTCTATTAACAGCAGTAACTGAACTGAGGTCCAAATAATTGAAAATAATCATAACAGTGGGAAATAATATGAAATTAACTGGTTACTGCTGACGTTATCGGTAACGCGTGTTAGTTACGCCGTGCGGCCCTGCCACTGCGGGCTTTGGGACTGTGTACGTATACATAAACAAAATGGCGTCCCATTCAATCAAACAGAGCTTGGGTTGCTTTGGATCAGTAGCGAGGATGTATCGGGTTGGCGTTTCACAAGCAAAAAAAAAACACTATTCTTAAAAAAAAACAGACAAAAAATAAGAAAAAATAGTAAAAAAAAATCAAACAGTCAGTATGACTCAGAGTAAAAAAAAGACAGATAGAGAAAGAGATAGTCATATTCATACCGCGATGTGGTTTATGTTGAGTAATTATTATATCATATAAATTATAACTAGTATTAGGGAAAAGTCATAGTAACTGTTTGAGGTTACGAGGGATAAGTAACATAGTCACAGCCTACATAAAGAGCATGCCAGTAGGGGAGTGGTACAGGGTGGGGGGTATAGTCAACTCAGGTATAAACTGTTGTAACAAAATGATAAATAAATCAGGGAAGCGTCAGACTGTATTCCAGTACTGCGGAACATGCATGGCCTTTACGCGATGTTCGTCTAACTAGTGGTAACACTAACGGGACTGTACCCGGTATCATGACACGGAGGATAGAGAGAGACGGAGATAGAGCGCTGTCTACGTATAGACAGCGCTAGAGATGATACACTAAATCAAGTGCGATACAAGTTTTATTGATTAAAATTTGAAAATAGCGAAAATGTCATGACACCGGATACGAGAGAAATTAATGAAAAATAGTATCTCGAAAATAAAAATCTAGTAACAGCTTTGTTCGGTTGCCAATTTCATTTTTTTATATAATTAATGGCAAATGGTGTTTAATCAAAATTAGTGACCGAACAAGTGGTTCATCTACGTTAATAATGGGCCAAAATCAATATAGCAAAACTACTATTATTATTACTTTGTAAAGTGTTTCTCTGTGTAGGTATAAAAAATAATAATAAAAATGAAACACTCGAACAAGAACAGAAGAATAGGAGAATGAAACGAAAAACGAGACATAAAATAGAAAAACCAAAAAAAAAAAAAAAGTTACTTTGAAAGTTTGAATTTAGTATATCAAAATTATTTGTGTCTATATTAAGTTATTTTTAATTAATTAATTTAGTCAAATCCGGCTTACTGTCATCAGAAATTATAAAAAAATGTGTCTTAAAAGATGAATCAGCGTAATAAATTCTATTGTTTCTATAACGATTACAATATAAATCTATAAATGGATGCAGTATTTTTGATAATGGTGGTTATATCGGTTATTGTATATGCAAATATAGTAAAAAGTATATAATAATGGACAAATAGTCGATAACTTAGCGTTAGGATGCCCATAGTTTCCGCAGTGTCGACCTGTAGACTTTGAAGACTACTTTTACAATACAGCTGTAAACTCAAAACTTATCCCTCTTTTACAATTAAGCACCGTTACATTTCTGCCACTCCTATTTTTCATATTTTTCACACGATTTTCTTCATACGTCACTGTGCTAAGTCCACTTAAAAATTTTACTTTATTCATGAGTAAACTTATTCAGCAACATTTTCAAAAACCCTCACATATAACAATATTAAGGAATATCATCATGAATGTCAGTCTTAAAATCACAGCCGCTGTTTCCATGATGCCATTCGGAAGCTGACGGCCCTGTGCAAAATATCGACGACATAAAATCTTGGCTATGATTTATTGATTAATTTTCGAGACTTTTCGAGCTGAATGCTTTATGCCGATTACACGTATAACGTTTACATAAGGCCGTTAGCAAATATAAATTACAGTGTGAATAATGGTCCGGTGAAAATGAAATATATTTATTTATGTATGTTACGTTAAAAGTTAAAAATTATGTATATATTAAAAACTATATGCCATTATTTACACTTGAAGTTTCAAATGTGAGTTATATTTAAATAAATGAAATTATTGAAATTTTAAGTTTTTTTTTCAAGAAAAAATAATGAAATAAAATTAAGACGGTGAATAAAAGTTTATGTATAGATGTTTGATTCTTTATTGTCAACTACAGTAATCATAATAAAATGATTAAAATTGAATTTAAAATATGTACTGAGTTTAATTTTAATTTTCACTTCACTCAGACTTGAAACGGTTTTTAAATTTTATTATGTCAATATCAATATATTGTCAGTTAATAAAATAATACCCGCCACATATACCTATGCCACGATCCATATAAAAATACTGTTTTTGCTTATTTTTATATGAAAGGAGACACATAATATTTTCAATAACCCGAGCCCAGTTCAACTATTTTTATGCATTTTTTTTATATTTTCCTATTTTTATTATTGATTTAGGATTTTCAAGTCATGGACGAATAAACTGACAAGTTACAATTTTTTTTTACTTATTTGTGTGTTCGTTATTCTATGGCAAATATTACATGGCTAAATCAAGCGGTATTGTCAGAAGATTATTAAAATTGAGACAATATAAATGCAATGTATGTTTTAATTTAAATCATATTGTGCTGTGTTAATAAAAATGTACCCAAATTGCAAAAGTTTAGAAAAAATATAAAATATGCCTTTAAATTGCACTGGAAAAAGTCGCGTTAAAAAAAGTTACTAGAACAAATATTTAATTCAATATTTTAAGTAAAAAATCATTTGTCAAAAATATAGTCTTTAGTGTCTAAACAACAGCACAAAAATACTAATTTTTATACCAAAAATAATCAATAATAATATAAAAAATAACAGATTTTTATATATCAGAGTCAAGTTATTCGTCCATTCCTCCCCCTTTAACAGGCACCGCCCCCCATGTAATATATATTCAAACGTGATATACCTGTGTCTGCAGACGCGTCAGGCCTCTGATCCAGAGGATTTGTCCGGCGCGCGGCTTCTTGTCCAGGTCGGAGTCGTAATCCGGCCCTGGTTGGATGGTCCCCGCGTCGGGTTGACCCCGGCCCCAGCTGGAAACACCATAGTTTATATGTTAATGGGGGGTATGATAAGTGCTTTTTTCATTTTCTGTTTGAAAGCCTAAGTAAAGTAGGACAAGTAACAGTTACATTTTAAATCGGGGACGTAGTCTAATCCTGGCTGGATAGTCTACGGTTCGGCAATAACCCCTTGAGCTAGCCCAAGCTCCAGCTGGAAACACGACGGTCCTTGTTTTTTCAAATTATCGTGTTTGAAGTTTTGATCAAGTAGGACAAAGCAAAAGTTCATAATTATGTAATGGGGGTAAATCTTTCCTCGTGTAAGTGAATGAGAAATAAATGATTCTCAACGAATTCTGAATGATAATCAAGTTTTTTTTAATGGTCCTGTTAGAAAACTTGATCAAGCAGGACTAAGCAACTATACGATTTTATGAACGGGGTTATAGGCCTGGCTGGATGGTTTACTGGTTGAACGAACTCCGACTCTAGCTAGAAACACCGTGTTCCAATAATGCATTGTGCATTGCATTGCAGGAGGCAATGCAGGCAAATATTACATGGCTCTACAAGACAATGCGGGAGGCATTTTGCATTGTCCTTTATGAAGGCTTGACCAGATAGGATTTAGTAATATAATTTGATTTTGCAATGTTAAAAACAGAACAAATATTCATTGCATACGTTTATATAAAAATTGACTGCATCAGAGTATGCATCGTATACTGGTATAGTCCGGGATGAGATGCTATGAGATTAGATACGATGAAATTGTTTATGTATTATGTTTTAATCTTTATTAAAATGTTTATGTACTTCGGATTATAATAGAATCATACATATTTTATTTATGGGTCAGAATATCTGTCCATTACTTTATTTTTTGTAATTGACGACGAAATTGATGGTGACAAACTGCCTCCACACGAGCGTGTGTATAGTGACGTGTGTGTGTGCACTCACGCGAGCTTCTTGGGTATCTTGCGCGTGGGCACGGTGGTGACGAGCTGCCCCCACACGAGCGTGCCGGCGCCGAAGAACAGGCACCACAGCCACTGGTCCACTGATAGCCCCGCCGTGCTGAAGGCCATGCCGCCGAACTGGATTATTACCACCTGAACACAAGTCACCATGAAATACGTTAGATATACTATATGTTGAAATTGTATTGGTTTTCGAGCCGTGACGAAGTGAGGAAGTACTATCAATGCTCAAGCTCAAGAAAGATACATATAAGGTAAAAATGAAAGTGGGTCAAATAATAAATATTTTTTTTAGTAAACTAGAATACGTAGTAGGTGTGTGAGCAGGGTGTGCGCGCGGGGTGTGGCGCGAGGGGGGGGGGGGGGGGGGCTGCGGTCACACCAAAGAGTTCTCACTACTGTCCCAAAATTTATAATTTTGTAATTATTTTCTAGCTTATATTTTTAATTTCACCATATGAATTGGATACTACTAATACTTAATGATAAAAGGGTGTCAGGGATATAAGGGGCAGCTCTGGAACCATTAAAAATATATCTAAAACTAAACTCTTTATTTAGTTACGCGTCGGCTCTTCTCCTCACCTACATCACAATGCTTGAAGACGAAAGTCTTCAATCAGTGCTTCATGACCAGTATGACGTATAGTGCCGAAACGTGCTCACTAACGGTAAGCCTGATCCATAAGTTCAAAGTTATACAGCGAGCTATGGAGAGAGCTATGCTCGGAGTTTCTTTGCGGGACAGGATCCAAAACGAAGACATTCATCAAAGAACTAAAGTCACCGAGATAGTTCGTAGAATCGGCATTTTAAAGTCGCAATAGGCAGGTCATATTTGCCGCAGGACCGATAATCGATGGAGGAGAAGAGTCCTCGAATGGAAGCCACGTACCGGGAAGCGCAGTGTGGGACGCCCTCTGGCCAGGTAGACCGACGACTTAAAGAAATTAGTCGGTGGTGGTTAGATGAGAAAAGCCGAGGATCGCGTGTGAGGGCGAGCTTTGGGAGAGGCTATTTCTACGACATGAAGCTCTACGACGGGTTACGCTATGACATGGGGCTCTTTAAGAGAGCTGTGAACAGGACTCTGCAAGGTCGGCAGCGCACCCGCAAGCCCCCTGGTGCTGCAAGTGTCCATGGGCAACGGTGACCACTTACCATCATGTGGCCCGCCCCGCTCGTCTGCCTAATAACTAAAAATCTAATAACAGATCAATACAAAATTTGACTGACCTGTGCGAGAGCAGTCCCGATCCATATAGAGTAGAAAATGGGATTAGTAAATAGTCCTTGGAACACATTTCTCTGGCCGTGGATCTTTCTGGCGTTGATTTCGTTGAAGAGCGTCATCATGACGAACGTGTTGAAGATGATGGTGAAATGCTGCGTTGGTTCCGCGCCGAGCGGCTGCCCGCGCCCTGATGGGATGTTTAATATTCTGTCACCTGGAAACAGGATAATAATGGTTAACATGTGGACAAATGTACATTTCTATATTTTTATACACACAACGTGTCAGTGTTACAACGCAAAAACTGAATATAGGTTGTTGAGTATCGAGAATAGAACCGATTCTACCAGTTTTTACAATACGTTCGTTTTTTCATGATTTATGGTACTATTCTAGTATATTTTTTATTGTATGCGCGCTGTCTAGGCGGCCGATGTGAATAATTAACACTACGAACATTTTAGACAGGACAACAAAACCTTGCATGTTTGGAACTTTTAATTGAAATACTTTTATTTTTCGCTAGTATGGCTCTATATATTTTGAATTGGTTGACATGATTCAGTTTTTGCATTATTTCGGTTACACGTTGTATAATAAAATAATAAGAAAGCCGTATAATTGCAGTATGCACTGTGAATGAAACAGAACCCAAAACGACATGTTTTTTTATTTTTTGTCTGCATATCCCTCTGTACGAATTGTGCATGACGCAAAAATGGACGGCTTTTAATGAAACTTGGCATAGTAATAGCTTATGTGGCGGATTAACATTTAGGGTACTTTTCTATCCAGATTCATTATAGAGCTCCCACGGGAATCAAACTAACCACACATACCCTAATGTCTACGCGCACGAAGTGGCGGGCGCTGCTAATCCACAATATGTTGGTACATTTATATATGTATATAATCTATGTAATATATATATATATGGTGGTTGATACATTTATATATACATATATAAATGTATCAATCACCACCTGGTCCACCTGGTGGTAAATGGATACTGTCGCTCTGCCACGTGCGCGACACTTGCCCACATAACAAATGTAGCTATCACACAGTTCAGAATAACAGGCTTTAATGGCGTGCGAGCCCTTAGGGTCGTTGCTCTACACACTTTTTGCTCCTGGCTGAGCGCCTTCTGCGCTCGCACTAAGCTATACATGTCCGGTAACTCTTAAAAGGCCATAAGGGCCACAAAAATATAGCCATATCGAAAAATTCCAGAATTAATGTATAAACCAATGGTAAAAAAATTATAGATGGCTATATTTATTATTAGTGTGCTAAACAAATTTTTGGATTGTACCGTATTTGATCCTTTTTTTATATATTACTCATCTTTTGGACATTTCTTTTTCCTGCCTGCAGTAAATTGTGGAAAACGTAGTTGGCTTTACATTTAGTACAATAAATGTAAATGTTATGTTATAAATTATAATGTAACATTCGTTTTCAGTAATCATCCATAAACAGTAATGAGAAGACGGATGTTGTTCAACTAACGACGTTGGAAACGTTGGTGCCTGTTACAGTATGTTCCAAAAACACTCACCGACAAACAATAGTGAGAAGATAATGAACAGCTGGTAGATGGCCTGTCCGAGGATATTCTTCATCATGGTGCGGCTGATGAGCGGCTTGGTCCTTCCGTAGGGCTTCCTTAGCAGTAGGTCGGGTGTGGGCATTTCCGTGGCCAGTGCGAGGGACGCTAGCGTGTCCATAATCAGGTTCACCCATAACATTTGTACCGCCTGTACAAAATAAATATATACATTTTGTTAGTAGAATTAGTAGGTAGGTAAATCGTCTAATCTGACGATTAAGATTAGGTGCAAACTACAAATTTATAGGGACGCAGTATTGACACAGTGAAGGCAGAACATACACGGTATTGTACGAATGTCAGCAATTTGCGATATAGCGCCACTGTGCACACTGTGCTCGCTAGTCGTCTCCCGCACGCACAACCAGATGTGTACTTTTAATTAATTCTTGTGATCATTTAACAAAATAATGGAGGATAATAGAAGTTATTTATCGGACCTTCTGAAGCTACATTATACACCCCTAAATCTAGGAATCTCCAAAAATTTAAGTCGCGCGGCAAAAAAACCCGCAGTATTTTATTATGGGTCAAAAATTCGTAATAAATAGCGAACTCATGCAATGCATCCCTTTTTAGTCGCAAAATGGCTTTTGTAGAAGCCCATCCACGAAAAATAAAAATTGCTACACAACCAAACGAAATTGAAGTGAACGTGAGAACTCACGAAGTGAGCCTATCACTATCTGTCTGTCTCATACAAATGGTTAGTCGGTATTTCTTCGGTTATAAATCTGTGTTATTACCTCAGTCGCAACTATCTTTCTCAAGGTTTTCTGGAAGAAATTGTTATAATGATATAAGACCACTTGGTTGTATGCTCTTCAATAACATTGTTAATTATTTTTGTCAAAAGGTAACAATTATACAATAAATATCTATCTATCATGTTCCCATGGTTATATGATCACCTTGAGCGGGCTGTCCTGTACGAGACATTGTCGTCCGACAGGATGATATCTGACGTTTCCCTATCCACGTCCATCAACGATACCTTGGAAAAGAGCCACCATACATCCGGCTCGAAGAACCAACCTTGAGCGGGCTGTCCTGTATGGCGCAGGCACCGATGAAGGCGACTATGACCGCGACCACGTTGACTGTGAGCTGGAACTGGAGGAACTTGGCGATCGAGTCGTACACGTTGCGGCCCCACATCACCGCCTTCACGATCGACGAGAAGTTGTCGTCTGTTAGGATGATGTCTGATGCTTCTTTAGCCACGTCTGTACCGGCGATACCCTGGAAAAGAGACACATTTGATCGATATAAATTAAATTTGACATAAACCATGAATCATTCAAAACAAGTCAAAACGTCAAAACAAGCAAAAAATGTCGTCAGGTAGAATCTCGGAACTGAGATAATTAAGGTGAAAGTTATTATAACTTTCAATATTATCTGGGTTTCTAGACGTTTTAATTTTTTTTTATTTTGATGGCTTCAGTCTTTCTATCAAATTTGATTTGACCTTATAAAATATTTTGGAGCGAGATGTTTCGAAAAATAAGAAACTTCTTAAACCGAGTAAATCAAAGGTATGATAAACGATTATGTACCTATGTGCTGGTGACAAAATATTTTCTTATGTACAAATTAGATTGTCCAAATCTATAGAATACATGAAAATAAATAAAAAATGCTCTAAAATTAAAACTTCTAAAACGACTAGAATCCGAGGTAATTAATATTGAATGTTATAAGTAGCTTTGACTTTAATTACCTCAATCCAGAGACGTTTTAGGAGTTTTTACCTAAGAACATTTTTTTTGTGATGTCTTCTATCAATTTATTTTGGTTTGGTTGACGGCTGCAAAATTAAGATTTTTTCAATATGGCGGAAAATAGGTATGCCACTTAGGTCATATGCCCTTTATGTGTATGGTGTTTTATGTATATATAAATGATTTGTTTTCTTTCTAAGACTCACCATGGCAAACCCAACGTCGGCTTTCTTCAACGCCGGTCCATCATTGGTGCCGTCTCCCGTCACAGCGACTACTTCACGTGTGTCGAATGCCTTGGACTCGATCATGCCTTTCACGAGCGTGTACTTGTCCGTGGGCGAGGACCGTGCCAACACACGAAGCTTCGGCCACACTTTGTCTATTAGTTTTTGTTGAACCTGCAAATAAATAATGCAAGTTTATATATTATTTTAAATATACACCTCTTTATATATTATTCGGAGCGAATCGCGTAAGGTCGTCGTATTTGGCTTTTTTCGACGCGCTCTTCTTGTCCGCATTAAAAATTAGTAATTTAGTTAAACTACATTTTACAGGAAATTTAAAAAACTTTTTCGAGTTTGTACTACTGAAAGTAATTAAAGTTACGTCATTTCCAGGTCAGACTGTTGTCTCCCTTATCCCATACTCAATAATACTTTACATATTAAGATTATAAATATAAAAATCCAATTTTTCATAAAGTGTTCCCTGATTTTTAATCTGATGCCCAAGCATTCTGACCCTATATATCAACTCTCCTCTTTCTGCATATATCAAATTCTCTATTGTCGAACAACTATATCCACCTGTTAAGTTTGTGCAATTCGCTGTGCAAATTCTCGAAATCGTTTAAGAGTCCATAAAGTCCGGTAATAGACCGAACCGCTTTCTTGCGCTCTATCAACGATGATCGCTAGTGACGTTAGAGGTTCTCACGTTTTCCAGTCGATTGAAATTTTTATATAAGTACATTTTAGAAATTGCTGTCTTCGTTAAAAGCAATTCAAATTTATTTAGAGATCGTTTGAACAGTGAACGACTTACGAATATGATGATCTTGTCGAACTGCTAGTTTTAAAAATAGTACCTATATTTTCTATAGCGACTAAAATATACAATAAACTAATCTTACTAACTTTATAGCAGTAGTATATTTTTAGCAATCTTCCCAGCAAATTTAAAAGTAAATTAAGGAAACTATTTTATCTGTCAAAGCGTATTATTCAATGAAAGATTATCTAAAAGACTATTTAGATTCTTATTAAATGTAAATAGTACAATTTGAGAATGTACTATTGTAGTGTACAATTGTAATTTGAGATGTATTATGTAGATTGAATTGACTTATACCGATATATTCACTGTATTTAATGACATCCCTTTTGTAATATATAAATGTATGTGAATAAATGACTATATGTGTGTACTACATGTGTGAATGTATGTGTACTAGCTGCACCCGGCATACGTTGTCCTGCCTGTCCTGTGTATATTTATTTACCTCTGTATATAAAATCACAAATTATTCTGTTTTGCCGTCGATATGATTTTTGCGATCGATTGAACGGTAAGAATTTGATGTGCTGCAGCGCCACCTAGTGGCGAGTTACAACAAAGTGGATAGCTTAAAAACCTTCCCCATGAAAAAATACATATATGTGTCAACTTTCATGGTGATCGGTCAAACGGTGTCGAAGTCTGTTAATCTCAGATATACCAACATCCCTTTATATATTTATTTATATATATATATATATATATATATATATATATATATATATATATATATATATATATATATATATATATATGCTTACTTTGATGAATAAATGATTCAATTTTGTATATTATCAATTTCATTACATTAGGATCACATTATGAAGTTTTAATGACTGTACTCAAACATTGTAACATCATAATTATGTGATATAATATTTGTATGGCTTACGGCAGAACTAATACAGGATTTGATTCGATTAGGTACTTGAATACGATCTACCACCATTTATTAAGTATCAAAACCAATGCACGCCACTGTAGATACTCATGCACTCACCTCTCCATTGGTGTCTCGGATCCGATTATTGAACTCCTTGCCCTCTAATATGAGGAAGTCGTCCGTGGGCTTGAGTATGCCGCACTTGATGGCGATGGAGCGCGCCGTGTTCACGTTGTCTCCGGTCACCATTCGCACTGTGATGCCAGATTTCTGGCACTTCCTGATCGCTTCTGGCACCTGTTGGCATCAAACGAATGTTAAAATATCATTAAGAAACCACTAATTAAAAGTCTTTCCTCTGTTAGATTAGCAAGTTACACTTCCAGTAGTTACTGTTATATGTACGTCTATAGTATTGTTTGTTACTATTATTTTTATTTCTACCGTCCGATCACTATCCAGGAAAATTCCTGGGGTTAAGCTTGCTAACTGTTACAGCCTATATGTTAGAGCCTAAACAAAAACTAAAGACTTTATCTTCTGTCTCATGCGTCAATGAATTGGGAATAATAGTACGGGTTTCTTTTCTTTATAGAAAAAAGGCGACAGACGAGCATACAGTCCACCTGATGGTAAGTGGATACTGTCGTCCACAGACATCCGCGATATATGCCAACATCAGTCCAGAACGACAAACGTTGGCACGCCCCCGGATGCGCTGCCTACCTTAGCAGATTAAGGAATGGATTGAATCGGATTAAGGCATCGGATGGAAGGGAAAATGGGGAAGGATAGGATGGGATGGGAATGGGCTCTGGCATATCTCGCTCACTACCAAAACACGTACGTACATTGGCGCAATACGATAAAGTAGGAAATGCAATACATTTTCAGGTAGTCTTTTGTGAGAGAGGGGTAACGTGGCCAGTCGAGCGCGCCAAGTGGCTGTGGGAATGCAGCATGCACTCTCCTTTTACAATTGTAGCTGTAGTTAATTGTGTTAACTGCCTGAATACTGATCGCAAATATTATTCTTACAGTATTCAACTGTTTATATTATCCACAATATACACGCAATCACATGGTATGGTGACAATGGTGATGGTAACTTACCTCAGGCCTGACAGGGTCTTCGATACCAACAACGCAGAGGCACGTAAGGTTGTTCACGATGTTGTCTTCATCGTCCCAGTTGGGCTCTTGGTCTATGTGAACCTGGCAACGACATAACATACATTACAATAGAAGCCTCACTCTACATACGAAAATATGCATACAGAATGTCAGATGCTATTTACTAAAGTTACAACTAAAGTTAAATCAATTTACCATGGCGCTTATGACAGTTGATAATAGTGCTTGGAACATATATCAAATATCGATAAAAAAAACAATAGTTAAATGTGAACTGTGTACTTTTAATATTCTTTCAAAAATGTCACTAATACCGGCGCCAGATATAGCTTCAAATACGCAAATACCTACAAAGTCTCGATGTGTGGCACGGGTATTTGAGCATGTGTTCAAAGTTTGAACAAACATTTGCACTTTGCCGCCCCGTGTCGGTTTTTGAGCGCACATCAAAGCGTTCAAAGTTCATAATTTCAAATGTGTGTATAGCCTGCTACACTTGCTCAAAGTCCAGTTGCGTGTGCGTTACCGAGCGAAGCGGTCATTTCGTTCACGAAAGTCATTCAAGATGGACTGGGGCAACGAAAGTGTCCTTGAATTTATTGAGTTGCTTCAAGGAGAACCATGTATATGGAATCCCATGTATACATCCCATACATTTGTATATACATTGTAAAATAAGACATTAATCGCTTATAGATCCCATACATTGTAAAATAAGACATTAATCGCTTATAAATCCCATACATTTGTATATACATTGACATAACAACCCAAACAGAATTATCAATATTAGGTAATGTGAATCTGTGAAAAAAACTGCGCCAATTGTATATCCATTGCGTTATACAATATATTATATTAAAATGTATATTTTTTTAAATACAATATCGCATTAGTTTCAACGGTATCGATACTATATCGACACGACCGCGTCAACGTCACTATTTACAATGGAGTATAATAATAATTTGTTTATAATTCACTACCAATATTTACTAAATTTGATAGGCGTGTAAAAAGCGCCATGATTCAGTGCCGCGAGTTTTGTCAACATTTGTTTTTTTATTTTGGCCTTACTTACCATAGGCCTATAACATCCCACTGTAGGGCATAGGCCTCCTCTAGTAATTCACTGGGGGGTTGCGGGCCGTAAGCCCCGTAATACACCACGCGGACCCGGTGCGGATTGGTTACACAGATTTTTTTTATTTTTCGAGCATGCGGGTTTCACAACGCGATGTTTTCCCTCACCGCCGAGCTAGTGACATTTTTTTATTCATCCGTACTTATTTACTTAAGTAGCAACTCAGTGATTTGACTCGAAGATTTGAATTCACGATTTCACGAATGTGAATCGGGTATAGATACCCCTAGCCTATCACCGAGAGTTGTTGAGTGGGGACAACGATAATAATTTTGTCTACAATTCCCATTGTCTCTACCAGTTGGGATTGTCAGTGGGGACAACGGTACTAAACTCTAAATTGGTATTGGTGTTGGTATTTACCTGGTTGATTTCAGCCTTCCCGGGCACAAAGTCCCGGAAAGCCACAGCGATGGTCCTTAATCCGTCACAGGCCATGGGCTCTATCACCTGCTTTACTAACCGGTCCTGCATGTCGCGGGTGAACTTCTCTAGACGACCTTCGTGTCCGTAGATGAATGCACATCTGATAAAAAAAAACGAAAAATAAAGATAAAAAATTGGTTTTCTGAGTTTCCACTATTTACCCGATCAGGGCGTAAATTTTTAATCTATAAAGGTATTAATATTTTAAATTACCCATATTTAAAAAAAAAATCAAAATGAGAGTAGTTTTGACCGGTTCCGAAATAACACCCCCCTTTTTACCTAGCGCTCCTTCACTATAACGCCAACCGCAAACATAACGTTGTACAAAAAACTTATTAATTCAATTCAAACTTTAAAATGGCTTAACTCGCTCGCTTGGTCAATGCTTTATCATTCTTTACTCTTACTTTTCTCAATTATCTGAATGTTCTAAATGGGGACTGCTAGTGTTCGTAATTCAATGTTCGTGTTTTATTAAATATTTAGTTGTAGTATATAGGATTATAAAAGACGATAAATGATTGTTACTCACTAAAAAACGACTAGAACAATGTACTCACTTCTTCATAATAATCTCGGAAGCGCCTTTAGTGTACAACCTATAACCGCCCTTGTAAGGGATGACCGTGGACATGCTTTTCCTGACGGAGTTGAAAGTGAACACGCGGGTGAATGATTCTTCCGGCTGCCTTTCTCTAATCGCTTCGTAACTCTGACCGAGGGCTACTACGAACCCTAGTAGGGCACACTCTGTTTTATTACCGACTTGCATTGTAGGAGAACCTGGGTCTTGTGATTTCTGGAAAAAAAAACCATTAAGTTTAGGCAGGAAGTACGATAAAGTGGGAAATGCAGTACATTTCAAGGTAGCCTTCTGTGAGAGAGGGGTAACGTGGCCAGTCGAGTGCGCTCAGCGACTGTGGGAACGCAGCATGCACTCTCCTCTGCAAGCTATATTTCGCTATATTTGAATAGCCATATTTCGGTCATTATCGAACGGATTTCAAAATGTTTTTCACCATACATAATATTTTAGTGTATACTATTATTTCAATATTAAAAAAATCGCTAGTTTTATATATTAAACGTGGTAAATATTTCCATTCTTCACAAAAGGTCATCACCACTCACCATAATCCTCGACGTAAAAGCGCTATTGACGGAAACCCCCTCGATGATCATTTCCCCGACTTCCGACGGGATATCCCGGAAGTTAGGGGTCACTTTGCACAACTTCTCGCAGATATACGACTGGACTACTGTCATCCTATTGGTGGTCAGAGTTCCAGTTTTATCGGAACAAATGGCAGTGGCGTTGCCCATAGTTTCACAAGCATCTAAATGCCGCACCAGATTGTTGTCTTTCATCATTTTCTGTGAACAAAGTCTACTGTGAGAAAGTAAAGTCAAAGTACAACGTATATGATGGTAAAATCAATGTTATACGTTTTATGTTGTATTATTTATCTGAGCGACATCGCTGCCGTCCCTTAACTAAAATGTGGCTAAGTGGTAACTTTGAGTTTTGAGATACTGGCAAAAAACGTGACAATCCATCTCTAGGAATGTGAACAGATACGACAAAGTTTTTAACATGTAACAGAGAATTTAACAGAGAAGTTTCAGCTTTAAAAATGCAAAAAGTTCAAACTAGGCATTTTGTCACATAGCCGCCGTTTAGTGAGCGGGCGGCAGATCGTTCGCTTGCACTTTATTCGTTGAATCTCACAGGAACTTTATCGATAAAAGTAACATATATTGTAACTTTTAATTGTGCCTTTTACCGAACTTCTTGCCACTAAATCCTTAAGAACTGTTCGCTAGTGGAAACCTAAATTAAAATTGGCTTCAAAAGTCAAACGCCTGCGCTCTGACTTATTCTGCTATCTATTGTTGGATCGATAAGGACATGCCTACTGCACTCCGTTAAACCCTTCGGCGTCTGTACTATTTGTGAATATTCCGCTGTTAAATGTTGTATATAACACAGCTATAGAAGGATTGTTTGCGTATGGAACTAGTTCTATATTCTATACAACTATACATATTTAAATAGATTGCCGAAGTCAGAGCTGGCTGGTCTTCTTCCTCGAAGAACCCCTACCGCCTGAGCCACCGTCGCAAGCATGTTTGATTATGGAACTCAACTAATTATATATTCTATACAACTATACATATGTATAAGCACCTTATTTGGTATATTTTTTATATTTACGATAAAATAGATTGCCGAAGTGAGAACTGGCTGGTCTTCTTCCTTGAAGAACTCCTACCGCCTGAGCTACCGTCGCATTTTATATGAAATTTTAATAATCTTTGTATGTTTCGTATATTCAAAAATCTAGCGAAATACACTTGATAAACATTAGAAAAGAAATAACCATTGTGAATCATTCAGAGTACGAGAATCATAACAAAATCGTTGTCTGTCTCACCTTAACGGAGTATGCAAGGGAGAGTGTGACGGCTAGAGGCAAACCCTCGGGAACCGCCACCACTAGCACCGTGACACCAATAATGAGGTGCTTCACGAGGTTGTTGATGTATTTGGTGTCCCACGGCTTCTTCTCTATCACAAACGTGTGTACGCAGAACTGAATAACTAGGATGATTACTGTTAGCACCGCGATCGTTGAGCCGGCGTACCCGATCTGTAGATTGGAAATAAACATACATTTTGTGGATACATATGTGAATTATTAATATAGATATATTAGTGAATACATAAAACTCTGAAAAGAACTTCCTGGCTATATCAAAAAAAGCTACATCCCATGATAGTTTTAAGAGGAGGTTGAAAGATCTACCGTTAGTACTACTTATCAGCCCGTTTATCTCCATTGATTTTCGTTAAAACCAAATTTTTTCTTTATCCAAATTTAGTTTGGTTAAAAAAAAAATCATCTCTCGTTAACCAAATTTTTGACAAGAACTGAAAAACATGTTCGTACTTGTCCTTCTTAAACTAATTAAATTTACTTCAAGCGACTACAAAACCACGCTATCGCATTCTAACCGTAACCCCCCCCATCCCCTCTTCTATGATACGGACATACGGACATTTATATCTGATACGGATAAAACCCTAAAAATCAGGTTTTTCACAAAATTATCCATTACTAGGTATTTAATTTGCCCAGTTGAAGCTATTCTAACATAGGATGTAACTGATACGGACTATTTGGCGGGAAATCAAGAAATTAATAATAATAATAAAAATACATATATTTGCTGAAGAATGCAGGTCTTATGATAAATTATGCAAGCCTTTTACACATTCTGCCAGTAACTGACGTGCAAATGTTAGATTAAGATTACTATTAAAAAAAATATCAGCAAGATTACATTTTGATTAAAATAAGTAAATAATTCAAAAAATGTTAAATAATATCTAGTGTCAAAACAGAACAATTGATGGATGTCATTATATAATTATTTCTATGTCATTGTCATTGATACCATTATATTTAAATTTCACTGTCATTTTAATAATCTTCAATGTCAATAGTTTAATATATTCAACTTATAATTTGTCATAAAAACCTCGTCAATAGTAAATGTAATATAATTTATCTAACAATAAAATTGGAAGAATTTACTCTTAAAATTTCAATTTCGGCAATTCCTTGATGTTATTAGGTATATGATTAATTGATTATAAATACATTCATTTTATCATTCCTGTACATTCCTTTATACATTTAGTGTACATTTCTTTTATACATATTATATAAGCGTAATTTTTGAATTGGAACATGTATATTGGAACAGTATTGTTAGTTTTATAGTTTAACATTGATAGTTATTAAACGTCGCAATATTTTTAGTGCGTATTGTTTGTGATATTCAAAAGCGTCTTTCGCGTGCTTCCAAGCAGTCCATCTTCCCTGTCCTCAGTAAACCGATTATTACTTTACTGAGCCACTTCGATGGAAATAAACATTGATGGGTTGTTAATTACGAAGAAACCTTGACACTGTCACAATGCGCTAATAGTGTTATTGCCATATAAGAAAAGATAATTGTTCCGATATAGTGCACAACTGCATTCTGACCTGTATAGCCAACTTGGTAAGCTTCGCCTGAAGAACCGACTTCTCCTTCTTGTGACTGGACTCGGCAGCCGGCTTCTCGCTGGACGGAGCGACGTGGTTGTCCGGCCGCGCGTGGTTCGCGCCGTGGCTGTTGCCAGACGCTGGCAGTGTTGCATCCTCATCACCTAGCGCGGAAGCTGCCCGTCAATGGATCGGGTAACACTCTTTCGTTCACGTTTGCTAATTCATTGTACCATAAGACACCATAAGGTAAACAAAACAGTAGTAGTTTTAAAACTTAATTCCTGTGACAGGCATTTTCCTGGGGTTAAGATTGCATTTTATAGAATCTAAACAAGAACTAAAGACTCAGTCTAGCCTCTAATTTAAATAAAACATGATTTCTATTAAACTTTTGTTTACCTTTTAGCTCATGAGTCAATGAATGAGTATACAAGAGTGGTGACGCGATGCGATGTGCACTGTTAAATGTACTAATCTCAAACTTATTGACGGGGACTCGAACAGTGAAAGTAGAGTTTTTGTTTCATTATTATTATTATTTCAGTAGTAATAGTTCATTAAACTTCAAACTGCGTCATGTTTGTTATAATTAAATAAAAGCAAAAAAAATGCATTTTTGGTAGGCTTCCAAGGAGTTCAACTCCATTGTTCTCAGTAAACCTACTGTTGTTTTAACTTATTTCGACGGAACTGGACCTTGACGAGATGTGTTTTGAATAGTTTTGATTTTAAAATTGTTAATTGAGAAGAAAACTCGACAACAACACAATGTGCTAATTGTGCTATAGCCATATAAGAACAGCAAAAAAAATATCAATCAACGCCAGTATTACTATAGTAGTTTGATAAAATAGGTAGTCATAGCATATTCAACCCTAAATCGGTCATGTTATGAACTTAGATTAGATTTAATTTAATTAGACTTAGAATTACGCATTTAATAATGAAACCGTCACTGGTAAACTGAATAGATACAATAAAAATGGCATCGTACCGCGTCACCTACATAGGCTTTGTCTGATATTTAAATACATATAACAGTGAATTTTGACTTTCTGATATGACTTAGTCTCATTAAAGTTCTTCTTTTAAATATTTTCAATTATATTGTATAGAAGTATATGGTTAGTAATAATTGAGTTTTAAACCAACTACATTTATACCAAATATTTATATAAAAATTACAAATTAGGGCAAAACTACATTAATTTTACATTAATGTGCGTAAGAACTTAATCCATTGACCATTTAAATCTAACTATAAGAATTTGAAGATATTTTTAAACATTAGATTAAGAGAAACATCAAACCTCGTAACTAAAATATAGATAAGGTTATTCTAATGTGAGAGTTATAAAGGAAAAGTTATTTGAAGCCGCTAATCTATTGAGTGAAATGTGTTAATAAATTTATTCAAAGAATCAAGGCAAGAAGAGATAGTTAAAACTATATTTGAAGTGCTGCTAGTATCAAAGTTAATTACAAAGGAGTAGTGATTGATAAAGTTGTCTAGACTATTACAAAATTAAAACACACTATAAAATTTAAATAACAGTGACATTATTTGTACAAAGGGACCTTATTGTCGCGATGGATTTATAGACTTTGGTTATGATCTTTTAACTTAAAACGCTGTTTTAAGATCAAATAGAAAGATGCTCTAACTTTAAATTAAGATTTCATTAATTTCTTAATATTTTGGGAAAGTAGGACCAAAAATAAGGTCTATTTTGTCAGATAATGTCACAATTGTAAATCTAAATCATAGTGTGTCGTTAGAGTACACTAAAGGACAGATTACTATACCAAAGTCCCATTTCATGTAAGCTTAGAAGCTACCACAACCCACAAGTAAGCATAAGTACAACCCATGAAAGATACATATCTACGATTAAAAGGCTATTTTGACTTCAATGTCACTTTGGTTTTATTTTATATTACGATTAAAATGATTTTAATCACTGAAACAATGGATTGTGCTAGAGTTAAATGACGTCTACATATTAAAAAAAAAAAGGTTTTCTATTTAGCAAATTTTTACAAAAAATAAAAGTGAGACAAGTGTGAGTGAAATTCGTTTTTTTGTATAATATTAAGAAGCTTTCCACATGAAGTTGCTATGTTCAAAGTGCAAAAAAAACGTAACATTATGTCAGTTAACTCAAAATTAAGAGCAGAAGCCATAGGTTCTCGCTTAGACACAGCCTGTGTAACATATAACGTGTAATGTATTTATCATATGACTGTAGTTGATCTTAACGTTGATTTTAAAACAATCAATTTAATCGTCTTTTTAAGATGATTGAAACAGTTTTTTTAATCATTTTAATAGTAAAAATCAAAGTGGCATTTAAGTCAAATGGCGTATTAACCGTTGAATTATTAAATAAATATTTAGGCGAAGTCTGGCCCTGAGTGTACGGAAGGTTTGTTCGAAAGCGGGGCGTAGCAAAGGGCACTTACCTGTCAGACTCTTGCGCTGTTGGGTCCCCTTTCGTTGCTGCTTTTTAGCTTCTACGCGATTCAAATTTCCATTTTCGTTTTTATCCGACATGATCGTACAAGCATACACATTAATGACAACGAGGTATTTTTATACATCATGCAGTCAACGACAGTTACACGATGCAGTTTCAATGTGTATGTTTTATTTATTTTTTTGTATTTTTTTTTCGTCGGCGACATGGAGGTGGGCGTGCAGCGGGCCGGGGTCGGGGTGGAGAAAAAAAAATTTGGATGTCATTGATCACACTATATGTTTTGTGGCACTAAATCTAAGGGGTATATATGTTTAGGCATTTGTGACCGATTTTTAGGTGTACACTTTCCACGGCCACAAGTGCTTAAACTTAGCATCTAAATTGCATTTACAATTGTTGCTTTAAATTTTAATTTAATGGTGTTTAATCGAGATTTTTATCATTGAGGATTATGAAGTATTTATACGTACCCTCATTGGTGCGTGGCTAAACTACAATTAAATATATTTTAGAATTATGATACCATGCTCCCACAAAACATGACAGGCTATTAGTGAAACACACAACATGTACGGACAACGTTCAACATTTTACCATAACCTCGGGACAAAAATATTATTCTCCAATAACTTCATATCGTCAATAAACAAAATCTCTGTTGAAGGAAATTGGCAAAAGTCTGATATATTTCAAAGATACATAAGTTTTAATGAGACTGTTATTGTCAGTTTGTGACAGTATGCCAGTATTGACTTTAAGACTTAGACTTAAAATATGGTCATTTCAAGATTATCACCATCTAATTTCTAAGGTAAAACGATAAATATTGTTATTTTTTTAAAGATGTCATTACAGTCTCAATAATAAATTATTTTTTTCTCAAATAACGTCACATTATGCAGCCATAATTCCAAAAAACAAATCAGTCTTTTTCATAATATTGAACGAAACTACATATTTGAAAAATATTTTTTTAGAAATTCCTTATATATTTTTTTCCAGTATATATAATTTTACAAATTTCCTCCACAAAATTCCCTCCAAAAGGGCAGGGGGAGTGCGGCGTCGAAATGGTATGGGGGGGGGGGGGGGTTCATAAGTCACCGGCTACACTAATATATGCGACGAAGCATACTTGTACATTGCTCATTTAGAAAGCTTTACTATATCTTTATACGATAGCGGCAGATATAAATATACTTATATTTTATTTTTTGGCGTCTTAGATGTTTATATAATAAAATAAACATGCCTTAAACGCGTAAAATATGTAAGCTAGGGAGATTGAAAGATTGTTTTTTTTTTTTATTTTATATAAGTTTACACTGTAGTAATTTTGGAAATACTGAATGAATTCGGCAAATCTACGAACTTAACCGATATAAAACCCCAAATTTTTGTCAAATTTTATTTCAATTCGTTAAGAAATGCGCCTTGAAGATTGTCCACAAATTTTGTTACAATAAATCGGCGTGTGGCGTGGGCCGACTTTTGAAGAGCACCAGCCCATCCACGGGTGTCTAAGGCGACTGAGGGATTACAAAGCCGCTACCATGAGGAACTATACCACCTCCAAAAGACAGGGGGGGGGGGGTCGCCAATCCGCTCGGTCAATGTGCCATTGTAAGAGCAAACTTCCCTCATGTTGGAGATGATGTGCATGAGGAGGTCCATTTGCAGCAGTGGACGATGACCTCTAGTCGAGTTGTAGTCAAAACTTTACCGAAATTCTAAAACATTAATCTCTGATGATCTTCGCAATCTCCCTAATCCCCACGTTTAAGATCCGTTCGGTATATAAATAAATATACGCTTTCTGGTTCAGTAGTGATTTCATCACTGTTGGAATTGGGTGTAATAAAATCAAGAAAGATTGCAATTTATTCCAAGATAAGTGTAATTTTATTATCTATACTTAATGTGCATTCAATCAATTTTATCTGCAAGATAACATTTCTTTATAGAAGTGTCTTTAAATTTTAGTATTTGATTGGTGTAGGCATTTTTGTCTAAAAAATTTTTAAAACCCTTTTAAAATGGATGAATAGGAATTTTCTAGAACTATTTGGCTTTTATAGATAGCAATTTTATAAAAACTATGTATGTATGAATATAACAATCTACAAAATTTTTGCAAGCATCACTTTCTACATTTAACAAGCTAGTCTATGGTCAAATACTGTTTCTCTATGGTTCGCTAAATGAGCAAAGTAATATGACAACGATCACCATAATTTTGCAAGGTTCAATTACTAAAGGATGTGCTCTTTCTGCTCATTATTATTAAATTACTGAAGCTCTGACAGAATTTCAATTCAATTTGAAAAGAGACTCTATGACAAATAGTTACGGTTCAAAATCGGATAGTTTTTAAAACTTTCCTTGACTGGCCTCGGGATTACTCATTATTCAAGTTCCAAATTTTGCCATCTTCAAAACTTGCTATTAACCCCTGACACAAAATAGTTTGACGCGGATGTTTGTTTGTCTGTGGCCTAGTATCTCTTTAAGGGATGGTCAGATTTTCCTGTAACCTCTTTTGTTGGAAAGAGTATTTTTCTAGGAATGTTTTATGTATATAAAACATTACGTTACAAATTCAGGGCGTTGAGTTGTAGAAGTGTAACATTATTTCGGTGACATCAATAGTTTGACACCGATAACTTGTGTGGAAAATATTATTTTAGTTTTTATACTCTGTGCGGTATAATAGATTAATAATATTTTTGTGATGCGAGTTTTTTAAATTTTATATTTAACTAATTATAAAATTTTTATCAGCATCATTCTTGGTTTATGAGAACATAATCTTCTCCCGGCACTTAACGCGGTCACATTTCGGCCACCGCAGAAAAACATCACAAGAGCTTCCAAACAACGAATCTACTATACTAGTATTTCCCGAAAATCCTTCCCTACATATCCGCCAGAAATCAATATTTTGACATTTTTTTTGAGAGAAAGGGCACACCCAACTAAAGTCTATAGGGGACAAACACTACCGCAACCGATTGTTAGCTAGTAACACTGACCTTTCTTCATTTGCTTAATCTCTTTCTCTTGCTTGTCGACCGCGGCCCCGAGCAGAGTGAAGATGATGCCGGCTTGAGAGTTCACGCCGACAGCTGTTACTAGCATTTTTCCGGACCCTGAAAGGTTAAAATTGAAAAAATAATCTTGGCTATTAATTGCATCTTTGTTATCATTTAATTGCGAATTACATTAAATATCAGTGTAGGGTGATTGACTATTATCAACAAAATTTTCCCCATTCAACAGTGAATTGTGTGGTTGTCTTTATAACGAGGCTGTACAGTATTGTATTTTCTGCCTGCTACATAATTTTATATGGTTCTAGTAACTCATGCGCGCGTCTGCCTTGCTTGCAGTGGTAATATAGCTTTAAATACATCGACACGACAGATACTTTTTACGTACACCACACCATACCACCAGTCTCTCCACCGCTGGATACAGGCCTCTCCCACCGCTCGCCACCACACACGATCCTCGGCTTTTCTCATCCAACCACCACCGGCGAACTTCTAGTCGTCCTTTTACGGACTTTTAATCACAAACAAAGTCGACGCGGGCTCGTGAGTTGCAAAAACTAGATCACATACGAATGTGGCCATATGTGACAATGTTTACCATCTTATACAAAAATAATCAAAAGGAGATTGCCGCAGCACAGACTGGCTTCAATAATGAGCTTTAGATAGATTGCGTTGAAGATCTAAGGTAGATGAAAAGTCATAGCATGAAGAAAGGTAGCAAGGAATAGAGGCAGTTGGAGAAGAATAGTGGAGGAGTTCAACACCTACAAAGGGTTGTAGTGGCAGAGGAAGAAGTAGAATAATTTAGATGCAGTATTCGTTTGTCAAACAGTGAATTTCAGTGTAATTAAAAAAATCTCTCATAATATGTGTGACATTTAGCCGTTAGCACCAATCGAAAATATATGACATTTCGTATTATCTTTCTCGCTTACGATGAACGCTACGGGCTGAATTATCGATCTCACGCTTTCTTAATCTCTGTGTTTAGCAAAAAAGTCTAAACCTATATAGTTTGTCAGGTTAGTTGAAAAAAAATCCTTGACAAAAATCATACGCCTCGTTTTTGCCATTACAAGTGGATGGCGTTTATCACAAGAAGTAGTCTTCTAACGCTTATCTATTTAAAAATACTGTCATTTATGAATGAAATGTGAGAGAAATGTAGATTTAGCAGTTCAAATGTATCTTTGACCATCGGTTAAAGTGAACAAATATGTTCACTTTTAAACTGTAATCCTTTAAATTACGGTTCCAAATAAAAACATAGAGACACGTTAAGTATATGAGGGTAGTTACAAACCTTCCATAACGTGAGTACCGGATAGCACCATGGGATCAAAAGATTCACCCTTTTTGACATGGTCCGATTCGCCCGTCAGCGAGGATTCGTCGATCTGAAATGTAAATGACATAACATAAAATGTATCGCATTTTCCACTTTATCCTATTCCTCAATGTACGTACGTGTTCCTGTAGCGAGTGAAATATGTCATTCCCATTCCATCCTACCCCCCATTTTTCCAATTCTTTCTCCAAATCGATTCCTAAATCTCCAAAGATAGGCAGCACATCCCGGGGAGTGTCAAAGTTTATCATTCTGGACGTTGTCATGCATCGCGCATGTCGCTGGGCAACAGTATCCAATTACCACCAGATGGACTGATGCTCGTCTGCCGCCGCATTTCTATAAAAACTTATATCTTATATTTCTGTCTGGTGTTAGAAAATCATTAAAAGTTAGTTCTATCATCACGAACTTATTTGTTAGAAAAAAACATTAAATTTTATATATTTTTCATACAAAATACATAAAACATGTAGTAATTCATGTACCTAACATGTAAAGATAAAAATACCGCATTCAACTCTTTCATTATCAATTTACTTCATTGCTATCTGATTGTTTGTGTTCGGTGTATCTGCAATCTGCGTTGACGCATGTCTCTGGCGAGGTGTTACGCAAGGTGACACAAATAGTTCGTCAAAATTTTAAATCAATGAAGTGATAGCGTGTACAGTCGACGAAAGAAGATTTTTCTATATTTATTACAATTACAGATGGAGGAAAACTTTGTGAAGAAATCCACATATGGTGGCGATTAAAAATAATCTGATATATGAGTATCCAGTAATCCGCAATGGCCCCTTTAATGAGTAAATTATGAGTAATAATTAATATAGTGATAGACAGTTATTAATGTAACAATAATAAATAATAAAAATATTTTTGAAACATCAACTCTAAATTGAGAGAAAAGGTCAGGCACGTATTTAGCAGCAAGGTCCGGAGCCCCTGCGAAGCAGTACCATAGTACATCAGGCAATATTTCTTGGAAAATTGTTTACTAAAAAAAATAAATTGACGTGAAAAGTCACTCTGCTGTAGAAATTTTGGCCATTCTGGGATACCCATGCATGACATTCGTGTTAGAGTTTTCATTTTCATATTTACATGTCAATAACAATGAATCGACCCCCCGTTATACGGAATATGAATGTACCCATATTTGGCAACAGATTTAGCTATATTCGGTATTATTACGTAGATTTCCAGTAAACGGAAAGCAAACACACTTGACAAGGCACACGACCTTTGTAACAGGTAAGTACTCCACGGGCGGCCCTTCGATAACCCAATAAACACCTTATCAGCTCGATTGTAGATATATTTATTTATCTAGTGACGCACGAGCCCATACAAATCTGATAAGCGGCAAATATATAAACTATTGCCACCTGTGAAACTATTAATATAGATACTGTGCCGATAAGCCTCAATATTAAATATTAACAGTTTTAATTTGAACGCTTAAAGATAAAGGCGATAAAAGATGTTTTAGTTAAGCTAAATCTGTTTTGTGTCTGGCCTGCTTTCAAAACGTAAACAGTTTTGACTCATCACCGTGAAGTTCTTTAGTATATTTTTTGTATTCTGTCGGCCAAATAACCTATTACGTGGAGATATATTGTTATCGATAAAAAATGTAGTTTTTAGACCCTTTTTATTAAATATGTGGTGGCGAGGTGGGTGTCCCACCTTAAATGGCTTACAACACTTCGCACACTCTTTGTATAGATTCAAAATATAGAGGTAACTAGGGAACAGCTTATTCTGTGTCTAGTGATCTCAATGAGCTGTCATTTCACACGAGGAATTTAAAATTGGTTCTCCGATACTGCCCACAAGGCTCTGAATATCGTTCCGCCTAGTGGTGTCAGTCCGATTAGGGATTAGGATATGATATAGCTGTTTGCGGTTTTGTATGAAGAAGAGGTTACCGATTTTTTATATAGAGACAGTAAACTGCAGTACTGCAGCTAAAGATGAAAGGAGACAGAAGTATCGTATTAACATAGTGAATGGAATCTATCTGTAAATATGTGAATTCCGGTCACTTCTGTGGATTTAACGTAGCATCGCATTCGACGTTTCTAGCTGCTTTATTACAGCCAGTACGCTAAAACTATTCATTACGTTTCAACCTCAATACATTTCGATCCTCTGTTGATAAAGGTAGTGTACGTGAATCTTCCAAAATAAGAGCTTCCAATCTTCTAAGAGCACATCAGAGTCATATAGGAAACAAACGTATGTAGGTGAATGCTCAATATTACCTTGAGGTCATTACTCTGCAGCAGTAACCCGTCAGCGGGCAGTAGATCGCCGTACTTGATCTGACATATGTCGCCGACGACTATATCGCTAATCGGGATCTGGTTCACTTCGGTGCCTCGGATCACGGCGAATTTGTGTTCGCCTTCTATCCGAGACTGGAGACCTCTGAAATTTCAAACGGTACACTTGAAAAACTCTTCTGTTATACCAAACTAGTGACTCGCTTCAATTTAACATTAATGAGATACGATTCCAGTATTATTGCTGTGACCGTCTCCATGGTTTTATCACCATCATTTACAAATCTGATAATGATTTCTTGTTACAATGAACAAACTAGAACCAATCTATATATTAATTAACTAATACCGCAAATCACGTCAAATTTGTTAATCCTTACAGAGTAAATCTCGAACATACAGATGCAGTAAGGAGACGATTTATATTAGGTAATGAAGATATTCTACAAATTAACGTGATAGATATGTGGAGAAATGCCGAAAACGGTATACCGGTAAAGGTACATCACAGTAGTACCACTGGCCGAGTGGAGCGCCAGTAGTCAATACTTGGGACTTGCCGGCTCACTGCGTTATAACATAAATTGTGTTAAAAGATAGCTCAATTACGAAAGCGCATGAAACATGGAGCCTCATGTAGAACAACTGGCAATTTTGTGGCAATAGATTAAACTGTTTGGTAGAGTGAGTAATTTAGGAAGTTAACAAAGGAGACGAATGATCTCGCTAGGTCTCAAGACCTATTTCTCTTGAGTGTAAGATATCGAGCTGCCACCGTTTTTCCTACTTTTATGAAACAAAACCCGAGTGTTTTATGAGATAACACCTGAGTGGTGGTAAGTGGCAAGCCGGTGTACCAGGTATAATGTTATTATACTCTACATTTTCGAAAAATAACTTCTGCTAATAGAATTATAGACAGAAGATTTGTAGATGTGCCAACAATTGACATACTTAATGGATGTTGGCATGTATCGACGGCATTCACTTATCACTTAGAAAGATTATAATCTGTTCGTTTACTAGCTTTGTCTATGAAAAAGTACGTACCTGAATTGCCTTTCTTTCGTGTAATCGTTGAACGCTGTAACTATGACGACGACTATTACTGAAATTAAGATCGCCAGACCCTCGATCCATTGATAGTGGCCCTCCTCCTCGTCTATGTGTCCTGAAAGGAGCAGACATACATACAGATTATTACATATTCTACAACGGACACCTGTTTAAATTATGCATTCACGGTGGATTTTAGTTATGCATAGTTATTAATTTATATTTAGTAGTAAAATTAGGTTTTTATTTTAGATGTTAATTCGAAAATAAAATTAATTTTATTTTTCTAAGTCACTAACTAATAGTTATCCACAGAAACCATTAAGTTAGTTAGGTTTCATTACGATATTGTACCTACCCGTACCCAATTTGCACACACATGACCACGAGTGACATGCTCGCGGGCAGAACGCATCAAAGTGAAAATAACTATGGAAATAAGTAGACAGACATAAGAATAAGTGACCGAACTGCTAATTTAACCGCATTACAACGAAATTTGCGTTAAGTACTTACAGACAAAAAATAACAATATATAATTTTGGAGAGATCGCAAAATAGCGTAAATATATTATGATAAAAAGTCAGTTCAATACGCGTCATTCGTTTTTAAATGCAAAAAATGTGGCGTGTCAAAAGTTAAATAATTCGTAACCATCAATAACATATGTACATTAATTATCATTAAGTATGTACAAGTACATAATCATTTAAATCCTCTTTAGTTTAACCGGAATTAGCGGTTACTGACTAAATTCGGTAAAGGCGTTCAAATATTAACGTTAACACACGACTATTCAAATTCTATTTCAAATTCAATTTCATTACAGATTCATAAAGTATTTTATAAAATAATGATTTCGACAATAAGCAGCGATACATTAATCCATTGGAGAGACAAAATCGTTAGATGAGACGAGCTCGCGCGTGGTGTTTAAACGATGGAATGGCGCCATAGTGACGGCATATGCGGATGCTATAGTATGCTAGTCGTGGTCATTAAATCGATAATTCTATATGCTAGGCATGTATTCAGAATTTTATTACGGGAAAGGTCCAAAACTATCTCTTTTTGTATATACAACGTCTTACGGAAATAACGCAAAACCTGAAGCATGTCAACTCATTTATAATAGATAAAAGCGTTCTAGCGAAAAGTAAACTTATTTTAAGGAATATATTAAAAGTTAGAAATATGTAAGGTTTGTTGTCCCGTCTAAAACGTTCGCAATGTTCATTACTCAGACTGCGCGCCTGGGCGGCGAGCGCCAAGTGACTCGAACGACGCCCATAGCATAAAAGATAGAATACTAGAATTGTACTATAATGGCACTAACATTGACATAAATCTGTATACTTTTGAATAGAAATCCTACTGAATATGAATAAGGAGTATTTCCTGATGTAAGTTCGAACAGTTTTGGACCCCCTCGATTATCGTCTAAGTACGTGTCTGTTATACGCTATCAACCAACATGCTAACATTATTCAGTCCAGAGTCACGGTTCAGTGAATCCATAATCCGGGCGATTGTAATCTATCCGACCAAATGATCCGGTGTTTACTTTGTAATGTTATATTAAATGTACAAACGTATCTTAAACATATCCTATTATTTAGGCGCGAAGGTGCCATTTTGCTTAACTCTGAGATCGCTTTATTTGATGATGTGTTCACGTTTTGTATCATATCAATAATTAATTATAATAAGAACTAATTTTGAGAGTAAGACTTATGAGTATTATGCAAATATTAGGACATGTAGCCAAATGTGGTGATGGAAGATAGATATATGATAGATATAAAACTCTAACTATATGTTGTCCAACAGTAACTATATGTTATTGTCTTACACCGTCACAAGTCCCTAGCCCTTTCATCGTCCACTACTGGCCATGGGCCACCCGCATGCACATGGTCTAGTGCATGAGGGATATATGACCTTAAAAAGCCAGTTAGTTGACTAACCGTTGGTGAGCTCACTCTATTAGAGGTGATGGAACCCATTATAAGTTATATAGATAAGTTCCAATACCAATCCAGCAATTAATATATTATTTGTTTGTATACGAATGTGCAGAGCCTGCACAAACCTAGGCTTATGGGCACAAAGTATGCATATTAGTAGACAAATTAAAAAAAAATTGAAAATAAATCATGGTTTTCTGTAACAGCTTATACCCTGCAAGGGCTAAATAAAGTTAAGACGAGGATGATGCATGATAGAGGTCCATGTCCGTCTGTGAACGAAGAATCGGCATTAACGGTTTAAAAATTAAGTTAACTATAATGTCAATGACATTTAGTGCAGTCTCCAAAAATTAGATTTGTTTTACAATTTCATGACAAATATTTATAGAAATATGTCGAAATTTTCTAAACTTTGTTTTATGAGAAGTGATAGTAAAAGGGGCTGACTCAAGACTGTGACTATTCTATTTGATTGCTTGTATCACTATTTGACTGCTTGTATCTCAATTTGACAAGAATTCATATAGGATATACAGAAAATCCTTTTTGGAATAATCATTTATTTTCTCTTAGCAAAGGTGGAAATCGATTTTCGTAAGGAACTTATCTAATTTTAGATTACAACTGTGTTATGTGGTACAATTTAATTAAAATTTTAGATTGACTATTAAAAAAACGAAATATAGTTAAAAATTATAGACAGTTACTACACACTTTCAATAGAAACATCTAGAAGAGCATCATTATTATTTTTTTGTTTATTTTTAATTCCAAATATAGGCAATGACGTTAAAAAGCATTTTCAACGTGTGGCTTTTTAAATAAAAAATGTGTAAACAATTTTAAAAGTTTAATGGTTAAAGTTTTCTTTTTACCGAAAATGTTGAAAACGGATGAGGCGATTGTTTCAAATGGCAAAGCCGGAAAATAAAAATTGTGATGATTTGTTATGCGTCATGCTTGCTGTCAACAAGTGTGTTCTATTTGACTCTGCCAATGATTTGAAGATTTAACGTACATACATATTTAATTCATTATTTATTAATAGTGTTTCTCAGGACATCACTTTCGGTGCTCCAGTGCGCTTGTAAATTCGAACGTCATTGCTTATAAAAAAAACTATCACACAAGCGGAAAGACATTCAACGGTTGGAGAAGTGGGCGAAGTCAGGTGCATTCACTAGTCAAACAATTTCGTACTCAAGATTCGGCAACTAAACCAATAACATGCCTTATCGCCACGGGTCTTCTGGTTTAAACCATGGTATATCAAAAGACAGTACCTATAAAGAATGCTACAGACTTTATGCGTCACAATGACTTATGTCGTTATACGTTATAATTTAAAAACTGCTTCGTCTGTGGAACCCTTTAGTCGTGCTGTTCACTATAAAATAAGTGTGAAAGCACTCTAGTGCATTATTCTACGTAAAATGATGTAAACGTGTTGCTCGGCTCTACCGAATTTTAGTATTCATTTTATTGGATAATATATTGTTATCAGTATTACAACACATGCAACGTTACGCGTTTACAGCACAGTATACAGAGGATAATCAGTGTCGGATCTTCATATAACAGTCCAAAATTAGGCTTGCGTATATCAGACGCAACGTATACCAGCGTAAAGACCGATAGATGTATTAAGTTGATGTGTTTAATTTTAAGTTAATAATCTACGTGTAAAAGTTATATAGCAATACTTATTCACTTGCTACGTTACAATAGATTTTTAACTTGAAATTTATTTAAACACTTATTAGTTGCACCGGAATTAACACGAACATTTGTAGCGGGCGCTGGCGTTGCATTTTGTATATATTTTGTGTAGTTTTCCGAAGATCGTATACTGATTTCTCCTGTTTACTATGTACGTAGAACAAAGCGGAGTGAGACAGACACAATTTCACACAACTCTACTGTAATTCACATACATTTCAATATCGATTTAGTTGCACATCACATATATAGATGACCTTGCTTCATTTCAAAAGGAATCAATACACTTGAGTACGGAACACTAGAAACGAAGAATTGTGTTATATATTACTTCCATAGTATCTTACCAGGATCGTCTAATTCCATTGTTATTGAAAAGAAAAAATATATCACATTAATTTTTGTTCACATACTTTGGAAATGGCCATAAGTTTTACATATACCTACATATATTCATGCACATGTATACATAGCTGATCTCTGATATCGATATTGAGGCTATGTATATATCGATATATGCATATTACTATATAGCTATATTACTATATAGGCGGTTTGTTAAACCTAACACGTAAGAACAACTATTATATCTATAACATCCTAATATATTAAGTAAAAATATATTTAAGGGATGTTAAAATTACGTATTATGTAAAAACATGGTCAGCGTAGGAAATATGCATAGTGCTGTAATTTTTCTATAAAACTTTTTGAAATTGTTATAAGATTGACAAGAAGTCATTCTTAGATAAAACGTTATGATTTTATAACAACTTATAAAGGGAGTTGCACCATTTTAATAGCAATAGTTATTTAAGTATAAGGTGTATTCACGGGTCTCCTCTGCAGAATGAATTTAGCAGATAATAACATCTGCGGAGACTGCAACAGTAGGAAGAGTCCAGTACGCAACGTTTGTGCGAATGCAACCGTCTGGCGAGATGCAGAATGAGTCTTCTGGGCAACCATAATCCAGAGCCAGAAGACAACTGCCGGATATCCTGAAATATATGGATATAATATTCGGGGAGTAAGAGTAGATGATAAGGTTAGGAGAACACAAACGATCCTATTGGGTCGTAGTGATGAGGAATCCCGAGTGGTTGACTACGCCTAACAACATAACATACGTGTAAGTACAAGTGCGGATTATTGTTCTCTTAACCCCATAACGTAATATTAAATACTTATATTCCACTCTCATTTTTATGTTAAAGCTGCGATAACACTATCAGATTATTTAAAATCTTTGACAACTATTTCAGTCTGATAATACTTCTATGAAAAAAGATATTCAATGACGGTAAACTGTTCAAACAAAATCACTATATCGATCAATGACATAATATTACCTTCATTAATGTGCTTGAATGTATCATAATAGTATGGTAGTCAAACAGGTGAACCTCTAATAAGGTAATAATAATAAATACTCTTTATTGCATACAAATAGTTATTAAGTGTGCATATATCTTTAAATGACAGAATACAATAGGCGATCTTATCACTAAGGTCACCTCTTCCAGGCAACCTTGGCATAAAAATAAAAAGGGACTGAACAGATGTATAAAAAATAAATTATGTTCAATATATACTGACTATATCCATATTAAATATAATATAATACATACTTTAATAATAATATATATACATATACAGGATATGTATAATGATATATAATAAGTAAAATGCAAGGAGGACGGAAAGCGAAGGACATTCTGGCTAAGGAATTTGCGCCAGTGATAATGATAAGGGAACAGCACTCCGTGATGAAAGTCATAATGATTACCAACCTTCGTTAGAAGATGGCATTGCAATAAGAGGGGTCAGGATGGGGTTTGGAGAGTAGAGGTTAGGTTTCGAGGTTAGAGAGTTTGATGCGCTGAATTATATTTTTGTCATTTTTGACGTAATTTATCAACAAATTTAATAACAGTCTAAATATGAGAACTACAAAAATAAGAATATAAAATCTTACCTATATCATCACTGTCATCCGGCGGTTTGTAGAGACTGAGACCCAGCGACACGACGGCGGCCACCTCTAGGATGATGAGCGTCACGTCCTGCAGCGCCTCCCATACCAGGGTCAGAAAGGTCTTGGGCGGCTTTGGGGGGATCAGGTTCGAGCCGAACACCTCCCGCCTGTGCTGCAGGTCCGCTTTCGAACCGCTAAGACCTGGGAACAAGAGACACGGAATTTAAATTGGGTGTTGTCGGAAGTTCTGCTGATGTATGTATAATGATGGCAGATAGTACAGGAGATACATTGATTCACTTGATTGTAAGCTACAGTCCTGGAAGAGAGCTAGGTAGTGTCGAAATGTAAGTAAAAAATACCATAAAGCTTGAAATTTCTACTAAAATGATTATTATGTTATAAAAGCGCGGCAATGTTTTCGATTCACATTCGCGGAGTCGTGAGTTCCATTAAGTTAACGTGCGAATTTTTTTCAATTTTCAATACCTCTGCGGTTAAGGAAAAGATCGTAAGGAATCCCATATGCCTGATAATAAAAAGTGTGTAGCGAATGTTACATCCACCAATCCACACTGGGCTCGTGTGGTGGACTATGTTCCGAAACCCCTTGGTAATTGCAAAGGCAGGCCTATAAACAGCTAATCGTATCATATAAGTACTTTAAGGGGTTTTAAAAAATAGTTAACAAGTGAAATGATAGATATTAAAACACGTTTTTCATGTTTTCGGTATACCAAAATATAACATAATTTAGAATTAAGACGCATGAAGTCAGAAACTTCTGGTAGGTACCTACGACTCTCACCCAGAAAGTTTTAGTCTACAAAGGGTCTGACGTCATCAACAACAGGCACTAACCATAAACTAAATTTCCACGCAATGGGACGTTCCTCTCCATTCATTATAGATCAACACAAACGACTGGGTTGTAAAATAACACGCACGTTCAACCGTGGAGTAGCGTGGCATATAAAACGTAACGATGATCAAGGAGTTCTGCTTGAGATCGTATCTGATGTCATTGACGACGGATTTAGTGGTGAACTGAATGGAAATATAGACTTGTATTTGTATAATCACATAAATCAACTGATGCGATCGAAGTTACATCACTGCATAGTGCAAGGAGCATTCATTGGTAGCCAATTAACGTATGGAAACCAGCGTTGTAATCGAAGCATTTTTAACAAACGTTAATTTACCGTATACAGACAAATGGTGCCGTATATAAATTTGTATTTGAGTTGAATAAGGTACAACTTTCGGGTCACTTCGGTGGAAATTTATAGGTAAAACTAAAAGTTTGAAGTTGAAATCTTAATCCTGTATAGCGATTGCCGTACGTTCGGCGTTTTTCATGGAAACCGTGTCACATCCGTAATACCATAATTGAATATTATTATTTAATATCACTTCGATTAATAAGAAAAAAAAGAGTCTAAAGAATAAAGCACAACTTTACATTAAAAATGGCGATGTAATTAGGTTCAAAATTAAACAAACAGAAGGTCAGCATAAATTATAAAGGGGTTAAAATATAGCATAATCGGCAAGAACGCGTTGTAAAACGTACGAGTAGTACCTACGAGTGTATTGACGATAGAAATTGTCCCTACTTATTAGTAGGGTAGGATATTATTATTGGGCATTTAAAATATTTTTCGTTCTCCATTTCGCTCACTGCTGTTCGCTCAATGAAGAAGGGAAAAGTAATTTAGGATGCCCGTTAGTTATTGTTAGTAAATACTGTACACTATTCTAACTAGTAACGATAAGTAATTTTTATCGTCGTCTGTACACCGCGTGAGTCACGTGCGAGTCCCGAACATAAATAACGTTTACCTGTCTGCCAGGTATACGGCGAAACGGTATGCTAACTTTATACGTACGTAAAAATACTAGTCACGCACATAGATGCATATATAGTAATCATGGAGCATTTGTATATGGAACCTGTAGGTACAGGGATACAGGCGAGTTAAGATGACATAATAAAAAATGATAAAAGAAAGAAAGAAGGATTTATTAGACATATAGTACACAACGAATACGACGATACACGGGAAGAAGATACAAGTAACAAGTATTACAAAAATAATTATTATTGAGACGATAAAGATATTGACTCTTCAGTAACTAGCTTCGTGTTACGATAACAATGCCTGTGTAGCAAATAGTCTACATCGCACGACGTCTATTTAGCAAATCGTCCAACTCGCACAGCGGCGCACCCGCATACCTCCTGGTGTTGCAGGTGTCCATGGGCGGCGGTAACATTTACCATCACGTGGGACCGCATGCTCGTCCGCCTACTTCTCTATAAAAAAATACGACGTCCAAGTCGCTGAAAGTCCAAGGGTGTAGATTGTCGTAAAAGATAAAGGTCTAATTAGCAAACGTATTCCTGGGACAAACTTGGATAAGAAAATTAGTTCCGTCGCTCATGTATTATGTTTGCAGTATTATCATGTAAGTGTAAAGGTGGCAGATGGCAAAATGTGTACAGTGAAATCAATGAGACATGAGCTTTGCCTGTGTGAGTTCACACCGATAGTGTAGTGTGAAACATTTCAACAATCGGATTGGACAATTCGGCATCCACTCACACGGATACAAAGCTCATTTCTCGTTGCGACAATCGGATTGGACAATTCGGCACGCACTCACACAGACGCAAAGCTCATGTTTCGTTAATTTCACTGTACCTTTCTAGTCCAGTTCAACTTAATAGCTTTTTAAACCATCAAGTTAGAGCAAACGAAGCCGCAAGCGCTAGTTAGTTTAAAGAAATATACCTTTTTACAATTTTAAAAACTAAACGATATTTTTCTGATTTCTGATAAGTTAAACAAGTTAGATACTGTTCATATATCACTATTATGTCGCTATCGATAGGCAGGCTTACGTAACATCAACGAAACCGGTTTGGTAGTAAACCGTTTATATTTACACTCGCAATTAGTTTCGGGAAATATGCTGGGTACGTTGAAGGGTTAAATAATCTTTCGTTTTTTGAGGGGTTAACAGAATATTCACCTGGTGAGGTGGGTGTAATTGGTTACATTGACGCTTCCGGAGCTAAAAAAGGAAGTAAGACGAGATTCGCTGGATTTCTACCGTATCCAGTATCAGTATGATAAGGCACTTACGTAATCTTAACGCTACTTTGCAAACTGAATCTTGTAGTAGATAGTAATGATACGACAGATAACTTTGTAACAGATGTTTTACTCTTTTCACGCCAAAGAAGGTTTTAACTCGTACGGCGGCATAGGGATTTCTGCATGCCACAAATATTTACTCGTAGATAATAAAAGGACCAATGTCATTGGTTGAGTGGTTTAGACATCTATCACACCACCACACAAAGTAAAATGTATTTCATTTTTTTTAATATTTGGATATTTTTATGAAGTATGTAATTATTATTATTATTTTTTTTATAGACTAGTGGGCGGACGAGCAAGCAGTCCCACGTGATGGTAAGTGTTACCGCCGCCCATGGGCACCTGCAACACCAGGGGGCATGCGGGCGCGCCGCCGACCTTGCAAAATCCTATTCACAGCTCTCTTGAAGAACCCCATATCGTAGCTCAATGGAAAGACCACTTGAGGCAGTTCGTTCCACAGCCTACGGGTTCGCGGTATAAAATAGTTTTTGGACCGAACAGTGCGCGACACCTCCGTATCGAGAAAATACGGATGGACCGCACTTCTGTGACGGGAGGTGCGGTTGTAGAAACCCGAGGTGGGAATTATATTAAACAATTCTTCAGAGCATTCCCCATTGTACAGGCGGTAGAACACACAGAGAGACGCAACGTCTCTCCGAATGCTGAGGGATTCTAAACCGCCCGTGAGAGTGGGATCGTCGACAATACGAACAGCACGTCGCGACGTGCTGTTCGTATTGTCCATCCAACGACTCCATACTCCATCCAACGACGCGTCGTTGGATGGAGTCAAATGGGTCCAATTGGTATTTCGGTGCGCCGGCCCAGAGATGAGAGCAGTACTCCATATGGGGCCTCACCTGAGCTTTGTAAAGCATAAGGAGTTGCCCAGGTTTGACGTACCGCTTCGCTCTGTTCAGCACACCGAGCTTTTTGGAGGCCATTTTGGCCTTATTTTCCAGATGACCCCTAAAATCGACTTTGCTGGAGATGTCGATACCAAGGATCCCGATACTCTCCAAGATCTTAAGAGGTATGCTCTGAAAGCGAGGTGCTACAACAAAAGGGGTTTTTTAGCGGTGAATGCACAGACTTGCGTCTTACTGGGGTTGAAATCCACTAGGTTCAGAGAACCCCAAATCGAGACTAGATCTAAAGAGTTTTCGATTTCAGACACAAGCCTGGCGCGACTCTCTTCCACTCCGACCCGAGGGATGTTGGCGCGGCCCCTGTACAAGGCGTCTCCAGTACTGTCATATGCATAGCAACGTATGTCACGAATTTGCAACAGGTCGTTGATATGCAGAAGGAACAGAGTTGGGGACAGCACGGAGCCTTGCGGGACGCCAACGTTAATAGACATGGTGTCGGAGCAGCTACCATCGATAACGACTCTGTCCGTCCTCCGTCATACTCATATCATAGTGATTATGCCCTTAAACGTGGTCTCTAACCTTTTCTATGTATGTAAAAAGCAACGTCTATTTGTTCGGACTAATCGCGGACCTCCTCATGGCCATCTCCAGCAGTGGTTACGGTCACGTGTATAATCCACATATTTCAAAAACATACTAGTAACCATGTTTATTTTGTACGGCTGACCCAGAACTACCACAATTCGTTTACGTATGAACGGATATATTCAGATAATAGTTAATCTTTGAGTTGTGGCATTGAACGGGTGATATTGAAAATAAACTTTATAGTTCATAAATCGTGCCGTAATAATAATAAATGAAATGTGCTACAGCGGGTCAGCGTTATACAACACGCAAAATGATTACGCTGAAAAACAGCCTCGGTGAAAACCGATATCTACGGTGTTCAGCATTACGGTGACACACAATTTTTGTTGCAGTGAAAATCTAAAATGAAGATAATTTTTACTACAAAAAAGATACAGAAAACACATTATTGGTAGTACTTGTAGGTTTGTTAATCTAAATTTATCTACCTACCGTTATTGACATTATTATTATTATTTAATTGATATCAGTCTTTATTAACACCCTACTGCAGAGCACCTTTCCTAGAATTACTAGGGTTTCGAGCCACAATCCATCACGCTATTGGTGGATATAAATTCATATTCAATGAATATACTTATATGAATGCATTTCATGTGAAGATAATTCAGAAGTCTCCTGCAACAATTTTAGCGGAATCATCTCCAATAATTGACGGGAGAGGGCGCGACCGATTGATTGCTTACCCTACTCTCACAGAACTCTGACGTCAGACACACAATCGTGTTTCAGGAGTGAGTGAATAATCGCTTACCATCAAGCGAAATATTGGCTCGTTTGCCGTTTTTCTGTATGTGATGCTCCTTGAGATTTCAAAGAACATTTTTTTTTGTGTGACTCTAGATCCACGATAAGGGAATGCAAGTTAGTCCTAGTATGTCGTTAATTATTTTAATTAGTATTATTACAGCTAAGCTGTGTTGTATATGTTCAAAGGAAGTGTAGAAATATGAGCAAGTGTGTTCTATCTGCCATGGCGTCTACGGACAGTTGGACAGTCGTACAAAATTGCTTTGTGTATCCCATAGAAACGTATACATATATCTTTGTCCGTGTTCGCCCGTTTGGAAATCGATTTCCATATCAATGATTAAGTCACGTTGAGAGATATAACTTAACACAATAACGTAAAATAGTATATATAAGACACTCTCATCGCTAATATCGATCTTTTCCAGACAACCTTTAGATGGAAGAATTAAAGAAAAATAACCGCGGGCTTATGTTAGAGGACAAGATCCACATTAACTAAATCTTAGATTTAGTTACATTACACCTTACACCTCATTCGAAGCTTTTTCAAAATATTTTTGAATAAGTATTTCAAATATTTTCAAAATTACTGAACTGATGTTGATGAAAAATACCATACAACTTACAATAATAAACATGGTACACAACACTGAACACCGAAACAAAATTGGAACAGTATGTCCCGAGATTTGCGAACAAACAAGCAGACAACAAACAGACGTTGTCTTTTATGATTTTAATATATGTTGTTACAGTTGTGCACATAGTATAAATAAATACACAAAGAATAAGTATGTACAAATAACACAAAGACGTGAACACGTTCAAAATAACTCGAAAAGCCCAATTTATTTGCATTACAAAGGAGTTCTTGCGTCAACATTTTTATCGATCGATGTACGTATAAACAAATTATTTTGCTTCACTTTACGTTTCAAAGTTGAATCAAAAGCAGTTTATTGGACGATAAATCGACATAACGACTTTACGCTTAAATGAGGGTGCCTCTTGCTTGATACTATATAACGGTAGGCTAACTTTACGCAAACGCGCAAGATGCGGATTACGTACACAAGTGCGCCAATTTACTTGAACGGAGGGGATCTCTGGGTGAATGCTGCAGCGAGTGTGAAATCAGTTACGTTGGTGAATTCATATTCGTTGCAAATTTTATCAATACGTATTATTTATTTCTTTATTGTTTTCATATAAATGACTATTTATAATCATTATGGGACATGATATAAGGCCTTGTAAGAGCACAACACTGTAATAAAAATATATGATATATTGCTACAATCTAATTATGAAGTAATAATATTAAATTAAACAAATTATTCAGTTAAATGTTTTGTTTAGTTTATAAGATAATGTGTACAACATTGTGCTGTATTTAAATGTTTTAAATATACATTTCATACATTAACTATACATTCAGAATTAGAATAGCTAGTAGCTACCTATATTAAAAAAATATTTTTAAAATTGTTTAATATTTTTTTTTAATAATCTAAGGATTTAAATTGAAGAGTTACGCAACTCGCAAGTTGTTGTAAATTTGTAAATGAATTGTTGTGTAAGTTTGAATGAAATTGTTGTAAATCATTCGAACCCAATGATCTACAGGCAGCTCTTGCGTTGTATACAACATTTTTTTGAAATAATGTCCAAGTTGGCTAACCGTTCATATGTCTATTGTGCTATCGTGATCAAACACACACAAACAAACAAAATTACGCGTGTAATAAAATTAAAATACTTGCCGCATAATCTGACTCGACATTGGCCCGAAACGATTCGTTATTGGCGCCAATGTTTGGATGAACGTATATATTGTTAGGATTTATGCTAGGAACATAGGACGCAGTTAATGCGAATCAGTATTATGATCGACGTATATTCTTCCCTAAAGCTGCGTAAGTTGATTCGAATAAAGTGTGAATATCGTCGATATAAAAAAAATATTGATGGCACTCAGCAGTCGAAAAGGTAGATTTTCCTACTTTCCGAAGTTATAGAAAAAAATAAATGTTTGGAATTTGAACAAACGTTGTAAAGCCGGATAAATTGGAACGATTCTTTATTCTGTTCAAGATAAGAAAAAAGAGATGACATCATTATCAGTCAGATGATTTCATCTATTGACTAATTAACGCTCTTATAGATTTTATAACTAGTGCCAGTCATGTTTTATAGGACCTTATATTGTCTGTATAAAGGTTAGTTTTTATTAGTCAATCTAAGATAATGACTTAAAAAATATTTATCCTGGGTTTAGTTTCACATGCCGTATCAAAGAACAATCGTCGGTAGACATTGCATTGCCATTGAAGTTTTATTTTTTAAGGTTAAACCATCATAAAAACCGTTTAATGAATAACCTACTGATATAGTTTTAACCGTTTAAAAAACCTTTTGGAATTACTGAACTGATATTGTTCGTCCACGAAATACTGAGCTATATCGAGAGCCAAATAAAAAAAAAACTAGAATTCAATTAATACGTCTATATCAGAATGCGTTTTTTATAGTAAAAAGACGGCAGACGAGCATATAGTTCACCTGGTGATAAGTGAATACTGTCGTCCATAGACATTCGCGATACATGCCAAAAACAATCCAGAATGACAAACGTTGGCACAACTTCGGATGTGCTGCCTACCTTTTGAGATGTAGGAAGAGTTGGGAAAATGGGGAGGGATAGGATGGGATGGGAATGGGCTCTGGCCTATCTCACTCACTACCGAAACACGTGCCGACCTACATTGGGGAATAGGATATAGTGAGAAATGCAGTACATGTCAGTGAGAGGGGGTTCCCGAGAAAGCCACGGCCAGTTGAGTGAGCGCAGCGGCTGTTAAATTGCAGCGTGTATTCTCCCCCTCCAAATATTAAAAAAAAAGTGTAAAAAAGATATATGATATGGAACAGTAGAGCAAATATCATATCTACTCGTCATTCAACTTTATATTAACGACTTAAAGAAATTCATCGGTGGTGGTTAGACAAGAAGAGCCAAGGATCGTGTGTGGTGGCGAGCCTTGGGAGAGGCCCATATCCAGCAATGGGGAGACATAGGCTGATCGTATGGTATGGCATTCGATTTTATAAAAAGTGGGAATATTTCGGATAGAATAGAAGCCGTTTACTTGATCCCTTTTCATTGACACCTATTGTAGTTAGACATGGGCGGTACGTTAAACTATACGAGTACGTTGGAAGGAGGAAATGTCCATGACCCTGTCCATGGCCTTCATTCCGCTCGAGGTCGAATGGCCGGAACGCTTCACGCTTTGTGTATGTTCTGTTACAATTTATAGTATTTATTCGTTAATAATAATAAGTAATAAGTTAATAACACACGTTTTAGGTAATTAATTCCGCGTCCCCAGCTACTATTGAAGTCTATTTTTGTCAATATTGTAAACTGTGTAGCAATATAAATAGTCGTATTATACTCGTATTTTGCGTTAACCAAAATTGGTAACTTAGTACAAGTCATGTAAGTGGACGACGTTTTTCATTATTTAATTTCAACGGAAAAGGTTTATATGCATACATCAGTGGAGACAGACTGGTGGTACGGTAATTTGCTCGAAGTTTTTTATAATAAACAAACAAAAAATATTCATGGCTAATTTATGATAAATCTTAGGGTAATTAATTGCATTTTAGCCGACAAAGAGATTGTTTTCCTAAATCATAAGGACAATATAGAATTGATAAAATGCATATTAGAACAGAAAAATACAGTTTTCCTGGTAATTATTTATCATTGCATCAAGGTACTGGAATACCTAAGCGAACCGTAGGTCTGAAAACCCTTTCGGCAAATCACTGTCATTCACGAAGTGACACTTTTTTTTAAATGTGTTTTTTATCAGTGTTTCCTCTTCTTAACAGCTCTTCAAGAGAATTGTAATCAGGATTCTGCATGATCGGCAGCATACCCGCATGTCCCCAGGTGTTCACGGGTGGCGATCTAACCATCATGTAGCCCGCACGCTATAAAAGAGTTTCCGTGTGTCATTTTAAATAAATATCTAAATTCTTCTTTTTTATTTTCACTAACATAGTATCTAATAATAATAAACATGTTCATTCAACGTCTTTCATTCATTATCCTGATGGGACGATTGCTAATGAAAGATGACGCAAACCCACAGATTTCTACATTATAAAAATAAATGATCAGGATTCAGAACAATCGACACTTCTAAACACTCCTTATCCCGATATCTTCGATAATTGTCTCAAAAAGGGGTGTCCCCTTTTCGCAATGATTTTCGTACAGATCGGGACACCTGGCGACAATCGCCACAAGTTAGCTGCGTGAATATCGTAAAGGATGACACAAGTGCCGTGTCTCGTGTCCACGTGATGTACACGCAGGGCGCCATGTGTTAGATGTGACGTGTCTATGAGCACCGAAATAGAATGGTCGTTAGACGGATTGCCAAGGAGAAGGGACACGCTTACGTGTACAAGTGAACAAAACTTTTTGGACATGGATTGCGAAGAAATCTCCAGTTGCAGTTAAGAGGCGCCACAAAACGACGTAGATGCCACTGTACCCAAAACCGTTAAAACATATTTGGAGGAGATAATTTAGTTAGACCAACAGACCGGTAACCATAAACAGATTTTTTATTGTTTTAGCATGAGGGAAGTATGGCCTTAAAACAGCAAGCTGGCAATACACTCTTAAATGAATATCATACACGCAAGAGTGGCGAGTCCACTATTTTAGAAGTGGTGTAGTTAACCTGGACTTGTGGTTAGAGGCTTTGTTATGCCTTAGTCGGCTTTCACGATACTACCGAGAAGAGATGGGCTGGTGCTATTCTAAAGCCGACCCTCACCAAACGGACAGAAGTCAAGACGATATTCAAACTAGAAGGGACGAGAATGGGGAATGAGCATGAAGATGGGTTTGGACTGTGTTCTGTGATGTGAGAAGGAAAACGTTGCGTAGCGAATACGAATTGAGAAAGAATTAATGATTTTTTTTTAAAAAGTTTTGAATAGAATTAGAAGTACATTGAATGTTTTGGAAATATAAAGCAGATGTCTTGAGTCAACGTTATTGTGGCGATGTGATGCGAAACATGAGAAGACGCCTCTCTATGTATCCTAGGCTAGCCTTTATAAAGGCTGGACTAGATGGTACCAGGTGACCATGGAGGGTTTTCCTGATTGTCTCTCCTAACATAAAAAAAAAGAAAAAAAAAGCCTCTCTATGTAGCCTCGTCTTAACATTGCATTATCTTGTACCATATGCCTCGCCATCCCTCATTAATTTTGGTTTTAGTGGATTAATTAACATACGGCAGTGTGGTCAACGGATCAATACCTATGTTCTTATGTTCTCCTTAAAAATATATAAACATATACTGTCGTAAAATAGGATGTATTTATGTATTTATACAGAGAAATATTAATGGTGTCATTGCATAGTTAATATACAAAAGGGATATGAACAATTATCTGACGTATTTTCAGTACAGGAAAACCAGTTTAAACTTCAATACTATGAATTTGCGATCTGCACCAGTTTCATCCAGTGTAAAATCCCCTAGATTTAGAATTTCTGGTTAACCACAAAGATCCGAATTTTAATGTGCAGGTTATATATTCACGCATTTATAGTTGAAAAATTTTCACGTTAGCTCCAGCAAATAACCTCACGGTCAATTTCTAAATGTCCACTATTCATTTTTCCGGGCAAAGCCACTATGGGATCTGGTTAAGGTATAGGGCATTAGCCTATCTGGTGAGCAAATCGTGCAAAAGGGTCGAACGGGCTCATTGGCACGGGGCGGACAAAATTGCCGAGAAAAACGATTTAGTTTTGGACAGATAGGGGCGAAGTTTATATTTGAATATTGCAGTTGCTTAACATGAAAAAGCTTGGTAACCGATTGAAATTTCAAACCCGTATTTTTTGGTGCGACTTCGTGCAAGCGTGTAGGAAGATCACGCTTCCTATTAAAATTTTTGCCAATGTCTACCTCTTCTGTTAACGTTCTTCTGTTTTCACCATTAACGTTTTTTTACTGGTATAAAACTCTTAAAAACTTGAAAATTTTAACTCTTCCATTGATGTACCTTTCTATAGAGTAGCGGCACATCAGACAAGTCAACAATACAACGTCGATATCACCGTTCCGATAGAAATAAACCAGTTTTTTGTTCCGAATGTAAACTTTATTCTAACCTAATAAATATTAACCGATAAAATACCGGTTCCAAACCTTAGTAAATACCACTTACATGTACGCTACATAGTGATTATATAATGGGTCGGAATAATCCTTATCTAACGACGTCTAAAATTAATCAAATTGCTATCAGTTGGTTCTTAATGATCTTAATCTTTAAGGACAATAATTGTTCACAAGCAGATCTACCTTGGACTCCATTCCCGGTCAACCAAATATTTAGAGATGTTCTTTTGGTTTTGAATATATTTATTTATTTTTAAAACGGATCCAGTGTAGACATACAATCGACCGAATAAATCTATTTTTAAGGAAGGAAGAAAAATTTCTCTTTAAAAATAGCCAAAGTCGTCCTACTATTAACCCTATCTGAGGAAAGGTACCAAAGGGCCCACATTCCCAGCATTTTTCACGTAACCTATAAAAACGGACCCGTTCACCGGACCGTACAGTGTGCCCTAAACAATCGATTTGAATGTCTGAACTTTTATTTGCTGCTAGATGTACTACTCTGCTGTATATAGTTTTATAGAATGCGGAGTGACGTCTTTGGGTGATACAGCCTATATTGACGTCTTAGGTTTTATGGGATAACATTTCTTCGATGTACAACGTACATATGGGACTTGGATGTAGATCTGTGGACAGTAAGACGGAGTGACCCATAATTATCATATGTGATCCTTCAGCGAAGTTAAACAGCACAAGCTTAGATAAAGAAACAGGTGTACGGCCCATGCCATGTCATAGCTTGCGCATCTACAGGGTAGAAACACTTGAGTATTTGATCTATGTCGTACCCACACCAGACATGACATAATTTATATCATTACAGCTACGTTGAATCGCATCAAATTCTTGATACCGAACGCATCGTCATCGATGAAGTCATCGATGCTTCAAAAGACAAAAGAAAATGAACATGTACAAGTATAACTTTCGTATTAGTTTAACCTTATAAAAACAGATCTTTAACATTGTCACGTGTTATATGATGCAAGTGTTTCCTTTGGTCTTCGTTAGGAGTACCTACCATCCAAGCTATTATATCTATTTTGATAATAGCGTCGCCAACGTGTTCTTTAGACTCTTCCTTAACACAGGGGTAAGGTCACCAAACCACTCGAAGCATTGGAAATTACTTTTTTTGATGTGCTCAAAAGTGTTATTTTTTGCTGGACAACATATAAGATTAGGTCTAAGGTAGAGTTTAGAAGTGCCTAAAACCAATTAAAAACGCTTATATAGCTACAAAAGAACGTTAAAAATGCTTAAAACTGCTTAAAATTGCTTAAAACTATTAAAATAAAACTAAATAATCCCACATTTAATCTATCACTATCATTTAATCTGTGCTAACCCTGTATAATGCACCGACTGACTCCTGGTAAAAATTACACATAAATATAATAATGCAATGCAAACAGACGCACATCGTCTTGTGCATTAGGGATGTATTGCGTTAAAATGTCACGTTGGCCAAGTGGGTTGGCGAGTCCACTCTTTTACAGGCGGTGTAGTTCCTCAGCGCATGTGGTAGTCGCTTTGTCATCCCTTAGTCACCCCTCACGACATTCACATATAGCCAGCCGGCCGACGCCACACGCCACTATAAAATAAATTATGCATATTTTCATAATTTATATATAGTGGGATAGTTTCTTAACATTGCGCTGAAATAAAATTATCAAAATATGTTTTTATATTTGAACGTATCTCATCTCATCATTAACGATAATTTACTGATAATTATGGAGTTGTAACGTCTTTCTGATGATACCACGCCCCTTAGGTGATGCCAAGCCAATTCTTAGTATGTATTAGCTATATTGCATATACCTGTTCTACCCAATTAAGATAGTAATAGTTACGTCAATAAACTTCATTATTATTATTATGTCTGTGCCATCAAATATATTATTACCGACACCCGGTAAAGTCTGCGAAATTGAAGACTCAGTTAAATAGGATTATGCGGCCATTGAACCCGAGCTCCGAAATCTATCTGTACTATCAACATAAAAAAAAACACGCACAAGTCGAAGATTATGTAGATCGTGTCAATGTAGGTAGCTATGGAAAATAAAGTGTCGGTACCCATTACGGATTAGAATGGTTGTCACTTATTTACGGATTTCCTCCTTTCGATCTTATGAGTAGATACTTTTATGTATATCATACTTTGTTGCATAACAACTTTTTATGTAAGGTAGGAGCAAAACAAATGCGAAATTATCGGAAAAAAGAGATTTTAATATCGGTTCTAGTTCACCACATATAGAAACATTAGTGAAATCTTAAAATAACAACTTTTTAGTGACAATGACTCATCGGTGGTTTTATACAAAGTTAAAATCAAAATTCGCCAAACTGATTAGACGAGTCACGACCTTTAACTTGGTCTAAATTTTGATAAGGCTGTGGTTTTAATCGTCAATGGATAAACCCACTTTAGAGGCCATCCATAAATTACGTCACACGAATTTCATGATTTTTGGAGTACCCCCCCCCCCGTCCTTGTCACAGGTGGTCACATTTGTGTGACCCTGGTGTGACGTCACATATTTTGCAATTTTAAATTTAGAAATTATTAAATTAAAACAACCCTATAATAATATTGATATAGTTAGTAATATTTTAAAGTTTTTCGTTAAAGTTGAAGTTTAGTTTTAATACTTTAGATTTATACATGTGACATCACAAGGCTTATAACTCGTCCCCCCTTGTCACACGATATCACACTTTGTTGACCACCTCCCTCCCCCTTAACGTGTGACGTAATTTGTGGATGACCCCTTAGGACCCGGAGTATAAAACCGATTTCGAATTTCTGAATCAGAGAAGTTGAACCGAACGAAGGACCTAAAGAATGAAATAAAATTCTAACGATTTCATTTCAAATTGCTTTCATTTCTTATGTACAATATCAGACACTTTCCATATACAATAACAATATATCACCAAATCTGGTTGTTGGTTACGTTGACGGGGATATCCGTATCTCGATAGTACCTACAATATCCACTAAACTACCTGAACTTTAATGGCCTAGGAATAAAGGTTAAAATGGAATGGTTTTCCGTAGGATGTGCTTTCGGCAGTACAGATTTTACGTTCTGCATGGAGTCCGCGGCTAAAGTCAACGACCAACTTCGTACGGTATTTGGAGTGGAAGGATGGCTTTATAAATGTGATTGTTGTTGCATTGCACTGAAAAGATACTGAAATGGTTCTATTTTTAAAAGCGCAGCGAGAGTTAACGCCGTGAACTGCGCGCCTTAAAAACGCAAACGCCTCTACACGAAATTCGCGTAAACCATCCACACTCGCTTTCTCGGCTCTTCGCGGGTCTTACGGCGTGAATTTACGAGCCGCATTAAGAAGAATGATATCTGACGGTAAATGGTCATGCTTTATTAGATGGCTATCATAAACATAGATAAACAACGCAAACTCGTGAAATTGTTAGGAAATCACTACTGACTCTAGTGACGGGAAACTACTCACCGACGAAACGAAACATCTCCCTTGATTTGGTTCACCAGTTTTGACGCATTTGCAATTAGGCATTTTTGTGTTTCGTAACAGCAACTTGCTAGCGGCACGGGTCGGAACAGACCGAATGAAAAGTGTGAGGAGTAAGAGCTTAACGCTAACTTTGGGCACGCAGCGTCGGATAGGTTGCGTTATCTATCCCTCTAAATCTGTGGTGGATATCATGTCAAATGTAGATTTTAGTTATATAAGAATTTCTCGTGAGGGGTTTCGTAATATTCTTAATCTGATCAATTCGCCTGGATTGTTGTGAGGGAGACTGTCAGACATAAATAAAGGTCAGAGGAGCAGACAGTAGTAAGCGGTAGTGCTCGGCTACCATAATTCACAGGCAGCTGCGATACATGTCAACATCAATCAAAAGTCTCAGTTAAGCTTTAAGGGTTCAGGAATCAGGATCTATAAAGGTAATTGACAAGAGTGAGAAATAAGAAAGTGACTGACAGAAAGGATGGGATGAAATGAGAAAAAAGCATTTCAACCTCATATTGTATCTGTGTCCCTGATTCCAGTCACTCGAAGGTACTATGTCAGCCATTCTGTCTACTTTAGAAATACTTTAGGCACAAGAACATTTTGACATTCGAGAAAAATGCAAAGAAAAAGGTAAAATTTTCATTAATTTATTTGTTAGATTTTCTTATTTAAAATTTTTTATAGCACATTATAGTGCAAAAGGCGAGCTGAATGCCTTGAGGGTAAACATTGTCTATTCTCTTTCTTTATTTTCAATTTCCGTTATAATGTTAATTATGTTTTCGTTAAAAATTTTCTTCCATTGTTGCAGCATTGCGCTAAGGTTCTAATCTTACGAGAGTTACGAATGCTCCGACGACCCTTGGTATAGATGGTATAGATAGATGGTATACAATCAGATACAGTACAAAGAGTACTTTAGTGTTATAAATCGACACACATGCCATTGGCTACCTCTACAACATTTTCGAGAAGTCAAGCACAAAATTAAACCACTTAAAACATTCTCCATTTCACCGGCTCACATTAATAACTGTAGCGAAATATGAACCTTATGTACATTCCATTAGAGTTTAGGTAACATAAGTACAATACGGATGTAGAACAAAATATTATATTTAGACTGCTTAAGCTTCCGCGATCCTGAAACAATAGTCAAGAGAAAGTGAACTCTGTGTACTTGGTGATAGAATTTAGTTTAGATTAGATTGGATAGAGACAATCTTATAGGATTATATTCAGCTTCGGTCCGGTTAACGTTGTTAAATTTTAAACTAAGTCTATTTAGAGCAGGCAATTCTCAGATGCAATTATGTGATTAAGGAATTTCCTATTACCTGGTACTTCGTGTTTAAGGACTAATTTACACAAGGAAAGTTTCTGGAAAGGTTCGAGCGACAATATTGTATACGATTCTCCTATGCGACCAAATTGCGTACAATTTTCACCTACAACCGTTCACTTGATGATAATAACGGGGATAACAGTGATCAGATGATGATAACAGTCGTGTATACTAGCTTTTGACCAATGTTCGAGAAACTTGCATTCGAGAAACTCTCCTTGTGTAAATGAGCTGTAAGTAGAAAAACGGTAGTAACATATGCTGGTTACGAAAAAAATGTAAAAGACAATTAATTCCATATACAGTAAATTATAAAAGACAATTAATTCTATATATAGTAAATTATAAAAGACAATTAAGTCCACATACAGTAAATTGTAAAAGACAATTAATTCCATATACAGTAAATTGTAAAAGACAATTAATTCCATATATAGTAAATTGTAAAAGACAATTAATTCCATATATAGTAAATTGTAAAAGACAATTAATTCCATATATAGTAAATTGTAATAGACAATTAATTCCATATATAGTAAATTGTAAAAAACAATTAATTCCACATACAGTAAATTGTAAAAGACAATTAATTCCATATATAATAAATTGTAAAAGACAATTATTTCCATAAACAGTAAGTTGTAAAAGACAATTAATTCCATATACAGTAAATAGCGTAATTGGCATTATGCTTAAATACAACTATTTTCGTAAAGGGTACCTAAGAGATAAGAAAGCCGCTACCATAAGCGCTGAGAACTGCACCACCTCTAAACAGTGGACTCGCCAACCCGCTCGACCAGCGTGACGTTTTAAGACTCGCACATCTCTGGTGCACAAGACAATGTGCATGAGGCGGCCCATGTTCAGCAGTGGACGATAGAAGAGCTGATAAACGGTACATGTTCACATAGACTGTCTGCATAATTTTAATTCGCCGCCATTTTCACACAAATATATCATTTTCTATTTTCCTCACGTCGTTTATTTTCGTAATAACCGTTCGTATTCTAATCTTCGGTATAAACGGTAGTCCTTTTCACATAATAATATTCCGCCCCGAACCCCGAGACCCATTGACGTCGGATACTAAATGAAAATTCATATTCGGTCGTGTTTATATTTTTGTTCAAGAGTTATATCTTCAAATAAATTGAGTACCCACAGTAGTTTTTACGCGGATGTGAATGTCTTTGTTTGTGTATTTGCTTATTTGTTCTATGTAACCTCCAACAATTACTGGTGTAGTCGCTCAGGGCTTTTGATAGGCCTTTTACAACACCCATGCGAGGAGATGGAGTGATACTATTCTAAGGCCGGTCGACACCAATCATGCAAACATATACTAAAAATGAAAAGTATAGATAGATTATAAAATAATAATAATCATTAACAACTTCCTTGTCCTAAAATGAGTTACTAAGAGATAATTTATGGAAAAATAGTTTTATAATATTTTTGTATTATTTATTTTTAGCTATAAATATTGAACATTTTACAAAACTTCACAGTGATCGATGTGAAGTCACAACTCATGCTAGGTCCAACCTGTATTGTGGGATCACGGAGATACAGATTACCAAAGAAAGTTTTCACCACATCAATATCTCAGATACATGATGATTGAAGTACACGCTAAATGTTGTACAAATATAATAATAAATGTCTAGTTATTTCTTTGCTTCAAAGTGATTAAGTAAAAACTAATAATTATTAATTAAAGAACAATCACTATTAATGTATCCTAAAATAGGCCACTAAAGTAATTGACCTCCAATTAGCAGAACCGCAGATGGGAACTTACTCAATCTGCGGTTTTAATTGGACATACCAATATGTCGGCAAAGGTTGGCGCTATTTAACTACTTATTGAACAGTTGATAATGAGCTGCAAAGTTGTTTGTATTTGGTCAATACTTTACCTTATGTATAATGTTCAGGCGTCGAACGAAGGCAATCGATGCAGTTTTAAATTCTATCTTTTTTATATAGAAAGATGGTAGCACAAGAGTAGATAATTCACCTGTTGATAAGTAGACACTGCTGCCCACGGATCAGCGATACATGCCAACATCAGTCCAGAATGACAAACGTTGGCATGCCCCAAGATACGCCATGTCTTTGGAGATTTAGGGACGGATTTGGAAGAAGGGTTGGGAAAATGTCAAATCTAGTTGTTTGTAATCAAGGACAGCCGTTGCCCGTGTCCGTAGGAGTTGCAGGAGCTACCTTTCAGCACCTTATACGTGTCCTCCAGGTGGTGTAAAATGGGCGACAAGGACACAACGTCGAATATCGGGTGACGACAACCTAGTCTTCTAGCTTGTCATGGTGGGTACAAGCCGTATGTCTTAAATAACCCAAAAACGACCGATAGCACATCCAGTCGGAAGGGAGAATTCCCTATTTCCTTTGTTTTAGAAGAAAGTGTTTATACAAAAGTTGTAGTAATGAACTTTATCAAACAACACATGGACATAGACGTCGACGTCGACTATTTTCCTTTGGAATTTCTTGAAAAGTTTTGCCGTCATAATTCTGGAGCTACTGAACAGATTAGAGTGGTGTCTAGGGGTGTCTATACTCAACTCTTAATCGAGTTCAAATCCTCGTCATGTACCAGTGAGTTTCTATTAACTGTCTACTGATTTCTTTTTAATGTCGTTAGCTCGGCGGTGAGGGAAACCATCGTGAGGAAATCGTGAGGAATGCTTGAGAAATAAAAAATCTTGAGTATGTGTATCCACCAATCCGCGCTGGGCCCGATTATGGCCCAGTGATTTACTAGGGGAGGCCAGTGCCCTGCAGTGGGTCGTTATAGGCTGATATCGAAGCGATTCGGCTCATCTTTGAACATAACCAACATATAGGCCTATATTTCTGCCCAATTTCTTTTCAATACGTGAAGAAATGCGCCCTGCAGTTTGTCGACAAATTTCATTATAGTATCCTAGAAATGTGGACTCTACAAACGCCCTCGTCACTTCAAGAGCAGGCCTATACCCTACAGCAGTGCTTTATAGTTGGTATCGATTATTCCAACTGCAGATAAGTCGCAGCTTCTCGGTGGACGGTCAAAGCCGCAAGATAAGCTCAACTTAGCTACCTTGTAACTTGGCAGATAAGTAAAGGGGGTCGAAGTTTCTAAATCGGATATGATCAACGATGTTTCCAACTGGCAACGTAAATAGGATTAGGTTGGATTACATTTTGTTGATAGCTGTTAAGGCCTGATTGTGTTAAATGGGGATTAATTTATGCTTGGCAAAAATTCTTATACTATGTACACTTGTATGTGTGTAATAATGTATACATTATTGATGCATTATTTGTATAAAATATGTGTGGTGATATATTGTTATACGATACGATTTGATAAGTATGTATTTTTCCTCCTTGCTACACCGTGAACACAGCTAACATTTTTACCAGGTATCGGCACGTGCCTGGGCGCTTCTCATTTACTCGCGATACCGCGGTACCCTCCTAAAGTCACGCCCTAAGCCGAAGTCCGTTCCTTCCGCTGGCCATTAGCTTCATTCCGAATAAAAAGATGTATTTTATTTCTTAATTTTGTAATTAAATTTTTAATTTTGGCATATGAGTCTTATTTGAAATAAAGATTATATTATTATTATTTAGCATATGTTTAAGAAGAAAGTGATGGTAGATGTTCCGCCTAATCTATACTATACTATAATATATGAAGAGGTAAAATTGTGTGTTTGTGGGTATGTTGGGGGTAATCTCTGGAACTACTGAACCGATTTCAAAAAATCTTTCACAAATAGGAAGCTACATGATGCGTGTCTAATATAGGCTATTTTTTATATTGAAATTTTAAAAAAAAACTTATAAACCGAAGCGAGGCGAGAGGGGGTCGCTATATCTAATAAAGTGCCCTTCTAAAAGAAAAGACAGTAGATAACATTTTTAACGAGAGCATACCTAAAAATATATATTCCGAAATTAGAATAACAACAAATAACAATTAAACAATGGTTATTTTTTATTGTATTCAAAACTTCAGGATTCATACGTGATTGTAAATTGAAAATTTTACAAACGTTTTTGCATTTTTCTTGATTTTTTTAAAATGAATAATAGCGGCGGTCGAGCATACAGTCCACCTGTTGGTAAGTGAAAACTATAACCCACGGATATCAGCGATAGATGCCAACATCAGTCAAGTCTAGAATGACAAACGTTGGCACGCTTCCGGATTTCCTACCTTTGGAGATGTAGGAATGGATTTGGACAAAGGGTTGGGAAAACGGGGAACGACTGGAAAGGATTGGATGTAAATGGGCTCTGTCATATCTCACTCACTACCGAAACACGTACGTATATTAGTAAAATGGGATAAAGTGGGAAATGCAGTACATTTCAAGGTAGTCATCTGTGAGAGAGGGGTAACCTCACAAGTCATCAAAATGCCTTTTTATCTAAGGACAAATGTGGTTTTATCAACTAGCGGCATTTAGTGAAAAAACGGTAAATCTAAAATGCACATATCAAATGTGGCTACCACAACGACGATATTACACAACATTTTGGCTGGTTAACATCAATAATGGCCACGAGTGGACCACGCTTAAAACATAATTGATTAATAAAAAAAAGTATTATATATTGTAAATAGGGTCTGCATATTCGTAGAACAAAAGTATTTGCTTATATCTGCACTCCAAAAATCCTCTCCACTGAACGTCACCATTATCCCCAGATTGTGCGTGAAGCGATAAAAATTAAGAAATTTCAACCTGGAATATGGATATAAACTGTCGTCGTCGTGGGATTCAATGATTAACAAATTTAAACCTTGCGATATACCGTCGAATACGTCCGCGAACATTGTTAGTGTAGTGTGTCGCAGCCCTTCCGATTGTGAAGATCAAATGTGGGTAGTTGATAAAACTGATCGCAGCTCCCATCCTGAACTACCCGCGACCCCCCTTTAGTTAACTCGTGACCCCGGCTGGTGTAACCCGCGCCGGCGCCCAAACGTCGAATAGAAATAAAAGATAAACAAATACCTTTGTTATACGCATTCAGACACGATTTACAATATAAAATGTGTACATAAAGCGAAAGATTAAAAAGTTATATTAAAAAAAAGTAATTTTAAGTTACAGAACAGTAAACATCGCATCCAGATACAAAACTAATATAAGAGAACATCAAAACCAACCCTCGCGATCGTTGGATATTAAATTTTATTAAACCGGTCCGCGAGACCGAACGCAGCGATATACGTTATGAATCCGCGGGCACGCAAAGGTACCAAATTGCCTTCCCTATTCCGTATTTCTGCGCTTTGTTGAAAGGGTCCCGGATGCGTTTATTGTTAATATTATTTTATATTGTAACAACCGATTAGCCCAGTCCATGGAGACTTTACTCGGTGTGCGAAAGATCTTGGGTTCGATTCATAAAGAAACATTTATTTATGTTACTTCGATATACAATGGACTTTTATAAAGATAAATTTCGGAGCTTCTTATTTATTTATTTATTTATGCACCCACCATGTAGAGAGATACAAATTAAAACATACTTACAACTATTATATACAGACCCTATTAGGGTGTAGCAAATGGGAAAGGGTGTATCTCTATACTTAATAATAAAATCTAACTTAATTAACCATTGTATGTATAGGTAGGTATATAAACTATCTATTATTATTTATTAATATTATTTATTTGTAAATTCCTCAAACGACAGCTTTTTGTTAAAATAAGCAAAACCTCTAAACATTGCGTGATAGTTAAAAAATTACCATTGGCTGGCATATTCTAGAATTAAAAAAAAACCGGAACATGTACATCCACTAATCTGCATTGGCTTCGCATGGTGGATTATGGTCCAAAACTTGCTAGTAATTTACTAAGGGTCTGTGCCCTGCAGTGAGATGTCAAAGGGGTTTAAAAAATGTTAATCAGAACACCAACTATGATAGCAGAATCTTCGCATGAAACTCCTTCCGCGACTTTGATTGGTGTGGTAATTGGCAAAAATTCTACAATTGTTAAACGGTCAACTAGTAGATATTGTATGTACTCTCAAATCGATGGAATCTATCAATTCAATTAAAACTGAAATTCAAAAATATACCATGTTAATTGAATATTATAAATTATTATAATATACAGAAATATGCAATAATAAGGATACTAGTTTCTTTCTATCGCGAAGCTTGTCTCTAGTTGTGATCAATGAGACTTGTGATTAACGAAGACACTTGCCAAACAATATTCAGTTCTAACAATGACATTTCAAACATCATTATTGTTGAATATCTTATCTTAAAGCAGATCAAACAAAAGAACTACTAGAATTTAATCCAAGACAATTCCATTCATTCACTTAGCCAGATTCAGTTCATTCGAAAGCGCAAAGCATACAATCCAATTCTGCTAACCAATCGGCTAGACGAGAAAACACATCCCAAGACGACCGAGACCGGTTGTCTGACTTTAGGAACATGACGACGTTCTAGTTGGATTTTTTCTATTTTCCGCAGAAAACTCCATTTCCTCCGAGAAGTTGAACGGTGCATATTTTTGCAAGTTCTGGATAAAAATAGATCGCAGCTTGTTTAAAAATAAGAATTGTATTGTTATTGAGGTGGGACAGCGTACGGATGGCGGGCTCTTTAAATTCAAAACTGGTTATTCTCGTTCCTCGTTCTTTCCGCCAGACAATAAACTGTTGTTAATGCCGGATTGGGGACGTCTAAGAAATGTTAAGAACGGAAGAAGGTTAGAAAAGCTTCACACTGACGAACATGTGAGGCGGCGAATTTTACTTCCCGATGAAGTGAAGCAGATGTGGTATGTGGCAGCTGCCGTTAATTGTGTGAGCATGGTTGCTGTCTTTTAAAAATGTTTACAGCCGAAGAAAGTAGCAGACGTGCTGACGAGAGACGCTTGATGGTAAAGGGAATACAGTCGCTTATTAACATCTGCGATACATGCGATACACATGTATACCTAGGAGTAGATTTACTTATAATAGGCGGAACAGGAAAACAAATATTAAATGAAATACTCTGAAAGAAAAATCAACATGAAAGAGGGGATCTCAATGTAATATTGATAATGTACATTTTATAAATTCGCATAATGTTATGATTACCGACGGATAAGAAAACATATCTGTCTTGCCTTTATATCTGCAATATATCAAACAATATTTACAACTGGTGCAGAAGGAATTTGTTTCATTAAAACTCGTAAGACTAGACTCAGTAATCAGTTTTAAGAACTGAAATGAAATTGGTAGGGCATATTTTTCAAATTAAAAATTTCCAATAAAATGATACATTTTAAACAACATGTAATCTTGGGAGAGGTTTATATCCAGCATTGGTGAGACATAGGCTTACAGTATAGTCTTATTTTGCTTCACAAAAGACTTTCAAATATTTGAATAAAATAATGAAATGAGGTACAAAACTATTATGCATAATCCTCAAGTGTGTCAAACCACGTAACTTTTTCGCGGTTTTCACACAACTGTCTGTTAAATGCGAATGCTTAACTACTAAATTTGAATGTGTAAGGTCTATTTCATGTGTAAATCACTACAAACACAAGACCCTGTGAATATTATAGACAAGACAGTTTTATTTTAAGACAACGGTCTACAAAGGGACGTTAAAGATATAAGAGGTGTATCGGCATTGTATAACGCGATTCCGCGATACGAGACTATCCCAAGACTGGGCTTTAAAGGGTCTTCAACTAGAGCGGCAGATCGCAAATAGTATACAGTATACTATACACATCGCATATAGGCTGGCTGTGTAGTGTCGGCCGACACCACCCCATCTCTTCCCGTGGATGTCGTAAAAAGCAACTAAAAAAGGGATAACAAAGCCACAAGCATTGAAGAACTACATCTCCACTAAAAGAGTGCGAGCCCGTAAATTAAAAAATCTGGGGTATGTGGAATATCCATCACTCCGCACTGGGTTCGTGTGCATTATGGCCCGAAACCCACTCCACGTTACAAGATGTTATACGCTGATATCGAGGGTGCAATTTGCTAAAAAAAAATCTTTTTTTTTAGACTTGAAGATAAAACTATTTGATCACAGAAAACGTCGCTATTATCAACTCAGAAATATCACATAATGTAAGTATAAAACCGCGGGCACTGTCCCAATGACAATCTAAACACGTAGTCTCTATAAAAAGATCTCGCTTCTTATTGTTACCAAGATCGCGCTTACGTCGACAGCGTCGTATGTCTATCTATAACTATGTGGGCATAATTAGGTAACGTCATAGGTATGGTCATAGGACCCTAAAATAAAGTTACTATAACGTGATAGTTTTTTTTTTCTTTTTATATATGATAATGGTGCAATTAGCACATTCTGCCAGCGTCAAGCAGTTTTTCTTCATAATTAACAATTCCAAAGTCCAAAACGCATCCTGTCAATGTCCAGTCCTGTCGTAGTAATTCAGGAGTCGCTCAGTAAAGTGATAGTAGGTTTACTGAGAACAGAAGAGGACTCCCTGGCAGCACACGGAAAACACAGTCTCATTCTTTTATTTTATTATCATAAACACCAAGCACTAAAAACACTTTAAAGTTTAATAAACTATCACTATTAAACCATAAAACTCCTAATACACATTTTTTACAATTATGTATCAAACAAAACCTCAACTTCACTTCTCGAGTTCCCACCATAAAGTCCCAACGCGATAATTACAACAACTAAAGTGAAATAATTCCGTGTAGTTACGTAGTCGACTGTATCGTTGGTATTTTAACTGTTCAAAATCACACGTCTGGAAGACCAGTCTCCTATCGTCATGTGGCCAGCCATTGACGTCAAAACGCGTCACCGGTCATGCGTTGGACGAATAATTCTTTCGTAACATTCCTAAGGGCTTTAATCGCAAATTCTCTTTTATTAAAATAGCTCTGTATGGAATTTGATTTTTCTTTTAAAAAACATTAAGGACGACGTCTCAATTCACCAACAAACATAATTAGTGGCAACGTATTTGTTATAATCTAACATAATCGTTATAAACAATTATAAGGGTCGATTTCACGAGACGAATTAATTTGACACTTTTTTTTCGCTATCTGCAATAGCCCTTTTTATTGCTAACTGACGGTCTATAACGTTTACTTTAATAAAGTTATGTACGCAAAATGTAAAATTACGGTCCGCTTCTACTTAAAAGTGACAAAAAATCAAGATCAGGGTAACATGAATGAGTTACCTGGGAACACGAATGAAATACTAATAATACGAATGAAGTCTGCATGACCCTAATGATATTGGCTAACTGAACCATATATTTTAGGATAAGGATATTTTTTTAATAGGTAATGCTCAAGAAATATTTATATAATTACATTTTAGGAGAGGTGACAACAAAAATAAAAATAAGTATTTTTATTTGAGCTTTTAATCAAATTTTGACTTTATAAAAAAAAACAAATATTAATTATAACACGATTATGTAACAAAATTTCTTTTTGTGATTAACAAAATATAATTAATATAAGTAATAAACTTTTTGGAATATATTTTCTCATATTTGTTTTTCTACCTTATTACTTTTCTTTATTTATTCAGTTATTTTGGACAGGTAACCTTCTATTAATACCTAGTTAAATCTTTATTGGTTTCTTATTCAATCTTTTTGTTTCTTAATTCTTTGGTTATTTTCCTATAGTCTTAATTATGTAATCAGTCTTGATCATGTTTTAAAGGTACAATCACTTCTTCTTCTATTCTTCCATTTTTGTTCTTATTCTTTTTCTTATTCTGTATTCTCAAAAGACCGTTCATTAATAAAGCGGAGGAAAGCCTCTTGATGTTCACCAGACACCTTCTGTTGGGTGTTTATGAATGCCTGATTTGTCCAATGAAATTTTACATCTTCAAGTCTTATTACATCTTCTTTCTTTCTAGATTTTCTAACTTTGCGCAAAGTTTCGGAAGTTGCCGGATTATTGTTCCGATTATAATACTGGATGGATACATCGTTCAACACTGTAATTCGTTTGCTTGGTGGAATAACTTTTATATTTTGGACAGCCGATTCGATGACACTCTTATAGATTTTATGTAATTGCATATGTTTATCCTCATGTTCGCAGATTTTATCGCTACATAGAAAGCAGCTTAGTTTTCGAAACTCAAGAAACTCGGATCCAGAGTTCCAGATCACTTGGTGAACTAACATAGTTCCCTTGAATGGCGAAATATCCTTGGGAAGAAGAAGTTCTTTTTCAATAATTTCATGCTCCTCTACTACTTTTATCTCAACATTTTTAACATTTTCGCGAACAACTGCAAGGAATGTTGAGAAATCCCCGACGTCACGACCACATTTAACTTGACTATCAGCTGTCCGCTTAACCACAGCGCCAACGCCGTCGGGGGCGCCTTTGCCATGACCACTTTCTTGGTAATTCCATGTAACTAACTTCAAAGACGGGAAGGTATAGCGGAGCTCAGTCAGTATGTAAAATATTTGTTTATTTCGGTATTGGCTTGTTGGACTATCTGTTAAAATATGTGCGGTGGTACTATGGGGACATTTTTCGAATACAAATTCTAACGCCTTCTGTAAGTGCGCCCATATTGCAGGGGAATCATGCCGGGTGCATTCGCTGACCGTGCATAGACAATAGTGAACAGTCTCCTTTCCTTCCTTGAGATAAGCCACCACGGTATGGAGAGACACTTGTCCACGGCTACCTCCAAAGTGTATATTCTGCACCTCTTCAGCAAATTTGTAACTATAATTTTCTGAAAAGTCCATGTGGAGAATTGTTTCGTCATGATTAAGGGATTGTTTCAATAGAGTAACAGCATGGTATTGATTGAGGATGTTCACAGTATGATTAAGGAATTTTGGCAGGGAATGCTCAAGTTTACATATCAGGTCTTTAGGCTTAATTTTCCTTGTAATTTTTTTCACTATATTTATTATTTTGGAGTCCACATTCTTTTTATCTCTGCACCATTCATGGTAGTCAATTTCTTCCTCATTATTAAATTCTTTGTACGGTATAACTCTGTTTTTACAAGTTTCACATTCTCTACCAACGCACTTTGTATTGTAGTTGTCGCAACAAAGAACGTGCAGCATGTCCTGATAATTCTTAATATCAACAATTTTATTTTTCTTTAAAGCGAAAATCATTAATCTATATTTGTATGTGCCGTACATGCACATGTTTCCCTGTCATCTCGTGGCAAATAGACCCAAAATGGGCGTAGCCTTGTAAACGTTACATAACTAATCACTATGTTCGGATTGTCTTCAAGAAATTTTTTATGCAATTTTTTAACGGAGTCCAGCAGATACCGTTTTTGTTTCAGTATTCCGTATTTTTTTACATATTGCTTCTTTCCTGTACCAATGCGACTGTTAAAATTGTTTTATTAATTCTTGGACATTGCCACTGACTTGCTTAATCTTTTGCTGAAATCTGTCTTTTAGACACTTTTTACGAAGCTCTAAACTAGGTCTACGTTTCATATTGCCAGCGGACTTTAAAATAACTTGTTTGGTTGTTGTTTCTTTGGCAGCATCGGGGCTATTCGATATATCAATAGGCGCTTGAGAAGGTAATGCAACGTTTCCTTCAAAACCAGTATATGCCTGATTTTGTTTAATTTTATTTAATTTCTTTGTTAAAATTCTGCAGCGGTATTGGTACTTCTTAATTAATAAGGTCATTTCTTTTTTTTCCATAGCATGATTTAACTTTAAGGCTTTAATTTTACGTTGGAATGTTATTTTCTTACTTTCTTTATTCACCTCTTTTTCTACATTTTCCTCGTACAAAGGATCAGATAACTCTTCATCATTTATTTTTCCGTGAGCTTCGAGCACTTGAGAAATAGTTATTTCTTGTATGTTCCGTTCTTTTGCTTTCTTCTCCAGGTATCGCTTAGAATTTTCTCTCCAACGTTTTCTTTGTGCCCTTCGTTCCCTTGGGGACATTTGGTTAATATTTTTGACTTTCTTCTCGCTTTTCCTTTTTAAATAAGCTTCCTTTTTTTTATTCCTTTCAACGGCATATTTTTCAGGGTCGCTTTTTATTCTTTTATATTTTTCCCTTCTTGCAATCCTTCTCCTTTCTAATTCATCTTCATTTTTCTTACATTTTTCTTTCGCCATTTTAAACCTTAAACAATTTACCATATACTATAAGAAAAACTATTTAATAATTTTAACAAAGAAATTATTGGTAATTATCATGGGAGACACATAAATGAGAGAAAACTTGAAGTTTGCAAATAAAAATAAGGTTTTTAAACCAAATTTGACAACACAAAAGCTAAAAAACAAGCAAAGAATCATAACCCTTCTTTTTCGTAGTCATGTAATAAACCGTTTCATTCGTGTCGAATAAAATTTCATTAGTGTTACTCAAAAATATGACACTAATGAAGTGACAAGAATGAAATTTTCAACAAAAAATCTAATTTAATTGCGTCGTAGAATATTCTAGGACACCATTGAAGGCCGCAAAATATCCCGTTTATTTGTTGCTAATCTACGTGCATTATAAAGAATGCATTGTTCATACACTCATTACCACACTATTATAAACACGAATGATTAAATTTTCGTATTAAGCACAGAAATCCAATAAAATAGCGATTTCTTACCAGAATAATGAAGCGTGCTCTGCTGTCGCCGAAGGTTTACACGTGCCAAGTACAAGGACAGTTACACGTACAAGGATGGCGGTTTTGCACAGGATTGTTCTTAATGATGAACATTTATTTAGTCGACACTAATGATTGAAAAAAGTAATCACAAAATAAAACGCAGAGAAATCGTGTCATATTTTGTATTAATTTAATACTATTAGCGTAACTTGAGTTTATGGTTATTAATCTGTGACCAGAATAAAAAAAAATACAATTTCCCAGAGTATTTTTTTTTATAATTAAAGTTTTATTGAAAAATCGGGAAAATTACCGGTGACACAAATGAAAAAATAGATAGTTTATTATAATTATCTCGAATATTAAATATGATAGTTTAATATTTTTAACTGTATTATATTGTGATGTAATGTAAACATCGCAATAAATAGAAATTACGTGTATTCCAACAATATTATAGGAGTTATTTCATATACCCACTTTTTACGGTTGGTTTGAAATCGACCCATAACTGTCAAATCGATGGGAGTTTATTACTAAAAAAAGATTTCAACTAATAAAAGATAAGAATTAAAAGGAGGTTTATATCATGACTCGCCCACAGTTTTCTCATTAACTGTCATAACATTAAGCCCCCTTGTTAATTCATTCAATTATTATTAACAAATTATTTTTCAAAAGAATATTGATGTCAAAATACGTCAAACTACAGACACAGCTCTAAAATTTTATTATATGTATAGAGTATAGATATATTATATTGATATAAGAATGTATATATTTTACACTTTGCACGTGTACATTGTGCTAATTTAGATTGTTTGCGATTGTTTCTACGTGGAAGATTTATGATTATAATGCTTTCGGGAGTTTGTATGATAATGTGCGAAGGTATAAGCGGCAGAGTCCCTGTTCGTTATTTTGGATCAAAATTGGAATTCATGATATTAACAATGCAATATAAATGCGAGAAACACCGAGTAGACAATAGACAATGCTTTATTTCGACACACAATACATTAAAAGGTAAATTTTGTGAGAAAAAAACGGAAGCGTAAAAATAAAAACGTTTGTGGTTTGAGTACTCGGATGTGTGTATTGTGATGTCGCGAATGGAGTCCAATTCAATATAAGCTGCCAAGCTCTGGTTTTCATTGCAGAGTAGGAATATAGGTTTTCCTAAATTCCAATGTATTTGTACACTACATGTGTCTTTAATGCGTCTATTTGCTTTTGTAAGACACGTTAGCACAGTACATATAGTAAGTACGCTTGGGACCTGATTTCCAAATTTTTGTCGGTGTCCATACATATCTGGATATTTTAAGTATGTATTGATTTAGGTACACATGCATCTAGATGACTTCATTGTACGACTATGTTCTTATGATAATATACCATAATTGAGAAAAAATACTTATTTTGATAACACATACCATATAACTTTCAGGATAAACGCGTCACACAGCAGTGAAAAGCGTAATAAAACCAGTCCATTGGGCCCCGAGATCAGCGAGATTAAATTACGACTTTTAGGTGTTTATACAAATTTTATTTTATTTTACTCGACGGATTGTTCCGGCCGTGGGTCACAAGCTGATGACTGACAGTCAGTGTTATCTGTTATAGATGTTTCGTGTTACAGAACATTTCAGAAAGGATACAGCTATAAGACCTGTTCAGTAAAATTGTGTATAATGCGAAAATTTAAAAAAAGTATGTATGTTTATGGGCTAAGCGGTGGAGAAGTACAAAGCGCGAAACGGAAGTAGTTATTATAAAACAGATTGAAGGTAGTTTACCATCGCCTATATAATATTTTACCCTGCTGACAATAGTTGTTAAAAAAAAATACAAATTATATAAAAATATAAACATGTATAAATAAAATTCATTTTTATGAAGACTAAAAAGGCGTTAAGAATTATGATAGAAAAAAACAGCGGCGAAAACGTGTCAATAATAATTTTCGCGAAGAACCTATAATAACATAATTTCGTTGGTGGTTGATAGCGATGGCTTACAAATTAAGATTTTCCCGCCATTTTACGGCCCTTAAGCCACTTAATAAAGGCTGTTTCATGTACAGAGCGGTTCCTTTTTATTGTTATTGCCAAATTTTGTTCGAAAAGCAATTTTTATTGGAATTTGCATTGGCGCGTACAAATTATCCCTGTCGGTGTGTTTAAAAGATTAAGCAGGAAACTGTACCTTTGGAACTTTAATTAGTAATGATAAAGTTAACTACATTATGCAATCGTTTGTTTTTTTAAATATCAGGCTTATTTCGAAGTAATGTGGAACATATATCTTATGTAAGTACTGGTTTTAAAAGTTTAAACATGGTTCAAATTATTTGAATGAAACATGTAAACTTCAGTTGAAATAAATGTTTCATGGTTTATAATCTATAAAGTTTGTAACATAAACCCCTGTTTTGTTCAAAGTGTTTGATTCGGTTTGATCTTCTCGACTTTTACAGTTTTGATTGAAACCAAAATCCGTATTTGATACAGTTAGGCCGTTTGGAAGTTCTTCGAATTACGAAGGGAGAAAGCTTATTGTAGAAGCTTTTAAAGCTAAATGATCATACCATAGCATCAGTCTATGTTTCTCCACTGTTGGATATAGGCCTCTCCTAAGGCTAGCCACCACACACCAATGACGAAGCCTCTAAGGACTACTATTAGGTCAAGTTGCGCTCGATTGGTAGAGGGTCCACCAACAGCAGAAGATCAGAAATCAGGTGGAGTTTTGGAAAAGGTATGTATACAAAAATGGAGTGGCACAGGATGGTACAATGGTGTAGGATCATACCTACCCTTTGTGTGGATATAAATATGTATCATCTCTTTGACGAAGCCAAGTCGAAGCGATGGTTTATAATAAACACTAACATAGATTTACAGTTGGTGGAAACATTAATTTTCTCGGGGTAACTAGAGCAATATTCCTTACCGACCCCACGGTTATTTGTTATGTGTGTATACACACGTGTCTGGGTGTTTGTTAACCCTTCGGTAAATGCTAGAGATGGGTTGATTGACTAATTAATCTACATAGTTTGTAGTCGTCAATAGAGGTTGGCATAAAAGTTGATGCTGGAAATGTACCCGTCTTGGAGTGTGTAAATTTTTATAAATGTATTTGTATTGTATTGCGGAAAGGTTAAATATTTTTTATGTGATCGGTATCAAATACAGTATACCCCCCCCCCCCCCCCCATATCCGCGGCGCGGGCGTTTTAGTTCCGCCGTCTTCAGCGGATACCCAAAACCGTGGATAGTAGTGAACCTCATATTTACGGACATTATCGGACATATAAAGCAAAACGATTATTATTATAGTGTTTTTATAAAATTTATCTTACATAATAATTATGTAGTACACAAGAAAATATGCTAGAAATAAAAACAGATTTGTTAATATAGAACGATTGTCAGTCTGAACTGAAGTTGGCATGTACTCGTATCGCGGATGTGAATGGGCGACAGTATCCACTTACCATCAGGTAGACTGTCAACTCGTCTGCCGTTTATTCATAAATAAAAAATAAAAAACTCGCGTCTAGTCGGCTTTTAGTCAACTAATCGGCCAATCGTCCCATCTCTAAGTACCTTTACGTGACATCGTGCGATCCCATCTCGACCTAATTAAGCCCAGGGCAATATTGCCCGCCATACACACTGACATGACGTAATACAACGTCAACGTATCGCTTGATGGGTCGCCGATTAAAGTGGTCGTTTAATATTTAAACTTCCTTTTGTCTTGTATCATATACTCTAATTTATTTTAAGGTTTAATTAATAAAGAAATCGCCATTAACTTTCTAATTGTGTCTCGTAAATATATTTGTATAGAAACAAGGTGATAGTCGAGCAGATTCCCTTTGAAGATAAGCTGTTAAAAAATTATTTAACGAATAGAATACATTTAACATATTTAGCGTAACTAAAATAACTACGAGTAATATGTTTTGTTGCTATTTTGTGATTTCCCATTTTGAGACACATTTATCCTTTTGAGAATTTGCTACTTTGAGACTCATTTCTCATTCTGAGAATTCGCCATTTTGAGACTCTTTATCATTTTGAGAATTTGCTACTTTGAGACTCATTTATCATTTTGAGAATTTGCTACTATGAAACTCATTTATCATTTTGAGAATTCGTCATTTTGAGACTATCATTTTAAGAATTTGCTACTTTGAGACTCATTTATCATTTTGAGAATTGCGCATAGTAGCAAACCTTATGGATATATTATAGCATGGATACATGACGACATCAGACAACAATGAAGATCACTAACACATGCACAGATGCGCTGCCTTATTTTGGGAGTGTGTATTTATAGCATCAGAATAAAAAGGATTATTATCTTCAAAGCAATTTTCATTATATTCAGTTAATTTTCAATAGTTGTAAGTCTGTATCCAGTTCTGTAGACTAGTGTAGACCATAGCTTCATCAGTCTTTGACGCAAACATCAAGTCTGTTAACGGTCTATTAACTCTTTAGATATTTATCAGTATAATAGTGAGTCACAAACATAAGCCATGACACTGTTTGGACACGGAGGCACTGAATTCTTTGTGAATAATAATTAACATATATGACATAATTATACGCCCGTATATAAACTGACGTCATTGTATATGTAACAATGTCAGAAACTTGAAGATGCTCAATTAAAGTATCAACTGTTTGGAAAGTTTTGGCACTGGGTACCTACATAATACACACATAGGAACTGAAGCGGGGAGTAACAAAACATTAATCGAAGCAGCCAGAGACGTGCGTGTATGCCAACTGAAAAGTAGCCAGAATGGTTGATCTTCTACACCCCCCTCCGTGGTTCATAATAAACATTTTACGCACGGGAGCCAATGAACTGATGGAGGTCTAAGTAGACTGGTCTGCGTGTACTGGCAACAGCGTCTGCCAAAGGGCGGGCGAGGCTACAGACGTGTACTAGATCCACGAATGTTTGACGCGTGAACGAAGCGATATTTGGCAACGTTGCATTGGACGATTTTGGAGGATTTAAATCGCAATTTTTGAGAATAGCAATTTGAAAAAAAAAAGTCAAGCACCGCTCTAGTTGAGTATTGGTATCCCTAGGCTAATGATAGCTTAGGGGTATATATACTCAACTCACATTCGTGCGGTTGTGGGTTCAAATCCCGGGCCTACTCGAGCTTCTACTAAAGCACGGATTTTTAAAAATATTACTTGCTCGGCAATCAAAGACATCGTGATGAAACCCATATGGTCGAGAAATAAAAAAAAACCTGGAGTATGTGTGTGTATCCTTCAATCCGAACTGGGTCCGCGTGGTGGCCCGATACCCCCCCAGTGATTCACTAGGGGAGGCCTGTGCCCTTGTAATTGTACGTTATAGGCGAATTACTAAACGACGGAAAAGTGATGACGTATAGTTATATAGATAAAACTCTTTATTACACACCAAAAACAATAACAGACATTGTAGACACAAATACGCACGAGAGGCGGTCGCATCGCTAAAAGCGATCTCTGCCAGACAACCTTTGGGTAAATAGGAAATAAATATTTTGATCACGGGAAGATGGAGTACAGCATACACAATTATGTTATATTAATTAATAGTATGTGATATACTTGATCATAGTGTAAGAATAAGAAAGTTTATTATAAGGCCCCGGTTAACGCCATAAGAGTCCTCTGTGTGACCGAGAATTACTCATCAAAATTCATGGAAACCACTCAATTCGCTGATACCGAAATGCCCTTTCACCCGAAAAGGGCCAACACTTGAAGATTAAATTCTATATTTAATATCGTATATTTTATCGATATTATCAATCTACACTTTAGTCTCCTTTTTCAAGTTTGAATCTCAACCGAGGAATTTTCAATATTCATCATCAAAAACCAATTTATCCAAACGTTAAGCCTTGATTTTAAATTAATTATAAACAATAAATTATGTCTAAAAATAAACAGTACTGTCGATAATGCTCTAACTATTGTTCTGCAACTAACATTTTAATTGTCGTGGGCCGGTGATACATCACTACATCACACATGTGAATATGATAATGTACTCATATGTTACTATACGAAGTAATGGCACGCACACAGTTTATCGATAAATACTAAAAACATTTTCAATGACGTCATCTTTATACTACAGTGAAAAACTACAATTACTTCACATTGCCGATGGAATTTTTGATATGAAAGCACTTTTTGTCGCGGAATGTACTGCAAAATCAATTAAAAGAAGAATGTCCCGATTAATCAACATGTATCAACACACTTTAGATTATATATATGTCTCAAATGAAAGCTTTTATTTCACAGTTCTTTTAATATTAAAGCAGTTAATGTCAAAACCGTCATATAAACTGGGTTGCTTATTGTTATCTTTTATTGGTTAAATCTCTTTTATATTTAAAAAAAAACTCCAACGGTTCAGAATTTATAACTGCTTATAACAACAGATCATAACAAATCATCATCAAACGCGGTTTACAGTATCCACTGCTGGATGCGGGCCTCCTCGTGGACATTGTCTTATGCATGTGGTCTGTATGGCTTTACAACACATATCTTCCCGCGGGTGTCGTAAAAGGAGATAACAAAGCCGCTATCATAAAAGCTGACGAACTACACCACTTCTGAAAGAGTTCACTCACCAATACGCTTGGTCAGCGTGGCGTTTTAAGACCATAAATCCCTCATAAGCTCATAACAAATACATTATCACTAATTTTATGTTTGTTATTGGGTTTGGACGACATCCATACATTTTTTCTCATTGTCCTTTGTATGGTTTTCTTTTATGGATAAAGGCGGCAGACCAGCAAACAGTCCACCTGATGCTAAGTGACAAACTTTGGTACGTCCCCGGATGCGTTAGCTACCTTTGGAGATATAGGAATGGATTTGGAGAAAGGGTTGGAAAAATGGGGAGAGATAGGATGGGATGGGAATGAGCTCTGGCACCAAACTCACCAATTTGGTGATCACCAAATTCAAGGTAGTCTTCTGTGAGAGGGGTAACGTGGCCAGTCGATGACCCAACAACACCAATGTCATCGGTGTTATAAATAAAAAGAATATGACTTCGGAGGCCATAAAACGCTTTTTCAATTTCGTGAGGCGGGATCATGTTGTTAGAAAAAAATTACGAGGAAAAATGTAAATGAAAGCAATGGAGTAGATGTTATCTCGGAACAAATGTAATAAAGCGGCCGGCCACATAGCGAAGTGTATGCGTGTGTACTCATATACAAATATTTATTACGCGAATATTTTTCGTGTTTTGAAACTGACGTTTTCTACTAAAATTCCATTTCTTACCAGATACAATTTGTTGTAGTTAACATGTTTTCATTTTTTACAAGCTTTTATTCAACTCGACTTGTTAGTAAATTTTGCAATTGAATTTTAAACCAGTTCCACCTAACCGATTGAGCTAAAATTTTGCACATACTTTTGGGGCTGGTGACAATACAATCTAGTATACTCATAGTTAGTTATGTATTTTTTTCAAAATGGCCGCCGCTACAATTTGTTCAAAATTTGTTATTTGTAGGTTACGACATTTGACTTAGGCCATCGATATACTAACTAAAACAAATTTTATGCAGTTGTCATGACAAGCTTGTCGCGCGAATTGTAAATGGTATGAATATTTCGTGACAAACTTTTTGAGAATAAATAATTCAATATAAACTAATTTTATTCGTTTTAGTACGTGGCTTGCATAAAAGCTTGTTTTTAAAAATCCTTTTTTTATTATTTTCTTTTTATTAATTACTAGCTGTGGCCGGCCACGCGTTGCTGTGGCTGCCCAACAGATGGCGCTTACCCAGTTTTTACCTGTTTTTGGGTAAAAAGCATTTTTGTTTAAATTTCGATTCGTGTATTTTCTATTTATTTCAATATATTTCTAGATTAATTTTCTCTTTTTTTTTTTTTCGCGAAATTTTCAGATATTTTAATAGTTATTCTGCTATTCGAGGCTGAGACGAATCCAACAAATCAGAGATCATTAAAATCGGTCCAGCCGTTCTAGAGTTATAAATGGTGTAACTAACCCGACTTTGTTTTATATATATATAGAAGATATAGAAGCTTCATTTTAGTAGTCAACATAAAAAAATATATAACTGCTAATAAGATGCGGTATTTAAGGATTCCAAGTTTTCCTGTATATTGTTACATTTTACTAGTTTGTGTCAGCCGCAACTATTTATCTCGTCTACCCAGCGTTCCACTGGCCTTCCCTTGTTGACTTTGTCACCAATTTAATCAATAGCCTGGCCTTTATGCGTGCCACATATCCTATTCATTTATATTTGTGAGCGCTTTAATTCAGTTGTTATACTATACCATCAGCCTGTCTTCCCACTGCTGGATCTGCAAAGGCTCGTCGGTGATAAACATTACAGAAATGATTATGTTTCCATAGAAATAATCTATGTAAACGCAGATAATTATTTCGCTTTCTAGGCCGACATACCATAAGATCGTTCTGCCTTAGATTTAGATCGAATGGTTCATCTTTGTGCAGACTACATTTGTGGTTTTATAAAACACGAATCTAAGACCCAAAAAGTGTAGTTATTTGGTTCTTAGAGTACGTATATAGGTACAACAATATAGGTACATTAGTCTCTGTGGAGAAGTTACAATGAGCGCCTTTTATTTACAACTCAAAGCACTCGAGGGAATTCTTGCTACAAAAAACATTCCCATTACAGTAGTATCTTTTGCAAATTATTTAGAGCAGTTACAAAAGTTAAAGGTAAGATACTAGTTGTTGTTTGCGGCTTCGCTTGCATGAATTTAATCGCGTGTAATTGGGATTCCAAACAAAATATTGCCTGCCTCTCTACACAATTTCGAAAAACGCTAAAATATGTATTTCATTATTTCCTTCGTAGAATATTTATATCAACTTTTAAGTTAACCATAAAATACTCGTAATTTTCTCCATACAGACACACCGTTTCACCCCTTTAGGGGATGAATTTCTCGAAATTCTTTTTTAAGTGAGTCTTTACGTCATAAAAGGAAGCTATTGTTCAAATTTTATGTTTCTAGCTTACGCGATTTCGGCTTGGCGTTGATAAGCTAGTCAGTCAGGACATATCTCTTTATATGTATAGATATCCAAATGTCAAGTATACATTATTACTATACTTACATCATCGAAATTATCCCAACGGAAATTCTACTTATTTCAGCACAAAATCCTAACCAGATAATGAGAGCCGTAATATGTTATTACAATTAGTAGCACATGTACGAATTTCACATTACAATAACAAATTTTGTTATCACTGGCATGATTGCTGCTGTGTATAATAGTGTTTATTATCAAGCTTGGATTTTGTATACAGTGGATGTTGTGGATGGTCAGCGAAAGTATACCTAATTAGAGCATTATTAGACTATTACAAAGGGTTTAAATCCACACGTCGTTATTCTCCGGCAGTGACCTCGTGGTGGCTTTCGATACCGTGAACCGTCTGTTTCGGACGCTCCCGACCTATTTCAGTCCACCGGCCAACGGGGCTTTGCGTCGAAACAATGAACTGAGCGCTCTAGAACAGGAAAGGTATATGTCCAGGTTGTAAGTCCGAGCGGGACGCAAGTTAGAGGTGGCATCCCACAGGGAGATCGCATAATACCGCTGCGTGCTATTTCTGAACGTCGCGAAACATGTCTCGGAATCCGTTTCTATGTGTCTGGGAACATCAGAAATCACGGACTATGATCCACGAGCTGTAACAGATATGTTAGCGTATATTAAAACGCATGTGAATGCAATTAGCGGTGCATCGAACGTGGGTGGTCGTATTGGCGCTAACTAACAGTTCAACAAAGTTTTACATTTCTCTAATACAATGGCGTTTTTAATCTACACAAAAGAACTAAGGCCAATTCGTATTCCATTTAAGGATTATAACGTGACAGAGATAATGGATTCATGGTTATTGCCTCTGGTGACATCAGATCGTTATGTAACTTGTATTGTTTGAAGTTGAGTCGAATGCCAAACGACTGCTTCGATCGGCATGACTGAATATTTATTTAACTTAGCTATACAGCTCATATGCGAGTAAATGAAAGATATAAATAGTAGAGATGAACGTGTTGCGTGCTAATGCTGAGCCAGTTTCATATCTATTGGTCTTATAAACAGGGTAAAAATAGCTCGATTGTTTCCAAAAGTTTACTGTAGCGCACCACATTAACCTGTAGCATCTGTAAATAAAATGATGTAGCACCTGTACAACGTGCTTGTGTAAGATACGCTGGGAATTTGGTTATTTGTTTTAGCTGAGTGTAAGCCGGTCGTACATCTTTCGTTGAACCGAAGTTTATTTTAATCTGAGCATTAATATGAAAAGATACGAAAATAGCGAGTTTCAATCATAACCACTTGTACCTGGTTTGTTTCTGTTACCGATTCCATTACAGAGCGTTTAACATATAATAGTTAAACGTCAAATAGCTTAGGTTTACTTACTGTATGTTTCTCGATTTCGCTTTCTTCTGGCCGAAGGTTATTTGTTACTAAAGTGTATACATTTGCGTAATATAAATGTAAAGCTTTTTTAAAAAAAATATCAATAATACGCGGTCAGGGAAAATATTACGGGCTGGTGTGGTGGATTATGGCCCGAAACCCCCTAATGATTCACTAGGGGAGCCCTGCAGTGTGACGTTAAAGGCTGACATCGATGAATCGAATTGTAAAACTAAGCTTTACAATAGTGATTACAATTACAATCTTAATTACAGTCATAATTAAGCTTTATAATAACAATCGTGAAGTTAATGATTTTATTATTTAACTAACTAAAAATTGTTTTACAATGTACTCAATCAATACTGATGAAATGTTAATGGCGGGGAAATAAGTTGTCACGTGCTGTCTCGTGTAAAATGAGCATCATGCCCCGCTCTATGTACGAGTTTATCTATTCAATATGGTTTTAAAGTATACAGTGAATTCTAAACCTCCGGACTGTTGCCTAATGAATGTGTGTTCGATCTTTAGAGCTGAACTCTGTGATTCAATGAGGATTTTTTGAAATCTTTGAAAATATGATGTACGAACGGATATATTCGCATATATATTCCGAGTTTATTTTGCGCGGTGGTCCACGATCTGCGGTAGTAATCGCATGATTGCGGACAATGTTTCAGATAGTGCCTTATTGTGCGGCATACAGCCTTTTGTAGGCGAGAGAATAATGAAATTTGTGAATATTGCAAGTTATACACAGGCGATCTAGATACGAGTAAAACTCTTTATTGCATACCAAAACCAAAATAAGACAATAACAAAGATTGTAAACACATAAAATTTACAAAAGGCGGTCTTACCGCTAAAAGCAATCTCTACCTTTGGATTTAGTGAGCATGAACTAATTGAACACGCTAACCATGGCAATAAGATTGATCCACTTTATAAAGGTCAACCAAAATTCGTCAACAGAAATTTTATAAATGTTTACATTTGTAAGCTCGTAAAGCAAGATTAGATCATTTTAAAAATTCGCAAGATATCTTATCTTCTTAACAATCGAGATGAAAAAATTAGGGCACCTCATAAACTTGTATAAGACGAAAGACAGTGCTATGTAAGGAGCGGAAATAGCCGTGTCCCGGGAGAGGGTATGGTGTTGGTCGGGGGTGGATCGAGGGGGGGGTGGTGACGTCATCGTGGAAATTGATTCGAGGGCGAAAAACGAGGCCGCAACAAAGCCGGCGCCTCGGCCGCCGCCAAGGCATAAATTATTGATGTATTTGTTAAGACCCGCCTAGTACTAGAACAATTTGCCCAATTTAGGCACTATCCTTGTTGACTCGAATAAGACTTCATACAGATTACATAGTTGTGTGCATTCATTTATTGTGCCATATATGTACATGTATGATCATACCTTCATGTTATCACACAGGTTTCGCATGTTAGCGCCACGTTTTGATTTCACGCTGCAAAAAATCCTTAATCAAATATGCGCATACGAATAGCCTTGGCTAGGCGTCTCACGTACAGTATATTTTGGGCACAGCCATAGAGCCTGTATACTCGTAGATCACTATTTCTACTCGTACAACCTCTACATTGTGATAAACAAAGTCGCGAAATATTTTAAATTCAAATGGATTTATTTTAAGCTAAAGTATCATAGTAGTGTTTTTTTATTAAAAATACTCTATTATGTCTAACAAATCTAGATAACATGTAATTAATTCTGTTTAAGTTACTGAGGAATATGTAGCAGGTAATATTCAGACAGCTATGTCAAACGGATTCGAACAGTTAGTAAAGTTTTGTAATAAATAATATAATCTTAATAAATAACGCCACGCTCAATCGCTTACGCTAAAATCCTCTTTCATTTTTGTCCAGGGACACATTACAAAACAAATTACACAAACATTTTGTTTAGAACAAATGTTTGTGGGAATCTCGAAATTAGGATATTTTGAATAGCATGATATATCTAGGACAATTGATCGTCGAAAGAGATGTTAGCAAAATAAACACAGATAGTTATTACTCGTTGCTTTAAAATTGCAACAATGTCGCTGTTAGTTTGCCATAAATTAATCTAGATATGTGACTTTTTTATGAACCCGATAAAATTTTAATCACAGTTTGTTGTAAATGAGCTGTTCTAGGAACCGCTGACTTTTGTGACATTGTTTTCGTACGTTCTACTTAACGTTTATTTGCACATAATGTGCAATTATTCACGAGTACAGACGTCTTTGTAATAATAACACTTAAACATATAGATAATAAAGCCATAAAAGAGTTAATATTAAGTCTGAGTTCATTTTGGGACAGAGTTTGAACAGCTGCCGTTGATTAATTTGTTACACATGATAATTAAATGAGGAATGAGAAGGAAGGGAATCGTAACGGGCTTTGTTAACTCACACACCTTCAAAACATGCTGATATTCATGGTTCATGCTGTCTTCTGTGAGAGTGGACTACCTCTGTCATTCGGAAGCCATGGGATATAGCATCGTTATCCGCGCCTACTACTAAATTGATTCTACTAAAAGGGAATCAGTCTCAATACCACGACTAAGTACCACTAATACAGTCTGAGTATGTAAAATAAAAAAAAACTATTTGCGAAAAACTGTTATTGAAGCCCGTCTCTGCGCACGTTCCGCATGTTTTACTAATTAATACTCAATATGGATTGGCCTTATCCACACGAATATCATAAATCCGAAAGTATTTTTGTCTGTCTGTTGGTTTGTTATGTTTTCGCAATTAAATTACTACACTGATTCCATATAAATTCTGGCAGAGAGGTTGAATGAAATCCAGAGAAATATGAAATCCATATTTTCTATGCCGTAATTTTTTCCCAGGGGGCAGGGCTAAAATTTAATTTTTTTTCTAATTTTTTCCCGCGGGCTAAAATTAAGTGTATAGATAAAAATGAAACAGACTTTCTTGAAAATCAATTGATCTTCATGATTTATGAATGTATGAACGGCGTTACTGAACTAACAAAAGTGGACATTACTAATAATGTTCACAATGACATAGATAAGGAAATACGACAAAAATCTAAGTATGTAATTGTAAAGAGCAGAATAGAAACCAACAACTCGAATTGAGAAGCGATCTTGACCTTCGACTTTATTATATCACATATCTTCTATGATTCTATTAAAATAGCTCAGATATCAATTACAAATCACTTATCTTATAAATTATATCACTTCATATCATCGTCATCGCCATCTCTTTTATGATATCTCAGTTGAACTTTGAATGACGTTGACGAACAAGTTGTCAATTAATTGTGAACACATTTTAACAAAACCTACTACAAAATAATCTAAATGATTGGACTGATTGTAACTAAAGTGACCGATATGTATAAAGGGATTTTGACAAAAAATATAATGGACACAATACACGATACAGTGACGGCAGTGTTTTGTCCTTACCATCAAATAGTCGTGATGGTAAGGAGAAAGCATTTCTGTTCCAGTCAATAGTTTCTACTTTTTCGCAGGTCATTCATGCCATAACTTTGACTATTTGTGATCAACCGTAGCTACGAGAATACATTAATTGGAACAGAGGGTAATTCTTTATAATGGCCTCCTATATAAATCCCTGACTTTTGATTGCCACAAATTCGGTTATTATTTTTATTTACACCAGTAATGGTGGACTATATAACTGAACCAAGTATGTGAAGCTACCTTGATGTACCTACTTGATATTGACGAGAGAATGTTGTGTTAATGAAACATTTTGATACAAATCAAAACCACTTATCATTACCGGTCACTGGATTTCCGTTGTTATTTATAAAAGAACAGAATACAAAATGCTTTCAGGAATATTGCAATACATTGACTAGTAACTGATAACTTAGCGATTTTCTTTTTGAATTTTTCGAACTAAAATTTATTTGCAAGCTGTTCCAGACATGGAGTTGTGTACGATTGTAGACAAACACCCGACATTTGGTTGTTTAATAATCTCGAGCCCCAAATACAAGAACTTAGAGGACATTACGGAACACAACGTTGGAATCCGTGACAAAATCAGACAAGTAATCTTCAGGATTAGTCCGAATTTACAGACATTACGACATTACGAATTAAAATACAGACATTACGCATTTGTGCAGAGGGTTCTCATTCATCTATGACGTCAACCAGCCGCAGTGTGAGTAAGCGTTTAATGATGCATGCATTGTGGTCCTCCGCTTGTTTGCGCGCGTTAATCATCGCGAATGTTTTCTTTATAACTGTTAAACACGTACTTGTTTAGAACTCTAGTTTTCACTTAAAACCGAGTCCCTGTAATTTTGGTAATTTCCGTCCGTGCTAAAATACTAATATTTACTTATTTAATACTATATTGGACAAAGTACAATATGGTCGAGCTCAACGCTACAAGGACGCGGATGCTATCAAGGAAGGAGAAAAGCACAAGGAAAATGAAAATAAACAAAGAGAAATGAATCTTTTCATGAAAATTATATTAAAAAATAAGGATGCTGTATATTCAAAAAATATATAGCTACTTATACACAATACATACGTAAATATGAAAAAAATGAAAATAGACAATTTGTAAATTATCACAAGCTTTACCCAACAGCATTCTTATAAAGAATTGCAAGAATGCAATAACATTTAATTCATTCATTCTTGTAGATAAAAAAAAAATCAGTATTGTTATTCCGGTTTAAAGAAGGCGACTTTTCTTCCTAGGATTGCTAAGGAACTAAGGAACACCGTGTTCAACGTTATTATTCCACAGTTACAGTTATTTCAGGATACATTTAGTACAAACATGTTATTGTTTTCGTTAATGTAATAGTTCCGTTACCATGGTACTACAATATTACCGATCAGTTGATTTCTAACGTAAACAATGCCAATTACATGCAACCATCATGTGCACGCTGGAAACTATATTCCGTTCCAATTTATACCGTATGCCGAAGTGATAAGATGTATATAATCGTATTAGAGTTGTAAATTGTTTGTGACCAGTTTGCTGGCATTCTGTTAACTTCTCACAAGCTACATATATTCGACCTTCCGACACGTATTATTACGGGAAATAGTATCGATGTCATCGATTAGGCTATTATTCGAATTAAAGGGTTCGGGGAACAACAAACATTTGCTGCATAAACAGACGTTAAAGATAATTGAATATACTTCTAGCTATTTAGAAAGAAAAATAATGATGGTGATGACAGGAAAAGTGAAAGTTATCTTAAGGACGATACTTGTAATTTCGTTGACTAAAATTAAATAATTATTTAAAATGCTTATGTATAGTTTCCATAAAGAACAGACCGATAGACTAATGATCAAAAGCTAACGATATTTCTACACAAAATATAACAATAGTTGTACAAAACCGTTTATGGTTGAAAACGTTTCACAATGAACATAATTAATGACGATCCGTTCTTTGGACCTTGAATACGATTTTTCTATCGTACCACGTGATCCTATGGCACCGGGCAAGTAATAAAAAAACGGAATGGAATTTAACGAAAAACAAGTGTAAAAACAAAAGGGGTACAGAATAGGTCACATCCCCGAGATCGACGTGACAGAGCATCATTTGTATGGCCTGTCAAGTACAGACATATGAGGGTAGGATGGAGAATCGGGAGTGACGTCACACGACAACGGTCGTGCTCCGCCCAGTCCGTGCCCGACCTTCGACCGGGACACACGCTCGACCCTCAACTCCAATTAGATTATGTCAAGCCGTCTTCATCCGAACCAGTTTATTCAAGTTGCAAGACACGTTTTGCTATGCAGCAATTATAACGTTTATAAGCAGCAGCCTCATAACTAATGTAACCTGTAGATTAAATGTCATTCATTTTACGAGTACTTATTTCAATTGCGGTACAGGGTTCTCATAATTTTACATATGACACCATCTAGGTGTATTAGTTTCAGACGAAAGAGGTAGGCGTCGGTCATTGTAGTCCTCAGGGTTCTGAGTTTTGAATTCAACGAAACATCCTGCAAGTCTGGGCCGTGGGCATATTATGAGAAACTATTATTTTCCGCCCTTTTCACGAATCAGGCTGTCTAATTCTAAATTAAACAAACTGAAACCAGTTAAAAGTAAATCCTGGAAGAGCCCGGCATTCTTCAGCCAATGGCTTTCTCCAAAGATATTTATCTTCGGGTGTGGAGTTTACTAATTATGGGGGGTGTACCGAATAAAGGTCGCTTCGGGATAATGGGTTCGGCAATGTTTCCAACTAATTTATACCCGAGAATGACTCCCAGGCCCTTAATTAGTACCTTTGATAAATTACTCGTGAATACAGGTGGTGTACACCTCGCTTAATTCTGGTTATTTTATATTTTAATCGGCCAATGTAGGTAATGATTTATTCATGTTATATTTTTTACGAATTTTGGCAATGATCCACGTATTTGGAGATTGTGCGCCACGAAGTCGTCTGCGTTTTTTGCAGTCTCCTATGAATCAGCGTGATGAAACGCTTACAATTCTTTCGACAGTTCAACAATACGGACGACTTTTTCACAAAATACTTTCAAAAATTTAGAAACAGCGGCAGCTGAGGATAAGTTGTAGAAACAAAAGGTGACATTTAATTTAAAAAAAATGAACATATATTTAATGATTATTGTAGAGAACGACAGATATCGCTATCGACCCCTTCAATAAAACCATGGGTAAGGAGGCATTTTTATTTATAAAAATTAAAAATTGATTAGATCCCGAAAAATCACAATAAGACTTACAAAATAGGCCTGAAACATTGTTAAAATTCTACTTCATATTTTGACTATTATCGCGAAACACATAGCTGGTTTTTATCAATGGTGGCCACAAATAAGTATATCTCAGTTATATGTAATAAACTACTGCTATAACTTACTAGGTGTTCCTTTTAGATGTTTAGTGACAAATGGGATGTTTAAGTTTCCACAAAAATGAGTAATAAGACATCTTGCGCTAGATAAAGACGTTATTTCGCGGAAAGAGTGGAGGACCATTTTTCGTTGTACAGCGTTCCTCGGGTGGGTGACAGGGGGTAATCTGTCAACGAGAATGAATACCTACAAGCCGAATAAATTTCAGCCCTAATGCCACGCTTTACAGCTTAAATTTGCGAAGCAAAAATCTTTGGATCTGGTCCGAATTTTCTTCGCTGGAGCGTGGAGCAAAAAGGTGGTTATGCAGCATTTGTCGGTTCAGCCTGATTTTTAGCTGGTTTTAGCCTGGTTCAGATTATAAACTATTTATTAAAAACACATAGAATTTTAAATTATCCTCTAATGGGTATTTTTGTATACCCTCTAATGATAGAATAGGCGTTTTTTTTTTAATTCAGGCCTAATATTAAGTGGCCTAGTATTGCGATCTGTCAGGTCTCAAAAGTAGGTAAGCTGAGCTTGGTGTCATTTCGTTACTCATAGTTGGAATTGCCGGTAGAATATCCTGTTTCTCCATTGCTAGATATAGGTCTCTCCCAAGACTCGCAACCACAGACGACACTCCGGTTCTTCTAATACCGCCACTACCAGCAAATACCTCACTAAACTTAAATGTAATAATTAATTAAAATGTGATTAATTAATTAGTAATGCATTTGCCCGCTATAAAAAAGTCTCGGAATCTATAAAATATAAAAATGAAGCTATAAAAAATGAAGAAGTACATAATAAATTGAAAGGCAAGTAAAAAAAATACAAGTAGAACAAAAAATTATTATGTATACAATGTCTGAGCAGTTTGTGTTTATGTTGGTATGTCTCTAGACTCTAGATTCACCAAATCCTAATGTAGGTTACGGGCCTTGTGGCGATTTTTATTTAATGGATTCAAAGGTGATTGGCACGAGTCAATTGATTGACAATAATTTGATTCATGCTATTTAGTGATAGGTAACTCCGGAGTTAATAAATCAAAAGAGTTGAATCCGCGAGCGGATCAGAATCCCTTAATTGTTCCATCGAATTGTTATTCGTTGTAAGTCCGGCGCCAATCATGATAGTGAGTGTGATCGCGCATCGGCACTTGTTGGGAGCTCAAAATGGAGATGCAACCAGGGCCGTCTTTACCAGGGGGTGCAAGGGGTGCGGTGCACCCCGGGCGCCCACCTTTTAAAGGTAATGAAAAAATATAACGCTATAGTAAACAATTACACAATAGGATATTTGACTGTCATAGGATACACAATAGGATATTTGACTGTCATAGGATACACAATAGGATATTTGACTGTCATAGGATACACAATAGGATGTTTGACTGTCTTAGGATACACTCCCGCACCCCGGCGCAGAATAGACTTAAGACGGCCCTGGATGCAACGATGGCATGGCCTTTATTTTTTCTTGTGCAACAACCATCATGGAAATGGAATGAAACTCTTTCGGAAGGTGAATCAAAAGAGTTAAGGAGTAACTAAGAGGAGTGGGATCCGCAAGCGGAGCAGGATTAAGTGAGTTAAAACACTCCGAGAAGTCCTGATTACCCACCACTAAATTGCTATTACCTTTAAATCTTACCTTCTATAAGTTTATTATACAGTAGTAACATTGCTATGAGTCTTATTGGTAACATGATAAAAATCATAATTCCTTGCCATAAGTGACCGAGTTAAGTGGTTCGTGCTTATTACAGTATTTCTTTACGATACCGCGAATAAAATTACAATCATCGATATGAATTAGTCGATATAACTGTTAACGGTTATTGACACTTGGCTCTAACGATAAATGCGCACCTATATGAATGGATCGTTTATCGCAAACAATAGATGGATACATAAGCAATAACAACTTAATGTGAACTAATGCATGTAAGTTAATTAATATGAAAATTATTAGAGTTCATTATATATGTATTTCGCTGTGTAGTGGCGGCCGGCTTAAAATAGTACCCACCGCATGTCTTCCCGAGGGTGACGTAAAAGGCGACACCACTTCTAAATAAGTGGACTCGCCAACCCGCTTGAGCAGCGTGGCGTCTACGGCCATACATCCCTCATGCACAAGACAATGTGCATGAGAAGGCCCATGTCTAGCAGGGGATACGAAAAGGACTAGTTACGATTATATATATATATATATTTATGGCGGTTGCCTGTGACGTGACATGCTTGGTTTCCATACAATTTCACGAATTGCGTTGTCTGTCTGAGGTAGGCGAACTACTTCAGAAAATGGCTGGATAAGAAAAAATTCGATCTAATGACAACTTCGTTTTTTTTTAATAACTTGGCTGTCGTCGGCTGATGGTGACAGTCAGCTGGCGACGGTGATGCTATTAACAAATCAATAAACACCACTGATTGTTATTTATCGAAACATCTCGTTAACCTAATAAAGTGTATCGTATAGGATTGCGTGACTGGAAGGCGATTTTCAGGGGCGGAATATTGGTTCATTAGTGACACTAAATATTTCAGATGTCGAGTATTTACGATCTGGTACAATATCAGTACCAATGTACTTGTACAAGAGATTGTACCATTGTACAATATCAATATGTTTAAATTACTACTTTTCCCTCACTGTCATTTCTAAAAGAATTTGTGGTTTATGTAGAAACTATAATCCTTTAAAGACTACATATTTACATTCACGCAATAGACACCTCTTTTCTATTACTAATAACTAAAAAAAGGAATTAATAATAATATTTATAATTTTCGGTTCAATAAGTTAAAAATTGTTAGGATTTCCGTTCTTATTCTGTTTACAATAAACTCAATTTTACACAATAGCGGTCTAAAATTACTCGGAAGTATAGAACGTAAAGGTCGATGGAACGTTTAACTCAAGTAATTTGAAGTTTATTTGTTGATTCAAAGGTCATCCGTGCTAATCGAATTTTCTGGAAAGGTTGCTTTTTGCGCATTGTCAATAACCAATAACGTAAATGTCAATTAAAGTCATTGTTTTACAGAAAGTTGGTAGACGAGGTGACAGTTCATCTAATGGAGTAGATCGGTCACGAACACCCGCAATAAATGTCAACATTACGACCCTCCTCCTCCCATGGTCCTACCTTACCAATGCTGCGGTTATACAGACCGAATCGCGATTCGGGCCGTACCCACCGTATTGCGTAGGCACTTTCCGGCGCGCATCTGTTCTGTCTCCCTACAAATTTTCATCTATGCCACTCTTCCCCTTTCTGGGGCACGGACTTCAGATTTAGGTCCCACCGGTGCCGAGAAGCTCAATTATTTTCGCAGTCATCTCCTGCGGTTCGAATGGTGTGCGAACTCTAGCAACCTCCTGAAGTTCGCCTCTGAGCTCACGAGGTTGCGGTACTATTACCGCGATGTTGGATCAAAAAGGTCAACATCAGTCAAAAATGAACATAAGATGTGTTCTTCAAGAAAATATACCAGCTAGTACTCAGTTCGGCGATTTATTTAAAAGGAAACCAAAAAATAATTATTAACAATAAATAGCATAATTTATGAAACTAACAGTTAAAAGATATATTTAAACTAATAGTTAAAAGATATATACAATATACCATACGCAAACAAGTGTTTCTATAATTGTAGGATATACAAAATGTAATAGTGGACTATTCCCAAATTCATAATAAATGTTTCTATACTCAAGGTTGATCAAACGATAGATATCAAATGAGTCAAAGGGCTAAGGCATTTGACATGTGGAGCAGAATTTAGGCTTGCATTCGCGGCCAGTGGGGTTTGTTAGCGATTTAGTAGCAAGGAGTTCGATAAAGGATAACACTCGAAAGAGTGCTGTTACAATCTTACTTACTTTCTTGCATAACAAATTAAGGGATTATAAATCTTATTGCATTATTAATAAGGAACAAAGCAATGTCAGAGTACGAAAAGAGCTGTAGTAGGGCGTTTTAGCGTCGCCTTTTGTCCAGCGTCGTATAAAATGGTCCTACAAAGATGTCATCGTAAACACCAAGGAAGGCGTGACCTCATTAAGGAGTGGGTGTTACGGGCCATAAAAATCCCAACAAAATTCTCCAATGAAGCTTACTTAGATCTGTCATTTCAATTTTATAAATGAGACAAGACGATAGCGAATTAACTTTAATTAAATACTAGGACTTGCTTAAAAAGACACGTACCTAGAGTCCAAAAACATTTTAAAAATGTGACTAAAGACTACGTTGATTGACTGCATTATGGTATGTTCGACAATTAGAGAATATACAAAACGCAAAATTATTGTTATTAGCTTTATTTTATGTTATTACTTTTTTTGTTTTACTTATTTTACAGACAACACGATTTTGATCGCCAACTGAATTGGGTGTTAGTCAGACTGAGTGTCAAGACGACGTCTAATTCAATTGCCAATTTAATCAAATAGCAGCACTGCGCCCGATTTTAATTTTCAAGCTGTGAAGTGGAGACATGCGTCTCCAATTTTATCCATAAACGGAAATTAGCGGTCGTTTTGGGCTCACGATTAATATTAACGAGGAAGAAAGAAGAAGAATTTGGGAAAAAAAGTAGCTCTAGCCTTATAGGGCTTTTTTTTATAAGAGAGTTAGAAGCAGATGAATTTCAAAATTTTATGAATATGAACCACCATAGTTTTCGTGAGTTATTAGACCTTGTAAAACCATATATTACAAAGCAAGGCACAGTTGTGTGTGAAGTGGTTTCTGCCGAAATTTGCCAATATTTAGCCGAAAATTACCAATAGCTGTCCATACAGCATCAATTTGATTGGCCGACTCGGGCTTGATTTGATCGGGCGGCACCGACCACCCGATGACCTTCAATTTCCATTTATCACCAACTTAACTTTACAGTAGGCGGACGACATGCGGTCCCACGTGATGGTAAGTGTTACTGCCGGCCATGGACACCTGCAAACACCAGGGGGTACGCGGGTGAGCCGCCGACTTTGCAAAATCCTATTCTTGAAGAACTACTCTCTATATCAACCATTTTGATTGACGATTCGAGTGAATTGCTAATCAAATAATGTCGTCTGGACTACGCTTTAAATTTATTGTTCATGTATCTTCAATGGCTCCACTGAAAACCAGCTCTATGGTTTGTCCGCAGCATATACTAAGTTGGAATTGGAATCCTTTCCGGCGTCGCAATGCACATCTTAACTATAGAATTTAAAGTATTTTTTATTGTGAAACGTTTCTCTACTTTATATTAATTTTTTTTTTTCGTTTTATTTTTTAATTTCTTTGTTCTTACCTTTCACTGTGTATTGTGGTGTCGAAATAAAGTTATAAAGTTAAGTCTATATATAAATTAAAAAGAACTTTTCGTAATAATTACTATGTCCTGTAGTGGGACGATATAGGGTGATTGATATGAATCGATAATATTTACTATAGTATATTAGAGTGTAGTGACTACACTATACTAGGACTTTTATTAGAACAAAATAATCTTTATTATAAAGGGACATTTGTGGCTAACAGAGTGACGTATAAAATTTAAGATAGAATGTGAATTATCTGTGTTATATCCATCTTCGTGTAATGGCGTTGACACGCTTGAGTCACAGAGTATTTTAGTTCGCTAATTACTTTTTGATGAGCGGCGTGTGAGTAAGAAAATTATTATGAGATGCATTTGGTACGCGGCACGTTCCGTTGCTGAATAAAAATCTCACTTAATGAAGAATTTTTTCCTAAGAATAGGTCAGTAATTAAGGAAAGTCTAATGAGAATCAGGATAATTATTAAAGAATCATTTCTTTAACGTTACAAATGATTTTAAGTGACCTTTATGATATGAGACAGAGAAAGGAGAGATTTTTTAGAGAATGTTGCTTAACAATAGAAAAAGAATGTTATTTACGGACGGTTTTATATAGTTTTTTTAGCGACCTCTCTCTGAAAAATTCACGAACATGAAACATTTACATAACAGGCTTACGTCATTTTGTATTCAGCTGAACATGAACAAAAAATTTGTTTTAATCCAAAAATATTAGAACAAAAATTGTTTGTGTTTTCATGTATCCAATCTCCGTCAAGCTTCTACTTTTTAATTATTTTCATCTTTACTATTATATGATGAATATCAATCTGTCTATACCGTGTAACAGACCTCAATAGGCAGGCCCGTGTTAATTGCCCGCGCGAGAATTATTGATGCTATAGTTTAACAGAAGCACATCTCTTCTGCTAAAGTTATATTTAGTATACTATAAATATGTAATTAGTATTTCTATTTATAGACGTATATAAGCAAATTCCATATGCGTATATGGGTATATATAGAAAAATTGGCAGACAGGCTAACCTGATGATAAGTAGTCAACATCGCTCACTGACACATGCAAAACCTAAGGGGTAATGTGTGTGTACTTTTCTTACTTTGTATAATATTATTCGCAAATATCTCTAAGAGCCCCATGTCATAGTTATTACGTAATTAATAAAAATCCCACACATTTATATGTGACATAGGTTTAACTCTCTCAACTGTAATTCGTCATAAGGTTAAAACTAGATTTACAGACGCTAGAAGTAATATTTCCATTTATTCCCCATAAGTCATCTCAAGCTTGACAAGTTCTTGTTGTATATCTTTAAGATATATATATATATATATATATATATACAACAGTCACTATAAATATGTGAAACGTAAGTGATAAAGTGATGGTAATAATGAACAAGCATCGGCTATAACCCCTAGACTATAACCGAGAGTCAAGAATGGTCTCGACTCTCTCGACGGAATTGGTGAGTTCAAATCCCTGGCTCGTACCGGTATGTTTCTATTATTTAAGTATGGATTTTGGAACGAAGATCCTTTACGCGGCTTGCGGTGGGTGTGATTCGAGAGAAAATGTACCGGCACGTAAGATTTTTACCTCCTCCATACGCCTTTTTCTTTCTCTGTGTGTGTGTGCGTGCGAGTATCGAGAGCGAGACTCAAGCAGAATAACTAGTGCGTGACCGGTTATATAACCTAAACTTTTGATTTGATTCCTTATTTTAAATTATTTGCATTGAAAATATGATACAAAATAAAAAAAGAAATACATGAACTATACACAGATTTTATTTCGAATTACCTTCGGAGTTAAAAAAAAATACATGAGGCTCTTCGTTCCTGACGGAGGTCCCCTGCTCGCACACGTTTTTTTTTTTTTTAATTTTTCGCACACTTCGTTCGGCTGTGAAGGAAAACATTGAGCAAACTCGCATGCCCGAGAATAATAAAAAAAATCGGAGCATGTGTGCCCACCAATCCGCACTGGATCTGCATAGTGGAATAGGGAGCGAAACCTAGTAATTTGCTAGGTAAGCCCTATGCCTGTTTGATATGGAATAAGTGAAAAGAAACTACATATTATTATGTGTATTAAACTACATATGCCTTCGTCCAAAAGGCGAGCTGACAAAGAAAACTTAATATACCTAATTTTAAAATTTCACTTTAAATAATAAAGAAAAATAAAATAATTTACATACAAGTATATGTGAGTAATAATAATAATAGTAGTTATTATTAGAATTGGCATTGAATTTATAATTCAATTAACATTGTAATTATGTAAACTTAATACAGATTGTTCAAATAATATTTGTATGATGAAATGGGCAGCAATGTTTTCTTATTTATCTATGTGTATTTCTGGTGTACCAAATAAATAAATAAAAGATTTTAAACAACGATAATGCATTAAATTCAGTAATACCACTATTAAAACAAACGGACAAGTTACTCGTTCATGAATTTCAACAAAACACATGTATCCTCTAACGACAGATTTAAGTTTAAAAATGCTAATTTCGCCTCGGGCCGGGAGCTACTCGTGCCGGATTGTCTATGTCGGTTTGTAAACGAAAACTCTCATTTCGACTCTGTTTGCTTTGGCAGCCTTTTGACGAGCTCGCTCCGTTTTCAAACTCTAATTCGACATGGCTGTTGATTGGCTCAAGTCTATTTTAATCATTTCTCTTCCATCCATATTTATGTGTTACGTCAAAGAATGAGCAAGCCGAAGGTGGCAGTGGCTGGGCCATATACACAGAAACACTGATAACCGACGAGTCCTGGAATGGAAACCACGTACCGGAAAAAGAGCATGTGACGCCATCCGGCCAGCTCAACTGACCACTTGAAGAAAGTCGTCTGTAGTGGCTGGATGAACAGAGCAAAACACCGTGTCTGATGGCTATATCCAGCAGTGTAGAGAAACAAGGTTGATGGTATGATATGTATGGTACGTCTGTAATTTTGATACGGGGCAGATTTTGATGGAGCTCTTGCTAAGTCTATTGCTAATCGGCCGTATCTCTTATTTCATTTAAGTCTCATTGCGTCGCTCCTTCTGGTCCATTCTGTGAGTACGAAAATGACACGCACACAAGTTGTGACTATGCCTTCATAAAGATAATTTGCTTCTCCTTCGCTCCACTCTCTTCAATAATGTACTTCAGGGCTATATTCAGCAGTGGGAGGAAATAAGCTGATGTTAACGCTCTTCGATCAGAAGGACTAGTCTTAAAATAGAAGTACAGTTGAGACTCCTTAAAGACTCTTTGGAATTTGACTCTTATTTTCCAAGAAGGCTTTCGCGGTTAAGTAAACAAATGATAGAACCACCCAATCCGGGCTAGAATCACCGAATATACTAGTCCTACCTTACTAAAAGCCTTCGAAACAAAATTGATGCTACCGTATTGGGTAACATTGCAAACGAATTTGCGAAAACAAACGGCGGCCGAGGGGCGGGAGGGGGTTGTAAATAAGCGCTGCCCATCATAGATAAGTATCGCAACATTTCCCGCCGTCCAGCGGAGATAGCGTCGGTGTCCAATGAACGCGACACCTACCACTTTGCGACAAATATTTGCTATTTTGAGAGGGGATATTACATGTAGAACATCGTGGGAGACAAGGCCCACCTGGATTTTTCCCACCTGTTCAGTGACGTGCATTGAAGTGCTAGGTAAGCGGTAGCGGCAGTAGATGAGTATGTATTTATAGATTATTTTTAATCGGAAGATGTTTTGATCGTGTTGGATGTGATGGGAAATGTCAGGAGTAATAATAACACTAGCGCCCGCTCATAGTGCGCCCATGTTAAACGTAGGTAAGTGGTGGCAAACGGCTTTAGAATAGTACCGCCCCATCTCTTCCAGTTGGCATCTTAAAAAGCGACTAAGGGATAACAGAGCCGCAACCACAAGCCCTGACGAAACTACACTACCTCTAAGAGAATGGACCCGCCAACCCGCTTGGCCTAGTTCTTATTCTAGTTCGAAATATCGATTATTCGATTAATCAAAATTTCGATTTATACGATAATTTCCGCTAATAGACTGATATATATTTATCAAACAAACGAAAAAGAAATCCAACTTTAGGAAACAACTGAGTTTTATTGACTTTACTGTTATACAATATTACGATGAAATAACAACAGCGTTTTTATTCAAATATTCCCAAATGTCAATGGAAGTGGAACCCCCGAGGCGTACTCTCCTCATTGACATGCTGCTTTTATTAACATTTTCAGTTAATGTAATTTGCCAATGTAGCCAAAAAATATGGCAGTAAAAGCCACAGGCTTTGATAATAGCGAGGTTTTCTTCTCCCTGAGGTGTGCGTTGAACACGTGCCGGGACCATCTCGGGGGATTTACCCGTGTCAGATCTCCGCTGATTGTGGTTAACTTCACTCGAGATTGTGGGGAAAAGTGGGAAATTTATGGGAAAATGTTATTGCAGTGATTCCTTTTGTAAAGGATTGAAAAAATACATTGAAATACGATACTTATTTGCATACATATCGATATATTCCCAAGATTATCAGATGCGTTAAGTGACGAAGACAGAGCCGTGTCTTTCTTTTGGATTTTATTTAAGTTTACACCATAGTAATTTTGGAAGTACTGAATCGATTTGGCATACCTACGAACTTAACCGATATAGAGATCTAAACTTTTGTCAAATTTCATTTCAATTCGTTAAGAAATGCGCTCTGAAGTTTGTTCACAAATTTTATTACATATCATAATAAATCGTCGTGTGGTGTCGGCAGGCTTTAGAATAGCAGTGGTGTTATCCCTGTTATACACTTTTATCCCTTTTTAGATGGGAGTGGCCCATCTCATCAAGTGGGTGGCGTAATAGGCGACTAAGGTATAACACATCCACAACCACAAGCCTTGAGGACTACATCACCTTTAAAAGAGTGGACTCGCCGACCGGCTTAGGTAGCGTGGCGTTTAAGGCAATACATCTCCAGTGCACAGGACAATGTGCGTGAGGAGGCCCATCTCCAGTGGTGGATAAAAGGGCTGGCCAATGACCTTTTGAAGAACTAGACAATTATGAAATACTTGGAAAACTAACAATAAACTTGCTTTGTAGAGAAATTTAATAAATAAAATCGAAGGAAACCCAAATCTGCCACCTCTTATTATTAGCTTAGTAGTTCAGCTCATAGGACTTCTAATTTATTCTCTGACAGCGGCAAAGTTCTATCACACTTGACCTAGTCATTGAACTTGGGAGTATTGTCGAAGCAATTTATACAACTGATCAAATTATAGCAAACATCGTTAGAATTATTTATTTAGAAATAGGAAGGCCATTGCACGAAGACTACGCTGGAGTCAATATCTTTGAAGACGTTGGCCGCAACAATAATAGGGCTTTTGGAACATGGAAAATCATTTGTTAAAATTAATTATTATCTACTAACTATATCATTGTTATATGTATATAAGGAGTACATCGCTTAACAATTGACCATGAAACCTTGAAAGCATATTGATTTTAATACTAATAATGGATGAAACATTTGAAGTCTATACGAGTCTTATGGCGGCTTTGTGAAGTCGCGGCGAGATTTCACGACGTGAACTGAGCGCCCTGCCCTACACGAAAGAGGAGTTCTTAGGGCGTGCAGTTTACGGAGGGAATTCTGGTCGCGACTTCCAGGGTTTGAGTCTAGAGTCGCCTTTTCAATTGAAATCGCTGAATTTGTGAACATTGGTTTAGCTCCAAATCAAAATCTTCAAATATTCAGGCGGGTAGTTATATTTTTACGGTTGGAATTTTTATGCCGAGACATAAAAGAACAAACTATTGATCGAACTACAGTTTCGGAAACAAAATACTCGTGCGTGTCAATAATTGGGAAACTTCAACTCTCCCTATTATCTTTTGCCTTCAAGAGTATGTTGTCCTATTTGTTTTTATTTTCGTCACTACGTCTAATTTTACAGCTACCGTGACGTAGGCACGTTAATTTTGTGTCATTTCTTGACAGGAACGTAGCGAGGTCGAGACATCTGAAGGTCGTATATTGTGTAAACATGTCAAACTTTAATATGAGATTTCCATGAACAATGTTCGGTGACCTCAAGTAAATTGTATGGATTTCGTACGGCGTGTAAAGCAATCTATAACGGTTAATTAATGGTGTTGTGATTGGATAAAATTGTTTTGATGTAAACGTCAATCCGTTCCGACAGAAACTTTTGAAGAAGTGTATAAAGTTAGTTTATGACTTGAGCGGATAGAAATCATCATATTCAGTGATCAGTGTTTGGTATATAGTGCCATTAAATGGGAGTTTTGATAACTATCTTATAATACGGATACATCCAAAAATTCAGATATTGTTAATGGGTAATTAGAAACCCCTGGAATTTCATTATTCACTTATGTTATGGGTATAATAAAATTGTAGTATATATTTATTATATATTTCATTAGGAAAGTGACGTCACTTTACATATGTTATTGTTATTATAGAGAGGCCTTTAGGATTCCGGGATACGGCGTATTTGGTAAATTCAATAACAATAACTTATGTACATATTTGAGTTTGTTGACCCGACATGGCAATACCTAATCCGATCACAACTTAATAATCACAACATAATAATGATGACGAATTTTATGTTTTTTTTTTTTACATTTGGCTTTGTGATAAAACTTTGGAACTTCATTTTATTTCTTAAATTGAGATTGACATCCGCAAATTATTAAAATCCTAACCGAAACAGATTATGTTAAGGTCTCATGCCACAAAAGTGCAAGCACGATTACCCTGACCTACACTGCATGGTATGACATCATTGCAAGTATGTGGGTGTGGCTCTGACGTGGAATATCCGACAATATATGCTAAATCAAAGCTTTGTATGGAGGAACTGTTGGCAAATTAAATTACTTGTTTTCCTGGCAACTGTAACTAGTCATATATTTTTTTGGAATTAACAGCATTTAGTGCTCGAAAAACGTGATGGTAAGTGGTTCACCGAGAACATGATATATCATTCGCAATTCTAGAAGATCTCAAATGTGCTGGCGACTTTTGTACAGGTCGCTGACAGCGTAGGATGGTATATGATTGCGATGTCACGAGAATATTGCGAAATAGCTGCACCACCGAGTTACACATAAGAACGTACAGTGATTTGGTATTTGGTGAAGCAGTTTACCGAAGCGTACGTACGAGTAAAACCCTACCCTTACTTTATCAATGGCTCAGGTAAATTAGGAGCTTATCCTAAATTTCGTTGTACTACCGTCTACCGCACCTATTACTTAACGGCAATACGCAATAAACTGCTATAACGAATGCTGGGTTTAGGAAGTCCATGAGGAAGATAAGTGTACGTGTTAGATAATGACAATTTGAGTTGTGGTTGTATCTTCTGAAAATGTGGGAGTTGTCGAGCAAACTTAGACTATGAAATAAATGTTTGGTACGGTACCATCTGTGGGCGATGTGTACAGCTTCTTGCATAACTCCTGCGGTCCGCCGAGCGCGTTGATCTTGGCCAGCCCCTCGGCGCCGCGCGACTCCATCAGCTCGCGCAGCTGCCGTAGGGAGACGCCATATTGCGCCGGCCGCCCCTCCACCGTTGCCATGGTGCCGGGCTCGCGGCCGCCGCCCGCACCACGCCCGACAACCCTCTAGCTCTGCAACAAGAGAAAAAATGATAATTAACCACACACATCAGTGAAAAGATAACAAAGTGTACAGTGTGTGAAGTGGCGTGCAGTAAGTGTAATCAGAAGCCAAAATTTATGACTCTGAGTCAGTAAGTCTGAACTTCATGTCTTTACTTCTTCGTGCATTTTATGGACCACGTTTATAGATTCTATTAGAGAAGACTGTTCTTAGATATCGGCCGTATGGTGTAGGCCGGTTTTAGAATAACACCACCTCAGCTCTTCGTGTGGGAATCCTAAAAGGTGACTAAGGGATGACAAAGCCGCTACCACAAACGCTGAGGAACTACATCACATTTAAAAGAGTCAACTCGCCAAGCCGCTTGGGCAGCATGCGTTTTAACGCCTCATACACAAGACAATGTGCATGCTGAGTCCCAAGTCCAACAGTGGATAATAAAAAGGCTGGTAACGGTTCTTTGATATTTTCATATAACAGGTTTAGCTTTGATATCAAAAGTGAGTGCTGGACTAACCTTAGTCTAATACATTATATGAGAGTGAATCCAACCATGGACCAACACTCCATGAAACGTACAGAATAAAGAAATTCGGTATGATGTTTTTTCACATCCAAGTACAGTCTTCAAAAGTGATATCGTCAATAAGTATAATCAAAGAAATAAATGGATCAATCTCCACGGATCTTGTCGTAAACACTGCCTACTTCGATATCGGATACAGAAGCAAACGTGGGCCGAGGGTATATTTACTGCGCCATAAAACTTCCCGTCCGCTGCACTTTATTGTGGACCGATGCATAATTAAACAGGGGGGTTCACACCTACTCGCTGGGGTGGAAGTTTTTGAACGATAGATATGGTCTTGTGTTTGCCAACGAGTTAGAACAGGCGAGTCACGTCGACAAGCTGTCGAAAATTTTCTCAGGTAATACGATGTAATGGGTTTCCGAGAAGTGTATATCGATCCCTTCAAGGTTGCCTAGTGTTTATGAAAGCGATCTCGCGTATACGCTCATATTGTACCTGTGGTAAAAATGATTCTACGAAAATTATAATTGTTTAAAATATGCACAACCGACATTGTATCCATTGAAAATATACATTGATGAAGATAACCATTTATCATTAGGAGAATCGTCAGCCAATCTGCTACTTCTTCAGGAAAAATTATTCTACTATGATTTCATGTTTGTCTCTAAACAGGAGGAAGTCTTTTAAAAATGTTTCCTTCTGTAATAGGAAATTCGCTTAACAAATCTGGTTTGAACATTCTCATGACTTACATTAAATAGCAGCTCCAGCTTTATCGCCTATAAAGTCATCTCGACTTTATAGGGTTATATGCATAATTCATGCGAATGTCGGCGCTCAATAAACATGACATTCGTTTGAATATGATTGTTATGCTTTTTGAATTATTATTCTGTGGGGATATAATATGGCTGTTGAATTAATATTTTATTTATGTAACACCTGCTTCGATATTTCCTTAATAAATGATACGATTGTGATGTCGTAAAAATAAATAAAAGATTTCTCTATATTTAAAATTTTTGCAGGTGAATGTGGTGGACTGTGGCTCCTAACTCATGGTCGCATGCGGAGGATTATGTACAGCGGTGATTAATGTAAAGGCTAGGATATAGATGTATTATTGGAAATAATTTAAAATTCGTAGATTAATCAGCAGGCACTTAACTAGAAAATTAAGGGTACGAACTGTAATCTATATTAATATTAATTATTATAATAAAGAGAGAGTGCGAATTTTGTGAGTTTGTGTGTATGTGGAGGGTAATCTCCGGAACCACTGCACCTATTTGAAAAATTCTTTCACCATTTGAAAGGTACATTATTCCAGATGGACATAGGCTATATATTATGTGCAAAAGAATTGACGGGCATGCAACGCATGCCGGGCACAGCTAGTTTGTAATATCTCCATAAGAGTCAATGTTTGTTTGCAGCATTACAGTACGATGAATTACTTGTTTACTTTGATGATGTATTTGTCGAGTAGGTAGTGTTGTCCGAGCCAGCTGTGTGAAGTCTAGCATTCGATTTTAGGTTGGACTTGAACGACTGTTAAATACCGTTGTCAGACCGGCACCAACCAGCAGTTAAATGCTTGTTGGTAACATTGGTCTCGTTTGGTCCCGGTACTTGTTTGGAATACGGTGTCAGTCATTGTTTATGTGTCTGGGTCAACGGCAGAGTGAATGTGGGCTATTTATTGCACGTGGTGAGTGTGATGTTACGAGTATAAGAAGTACAGTCGAGTATAGGCTGATTAAAAAAGATGTCGAAGTTTTTGTTAAGGACTTAATTTCTTAATTACATTAATGCATATTGATGACAATGAAAAAAATTGCTGAAAGCAAACAAGCAGATTTTTAAAAGATTTTTCGGAACATCACATACACTCTCTTGAAATCTAGAAAATATTCGTAATTAATATTATTTAATATAACTAAGGAAGTTTAAAGTAAAAATGCTTACAAAACAGAGTACAAGTTTTGTAAGCATTTTTTAACAGAGTACAAGTACCAGAGCAGCAGGATAGCAGTGGCGTTTGCCAAAAGGGTAGGGTTAAGTGCCTCGTAAACTGAACAGAGAGAAGGAACACATATAGGAAACAGGGTAGGTAGTAGTTCATCTCACTTGAAATGCAATACGTACAAACATTCGTAGTAATCGGCGTCTCAAAAGGTATTGTGAAACAGCAAATAATGAGGCCTACCACAGAGAATTTTTCTTAGTTAGTCACATGGACACATTATCAATACAAATGCCTTGATACACGACGTGTTAACCTAAGTTTATAAATGGTAATTTTTTTTGACGCGCCTGCGCGTAGGATTGACTTTAAGAATAGTAAGTTGCAGTTTCCATTATGCAGTGAATCCAGTTTGGGATTGGATGATAATGTCGTCAAATGTAACGAGAGAAACGAGATAATGTTACCTTTAAATTAAATAATGATGCTCCCAATTGGTCATCTTTCCCAATCCTTTTACCAAAACCTAATTTAGAATCCTGTATGACGGCGCATCTGACAGCAGCCATTTGTCATTTTTGACTTATGATTTAGTGAACATTTTGTTTTCATCATCATCATCATCATTTCAGCCCTTGGACGTCCACTGCTGGACATAGGCCTCCCCCATTGTCCGCCATTTAGACCTATCGGCAGCGACCTGCATCCAGCGGGTGCCCGCCACCTTTATGAGGTCGTCTGTCCATCTAGCAGATGGACGTCCTCGGCTTCGTCTGCCGGTACGTGGTCTCCACTCGAGAACCCTTCTGCCCCATCGGCCATCGGTTCTTCGAGCTATGTGCCCTGCCCACTGCCACTTCAGCTTGCTAACCCGAGAGGCTATGTTGGTGACTTTAGTGCGTCTACGGATCTCCTCATTCCTGATTCGATCACGTAGGGAAACCCCGAGCATAGCCCTCTCCATAGCTCGCTGTGCGACAGTGAGCTTATTTATGAGGCTCATAGTCAGAGACCACGTCTCGGTGCCGTAGGTCATCACTGGCAACACACACTGGTCGAAGACCTTCGTCTTCAAGCACTGAGGTATTTTGGACGAGAAGACGCTGCGTAGCTTCCCGAACGCTGCCCAGCCGAGTTGGATTCGTCGATTGACCTCTTTCTCGAAGTTGGACCTACCTAGTTGGACCGTTTGGCCTAGGTAGACGTACTCGTCAACAACTTCGAGAATCGAGCTCCCAACTGAAACTGGGGTGGGCACGACATGGACATTCGACATGATTTTCGTCTTGTCCATGTTCATTTTAAGGCCCACCTGTTGGGAAACTCGATTGAGGTCTCCGAGCATTGTGCTAAGATCCTCCAGCGATTCTGCCATGACCACGATATCGTCGGCAAATCGAAGGTGAGTGATGCATTCGCCATCAACGTTGATGCCGAGTCCTTTCCATTCCAGGAGCTTAAAAGCGTCTTCCATCGCATTGGTGAAGAGCTTCGGAGAGATCACATCTCCTTGTCTCACACCCCTCTGCAATGGAATCGGCTCCGTGCTCCCTTCCTGTACTCGGACTGACATGGTGGCGTTGTTATACAAACACTTCAACACTTCGATATACCGATAGTCAATATGGCACCGCTGGAGGGACTGTAGCACTGCCCAAGTCTCGATCGAATCAAAGGCTTTCTCATAGTCCACAAACGCTAAGCATAATGGCAAGTTATACTCCTCGGTCTTCTGTATAACTTGCCGCAGCGTATGGATGTGGTCTATGGTACTATAGCCTTTTCGGAAACCGGCTTGTTCGGGAGGCTGGAAGTCATCAAACCTGCGCTCGAGACGATTCGTGATAACCCTCGAAAACAGCTTATAAACATGGCTCAGAAGCGAGATGGGCCTATAGTTCTTCAACAAGGTCTTGTCACCTTTCTTGAAGAAGAGCACCACCACGCTTCTGTTCCATGCCTCCGGCATAATACCTTCGAGCAAGACGGAATTAAAGAGCTTCTGAAGGACTTTCAGTACCGGTGTTCCACCCGCTTTCAGAAGCTCTGAAGTGATTCCGTCCTCACCCGGCGCCTTGTTGTTTCTAAGCTGTTTGAGGGCCATCCTAATCTCGTACAGGCTGATGTCCGGGATGTCTTCGGTATAGTGTCGGGTCAACTTGACTCTTGGGTCTTTGGCCAAGTTGCCAACAGGTTTAGCGACCGAGGTATACAACTGTCCATAGAACTTCTCGATCTCCCTCAGTACCTCTTGTTTGTCGGAAGTGACACTGCCGTCCTCCCTCTTCAGCTTCGTCAACTGGCTCTGCCTCATTTGTTTTGTTTAGGGTTTTGTTGTCTCAACATTTTGTTTTAGGGTCATCCAAATATATTACATAAAAAAGTCGATGCTAATCAGAAGCGACTTCATTTCTCGTACAGTTAAGACTTAAATTCCCATAGTTTCCTTACTGTAGTTCCTTCCTTAAAACTCACAAAGCAGAAGAGGTCCATTTTATGTGTGAACGTCTTCAGCGGAAGCTCGGCACGAAATATACTGTATACGGGTATACAAAATATACTGTATTATGAATGTGTTTACATTGTTTCCAAAGTTAGCTTTAACGTTTAAAGTGCTTTATTGTAGTTGATTTCGTTTAAAATGTAATTCCTAATGGAAATTGGACCAAAATGCCGTTTATTGGGGAGAATATATCTATTGCAGAGATTACGACTTTCGAAATTCGGACAAACACTACATCTCGACTAAAGGTACACCAATCTTAATCAGCTAGTTCAGTAGTTTCCAAATTATTAGTGTATCTAAAAAAAATATCGCCCGTACATACAAGTGATATACTGTTACATAGAACTCTTGAAGTTTTACAGCTTTCACCTGAACTTTTATTTATACTTATAGATTCTACGGATAATAGTAGAATCTAGCTTTACGATTGGTTTACGGATAATAGTTAGATTTGACTTGATCAGGCTAGCAAAGCTTTATCCGACAGTTATTAAAAAAATTGTAAACATTACATACAAAACAATTGAAAATACTTAGACTCAAAAACCATTAGACTCTAACGCGTATTATTTACTAGCCTATTCACCTGTTTATTTGATTTAATAATTACATTAGATTGACCTACTGCAGATCGTACAAGATATTAATAAATATAAGCGGCTTCTTATGATACCACAAATGATTTAATTTTCCAAAAACAATTTGGAATGTAGATTAATAATTCCAGGTAAAAATCACGGATCTTAAACAATATCATGTTATCATACTAATTTAATTCATCGGCATATCTTTTTGTATGACAGTTTAACCTATTCAGTTAACTATACAGAAATAACCAGCCACTTTAACCGTATGAGAATTTAGAACTGCCAATACTCGGAACAAGTGGACCGCATCTAATGCACAGGATGTGTTCCTTAATGGTTTGAGAGCATCACTGCCCTTTGTAATGCAAAGGCATTGGGAACACACGGAAGCTGAGTGGAGGATATGCGCACAGTGATTTGTTAAATAAGAAGGTCGGGATAGTTTTGAGTAAGATTTTTAATAGTTTAAGAATGGGAGATTTGACTCTAGACAGAATGTCACACAATTTAAAAAACTTAAGACATTAGCAATTAACAATCAATTGTAATCAAGATATCCGGGGAAAATTACTAAGTTAATGGCTTAGAAATCCCAAGTTAAATAAGAGAAATAATTGAGCAGTGTGGGGGGAGAGTGCACGCTGCATTCCCACAGCCGTTGGGCGCACTCGACTGGCCACGTTACCCCTCTCTCACAGAAGACTATCTTGAAATGTACTGCATTTCCTATTTTGTCGTATTTCCCCAATGTAAGTACGTGTTTCAGTATTGAGTGAGATATGCCAGAGCCCATTCCCATCCCATCCTGTCCCATCATTCACCATTTTCCCAACCCTTTCTCGCAATCCATTCCCTAATCTGCAAAGATAGGCAGCGCATCCGGGGGCGTGCCAACGTTTGTCATTCTGGACTGATGTTGGTACGTATCGCGGATGTCTATGAACGACAGTATCCACTTACCATCAGGTGGCCTAGATGCTCGTCTGCCACCTTTTTTCTATAAAAAAAATAGCAGAAAGCACTGAATGGATAGCAAATCTATGGAAGCAAATTTAAAGGTGGGTAAAGTTCAGATTCTCCGGTGGCAATAGAGAAATAAAGTCCCGAAAGAATCTAAAGTTGCGCGTCGACTTGATAATGACATTCTTAGTAACTTTGAATTATTTACTTTATTTATTCAAAAGTAGGTAGTTTTGTTGATCATGATTTGCAATTCCTTTAGTATTTTTTTGTTGCTCGTTTAAATATAAGCTCTTAGAAAGAGATCACTTTACTGTGTTAATGACATCACTAATAGAGTAATATCATTATAACCTAGCATGAGTGTTGACGGCGCTTTAATGTTTTGTCCATCTTTTTGAACGCGGCCTGTTAGTCCATGACCGACAACGACTGACAGCTGTCACCGGGAGAACTATGCAATTACACCCTCCCTACGCGCCGCGCCACAGCAACAAAAAAATCGGTTACCATCAACAGGTTCTTGAGAAACCCCAGTGCAAATCTCTAAGTAACCCAGTGTTAATCGGGTCGCGACTTTAGTGATAAATTCGCAAAAACAACGTCAACGTCAATTCCGGCTGTGTTGGATGTGCTGCGCCTGGAGCCTCCCGGGTACATACCAGACAATTTACTATAACCAATCATTTCATATCGGTTATTTTCCCTCCAAATTATTTCACATCGCGCATGGCGACCACATTTAGCCGTCATTTCGAACCGGAAGGAATGGTTTCGACATAGACATATTTACATTAGTAATTTGGGCAATTTTTTCCCGAATAATTTTGCACCCCGTCACTCCGCAGGTTCTTCGTCCCGAATCCATATTCCCGGTGCGGATGCGGGATGAAAACGGGATGAATGCTGCATCCATTTAGTGGATTTCATCCGCGAGTAACAGGGGTAGCGATGAGTACCTCTGTCAAATGTTCTCAAGCTCATATCTACGTAATTTTGTTTTTATACTTTTTTTTTTATAGAAAGTAGACTTATAACAAAGAATTAAGGTACGATTCCGAACACGTCCGCAGACCGTAAACGGCAGTGCCAAACCGTATGCGACAATACTGGTTTCTATAGTTTTCTATGAAACGTATTCGGAACGGGGTGGCAGGCGACAGTGACGCTGCGTTCCGAATACGGTTCATAGAAACCAGTATTGTTGCATGCGGTTTGCTGCTGTCGTTTGTAGTCTGCGGCAGGCCTGGCTCACTCCGCACTTTAGGTACGAAAATATACAGCCGCAGGCCCCTGCGCAGGGGTTTATTTCAGTCGGTTTCCGCGAGCTCTTTGTAACGCTCGCGTAAATAAAGGGGTTTAAAAACTACCATTATATTGTGTAAGTAGCTATAATACGAGTACGTTTTATTTAATTATATATTGTAGAACAAATTTAAAATTGTGTTTTAAAATGAATAAAACTATGTACTACAATTAGTCATATTATAATTATGAATGACAACCTTTGCGATTCACGGACGGAGTGTCATTGCGTGTGTGACCGTCAGCGGTTCAGTGTAATATCGCCTTTCTCCGATGTGCGTAGAATTCAAGTTGGCTCGCGGTGAACGAAATTTTATTTTGTAGGTATGCTTTTATAGGTTTTATGGAGCGTTCTTGGGGAGTGAGTCTTCTGTACTTGTACTATTAGTTATTCTGTGTCTGCTATCTTCGGTCAAGTTCGGAATTGTACCTTAAGTGCCAAAAGGCAAATATCTTTGACGAAGTAAGAATATAAATAGAAATTCATCTTCTTACTATGAAGCGCGTAATGTATGTCATTTTAAAGTTAAGTTACGCTGAATGAACATGGGTAAAATAGAAGAAATCAATGTTTGCCACAAATTCTGTAGTTTGTGTTATGGAGGCTAGTAAGATGAAATAGTGTGTAGCTATTTTCATCAAAACTCTTCGAGCACAATACGGCGTAATGTTCAAGGGAGCTGAGTAGAATTGCGCCATCGCGCTGGCAGTCACCATCGAAGCCGCCTCCTTTGAAATAAATTAGTCTTACAATTTAGTAAGCTACTGCAATAATTATCCTAAAATTGACTAACAGAAGTACAGAAACTACTCGTACATTTCTGAAGAAATCACAAATTAATTAGGAAACTTCGCAAAACTAACGCTAAACAATATCTCGTGGACGTGTTCGTCATTAACTCTCAGAGGGAGGGAAATCCCCACCCCCCAGCGATGGTTGCCAACAGCATCCGGGTTGAGAGTCGTTCAACGGCTGACAATTAGGTCGGCCGAGTGGCCATCTACGTCGGTCTCTGTAGACTTAGTTCATTGGTGTTGTATTGATTTGTATCTCGAGTTGCTTGTGGCAACTTGACTGACATAGCAGAAAGGGGTCGTTGAAGATTAAACTATAGATAATGACGCGACAAAGAGTGCAGATAAAGTTCTGAACTAGAGGTGCCAGTTATTGTGTATAGTATGTATTGTAAAGTATGCCGTATAACATCTTTCAAGGACACAAGACCAAGAAAAATATAGTGAAATTACCTAAAATACTTGTGAATGATGGCTGGAGTTAACTAGAGGCAAAGAAGCTTGACAGGAAATGCGAGATTAGCGAGAAATAAGAAAGGCGTTTAAACAGTTGAATATACGCTTATGTTACTAAAAAGTTAAATGTAACGGTCTATTGAGCGAAAGGTTCCGGTACTATTGTTGGTGCTCATTGGGTTAGGAATCTTAGTTTGAGACCAAGCATTGTGATGAATCGTTCTAAAAAATTAAGAACTGTACAGCATATAGTCGTAAAGTGCTTCTTACTACCTCGAAAAGTACGCTACCATACAAATTGAATCAATATGTGTGATCACCGCAATTAAGCACATCTTGAAAGTTATTTCAGAAGGATTTCAAACTGATAGTCCATTTTTTAGAGTTAAATAAACAAGTTTTGTTAATAATTTTCCAAATTGTTTGAGTAACCGTGTTTAAACTGAAATCACGAACTTTGTAGACGACTCAAAAATAATATCACCCTTTTTGTACTCCAAGTTCCTTCGTAAGTCTTGACGTCATTCCCTAGAATTCCCCTAATTACCCAATCTGTAACGACGTTACCGCTAACATCGATTGTTACCCACTAGGCGTAATTACATTACCCGAATTCAAAGCGAACGCTTTCTGTAAAATCGATTCATCAATCGTCGATTACTAAACAAGCGGGCACGTATCGATTAATCGTTCACCGATCGGCACTTCTAATCAAGATTGTTTAGAGGCTGGTGCCAAGTTTACCTGGAACAAGGGGGCGACACACTCGCGGACTTCTCATTTAGATTGATTGAGGAGGTCTCGAAGGCGTCTTGACTATTCTTAGGAATTGGATTTCCTTTAGGATCGAAATTCATTGAAGTCACAACATATTACTAAATGAATAAACTAGTCGGGGATTTATTGCACCTTCTAATATTATCTCGGTTACCGGTAATATAATCATTAGTCCAGTTGAAACTACGTATTCTACGTGTTTCTAAATCATATGAATACTGGCGCTAACACCAGACACTTCGGGGCGATGCGAGTGCACAGACTGCGGTAAAGTAATTACCATCAGGTGGGTTGTTAAACTTCTATAAAGAATCATTGGCATTGCCTGGGATTGTGTGTCTTAAAAACTACGAGTGACATACGCTGAAGAATAATAGGTATGTAGAAGAAGCAAAAAGGGTGGTAGCATCAGATCTATGCTACCTATTCGTAAAAAGAATGCTTGGCCCCCATTGCACAAACTATCTATAAGCACTTTTCACATTTGTATACTCGATCGTACTTACAACAGTTTATACAACAACATATCTGAAGCATAAACATTTTAGTTTTCCACTAAACATTTTATAGCACAAACTATGTGTACAAAAACTATGAGTCGAGAGGCGTTCCTGAAGCATTTAGATAAATACGTCCGAATAACTCGAATAAGGTGTGATGTAGTGATGGTTTGCGTGACTGTACCGCCTTTATCATGGACACACCTGGCTTTTCGCAGTCTACTACCATTAGAATCCGAATTGATGTTATGATGGTACTAGTATATCATCCAGAGAGGTTTATGAGGCAATTGAGAACTTTTATCATAAGTAATTAGTAAGGTATTCTGTTAATATAACTGTTTTTTGACAGGAAATCTGTTAATAATTAGTTTTCATTGCTAGATGGAACGGTTTGGAGGTCTATGCGTTTACATATTCATCAACCGGAGAAGATAATAGTATTGCCACGTGTCAACAGTTACCACCTGTAGACGGGAGAGAATTGCAACGACAGCCTTATAATTGTTTTAAATAAACATGGTTAAATTTAATAAATTCGAAAATCATATTGTAATCGCAAATCAAACATGAAATTATTCTTTATAAACATATCTATAGTTAACAAATTTTAGACACTATTTAGCAAATGTGAGTAATCTCACGGGAAGAAGATAAAGTCTGTATCATTATCGTACACTACGGCGGTACATCAATCGACACCCCCGTATACAGTTTCGGTTTGGCAGCGGAAGGTTCAGACGGTGGTTAGCCATCAATCAAACTACATTACGATTTGTAGGCCCTATCTTTAACCCCTTTGCCTGAATTACGATCGGAAGTATATTTATGGTACACTGTTTCTGACGCTGCAGAATTTAAGCAGGTAAATACGATTGGTATTTACGCACATATCATGTTTTGTATTGGGATGAAGTTATCATTTGTACCGTATCTATCATAATCTCAGCCTGTATCATTACTACCAGCCACTACCGGTGACTTATGTCGTCATTCTTTCACCTTTAGTAACTAAAAATGATAAAGAAAGTATTATTATTACAGACGGTCTAAAAAGTTCAAACTTAATATAAAATAGCGAGTACAGGTAACGTTTTAATAAGAAAGTTGGGTTAAGTAAAACCACTAACATTTCACTATGAAGTATACCTAATATACTTAAAGAATTGTTTCGGTCTCATAAATCCCAAGATTTACCACGAGAAACACTGGAGTCTCTCCTAAAAGTAAAAGTTTTAAATTCTGAGCTTTTATGTCTTAAAGGCTAAATTACAACAACGTTTAAACTTTAAACATGGTAAGCGGTGACTGGCGCATTGTTGCATTATCGACGCGAATCGACGACGTCACGTCCGGGAAGCGGGTTGGCATTCCGGAAGCGGGGAAAGGGCGTAAACCGGGTTTAAATAGAGGTACACCGTTTTAGAATCACGTTTTACTGGAAACTTGAAGAAGAATGACGGGAATTTGTAAAACTATACAGAATTCAGATATTGATTATTTTTCATTCAATTTTTACTAATAGGTATTAGGCAAACTTTTTCAAATGGTCGGTCCTGTCGTACTGTCGCTTGGTCGTTCGTCACTTAACAACCGTGCCGGTTGGTTATATCGCTCTCAACTATGACTACCGTCATTATGAAGGAGGTTCATACGCCTTATACACCGATAATGGACTGCAACAGTCACAAAATCAAGTTAAACTGACCGCGGAGCACGTAGTTACAGTTAATCGTTAGTATACGCACGTGCGGCGCACAGTTCGGATGCATTCGTCACCTATGAACACAAACTGTACTGTACACAACTGCCGGCACAAGTTACGTGTGCGTGACAAGGAAAATAGAGAGATGCTTGACGCGTTGATGGTGTAATTAGGTGTAAGTTAGCTAGGTTATCTTAAACAGGTTTTTATAACTAACTACATGTCGTCTATGTAAAATAAAAGTAATTGTAAGCGGGCGTTATAAATTTAATTGAATTACTTATTTTTGGAGACAGTCATATATATGACATCTGTATGTGATATATGTCATCTTATTACAGTTCTGTTCGTGGTGTATTTTGTAAGCATGCGGTGATCACATCTTAAGCATTTCACTTGAGCTGTATATATACATATATTTATTACCTATATCTCAAGTCAAATGTGAGTTAAATCTCAAGTTGGAAAGTTTTTTCCTAGGCTGAAACTGTGTCCCAGCCGAGCAAAGGCCTCCCTTCTTTCATGCCAGATGGTCCCGCTAGGATGATATTCTCGTATTATATTTTTGATTGAAAATAAATAATCTAGAAAACCAAAAAAAATGTATGGGGTATTACCCCATAAATATCCATCTATACGCATTGGGCCCGCGTGGCGGATTAATCACAAAAACCCGCCGTTATTATCACACACACTAAAGTGTAACGTTGTAAACAGATATCGAGATACATACCTACAGCAGAAAATATAGCGATTCATTATCATTATCTGTTGGTTGAGGATACTCGTGGACGATGTCTCGCGGGACCAGATCTAAAAGTACAGTGAACATCGGAAATTATAAACATCTAAATAATCTATCCCGAACCGTATCTTACAGACAGCTTACCTCCAAAGATAGACTCGCTTAAAAACAGTTATAAGACTCGTTTTAAGAAGAGTTTAAGAAATTTGTTGGGTCCAGAACCTGATAGACCAGCGTTGAATGGAATAGCATTGAGCGTGGGGTGCTGGTAGTGAAGAGTAATGTTATTACCTATACATCATGAAATGATGCAAAGAATTCTAGTATAGTCTAATTAGAAAATGACCAACGAAGTCAATGAGGAGCTCCAAAGAACCGACGGGCATGAGATTGAGCAGAACAGAGACAGCGGCCTCTTCACTTCGAATCGCTGAGTTAATAAATCAATTAATTCATCAGTCTAAAACTTTCTACCACAGGCCGTGCAGGCCTCCCCTCGCCATTATAAGGGGGTTTCCCGTGGGTACCGTAAAGGGAGACTATGGGCTAACAAAATCACTACCACAAGCCCGGAGGAACTTCACCGCGTCTGAAAGTGTACTCGCCAAGCCGCTTGGGCAACGTGGCTTTTTAAAGCCAGTGGCCAGAGCTGTGGATGATAAAAGGCTGGTTACATTAATTATTACGAACGACCCTGTACCATATTATAGTGAAATATACTGAAAAACATTTTTGAAACCGACACCCACTTTTGTATATACTGAACAGCTATTACTTCACTTTCAATTAGCTTCACCCTTTTCCCGAAAACAAAATAAAACAGTAATTTATAAAATGCAATTCACACCTGTAAAGCCACATCACGGCCGCCGTTCCACGCAATTTATCGCCGTATTCACGTAATTAATCGCTAGTCGATTTCGCGGAAATATTGGCTAATTACTCGATACCCATTTTGTGTGTGTGGTTACGATTGGTACCTACCTATCTACACATCCAATAGCGAACGTGTATTATTAAAAATTCTTGAGAAGTACGCACAATCGTCGCAATAGTGCGTGCTGACGTGCAATGGGGATTGGATTCCCGTATCCGTTTACTTGTTCCGATGGAATAGGGAATAAAAGAGGAAATCCAATCTCAGATGCGATGGAATGTCCAATCTCAAATCACCCCTCGTGATTTGCAATTGGACAATGATAGCATCATTATCTAATTTCATATACACATATTGCACATGAGGCACCTATTCTCCATTCTTCAAAATCCCTTTTCCAAATCTTGACTTTAAGTCCCCGAAAATTAGCAGGGTATCTGCGGATGTGTCAATGTTCATAATTTTTGACAGACGTTGGCGCGCTTATCGCAATGTTCACTAGCGAAAGCAATTGTTCATCAGATTTCATAAAAAAAATCCACTTTCCATAAAAAACATGAATGAAGTTGTTACAAGCAAACTTTTTTATACACGGAAAGCGATTTACCACCCGAAGCTTACTATCGAAAGACACGCAATCGTCTACGATCATAATTTAGAATATGATGAAATCATTTAATCAATGAAAAATATGTAAGTACTTTTATATGTACTTATAAAGTATATGTATATACATATTTGTCTGTTATACATCATAATGTACATATACCTACTTATGTAGTATGTGTGTATTTATTTACACATACGCATATGTAGTAGTTTGTGTTCAGTTAAGCAAGGACTTTGCTTTGCACCACCCTCATGCATTTCTATTTAACCAAAGGATGACCGACTGACTGGACTTAATGCCACTAGGCATTAAGTCCGCTCTCTATACAATTTTTGTGCGGTAAAGTTTAAATAACCATATAATACACGACTTGGAGTAATTCTAAGGCGGAAAATCGTCTATTTATCTGTACCTACCTCAGTTTTTATTATGGACTCATTTATTAGATTGCTATGGTTTGAAATTGAAATGAGTCACAAAAATAGGTTCTAATCGAAAATTTTCAAGTGTCTGTATAAACAATTCATTTCATTGTCGCTTGTCGATTCGAATCTTTTGTCGAACTCATCTACGGAAGTTATGGTTGGATTAAACGCAAAAAAGAAAAGTGTGTAGCAAACCTTGAACGGTTTGTCTTATGACAAAAATATTTATTATCAAATTTATTATTATATATCAATTGACGCAATTAAAGTTTTTAGAGAACAAAAGAAATGTGTTAGATCTATGTGCGGAGTAGGACTACACGAGGGTTGAAAACGTTATTTAAACAAAATAACATTTTCCACATCGGGTTTCTACAACCGCACCTCCCGTCACAGAATGCGGATGCGGTCCATCCGCATTTCCTCGATACGGAGGTGTCGCGTACTGTTCGGTCCAAAAATCATTTTATACCGCGTACCAGTAGGCTGTGGAGCGAACTGCCTCAAGAGGTCTTTCCATTAAGCTACGATATGAGGTTCTTTAAGAAAGCTGTGAATAGGTTTTTGCAAGGTCGGTGGCGCACCCGCATGTTGCAGGCGTCCATGGGCGGCGGTAACACTTATCGTCACGTGGGACCCCGCTTGCTCGTCCGCCCACTACTATATATATAATAAAAAAAACATTTTGCCGGATAAGTTAAATAAAATAAAAATAAGTTTAAAGCGTATTCTAAATTATGTCCACACTCCACTATCTTGGTAACATGATTTTTAAATGTTTGAACAAACCTCTGCGCAGCTCCATTTGTCGCCGGATAATAGGCCTGTGTAAAACTTAATCGAACACCAGTTAGTTCACAAAAATCTTTAAATTCTTTACTTGTCCATGTCGTCCCGTTATCCGTGACAAGATGGAGGGGATAACCAAATCTGGAATATAAAGTTTTGAATACAAAAATTGTCTTTGATGTCGTAATATTTGTCATCATATAAGCCTCTGGCCATTTTGAGTAGTTATCTACTATAACGAGAAACATTTTTCCACACAGTGGACCTAGGAAATCTGCATGTAATCTTTCCGATACACCCTTAGGTACAGGCCATGTTGACGAAGAAACCTTATCTGGTTCATTCCTATTTTGTAAACATATTGGACAAGAGTTAGTTATGGCATTTATGTTTTTATCGATCGATGGCCACTAAAAGTAAGATCGGGCAATTTGTTTCATATTATTTGTGCCAAAATGACTTGAATGTAACTTATGTTATGTTTTGTAATGTTTCTGGTATTATTCCACGGAATCCCCATAATAAACAAGTACAACATAACAGTTCTACAACAGTTAACAGTACTACAACATATAATAATAATTTTACAACAATAAATTATTATTATAGCTCATAAAATTTACCCTAAAAATGGCTTAAAACTTTTTTCATACGAATGTTTGTCAATGTCATAAATTTTAATTTTCATTCGTTTTATTGACCTTTGGCATCGGCTGAAATTACCAGCTACTTGATATATGGCACAAAAAATCAGCTCCATCGGAATTAATCCGATGTCTGACGTTTATTTTGACTATAAAGTTCATTTTATTCATTATATAAAGCTCAGCTCTCATTTTACAACACTAGTAACCACGTAATCGATAGAGAATAACACCCCTATAGGAATTTAAATTGTACGTGATCCACCCGCATACGAGTGCAGTCTCGTATTCAGGGCACAGGTTGAGATACGCTGATTAGTGGGTAGCTGGGGACGGTCAATGACTGGCCTGCTCGAGTTTGAATCGTGGTCTGAATACGATTGAAACCTTACTAGCGGTAATATAGAAGGTATAGTTTGATCAGGCTCAGTGTATATGTCGACGCAAAACAGTCAACATCTTTTAGTTTAGATTTTAAGTTTGATTACATAAAGTCTATTTAAGAATGATAATTAATTTTAACCTATTTTATTACCAATGAAATAGGTAAGCTTCATTTTTAACCTAAATCAAATAATTTTTAAAATGAGTTTGTTAACATTTGTATTTACTTCCTTAGAAGTTACGAACATTCAAAAAGTTAACTTTAAATTAATAAGTTTAGCTCAAAATTAATTATAAATCAAATCTTTAATTTACAAAACACATTCACAATTTAATCATTAATAATTCTTTAAATTGATTTTTAATAGTTGCTTTTTGAATGTTCGTTGGAGATTGTTTTGAACGATGAGTGATTAAAACCACGTGTGATTTTATGAAATTATTTGCGTTTATAAGTGTTTAAATAATGTTTTAAAATTATTTCACGAATAACTATAACGAAATATTCGTATTAAAACCATTGTTTAAAAATGATTGTAAAGAAGCAACATGGTGGGAGGCCACCATGTTGTTGGCTCACTTTTCAAGTGGCAGCTGCTGAGAACGGTAGTTTGGTGAGTGCTTTTTGAAATATTGCTATTCGAATTATTTTTACTGTTGTATAGAAAATAAGGGTAGACTTAAGATCTTAGTTGAATCTATAAGTTAAGAAAAGTATTGATTATAAAACGATTGTAACAAAGAGTTTATTTCAAGTGTATAGTTGTTTTATTTCGTTATCTGTTGAATATGAGTGACGCGAATAATGGTGACGTCAGCAATGCTGACGTCACGCTTTCTAAAAACTTGCACGATAATAATTCTCCGTTATATATAATACGCTCAGGATAGTTTGACGTTACGGTACCCACGTAAGTTGTCCTGGTGACTGTAAAAGGCGCGCAAAAGCAACGTTTATTCCTGTCTGCCACACCAAGCCTGTCCCGCCAGTGGGGCAGAACGGAAATGAATGAAAATTTGTATTTATTAGTGGGGCAGAATTAAGTTTCCTCCTCGACGTGTACAGGACGCACTATAAAAATTGATATACATAGCACGTTGATATTTTTTCTAATACAATATTATGAAATAACATTGCATTTTATTATCTGGTAGTATTTTATTGTATAGGGTAAGAGCCTCGAACGTTCGAACATAAACAAACTCCTTTGTACCTCAATATTAACATATTTAATAGATGGGTAGTTACCACCAACAGCAAATACATCGTTGTAAAACAAATCTGTTAATTGTTTTAAAACAGAAAAACATTAGCTTTTTGGGTTCACTGCTCTAGATGTTGACAGAATAACCTATAATTATTTCATTTTTTTTTTTTAATTTTAGTAATTTGTGTCACTTTTTATTTTAGTTTCTTGTAATTACTAGTAACAACTTGAAATACATATTAATTATTTAAAAAATACTAGATGGGGAGCTATGGCTGTATCTGTCGTTATCATTATTACTGACGTCATTAAGACAGTATTGGGGTCATTTTAGTTCACTTCTACGTCCCATATCTTAAACAATTGTCTAATTACTTGTATTTTGATATTACGCATTAATTTCTGGATGATTTTTTCGTAAACCATGTCTCGAAACCTTAAGAAAAGAATTTCTTAAGAATTTTCGTTTATAGCTACCTCGGGTCATCCTTCACTTTTCGGCAACCATCCTTTAATTATCAATATAATAAAATAATCAAATAAATTAAGACAGGTTAAAAATTAGTTAGGTAGTGACTGAATCAAAGAGTAAAAAAATTATGTGGTGGTGACAGGCATAATTACCCAGCAGTGGACAGACTATAATTTTCATTTAATAAAATTTTGATTACATGTTCTAAAAATAGACGAATACCTTTAGGAAACGTCAAAAAAAACTTTATAAGTAGGTATGTATCTTATTATTACACAAGTCGCGTGCCAGGCGCACTTATTCATTGGGCGATGCAGGACGTGGGCTGCCGTATGCCGCTGCCGTGAGTTGAATTACTATTAGCCATTCAGGTGTCATGCTCTCCTGGTACTTTTATTTCTATTAAATAATTTTGACTAAATTTCTAAAAATAAAAGAAGACAAAGTGACAATATTGTTCCACACGATTGATTTCAAAGCATGATTTCATATTTAGACCATAGATATGGGAATAGACTAGATGACAATACGTTCTTATGAAGCAGATTGGAAGGGATTCATTAAAAAGTCAAATTTGATACTTAAGTGCCACACAATAAGAATGTTCCATTTTCAAAACACACGAATTAAAGAATTCGAGATCTAGTGAACATAGAACACTATTAGACTCTAACGTTCCTGCCATAGAGTGCTTCTAAACATATCTAGTACCTATGTATTCTCAAATCGATGATTTTATACGGAAACCAGTTTGGAAATTTGGAACAGATTTACAAACCTTCTTAAACGTTAATACCTTATATTTGGAGAAAATACCTAAAGTTAATAATAAAATAAATCACACTATTATTATATCACAAATCAAGATATCAATATATCAAAGCACAATTTAATATAGTGTGTAAGTAAGTTAAGTTTTAAGTCTAATTGACATCTGTGACGACAGCATGATCGATTTTTTAGCAATAAATTAAGTTGTAAATAAGCTAGTGGTTAAAAGTACATGAAACAAAGAAAGTAAATAAAATGAGAAAATGGAGACGTAATTATGACTATTATTCCCCATATCGTGGGTGTAGGGACACAAACTGCCCACATTACGAACTGTACATTTGTTTTTAGACAGAAGTTATCCAACTGGACTTGATCAGATACACATATGTTTAAATCACGTTCCTTTATAAGTACATTCTTTATGAGCATTATAAAAACTGAGCACGACTTTATGTCATCTCTTTATGTCCATATCTGAAGATAAAAGTGTTGTAGCGGAAGTACGTGAAGAGAATCGCAAACGTGCGCCGCATTCACCTTTGTAACGATAACATTGTGGTAACGATTGAACATCGAACGTGGCTCTGATCGTGTAGGTTAAAAAGCGACAAAATTATCACGAATGACTTCAACCTACGACGCCCACTGCAAGGCACAGGCCTCCCTTTGAATCGAGGAGATGTTTTGAGCCATAATTCAACAGGCGGATTCATTGGCATGTTGGCATGTGTCGAAGATGTTCATAGGAGACAATACGCGTTCATCTGCAAACTTTTTTTCTTTCTTTATTTTTATAAGGGATTGATCAGAAAGATAATGCCACCCTCATAGTTACAAATCCAAACAGCTATCTCTCTAAATGATCCACCACCTTCTGTCTTGCACACGTCCAGCAGTGGATACGGAAAGGGTTGGTGCGATTATTTTCAAAGTATGCAGATGAAGAAGTTTTCATACAATAATCGTATAACGAATGTTCCTTTTCTTTCAAAATGAAGAATTGCTAACAGTAACATTATTTATCGCAATTTCCTCTAGCAAGTCTCGTCTGACACATCATCAATGTCATCAATAAACGATTACGCCATCCCTGGCATATTGCTGTCATCAAGATACTTTGCCACCGATCGTCAGACTCGAAGATCGCCGGCCGATAAAGAAATGGGTTCAACGAATTGTAAAACCGTGCACCGTGACGTCTGATGGAGGCCCTTTGTCATGGTTTTTGCTGGCACTTTAAGGTTTTTTACTTAAGAGAAAGTCTGGATACGGTTTCGACATTTCTTTTAAAATTTCTTTAACAAAATTGTCTCGACAAACGTGTATCTCTCTAAAATCCATCTTCAAAAAGGTACAAAATATTACTGTCCATTACGACGCGATGGAAGATATTTTCTATTACGTTATCGGAAATTACCTATATCTACCTCAATAAGTATTTTTTTATAGAAAGAAGATGTCAGATGCGCAGACTCCTGATGGTAAGTAATTGATTACTGTCGCCCATACGTATCAGTCAATCTACAACCACATATTTAGCTAATCTCTCGCCAAGCATGACCTGTACTGACATGTCCATGAATATCGCAGCTTACACTTGGAATACAAGGACTTTGGAGAGAAAAGACAGGACGACAAAAGGTTGAGAAGAGTGGGAAGTGGAAAGAAGCTTCCAGTCAAGACGTCAGTTGTGTAAAAGAGGCAGCTCTTTTACACAATGTATTACTTAACAGTTTACGTAAACCGCGCGAAAATGTAATATCAAGTTACAAACTCGCATTTAAACTCGTATAACCTTAGTGGAAGTTCAACAGCGAAGTACAGTCGATCGACTAACAAGCATTAATGCCATACCGAAGCGTGGAGGAACTGTTGTAACTAGTTCGATGCAGCACATTTAATTGATTGCTTCCTTGTTGCTGCTGCGTTTAGGCAGTGTTTAGTTTCTAGGCAAGTTCAAATTATATTTTTTTATAGAAAGAAGGCGGCGGACGAGCTGACAGTGCACGTGGTGCTAAGTGGATACTGTCGTCCGTGGACACCCGCGATACATGACAACGTCAGTCCAGAGTGATAAACGTTGGCACACCCCCAGATGCGCTGCCTGCCTTTGGAATTTATGAATGGATTTGGAGAGAGGGTTAACAAAATGGGGGAAGGATAAGATGGGAATGGGCTCTGGCATATCTCACACACGGAAATCGAAACACGCTCGTACATTGGAGAAATAGGATAAAGTGGTAAAATGCAGTACATTTTGGGGTAGTCTTCTGTGAGTGCGAGGTAACTTGGTCAGTCAAGTGGGCCCAGTGCATTAGATTGCAGCTAGTAGCCTCATAAAGGGGGAGGCTTAACCTCCAAATTATGTAAACTGGTGTAATAGGACTTTCATATATCTTTTTGCAGCTACCTTGTGTTATTATTATTAATATTTTCAACTAAACTAGAATGAATTCCGATATAATGAATCGTTCTTCAAGTGTAACCAAATGATCCCCGATAGTAGTATTTTTATTAATATTTTCTTTTTGGACTTCCATGTAAATCAAGTGAATTGGAATGGCAAGTGACAGCAACACTTGTCAATTCAACCAACCACTTGCAAGTCTAAACGCGGCTTCAACAAGTAGCCGCAAACCCGAAACGTGTAATTTGAATTGTACAGTTACCGACGGGAATGTTACTATTATTGAACGTTGAAATTGTTCAACATTTAGGATGTTGTCTTTTAAGTGAACGAATGTAAAAAAACATGTACCGTAGTGGAGATTTTTGATTTAGTTGGATGCTAAGGGCAATTTTTGTGTGCTGGAATGAGAATCCGAGAGCATGCATCAAGCAAAAAGCAGAGCTTACAATTTAACTAATATTTATCTACGCTAAACCTACGCTAGCGTAGGCGATCGTTAATGTTGTTTGTGATCCTCACAGTTTCCAATTAATTAAAAACACTTTTTATATAAAACCAATGCACACCATTCTTAGAGTGGGTTCAACCGTGCTGATATTTATTGATTCGGGTACACGGCGTGCAGGACTATCATAAAATTCCTAAAATAAACTTTCCTAAAATTCTTAATCGTTGAAATTGAACGTTATAATATATCTCAATAAATTTGACATCCTATACAAAAATATCAGGATCAAAATATAATTTCAGGGGGATTTTTGTGGAAATTTTAGTTCTCTGCAATGAGTACCCACCCTAATTAATATAAATTCATATGTTAGTTTACAATCAGAAAAATATTTTTTCGACATTGTGGTAAAGTATTAAAATGGTAAACACGAGTAGGTAGGTTTAAACAATTAAAGGTTATCTTTCTTTAAACATGATTAAAATCAGCATGAATATAGAAAGGACTTTATATTTGAGTATGACTAAAGTTAAATGTTCTATCTCAGTACAAGGGTTATTATGGATTAAAATTGATTACTGTTGTCATGTGCGGTAGGCAGAGATTGATGAAGAATGTGAATTGTAATTGGATTGTGTGGTGTAGGCTTAACCGATTTGTGGGCACGCGATCTCATTGCGCCGGTACGACGGTAAGCTAACTTGATACAAACAAACATGCGACACATACGCAGCGGAAGATTCTTGTAAATTTATTGGATAATCGAAAGTACGCACGATTATAATGTTTCTTTGCGTTCGAAAACGAGTTATTAAGATGATCTTAAAGTTAATTTCCGTTATTATAACTGAATGCATAGGTTTGTTCTACAACGGTAAGTTTGCTGTTGGCGCTACATAACCGCTTATAAAATAAGTTTATAATGAGCTCCAAAGGAGTTTGTATTTGTGCTCGATTGGTCGTTACTTTAGGTACGATACTCATTCACAAGTGAAACAATTGCAAGGGACGGTTAAAAAGTTTCGACTATTGTTTGATTACGCTGCAACGCGATGTCGTAGACTGATTACCGATTTCAACAAAATTAAATGGTATAGCGTATATATGTAGCAGCTGTAGCGTGGGATATGTGAACTCAATTTTAAAGCAAATTGGGGGTAGTAACTTGAGGAGAAGAGCGGAGACTGGGTGACTTAACCACTTGACTTGGTGATATATTGAGGGGGAGAGTGCACGCTGCAATCCAACAGCCGCTGGGCGCACTCGACTGGCCACGTTACTCCTCTCTCACAGAAGACTACCTTGAAATGTACTGCATTTCCCACTTAATCTTATTTCCCTAATGTACGTACGTGTTTCGGTAGTGAGTGAGATGTGCCAGAGCCCATTCCCATCCTATCCCTCCCTATTTCTCCAAATCCAGTCCTATATCCAAAGGTAGGCAGCACATCCGGGGGCGTTGTCATTTTGGACTAATGTTGGCATGCATCACAGATGTCTATGAGCTACAGTATCCACTTACCATCAGGTGGACTGTATGCTCGTCTGCCACCTTCGTCCATAAAAAAAATATTAGTTGTGAGATAAAATGACTAAAAACATATTTAATTTTGGTTTAACTAATTTCTCTTTATAGGACTATGATAATATTGTATAGGACTATGTTTTGGATTTTTTAATTGAGCCCTGTGTAAGCAAATTGGAGGGCAGCAACCGTGTAACTCAGGTAATAAATGAATAATTTGCAAATAACGTTTGCCACTGTACCGTTATTACCTCTACTGTGGTATTGCATTGGGCAGTCGTATGCTTATGCATATACCACTTTGATAGTCTAATGGAACTTGTAGGTCTGCTGAGAGGGTTAGATAAAACTGTGTCACGCTGTAGGGCATGCAACACATATAGATCTAAAATAGTTATAGACCGAACCATCGACTTTGTATGGGATTATGACTTTTATTATGTCATTATTAATAAAACACCATAGCGATTTTAGTGGAATGTTAAGACGTCGCGTGTTATGGCTAACCAAGTGCTTGCACTATTAATAAGGCTCACCCATAATACGGCGGGCCTGCACCGCAGCGCATAACATTGCATAAATCCTGCCGCTGAATCATTTACATACATTTCGTTTATTATACTATCGCACACTTGAGGCGGGCCGCATCGCGCCGCAGGGTAACGCACTGCTGGATCGCTTTCCAGTCATATTTTTTTCTGCGGCGATGTCATACGCTGCGACGCGGCCCGCCTCTATGTGCGATGGTCCGACGCAGTTAACGGACGTAATTCGAGAGTTATTCGCTGTGCGACGACGTGAACAATTGAATGTCAACAGCTAACTGACTAAAATTAATGCGTTGAGCTGCGGCGCGCCGCAATTTTGCAGTGCAACGCGATGCGGCTGTAATGTACAGTTTTACACGAGCCTTTACTACCCACAAGCAAATATGCAGTGCCACGATAAACTCCACACAGTTTAATTTGTAAATGTTAAATAAAAAAAATAGCATGTAATAGGTTGTTAAACTTTTAGCAAACAAATAATTATTATCAGATAATTATGAATGTCCTACTGATCTTTGTTATTATCTGTGTTTGCAGTTTCCAAAATCTTCAATGTCTATTGGAAGAGGTTTCGGAACTCTTAGCCCCATAGCAACGCGGGACGAATACATTATACCACATACATCTCTTCCTCGGAACGCAGATGATATTTGATGAAGTTGTAATCCGTTTATAATCGACACAAGAACGAGACCTCGGTTAATGCGTGTCACGCGCAAAGCTGGGGCAAGGCTCAGGCAAATTGAATTATGTGACACATACGAGGAAAGTTTTTCCTCTGTGACAGTGACATAAAAATATATTAATAAATTAAGTTTGGTCATTAATTTTTACGACCTATTACAATTTAAGTTATAATGAATTATTGCACCATTTATCAGCTATTTCGCCAATACAAAAATGGGTTTAATTTATATACATTTTTCGAAGGTATTAAAATTTCTAATGGCATATTCCTCTTGAAAATAACAAATAAATAGATAGAAGGGAGAATACCATTGGTAGGCCCCTGAGTTTACGACGGAGTATAGTAAGTAGGGTGTAATTTAAATTCGAATCATATTTTAAAGAAAATCTATAAGAAAGACTTTCGTAATTTGATTGTGCGGTTAAGATTTCATTAATTTCTTTAGTAATTGTATCGATTTAATCGACACTGGTCAAAAATATGTGATTGTCGTAATTTTGAATACAGATAATAAAGATTTTTACGAAGGAGTACAGTGGGGTAACTATTATATAAATTCGAAGCATATTTTAAGGGAATCTGTAGGAAACACAATATAGTTGTAGGAATAATATACCATTAATTCTGTTAGTAATTGTATTGACACAGATTATAAAGTCCACGATTTTTTTACATAATAAAAACACGATTTTTTTGTGTAAAATAAAAGAAAAAATATTACAATTAAAAAAAAATATGATTTTTATCATCAATCCCGGTTAATAGAATTGTTTCATTAAATTGTGAAAATTTCGTCAAAATCTATTCAGTTTTTACTATGGAGTGTTGCCTAAAGATAAAAAAATTGTTTTTGAATCAAAAAAGAGTAAAGCTTTATAATTTTTGCAGTAGTTTACATTGCCCAATGGGTATATTATAAGCAAAAATGAAGAAATACGCCTAATTAAAGAAACGATGAAACAATGCAATGAAACATCACTACAAAATTCATTACCAATGAATCGCAAAAAAATCGAACCGCTTAGCAGAAGAACCGAATTAATGTTATAAAAGCTCGACCTCGAATCGAGTGGAAAATCGATACTAAAGTGGCGTGGCGAGAATTGAATTCAGGCTGAAACGTGTCGGAATCGAAAACATCTATGTTACGACAATCAACATAGAAAAAGAGCTAAAGAAAATCTGGATGTGGCTTTTAAACAGTAATTTTAAGAGTTTTTAAGAGTTATAGTGGCAATGAAAATTTGACAAAAATTGCTAGATCAATAAGTTGTAATTTAACTGCTGGGTTTCTGGACTCAAATCACAACCGTTCAGTTTCCACGTAGGTACGGATTTTTAAGGTTTTTAAGTTTTTTTTTTAAACTTTAAAAAGTAAAAAATCACAAGTAGATAATTACAGTGTTTTCTCGGACGTTTGTTTAATTTCAAAACCATATACCATTAAAAAAACTGCTTTTGCATCCTCTGCGAAGTTATGGCAAAAAAATTTGTCTTCAACGTCATGCGATAATCTCGCCTAGGTTCGCAAAAAAAGTATTTTTTTGCGAACATGGACATTTTAAATATTCAGATGGATAGAGCGGAAAAACTGTATTAATAACTCATTTTTAACAAAATGGCTTTCATGCCAATCGAATCTCAAAGTGTCGATTTAATTATTACAAACCTAATTTAATTTCCCTGTTTACAACATTAATATGATTTCTACGAATCAACATATTTGTAGCATTAATTTTCAGTTAAATATTTACGAACTTAACAATAAATCAAACTTTAGTCGCCGCTTTAGTTAAATATTAACAGAATTCGAGTGATACATAGTCTGCATCGGTATTAATTCTTCGAAGTCAATTAACATCAGAATAATTAAATTTATGATTATATGACTAATAATCATATACTATGGTTGGAAATATTTGCATAAACATATGAATAAACTCTTGTGCCGCAAGAAATATACAATACAATGAAATTGTGATCTCATTGCTTGTTGGTAGAAATATCCTAAAGATATAAGTACACATTTTGTACGGGATCGGCATTGGAGCCTTCTAAAATTCGTCGTGTTAAAAGATCTTTTGTCAACTAAAATATAAACCATATCATTTATCGTCTAGTTTATTAACCAAAAAAAAAACGAACATAATATATGATATATTAAATACGTCTTCTCTATTATAATATGTACTTATTATACTCATTAAGTGTGAACAATAAAGTAAAATAAACAATTCCCGGCTTTTTCAAATTCAAACGTTTTTATTTACATACTAGCTTCCATCCGCAGTTTCGCTCGCGTGGACTAAGCAGCTGTAAAAGATTTTTAACACCTGTAAAAGCACCGACATGATTGATTTCACGGATGAAAATTCATCCAGTAGTTTTTGAGTAATTCTATTGTCATTTTTTTTATTTTCCTCTATAATCCAACTTCCTTGTGTCATATGAAGATGACACATATATCAGATTTCCTTATGGATACTTAGCTATAGATTAGTGAAAACCCGATCAAAATCCATTGAGTAGTTTTTATGTGATGCTCAAGCAAACAGACATACAGATAAAAATTTAAAAGCTACGGTTTAGGGTTCTGTAGCTTCTAAAGAGACATCCCAATTCTTTTTCAAAATTAAGTCAGTGTTAAAATGAATGAATAATGAAGGATTAAACAGTGTCTTGTTTTGTTCCGTTGAAGGCATGCAAGTGTGTTAAAGTAAGACAGATAATGTTATGTAATCGTATGTATACTTCCTTAGGAAAAGCGCACCTATTGAATACTTGAGACTGCACGTAGAACGGCTACACCTAATCGAAGACGAAGATACGTTTGTAAAGGTGTAGGTCTACCGTCTAACTAGGCTTACAGCAACCTAAGTCTAGGCGATTACCACCGATTAGATGTAGTCATTTAGATTTAGGAGTAGCCGCCCTTTGATCTTAGTGTAGCAGATTTTTAAATTCTTATTCTGCAGGCATTTCCCACAAACTTAAGTTTTTAATAACAATTTAAGGGTGCGTACATACCACGAGTGCGTGTCGCACCCGTCTTTCCGCCGCGGCGTATGGCTCCCTATTATGCTGCAGGTGGCGACCTGAAACAATTGAAAATAAAATGAATGACCAGATTCTTACAGCGGGCTCAGTACAATACAAGCTTAAAATGACACAAAGATAATATTAGAATGATCCGCGCTCGGAGTATCCTTAAGGGACAGAATACGGTACGAAATCATTCGCTAACGCGCTAAGGTCGTCGATATAGGAAAATTAGTAATACAGATGAAATGGTAATACGCAAAACATATAGATATTATGTTGTTTACGAGATGGTAGGTGAAACAAGATTTGACCATTCCGTACAGGAAGAAATGTGAGTAGACCACAAACACAATGGTCATAGGATATAGCAACATAGTAGAATCGTCAGGCCTAGAGAGACTGGAAAACATTCGAGGTGGAGAAAGCATATATCCAACAGTAGACAAAGAGATACGTCAAAAAGATTAGGAATAAAAATAAACTTAAAATAAAGATATGGTTCCCGAAAAAGGGATAATTCAGCTATGTTAATAAAACATTGAATGTTAAATGAAAAATGTTCTTATGACAAATACTAATGCAACTAAACGTCATAGATTACACTTAACTGTCATAACATACTATCAGCTTATATCTCTTCACTGCTGGATATAGACCTATCCGAAAGTTCGCGAATACACAAACCCACTTACCACACGTTCAGTATCTTTAGTATATCAAAATGTGTCCCCACAGCTGGGCAAATGCCTCCACATTTATTCCCTGGACAATGCGAATTTTAGTCACTCGGCTACATACACTTAAGACACTCGTACAATTAATTTAATTATTAAATATGTACATATACAAATACTGAATCAAAAACAAGCAATCCGTAAGGAAATACTTTGATAATGGCGTAAAACGGGTGTTTAAAACACCATGATTTAAATTTTATATGAAGACTTTAAGAACAAACAGAACCGTGACAATATTTGTACATTATAACATTATCAGTAATGTCACATACGCGGAAACATACGTGTTTGTGAGCTACAATGTCGCAACTATATAGTGTGAACAAATAGGCATTAAAATGTAGCAATTTTAAGTACACTGAAGGCCACAATTAAGACACTGCTATGTTTATTTTAGTTAAATAAATTAGGTAGGAAAATATAGGTGTTTCTATGTCAGTAACGATTTTAGTACTTAATCTCTGTAAACGAGAAAAAAAGACCGAAGGACGAATAAGTACTATTTTTTGTACAAAATAAACAGTTTATTGTATGCACGCATACAATAAACTGCTTATTCAGTTTATCTGTCATATGTATGTGTATTTACATAAAAAGTAATTTGAAAAAATATTTAAAAAGATTTTACTGTACATTTAGGTGGATTACTGTACTGTTACTTTAAGGTACATTTTCACAATATTTAAGATCACACACAAGGTTAGGTTAGGTTAGGTCACATATTGTTAATTACCAATTGTTAATGAACATAACATAAAGGTGGTACATAAAAATTTACCATGTTGTATACAATAAAGTATAATCTCACTTTTATTCCTGATTATACGCAGACTGACCAAATTGACGCATGCGTAAAGTCAAGATGAATAAACATACTCGAAATTCACATCAGCACACGAACGAAACGTAAATATTTGTGAACGATCCTTAAGACCTGTGCCTTAATTAAAGTCTTTTTTACCCTGAGGCATAGGGCCTACATATTAAAGTTGTTACATCGAGATAGGATCTATCAAGGGGTCGTTTGACCCTGCCGAGGTCAAGTGGAGTCTAGTTAGGTGGGTTAATTTGGTAGATATTGAGAGTAATAAAACATTGAATTTCTATTATGGTGAATTTTATTTCCTATATTCATAAATAAAATTTTAATTTTTCTTTTCAAAATTATTGATAGCTTTGAAAAAAATATATACTTCAAGTATTTGTTGTAGTCGTCAAACTTTCTAATTGGGTTTTCTCAAAATCATGATGGCTTCCAAAGGGTAATAGTATTTTTATGATGATTGATGACTCATATTTTTATGTAAAGTTGTAAGGTGACCTCTGTTCAGAGTTCAGTCATTGTACAAACCAGACAAAGTTAATTAATACAAATAAAACTTAAAACTGGAATAAACATCTTGGCAAAAGATCATTGGCATTAAAGGAATGCAAAGTATGATTTAATACCATTTGCATCTCAAACATGGGCTAATAAAAGTGCTGAATAAAAGGTTTCCATTGCCAAAAGTACTCGTAACTTGAATACCCCACAGCACATCCAGCGTAACACTCGTATAATTCTTATTACGTTCAACTGAGAGGCTAAAATGGAATGAAAAATATTACTCTTCATATGGTGTCGACTGAACATAAATATAAATAAGTGGGTTCATAACCCCGTTGGGAAGTAATCGGCTTTGAAATGGTTCCTTATGCTAAGATTGTGCCAAATGCACAGAAGAACAATTGGTTGGGCTGTGCTGCGTTAAAAATGATATAAAACATCAAAATGTCATACTAACAGTCTTATGGGTGGCAGATAAAAGTCGGTAAATAAGTATACTAAAACCTATTGATCCATGCAGACGAAATCGTTGAACGCAACGCCAAAAGATTGCAGATGTGTAAACGTTGTGAGTTACTTAAATAGTAATACAATCTTCTGTTAAATTACAAATTCTTATTTGGAATTATGTGAACAACGAGACAGTGCCTCATGAAACTGAACAACTCTTTATTCCTACACCAGTGCTTGAAATGAAGGAAGAAAAGTCCATGATGCGCCGTCACCGGGATGGTGATGTCCACTAAAAACACTAGCCTGCGTCCGGGCCATTTTTTATGCCCCTTCGTCAAACTGCTCGAGGTTCTTTCGGCCTCACGGGAATTGTAGACGATCGAAATCTGAAATGTATAGCGGCCATGTTGGAAAATGGCGGAGTCGAAAAACCGACCCGATATTCTTAATCGTGGACTTAATCGACCCCCGGATGCCAATGTTAAACCGGATCGAACAAACTTGAAATAAAGGTTACATATTCCTTTTAAAGGTTATTTATGATATTCCAATCAACGAGCCCATGTTGAAACCAAAACCAACGAGCTAAGGAAATGATTCACACCAATGATAATTCCGAACGGGACCGTGACATATTGTGATGACTTCATTGTTACATGTGAGGATTTAAAAATAAATAGTAGAACGTGGACATATCGAGGAAAATATAGAGAGGATAGATTTGACGTGATGGATAGGAACAGGTTAATCGAAACGCGAATACAAAAACAGTTGTACGTACAGAAGACATCCTTGATATGATAATAAGTAGTGACGTCTGTAATTCTTGTTGCGTGGTCATAAAGGTGGAAATGGAACGAAAATGTACTGTGTCTGGATTGTAGATTTGTGTGATGAGGATTACTGATTAGTAAGATCTCCTATCTCCTTTGGATACTTGAAACTGATACAACCAGTAAGGAACTGGAACTTTACAAATCATGAGTTATTCTTATTACTAAAGTTGATTTCATAGTTACCTAAAAAGTTGAGGTCTTAAGTTTTTTTTATATAGTTTTTTAATGCTAATCATTATTAGATAATTATCAACGGTCCCCAAATTAGGCAAGACCTGTTTTTGGGGGCCATAAGTTACCAGGACATATTCGGAAATTGTTTATGAGATATTGTGCCAACAGCCTGTGCTTCGAGCCTTTCTCAAGGCCTGATACCACACAGCATCTTTAATTTGTCACACTCGCAGATGGAAAATCATAACAGAGGTCTCCTTTTTTGTTTATTAAGCAGCACAGAGATCTGTACTTGGATAACGGCTTCTTATTACAGACGGTCACGAAATGATCTTTCGCTTGCGTTCAATCACTATAGACAACTTCTATCACATTGTTCGTTTACCTCATTAGTGGACACTACATCTTGTCTTACAAATAATATGTCAACAGCAATTAATTAATAAGTAATTAACTAATTACAGGCTGCAGACCAAGTTCACGTGGACACGTAATGTTGATAATAAGGGCCCAAGGGTTTGGTATAACGCTGACGTCACTTTCAAACGTTTTAAATAGAAGAAATGACAGATAACACACAATTGATGAGCATTACTCGTCTACGAGAATAAAGAACTACCGTTATTTCGTTGTGCAACCACAGTGTGTACAATTTGTGAAACATGCCGCAATTTTAGCAGTTAATGATGTGCCCCGGTCTGTTTTACTGATGCTAGTGTAATAATACGTCATTACTGTTGCTCATCAATTGTTACTTCTTTGAATTATTTGATCAGGGTCTCCATCACTGTAAATTTTGTTTCCTGACCTACATTTTCATCATCTCCTAAAAAAATGTTATAGACGTCATTGCAGCACATTCGGTACACTGCAGAAGAGAATCGAGAGGATACATTCTGAGGGCTATTTGCTTGCACTCGCTGGCTCTAACGTAAGTGAATTTTCTACGCTGTAAACAGGTACATTTATAAAATTTTTGGCTGCTTTTAATCTATTATTTGTATTGAACAATGCATAATAACAATACAAAATAATTATACGTTATATAAGAGCGACTATGATCTTATACGTATCTTATGCGTAGTCCCTATTTCGTAAATAGTAATGATTTAAGTCATTATAATCTTTCTGCTTATTGATTTCCATAGAAATAATCATGCGAAGGAACCACCAACGTCTGGTTCTTTTCTGCTTAATGGAAAATACAAAGTTTTGCTTTCACGGGGAACCAGAATCACTTGGTACTATCCTTGTATATGTAGAAATGTGGCACGAGTGTGTATTATTAAAAATAATACACGAACGAACTGTAATTTTTCCCACTATAAATCTGCAAAGGTAGGCACCGCATCAGGGATATCCTAACGTTAATCATTCCGCACTGATGTTGGCACGTATCGCAGATGTCCATTGGCGACGGTATCCACTTACCATCAGGTAGACCGTTAGCTCGGCTGCCGTCTTCTTTCCATAAATAAATATAAAATTACCTATGCAAACTGACACAAGTCAAACTCGTCATCAAGCCAACACACCGTATGTTACAATACCAACTCAAATGTAGGCGTTTTATCGCTTTACATGTTTTTGTCGGTTGCGCAAATTGCTTATGATTATACCGCCAATGACTGTTGTACCGATGATCGCAAATTCAGCCAGAGAATAAAACAGTCCCCGCTATATATTAATGTGTGACGTTATCTGAGCAAGGGGACCGTATTGTCGGTATAGACTTATTGACTGTGTTTAAGATCGTCCAACCTGAAATTTCGTTGTAACATAGCAAACATCTTCTAACATCTGATTTTTGTTACTTTTTCAGTTAGAAATTTTAAGTTAATCTTAACCAAAATCAATAAGCTATATCGACAATAAGATTCTCTTGTTCAGATAACGTCAAATACATTGATAGGATATAAATCGCAATTTACTAGGTACATATAATGTTTGCAAGATGCATAATACATATATACGAATATATGCCTAGTCTACTGAACAGTATAATTTGATAATGGAAGTATGGATTAACACAAGGTTCAGATATATATTTTTTCTTTATGGAAAAAAAGGTGGCAGGCGAATGTACAGTCCACCTAATGGTAAGTGGATACTATCGTCCATGGACATACGCAATACATGCTAACATCAGTCCAGAATGACAAAAGGATGGCACGCCCCTGGATGCGCTGCCTACCTATGGAGATATAGGAATGGATTTGGAGAATGGGTTGGGAATGGGCTCTTGCATATCTCACTCACTACCGAAACACGTATGTATGGTACTTGTACATTGGGAAAAAAGGATAAAGTGGGAAATTCAGTTCCCGTGCTCCCGCATGAGAGCGGCTGTGGGAATTGCTGTGCACTCTCCCCCAGCAACTAACTATATTAGGAGGTTATTCTTAACCTCAAATGTACTTTTTGGTTGTTCCAAGAAATGTCTGTAAAATAGAAAGAGATACCGACACTCGACATACATGTGTGTATGTATGTATAAAATGTATATGTCTCAGATTCAATAAGTCATGCAATTTTAATATGGGCGATTAACGCTCCATTTAAATAAATGAATAAAAAGAAAAAAATGGACACGTCATAGTTGCTAACCAGTTTCATGGGAGCGGTGATGTCATAGTCAACTCACGACACATTTTGGGCACGATTAGTTGTGTCATGCTAAAATAATTTTAATTCACACACGTTGGAAGTATTAAAGCAATCAGAGTTTACTACGACAATATGTAGTTTTTTGTCTATTAAAAGACTCGAGATTTTGTTTTTACCACTCGGTTTTACGGGTAAAGCCACGTAGTATAGATATATATATATGGGACGTACTCGATACGTCCCAAAAACATAACGCATTTTAGCTTTTACACTACCAGAAATTTACGTAATAGGCAGGCAGGCTATAGTCGACTCCGAAGCACATCGAATACGTTACATCGATACAAAAGAATCGTATCGGGTTCTCGCGTTTGTTTTACTAGCTTTTATCACAAACAATGGTGGGTATTAGATTACTTCTGACCTTCCAACAAATAAATGAGATACGATCGATATTGAGAGCAATTCGGATGACTCACATCTCCAGAACCGCCTCAGCTCTATAATTATTATGTGTCTAGACTCCCGGCGACGGTCAGGCGACAAGTCGACGACTATAAGACTACGATGACGTTAAGGTATTTCTACTGCACCGTATATGAAACAGGAATAAGGTTAATCGAGTTCTGGTTGGATACGAAAATGATTGAGGAAGTTTCCAATAAATTGGAGCAAACATTTTAAAGCATTAGACATACCTGAAGATAAAATGAATGCAGGAACAAGAGAGAGAACACAGGACGGAATACACGAAGAGGTGATGTTAGATAAGCTGCTTATCTCCATATCACTTCACGGGGGCACCTAATTGTCCACGAAAGCGCATCGCTATAAGCGACTACCGAATTCCTTTCAGGCACCAATTTTGTCACCTAATTTATCAGGCACTTGACTCATAATTGGTTGTGAATTTTCGCGCGACACCAGAGCACACATTATATGAAGTAGTAGCGGAGACACGTGCTCCCGCGGCAGAGAGGGACGGATTCACTGAACGTCCTTGGCGAGGGGGCGCGCGGGGCGCCTGCGGCATCAGACGTTTCAATCATCCCCGGGGGGAGCGAGAGCTGCTTATTGGGGGATTGTGAGAACGAGTGAGTGGCGCGATGCCGTGCTATTGACCGGCCCGCAGACCACGCCCACCCGGGCGAAGCAAGGCGCGCGGATTTCCAAGTGAAAATCGAACGTCGGCCCGGGCAGACGCGGGCGGCCCAGCTGCACCATCAAGGTTACCCCACACTTACAACCATTGCACTTCAAATATACGCTGTTACACCTTAGGAATCCGTACATCAAGCTCTAATACATTTATGAGTACAGTGCGATATGAAAAATCTACATCTAATTTCAGGCCGATCGAATGTTGGCACGCGAACAATATAGGTTGCCAGAGGATATGAAAGAGATGACCTGAAAATGAGATCGTATATTTTCAATATGCTATAGCCGCTTTTTTAATTAAAGGCTGTAGAACGAATGGTTTTATAGGTTAATCCGAGGGTTTGCATATGGTACGCAGTTGTAGATTATGTAAACATCGACCTACCCCACGGCTATGTGGCTATGTAATCGTACGTATCTTTGTAGATCCATTTTAATTTTAATACTCTTTTAGTTCAAGGGTTTTGTCTCTATTTCTGCCGAGTTGAGTCCGTTGTTCAGGGTGGCGTGAGTCAAGTGTCATCGAGGAGTGGCTCTTACTAATTAAACAAGTTTTAATGAAATTGGTGCAGTAATTTTAAGTTTAACGACGAACTGTAAGGGAGTTGTTCATGATATAGTCAAACTACAATAGAAAATTATTTCTCTGTTGTAGATTGAGCTATTCTTGAGTACCACAAAACGGATTACGGCGTGGTTTTCACGAAAATATTTCTTGACAACGCGACATATTTTCAGGATTAAACATATTTTCGGATCAATTTTATTTTTATTGGACGATCTCAGTTACATATATGAGATACACAGGATCGTAAGAGACGATCGAATGCAATCGTTTATATCAGCGGTTCCGAAAGAGTTCGCTTAAAATTTACTAAAAATCTAACACTCACTGAGTGACAGACAACGCACAGCCTAATCCGGTGGGTCTAGAAGCATGAAATTTTGCACAAGAGTTCCTTATATAACGTAGGTGAGCATTAAGAAAGGATTCTTGAAAATTCATCTCCTAAGGGTGTAAAATAAGGGACGAATATTTGTATGAGAGAAAAGTCGGATGGTTCCTGAAATGTTGCCAATGAGAAATCTCATCGGGCACACGGCTAGTACTGAATAATTCCATAAGAAAAATGTAGATGAATGTGTCCAGTCGCCCACAAAAACTGAAAGGCGAAGATAAATATGCAGGAAGCCGCAATAACTGTTCTTTGGGGACGCGAAAATCCCTGAAGAAGTTTAAAATGACAGGGCTTATTTGCATGTTTATACTGCGAAATTGTCTCAGATTTTCAATCCCCGAAACAGACTTAAATAACCTAATCAGATGTAACATGTCGACTATCTCTTCAAACTTGCAGTATACATTTTGGGCTTCCGTATACGTATACGGTGGTCGATGCCACCCCATAAAAAAGGTGGGGCGTTTACCAAGGATCCGTGATCGCCTTGACCCGGTCGGGCTATTTTTGCACTCGCGTGTTTGGGGTTACAATAAAAGTTGGAGCCGGCTCGATAATAGGAATGCATAGGGGAAATAACATGTTAAAATTTCAATTAATATAATTGTAGGCAGAGAGTGAGACGACGGACAGGGAAGTGTTGGGTTGGCCATCGTTTAGGTTAATCAAGTGGTTTTGTGGCAGTATCTGGATGAGAGGAATGGTAACGTGTAGCAGTGGAAACTAGGGTATTTTTCAGAATGGTTAAAATACTTGTGGTCTTTTTAAGATTCACCGGGCGTGCATGGAGCCTAGAGAAACTACGTTTAACACTGATGTTATACGTATCATAATAGTAATCATAAATAAAAAAAATAGAATTTTGTTAACCTGTAGGGGGGTAGATACGCATTACTGCCATCAGACAGGTCGGCTTTTGTAATCTCGAGGTCTCGTGCCATAATCCACCCTGTCACATTAGTGTCGCTCTGTCACGTAGCAGATTGTTGGATATTATTCAACTCATCTACATAAATTAAAAAAAAAACGTTATCGTTAGAATAAACACGAGCTACCTACCCTTTGCGTGCGTTGCTCCGTAATTATGTTTTTAATTTGAATACGTTTTTCCACGTAACAATGGTCCTTTGCCATAAACAGAGGAAGCTCTATGCGATAATGGGACATACATAAATGTAGCAAAAACACCCATACTTCCTGTAAACAATTTACATAACATTACTACTTGGAGTTTTACTGAAGACTTACAATAAGAAATATTAGATATATCTAAGAACAGAAGGCTTCAGGTTAAACTACACAGACTATAAAAAACTATGCAATAAAGACTAGAATGGGACAGCTTAATGTAGCCTTGCATTATGTATATTAGTTACTTGTGAATGAAAAATTAAATTAAGCGTGTAAGCATAGTAGTTTAAGAGTAAGTTACTGCTGTTATGTTTTCTTAATCCGTTTCGTATGTCATTCTTAGAGCCAACATATTTATCGTTATCGGGATGTCGGAGGGTCCTATTCGCACCAGCACGCTGTACGATAAAACTGTCGTCCTTCAATATCAAACCATTCGTGAATGAAGCATCCCACCACTTTTATCGCTTCGATAATGTGTCGGTTCGACTTAGTGGAAATCTGTTCTTAGCGTGCATTTCCACTAGTAGACAAACATGGTTGCCGACATTGTCGTGATTCTGTCTCCATCTACATCGGATGTTGCGTAAAACTAATCATAAACGGAAACAGAATGAGGACCGCGTAGGCGACTTTACTTTACCGACTTTTTGTCGACTAGTCGAAACGGACAGTTTGAAAGACAAGGAATCCATTTAGGTGGAGAGATATACTACTTTTTAATGAAAAGTTGCAGACGAGCAGACAATTCGCTTGATAGCAAATGGTTATTATCGCCTATGAACATCTGTAATACAGGCTAAAATATACTAAGATCACTAACGTTAACTTGCCCGCAAACGTACTTTCTTTGGCGATTTAGAAGCAGGATTTGGAAAATTATCGATGTCATCAGTCTGCGTCTTTCTAACCACGATCTTCTACTCTTCTTCATCCACCCACCCCTACCTTTTCAACCTACCTTCCTTTTTACCCTTTTCAAGTTGTTGGACTATGTGACCGGGGAGCGTGACAAACAATTTCGTCTTAAGTTATATCATTCATTATAGTCGCAGCACAAAACTGATCTGTCCAATTCAAATTAAATCCTAGCGCAGATTCAGTGCAAAAAGCTGAACGCTCCAGATGTTAATTAATGGCCAATAGTAAATGAGAACTCATTGTTCCAACATTCGTGAAACGTTCCAATGTTCCATTCTCATGACCCATTTTCATGGTCGAAGGAACAAATGAACTGCATAAAACGAAACGTCGAAACAAACAACCGTTATATGTAAAACAATGGACCACAATAACAGTGCCAAGTTTACAATCGTAAGAAATATTTATGATAATTTACGATAAAATTAACTTATTGTTTTAGAGATCGCGTAATGACTAATGATGAGTGACTGTTTATTGTAATTTTGCGTAACGGTCGGTCTTAGTCGGTCATTTTCAAAGATAAACGGTTAAATAGGTATTTTACGTAAACAAAGAGTATATGCAAAATGTTTGGTATTGTGTTAATTGATATCGTTAATCAGTGTATTCATATTAAGTACAGGCACCGTCGAATAATTACATATTAGTTTTAGGAATCCGAATCCGAATAAATGTCTATAATGTCTGTTAACAGATAAATATTTTTAAATATACCGTTTCTTTGTATAGCCAGAGTATGTTATCTGAATTGCAAACTTCGTCGTCCCCCACCCATGTCTGAGACTGTCAGGTTGCTTTTCCGTCCCACTTCCATCATCCTTGGGAGAGTGTGGATGCGCGCTGCAATCCCAAAGCCAATAAGCGTACTGGCCAAGTTACCCAGCAATTACAGAACATTAAAATGTACCGCATTTCTCACGTTATACTATTTCCCCAATGTACCCACCGTATGTGTTTCGGTAGTGTGTGAGATATGACAGTACTAACATTTTTTACAGACGGTAGGCGTATATTAAGGGTTTTACAAGTTGTCATTCATCATGTTGCCAGTAATGGCAATGATTAAAACATTGTTTACGCGGCTGACATTAATGAATCGATAACGAACAACGCCCAGTACACACAGAAACACCCTCCGGTAATGAAGAGTTGCGAGAATATGCAATCGGGTTCGTGAATGCGTTTCAATATGAATGAGGTTAATTAATTTCAGTTCTTATGTAAACATGTGAGTGTTTTTATGCTTCATAATCTGAAAAATATGTTTGCCACTTATATGTTGAATAGATACAAAAATATGTTTACATAAAACTGGGGATAGTTTTATGTAGACATATTTTTGTGAAAAATGTACATAGTGAAATAGTACACTGCTTAGTGAATAGTGCATAATTAAGTGGCATAATGCGTGTCCAGACGGCGTGAATTTGCAACGAAATGCTTGTTTTATTAAACGAAACAGCATTTTAAATGACACGCCAGTTTTAAAACCTGGTTTATGACAATGCCGTATTATTCAGCATAACGGTTTTAATACAGTTTTTTTTTGTGTATAAACGTATAGACAGCAGCAGTTTCTGGTGAATTTTCGGGCAACTGTTAACTGCTTTCTTGAGGTGCTATTATCCTTGGATTCGGCGCTGAAGGACCAATTCGCAAAAAGTCACGCAAAATGTCCTATTCTCAGAAAGTCCCATTTCATTCTGATTATTCAATGCTGGCTGGTGCTGGCAGAATATCAGTGCTGTGGATTATGTGCAGCGTCTGCAGAGTCAATTCCATTTTGTTGCCGCGACGCCCAATACATCTAGATATTTTACAAGTATATATTTAATCACTGCACATACGAGTACGTAATTGTGATAACGAATAAATATATTTTCTTTTTTTCAATATATGTATGTATTTAAAAGTATGGCTCTTGCTGATTGTGCTGATTGCTATTATTATATGTGGAAGGACGGTAGGCAAGCGTTCAGGGGAACTGTCATATCTCAGAAAGCTCGATTTATTAACTAGCAGTGCCTGCGACTTTGTTCACGTAAACTTGTGATTCCAGTGGGAATTCTATAATCGATTTGGATAAAAAAAACCGGTAGGTACATCAGCTATAACTGTACAAAGTTTCATTAAAATCCGTTATGTGCGTTCAGACAGGCAGACAAAAAATCCAAAAAATATGTTGTATCGGCTCTATATCATTCGTACTTTATATTGCAATGATGAACAAAATTCCGGACATGAACAATATTCCATATACAGACACGGCTCTATTACGATTTTATTATATGTATAGATATGTATAGATAAGTCACTGTCAGCAATGGTCACATGTTAAACAATTGCACGGATAATTTGAATTTTAAGTTGTGCATAAAATCCCACTCATTAAAGGGTGGATCATTAAATTCTCAGCCCGAAGAACACGACTTCCATATTCACTAAGTGTCAAATTTCTTGGTGATTTATTACACAATACAGTTATAACATCTATATAACTGGAGACAACTCACACATATGGAACTTGGTTCCATATTGACGATAGCACGCCAATAAACATCAAAGGTTAGGCTTGAAGAGGCTTCCATAAAACCCTTACAGAAGACACCGTGCCTGCAGTTCGAAAGCGATCACATAACACTGAACGATAATAAACAAATCTATACTATGCATTACGTTGTGACTTCGCGTGTCACACAATTGAATAAGCGCCGCCGCAAACTGCTACCCATTCATATCTAGTTAACGGAGTCCCCCAATGTCAATACTCCAGATAGTGGTGTTGATTGTACATTATGGAGATTTATGTGGGGCTTTATCGGAGAAATGAACGAAAATTTTTGATTAGATCAGTGTTTCCCAACATGTCTATCACCGGAGTTTCTCAGGTGTGTCAGAAATGTATCAAAATTTATACTAAAAAAGTTAATTCATACTAAAATGAAAAATTCATAAACTTTAGAATAACGCTGGCAAGCTACAATAATGGCTCATTCAGACAAGGAGAGTTTCTCGAATATAGGTCAAAAGCTAGTGTAAACAACTGTTATCATTATCATCATCTGATCAATGTTATCTCTGTTATCAGCGGGATTTTATCATCATGTTAACAGTTGTAGGCGGAAATTGTATGCAATTTGGTCGCATATGAGAGTCGTATACAATATTCTCGCCCGAACCGTTCGAGAAACTCTACTTGTGTAAACGAACCTTTACCGCCTTTATGTTTATACTTAAATAATAAAATGACGACTGCTAAACATTGACCTTTATGAAATATCTTCTTGAATAGAGCAATTAGATGTGAGGATGTGTGAAGGAACCTTGCCGTCAATTTAGCTCGCGATAACATTGTTTTAGCAGCCTTCTATATGTGTTAATATCTAATATCATGTAGATTATATTTGTATACATTGGAACTAGAGGTACTGTATGTATTCAGTCTATATGTGTATCTCCACTGCTGTATATATAGGTCTTTACCAATTCTTGATACCTTACCACATACAATGCTCCGCTGTAAGAGGGAGGCAGCCTAGGCAATAAAATTCGTAAAATTATGCAATTTTACGGATTGCGTAATGTTTTTAATGGTTTAGGGAGTGTAATGAGATTCGTTTGGGTGCAAGGCGTGATTCAATAATATTGTACAATGGCATTATTGTACAATTTTATTGTAGGTCTAAGGGCCGTATTACGTTACGCTATATCAAAGTAAGAGTTAAATTTTAAACTGATGTGTCACTGAATGATTTTGAGAATTGATTATTGACAAAACGGTTTTTAATAATAATAATTTTAATTCGGAACGTACATTACATATTATGTGCTTGGATATACCGCGAAAACATCGGCGAGTCCCACCTTGCCGCAAGCGTGCTCAGGATGCAACTGACGCTGCCGCGGAGACGGCTCAGCATGGAGGCACATCGTTTCTGCATGACGCTCTCGAAACCGTCAGGGTGGGCTACAGAGAACTTGCGAGAAGCGCAGCAAAACCTCGGTAGCCCCATCAGTACCCTGATCGCGTTATTGTATTGAATATGCCAGTCGTTGTACGCCCTGCGTATAAAATCCACAAATAGGCTGCAGGTGTAAAGTGATGTGCAGCACTAAGTCTTGAATAAAGTAATTTTCACTTGTTTAGTGCACTTAGCGAACCTTAGAGCTATCATATTACACCGGACAGCCAACGAGCTGCGCTCCCTATCGATGTCCACATTGTCATTGAGATTCTCCGTGACCCAAGTACCTAAATCGCGTGACTTTATTAAAGGTTTTTTTTTTTTAAATTTCATGAAAATTTTACTCCATCATAATTGTGGAACTACAGCATTGTTTTGGCTCATCTTAAAATTTAACTGAGATATAACTCAAAATATATTTCTGCCAAATTTCGCAAGATGGTAAGTGGTCACCGCCGTCCATGGACACCTGCAACACCATGCGGGATGAAGAACCCGCTGTCGTAGCTTAATGAAAAAATCTCGTGAGGCAATTCGTTCGATAATCTACGGGTTCGCGGTATGGAACGATTTTTAGACCACACCGAGCGCGACACCTTCTCATCGAGGAAATGCGGATGCATCGCACTTCTGTGACGGGAGGTGCGGCTGTAGAAACCAGTTGTGGGAATTATATCGAATATTTCATGACAGTATTCCCCGTTCTCTTCGGACATTGAGAGGCTCTAAATCGCCCGTGAGAGAGGGATCGTCGACAATTCGAAGTTTTACCCGTGAAGGTGGGCAAATATTGCAGATAACACAGGCATATAAATTTCTGGATGAGACGTATGCTATTTATCACTATTCGGGTCAAGAGAGTTCGCTAATAAATAGTTAAAATTTTGATATTTACGAGACAATATTATACCTATACAATGTTGTGGGTAATGACCACAGGACATGTTACGAATGGAATAATGGCGACATAACGGAAAATAAATTACAAAAATAATGTTAAACAAAACATATTGTGTTCTTATTGGTTTAAAAATAAACTAGTGACGCAAATATATGGTGATGCAACTGAATAATTAACGGGATGTTGTGAGTAATATTTTTCTGTTTGTTAGAATTTACAATAAAAAAATGTAACTGCTATTTGAATTCATTTCCGATGTAGACTAAACTATTTTTTTTTATATAAAAAGAGGGTGGCAGACGAGCACCAACCCTATCTTTTGCTGCGAGTGTCGTACAAGACGACTGAGGGATAACAAAGCTGCTACCACCAGCCTTGAGCAACTAACTGGACTTGCTAACCCGCTTGGTCAGTGAAACGTTCTAAGGCCAAGACAATGTGTACGAGGAGGCCCGTGTCCAGCAGTGGACGATTAAATGACTAACAGAACCGTAAACCCTAACGGTTTATAGGTGGATACTTCGAATTAAGAAGTATGAGATATGAAGTTCTAAAAAAGAAACGGTTTTAAAAAAAGAAAAAAATGCATTAATAAATTCCAAAGCCACTCTAATTGCGTGAGGGAGAGGACACCAGACATTGAACAGCTGAAAATAACTGCCGAGGGCATCCGGAACGTTCCCGCGCTTATTATAACGACATTCGTCTTGGTGCGACACCCGCCATACGGTTTTGATAAGCTACTAATGGATCTTGCTGACCTCGGCATTTTGATACACTGTTAAAAAAAATCGATGTTTTGAATAATTCTATTCAACAACTAACACCAATAAAGTGATGTTATTCATGAAAAAGGAGACATACGAAGAATATGACGGCAACTATAGGGCTGTAAGTATTCTGCCGACAAAATTAACATCTCCAAATGGAATAATGACAGAAGTAAAAGGAATAAAGAACATTATAAATGATTGTCAGAAATGTATATAAATGTCTATAAAATTTATGTTGATATGTACAAAAAATATTCGTTTTATGGTTTTGGTGATGCCGACCAAGAACTACATCAAATAAACTTTATGTTTAAGAGTACAAAATTTTGTTCAAAACGCCTGAAATTATATGACTCAAATAAAGGTTATTGGCCGCAAGAGTATAAAACATCGAAACAAACAGCAATAGCTTGGAGAAAAGAAGAAATCTTCTTTCAATTGAACAAGAGTCCCAAATCTTAATGGTCCATCGCTTTGTTTTGTTTCTAAAAATAGAAAAGATATTTTATGAGACATGACAGAACTTGCTCAAACTATTTACAGTAAAAAATGTAGAACGTTTCAAAGATTTCCAAGTTACATCAATTAGACGCTGAAGAAAAGACCTCGAGATCTAACTATGGTAGGTAACAAGACAAATGTTCGTAATGTAAGCTCTAGACCACCTTTAGAGCCGACTAATGGATTGACATTAAAAACCGACCCGCGTAAGATTACGACACTCATTAGAGCTATTTCATACTTGCTGCCGGACCGGTTTCGGCATTAGAATTGGATCAACGTCGCGGTTCACGTTGTGAGATATACTGATGCCGTTTCATACAACAATTGGTATTCTCTTTTAGTTGTCTTTTGAGTCATTACTGCTGTAATCTTGCTGTAGTCTTTCTTGTTTATTCGAGTGGAACATTGTAATTTTCAAGTGTTTTTGTGCGTGACAAATAATCCTTTATAAAATAAACTACATCTCTCACATATATTGTGAAAGTCATATATCCAGTAGTGGAAAGACATATACTGATGGTACACAAATTGTTTGTTTGACGAAAAATCTGTATATTGATGCATAGTCATCAGCCAAATTTACGAGTTTCTGCTGCAGACTTTAATCTAAATAATATTGGCAAATAAAGGTAGTATCAATTAAATGGCTATCCAATTTTCAATTCTTGGCAATCGACAGAACCGTTCGAACGTCGAATGTTTACTCCGGCATTTGCGGCAAGTGTGAAACAATTCTAACTAACGTACCCATTGGAGATTTGTGTTGGCTCCGAGATGGCTTGTTTTACCCAACGCCTGTGTTTGGACAGCGCGACTGGATATAGATGCTTAGACATGTTTACGGCTTTTAACATGAAGCTCGGGGACTGCTTTTATTATACTGTTTTAATAGGTTTGACTATTTTTAGAAAATTGTACATCTAAATAACTTCGTTTCGTATTTCAAAGAATGACTGAGATAGGGGACTTAGAGACAAATTAGACCACATTAAGGGTGCCACTTCTCAGTAGTCCCCCCTCCCCCAGCTCTCCCTGAAATATTCTAGAACTCATGTAATACAATATTTTGATGAATTTCCTAACAAAATTAAAAAGATTATTTTTTGTGTTCGTCTCCGAACATTTGTCGAAATATTCTTGATTACTTAAGGTACCATACCATAATCTAGCGACTGACAAATGTATAACGCTGAGTAAACATCATTAAAACATTGTCTATGCAGAGACTGTCAAAGGTGTTAAAAAGATGGGGGTCATGGTCACATCTCCTCAAATAGTGACGTCGTTCAGCGTCATATTAGCAATTGGCATTGTGTAAAAGACGATTAAGGGATAACAAAGCAGATATCATAAGCGCCGAGGAATTGCACCACTTCTAAAAGAATGATCTCGTCAACCCGCCAGCGCGTGACGTGGCATTTAAAGGCTGTAAAACCCGCCTGCACATTGTTTTGTGCGTGAGTGTGTGCATCTTGGTCATAGGCATTCGGAGGTCCGTGACCAGCGTTGGATACTAAAAGGGTTGATGAGTGGTGACAGCGACAGTTGTTCATCGCATGGCAATCTCAGGAAGTCGAATTTTATACTTGAAGCACAGTAGTCTGGTACCTGATTGTAAAGGGTTTTACAAGAGGCTTTTTATTTTTAGATAACATTGTACCGGGTTCAATATTTAAAAAAAACATCTTAAATGAAAATATGTCTAAGATTACTATCGAGTACTAATAGTACTAGTTTACAGATAAGGTATAAATAAAGCTACTTAGTCTGACCAGTACCTTCAACTTTGTAGAAGCTGATGTTCAATTGCAGATTACAGTTAAATAACTTTATTCTCAAAGATTCTGGCTAAACTTGGCGACTATTCAACAAATTCTTTGAATAGTGCAGTCGGAATGATATGACAAAAGTTAAAATTAATGATCTTTTGAAAACAACGGATTGGACCAAATTTGCATTATTCGTTGGCGACACTTTCTGCATAGCGGACATTCCTGCCACTGTCACGTATTGGAGATTAGTGAACCACAGCTAAAATCATAGCTTAAAATCATAGTTTCGTAATTATCTCAAATCATTTTGTGAGGTTTCACAACTATGTTCGAACCTTTCAGTATTAGGCAAGTATGTCCTCAGGATTTTGCCTTCGTGATCATTAACCCTTATCAGTTAAAGGTCTTTAAACACTTCGTAATTACATGTCCTGCAGCAGGACGTTAATCATCGACGTAAATTAATCCTACTAGCATTCAAAGCAAAAAATATCGGGACTTTAATGTGATTTGTCGGCTTTTTTGTTTATAAAAATCGTTCCAACAGCAGTGTTTAATTGAAACTGTATGTACAATATGAAGCTGCAGTAAATGCAATTTTCTCAGAAGTGCAGAGTACGGTATCGGTTATGGACGCCTGTTTTCTTATTATAACTTCGCAAGAATTCAGAACTACCGCGCAACTCCGGGAACTGTTAACTTCAGAATTACTAGGGATGCTTGTTAAATTTAACGTTGGCGAACTGAAGTTCCATTGTGAGGATTTTGAAGGATTCTTACAGAGAAGTGTGGTTAAAGTTATGTGGTCTCATTAAATCATAATATCAAATGGTTGTTGCAACGATGAACGAGATCACGCGGCGTAGACTTCATATATGATTGCGCGATCCAATGCCACTATAGTTCTCTTTTCACATGCGGAAAAAAAAAATTAGGTATTTTATAATGGTGTTGGGCTAGTAAACCTGCTAACAAAAAAATCAATTAAATCTTCTACTCTAAAATCTTAAGAACATAAATTCCGAAAGAAAATTTATCATCAGGCACAACTGTAGAGTATAATTTGCAGTACATTGTAATTTGTAATCTATGAAGTGTTTACAATCAATTAAGAAGACCGCACATTGACTATTAAGCGGCGTGTTTATTAGCTATGAAAATATATTCATAGTAATAAAACGATATTTGTTAAATGAACGTGGTACAAGAGGAGTCCCTTTAATTACAAAATGCATTTCCACCTAAAAGGAATATGAGGATTCAGGTATATGAAAAAGAATACCTTTTCTCAATTTTGCCAAACAAAGTGGCATAACACTTATATGTCGTTTATACCTAACAAATGGATATAATAATTATGAGCTTCTGCCGCGCAAATGTTTACCATCTCTTACGCCGGACTCCTATCCAATGAGACGGAAGATACTACTTTTGTTGAACAGAGAGTTTCATCGGAATTTCTTAATAGAATTGTAATTCTCTTGTAGACAAGGTTATAAAGAAATAAAAGCACTTCTAACTGGCTTAGACATATACAGTACTAATTAAAATGCCGGTTTGGTCATCTTCGTATTCCATCATAATTTTACGCTAATGGAGTAAAAAGAAACAAACATCTAAACACACTTTCAGAGATCATTACGTTACGTTGTAACCGCTCTATGTTATATACAGTCTCTCGGCGTTCGGTCACGGTCGGAAAACGAATATAGACGACCGGCATTATTTAATTAGTAGTATTATCCAGTCCTATATCCAAAGGTAGGCGCCGCATCCGGGGGCGTGTCAACGTTTGTCATTTTGGACTAATGTTGGCATGTATCAAGAATGTCTATGGGTTACAGTATCCACTTACCATCAGGTGGACTGTATGCTCATCTGCCACCTTCGTCCATAAAACAAAAAAAAAATAGTATTTGTAATGTTGTGAGATAAGAGGCAGATATAATACTGGAGCAAAGACTTATCCTTTTTATTACCATGTAGTAAATAGAGAGAGCTGCTTATTTCCCCGTAAACATTTCCAGAGTAGTCTATTAACAAGCTGATTAATTGTGTTAGTTTTTTCAAGTACAGACAAAAACTAACATTTTAAATGACTTAGTAATTTAAAATAGGCATTACAATTACACTTAAGTGTCATTGAGACTAGAAAGGACATTTACTTCAGTTCATAAATGAAGGTAACTTATTGCTCATCGCGAAATTCCGTTCACTTTTTTACTCACTTGTTGCGCTTTTGAAAATGTCTGGTGGTGTAAGACGATTATTTTAATTGTTTACCTGCAAATAAAACAGAGGAAAATTAATTGGGAGTGAGAAGACTAGTTACAGGAAGAAGGGATAGGGTAGGATCATGTCTTCTCATTCAGCTACACGTAACCGTAACCAGCCCTGTAAGTATCCACTGCTGAACATGAGCCTCTTTATGCACATTGTATTGTGCATGAGGGATACATGGCTTCAAAACGCCATGTTAGTCAAGCGGGTTGGCGAGTCCACTCTTTAAAGGCAGTATAGCATCTTTGTTATCTCTTAGTCGCCTTCTACGACACCCACAAGAAGAGTTGGAGTGGTGCCGATGTACCACCTACATGTACTGGCTATATAAACAGAAGTATGCGGTAGACATAAGGAGTCTATTGAGCAGTGAAGAAACAGGCAGATGGTAACCATCCAGCGATTCAATTGAAGGTCCGGAGCTCATTACCGCCTATACTAGTCAAAATACAGCGAGGTAAGCCGTCCCAAGGTGCAATAGTTTGTTAACTTGATTTTTAGTTGATTGTTATCAACAAATTGGTTAATGACATGGAGTAATGTCATTGCATCACCACTTGAGTTACATTGTACCAACTAAAGTTGATGAACTCAAAATGGAAAGTAGGAACTAATGAGAATTTGATGATGCTTCACTTCTCAGTTTATTTTTCATTACGAACTATTAAATGCAATTCTGATGTTTTGTCTAGTACATTATTAAGACTCTCGATTAGATTTGCATTTAGGACCCTTAATTCTATTTCCGTTGATTTACTTCTATTACAACATACATTGGCTAATTTGGAATAGTTGAAGCTTTTATGTTTACAAAAAGAAGACAGTCCACTTACAGTACAGTCCACTTGATGGTATGTGGCATGTCGCCCCGCGGCATTCGCGATACACGTGAACCTCAGTTCAGAATGACAACACCCAACTTTAAATATTTAGGAATGGATTTGGAGAAGGGGTTGGGAATATAGAGAGGGATGAGATTGGAATGGGAATGAGCTTTGGCACTAGGAGTATTTCCTTAGTGAGGAATATTTACTTACATGATTATTATTGGGTATATCGGGAATGCAGTACATTTACGGTTATCATCTGTGTGTGAAGAACACTTCGTACTTTTTGAAAATTAAAAATATTCAACGATAATAAAGAAACAATATTTAGCTCGACTGATGAAGTTGGCTGATAAAGCATAGCACCATCAAAACTAAGAAAAGTCTAATTCAAATATTTCTACACCCTATTCTAGAAAATTCTACTTTAGAAAGAGAATCGTTCTAGTCGAACCGCAGTCCGTAAAAAGTAAATATTTTCTACATTATTCACCAGTGTTGTTAACGCAATCCGTTGCAATTGCACCACCGCGTTACGACACGAGTTGTGCGGCGAACAGTAAACTGCATCGAACGTGACCATTTTATGACTCTAATAAAAAAGCACTATCATAGGTGATTGAACTTTGTAACACGTTTTCTAAATAAAATTGCCATTGCACTGTACTTTCTTGTAATAATTATGTGAAGTCACAAAATAACAATGTCAACGTATAACTTCCCACTGTATTGTCAGATCTACCTTTATAATCAGTCACTGGGTGGTTAAAAGCTCTTTTAACATTAAGAGTTGGCGACTCCAGTGGCGACGTGGCAGCAGTCCTGACAAATACGTAAATTGTTTAAGTTGTTACAGAATTAGGTCCAACCGGAGGACATTGTTGTCGGCTGGCTTTAGAATACCATCCAATTACTTTCTATAACAGGGCTATCACAAGCCCTGAGGAGCTACACAACATCTAAAAGAGTAGACTCGCCAAGTCGCTTGGTCAGCGTAGCGTTTAAAAGCCATACATTCCTCATGCATAAGACAATGTGCACGTCGAGATCCATGTCTAGCGGTGGACGGTAAAATAGCTGGTTATGTTTACGGAGGGGACACGTGTAGGATAGCGGAAGATAACCTCTACTGATGTCTGCATCAGTTGCACCCCAAAATTAGAATATAAATACTTTTTGGTCAATTGTATTGTATAACTATATATTATGTTGTATATATTATAAATTTATAAGTTTCAAATCAGTTATAAACGGTGACTGAGTGCTTCATATGTAAAAACAGGTATCATCACTTTTATCCAATGTTCCCCTATCGCAATACCTAACCATTTCATGATAATAGCTTTGGACAACAAACATTTCGACCTCCCTAAATTAAGCCGCATGCGCCTCGCCTGTCCCTTGATAATGAAACCAATAAGGGTACTCAGATGGTTTCGAGAGCTAATTATAAAACATCGTACATTTGCCTATATTCTGATAAAGACGGTGCTCTGTTATTTTATCAGAATATTTAATAAATCTGAAAATTATTGTTAATAACATTTCTTTTTTGAATTATTTGATATTACTTTACGTGAAACTAGAGTACCTGCGGTCGCAAGAAATAATTGTTAAGCCACTATCCACTATTCTTAATTTTACGTCCACTTGCCCAAATTATATATATATATATCAGAAATCATTCCCAGAATGACGATTTGAAATTATATCATATCACAAGCGTTGAGGGGGAGAGTGCACGCTGCAATTCAACAGCTGCTGAGCGCTGGACTGGCCACGTTATCCCTCTCTCACAGAAGACTACCTTGAAATGTACTGCGTTTCCCACTTTATCTTATTTCCCAAATGTACGTACGTGTTTCGCTAGTGAGTGAGATGTGCTAGAGCCCATTTTACCATCCTATCTCTCCCCATTTTCCCAACCCTTTCTCCAAATCCATTCCTATATCTCCAAAGTTAGGCAACGCATCCGGGGTCATTGCCAACGTTTGTCATTTTGGACTAATGTTGGCATGTATCGCGGATGTCTATGGGCGACAGTATCCACTTACCATCAGGTGGACTGTATGCTCGTCTGCCGTTATCGTTCATAAAAAAAAAACGTGGGTGAATATTTGATATGAGGTATTTTTGTGTCTTTTAGCCATATAACTATTTTTCAGGTGACTAATTTAACAACTTGGAGCAACAATGTGACGAAAATATGATACTATACTTAGAATAAATCAATCAGAAATTCAATGTCTCGAAATGTCATTCCGTAGCTGTCACAAGACCCACATTCTCATGTTCAACGAATAATACGACCAATATATTATTACAGTACAACAAATTAAATTAAACAAATTAATTTAAATTTACAGTACAACAAATTAACATGAAAAACTGTATAAGTCTAGTAAAGGAAAATACTAATACAGTATTTTAAAAAATAGGGTAGTGGCTCAACAATTAAATTTTGTGACTGTACATATTATACCAACTGATGCAAGGTTTGCATAGAAATGTGGGATTCATGAGATCATCTGCACGATACAGAGAAAAGAAAATATTAAAACAAGTAACTCCTGTTGGTTACGCATACGGTTGTGTAGTAGTAACTTGATATTACGTTCACGATTACTACAAAATTCCCGCAATGATGTAATGTCGCTCCGAGCTCGGGTCGAGGGAGGGGGCCTCTCATTGCGAAGAGGAACAATGAAACATGATACACACACATGCAAGTGAACAACTAAATGCATGAATACTTTAGAAAAGGAAGCTTTAACACACGCGCATTAAAGAAGGAAGTATAAGCAATTAGCGTGGGTTATGTAATCAGCGGCATGCGGTAAAAAGGTACAAATTTTGATTATTTCGGTGCTCGTGAAGTTTATGATTAGACGAGAATTGAATTTGACGAAAAACTAATAAATTAAAATTTGTGATAAAAATAAAAAGATATTGAAGAGACCTTGAAAAATAATAGAACAGGTAAAAATTACAAAATCAACACGACAGTTTTATACGGCGATTCTATAAGAGCCATTCACAAGTCATAAATAATTGTGATAATCAAAAACCTGTTTCGTCCGGCGTTAAAAGAATTAAAAGTTAAAAGCGTTAAAAGTACTGTGAATCTAAATGACAATGCTCCATGAACGCGTACGAAAATCAGTTTTTCATAAGGTCAAGTGAGTTGAACTTTAAATTCAGAGAAATCTATTGAGTATCTTGAGAGAAAAAAATCATAATAAAATTACCTTAGTCTTAACTTAAAGGTTCATTCGTCAGAGCCCAATCAGCGCTCGAGCTCGTTTCTCATCCAGCAACTCCTCGCATCCAGTCGCTGTCGTCGTGTCGCGTAACGAAAAATCTTGTTTCTTTTACATTCGGCAAACCTTCATGACGCGTAACGACAGTGATAGGCGGTATTAAACTATTGCAGATTTTCAACAAGACTGCTGACTGGTTTATAATTTTATTTTTTCTACGGTAATTAGAGTTCTTTAACCGTCGGGGATTTGACCAAAGTTTTTTATACCGCAAAGAAACTCGGAGCATATCTCTCTTCTCAGCTTGAAGAGCGACTTTTATCCATAAATTCATAAGAATAAGTACACGTAGATAAAAACATCTCCTCGCCTTGCGCAAACGCGTAAAAAGAATAAAATTGGTGTAAAAAAGTAAAATTAACGTCATATTTACTCGGTAATCTACCATACTGTCCAAACGAAACAACATATTTGTAGACTCATATTCAGATTACTGGACATGTCAGATTACACGCAGGAAGTAACATTATTAAATGTGGACAAAAAAGATACGAGTAAGTTTGTGTACCTATTAAACTTATTGCACACTAAGCAATGGAGACAAACAAACGAAATGTTCTTGCGGTGAGGAAAAATGTAGCATTCGAAAGTCAACACAAGCCGACGGCTTGTGTCTATCCATTATTTATTGGTTATAATACTTATAATCTTTCCCTAAGGTTGTTTTTGTCAAGAGTTAGCTTGCATCTTTCCATGTATGAAAACAGGTTCTCTCTTATTTCATTTTTTTATAGTTCAAATAACAAAGGCCCATAGACTATAAAACAAAAACATTAAATATTTACACTATAGTATCCCTACTAGAGAGTGCATTCTGCATTCCCACAGCCACTGGGCGCACTCGACTGGCCACGTTACCCCTCTCTCACAGAAGACTACCTTGAAATGTATTGCATTTCCTACTTTATCGTATTTCCCCAATGTATGTACGTGTTTCGGTAGTGAGTAAGATATTCCATTAATCCATTAGGTAGGCAGCGCATCCGAGAGCGTGCCAACGTTTGTCATTCTGTACTGATGTTGACATGTATCGCGGATGTCTATAGACGACAGTATCCACTTACCATCGGATGGACTGCATGCTCGACCGCGTCCTTTTTTCTGTAAAAAAAAAAAGAACTAAGCGTTGTGCAGTCCGTTGTCCCTTGGAAGTCGCCCTCAGAAACGCCGGAAGACTACACCCTTCGACCACAAGTCCTCACTGGTGTACATCTCCAGGTCGTGCGAGTCGTTTATGGTGTCGTCGCCATAAATGACTTAAAATTGACGTTGTGCCGCGACTCCAGCAGCTCCGCCCTGAGGTTGATCATCGCCTTGATTTTAATATACTTCGCTATATCTTGCGATTTAGTGGGATAATGTAGGCGGGATACATCTATAATAAGGTCGTCGGTGTAGCAGTTCGCAGCATGAAGTTGGGACCACACTGGTTCGAACGAGTTTGCCTACTGCGCTTCTTCTCTACCTTGATAAACCCGTCTTTTTCCACTTTGTTATTGGTGGAGGGACATGCGGGATGTTCGTCCCCTGAAGATTTTTGCCGCTGAAGTTGTAAAGGATGTCGGCTAGCGGCAACTGCATAATCGCGCCGAGGAGTTGGCGCAGCAGCACGTGTCGTCGGCTGCGCCGCGGGTGAGGCGGCGCGAGGCGGAGCGTTGCAAATAGGTGCGGTGGGCGATGACTCCGATTTTGCTGACTCGAAACTAGACCTTGATATGTTGACGCAGGCTCCCCGTGGTGTGTTCACGTATGAAACCTCAGCTGGCCTCGTTATTTTGTTGACGCTCGGCGATGATATTTTAGGAGGCTTCAAATTTGAACACTAATAAGGTCAGACTCGCCCTTAGAGATGTAATGTCTTTCAGCAGCCTGGTGACGTCGACGTGATCGAATGCGAAGAGAGGCAGTTTTTAAGGAAATGAAGACAGGCGGGAGTAGCTCCACACACACGATTTAGGGCTCTCTTCATTCAACAACTACTAATAATTTCCTTGAAGTTAATCTGTTCATCTGCGTCGCCGTGTGGTGTCGGCCGTCTTTAGAATAGCACCACTCCATCTCTTCCTGTGGGTGTCGAAAAGGCGATTAAAGGATAACAAATCTGTTACCACAAGCCCTGAGAAATTAGACTACTTCTAAAAGAGTGGGCTCGCCAACCTGCTTGGTCAGCGTGTCATTTTAAAGCCATACATCCCTCGTGTACAGGAATTGCACATTAGTACCATGGGGAGGCCCATGTCCAGCAGTGGGCGATAAAGGGGCTGGTTACGACTATAATCTGTTCATCTGGCCTATAGGTATGCCCTAGTCTGTTGCAGGACCAAGAATCGATATGCACATCGGTTGTTGGCCCTGTGACAGATTTGATATAATCATTGACACTTCAGTTCACTACTGATTATTGGTAAAAATATTTGTGGAATCCCTTAATTTATCAAGCATAAACAAAGAATTTTTGAAAAATCTCATATTATTTAACGAAGATTAAACTCCGAGGATAGACCTCGTCATCGTCATACTTCCGTTTCTATGTATAGGTCAATACCACTACATGTATGTAAGTAACGCTTGTGTGAGTAAGGCGAATGTCGTACGCATATTCCGCACTGATCTTCACTACAGCGTGTTAATATACACTGTTGAGCGTTGTGCGGATCCGTCGGCCGATAATTGCTTATTGTCAAGCCGCCATCTTGAATCGTGAGTCACCGCGCTCGTGCAACTCCTACGCACGCCAGACACCGGGTTCGGTTAGCTAGTACATCAAAATTTATACACAAAACTACAGCTGGGTTAAGTTAACATTGATTTCTCGGCGGTGTCGATGGCGTTTAATTCATTTTTGAATAGTGTTACTATTTTTCGGCAATAGTTTAAGATAAGTTCGTGATGTTTATATTTATGGGGAGATTAGGAGAATATAACAACTTTCCAAATACAAAAGTCGAAAATAATGAGGAATAGTAAGCAGAATAGCGGCGTTTGAGCAACTGGAAAAAGCAAATACCTATTAGTTCCTTTTAGAAATGTCCTCTTTTAGAGGCTTTTCTAGAGGTTCTGGTAATATTTTGTTATAGCAAGAATGCGGCAGACGAGCTTAGAGTCCATTCTATAATAATGTCAAAGCTGTCTACTTTTAAGGAAGGGAAATAAATGAGACAAGAGTGATCGTAGTATAAGTTTTGTCATTTGTAAACGCTGTGCTAAACGTTTTTTTTTTCTGTGTAAGAGGGTTAAGCAACGTCTGTAGCAGACGTATTGAGAACACCTAAAAAAAAAGACAAAAGAGAAAGAGAGAAGAAACACGTAACGCGAACGCCATAGTAGCCTTCGTAAATGAGTAAAATTTACACTAAGTCCTCCGAATACATTGTTAGATTGAAGCTAAAATGATATTTTTAACAACGAAAGAGTTCTTATAGCAACTAACAGCTTTTTTATACAACTTAATAACTCACAAAAACTAAAGTATGACCATGAATTTTGCAGACACTCATTAAAGAGTGATACTCTAGCGAGTCAGATATTTGATGCTGTATAAAGACAATGAATTTAACAGAACTAAAATACATTGCGTTATTCGCGATTCAGTGGACTTATGATAATGAAAGCAACTATCTCACTCGCACCTATTGCATTGTTATCCTTTCCTAGAGCACAAATATTAATGATCAAGTGTGGGTGTACTCGGTGAATATCAAATAAGATGTTTTAGCAATGTCGTGTTGTTTACTTCTATCGCTAAAAATATTGAGCGAACAGTTTGATTTAAAAACAATGCGAAGCTAGCAAAACCTTTAGGGATTATGGATTCTTTCTTAAGGGCGGGTGATACAAGTTTTCTGTTCACGATTTCTAACACTAGACATGATTTATTACTGCGGGAATGGCAATGCTGGAGGTAGTGGGATGTATAACTCTGTAACGATACTCTTTGAAACATCGTCTCTTACAGAACTTATTGCTTATAAATTTCATAGAACTCCTAAAGCAACCTTCGAAAAACGTTCTGCAATTAAATTCCTTATAATTCTGTATGATTTGTTGTCTCGTTTTCTAAATTTCAAATTCGCTCCAAACGTCAAACACTTGCCCCTCTCACTCATTTGCTATCTATTGGTTGATCGTTCTATATTGTTAATTACACATTAATAGCGTAATTCAGTAATGGACTAGATACATTATTATGTATATTGCATATACTAGATAATTAGCTATATCAGTTTATATATATCGTTTCACTAATTCTATTTATGGTTGATAATAAATCCTAGAGAGAAGATTGGGAGATTCTTCAATGAGAATCATTATTCCCTAGATTTACTGGCACACCGGCATCAGCACATTAGCAGCTAGCTTTGAGGATGTCGTCATAAGTAACAGTGACAACAACAACGTAAATATTAGCTGACGATCATAAACATGACGACCTGCCGACAGATGCGACTTCCTCGAAACAAAGCCAGCCAATTAATTATTGTTAATAGTTGCCGGGAAAAGTTTGTCTCAACATCGCAAACTGAGTAATTGACAACCGAGTACATCTAAGTTTCTAAGCTAGATGCAGTTAAAGACCCTCAAGTGGTTCTATATGCATTAAGACCCATTCTATGCATTAAGTAGTGGAATGTAGATGCAGCCTCGTTAGAAGTTTAGAACTTTTAGATTTCACTTGTCTTCAGATTGATTTAATTTGACGACGGGCATCAGTCCGAGTTTGAGCATTTTAATGCGACGTACAATTTTACTTGGATGAAGACGGTGAATACTTTTTAAAGAGAATTATAATTATTATTGACTAGCCGTTGTCCACGGCTGCACTCGCAATGATTTCTCTTAATAAGAATAAATATAAACAGTAAAACTGTTTAATTTCTACAGTACCGGATTTAATTTTTCACATTTAACAACAATCAACTGGCAGAGAAGGACTTGAGGCCTTAAGTCCGCCTCTGTACAATATAGTGCAAAAAGAGAAAATAAATAAATAAGCTTCAGGAACAGTCAACATGTCATTACATTTTGTGTAGAGGATAAGAATAAATATTGTATTATTTACTACTCTTATGACAGAGGTTACGAAATAATAATAGGCCAGAAGGTTACTATTACCTTTTTTGAAAAATTGATATCAAGTCTAGTCAGTGGCTACTGAATATGTATAGCAGTGACCTGAATTCCTTCTAAATCGTTGACCTTTTTAATTGCAACTCATACAATGACACCCACCTGGTGTCAAGAATGATGCGGCAGTGATGTCACCGTACATGACCCCTGACTACTGCTACTCACCCCAGTGACAGTTACTGGCGATAGCAGTGACACAATTGAATAACCAATTAACAGTATATTACATTAAATATTACGAATAATGTGACGGCTCAGTTCATCAAAGAATACGTACTTTCGTCGTTGACATAGATTTCCTTACGAAGACTGAGAGCCGGTTGTAAGTGGCTTACCGGGGTACGTGGCGTCCATCTGTCATGCATTCTGGCGAATGTAATACACTTAGAATAGGAGATATATCATATCACTTATTGGACTGGCCCATTTGATTCTACGTAGGTACGTTTAGTAGTTAACTTGATCCATAAGTTTAAAGTCGCTCAGCAAGCTATAGAAAGAGCTATGCTCCGAGTTTCTTTACGGGATAAGATCAGAAATAAGAAAGTTCAAGTGGCAATGGGCAGGCCATATCTGGCGCAGGACCGACAACCGATGGGGTAGATAAGTTCTTTAGAATATCTTTACTTTTACAACGCCTGCCACAGTCAAAAGAGAATATTTTTTTACTTTTCACATAGAAGGTCAAAACATCATTATTTTTCCAATTTCGCATTGAAACACAAATGTTAAAAGACACGCAATTTCCAGGGACATTTTAAACATTTCTGTATGTGAACAGTATTCAGACTCGACACTCGCCGAGACTCGAGATGTCCATTTCTCATGCTCTTAAGAATGTCGCAGCAATTATCCCGAGTTAATAGGATTGCTTTCGTAATTGTGCCCTATTTAGTAGGTAAGTAGTAATTTAGGAGTGGTAATTGAGGTCTTGTACCAAACCCTTGGTGAGGACTGTGAAGAGGTTTCTTTTTTTATAGTAAGAAGATGGCAAGTGATTACTTGATGGTAAGTGGATACTGTCGCCAACAAAAATCCGTGATATATACCAACATCAGCCCAGAATGATAAATATTGGCACGTCCTCGGATGCACCGATTATTTTTGGCGATTTCGGAGTGGATTTGGAAAAAAGTGTTGGGATGGATAGAGAGGTTTTCCCCATTCCATTAAACCTCCAAAGTTCTCTTTGGAAGGATGGAGTAGGGGATGGGACGTGAAGAGTATAACGGAATAAGGAGTTACTTTTATTCCAATAGATTCTTCATTCGATGAGATAGGAGGAGATCGGATAGGGTGGGATTGAGTGGTAATGGGGTCAGGCAGATGAGGATAGGAGGCATAGGAGGCACATGAGGATATTGAGGAAAAAGAATAGGGTGCGAAAAGTAGTACATTTTACGGTAGACTTTTGTACGGTAGGTGGATGCTAAATGTAAGCAAAGTGTAAGAAACAAAGGTAATGAAGAAAGAGAGAGGAGTATTACATTGAATGATGAGACTTTAATAGGAAGTGGTAAAAAGCAAAAGATATTGTTATGTGGTACAGAGAAATCAACGAGACATGAGCTTTGCGTTTGTGTTAGTGCACACCGATAGTGTACAGTGAAAACCATTTCGACAATCGGATTGGACAATTCGGCACCCACTCACGTGCAAAGATGCAAAGCTCATGTCTTCACTGTACTTAGGACATCTCAACAAAAATATTTAACGCAATATACCTGACTGTACAACAAAAGTCCGACACACGATTGTCTTGGAAAAAATGATTCGTATTCAAGGAATATTGTTTAAATCATTGTATTTTTTCTTCAAGCCGTGCGTGACGAATTTTCATCTCGAAATATTAATTCTCTTGGCTGACAATGTTAGAATAATTCTTGGAAACGTTAAGATAAAACACCTCCCAAACTTTTGATGTGAAATAATTTCTGGGCGTGTCTGAGTGAAGTTTTATGTGTTCGGATGAAAGGGGTCATTTGTCATCGCCCTTTTCCACATAGAAACGAAGGGCATTCCTAAATCCACTTAGGTGGCCGGCAAACCGTGATATATTTCCGTCCATTTAACGGATTTCTTCGATCCTTCTCACGTCGGAGAATGTGACAGTTCTTTGTAATAAAATTAAGAAACTCCAGGGTCTTTATTGAATGTTACGTTCGTTGTCGACACATATAATAAAAAGCCGTGACTGTATATGAAATATTTTTTGAAAAAAGTGATTGCAATATTAAGTACGAATGGAAATAGAACTCAAAACAACGATTTTTGAAATTTTTGTCTGTATGTCTGAACGCGTATCACACTAAAGCCACTGGACAGAATTTAATGATACATGGCACAATTATAGCTTATGACTTGGGTTACATTTAGGCTACATTTTATCCTGATCTGTTAAAAGAGTTCCCACGGGAATCACTCTAAAGTCCACGCGAACGAAGTCGCTGGCACCGCTCGTCTTCGATATGCTTCGGAGCAATAAAGGACTCTTCAAACTGATGCTACTGTGTGGCGAGACGCGAATTCATTCGCATGAACTCTGCAAGCGAGCATGTACTCGTATTAACTCGCTCACACTGATACAACTAGTCGTATGAGACGAACGGGACGACTGGGTTTTTTATTATGGGACGTTACAAGATGCCGTTTTCGGTTGGATTGTTATTAATTCTATACTACATGATTTAAATAATCCTTATTACAAAACCTGTAAGTAATTCCCGTAAGTGTAATATTTGCTTTTTGTATCTAATAAAAATTAAAACAAATAGTATAGTAAATCTATATTTCGAGGGAAAATGAAATGTAAATAAATCAACTATTCAGTGTTGAAGTATAGGGGGAAATCGCGTCAGTTTGCAAGAGTCCGTTTATCAAAATCAAGCGTACGAATTCGCCACGCAGCCGCAGCAGTTTGAAGAGTGCTTAATCATATGTTTCAATTTTGTGTTCTTGATACTTGCTCAATAAAATTCGGAAATAATGATTGAGACGGTGCTGCTCACTTTCACTACGAACTCGTAATGTGAGACCGTCACACATAGCAGACAATGGCGTCATTTGCCCGAGGGCCAGCATATTTCTATTCGTGTTGGACGAGTGACGCACACGCCGGTGACGACGCTGAGTGTAGCCAGCGCATGCGCTTTAAATACCCCCCTCCGCGTAATAAAAAGCATCTGGAACATCGTCACGGCAGGGTAACGGCCGTCTAGTCGCTATATTTCAGTCCAAATTGCTGTCGCACACTTCCCCCTCCCCCGCTCCAGACTGGAGGATGCATTGCCAAAATGCACAGTAAGCGCCCATTACAAAGGAACTTGGATCTGGTGGGCCGGTTTTATAGGCCACTGTATCTAGGGCGAGCACGCAAGGAAGGCTCTGTGCCATTTATGTGTAAGATAGAAAAGATTTATGGTCCTGAATGAATAGTTAATACCAACCGCAAATTCAGCTTCCATATTACATACTGGCGGACAGCCAAGGAAAATATCAATACACAGTAATAAAAATGTTGTATCCCATGTGAGTAATACATTGTGCGTGCAGTTTAACTGCAGAATATTTAATATACTCTGTGATAAGTAACACATTTAACAATTATCCACTGGGATTATTTGACGAACATTTTATATTGTGATCTGAGAGTACAGCCGATAATGTCTGTCAACACAGTTGACTCTATGTTGTGATACAGATCTAGCTTTATATATATGCTAATGTGATGAAAGATGTGGCGAGAATAATGCTCCTAAGATCTCTACAACCATCTGGTTTAAGGGCATATCACACCTCCAGTCTTTGACCAACGGCATTATCACAGTCATAATATATAGCATATATGTAGGTACATTTGTATTAATCAGAAGAGATATTTAAAAATAATAAAAGTCAGTTGACATCTGAGCAGTCTTTGATTTGTATCGCCTAACCTTTATAATAATCTAGGTACCTTGAAAAACATTGAATTAACTGGTTCCTTGATAATTTTTAAGTATCAGTCATCATCATCAATAGTCTACTGCTGGGAATTTACCTTTTTAATTAAGGAGAGCATTTTGAGTGTGGACGCAAATGTGAACTTAGGACACCGTCTGCAAGGGCGTCGCCAGCCAATGGGCTAGGGGTAGGCAAGATGAGAGAGAGGATGGGAGAAATATGAATTGTAGGTACAAATACAATTTTTTCCGAATCTCTAGAGGGGGGCAACTGCCCTCCCCTGCCCCCCCCCCCCCCCTGGCGACGCCCTTGACCGCCTGTATGGAGATTTTGTCTGCAATCTAAAAGTTTCGTTAACATTGTCATATACACATTAATATCAGTTTATAATGACCCATAAACAAAATGGATAGATAGTGCAGTTGGACAATCAAAAAGCTATGACCATCTTCATCATCAAGAAATCGTAATCACAAAAAATTAATATTGTTTTTATTTCATATTAGTGTTTCACTTTAGCAATTCTTTTGTTATATTCATATTACAAATTATTATTTTTTGTTCAAAATAATTAAGCTATCCAGCTTTAAAATACATAAGGATTACTTTATGGGGTGTATGGAAAGTTAGCATCTGAAGGCATTCATCAAAAGATTTTATTTTCACATATAACACTAAAACAAAAGAATGTTTAAGATTTAAAAATATGTAAAGCAGTCTCTTTTATTATTTTACTATATTAATAAAATGTTATGATGTAAGTGACCACACTAGTCTTTTAAATCTATACATAATACACAAATACTGATGTATCAAAGCTGTCAACTCAAATATTTAGTACGGGAACAATAATGATAGGGCGTTTATCTTATGCGCAACCAATAAATAAATATGTGCCTATGGCAAAAACGTTCTGTGATTTTTAGGTTTTCATAGAGCACTATTGGAGATACTTTGACAGCTGTCATTCTTATCAAGCTAGATTTAAAAGACTATAGAGTGAATATAAATTTATGCATTTTTATTCAGTCTAACTATGAGCGTGAATTTAAGAGATATGTAAATAAAATAAAGGTTGGTTTCAGATCTGATTCTTATATTCGTTAAACAATAGGCAAGAATAAATAAGAAAAACAATTTCTGTTAGTTTTTTGAAATACCACTCCCCTTCATGGGGACAGCCCTCCCAACTGGGCAAAAGCTTTTTTCCAATTACTCAAAAATTCCTGGACCGATTTGGATGATTTTTTTTTAAAATTCATAGTATTAAATTATCTAGGCGGGTTTTTTACAAAATGTGCAAATTTCGAACTCCATCACTCAAAAAAAAACAAAATTATGAAAAAAAAAAATCCAGTTTTTAATTTTGGGTTAAATACTACTTTAGCAGCTTTTTAACCACTAAATTTCACTATAATCAGCATTAATTGATAAATTTTATAACTAGCAAAATTTTGATTTTTTTTGAGTGATGGAGTTCGAACTTTGCAAATTTTGTAAAAAACCCGCCTAGATAATTTAATTCTATGAATTCTATGAATTTCAAAAAACTAAGAGAAATTGTTTTTCTTATTTATTCTTGCCTATTGTTTAACGAATATAAGAATCAGATCTGAAACCAACCTTTATTTTATTTACATATCTCTTAAATTCACGCTCCTATACACTATATAAGGACTTTAGCTTGCATCACCCTTTTGTATTTCTGTTTAAAACTAAAGGTTGAGTGGTAGAGAATGTCATTATTAACTCTACCTCCTGTACAACTTTAGGGCAGTAAAGCTTATGTACTTAAATAAATTGCCTAGAGACAAACAAACATTTGAATTTCAAACAAATGAGTATTTGACTGGAAATTGAATCCAGGACTTTTGCAAGTCGAGGCAATACAAACCGGGCTACAGTCAAATCAGCGAGGCATGAGCTTTGCCTCTGTGTGAGTGGGTGCCATATCATGTCATGTTGATTTCACTGCAATCGGTCGTAAAAACATCACAATTCACTCTGCAGATCCAGTAAAAATTGGTATGGGTATGTGTGGTATGGGTCGAGGATTTAAACTCATGACTTCATGAATGAGTGTCGAGAACAGAAACCCACTTTGTCCATTTATTAAGTTAAAGTGACTAAGTCAAACTTCTATAGAACTCGAAGTTGGGCCTCATTAAAATGTGTTATTTAAAAATCCAGACATATTTTAAACAATAAACTGAATCACAAATTACTGAACATATTGGTAACAAAATTATTTTAATATGAAATAAGTTGGTAAAGAAACAGATACATTGTTTGTAGGCTTCCCTGCACTAGTCAAGCTTATTCAGTAAAAAATTTCATTAAATCATGCTTATTTCATTAAATCAGTAATATGTCTTATTGCAATTTTTTACAATAAAGTATGTTTATTCTATTGTAAAAAGTGCACCTAAACAATCATTTTGTGTTTTCATGAACATCATGAACATAATATGTTCATAAATGAATTTGTTCCTTACTAGGTATTGCCTGTAGTTTCGCATATAATGGGACCAAAAACTATCCCATGTGTTAATTTGCACCATGAACTATAAGAACCTATACCTTTGCTTATAGTTTTAGCAAACAAGCAAATCATTTTTTTGCATTTATATTATTAGTTATGATCACAAATGTGTCAAGTTTTTGTTGCAAATGAACAATAGGTAAAACTGAAGTGTTTGCAAACACTGTTTTACTATTTTGTCAGTTATTGAAATAAACAGCAGATTAAATATTACAACTAATAAAAAAACATAAAAACTGTGTGGTAGCTTGTTTACTTTCAATATCAATCAATAAGAATGATACCACTTTTAATCATTTTGGCATAGTGACCCACTTATTGTTGCATTGCAGTTTTTGACATATAAAAGGGCGAGGTTTCTCATCACAACAGTGTAAAAGCGCAGGTATACCGACTTAAAAATTCTAGAACCCAATGACCTTGAATTTCATTTAAAAAAATCATAATTATAACCTCACTTTGCCAGTACATGATGTATATAAAGCACTAATAATATCGCCTTGTCCTCAGTAAGCCTGTTTGTCTAGCGGACGATAATGCTCGAGTATTTATTTTTACCCATTACGTATACACAGCTGTCCGTATCACCTCAGCCCGGCCACCAACGGAATCTTCGACAAGAATCATTTATAACGCGTCTTACTTGTAATACTAATTCGTGCCGATTCGTCACCACCACAAAAACATGTCGGGTACAGAAACCTGATTCGCTATAATCGGAAACCCTTTAACACGACAGAGAAATTCTGCAACCTTCATTAGATTTGAGGGGCAATAGTCAGGAAGGTATAAAATGCAGGTTTCTTACCTTCAATGCCCCCAGCAGTATACACTAACACGTCCACAAAACAATTCCCCGAAGAGAAATCACAAAATTCTGCACCAAACACAGCGAGAGTACACAGGCCGCATTCACTCAATTCACAGCTGGGCGTGGAAAATTCACAAATGACTAGTCGCACAATAGAAATAAATAGAAAAAACACAGATTACACTAACTTAAATCTATGTTTTCCACCAAAAAATCTAGTTGAACCAAAAAACGCGCCAACTGTCAAACTAAAAAACTACAAGCACCGACGCGCGATGAGACCAAGCGGTCCGAGTCCGCTTTCCTGACTGAGACCACCACGCACGATCCGGCACACAGATCCGACACGATATCCGACATCTACACACACACTCCAACGACAATCGGCTTAATGCTATGACATGCTTCTGCCGCAATTTAATTTTTATTTATATAACAGGTACGCATAGCAGCAATTTCACTATCACATAATTGACTAAATACACTAACGTCGACGTTATCTATAGCACGATGCGACAAAATGAGATAACCTTTCGAACGTGAATTCTGGCGATAAAATAAGGCGACCGCGTTGGAAAGATCGCGGCTGAGTACGGAATGTGTATAAGCCAACACTCAACTATATTCGTTCGGGATAGACGTTAGGTAGACGCGCATGCGTCAGACGGCCCGCGGGCACGACGTCAGTGAATGACAAGCCCTGCGCTTGTATTATCCGATCGATTTCAAAAGAAATGTGCTATCTCGTTTACGAGCTTATTCAGAAATGCATTTATATTTATCATAGTAAAACTGTGTAAGTCGATACACTTCCAATACATTCTGCTATGTACGTAAATTGTTAAACTAGAAACTAACTTAAAACACGTAAGTGTAATTGATAATAGAAAACACCGTTTAAAAAAGTTATTTGTTTATGGGATAAAAGCTATTTAATTATATAAAAAAATAGCAACACTTCGGATTGCTGGACGATGCATTGTTTTGAACTGCACTGGTTTTAGAAAAATATTACTATTATATTAAATGTTTACCTATTAATTATTTTTATCACAGGGCACAGAATTTGAATACCTACATTGAGATTTTAGGGTAGACATCGACTCTGAAAATTTCAATTAGCATATAATAGGTATCTACTTTTCAGGAACATGAAACAATTATTTATTAAAAATAACACTGTAATTTTACTATCTGCTAGTTCACTAACTCTCGATATGACGACACCCTTACGCCAATTGAAAATTTCAGGGTCGATATTATATTAAATCATATATACTGAGGAAGGTACCTACCCACCTTGATTGACGCGACAATATTATAGAATTGGTAAAAGATCTGGCTGTATGTTGATTCACTGTCAATAACAAGGCTATGTTCCAAAACTTAAGACTTTTGCTATTTGACATAGATGATGCATGCTGTTTCTTTCTTTAAAAAAAAAAAAACTATACACAATGACAAATTTCGTACATTTTTTTAAAACAGCCTAATCAGCCTAATTTGTTTCAATTTGATTTTTGTGACCATTTTAATTAAATTATTTATTATCATAAAGTTTGTATCGTTCAATTGTATAACGTCATTTTATTTAATTTGCATAATATAAATCATTAATTTAACTGATATCCGCCCATTCCTTCAGTGCATATCTTATCATCATAATATACTGCATTCCACTCAACAATTAATATAATTTTAAATGAAATACCATCCTTGTTCAAATTAATAAAGATAAATTAATTTGCGAGATATGGAAATATTATGATAATCTTGTTAATGAAAAATGCTTTTTAGTACGATTGAAGATTCATTAAACTTATTATTTATATAACGAAATCTTATAAATGTAGCCCAGGCCGATAGGTGGGTAAGCAGAGCAGGGTGGTTGAAGAAACCCATCGCGATATGAATTCGTTAAGTAAGCATTTAGGATGTAGCATAGTTATGCTAGGTACATCCTACATGCTTAGATAAGAAGTAAAAGTATTGGGTATTGGGTAAGTATTGGGATGTATGGCCTTAAAACTGTACCTACGCTGTACCTCCTGTAGAGGTAGTCTGGTTTTCCAGGGCTTGTGGTATCGGCTTTATTATTCCTTAGTAGCCGTTTACGACATCCACGGGAAGAAATGGTGCGGTGCTGTCCTAAAGACGGCCAACACCACATAGCAAGAAGTCAAATCTCGTTAGGTCGGACTATGAAACGTTGCGAATTCTCACTGGTCATAGCTGTTCCTGAATGACGCTTTACTACAATTAGAAGCATGTGATGGAAGTATACGTGAGTGTGGTATAGAAGAAAATGACATGCACCATGTGCTGTGGGCTTGTCCAGTCTATATTGAAGAGTGAAAGATCCTGGAGGGAGTCAGCCGCAGAGAAGATGGTCTGGTTTATTACTGCGATCTCGTTAGCTTGGAGGCGAACTTCAGCAGCGAGTTCGCACACCCATTAAACAGGAAAATAATCCTAAAGCTACTTGCAGATTGTAGTTTTGACGTCCATGCCCGTGGCCACTCTTCCCAAAACGGGGAAGAAAAGAATTTATTGGGAGGTGCACTTACGACGCATACCGAAGAGTCATTATAAACCGTCGTATATCGCGAATGTCCACGGGCGACATCCACTTACCTACAGATAGACAGTATTGTCATCTGCCACCTTCTTTCTATAAAAAATACATACTATATCAAAAACAAATCCCACGCAAACATTAACGGCGGTATAAATATACTTTGTTTATATAATAAAAGTACATATACGTGTGATAAGTAACTTACGGATGCCGCATAATCTATTAACAACCAAGCCTTGGAATGATTAGTGATTAAACATTGCTATCTCAATGTCGACATAGTTCGCCAGGGTTGCCAACTGGCGGCACGCGGAAAATATACCATTGTCGTTTGGGCCAAGTCGCACTTTGACAAAATATCAGTGCAATTGGTTTATTGTATCTATATATACATATATAATAAAATCGTAACAAAGCCGTCTCTACGTATTTTAATATTTTAATACAGAGCTCACTATAACAATTTTTGTATATCTGTCTGTCTGACTGAACGCGTATCACACAAAAGCCACTGAAATGAAATAATTTTAATGAAACTTGGCATAGGCATAGCTTATGGTATTTTTATCCAAACCAATTATAAAGTTCCCACGGGAATCAAACTAACAGCACATATAACGTCTACGAACATGAAGTCGCGGGCAATGACAGCGTGTAATACGTTGTTTGTCAAGCGAAGCGTTTTCGGTTCGATTGTCTTTTCGGTAATAAAAGATATTGTTTTGTTCATTTATTTAAATTTTTTTGGCACGAACAAACTGTACCAAAGGCGGACTTAATGCCTTATGCCATTCTCTACCAGTCAACCTTTGGGCAAACAGAAAATCAAGAGAAGCGAATTATTTAGTTTGTATTATGAGAATTTGGTTTAGTTAATGTTTTTGTTTGTACAATACTTGATTGCATTGTGAAGGATGAGTATATTAGATTCCTAGAGAGATTCATTAAATTTTATACTTTTTTTTTAAAGACTTGGAAATTAACTATTATCTTATCAGTTGTTCTATTTCTGCGAAATGAAAAATGTCGCAACCCTAGATTTCACCTGCAAAACGGAGATAGATTTCACGTGCGTCACTCATACTTTATCACTCACATATACTTATTTAGGTCTTTATAACTTTTAAACTGTGCACAACATGTCACAATTCTTGTTACTACGAATTAAAGTTTAATTTTGTTAGTTCAATGTGTCACTTAAAATAATAGGGTTATATAGAGGTGTGCATGTTGTTTTGAAACCTTGACTCGAGGAATATATAAAGAGGTAGTTTAAAATTAAATGCAATATAAAGGCCAGTGTTTGTGGACACAAGACCCATGCTACACGTATACTGTTCATGCAAGTTAGTTAAGGATTGGTTAATTTTTCTTTTTCTATTTAATCTTTTGCAAATTATGCACCTGCAGCAAATGCAATGCAACCAACCCTTTCAGCATCCACTGCTGAATATTGTGCATGAGGAATGAATGGCTTTAAAACGCCACGCTGGCCGAGCGGGTTGGTGAGTCCACTCTTTTAGAGGTGGTGTAGTTCCTCAGCGGTTGTGCTGAGGAACTTAGTCGCTTATAAAGCTTAGTCGCTTTTACGACACCCACGGGAAGAAATGGGGTGGATCTACTCTATAGCCGGCCGACATCACACGGCACAGGTGTGCCGTGTGATGTCGGCCGGCTATAGTATGTACCGGTATGTACCTATGCATTATTATTATGCACCTATGTATGCATTATTATTTTTGTGCTATGACTATGACACCACTCTCATGGATTTCTGTTTAACCAAAGCTCGACTGACAGAGAATATCCCTAGGCATTAAGTCCACCTTCTGAACAACCCCTGTCCAATAAGTACAAAAGTGGTAGAGCAGTAAATAAAAAACTGATGATTTAAAATAAAACCAATTTCTTTTTGTAAAAAAAAATATTTTTTTTGTAACTCAATGTATTTAATTAATTTTCTTGGATTCGTATTTACATCATTTCATTCATAAGTCAAATTGTTCGGATAGTTTTCATTTTGAGTTTTATTTTTTCAGTTCGTAATTTTGGAGTTATTTCCTTCTTCCAATTAATTGGTGGTTCAAATATAGGTGACACCTTGTTACTTTTTGTGATTTGTTATAATAAGTTATAATGCTTGTGATAACACCTACTCAAACAAACTTTCCATTGCATTATTTGTGGTCGGAAAATAATCGTACATCTCCGACATCTTATGGTGTGGATGCACGAAAAATTTCCACATTAAGAAATAAGATTTTTCATGAGCTTTTTTTTCCAAGTAGGTACGGATACAAGCTCGTTAAGCCTACTTGACTTTTTGTTTATGCTTGCACAGGAACGTGAGTGGTATCATATATAATTATGCCTTTTATTAAATACGTGTCGCTTTCAGTTTTCTGATTCAGAATTATATATTATGAAATTATTCTCGACATTTAAACAGAGCAGTAACTAGTATATAGTACAGTGAGTTAACTGACATGAAACTTTACGTATATTTTTCGTAAAAGAAATAATTTTCTGTGTTTTGCATTTGCAAAAGTGTGGGAAACATTCCAAAACATTGAATGAGTGACATATGCCAGAGTTCTTTCTATCACATTCTGTTCCATCTCTCCCCAGTTTCCCAACCCTTCCTACAAATTAATTCCTTTAAATCTCCAAAGGTAGATAGCGTGCCATATCATTAGATGGACTAGCTGCTGGCCTGACTGACAAGATAATTGACAAGATAATGTGGCGTTAACGAATTTTTTTGATAAAAAAATCATTAAACATTCCTTCATCATTACTAGTTACAGGACTTCTGTTGTTATTTATAAAAACTGAATACAAAATATTTTTAGAATTAACAACCACTAATGCCATCTCACCAACAAATTCCTAAACATTTTTTTACAATACCCACTCGTCATAATTGAAACGTATTTTATTTATTTAATTTTTCAGTAAGGTTATACACTATTGTTATTACATATATATTCTATGAGTGATCGATAAAGTTAATAGCTTAAACAAAGCTGTCACAATTAGAAAATAAGTAACAATTTGCACACTGTGAGATCACAACTTAGGGTTACTCGTATCTACATTAGTCGCATATTTACCAGTAAGAGTACGCTTATTTGCATTTATATCATTAAAACACAAGTAGATGTGGTTATGGGATATAATATTTGCGCGCCTTAAAAACGTTCGGCGTCGTTAAGAAACTTTTATAGACCTCCATACAATACTGCTCCATATCTCGCCGTGCGTTTTCACAGTGCATACGGCGAGCGCGCCGCGTCCCGTGATATCGCTGTGTATGTTAACAAGCTCCCATAGTGGCCCATATAACACTGACGACAGTTGGGTTTTCATTGCAGAAAGCCATGTCGTTAACAAACAGATTAATGGAGCGTGTATTTGTCACGAATTTCTTCGCGCCGACACAATGCGATCACCGCTCGGCCGCCGCGCGGTTGTCGCGCGCACCTCTCTACGGACCGCACTGTTATAGCAATATGGGCTCTATTTATTTGGCAACAGCATTTTAAATTAAATGAGCAAGGAGACAATGCGCAGAGGGCGTGGCGGTCGCGCGGGGTCCGCGTGGACAGCGCGCGGTGGCCGGGCGACGATTGCACGGTTAGGTGCATGCGAGGAATTTAAATGTTGTTGCCTAACAAATAATAGAGTTCACACCCGCCAATTAACAAACATGGCCGCACGAAAAATTTCGCGTCGTTTACTCGCAACCTTATCGCAACCTGGTCGGAACATATGTGTATGTATGTCGCGAATACTGACATTCAGTCGACATAGGTTCATAGTACGTCATTTTAGTGAAAGGCGACGTTACATCTTTACTATTCTAAATTCTATGCGTTTTGTATAAAATCTCCTATCAGAAATCATCTGCAATCTATGTGAAAACGTCCGCCTCGGTGTGCGATGTGAGAAAAATAGTTTAAATCAATGATATTTACGCTCGATCAACGTCAATTCACCCTAAAATATACGTCGAATACGTAAATTCTCTGATTACTTCATTGTCTGCCAACGTATCGCTGACTGACAGCTGGACATAATGAACGTGATTTGAATAAAGCGACACGCGCACTGCACTGATCTGAATCGATTATTCGTAGAAAATCGAAGTGTTCAATCGAATTACGTAGTCTGTTATGCGAAACATGATGTACTCGTAAATGTAAAATTAAAATGGGGATATTTAGAGAATGGAATTACTGGGACCCTGATATCGAAATGGAATCACACAAAAGTATGCAATTTCATTCAAAATTACTAATTTTTATAAAATTGTTTTTATTTCACCAGGTAGTAAGTGGATTCTGTTGTCTATGGACATGCGCCATACCCTTGGAAAAGGGTACAAATGCTTTCGAAAAAAGATAAAATTCGTAATAAGCCAAAAATACAGATAAAATTTTGACTAATTTATAATCAAAGATTAACCTTTGTTTAGTCCTCTTATTTATTTTTAATTTAAAACTATAATGTTACTTACACTTTAATTAAAAAAATACTAGTTGGATTTATTCGAGTCAGGCATTTGACATGTAGAACTGTCAAATGAATGAAATTTCGAGTGAAATTTTTATGGACATGACACTTCATTGACAGTTCTACATGTTATTTTCTTAGGTTTTCACGATTACTATACATAGCAATTAAACTACTTTGAACGGTTTAAATCGCGTATCACCCCGCGTATCGGGTGATCACCCCGTGACCACGTGACCACGTCCACTGCAAAGTGTTCGAAACGTCGGGATATAAATAATGTCAAATATACGCGATTTAAACCGTTCAAAGTAGTTTAATTGCTAAGTTCTCCATGTTGTCATATCCCTGACTCGAATAAAAAAATCCAACTATAAATGCCCTTTGTTCTTAGGAGTGCAGGATACATACATTAGTCATAATTTATAACTCATAAATTGCAAGGCTTGGTACGCTTTGCCATTAACATAAGAACAATTTTTTCTATGATTAAAATCTCCGCTAAAATATGTTTCTTCGTTCGTTCTTCCCAAAAAAAATCACTGATGCGCATATGACTTTATCATGTTCGAGCACATCTAAAATTGTCTTCAAACAATGGTCAGACTAAACAACACGCTAACCTGTCTCTGGTACGGGTTATAGTTTCAATTTGTATTTTGTATGTCTCACTAGAACGGTTGTACTAACCAGTGGCCTGCCTAGGGTTTACGATTCAGGCAGCTTTCAGTTCACATTTGTTTGTAAATTGATATCAAAATATTAATATCAATTTATTGAAATTTTCTTTCCTTTCTGATGGACAAGATCCGAAAAACCATTAGTAAAATAAAACCTAGAAAGTAGTACAATAAAGTATGTATTACTATTATTTAAATAGGACCTATAATTTAGAGAGGTACTGGCTTTTTTACTGTAAGTTTTATAGCCAACATCAGACCAGAATGACAAACCACGGATAGGCCCACGGATGCGGTGCCTACTTTTTGAGATGTAGGAATTGATTTGGAGAGCAGCCCCAGAAGCGCTCTGAAGTTTATAATGCCTTCATTACTCGGAAGTTGGTGTTGTAGGTGTCCATGGGCGCTAACACTTACCATCACTTGGGACCGCTTGCACGTCGGCCTACTTCCCGATAAAAAAAAAAGAAAAAGTTCTTACCCATTGAATATATACACCGACCTATGTCTCCCCACTGCTGCTCTCAAGGTTGCTGCTGCCCCACCTCACGTGGACTTCTGCTCTTATCACCCAAGGGGACTGATAACTCTACTGTATCGTAGAGGAAAACAATCGCCCTTAATTTAACCGCTATGTAATTAAATTTATTTAGCAACAGCAGTACGTAGATATGATTAAAATTGATATTAGAAGTACACCACACCATCTAATCTGGCAAACATAACGCCATTAAAAGATCTATTATCATAATGATAATGAATCTATTATTAAAAATATTTCCTATATATTGATATAATTTAACGTTAGAATTTTAAAATAATACGATAATTGAGTAAATGTCCATAAAACTTGATGTAAGGTGCAGATATAGGTAGTTCTCTAGACTCTAGAAAAGTCTAGACCATTCATGAAATATTTAGTCTTTTTATAAAGGGCTACGACACACACAAAGGGATGTTAGAATTTTTGCGGTTACATTAATAAGTAAGTATATCAGTTTCCGTGTTTACAGTTTCCAAGTAACAGACGTCTGTGTAATTTGACGTACTACCAAAGATAAAATAAAGATAAAGACAAAAGTAATGTACAATTTGAGTCGGGAATTAGGCTTAGCTCTGATAACGATAAAAATGGTGCATTGGATTGACGTAAATAAATACTTTTATATGTAAATCGTTTCAATTGATGACATCTGAAGAACTTTTAATGTTGATTGTAAAAACATCGATTACATTACAAACAAGCATTCGACTAGGTCCTAGGTATTGGCATTTTCTTACCATACCATACTAGCCTATGTGTTTCCACTGCTGGTCGATTTCGGTTCTTCTCATCCAACCATCACCGGGGAACTTTTTCAATTCATCTGTAAACCTGGTCGGAGAGCGTCCCATACTCCGTTTCCCGGTAACGTGTTAATAGAAAGTATTTTTTAATATAGATATACTTATATGAACAGTTTTTTTATATGGAAAGAAGGCGGCGGATGAGCAGACAGTTTACCCGGTGGAAGTGTATAGAGTCGCCCATGGACATTCATGATCAGCATTACCAGATTGGGCTTTCTTTTCGCGATTTACGGGTAAAATTTCGTTCTTGGGGAAATGTTATCTTTGGGAAAATTGTCGGGGAAAAAATAATCAATGGAGAATTTTGGAGGTGACTGTATGGCTGACATGGCCGAAACAGATGAATTATAAAACTAATACTGTCAATATAACGCGGTCAACAGGAGATTCGCGGCGGGTACTTTGAGTGTGAGCGAGAAAGCAAACGGTTGTCCTTAGGTTGTCCCAAAAAATGAAGACTGAAGTGGATAAAAAACTGGCTCACAAAGAAGAAAGGGCGCTACTAATGGCCATTGAAAAAGAAAACCGGCGAATGAAATATCTTTCCGTGTCAACTTCGGCATTTCTTAGTATGAACCTGTACAGGACGATTCAGCTCCCAGTTCTGGTGAATATATGGATTCACAAAATGATCTGCCAACTGTGATCGAGAGCACACAACCTGGGACTGGAACTACTGTAATGGTAACGACAAAAGATTCAATTACTGTACAAAATTAGTAGCTGCATTAGATAGGTGTCAATTGATTATGAGAAACTCTGTGTTTATTCTTCAAGCTACTATCTAGGCACTTGGACATAATATCGACGAATTTCCGTTGAGTAAGTCTTTCATCCAACGAATCCTGGGATAATCCTGGCAAGTGAAGTGGTGAGCCTTGGTACAGACATAGGTTGAGGGTATGGTATGTGTAGCGCTTCTCACTTCAACGGTTCCTACCGCCCCCCGCCCGAAGCGTACGCGGCGCCATCCGCGGCGGCTTCCCCAGTAAATTATTCGAACCATCTAGTCGAAAACCGTCTGTCAATGCTATAGCATGCGCGTCACCCTTGCGTGCGCCGTCCACTTAGATCTCTTTTTCTGGGTTCGTTTTGTGTCCTCTATTCATTTAACCAAGTGACATTAACCCCACATCTAGTGGAACCTGCTCGTTTCATTATATAACTTATATATGTAACTGATGGTCAAATATTAAGAATCCTTATTTTATTTTAAAAATAAATATGATTACTATTTACTCCTACTAATTAGGCCGCACAGTGTGTTCTCAATGTCAACATTTGATAAGTGATAAGATTTTTCTTTGTACATAAAAAAGAGTACAAACTCGCCCAATATTTATTGGTTATCATATCTGTGATACAAGTAACAGATTTAATCTTTTTAATTCAGTTTCAAGTAGGGTCGAGTGATCGCTCAAAGATACGATTTGTTTGTTTCATATCTTTCTAGGTTGGCCTTACTATGCCGTTAATACTATCAGCAGAAAATAGCTAATTCTATACTATAGAAGTTTCATACCCAGAAAGGTAATCCACAAAACTATATAGAAACGTCCACAGATTTTTTATAAGTAGGTACGTCTGTAAGAAAATAAAACGTGTGCCTTTTTAATTTTGATCTGTTTGATACTTTTTGTTCCGCAATCAACAAGAAACAATGTTTTTCCTTGTCTCTGGTTCTCTTTGGAACAATATCTCCTCGTAATTATTCCAAAGAACCGGTAAGAATTCCCAAGGAACAATCTTGAAAAGCTAAGAGATAATTTTACGTAAAGCTTTTGCAAGGTAGAGAATGCATTTCATAGGGCTTTACCAACTTTTGTGGGAGCTTCAGTCGCTTTCAAAATTAACTTAGCATAATGAAACTTGTAGAATCAAGTATTGGTTATCATTGAGATTTAATCACATTTTTATACGATAAAATGAATAAGGCTTCCAAGTATTAATGGTTACTTAACTGTTATAGAAATTGTTAATAATACGCCGAAGCATAAATCATAAATCACTAAATCTTAAGTGTCCTTCCTATTTGACAAGTACCTACATTTAGTAAAAAATGTAAAAAAGAACTTTAGCAAAAATATTTAGACAGAAATAAAAGGTAGTCAAAGATTTTTTTTGGAATGTTTCGATAATTTTACCATTGTAATTTTGAAACTACTGAACCGATTTGACACACTCTCACTTGATTTGTTTCAGGGTGTAGTAGTCGAGATTTAGTGAAATTTCCCCGATCGTCCGATTTCTGCAATAAGTAGTTTCTTAAAATTTACCTACAACTCTTTAGGCATTCGATGTCTAAATAACGAATTTACGAGTACAAGTATTAGCTTACGTCAAGTAATAAAAAGTTTACACCCTCAATCGCCCATCTAAAGCACTTCCTCTTGACGATTCAATTAGACAATCAAATTAAACCATTAATTACCATACAACTCCTTAGTTACCGCCCATTTCTCTTTCTCTACAACATTTTTAAAGAAAATCGCCTGCAAAGCTATTACAGAAATGAATAAGGATCTTCAATAACTTCAATAATAAAACACGTACTATCGTTTTAACAAAATGTGTTCAAATACGTGACAATAGAGTTGATATTACGTTTTAAGATGACGGGTGTTGTGACCCTTCGACGCGTTCTAGTTCCGATGTAACTGAGCGCTTACAGCCGCTCGAGGGGTGTGATGTGAGAAATGCCGTTTAGGTCGTAGTCCGCTGCAGCGCTGAGTGGTGTCTGTGCGGATCGATGCGGTGGTGCGCGCGCAAGGAGTGACGTCATCGTCGCCGGGCGGACCAGCATTTTGAAACGTTGAACAATAATCCTAATAGTTTTGTAAAAAGACATTTATCACCACCTCTAGTAGAGTGGACTTGCCAACCCGTGTAGTCAGCATGCCTTTTGACGGCCACATATCTCTCACGCACAATGCTCATAAGGAGGACCATGTTCAGCAGTGGACGCTCAAAGGGTCTAGTTACGGTGACATGAACAAAATTCATGATTTCAGACTTTAAGAATATAATGAAAATGGATAAATTGGAGTACGCATTTATAAACAACCAAAGTGAAATCTAGTACAAAAACAATCTTGTATATATTCCGTTTATGTTCATAGATGAGCTAAAACTAATGTAATAAAAATGAGCGCTGAACGTACGACGCTCGAGTGCTGACTGGGCACTAACGAATCTTAAGACTCGAGCTTCATTAGTGCTGACGTAGCACTTAAGCGCTCAGCGCTCATTTTTACAACACTAGCTCTAAAATTATGGCGATTTTACATATTAAAGAAATGCCAAAACGGAAATCAAAGCAAATATCCACGAGAAATATATTGTTGGATAGGGCTAATGAAACTGTAAATATACCGTTGAATAGGGCTTACGAAATTGTAAATATATTATTGGACATAAGCGACTGTACATATTTTGTCTAAACATTTTTTTAAATGTGCAATAGTTTATGATATCTACCTTTCCGAAAGGCGAGTGTCGTAAGGCTTTTATTATATTTTCTATACATGTATTTAGCAGATGCTAACTAGTTTCGGAGAGATATTAAGTGATTAATAATGTGTTATAGTTCGTCCATCTCACGAAGGCGGGTTACGCTTAGTACTTTGTGCTTGTACATATATGTATGGTACATTGTTTTAGTGCGTGTAAACTCGCTCAGTTGGGTTCCCGACGCCGCGCGCCGCAGCGCACATTAAAACAATGTACAATGTATCTATGAGCACGAGTAACCCCCCTTCGTGAGATGAAAGAACTATACTATGGTAGTCCGTAATTATACTATCAGGTATTGTTACAAAAGTACATACAAACATAAATTATACAAAAATATTCATAAACGTTATATCAATTTAAACAAGCAATTATCGAATATATTGCTTGTTTTAAATCTTATTATCAAGGAAATAGCCAACCTATAATATTTAATTGTACGGGTATGTAAGATCTTTTAGTATAAGAGGCGGCTGCATGATTTCGACGTTCATCATGTAGATGTAGTCCATTGAGATATGATGAAAGATATAGAGCTATAGTTTAGGATGTAATTATTAAAGAACGTAATACATAATTAAATTGTGAATTTAATTAACTTATTTAATCTATAGATTATATATAATTTAAATCTCAAATTATACGACTGTTTTTATTTTTCTTTTTTTTTTAATTGTCTTTAATAATTAATTTCATAATTTAATTTAGTATTGAGAAATAATTTATAATTCTTTTTTTTAAATTATAGATTCTAGTATTCATTTGTAACTGTTTGCCTAAAACTATGAATTGTAATTATATTTATGGTACTCTTCTTAAAAAAATATTTATTATTTCATATTTATATTTTAACTAATTATTTTTTATATTACTTAATAGTTATTTTTAATTATTTTTGGTTTTTTGTCAATAACTGAAATAAATTACTTTATTTTACTACAGTTCAATTTATAAATTGTACTATTTCATTTCAGTTAAATTTATTTATTTCTATCAAAATTCACCTTTAGATGATAAGAAAAAATTAAGGTAATTAAAAAATACATATGTGTATTTGTCCCTAAATTCAGTCCCACAGTTGACACGCTGCATCCTTGTCTATTACATGGATAAAACGCTATCTCTTTTTCTCCATTGTCACTCCAACTACTCCCTACACGCACGTTTGAAAATAGATTTTTCTAATGCTGGCAATGATAGATTGTGACCACTTAAAATTGTCTCTATAAATTTTCTTTTATAGAGGACTAGCAAAATCCTGTAGACTTTGTCTTGCCTGTGTACCTCTGTATATAAAATCACAAATTATTGTGTTATGTCGTCGATATGATTTTTGCGATCGGTTGAACAGTATAGAACAGTATACTGCAGCGCCATCTGCTGACGAGTTACAACAAAGGCGATAGCTCGAAAATATTCTTCGTGCTCAAATACCTCTATGTATACCAATTTTCATGGCGATCGGTTCAACGGTATAGAAGTTGATGTGCTGCAGCGCCATCTAGTGGCGCGTTACAACAAAGCGGAGAGCATAAAAACCTTCTCCATGAAAAAATACATATATGTGCCAACATTCACGACGATCGGTTAAACGGTGTCGAAGTCTATTAATTTCAGATATACCAACATCCATTTTTATAAAATAATCTTCAATTTGATATATTATTTATTAAACTAACTCGATAGACGTAAATAACACAAAACAGGACGTCTTTATATGTGGCTATTAAAGGACTGCGACTGATTAGAAGGTGGCAACTAACATTTTTAAAATAATATTTTCTTAGGTTTTCGCGATTACTATACATTGCAATTAAACAACTTTTAACGGTTTAAATCGCGTATATTTGACATGATTTATATCCCGACGTTTCGAACACTTTGCAGTGGACGTGGTCACGGGGTGACTAATTGATTTTATTTGTCACTTGAGTTATTAAGAAATTATTACTACCGTCTGAAATTTTTTGAACTAACATTCCCTATGCACGCAGTATTCGCTCACGGTGTCCAGAGGTCTTGCAGTATGGCGTTGGCCTTGTGATTTAATTAATTTAATGACTGGATCCCAAGCTGGTGGTACTTGCCAACCATCTTCTCTATTGAAATTTGGGTGTTTCTTAATTTCAATAGCCTAGCGTAACATTCTTGGCATGTACCGGGTCTCTCTAGCGAGGATTTGTGGATTATCAAATCGAATGTAATGGTTGGGTTTGTCCAGAGCATGTTCACAAACTGCAGACTTGGTCGAGCGTCTGTTCTTCATGTCAGCTATGTGTTCATGTCCACTGCAAAGTGTTCGAAACGTCGGGATATAAATCATGTCAAATATACGCGATTTTTAAAATACTTTATATTATGATTTTTTGAATGGTAATTTCTTTAATACCCTACCAGAGTAAACGAAATTATTAAATAAAACTTTATTAAAATTAATTTATTTATATTAATTGTTACCAAATTTTAATTGGCAACCAAGTACTAAATTATAGCTCCATATGTATTCTGTCCCTTTCGCAATGGACGAAAGCTTTCATATCGCAATGGACGCAATCGCCATCATATGATGAACTTATAAATCATGCAGCCGGCTCTTATACTGTGACAGTAAAGCAAACCCCGTAGCGGGGTCCTTTGAGTGCACAGAGCTACGGCGTAGATGGCACCATAGTCAGTACGTACTCGTAGCTCTCTCTAGCTACGAACAGCTACGAAATCGAATTATTTTTGTATACTTCAAATATTTCAATTGAATCTGTTTGAAAAATACTTAATTCTTTTAAGAATTATATTTTACAATCATAGTTACTATATAAATATTAAAAAAAGCAGTATTTTTTAATTTAAAGTTTAGAATTTAAAAAAAATGGACAAACTATGCAAGCATAGCAAATTAGCAACTAGCAATTAGCATAGCAACAACTATAGCAAATTCAATGCAATCAAAGTTGTCAGCACAACTTAGTGAATATGGGAAACTTTAAAATTTAAAATCAAATGAATTAAATCCAATTTACATATACAAAAGTTTTACAAATATAAAAGTTGAATAGCAAAGACGCTCTACTCCGCTTTATATAAGTATTTTATATAAGGTGTTTTATCAGAGGAACTTTGCCATGTAAACACAAGGTTCGTGTACGGAAAGGTCTGAAAATATTTGCACTCTTTCGATGGTTCGATTATATTCAAATGTACTAAAATTGTTACTGGGTAAATTTTTGGATAAAGAACTTCTACGATTATTTTACATTTACGTTTTAATTTAATTGTGTGTGAGCAATATATTCTTATTAATTACGAAAATATTTTAGCTGGAATTAAAATGTTTACTTGATCTCCTACCAAATTTGGTCTGGCAGAGATCGCTATTAACAATAATATCGTTTTTTGTGCATATCATGTGTTTACAATACCTGTTACTGTCTTATTTTGTTTTGGTGTGAAATAAACAGTTTTATCTATCTATCTTTTTATTCATACAGTATAGAAAATTATTATTATTATTTAACTTTTAACACTTAATCATTTATAGAAAGTATAAATCTACACTTGATTTTCAATTTGTGAGTTCGTGAAGTTCAACTACACGACCCGTCACTGAGTTTCAACTAAAGTATGCATTTAAAAAAAATATTTCTGCTCGGCGTTGAAGGAAAATTTATTTATTTCAACAGAACAGAAGGTACATTATTATAAAAATCAATGCGTAACGATAACAATTCTCTAAGAATCGATTTTCCCTTTATAACGATTTCTCTAAGAATACCACAGTATACCTGCTCAGAACCTGGTCATGTGAGAAGAAAACATCTATGTCACTACGCCTCGCCAACATTTTATTAATATAACGTAAGGCAAATCTGTTACGAACATAGTCATTATATAGAATTGTACGTGAATTCTTGAACCCATCCTAACTCCTGTCTAGCGTTTTTACTTTTCCGTTATATGCGCAAAAAAACCTTAAATACTAAAGAGAACTCCCGAATCTTTAAGGGTATCTGTTGGTCAAGTGAGCCAATAGTGTGCTAGGTTGTACTAGCGTAACAGATGGGCGATAGCGAGCGAGTGAAACCGCGCATTTACTTATGCAGTTTATGCATTTATTTAAATATCGTGAAGACATCCGCATGTTCCAGAATTTAGAAGAAAAATTGGAGTATATTCATCAATCCGTATTGAGTCTACAGTGCACAGTGGGAGGTTTACATTACAAAAGGCTGACATCAATTAAATCGTTATTACCGAAAAAGCCCAAAAATTACTTAAATGTAATTAAGTAAAAGAATAAGTCGTTTAAGATACTTAAAAAAACAATTATGCTTAATAAGTAACCTTAAAAAAGATTAGCACGCCTAATTTTTTAGATATAATTTTTATTCCCGGGCTCGGTACGAGTAAATCCAATATGGCGGGGGCTTTGCAAGCTGTAAAGCGGTTTTAGGCGCGCCTACAACGGCCAATATTTTGGTTCAATAAAATCTTCAATAAAAATTTGTAAAAAATGTTTTGTATATAAAAGTATAATCGTTACAATCCTTTTAAATATATTTTATTCAGAATTGTTATGTTCAAAAATAAGTGATCAGATTGACGATTAGATATCTTATAAAAATTTACTGGTAGGTTATATCTATGGGTAATTCTGTAATCACTTGTCGTTATGCGTACCAATTAAAACATAATATTTAATTAATTACATATTAAATAATTCTTTTGTTGCAATGGTTAAATCGCGAGTGATTCATTCAAACGATGACAGGCATAGATTTAAATGTCAAAATATATTATGATTGATCACACGTCACACTGAAATGTGTATTCCTTACCTTCAACAGAAACAAACAAAAGTTGTCGAACTTGACCCGCCAACATAACAACATCCAAGAACACGAGTATATTAGGTACTATTCACTCGAATTATTTTTCATATTTTTTCCAAAGTATAATTTACCGCAATTTTTAAACCACGTATTTCGACTATCTACCAACAAAGCATAGAATATAGAGAATTATTTATTATCTAAAAAGTGACTAAGTATCATTGGCTTCGTTTGCAGTTATTATTTATTCAGATGATCAATTTTTACATTCATTTTAAAAATCTCACAATCTTTATTAAATATTTCAATAATTCAATGTGTCCAGAATCAACAGGAACTGGAGGCCTTAATGAGGGCTCTCGATCTGAACAGGAATGATGTTTGTATGTTCCATAAGACACTAGGAGCACCTAATACACGAGCAGCATTTAGTTTGTACAGATGCGTGAGCCCTCACTAGGGCTGATATATTGGTACCTACAATAATGTTGTAGAATGTAAGTTTAGCGTACGATGGAACTGACATGTGCCAAGGCATAAAAGTTCCTTAAAAAGAAGAAAAAAAAAAAATAAAAAAATAATTAATTAAAATTTAATTCACAATTTTATTCAAAAAGGGTATTAATAATATAAAATAATCTAAAAGCAAGGTGGCATTTTATCTTTATAAATCGGTAACTTCAAAATATTTTTGATGTTATTACGTTTAAAAGTTCCGCAAACTATTCAAGATTCTGATAGAGGTATTTAAGATAATGCCTACCTTACGAACTTGTGCTATATGGCAACTGCTATATAACACAAGTTAGAATAACTATTTTGAAGTAAAATTTATATGAAACACTGGCAGCTAACATCGCAGCACCCGGCATGACTCAGATGAAACTTCCTCGTTGGATCAGTCGCATTGTTCCTTATCCCGCATTCAGCGGTGGAATAAGTTATAAGCGAGAATGGGGTGGCGGCGTGAATTGGTTTTGAAACTTGTGAAACGGGAGTGGCCGTATGCAGAGGGTCCACTCCGAAAAAAAAAACGAAGCTACAGGCGATATTTCGGTAGATTCCTACCACGAAAACTTTCACTACGATATATCTGCCTTAGCGAAGTTCATTTGACATTTACAACCACTCCGATCGTACCAGAAAACAACGTAGTGCCAATCTTAGTGCCAAGTCAAACAACGTCAAAAACAAGTCAGGGGATCAAACGTCAAATTTTATGATAACCATATCTCGCCTTTGTTTCTTTTTCACTTATCATCTCTTCGGGTTTGTTCGGAGTATGAAGATGATCAACCGGCGTTATTTAATCACTAGTATATTTATGATTTTTTTTTTCTATGTAAATGCGTAGCTACCTTAATCCGCTGCGATGTTATCACTTGGATCATCGTGTTATTATTTAACATCATATTGATTTATAGCCGCAACTTCTATGTTCCCGAGAAACTCATCGCGTTACGATGTACGTGATTTGTTCCCGTCGTATGCACGCGTCGGTGAATTTTGATTTAGCAACCTTTTGTTTTCAAGTTAATTTTCTTTATTGCGTGAAAAATGTAAAAGTAATTTGTAAAGAGGCGTTTGTACCCACCGGCAACCGTATATTTTAAGAGTGCGCGCCAATTTTTTTCCAAATAAACTTCATTTAGTATTTTTTAAAGTGGTTATATATGGGGACAGATACATCAATTTATATGATAAATGAAATTGAAATAAGTGTGATTGCAATAGTTTAGATTGATAATTATGTTATTTGAACTTATTCGAAACCGGAGAAGAGAACAAATCCATATTAAAAACATTTATTCAAATTTATTAGAAAATGAAATACGAGTATATGTAAGCTTGCGAATATTTAAGGTGGGGAGCCATTGGCGTGTCTGTTACTCACGCTTGATTGTAATGGCAGTACTGTGTTAGTGACACAGCAGTTTTCCTTTTCTAAATTTAGACTGTCCTATAATTGAATAGTTTTTTAAGATATTTTGATTACAATTTCACGATGTTAATTGAATCTTCCGGGCTACTTGGCCGACGTCTTCTGGAGGTCTTCAGTTGCGCTCGAGAAGCCGAAGAGATAAAATCTCTTCGAAAATGAACGCAGTCGCCGCTGAAGGTGTCAACCGCAGTTGTTGACGAAACGTTCGGAAAAAAGAGAGGAGATTCCAGAAGACCTCGGCCAAGTAGCCCGGAAGATTCAATTAATATGGACACCGGCCGAAAAAGCCTACACTCCACTATAATTTCACGATGATTCTAGATTTGAAGTTATAATGATTTTTAGTAATTTAAGTTATTTAATTATATGATTATCTAAAATGAGTCAAATACTAAAAAGATTTTTGTTTTCCCGTTTTTAGACATTATGTACCCGACCCTTACTCACGGAAACCATTCCACACGTGCTAATTTCAACGTTCATACTCCGGATATGCTTTGAATCTCATTGCGCCACTATCGCATAATAAATCGTCCCATCTGAAGCGACATTAGTTTTCAACAATGGTAATGTTGAGAAGAAAATACACCTATCAGTAACTATCATAGTACCTACTATTACGTATTTGTGCTATCACTTTACCCCAATCCAATAAACACCAGTAGAAAGAAACAAATGAAAATCCTATTTCTTCAAGATAAATCACTTCATAACATCTAGCTTAGGATTGGAGAGAAATTACCAAAGAATTGACACGGTAGATTGATGAAGCCCTGACCTATATCATGTAGGGTTGTCTATATCATGTAAATAAATATATTTATTATTTAGATCTCTCTCTCTCGCTCTCTCTCTAGTCATTCCCTAATCATTCTCTACTTATTTATTCATTTTAAATACTTTACTGTACATACCAAAAAATAATATAAAAATGTTCCAAAAGAAAATACATATAAAAGACGTGTATATCTCGGTAATAGATTTCTAACGGCAAACCTGGGAGAGCGATAGGTGAACAATGAAATGGGCAGACATAACTCGTACCTACATACATGCATAGTAATTTTCACCATTCGTCATTCTTTAAAATGTTACCTAAACATATTTAGATACCAAAAGAATTAAAGTCAATTAAATTTTATTATTTTTGGCAACCCTAGATATGTATGCACATCACGTTCTATCCAGTGGCGGTAGGTCAAGTGTGACAGAGATAAATGTTACTGGTGTTTTTGTTCTTAATATTTCTTGCATTGTTTGTTACAAAGTGTGCAGTGAGTTGGTGTGATCCGATCATAGATACAGAGGGATAGATAACGCTGTCCGTAACTGCGTGCCCGAATTTGGTGTTAAGCTCTTACTTCTCGCGTAGCTCGTCGTTATTGCAAAATACAAAAATGCCTAATTACTATAATCGATTGTAAAAGTTCTTAAAAAGCGATGAACCGAGTCAAGGGAGATATTTCGTTTCATCAATGAGTGGCTGCAAAATGATTGAAAAGTTTGGTTTCCATTTGTTACAATTCAGTTTGGTACAATTTCACGAAGTTGCGTTGTCTATTCGAGATGTTCCGAATATTCGCATTCGTATTCGTTTTGGCGAACACTCGCCAATTTACAAGTATTCGTACTCGTATTCGCTATTTTGTAAACAAATACTTGAATACTATTTAAATAGTAAAAGCCCAATGTAAATTAGTAAATAAAATAGATTTTCTACAAAAAGAAATACTTAGAAGAGTAAACATTCATTTGAAAATCAGTTACGGAGCTGATTTATTTAGTTTAATTAGTAAGTGATTTTATAGTTTAATTTAAAAGAAATACTTACAAGAGTAAACATTCATTTGAAAATCAGTTACGTGGCTGATTTATTTAGTATAATTAGTAAGTGATTTTATAGTTTAATTTAAAGGAAATACTTATAAGAGTAAACATTCATTTGAAAATCAGTTACGTAGCTGATTTATTTAGTTTAATTAGTAAGTGATTTTATAGTTTAATTTAAAGTAAAGTAGGTACTTAGCTTTAGATTAAACCAACCAACTGAAACAGTACTTACTGATTGGACTAAAAAAATATTTATAGCACTAACTTTAAATTGAACTGCAAATTAGCTACTTACTAATTTTACAAGTACGTAAGTAGTTAGGTTAGGTACTACTCGTATTCGTATTCACGAATAGTGGGCAAATTATTCGTATTCGTATTCACGAATAGTGGACAAATTATTCGTATCCGTATTCACGAATAGTGGGCAAATTATTCGTATTCGTATTCACGAATAGTGATTTTTTCCTATTCGCAACATCCCTAATGTCTATGGATTCGGTGAATTAAATGAATTAAGTGAATTTAAGAAGGATGTTCTTCGTAAATTCCTAACTCGTGCTATTGTTAAGTAATTTTCATTTTATTTTGCAATTAACATAGATAACTGTTTCCTTTATTAAACTGTGCAGAATGCTATTTAGAAACGTGATGTGCACGTGTTTGCAAATGTGTATGTTTGCTTATTTGTATGTATACAATGTAATAATATTCTTTCAAGCATTTTCTGTTACCAAACTTCTTGCTTCTAAACTCCTAAGAACCTCTACTGGCCATTGATGGCTTCGAGAAACGATTCTGCGGTATTATTTCTTAAAATATGAACATTTTGTTGGATTTTATGGCGGGAACTCGAGAAGTGATGTTGAATTTTAGTTTGATTATTGTAAAAATTGTGTATTTAAGCGTTTAGTGATTTAATAGTGATAGTTTATTAAACTTCAAAGTGTTTTTCGTGCGTGGCGTTTGTGATAATCAAATAAAAGCATGGTACTGCGTTTTTCGTGTGCTTCCAAGGAGTCCTCTACTGTCCTCAGTAAACCTACTATCGCTTTACTGACTTTACTTTACTGACTTTCCTGACTTCCTTCCACGGGACTGGACATTGACAGGATACCTTTTAGACTTTGTAATTGTTAAAATTACGAAAATACTTCACACTGGAAAATGTGCTAATTGCGCTATTGCCATATATGAAGACAAAAAAAATGTTTCGTTTCCAAAATTTCTAATTCGCTTCAAATGACAAACGACTGGTCCGGTCCTATAAATCATTTATGTCATTCATCTATCGCTTGATCAGTAAAGACCGGAAATCTTTCAGTGTATTATTTGGGTATATTAGATTGTTTCGTCATCATAAATGGTGGTGCGGCTTGTAGTGAATTTTCTAATTTCTCTTATTCATTTAACTGACCAAAGGTTCAAACAACGGCATTAGTGCGGTTTCTTAATTCGCGTGTGCACAACATATCGCCATCTACTGGGCGGTTGTTTCCATTTTAAGAATGAGACAAACGACAATCGCAGTCGACAGATTCTTATTGTGGGTATGCGAACATTAGTTAAATAGTGCTTCTTGACGTTAAGCCTTAAAATTCAAACTTCATTGACATCGTAAGGAATTTATCAAAATTAATGTTTATCCGTGTGTTAATTGTGACCATAAATAACTCTTAGTGCCGGCCGGCATTATACGGGTATTTGCAACGATCACAGCTATGTTGTGCATGTATTATTGAGCTTTTGATGAATTTATCGATGAAGGTTTCCGACCTTAACTGGTGCTGTGATCATAAGTGGTGTCACGTTAAATCGACTTTTGCTTATATCTCACAACAGCTGGTACCCTTTGCCGAGAAGCCCTACCCTGAGAGCTAACTGGAACGTTTTCAGTAAATATGTATTAGTCTTGTACGCAGAAGTAATCCTATTTTAAACGTTAATTAATATCTAGAAGTATAATGGTGTCTGTATGCTGCGGTCATCTTACCTTTACGGTTTCGTCAGACCAGCGTGGGAGGCTGCTTCTCTGGTAGCCGTTCGATGGGTCGTCGCGGCCGCCGCCGCATCACAGTCGCTGCGCCCGCGCCGATAACACACCCGCGCACCGTCCCCGCCGCCTCTATTACTTTTATTGTTTTAACTAAACTATACCTACACTTTACTATATTGGACACATTTTGAAGAAAGTGAGTCTATAAAGCACCCAGAGTCAAGGAAATTAGGCGACAGTCCGCACTTGAGTTTAGGCGTTCGAATTTCGAATTTCTATTATTCTTATTTTAAATTTGTATTCAGCTCCCTTGCTATTACCTAGACTCGCGGTTTTTGTGTGTTTGGTTTCGCGGCGTAGCACGCGCGGTATGCCCGTCTCGCTCCATATAAGGCGTTTTAAAGGGAGTGTCGGATTCGGTCTCTATCACTCGTCTCGTGGCACGTTAACCTGGAACAAGAGAGCTCTGATTAAACCGTTGCTTCTGAAACAGTTGAACACACGAGGGTTTGTGATTGTTGTTTGATTGCTGGGCGAATGACCTTGTTACGATGTAAATAATATTAATAAAGTTATAAAATTATGTAAATAATAGGCAAATATTGTGTTGTTACTAAAAATGTTTATGGGTTTTGTTCTTGTGTCGCGTAAATGGAATTAATCTAGTTTATAGATGGTCGTAAAACTGTGCTCGTAGACATTCGTAGTATTGCCTACGCGGGATACATTTTCGTAGTGTCTCGTAGCACGCGCTTGTTACGAATTTTCGTTGATACACAAAACATATTTCCGTATTGATAATTCAATATACAGAATGTACCCAATCTATGCGCGAAACCTGAAACTAGATTCTGCTCTAAACTCTGATTTAATTGATATTTACTTTTATAAATATTAAATTTTTGGGTCAATAAAATTCAAAGAATTCAAAACGATTTGTAAATTATGTTCAGTTATACTAGGTTACACCGGCATAATATATAATTCCTATAATGTTATTATATTATTAATAAATTATTGTAGACTAAATAATAATTTATTAACTTTAAGCAACGATGGAATGAAATTTGATTGTATTTTAATGGCTATTTATATATCTCTTTCGATAATCATAAAAAAATGCATCATATTATCAACTACTGATGTGTCCAGTTAATATTGGTGTTATTAATCTGTGCCAAGAGGTTGGATCATATGTACCGAGACTTAAGTAATTACTGTACACTTTAATTACTTTAGCTAAGCGTTAACGGTTAAGTTATGACATAAAATCTACATATAAATTACATATTCATCATTAAAACACATTGAATTATTCATAAATGAGTACATATATATGCGTTCTGAAAATATTTATATGACGATAATTAATTATTAAAATTGTTGACTATTTTAGTTTTTACGGGAATAATGGTAGTCCGGCACTAACCATATGAGAGGTCATGTGTTTGAACGCCGATCCGTACCTCTGACTTTCTATTTAATACGGATTTGTACGCTCACAAACTTGTGACTGCACGCATAGAGATATGTGGCTACGATCTGAAACCAGTGACTTTGACTGACTTTTACAAAGAAACTGATGTAAATAAAGCTAACAGCATGTTCACGGAGATCGTAAATCAAAAATTTGAAGCTCATAAAACAGTAAGGCAAATAAGAAATTCGCAATTCAAGGGCCTGAATTATGGCAGGTCTACGAAAATGCATAAGATAAAGGGACTTCAACATAAAGCAAGGAAACACCCGAAATATGAGTCAATCCAACAACAATGTAATATAAATGTAGAAATTATACATTGCAACAATGTCATACAAGATCTAATAAATGCATATGGACTAAATAAACTTGATCAATGTAAAGGTCAATCATTAGTAGAAGCAGACACTTGGTTCTATTTTAACCGATTATATACGACGAATTCAAAAAAGAAGGTTCATCGATTGCTTGAGCGCCCGCATATTTCATGCGCATATAATTCAAGATCAGCGTCATGATGGATAATGTTGGAGAAAGGATAAATCACATAGGTACATGTAGAAAAGTACTAAATAACAAAATAAAAAAAGTATTTTTTCATAAAATGGTGTAGTTTCAGAACACTGACTGTATTTGCCTTATCCTCCGTTCTATTATTTGCGTCTCATTCTTCATTTTTTATACGAGAGGAAGGTAGACAGTCGAACGGCCCACGTGGTATGTGGTTACAGTCACTGCAATACCAAGAGGTATGCGGGTGCGCTGCCAACCTTGCAGAATCCAATACACAGATTTTTTATACACCCATCATACACCAAAATCCATACACCCCATGTCATCTAGCGTATTTTAACGCAAAATCGTTACGTATCTATAGAAGAAAAACTGTTGGCCATTATAAACAATAGGTAGTAAGAAGCATACATTAACAGAATATGTGAGACATGTACAAATTTTCAACGTAACTTAGTGAATCAACTTATTAAATGAAATTCAATAATTTTATAGTGGACCATAGTTTTATAACTTGTTCATGTTTAAAATTCAGAACGGCCATGTCTCGAGGGTGTAAAATATAAAAATAAACAACATTCTTACATCCTACAAAAATATTCTACTAAATTACAACGTAGATATATTTTATATGTGTTCATTAGGTATATAATAGGATATATTATTATTTTATCACTCAAATCGTCATTCAGGATATAAAACATTTGTCAAGCTGGTCAGATACAGAAAAAACAAACTTAAAAAAAAATAAGAGAAATTATTACCTATTTGTTTGATTAAGAATGCGAGTACATTCTGCCAGATCGCTGGCGTGAAAATGTTGGATGTAAATCTAACATTAACATGATTCTAGAAACAAGTCTCAAAACAAACAAAAAATGATAAATGTCATTAAATAATTGTTTCTATCTCATTGTCATTAATATCCTTATATTTTTTTATAATCATAGTCCTCAATAATATTGTCATTCACATTTGTCAGTCAAACAATTATATGATCTTTTTTATAAATGATATTAATTTCTTTAAGGACGTCAGGTACTCGTACTTTATATATTATATCGACTTTATATCTTTATATCGACAGGTATTATTATTATATACTTATTATAATAGCCATACAATATTAATTGTTGCTACACAATTTAATCCTTTGAACATATAGTTTGTTTTTATTGTTATTTCCACTTCTTACAGTTGTACATATTTCATGATTCAAAAGATTCATTTTGAAAAGTTTAGGACAATTTGTAACGACAACACATTTCGTATATGTAAAATTGAATCGGCGCGAACGAAATTTTGAGAAAAATCAATTTAGAGTAAAAAAAAGTGGTCAAAGTCTTCTACATCAGTGGTGTTGAGGAAACCTCGCATTTGTCATTTTTTTTTTGATTTGTGTGATTTTTCGAACACGTCAGTAAGAGGGAGTGTTGGCGGGGACATTAGATGTGTGGGACTATGGACAGCTCCCAGGTAGCTGTTTCACTGTGTAGAATTCGGACCACCCAATGTATTGGACGTACAAATAAATATTTAGCATTATGCCGACAAAAACTTTTACATCACGTTGGAGAAGATACGTTGATATACTTCATTTTGTTACTTAAAGTTATTGCTAAAATCGGCTATATGTCAAATTTATTAATTTTCTCTGTTAAAAAGAAAAGCATTTAAGTAAACTAATTGTATTTTCATTCAAAACTTTATGATAAATTAGTATCGACCGTGCGAACATACAACTAGCGCCATCTTGTATCAAATGTAAGAACGAAATGAATTATTTTTTAAAAGTCGGTAATGTTAAAGTTACAATTAAGAAAAGAAATCCTAAATGCTTATATGATTATTAAGGTATCAAGCCTGACCTTTGATGTTCCATTATTGTCTTTTGAAAATAAATTGAACATCAAAGAGTAATCAAACATTGACCAATCAACATTTAGAATGGTTACGGTCTAAATTTTAGACCGTCAGCACTAGCTGACGAGTGGGTAGTTCATACAATATCGGTTATACTGATGTTAAATCAAATGTAGAATTAATAATAAAATAAATAAGCTAAAACATAATATTTATCAAAAGTCAGCCATGTTTCTTTTATTTTATACAATTACCTGTCGTATTGCAGTGTACTTGTAATAAAATAATGTTAGCACCGCCATCTATAGACGCTTTTCTGACTTACAAGACTAATAAATTGGAAAACTATGCACCTATAGTCAAATTCTCTCTTCTTCTTCTTCTCAGCCCTTGGACGTCCACTGCTGGACATAGGCCTCCCCCATTGTCCGCCATTTAGACCTATCGGCAGCGACCTGCATCCAGCGGGTTTTTTATTTTAATTCAAATTCTCTACCATAGTGTTTTTTATTTTATTTATATCATAGATAGAAGGTGGAAGGCAAGCAGACGGTCTATCTGATAATATGTGAGTTACTGTCGTCCATGGACATCGGTATCACCAGCCAACATTAGTCAAGAATGACAAACGTTGGCATCCCTCAGGATACGCCCCTATCTTTGAAAATTTAGCAATTAGTAAAAATTCGTATAAATTATTGTTGTCTGTAATAGATATAATAAAAATACCCCAACATACAAATGGCATAATAGCCCTTAACAAAACTTATTGATTTTATTTTTAATTTGTTTTCAAAAACATGCACAGCCAATAAAAACTTCAAAGAAAACGTGTTCCATATTCAAAATAATCTAGGTTTATCGAAGGAATTAGGGGGATATCTATTACGTAACACCACTGTACAAAGACCTTCTTCACCCTTTTGTTTCTTATCCAAATATTTACATTTTGGGGTGTCGTGGTATTTGTTTAGAGGTCTTGTTTATTTGGTTATCGGTAGTAGTGGCGTTATTGAAAGTGGGCCAAAACGTTGTATGTACGGTCCAAGAGAAACAAATACATGATTGTGCACGCGTATGTCATTAACGTAGCTGGTATTTAAAAGATATTGGGTATTTCAAACTTTAATGTGCATATTTCATCGAAATCTCAGAAAATGGACCTTATTATAGGTTCTAAAGATTTTAGTGAATTATTAAAAAAATGAACATATTATTCTTCCATTATCTTTGAATCAGGTGTTAGAACCAGACGTGAAGGCTTTAGAATATATTTAAATAGAATCTTGAAAGATTTTTTCTCTTTTAATTAGTCTATAACAGCATACTCGATTTCAACAATATACATTTACTTAGATAAAATTATACAAATTTTAAATATTTAATTCGTTTAACAATAACACTAACCAGTATCCACTTACCATAAGGTGGACTGTATGCTCGTCTGCCGCCTATTACTATGTATAAAAAAACTCACAAAATAGGTAGAATTTATTTATTAGTATTTAAATAATACTTATTATTTAAGCACTTAAAAGAAAACCCATAAACCTTGTTCTGGGTAATTTCACGTTCATTCAATAAATTTGCCGAATTCCAAAACTCGATACCAGCCAACCCATTACGAGGTATTTTGGGCCACAATCCACAACGTGGGCCCAGTGCGGATTGGTGGATAAACTAATTTTAATAAGCTTGTATTAATTTTTCTATAGATAAAACGATATTTAGAGTGCCAACCGGCACTTATTACAGTGACACTCAAAATAATATTGACTTTACGCTGAAAAGGTTTGTTTTGATGATGGCCAATCTTCGTCCCACACCACCTCAGACCATGTTAGGCTCCAATGAGTTTCAGCTAGTATTCCAGAATCGATTCGATGCACTGGAAACCACGGCTAATGTTGACGAGATAACCGACAACTTGGTGAAAGTAATCCGAGAAGTGGGCTGTAAATACTTCAAACTACAGCGCAAAGGCAAAGAGTCCAAACTCTCAAGCGAGACTCTGGGTCTCTTGGAACGAGGCGGGAGAGAACTTCGCTTACGGCATCGCCGGCATCGCATATCAATAAAAAAGTCCGGAGGCTCATACGCCATGACATACGTCACTTCAATACAAAACGGATTAAGGCGACCATAGAGAACAATAAAGGCTCTAGAGCCTGCTCAGCTTCTTGGACGCAGTCATCTGGCGATGCTTAAAAGCGATAGTGGCCAAACTCTTTCTTCGAGACCAAAGATCATCGCAGAAGTTGAGAAGTTTTATAGAAAGCTTTACGCCGCACACGCACCTGCACCTACAACCCATGAGGAGAACGATCACCGTGTAAAGTTACACGGTGGCATAGAATAAGTGTGTGGTAGTTCTGTTGTAGTCCTGTTCTTCAAGAAGGGAGACAACGCCTGACATATTGAAGAACTGTAGACCTATTTCTCTACTGAGCCACGTATATAAGCTGTTCTCGAGGGTAATCAAGAATCGTCTCACCCGGAGGTTTGATGAGGTCAAACCGCCGGAGCAGGCTGAGTTTCGAAAAGGCTATAGTAGCGTAGGCCACATTCTCATACTGCGGCAGATTATACAGAAGACCGAATATTTGTGACTGAATTTGTGAAACCATCAAACTGTCTTTATGCCATCAAACTGCAATGACTGCCTTTGTGGACTACGAGAAAGCCTTCCTTCCACTCAATTGAGACCTGCGCTGTTCTGCAATCTGGAATCTGGAGAATTCTTCAGGTGGACCAACGACTTAAGGAAATGCGCCGGTGGTGGTGAGCCGAGGATCATGTGTGGTGGCGAGCCGAGGGAGAGGCAGCAGTGGTGAGACATAGACTGATGGTATGGTATGATATTGATAAAGCTATCATTTATAAGTTTAAACTAAATGAAAACTTTGCAAACTTACAAAAAAATCTAATGGCTACTAATTCAAACTTAAGAATTAAGTTCTACTGTTTCATCAAGAATAACTTAGGGCATTCCTTAAGCTATGTGGATCGGTGGGAGGGGGAGGTGTTTCTGGGTGGGGGTGGTTGTGTCAAGGCCTTGCCGCCGCCTCAGTGGCGCTGCTTTAATGCCGCGTCTTCAGATGTGACACAGGATTTATCTCGATGCTCATTTATGTATGTATAACTACGTTTATAGCGTTTGACAATGGATGTATTACTGATTTAGATGTATTGTGCTTATGTATGTTAAGACGATATTATGTGAGTGAGATTCAACTGATCAACAAATTTTTAGCCAACAATAAATATTTTTTGTTACAATACAATTCTAAACAGTGTTGTAAAAATAAGTGCTAAGCTCTTATAATGAACCTTTAAGGCTCGAACACGTTATAGTAGAAGTTTTTAATGTTTGATGGTTTTGAGGTTAAGTCTAAAATAAAGAAATTCTGTGTTTACATAATGAATGAAATAATGTGTCAACAATTAAGGAATTAACCTGGGCATTTTGCAAAAAGTAGGTAAATGCATTGAAATTCAAAATCTGTTATTGTAAATTGTTATAAACCTTACAATGTTGAGTTTTATAGAGAGAAGCGTCAGACGAGCACACAATACACCTTGTGGTAAGTAAAAACGGTCGTCCGTGGACATCCGCAATATATGCCAACATCAGTCAAAAATGACAAACGTGTCATATTCTGAACTAATTTGATGTAAATGGTCGATTAAATGATGTTAATAATGTATTATCAAATTACGCTAAATGTATTGCTAACGCTGGAGCGTTTTCGGCGAATACAATGTCAAATGTAAAGACAACATGTCATACATATTAATGTCAGGAAGACATTGATATATATATATATATTGTCTGTTAAGGTCTGTCTTTACCAAAGTTTGTTAAAGCCAGCATAGTTGATTTTCACTTTAGTGTAATGAAATCTAAGGGAAATCTGTAGCCAAAACTCTAAATAGCAAGATCTCGTGCATCGACGTACTTATTTAAACGCAATTACTTATTAATTATTCATTTTGTGTCGGCCGGCATTAGATTAACACAATCCCATATCTTCCCGTGGGTGCTATAAAAGGGTGCAGCTCGCAATGGACGAAAAAAGAGCTTGTTACGGATCGCCTAGGTGTATCTCTCCCGACTATCATTCGTGAGATAGTCAATTCAAATCCCCGTACCACTGAGTTTTAAATTGAGAACGGATTTTTTTAAATTATCACTAGCTCGACGCTGAAGGAATAAATCGCTCGTCTCCTGCCTTCTTCTATAAAAATAATGTTTTGTTTTGGTTGTTATGTTTTATGATTTGCTTGTATGTCTGTATTGATTGTGTATATGGTATGTCTGTATGCCCATGAGGCGGGATATAGAGCAACGCTTCAAGTACTATTTCCATCAATGTACCTTTGTCCACAACTAAACGTATTGTGTTGCATTGAAAGTAGCATGTTTCAGAATTTTAAAAAGTCTGGAGCACTTGTACCAATTCTCACTGGTCCCGAGTGGTGGATTATTCCCTGAAACCTCACAGTGATTTACAAACAAATTAGTATGCGTGATAACAATATGCAGTTGAGTGTACAACCGCACATTAGGTGTAGTAATGCCTCCCACTAGCGTTATTCAAAATGGCTTAAAGCGACTGTGAAAGGCTTTTAGGGACAAATGCATCTCGACATGAGCATCGACGGGATGCAACATGCACCACGCTGGGATTACATGTACTTTACATGTTAGCTGTAAGGATGCCTTCGTTTCATAGAATCAACCTTAATTATAAATAAAAAAGGATAATTATTTGTTTATGGAAAGTAGACAGCAGACGAGCCGGCAGTCTCCACAGTATCCAGTGAATACTGTGGAGATTGTAAATAAATCAAAATGATTAAACTGACTGGAATTTAATGCAGCGATTAACCGAACGCTCACGTAGATGCGACACGAAACAATCTTTGCCTATTTTCGGTTTGTCTCTGAGAGTAAAGTATTAAAAAAAAAGATCTCGAAAGTTTGCGCATTTGTAGTGAAATGATTTAAGTACTGAAATGTGAATTTAACCTATAGGTACCTGATATAGAGTTCAATATATAATTTAATATAATTTCAGCTTTAACTTGTCAATATAATTTGTTAGGGGGAGAGTGCATGCTCCATTCCCAGAGCCGCTGGGCGTATTCGACTGGCCACGTTACTCCTCTTTCACAGAAGACTACTTTGAAATGTACTGCATTTCCTACCTTATCGTATTTCCCCAATGTACAGTGTTTCAGTAGTGAGTGAGATATGCCAGAGCCCATTCCCATCCCATCCTATCTCTCCCTATTTTCCCAATCCATTCCTTAATCTGCAAAGGTAGGCAGAGCATCCGGGGGCGTGCCAACGTTTGTCATTCTGGACTGATGATGGCATGTATGGCGGATGTCTATGGACGACAGTATCCACTTACCATCAGGTGGACGGACCATGCTCATCTGCCGCCTAATGTTTCTATAAAAAAAAATATTACAATAGATATATATATACGCACGTACATACTTAAATAAACGTCACTATTGTTTTTATCTCTCTCTCTCTCTCTCTCTCTATATATATATATATATATATATATATATATATCGTTTGACCGATCACCATGAAATTCGCCACTAGATGGCGCTGCAGCAAATCAACTTCTATACCATTCAACCGATCGCCAAGAAAATTGGTATACATAGGTTTTTGAGCACGGAGAATATTTTCGAGCTATCGACTTTGTTATAACTCGCCACTAGATGGCGCTGCAGCGAATCGACTTCTATGGCAGGACAACGTCTGCAGGGTTTTCCTAGTATTATATACATGCATAAGAGATGATAGTTAAGAGTAAGCAAATTATATACGACTTACGTCCTCGGAAAACTTCTTTGTAGTTTGCGAATATTTTTTTCAATATCGTAGTATGCACATCGTTATTTTCATAAATATACTGTTCCCATTAACCAATATCTAAACAATAAAAATGCAATCTACAAACATTTATTTTCTACCTACTTCCATTGTTAGGAATCCGTTGTCTCATCCGTATGTATGAATGTTTCTTATATCCTATGTCAATGTGATTGGTGGTAGTCGCTCTCGCTACTCGCATTTACATGATTAAAGTAGGAGTAAGCGAGAAAGACATACTAAAATGGCTGACGAGCGACTTTACGACAATATAATATATTTTGGTTTTGAAGGAAAATACAAAATTAATGAGTTAATTACATGAAATGAACTTCAAATCACTTAAATACAATGCACGTGTAAATAATAACAACGTTACATCTCCCACATTAAACTAAACATGTGTAGTATTTTGACGATTGTAGATTTTGATGACAATTTAATGTATTAAAAAACAAAGCACTTCTTCTCTCGCTTGCGCGCGATCAACTGAAGGAGCTGCAGACAACTGACCGTAACATAATGAGCAATTATTTAGTATAGTCCGTCCAGAAATAAATGTACACAAAAGTCATTGCTTCATGTTTGAGAACAACGACAATTACAAATGGGAACAAATAATTATCAAATGTCTGTTGTTTAGGCAATTGTTGATAAATTGGTGTAATTTATTAACAAGAAAATAAAGAAGACGTTTGGAGGGGGAGAGTGCACGATGCAATCCAACAGCCGCTGTGCGCGCTCGACTGACCTTGTTACCCCTCTCTCACAGAATACTACCTTGAAAGTAGTGCATTTCCCACTTTATCATATTCCCCAATGTATGTACGTGTTTCGGTAGTGAATGAGATACGCCAGAGCCTATTCCCATCCTATCTCCTCCCACGTCTTCAACCCTTCCTCCAAATCCATTTTGTAATCAACAAAGGTAGGCAGCGCATCCTGGGGCGTGCCAAAGTTCGTCATTTTGGACTAATGTTGGCATGTATCGCGGATGTCTATGGGCGACAGTATCCACTTACCACCAGGTGGACTGTATGCTCGTTTGCCACCTTCTTTCTATAAAAAAAAATGTTATAGACATACCTAATAATAAATAATGAGATAGCGTCAGTTGGTAAATTGTTTAATTTAATGAATTACTTAATTGTGTCGTGTATTAGATAATTAACTTAAATTATATTAAACATTAAAATATTTTATTTACAGAAAAGCCGCAGAAAAACTGACACAGAATGTAATAAACTAGCGGTGTTTTGTGTAAGCAAAATGGCAACATTGAATTGTCGTTGTACACAAAAGCAGAACAATAGGTGTCGATTTTAATAATATTTTGTTTCAAAGGAGCTGTTTATTTTTAGGTAAATAAGGAAATTTTCCCTTTTTTTATTTGAAATAGAAAATGGTTGTTTACAAATAGGTGTGTATCCAAAAATACGATTTAGTTTGTCTGGGTATTCAGATGCTACAAAGTAATTTAACAATAAATTAACCATATTGTAGCCTATCACATCTGCCTATCAAAACTGCTGCCACCATATTATAGTCTATATAATCTATATCATACCTGTCTTAAATAACATACCTCTCATTTACAGGAAAAATAAAATAAAAAGAGAAACGTACAAAATATCCTAACGTTTTAATAATGTCTGATTGTTCTGTAGGACCCATTAAAGGAAATCATGTGATTAACCACAAATTTTATGGACAGCAGCGAGCCATCAAAACCTTACTTTCCAGTCATAACTTTTGGATTTTTGCTCTGAATCATTGTTGACATCATGTTAATATTATGGATTGTAAAACTATTGGCTTTTTTTTATAGACCAGTGGGCGGACGAGCAAGCGGTCCCACGCGATGGCAAGTGTTACCGCCGCCCATGGACACCTGCAACACCAGGGGGTATGCGGGCGCGTCGCCGACCTTGCAAAATCCTATTTACAGCTCTCTTGAAGAACCCCATATCGTAGATTAATGGAGAGACTTCTTGAGGTAGTTCGTTCCACAGCCTACGGGTTCGCGGTATAAAATAATTTTTGGACTGAACAGTGCGCGACACCTCCGTATCGAGGAAATGCGGATGGATCGCATTTCTGTGACGGGAGGTGCTGTTGTAGAAACCCGAGGTCGGAATTATATTAAACAATTCTTCAGAGCATTCCCCATTGGGTACCGCAAACTGTGGAGTTTTCACGGGCTGATGATTCGAGATAGAAAAACATTCCTTAGGGGATAGGGAAAGATAAGGGAACGTCTCCTTTTAATTTAAAAGTACCTACTTAAGTAAGTAATTAATCCGATTTTATTCTAAAGTAATTTGTTGTGTTGGACTCGTCCACCAACGGGGTAGAAGTCTTAGAATGAGACCGCGTATCGGGAAACTAATGCGACGCCCTCGGCCACGTGGACCAGCGACTTGAAAGTGTATAGGCATAGACGATATATCAATTGCTGTTTATTGTTTATAAACCTTTTGAACGCCTCGCTATAAATGCATGAGCAGTACCCCGGATGCCATCCTAAAAATTCATTGCAATCGACGACAAAAAACGTAGATTCGAAAAATGTATCGATAAAACATGTAATTAGTTTTTGTAAATACTCATTTCAATAATAAAACTATGCAGAAATATAAGAGTTTTATTCAACTCAATAATTATTCAATAATATCAACATTATTACTCATAAATTTACAGAGTAATCGACTATAAACCCATATAATAGAACCGCAACAAAATGTTCAAAATCACAATATGCCCAACACTACATGCTACAGGCTGGTACGGTTTTTTTTACGTGCCTCGGATTCGAGTTAGAGTTGGTCGGCCTAATGTCGATTATTAATAAATTTATTAATAAATAAATTTGTCGGAAATTTCGTCGTCGTCAACTCTTTCTAATATGGGAAGGAGTTCATACGTGTTCATTTCATTGTCACTCATTTTTATTATAACACACTTATAATTAACTTAAAAAATAATACAGTAATAATAATTGGACAACTCTAAACAGTGCCCTCTTGCGCTTATGACGTCACAAGCGAGTCGTCTAATGCCGACAGTGGCGTATAGGGGACTGGTAATCGGGATTTACGTTAGGAATGTGCGAGAGTTAAGATTAGTGAATGTCGATTGTCTACCTGACCACTTTTTATTTCTAATTGTATAGCTCCTGGCATTGTTAGATTAAGCTTTTGATTTACTCAGATACCAGTAGTTGTTCTGTATGAAATTTTCACATAAATCTCCTTAAATTTTTGATGTTTTTGAACATCACTAGCGGTCGGCTAGTGCCAACTGTGGCGTGTGAGGACACTCCTTTATGAAGACTTAATTTTTTATTTTTTATCATCAATTTTCTCAATACCAAAATACATAATTCAATTTGTTTAATGCAATTAAAATACTAATGGGATTCAATTTTTAATATATATAAATAAAACAAAGAGAAGTAATGATTTAATATCTTTATATCGTATTTTCGTGACCACCATTTTTTGTCGGCTATTGCCGTGCTCGTCGTTGGCGTCCAGGGCAAGTTTTCATTTGTCGGCTATAGCCGACGGTGGCGTTCAAAAGGTTAACGATATATTTATGTATATATATTATTATATTTGCTGTGTTTTGTGTGTCGTGTTTATCACAACAAATTTATCAAAATAAATATTTTTTCTATCTTCTGCCGTCTTCTATCAAGACAGTGTTGATTCGTGCCGAACGACTTCCTGGAATATTTATAGGCCTAAAATCAGCTGATAATAGAATTTACAGCCTTAGGATAAAAGATGCCCTGATCCGTAGGTTGGTAGGTATAATTCCCGATGATATATATGACATTCTACAAAAGACAGCAACTTTTAACACGTGAAAATATCATAGAAACGACTATTGCGCTTGGCTTTTCGATATTGAAAGAGAAACTCTATACAAAAGCTTGTTCACTACCATTTTTGTAAAGTTAAGTTTTTTACGAACTCGAAAAACATTCACTCGTTCCGATTCAGTGTGAATATGCAATTCCAAATAGAAAAGCTTCATGGCATACGCTAGTCGAAAAGGTGGATTTCAGTATTTTTTATACGTCGTAGAGAAAAAATGTTCAAACAAAACATGTAGCGCTCCATGAGCCCTGCTCTTTCCAGCAATACAGGTTTTTCTGTATTTTAGTTTCATTTTAGACAAATTTTGGAACCACTGATGGTATTTTGGGACCACAATTAGTCTAATTGTAGTGAATTTTTTTCTCAAATTCAAAAGTAGTTTTATATTTGCACTGATAGCTTTGTGGTAGCCTGCTGGTATGTATTCTCGATTCTCATTCGTGGGGTCTTAAGTTCACCCTCGGCCCGTAAAACTGAAGTGCGGATTTAAAAATATATCACTAGGAAGGAAAATGACAGGAAGGAAGAAATGAAGGAAAACTATTGTTAGGTTCCAGAATTTAAAAAAAATATGGAGATTATTTATCTGCCTTTCCGCACTTTTTTATATTAATGGAGGCACTCGGGCAAGCGGCCTGCCTGATGGTATGTGGCTACCGCCGCCCGGGGTATGCGGGGGTATGCGGTTGCGCTGCCGGCCTTGCAGAACCCTATTCACAACACTGGACCCGCGTCGTGGATTATGGCCCAAACTCCTAGTGATTTACTAGAAGCCTGAGTCTGCAGTGGAACGTTAAAACCTGACATCGATATCTGGATTGTTATCGTACTTCTGTCGTAGTAAAACTTATAACTTTTTATATTTATTGATAGTAAGTTTTATTTCTTTTTCACCAAACTGTATGGTCAATGATGGAAAAGAAATGGGTCAAATAGTCTCTCGTCTCGAAAAGGTTAAGAACCACCGTCTTAGAGTAATCCCGCCACACCTTCACCCCATCTGACCTCTAACCTTTCAGAAATACACCCGAAGTTGTTTTAATGAAACAAAAGTTACGAGCATCAACCCTCGTGCGACGACATAAATAACTTGCATATGTATAGGTATGGTGTCAGCGAACGCGAGAACAACCATCTGCGTGAGTGGGACAAAATAAATTCGCTTTGTTGGTTATAGATTATCCATTTTATGTTGGACATGACGCATAAGTGACTTAGAGACGCGTAAGTATGATTATATCTATGTGTATATATGGTCTTTACTTAATAATTTGAGAGGGGAGAGTGCACGATGCATTCCTGCAGCCGCTCGACTGGCCACGTTACCTCTCCCACAGAAGACTACTTTGTGTATTTGCATTTAAATCAAAATTGCACCGTCGTCCCTATTTCAGTTTAATCTGGTGGTTGACTGGTACAAAATGCCATATATGTCAAATTAAGTGCGCCATTTGTACAATTACTTGTGCAATGAAATTTAAATAAATACATAAAAAATACAGACAAACATACTTCAATTTAATATGAGTATTGAAATCGAAGTATGCTCAAGCCATTGAACTTGAAATTGAATCTATGCATCGTTAAAGGTCAATTACACCGTTTTCATAGAAGCACGTAAGCCTTTTAGTACAATACATAGTCATGATACGAAAAAGCATAAACTGCCTGAGGCTTTGAGAAAGATTTCATAAGTTAGAATTATCCACATTTGCATTATCGCTAGTTACCTAGTGTACTGACTACATTAAAGTTTAAAAAAAGGAACAATAATCGCTACTCGCTGGCATTGCGACCACACCTTCACATCCATATGCATGTGTGGTGGAAACGGCACGAGTTAATACGGCAATTGCCTACTTCCGGGGAGCGACACATATTCATTACTGTCATACAATGTACTTTTGATAGTATATTTTATATGTTACTTGTGATGTCGGCTCGTTTTAGAATAGCGACGCTCCATTTCTTGCCGTGGGTATTGGAAAAGGCTTTAAGGCTTAACAAAACCAATACTACATGCCCTGAGGGACCACACCACTTCTAAGAGTGCACTCGGCAATTGGTCAGCACGGCGTTTTAAGACTATACTCGTATATCTATATCAAGTAGTGGATGATAAAAGCGTTGGTTACTATATTTATGGTTTAATAACAAATCTATTGATGGGTGAACAGTATTTGAATGTCATTGTGACAGTCTATCTACCTTCTCCATGGTCAATTTGAAAGGCTTTGGTTCAACAAGCCCATAGAACCGATCAATATGTCAGTACAAATCGTTTATAAAGCAGGTTCCACACTTATTCTTTTCATCTTTTTTAAGTTATCATTCTTAAAGAGGCGAGAACTCGTTGTGTTCAATTCTAACCGAGTACATCTCGTAATGGGGGTTCCAGATAACAGAGGCATACGCTTGATGACATAAGGTATAAGGTGATTAAGTGAACAACGATTTCAATGGCTTCGTGGTTAGTGCTTCCGGCCAGTTAGGAGGTATGGTGCCGAAAGGTGGCCTCTAACGGTACATCTGATCCATAAGTTCAAAGTCACTCAGCGAGCTATGGAAAGAAATAAAAGAAAATCAGCAAGCTGAATTTGCAATGGGCATGTCATATTAAGTGCTTCCTTATGAAATGACCGATTTGCATGAGAAATTGAAAAAATAAAATTGTTTTAAAAATATTTATTTTGTTAGTTGAAATATTGACCCATAAATATTGTTGATTGATCAGTCCTGTAAAAGTCTCGTGGACGGGTAATAATGAATTCTTCAAAAGCCCAAAAGCCTTTGGGCTGAAGTAGCTACTTCAGAATCAAGTTTTTTTTCCTTGCAATAAGTTGTCCAAATTTCGAAAGAAATGGAAATCTGTCGGGGCAAGGTCCGATGAGTATGGTGGGTGAGGGAGAGTCTCCAGGTAGAGCTCTTGAAGTTTTAAAACTGTCGCATGAGAAGTGTGAGGGCGGGCATTGTCATGAAGAAAGAGTGAAGATGAGCAATTGACCAAACTTGATTGCTTTCTTGCCAGCTTTTTCATCATCATCTGCAGCTCCTTACAGTACACATCTGCATCAATCGTTTGACCGGCTCGCAAGAAACTGTAGTGGACAATACCGGCATAGGGCCACTAAACTCATACCAGTAGCTTTTTCTTAGTTATTTTGCGTTTTGGACATTGTTGGGCTGCAACGCCTGGGTCCAGCCACTGATGCGAACGTTTGCAGTTATCATACAGAATCCATTTCTCATCACAAGTCACGATGTCATTTACAATACTTTCGTTTTTGTGACGGTTCAATAGCACAGTGCACACGTCGACGCGTTGTTGTCGCTGACGTTCGTTTAGTTCATACGCTACCCACACTTTAGACACTAATTCGTATGTGAATTTGTAAGGAATTTATTGGAAAATATCCCATAGAGTTTCTGTTATTCAATGAATTTTGCGAAAACCAATCCATCAAATCGAGCAAGTGTACAGCAGCTTTTACGCTAGCCCTCGAAAGCCTATTAAGTTAACAATCCCTCTGGACAGTGACGTGTTAAATCGTTACATATTAAACGTGCGGTCATCATGCCGCGCGGCCGCTGTGCCGGGCGGAAGTGGCGCCGCCTTGACACCTGCCTTCCGCGGGGTTTTGGGAATCTTTACTTCCTTTCACTGTAAAATAGGCTGTGTGGTTTTGAAGTACATTGTGGTGTTTAAAGTAATTTTGAAGACAATTTTCAATGAATGCAATTTGCAATCGCAACATTGAATAGGTAGGTACTGTTTGAAATAGTTTTACGTAAGGATATGGAATTATTATTTTATAATGTTTGAGATTATTTGAGTAGAGGGACCTTTAGTAAGTAACTATAATTTATTGCACACCAAAGAGCACATAGAAAGTGATACAAAATTAAAATAAATTGGTATACAAAAGGTGGGCCTTATCGATAAAGCGATCTCTTCCAAGTAACCTTTGGTCAAAAATAAGGTCAAAATAAGTCTGTAGCAGTTGTTTATGTAATTAATATGTAAAATATGTAATTTATGTAGTAAGTGAGTGACTTTATGTAATGACATTATATAGACGAGATAAATTTACGGTAAAATTAAACTTTTCAATACAAATTAATAAAACATACGGGTTCCGGTGACATTATCGGGTTCAGGTTAACATAAAATGTTTTTTACAAATCCAAATTATTTATTTGCTAGCTGGCAGGTTAAACAAGATGTTAAGTTAAATACTCGTACATTGCCCAACATGTTCTGCTTTAAAATAGGCATGCAAATCCTTTTCGTCAAACTTATGCATTATAAGAATGTCAGATATAATTATAATTATGTCATTAAAATTAACACATTAAAATGTCACGATGAATTTACATTACGATTAAACATGTCATTGATTGTATAAAATCGTTTCGTTAAGAACCAATCATTCAATTTTCTTTTAGATGTTTTTTCTGTAAATGTTTTAAATGTACTCAACAAGAACTCTTACTACAGTAATTAATAAATTTGTCAAAAAATAATTAGAATAACTCATCAAACTTTGGAAAATCGTCAATCTATTGAGTTAAAACTAGATTTTTTTCTTTAATTTCATTGTAAAACTAGCGAATTCGTGAGTCTTTAGTGATTCTCTTGGGAACTCTTTAACGGATTGGGATAAAATGGTCATAAGCTATACCTAACTGTGCCAAGTTTCATTAAATTATGTCCAGTAGTTTTTGCGTGATGTGCATTCAGACAGACAGACGTACAAAAAGCACAAAAATTGTTGTTTTGTGTTCGTACTTTATATTGCGAACACTTTTTTTCAAAAAAAATGTTTCATGTACCGATACGGCTGAGTTACGATTTTATTATACCTTTGTACTAGAAAGATATTATTTATCCACTGAGGTGAAGATATTTATTTATTGTTTTATGTACACCAGTGTACATCATGTACAAAATCAAAAAATAAAAGTTACATTCTTATATGCGCAAGGTAAACACAATATTGACAGAGATAATTTGTAATTAAGTAAATAGCAAACATGAGGCATACAAATAACTCTGGTACTGACTCGAATGATAATTGCAATGGTGATAGCAACTCAAGTGACGACAACGATTGTGATGAACTGACCTCCAGTAGCTCGAGCACAGCGGCCTCATCTGGCTTCCATGTGACCCACGACGATCTAAGTGAAGGTGTGTCACCCTTAAGTTTATTTATAATTAAAACTGTTAAATCATATTAAAAATTATATTACTAAACTTATTTTTTTAGTTTAAAACAAACCTTTACTCTAAAGTATTGAAATACTAGCCCTCGCTTCGCTGCGGTTTATAAAAGTTTTTTTTTTTCAAAATTTCAAAATAAAATATAGCCTATATTAGACACGGATAATGTAACTTCCTTCCTATTTGGTTCAGTAGTTCCAGAGATTACCCCCAACACCCACAAACAAACACACAATTTTACCTCTTTATTATATTAGTATAGATATAGATAAAACAATAAGTAATTCCGTGCGCAACTGTACCGATGCGCGGACTCATCCCTTCCACAGATGTCCAGCGCTCTTTTTACGTGACGATACTTGTGTATACTTGTGAAAGTAGATTTACGTTAAAAAGTTATTATATTTATATGTAATTTTCATTATAGTATCAGTATGGAAAACTAAAGAGACTAATTATTACCTACCCATCTCTTCAATTGGATGAAACTCATTAAGATTTTACTGCCTACCTCATGATGAGATTATGGACACAGACTTAACCTAAACCCTTCTGATCCAAGTTTCCTTGCAAGTCAGTGTTGGAAAAGCCATTTCGCATCTTATTGTTAAACGTGGACTGACAGGATTCCCTTGTGTTCAATTATTCAGTGCTGAGGCGGCGCGCTCTTTGAATATTTTAATAAGTTAAGGAGGCTTTTTGAGACGAAACAGTTAGCGGTATGGCTCGTGGAACGTTCTTGAGGGCCGTGATTGTAAGCACAGAGAAATAATTATTTTAATAAACGTCATTGGGATTTTTGGCGGGAACTCGAGGAGTGAAATTGAGTTTATGTTTGATTATTGTAAAAAAAATGTGTATTAGGCGTTTTGTGGTTTCACAGTGATAGTTTAGTAAACTTCCAAGTGTTTTTCGTGATAGTGTTTGTGATAATCAGATAAAAGCGTGGGACTGCGTTTTTCGTGTGCTTCCAAGGAGTCCTCTTCTGTCCTCAGTAAACCTACTATCGCATTACTGAGCGACTCCTGACTTACTCCGACGGGACTGGACATTGACAGAATACGTTTTAGACTTTGAAATTGTTTATTACGAAGAATACTTGACACTATCAGAATGTACTAATTGCCCTTTTATGGTTTGATTATGATCTTGTGAACGAGGGATGTAATTATAGCCTTTGGTGTAATTATAACCAAAACGCCGTTTGGTGTCGGCTAGCTTTAGAATACCATAATCGCATCTCTTCGCGTCAGTGCAGTTTCGTAGAAGGTGATTAAGGGACCACCATACGCCACCACAAGCCCTGAGGAACTATAATACACTAGTGATGTAACAAATATTCCCATTTCTATTCGTATTCGCGAATATTCGTGTATTTTTCGATATCCGCATTCATATTCGCAAAAAATAATGTGGATATATTGCGAATATGTTTGGCACAAAATCGTGTAAAATACATTTAATTAGAAAAGAATATTAACAAGAAAACAGTTGTTGAAAGAAACTTTTCAACATATTTATCGTTAAAGTGCATAAAAACTATTTTCATTCTACAACAATATATTAAATCTAGAAATTATTATGTAAATATTCAGTTTTCAGTTTCATTCAGGAATCCTAGCTTGCAGGGCACAATTTTTTTTTAATTACATTACAAAATTGGAAAGTATTTTGCATAGGTATAGTCGGCAAAATATTAAATTTAACTTATATATAACAATTTTGTTCCAAATTATAACGTATAGGTATTAAAGTGAATCTTAGTATAACAAAAAATAAATTGACATCTTTATTAACACAGAAAAATGTAACTACAATTAATAAAGAAAATGAGAAAATATTAATCCTTGGGGAAATGTTGTTTGAATTTATATTATTATAGGAAATAAATTATCGATAATTTAAGGATAGTTTAGTATAAATAAGCCGTAATGTGAAGTAATGCCGTAACATGCGTGCATAATTGTCAATTTTTAACCATAGACAACCGGTGCCAGATCAGAAAAGTCGATATGCGCATTCGTTTTCACGATACACTACATCACTCTATACAACATCATCTTTAGAAGAGTGGAGTCGCTACCACGCTTGGGCAGTGTGACCTTTTAAGGTCATATATCCGGGATATATTTTAAAGATGTCAACCAGCCTATTAACTGAAAACGGGACAATTCTGCGTCCCGAAGCCTTCCTCGGGGACACCGGGACGGAGTACCGTAAAACGGGACAGTCCCGTTCAAAACGGGACGAATGGTCACGTTATATATCCCCCAATTATATTAATAAGAGTAGCAATTCTGATTAAATTGTTGTCCGAGTCACGGATAAATCGGAAGTTTCGTATGAATGGCCCCCACGATACAGGCTGTGCTTAGTGTGGGGTTTAATCATCAATGGCAAATTTTCTAAATCACATTTTATAAATTTGAGATGAATATAAGTAACGATACTATCAATATCAGATTCTTTAGAAAATTATTTTTAATATTAGTGTAATTACTTTTCGAGTGAAAAGTATATAATTATTTATAATTATTTTGAATGAATTATATAATTATTAGGTTTCAGGAACAATCAACTGCCGTATTAGAATATGCTTAATCCTTCCATTATTACATGGCATTATGAATCTTATAAAGAACAATTGATGAGAAATATAACACAGCATACAAGTATGTCACGTGACTGCGACTCTGATAGAATGATAGTATCCTATAGCATATGATATAATAGCACAATACTCATGTAATAGGCATGATAGCATTCTAGAGTGAAATCACAGAAGTACTTTGATCCGTCAATAAAAAGTTAGTTATAAAATTTTAAAATCGAAAATCACTACAAATTAATCCTTATTTCTTAACATATTTAGATACTATTTCTACCGTGATAACAGATGAAGACGATACAGGGCCCTAATACACGATACAAGTAAAAGTTTTAAAAATAAATTATACTATTTCGCGAATCTAATACAAGTATATGACGTCATCAAATCAAGGTGAATGCCAAGTGACGTTGTGGCGCGTCGCAGGGGCTCTCGTCACGACATCGACAGAGTTTTGGCAGAAATTATGGCAAAAAACGTATGGCAAAGACGCCATCTCGACCTTGACCTGTGAAGTTAATGACATAGGGATATTTTTCTGGGTAAAATAGGCTGGTATAATATAAATAAGCGTCGGATATACGTTCCTTCTAATTGCCAGTCACTTTCACCGTGAAATAAACTGCCATGCTATTTCGTATTATGAACGCATTGCATCTTTGTTCAACGTCATTCTACTTATACACTGGATTTTAAAACCCTTGACTTTTAACCAAAGAAAACTAAACCAAACGAAAGTCGCTCGATTAATTGAATCTCATAATACGAAAGAAAATAACTTGCTTGGAAATTGAATGGTTTATTAAAAGTTTATAATATGCTCTCAGGTTAGCACTTTTAGTGTTAAGGCCGCCTATTGTTTCTATATATGTAATGTTTAATGAAATTTATTAGCCAAAACATGAATGCAATAAATAATTATCATGTAATTATTATTTTTTTCTAAAAAAAAAACCTGTAAACTACCATCTCGTACTGACACGTTTTGACACTTTAAGAGGTATAATATTAAGACACGCCACCCCACATACTAGTCCCGTGAGTAAAGTCGCTCAAAATGAGTAGAGTGAATTATATTGGGAGCGAGAGCAGCTGTCTCAGCGGGATTTACATCACAATTTTAAAACAAATTTTATTCATAGAGTTTCTCAAATTTTCTATTCTGTAAAATAAGAATCTTGCATCTAAATATGATACATCTAAAATGAACTGAAGACAGTATTACCGAAGACATGATATTATTTAAGATCAACAACATAAATAGCAAAAGGGAATGTGAACTTATTTTGTGATATCATGTATTATATGTAAGCAGTATAAATGTAAAAACATTAATGCAGATATTAATTTATTATTGGATAATTTATTGGATAAGTTTTATTATTATTTATTATACAAATGCATAATAACGCGTCAGTTCATTGTAAAGTTACCCTATCTTGTCCTACGTTTTTCCGTTATACATATCTCATTATATCTCACCCCATTAAATCGAATCTCATTCGATCCCATTCTAACCCATCAGTGGGTTGGAATGGAGTAATAGCTGATGTGTTTAATAGATTTAATATATCCAAAACCATCCGTTTTTTTAAAGAAAATCGCTATAATGAATTCGTGGTGTAATTTTTCTAAGACCCTGATTTTTGTGTATTTTTATATAGAATATAGCAATGTAGATTGAACCACAAAGTGGCACTGTTAGAAAGATGATAATCGCCTAGTAGTTATAACATTTTAGTTTTTATTTATTAAAAGTAGCGTGACGTCTTCACGTACCTACTCTACAATATGCCTGAAATTATCGATTTGCCTGAATCTATATTTGCCCGTACAAGTGGAGCAGCAACGTTCATTGTGCAGTTTGGAATGCAATATTGTCATAAATAACCAGAAATACACGCTCAGAATGAAAGAAAACAAACCGCAGTCAGTTCACAACAAACAGATTATTGCCACAAATAGAGGTTATGTTTTTGTTTGTTTAGCTCGATGACAGGTGACAGTGAAGTTTATTTTGATTTGTGGTGACATTACTTTTTTATACATTATGACAACAGTAGCAATTCATACAGCCGTAACAGTGACGTCATCATCTATATTTCACATTTTCGCTCTAATTTCCTAGTCATTTGTTTAGTCGTACTAGTCAGTCATGTCTAATTATTTCGAAAAATTAATAAATAAGGAATCGTTAAAAAATTTACCCCATTCTCATTCTAATACCATATCATCAGCCTATGTCTCACCACTGCTGGATATAGCCCACTCTTCTCATCCAAACACTGCCGACGAACTTTTTCAAGTGGTCGTGTCCACATTGGCCGGGGCTCGGGGGGCGACCTACACTGCGCATCCCACACTGCGCATGGTTGGAGTAGACGTGTAGACGAGTCCTCCAATGGATTGGAGGACTCGTCTACGCCATCGGTTATCGGTCTCGCGCCAAATATGACCTGCCCATTACCTTTAACATGCTGATTCTACGACCTGTCGGTGACCTTAATTCCTCTAATAAATATGGAAAATTATTCTGAAGTTTTTTTTAACTTTATACTTACAGCACGGGAATGAGAATCATGAAAAAATTGAATTCAAATTTCAGTTGAAATTCAAGTAGGACTATTGAACAATCGGCAACTGGTGATAAGACCAGAAGATCATAAAGGTCTTTGTCGTTTTATTTTAAACAACCGACCACTTATCATCTGTCGTCAACTACCATAAATAAAATTGAAATAAACTATTGTATTAACCGTTACATAACACTTTTTTTTGGCGGGAACTCGAGAAGTTTAGTTGAGTTTTTGTTTGATTATAATCAAATAATTACTGTATCAATTGTCTATTGGGCATTTTGTGGTTTAATAGTGATAGTTTATTAACTTCAAAGTATTTTTCGTGCGTGGCGTTTGTGATAATCAAATAAAATCTTGGTACTGCGTTTTTCATGTGCTTCCAAGGAGTCCCCTTCTGCCCTCAGTAGACCTACTATCGCTTTACTGAGCGACTCCTGACTTACTTTGACGGGACTGGATATTGACAGGATACGTTTTAGACTTTGTAATCGTTTATTATGAAGACAACTTGACACTGGCAGAATGTGCTAATTGCACCATTGCCTTAAATGAAGAAAAATAAGCCCAAAGAATTCTTTCAACCAATTTTACCGTCGTAAAACTTCCTACAATTCCTTAATAACATATTAAGAAGATTTCAATATTGGTTTAGTAACAGTCGATGGTTAGTAAGAGACTAATTAGGAATATCTAATAGCGAAATTCACTGCCAAAATGTGACGTGAGCAAAGACATGCCAAGTTTGTGACGGGAGCCCTGTATATGTGGTCGTTTTTCGCCTATTTCGTATAGTTTGTAACGTGGAATGACGTCAGAGAAAACTGGGAGAGCGTCTATGTGTCGGCATGTAAATTTGAGCACTATAATCTGATAATGAGATCATGGAAATACATCTTACTCGCAACATGTTGAGTGCACGCTGAAATCCAACAGCCGCTGGGCGCGCTCGACTCTACGACTCGACATAAACGACATAAACGACATAAACCTCTCTATTTCGCTTTTATAAATGCCACACTGCATTAACTCTAAACTAAGGCTCATTTACACAAAGAGAGTTTTTCGAAAGGTTCCGGCGAAAATATTGTATACGATTCCCGTATGCGACCGAACTACATACAATTCTTGCTTACAAATGTTCATGTCGGGGAGAAAGTCTTTTCGTATTTTGTATGTATGAAGTTGTGATCCAATATCTTTGATTGAACTGTTTGCACCTGGCTGGTTATGATACCATTAAAAAGGTAACATTTAAAAAAAAGAAAAAAAAAGAAAAAACTGTTTTCCGCCATTTTTCAATTGTTTTTCTATCCAAGAAAATGAGTGAATCTAACGAAGAAATTTGATACATTTTAAAGTTTTATTACAAAAAAGGGAAAAATGCGACACAAATCGTGAAAAAAATTTGTTCCGTTTATGGACTTAATGCAGTGTCAGTAAGAGTAGCACTAAGTTGGTTTAAGCGTTTTCAGTCAGGAAACCTTAATGTTAAAGATGCAGTTTGCTCCGATCACCCTGTTACCGATAAAGTTGATGCCATTTGTGAAAAAGTGCAGCAAGATCCTCATATAAGTAGTTACGACATTGCTGATGAACTGGGCATTGACCACAAAACAGTTTTGACTTATTTGAAAAAGTCTGGATTCACTGGACAAACGTTGGCACGCCCCTGGATGCGCTGCCTACCTTTGGAGATATAGGAATAGATTTGGAGATGTACCGCGAAATATTATATTAACATAAATATTAATTAGGATTCTATAGAGGAAGTTTAGTTATCATTTTTTTTACATTGACAACAACGGCGTTGTCAATATTTATATATTTATTTAACGTCTGCAATATTTATATTGCAGTTCATATAAAAAAAGTAAACTAAACTATCCATGACGCATTCTTGATAGTTTTTTGCCGCCAAATGGACAGCAGGTAAATTTGACCGCCTTGCAAATGCCTCATTATTAGAGCAGCAACTATTTCATTCAGTAATTGTCTGTACTTTTGATGATCGATGATATTAGCTGAATATTTCAATTCATTCGCATTACTACATTTTCAGCGATGTTTAGAATTCTTTAGATAAAGCCGCGTATAAAACATAGTGTTATAATAATCCAATATTAATTCCCAGCCAATCGCGTACGCGAACATGACAGGGGCGCGCGCATGCGCTCCGCGGTGGCACCTCGCATGCCCTGGCCGGCTTCCAAGCCAGCGTACCTAGAAATAGCTGCGACACTACCCATGTGCTTTAATTGCCATTACTAGCGCATTTATATACTATTTTTATTGTTATGTCATTGTTTTTGAGCAAACAGTTTTACGAGGCATTACGTGGTGAGTTTGGTGATGTGTTAAGGTCATAGTAGGTATACATATTAGTTAATATTTTAAGTGTTTATTATTAATTATTATATCTGTATATTTTTATTTGCTATATAGATTATATCACTATATAGACTCAAGGTTGGCTTTATTGATGTGAAACCAATAAAGTGTGGCTAAATAATCGCTCGGAATCGTAGCGTATGTAAGTTCAAATACATTGGAATATTGAGCTTGATACCTGGTATTTTTTTTCATTTTTCAATGCGACTGAAATTTTCACTGGGTGAAAACATACACTTTCGGTCGTATCGCGATACTGCCTATACCGAACAGTAGTTGACACCGAAATAACCCAACATATGCAACGTGGCACCGAAATGACGCAAGAACTTGAATATTGTCCAGGAATTAAAAAAAAAGAGAATTTCAGCGAAAACTAAAATATAAATAAATTATAAATCATAAGCTATAAACATGTCCAGTTTTGTTGTTCTATCTAAAACGTTCGTAGCGCTTAATACTCAGTACAGGTATGATATTTGTAATACGGATATAGATATATTGTATACTCCTTTACAGATACGGAAATGGTTTCGGATACAGTTCCCATTTCCGATATGTTTTCAATGAACTTTTTAATTAAATTCTTTAATGTACTTGTACCTATTACTAACTGAAAGCAAAGAAAAATAAAACCAAATAGAGAATAATTATTATTTTAGTTCGTTTTTATGAAAGTAAAGTTGCAATTATTGCAACTACTTTTACGAACTAAAAATCTATCAACGCTGCATTTGCATGCAGCAAGAAATAGTTAAAACTCGCCCCATTTAAATAACAGCAATGAATAAAAATATTTGTAATAACAAATAATTTGTAATCTTTTATTTCGGATTCAGTTTCTAACTTTTTTTATTCTGTATTCCGACAGCTTCGCTTACAGTTGCGAAGCTCCATAACACTACTAGTACTGGGTAATGACCGCGCGCCACGCTCGGTAGTTCCAATCAGTGTATTTGTTTTGCGTAACTGGACATAGAATAAAAGATATACTAGATATGAACAATAAATTATAAAAAAATGTTATCAAAACCTGGTACAATCGATTTTAGTCTCGATACGAACAACCTATTTCCAGCTTTTGCCTCATTTCAATGACACTTTGTAATAAGAAAATAGTCTTCTATAGTAGTCTATAGTTACCTCCAGTCTAGAAGCCAGTAGTCCACAATTTCATTGGCACTTACCTGAAACAGAGTAAAACATATATTTAATATTTTATAATGATATTACAATAGAAATCAAACACCTTATTTATGTATCGGTATATCAATAAACGAATTGGCAACACTATCTATCGAAACAATTACTTATTGCTATGAGGGAAGCAATGAAACGAGCAGCAGAAATACTGAAAGTGGCAGCCAATTTAAAATTGGGTTTGGGTTAGGTTCCCTTGTGGCAATAAAGATGTACGAGTCCCGCGGACTCCGTCATTTTGTATTGTCGTTCTTAGCTTCAGTTATTCAAAAATAGTTTGTTTTGCTGCCCATTTCATATACTTTTGCTGCTTTTTTTATTTAATTGTATTTATAATTAGGTGCAATAGGCGGACTTAATACTTAGCAACATTACAGCAGCCAACCTTTCAGCTTTACAGGAAATGAAGTGGTAACAACGTGCTGTAAAAATCTATCATATATAGAAAAACAGAAAATATATGTTAAATACATAATATCTTTACCGTTTTTCTACTAGAATATTTTACAGTTTTTTTAGATTTCTAAATACAACAATAATAAGTTACAGTTTGGATATAGATTTATAGGGAACAAAAAGTTCGAACATACAATGCAATAACCCACTGCTCAACTACTCAACTGCTTAACTAGTTGAGCAGTTGAGCAGTGGGGAATAAGCGAAACTACCCTAATAGAATAATTAGTGTATGTGAAATGTAAGTTAACACTTATTTAGTTAATAAACACTCCTACGTTATCATTGAAACTAAGATACAATTTGTTGATTCCTTAGTAGAACGAAATACAGACGATCACCCTCACACCACTTTTTGCTCTCATGAAGCCATACGACCTTTGACTTTAAATTGTTCTTTTTATTAGTGGCCTAACCGTCCTAACCTAACCGTGCTTGACTGGTCAAGGGGTCAAAATCTCTGTGTACAAATGAGAATCCGCCTGTGTACATTCAATTTGTGTATTTATGTTTGTTCCCAGATAATGTAATGATCTGGAAAATTACTAATTTCAAATATCGATCGAGTGTGAAGGATGCAAATCAATAAGGTTCGTAGCATACTGTAGACATTTTAGTTAAAAATACGTCAAAATCGGTCGCACTGTCAGTAAGATATTAAAATAAAAAAAAATATTTAAAAAAAATCATAAAACATCCCACCGTTAAAATAGTCTAATTACCCATGGAAAGATTAAAATAAAAACATAAACCCGTCAGCAGTCTCGTTGACAATCTGCAATAGTTTCATACAACCCATCACCCGTCGCGAGTTGAGTTAACCTAACCTTTGGGTTGATCAATTATCGATACCTAGTTAAACTGGACATGTTTGACTAGTTGGATGCTCTTTAACATCCAATTTTATCTCATTCAATACCATCCCACCCCATTTCATCTATCAGGTAATATTTATAATATGATGCAGACAACACCATATCTACTGAATATTTTCACCATACACCATATACTGAATAATCTTTATTTCGAGTAACAAAGACTCATATCAATCAATTATGTGTCAGAATGTGTGACCATAAATGTCATTGTAGTGTCATTTTGTATAGAGTTTTCCGACTTAATTCAGTCTTACATTCAGTCAGTTTTATATTAGTAGGAATCGCTGCAACCCCATAAGCGTTTAATATCCATTTTTATGTACGAAAAACGCGCATATCTTTAAAGTTATAAGTTAACTAGTTCACACACCTTCTGTGTTTAAAATTACTGTAATCATCACCCCAACAAATTCCATTTAAACAGTACTCATACAACAATAGGGAAACTACGGTGACGGTTAAGATAGCAGCTTTGTACCACGTCTATTGTCGAATAGACCATTCAAACTTCAACCCCTCTCCCTCTTACACAAAACAGAAAATATATTGAAAGGGGGAATGTGTATCAGTTGTTAGAGCTCTTGTTAAAGTGGTCTGTAGTGATGGCACTTGTCGATTCAATAGACATGAAACTAAAGGTCGCATTGTGACATTCGAGATGTGAGGATATTGTATTGCGTTTAATTGTTTTAATCTTATTCAGTAAATACATGTTGAGTCTTTAGGTGTTTAAGGTAAAAGCGATACGGCTGCCCCATAAACTAAAAAAAAAACCGGAACTAAAACAAAACTGCAGAACATAACCCAGAAACTAAAAACTTACGCATTTAACTAAATTTTAAAAAAAAAACGAGAAAAGATTTTAAAACAGTCTATAAAAAACATGGAGATAATAAAAGTTTGACTTATATTAGATACATAGAATACAAGATAATAAGTTTTTGGCGGGAACTCGAGAAGTGTAGTCGAGTTTTTGTTTCATTATTGCAATAAATGTGTATTAAGTGTTTTGTGTTCATAGCACATAATATTTTACATATGTTCATAGCGCTGATTACTGAGACCTATGCTGCTGGTCGGCGTGCAATGTTCGTAGCACTCATTATTCGGACCGGGCGCCTATGCGTATGCGCGTAGGCGGCGCGCTTCGCGGCCTCGGACGACGCGTGTAAAATCAAACGTATACTAGAATTGTACCATAAATCACGAATAAAAACCTATTATAAAAACTGGTATCTATAATTGATTATACTCTAGATACACTCGACTGGCCACGTTACCCCTCTCTCGCAGAAGACTATTTTAAAATACAGTAATCCCCCCTATAACACGGTAGATTGGTTCCGCGTTATAGGAAAACGTGTTGTAGGAGTATTCCCGTATAACGCGTTTTTACGACCCCGTATAACGCGTTACGTATAAATTATTCTTTAACTTTTCTCGCTTAAATCGAATATTAAGAAAAAACTATATTATGAACGAAATATGTACGTTTTATTAAAATCAAACTAAACTAAGAACATTTTAAATAAAAAACTTATGCATATGAACTAAAAAAACAGTTAATTTCAAATAAATTAACAGTTTTATTACATTATGAACTGTGCAAACCATTATAAATTTCACAGTACAGAAATATAATGTGGGAAATCCCCGCGTTATATGGGGGAATGCCCGTGTTATACGGGGGATTGAAATCGCGTAATATGAAAATGCGTTATAAGAGTACCGTGTTATAGGGGGGATTACTGTATATCGCATTTCTCACTTTATGGTATTTCCCCAATATACATACGTGTTTCTGTAGTGCGTGAGATATGCCAGAGCTCATCCTCATCTCATCCTATCGTATCTGCAACCCTTTCTCCCAATCCATTCCTTAATCCATTAGGTAGGCAGCGCATCCAGGGCGTGCCAATGTTTCTCTTTCTGAACTATTGTTGGCATGTATCGCGAATATGTATAGACAACAGTAACCGCTTACCATCGGGTGTACTGTATGCTTGTCCGCCGCTTTTTTCTATAAAAAAAAGATACTGAAAACCTATTGTTGAAAACCGTAAATACTTATTCCCTCGCATATTTACCTATCTCTACTTTAGTATCGCATCTCTAGCGTAGCGAGGAGGTCCTGTCAATGTTAAGTAATTGACAGGACCTCCTCGCTACGCTCCCTTTTCTCTTACCGCGTTTTTATTACTAAATTAGTAAAGTGGATGTTTCATTGTATTGTACTGAAATACATTAAATTAATAACAGAGCAGCCGTCGTTTACTCTCCGTGCCCTTATCCATAACCAACACCTATTTTTGGATTTTTCGTTATTTCAGAAGAACGTTGTATATAAATGTCTTTATTTCTAGAACATCACGTATGAACGGTGTATTCCTGCAAGCATTAACAATATTAAAGGTACTAACTATCACTTTATAACCGTTTGATGAAACGGTGTATACACCTACCTAATGAATAGGAATCTCATTCAACCTTGATAAATCCGATTCCACCAGAGAAACAAATATAATTTTTATTGCTCACACAATACATGTAAGCAACGTAAAAAGATACTAAATCGTTAATTCGGCGTTGAACAAATAAACATTGATTGTATGATGTAACCAGTCGCGCCATCTGTCGGCGGCAGTAGGAATGTTTATTTGGCGTTTTTATTTTTCACTTTGATTAATTGACTGTGTGAATTCGATTTGGTTTACAATTACAACGCTGTGGGTGATCGTTTTTAGATGTAATTGTACAATACATAACATTTAGTTTCGGGTGTTTGTACTCGGTTTGTTTGTATGTCGCAGGTAATTATCAACTTACTCAAAAAGTATTTAGGTACCATCTACCGCAAATATAATATTGTAGAACAAACTATTCATTCAGTTAGAGCAACGGAAATGAATTTTAAAATAACGTAAAAGTTTGTAATCGTGCGATGAGCGTTCGCTCGATTGGGCAATGCTTTATGGTATGCAAGATGCATCAGCGCATATAATTCAAACAATAATAGAATTGGTAAATAAAGGTATGCCACACGTGTTGTCAGTAAGAAGCGTTAATTAAAACATGAGATAGATAATACTAGGTTTTAACTCTAATTCCATGCAGGCGAAGTCGCCGGCAACAGCCAGTTACACAATCAAAAATCTATCGAAATTTCTTGTTTAACCGAAGCAATTGTAGACATTGAACGAGAAAAAAAAATACACAAAAATAAACAAAGCACAATTTGTTTCCAATAATTTTGTTAACACCCAATTAAATCCGACACGATGTATCACAATCCGTTAATTTTCGGTACGTCCCGTGCTCGGGTGGGGAAATAAAAAGTTTATTTCTCGTCGCACCGGTTGGCGACCCCTGCCCCGCTAAATGTCAAGGGTCGTAGCCCAGATCGCGAGTTAGGTAATTTTCTGTACCGCCCGTTTCCTTGCATACTATCCTACACTATTTATGTACAATACTTAGTAATAAAGTCTTTGGGACCTCATAAATGGGACCCCAAAAGTCAATAAAAGAGTTTAAGGTTTATCATAAAAAGAATTCTATATCGTCGGTGTTCCGTATTTTGTCGTATACATTAGGATTTTTTTTGTATTTTATTGTGTGTTGTGTAAGTAAGTAGTCACAATAAATTACATAATATGACATTATAAAATGAACATATTATAACACTATATTCTAAAATGATAGTAATAATCGTTGGATTTAAAGTATCCACTATTCCAGTTATTTTCCAAAAAATTTTTGGAATGTAGTAAAATCCTATTTATATGAGGACATCTTGATTTTGAGAAAACTCGACACTACATAATGGAAAACACCAATGTATTCAAATGCTTCAGAATTTCCTAATGAGCATTGCATATAGTGATTTTGTTTTGCTCGCTATCCAATTAGCTTGAATAGAACAATAAATATTTTTTTTGTATACATACTATATTGAAAAAATAAAGTTCCAAAACTAAAACATCAATACGACTTAAAATGCCCTTTTAGAAGTTGTAAACAAGATTTTAGTTTTTCTATTAGAATAACACTGAAAATAATGCAAACATTCGTATGATAAAATCTACCCAACCCGCTCTCAATAGAAAATTGTTTGTTTTTCCGTGGAAAGAGATGATAAAGGTTTAGTTTGCTACATTAAATTGTAATATTATGAAAATTCTTCAAACACTATTTGCAGTTACCTAGGTACCATATTCATTGTTGAAATATGTAATTCTTCAAATCCCGGAACACTCGTATCTAAACGGTTCCTAATATCTTATCGTATCTAATCTAAACGTTCCAATAGAACGGATGTATTAAAAAATCCTCCGATAGTAATTTCCACCCCTCCAACGCCAGCCCGCTTCATCTATACGAGGTCCGTGGGCTTGAGCTCCTCGGAGAGCAAAACCCATAGCGTTCCAACATAACTCCACCCCGCCCCCACTTTGTAACGTAAGCGAGTCAAGGCCGAGCCGACTCGCGTCCCAATTATAGGATCACTTGGTATTTATCCTGGTTTAGGAGTTTATCCGTACCCTTTTTTTGTTTTCTTATTTCATATTTTTTAATTTTCACAGGAGAATAGCACATTTTAATGTATATAAATTATATGTTTTAGTATATATCTGCACATTAAAACTATTAATTTCATTAGTACCTTTGTATATGACATGGGTGAATTAATCTCAAACTTTATAAACAACTAGCAAAACCCCGCAGACGTTGTCCTGCCATAGAAGTTGATGTACTGCAGTGCCATCTAGTGACGATAGCTCGAAAATATTCTCCATGCTCAAACACCTATATATACCAATTTTCATGGCGATCGGTTGAACGGTATACAGGGTGTTTTTTTTAACTGGGACAGTATGGGGAAATCTGAAACCATAAGAGATACAGGGAAACTGTCTTAGGAACCATTAAGTCTTTTTTTGTGAAAACAATTTTGGCGTAGTAATTTTTTTGGTCAAGCGTGAGTTGTCCATAAAAACGAATAAAATTGAGTAATTTTTTTTTTAATGCTGATCGACTCGGTTTCTTATAAGGATCATTTCATTGTATTGGAAGAAAAAAATCGGGACAGCAGAAGTTGGTCAAATTTAATAAAATGTTTTTTCATGCAATAGGAGAATACAATGTACTATAAATCATAGTCGAAGTATTTACTTGTGCACAAATCATTTAAAAAGTGTTCCATAATTGAATTTAATGTCGATACGTGCTACACGAAACTGAAATATGGAACGCTTTTATGGCACTCAAATATTTTTTCACAGATTTACGAACTCCATGCTATTACGAACTTTTTGAACTAAATTCAAAACAAATTCAAATTTAGAATCAACATTGTTCTAGCTGTCACCCTCATTTGTTATTATCGGTTGATGCTTGTGATTCATCATGGCGTTATCTAATACGCATAAAGTTGATTTAATTGAAGCGTATTTTCTTAATTATCGAAGCCCAGATAATGCATTAAAGTGGTATAGGGAACACTATCCTGACCGCGAGCTACCTAACCGCAAGATATTTGATAGATTAATTAAAAATTTAAGACAAGAAGGTCGTTTTAAACCCAAACGTGAGAGGCCAACAACAGTCGTAAATGAATTTATTACCATCGCCGTATTAGGATTCTTTGAAGCTTATCCAAAAGCTTCATTGCGGGAAGCGGCTGAAAATATCGGTGTGCATAAATCCACTCTACGAAACATACTAAAGACATACAAGTACAAATGTTACAAAGAAGGTCGACTTGTGCAAGCATTACTTCCTGGCGATAAAGATCGCAGGTTATCATTTTGTCATTGGTTTGTAGCACGGACTGTTAGAAGTTGTTATTTTCCAAATCAGATCATTTGGACGGATGAATGCAATTTCCCTAACAACGGTATGTACAACAGGAGAAATAACCATTACTGGTCACGTACTAATCCATTTAGAACTACAGAGACGCATAATCAAGTCCGTTTTTCCTTTAATTGTTGGTGTGCGATTTTACATAATAAAATCTTCGCTATTAAAATTTACCACGGAACGTTGAATAGTGAAAAATATCAAGAAATATTGAATATGGTCGTGGATTTAGTGGATGATACTATTACCTTAAGCAATGTAAATAATGTTATCTATCAACAAGATGGTGCACCTCCTCACAATAGTAGAGTGAGAAAACGGTTTTTAGATGAACATTTTCCGGGCCGTTGGATGGGCACATATGCTCCTATAAAATGGCCACCACGTTCACCCGATATGACGCCGATGGATTTTTTTATATGGGGTTACCTTAAGGGTCGAGTTTATGAATCCCAATACAACACCATACAGGAGTTAAAAGACGCCGTTTATTATCATTTAAACACCATTCACCACACGTCTTTGTCTAAAGCCACTAGAGGTGTTCTGAAACGCGCCCGTACCTGCATACAGCAAGATGGAAGTCATATTGAACATTTATTGAAGCATTAGTTCTGTTAAGGTAACAAATTGTATGAAAAAACATTTTATTAAATTTGACCAACTTCTACTGTCCCGAATTTTTTCTTCCAATACAATGAAATGATCCTCATAAGAAACTGAGTCGATCAGCATTAAAAAAAAATTAGTCAATTTTATTCGGTTTTATGGACAACTCACGCTTGACCAAAAAAATTACTACGCTAAAATTGTTTTCACAAAAAAAGACTTAATGGTTCCTAAGACAGTTTCCCTGTATCTCTTATGGTTTCAGATTTCCCCATACTGTCCCAGTTAAAAAAAACACACTGTAGATGTTGATGTGCTGCAGCGCCATCTAGTGGCGAGTTACAACAAAGTAGATAGTATAAAAACCTTCTCCATGAAAATATACATATAGGTATGTGCCAACTTTCATGGTGATCGGTGAAACGGTATCGAAGTCTATTAACATCAGATATACCAACATCCTCTTTTATATATATGTATATATTTTGCACACCGGTACACCTGCACCGGAAGAATTAATTGTAGGCCAAGATCACATTATCGTATTCTGTATAAAACCATTCGTTCGGCAAATAAATATTTTGAATTTGATAATAAACGGACATTTGTTGGATTTTTTTTGCTATGCGAGTTTTCGTGTTTATATCTGCCATATTTTATTTAAAGTGACGTCATATAGCCTATAATAAGCGTAATGTCGAGACGAATCCAACGACGCCTCATTTGTCAAAATGTGACGAGTGGTTTAGGAGCTACAAGGGAAGAGGTGAACATTCATACATACTAACATACAAAGACTGCTAAAATCATCAGCTAAACCCCTTTGGCTTGGCCGTAGTTTGGTAAAAAATTAAGAAAAACTTAAGAATTAACGTAACATAATAAGACTTAATCATAATTTTTAATAGCAGAAAACCTATTTTACCTACAGAAATTGCTTAAAAATCGCATCTTTTGTTATAATTAAGTCTTTCTGGGAAAATTATCGAATATTCTTTTTTGTCCCTGTAGGGACGACGAGACTTTACTAGAGCAACGTTAGCTAGGGCTTCTCAAGATCCACTTTAATTTAGTAATCTACTATTAAATCTATAATAAAATATAATACATTGGTAACAAAGGCGTGTCTGTACATTTAATATTCTTTTAAAATCTCATTGCAGTATAAAGTACGAATGATACGCAAAGCAAAACAACATTTTTTGTAATTTTTCTCTGTCTGTCTCAACTCGCATCACGCAAAAACGGGACACATTTTAATGAAACTTGGCATAGTTACAGCTTATGTACTGGGGTTAACATTTAGGGTACTTTATATCCAGATCAATTATAAAGTTCCCACGAGAATCAAACTAACCATACATTATCTAATTTCTACGCATACGACATCGCGGCACTGCTAATAGGTAATAAATGATATGATACATATATAAAAAAAACACTGAAACAATAGGTATACAAGTTAATTATCAAGTAAATGTAGAAAACCTATCCTGTCTATTATTAAATAACATACCTTAATAGGGAGTTATTTTTATATTTACAGCTGTAGGTACTTACAGCATAAACGCAGCGTTTCATGCGAAGCAAGCGCTTGACTAGCTGTGAAATACACGAGTACAATATTAATAGTCGAATATTCACAAAAAGTATTGATACTGAAGGCTTTAGCGGAGCGCAGTAGGCACGACGGATGTCTCCCGTAATTGTTTCATTTGCGTTAGTTATATCTCTTTGCGTAACATTTTATTGTGTCCTTAAATTTTACTGTGTCACTTTATTTAATCGTATTAGACGTGTTCTCTCTGTCACTTCCGGCCGAACGACAATCTGGGCTTCAGCTGAAAATCAGTGTCGGAAATCATTAAGTGGTTTCCGACACAGTGCTGAATACCCTTTCGATGCGGCGCTGCGACACGCGGAATTACTGCGGAATTCCTTTGTCGAATTAGTTTTGTTTTCTCTGTCCTTGTCCTCTTCTCTGTCTGTCTACTAATTCTTGTGTGTACTGAGCCGTACTCAAATAAATGTTCTTTCTTTCTTCTTTCAAAAGTGTCAGTGCAGGCATTTAGCGTTTGGAGCGAATTTCATTTTATTAAATAGGAAAATGGCGGCAGACGAGCATGTAGTCCACTGGTTGGTAAATGGATAATGTCGCCCGTGGACATCCAACTTCAGTCCAGAATGCCAAAGGTTGGTACGCCCTCGGATGTGCCGCCTACCTTTCGAGATGAAGGAATGGATTTGAATCAAGGATTAAATGTATTCAAGGTAATTTAATTGTATTATGTTAATTATATTAATTTATTTGAATTTAATTGGATTATATTTTACTGGATTTAGTAAAGATTTGGTAGAGGGAATAGAATCGCAGTATCCTTTTTCGATGGTTTGCATTAGCGGCCAGTAGGAGTTCTGGGGAATTTAGAAGTAAGAAGTCTAGTAAAAGACAATGTCCGAAAGAGTCTTGTCATATGTACGTGCAAATTATTACTATGACAAATTATAATTCCTAATATCAAAGTGAGATCTACAAAATATCAACATGTATAGAAATTCCACGGAGCTCACTCGGGTTATAGTAATACCTAGCAAAATCTTTTAGGGCATGATCTCCTGAGTACGAAAAAATGAATGTCGCTCCCCTAGACTGTGGAGAGTTATAATGTCATCAATATGGCCTCAGATCATGTTTTTATCTCTAAATATCTCGCGAATTACATAACCAATTTTCACGTATGTGGTATCATAGAAACGCTAATTAAGTTATGAATAAAAATGTTTCAGTTACTTAATAGAGTAAATACTATAGAAACAGAAATACATATTTACAAAAACATGACTTTTATCACTCGTTTCATTTTTTTTTATATATATATCAAACTTATTTTACTTATGGTAAATAGTATTTATTAAAAAACTGTTGCAACATTATTGCATTTTCTAATAAACTTAAAATCATAGCAATTCCATATAAAATAACAGAGATATATATTTTGTTTTGGAACACGGTGTCTGTTACTGCTATAGTCGAAACGTTATGTTACGATACCACCGATACTGTTCTTTACTTTTAAATATCTCGAGAACTAAGTAACTAATTTTAACATGTAGGATATCGTATGACGCTATTGAAATTTTCCAAAAAATATATTAGTGACCAAATAAGAGGTAGGTATTATAGAAACAGAAGTATTGACCAAAATATTTTGTTTTTTCACTCGCTACCAAATTTCTTTATATGTAACTAACAAACTGCTCACTTTATGGTAAGTAATATTTAGAAATAAAAATACGAGTACATAAGATATCCTTATCATGGAATACGATTAAAATACGATAGCGTCGTCTTGGACTAAATTTAATTGGCGTTAGCTGGGCAATCACAAACGTATTCCGCAGTCCTGTAAAGTTTGAATCTGTGCACTTACTGTGTTACGAGGGTTTCAAGACTACAGCTGCCTTACTTCGATCAACAATATTGCAATTGTTAATTGAAGCCGCCTTACCACAAAAACAATCACATGGTATAAACATTGTTCAACTCTTTTCTAACGGATTCTCGACCAAACAGATACATTTACTTTTTTTACAAATTGCAGGAAACTGAACACTTTCTTAACCTATTGAAATATGAAATAAAATAATACATCTGTACACAATTTCTACAGATCGTCTGACAGCACATTCACTACTGGAAATTAAGCAATTGTAGCCAGTGTAGCTACAGATATAGCCCAGTCATTTTAGGCAAATAATCGTGTAATCTTCCCAAAAAAAATCCAGTTATCTGAATATTGGCATACACCTTTCTAATAGTGTTCTAAACTACGAAGTAGATACATATCAAAAATCGACATTGATGTTTTGAGCGCGTGTTGTGAGATATTCAATATACAGTTCTTCGTGAAAATCTCGCTTTCTATAGCTCCGAGGTCAATGGAGGTTATTACTAAAATTATAAATCAGAAAATTTCTCACAAGTGGATCCTATACATTTTTTATAGAACCAACCGTTTTCGTCGCAGGGCGCGGGGCGGGGTATTCACAGCTATTCATTTGCATATTTCATTTTCCTTGACACGCTATTCTACGGTATCCTATTCTATGTAATAAATTTAACTATATTACAGTAAGTACATTGTAAGTATATGTAAATTGTAAGTATGTTGGAATTCCCCGAAAAGAGTTCCCCTTCACATAGCAAATGTACTCCATTGTTATTGGACCCATCCGTTTATACTCGCGATAGTCTCACGTCGATGTTGTGCTGTTTATCTTCACCACTACCGCCGCAGCTCAACAGTAAGTTTAACGAGTGTACTATCTTGTTATGAGTTATGAGTTATTAGTTATGAGTGTACAAACTTGTTTGGGAAGGGACTTTGATTCTGAACAATGGGATTGGAAAATAATAAAAAGAAAACAATATATTGAAACCAGTTCCAACATTATTACCACCAGCACTCGACGATATATTAAATACAATATTTTGTAATTACGCAAGAGGTTGTGGAGGAAACTGTGGATGCAGAATAACTCTGTTTAAAATGCTCTGCAGCTTTGTGGTTGAGTGATATAACAGAAGATACCGATGGCTTTGACATAGATATCGATATATGCCCACTAGCTATGTTATTTTTTATTTTTATGTACGAAGGCGGCAGACGTGCATACAGTCCAGCTGATGGTAAGTGGATACTGTCGCCCATAGACATCAGCGATATATGCCAACAGTCTAAAATGACAAACGTTGGCACCTTTGGATATATACTCGTACGAATGGATTTGGAGAAAGGGTTGGGAAAATGGGGAGGGATGGGATGCGAATGGGCTCTAGCACATCTCACTCACTACCGAAACACGTATGTACATTGGAGAAATAAAATAAAGTGGGAAATGCAGTACATTTCAAGGTAGTCTTCTGTGAGAGAGGGGTAACGTGGCCAGTCGAACGTGCCCAGCGGCTGTTGGATTTCAGCGTGCAGTCTCCCCCTCAAATGTATTAGAGACAGAAAATAAAGAGGATGACGAAGATATTCAGCAATACACCACAACTGGTTAATAACAAAATATATTTCAATTATCAATATTAATAGTAACATAATATATTATACCGAACACCATCGATTAGGTCTACTTTGACACCATATAAAAAAACGCGCTTTCTATTTAATTCTTCATTCTACTTCATCATAGGTGGTGTGAAAATGAATGCATAGTCATTGAACGCCTGATTTCTCTGCGCTCTACGACAAAACCGGTTGATTCTACAAAAAAACAATGTACAAAAAAACATTATTGTAGAAAACTTTTCTGATCAATATTTTTTATAATAACCTCCATTGACCTCCGAGCCAGAGAAAGCGAGGTTTTCACGGATAACTGTACTTTGTATATTGGATGGAATCCTTAGATTGATAAAGATCTCTTGTTCGGTGTATGGCAGATTCTGTATCATATTACATTTACTCTACATATTATTTGTTCCAGTTTAACGTATTTATTTATATTATTCAATTATTATAGGTCACCGACAGAACATAACATCATATAAATGTTAGAGTTGCGGTGCAAGGGCGTAAAAGTATATAAATGTCACTCTACTTAAAGGAATGGATATATTGTATGGAAAGCTATGCGAGTTACTCGTATATAGCACTGTATTTCTTGTATTAATATGGCAACACGTTTATACATGAGTTTTAACTGTAACTAAGGAAAGAAAGTCCTAGTAATGTACTCGAAATGACTGATATTAATGTAATGTCAATGTAATTGAAGGTCTATAAAAAGTAAAAAAATGGTTTCTTTTACGATAAAATAGGTATTTCTAAGTGTATTCCTGTTTTTAATTTCCCTGGGAAAGTCAATAGTGGCATGTGGCGACATCTGACGATAATTTTCAGGAACGTCACCACAAGCTTTCTAGGTTAGCCCACCTATAATTATCACGATTTACATCACTTTTACATGAATACATTATTCATTGTCACATTGTTACAATACAATCATTTAGCATGTGTCAATTGTAATGTATAGGGACCCGAATCGGAATGATAGTGTTGGCTCTCGATTGATTTTTAAGAGCGATTGTAATCGATGCCTGGAGCTTATGTACTGTGACGTTTAAGCTGTGTTTCGCCGATGTGGGAGCTCAGATTATATTTAAACTGGCGTCTTATCTTTACGTACTTACTGACCGATATCTGTGGCACAGAAATATAGCGAAAAGTTGCTCCTATCACCTCGGCATCGCACTCCCGGTTACATAAACGATCGATTAGGAAAACGATCACTAGTTCTTACATAATTACATAATTCCCGGATTACGGCCCTACGTTTTCCATTTTCTTGCGCCCGCGTCTACGGCAACCTTGAATCTGTACGCACCTTTAATTTTAGCCGGTTAACCTAGATACGGTACCATTTCGAGTAAGCAAGATCGATACGCGCAAGCGCGGTTTGTTCTGTTTAAAATAGTACGTCGGGTGTGGTTGTACCTTGCGGCGGTGATCGGGCGGGGTATGGCGGGGCCCGACGCTCGCGGCCGACTGACGGCCGACGGTCCGTCGGGCGTACGCACGCGCCGTGCGGCCCTGTGTACATAACGATCGGCACACTGGCGGATATATCAGCAGGGTTCGGCTTGCTGGAACAGGTGGCAGCAGCAGCTGGACGGCTACTGGACATATAGGACGCTACAGGCACATCAGCCAGAAGAGAGCTCAACTGCAATGAGACGGCCACGCGTATACAACATTTCAGACGCTATGAGTGACGGTTCAAGCAAGATATGAAAGTTCTCAAGCGTGGTATTTTTGCTTCAGCTCTATGACTTCAGGTTTCATCTGAAGTACATCTCCTCACACCCAAAGGTTGCTTTCACTTTATCGATACGGCCTACCTTTCGCATACATAATTGTTTATTTAAACTTTTATTCTTTGGTGTGCAATAAAGTGTGTTTACTTCAGGTGGACCCATCTTTAATAGTCATGAAAAACTATGTAATTGATGGAAGTTCTTGTAGAATTTCGTTTCATCGGTGTTGTAGCCTGTATGTGTTGTAGCGATGAAAAGACATTTTTATGTTCGTAATTAAAATGTTGCTATTTCAGTTTCGAATTAAATATTCGAATGTTTTTGAGCAATTGTTACTAGACTAGAGTATAACATAATGTTATTAAAATTTCTATTATGTTGAAAGTCGTATCTTTACATGGTAAAGAACGAGTTATAGAAAGTGGCGCCTCTAACGGCGGAAAACAGAACTAGTCAGAAAGGTTCAAAGTTCCTGCGAAAGCTTTTGTACGTGGCCTCATACGTTGTGGGTACGTTTTGATTACTACTGAATCTGAATTCATTTCTTATCATATACTTAATTCCCTCAATTTCCCTTTCCTCGTCATGTTACACTCTTCATTTTCTATCGTTCAAATTTTATTACAACATAAAACACAATACAATGCAATACAGAAGAATACAATTATTCTGTACTAGCGGTGCCAGCGACTTCGTTGAACTTTAGAGTGATTCCCGTGGGAACTCTGTAACGGATCGGAATTCAATGTACCCTAAATGTTAAAGCGAGTCATAAGCTATAACTATGCTAAGTTTCATTAAAATCCATAGTTGTTTTAACGGGATGCGCGTTCAGATAGACAGACAGACAAACATTCGAAAAATTGTTGTTTTTGGTTCTGTATATGTATCATTGACTTTTCAAAACATATTTTATGTTCAATCACGGCTCTGTTACGATTTTATTATATGTATAGATTGTGACTAGTGTTGCATAAATGAGTGCTCAGCGCTCGAGCGCTGAGTGAGCGCTAATGAAACTTTAAGACTAGCGTTAAACGCTCGTGGGCGTAATTTCATTTGATGTTTTTTTTTTTTTATAGATTAGTGGGCGGACGAGCAAGCGGTCCCACGTGATGGTAAGTGTTACCGCCGCCCATGGACACCTGCAACACCAGGGGGTATGCGGGCGCGCCGCCGACCTTGCAAAATCCTATTCACAGCTCTCTTGAAGAACCCCATATCGTAGCTCAATGGAAAGACCTCTTGAGGCAGTTCGTTCCACAGCCTACGGGTTCGCGGTATAAAATAATTTTTGGACCGAACAGTGCGCGACACCTCCGTATTAACCCTTGAGATTAAAAACATGAGTCTAAAAGGGTTAAAGTTAGGTTGTTAAGGTTTATTAGACTTAGCGCTTGAGCGTTCAGCGTCCATTTATTTATTATCGCACCATGTAGAGAGTTATTTATTACAGAACAAACTTATAACTATTATAGGTATACAGAGCCCGATAGGGTGTAGCAAATAGGAGAGTGCCCATCTCTATAAAATCCACTACTATTCAATACTTTTCAATTTTTACAACAATAATAATTGTATTTAATATGACAGGAATTGTTTAAAAATATAACTCATTGTGACTTCCCTGATTGTTTTCTTTTATGGACGAGCATGCAGTCCACCTGATGTTAAGTGGATATTGTCGTCCGTGGAGTGGACATCCGCGGTACATACTAACGTTTGTCCAAAATGGCACGTTGGCACGCCCCCGGATACGCGTTCTACATTTGGAGATATAGGAATGGATTTGGAGAAAGGTTTGAGAAAATGGGGAGGGATAGGTTGGCTCTGGCATAACTAACTCACTACCGAAACACGTACGTATATTCGGGAAATAGGACACATTGGGGAATGCGGTACATTTCAAGGTGGTCTTCTGTGTGTAAGAGCCAATCAAGTGCGTCCAGCGGCTGCTGGATTGCAGTCAGTGTGCACTTTGCACCACTAGAAATGAAAGAGTTATTTATTTTATTGTTATTTAATTGTAACATAAGTATTAATAATTATACAGTATTTTTTATAGATTGATAATGGCAGACGAGCAGAGAGTCCATTTGGTAACGTTGGTAACCGCAGGATGGATGGGGAATAGGGAAGGAAATGGGAATGAAGGCTATACTCAATCTTTTCCCGATGATAAATCTCTTTCTTTGGGAGATGATGGTTTGGGAGGCAAAGAGGTATAATAGGACCAGAAGTTCCCTCTGTGTCATACATTCAACGCAATTAGTTTGAATGAGATCATCGATATGAGAATGTTCTCATATCATAGATGAGATAGGAAGAGAGTAGGGAGTATAACCTATTACCCTTCCCACTCGGTGGAACGGGATAAGAAATGGCGTATGGAAAATCTCTTTCACTGCGTAGTATATTTTACTCTAGTCTTCTGTGAGTCGTCTTTCTTTCTTTTCATAGTTCAAAATATAAAACAACTGCGTGTTTAATATTGCAGTAGAACAATAGAGGACGTAACTCAAAGGCCTATTTTTACATAAAAATCCTCAACGTTACAGAGAGCGATATGTTTCAAAGGCCTTGTGAGCTGACATTGTTTATTTTTTCTTGATGAAAAAAGGTCGCAGACAGGCATACAGTCCACCAGATGGTAAGTGGATGTTGTCGTCCATGGACATCCGCAATACATGTCGAAATCAGTTCGGAATGACAAATGCCAACCTCCGGATGCGCTGCGCTGACTACCTTTGGAGATATAGGAATGAATTTGGAGAATGGGTTGCGAAAATAGGGATAGGCTAGGATGGAAATGGGGTCTGGCATATCTCACTCACTACCGAAACACGTAGTACACTGGGAAAATAGAATAAGGTTTTTTTATTCATCTCTTTGACCACAACAATACATTATTAAATATTATTAATTATGTAGCCTTCTGTTGAAACTCGTGTGGTTTATGATCAGATGACGAGCCGTTTTTCTTTAGTGTATTCGCGGTGTCAGCGACTTCGTTGGCGTGAACTTTAAAGTGATTCACACACACGTCCACGTGATATTAAAACCACTAAAATTTTACTGTATATCACTTAACACGACCAGTTGGAAGTGCCCCTGCTTGATATGGAAAAGGTCCCGGGTTCGATTTACCGTCGGAAAATAATTTATTTATCTATTTAAACGGATCTCAACGCGTATGTTTACTAAATGTTTCTTTAAACAATGATGGACAACCATTTGTTTAAAGACAGATGTTTGTTCAGGTCTGGGTGTTGCATGTGTTGTATTCCTCTTTGTGTGTCTCTGGACCCACGACACAGGGAATCCTAGTGTGGGCCAATGTGGAACAATGAGTGTGGTGCTATTTATTTATTCATTAATTTATTTATAATTTTGACCCTATACAGTATAGGACATTATTTAAAAAAATGGACCTCATGGTCGATTTTACTTTCCCAATATTGATTGACACAATAATGATATTTAAAAAAAATTATTAATATTGATTTATCTGAAAAATCAAATGTAAGAGCATGCTAGTCTTTAGACGTTGTACAGACGTTGCAACTTTCAATTGCCACCACCGGCAACCTCTGTCCGACACTACTACGACCCCTCACCATCCCAACTCCCTAGTAGTTGACAGCCTAACCCATGTCTCCGGCACCTCTCAGTTGCCGTAGTTCTCGGCAAGTCCTGGACAACCCCGACGACGCAATTACTGCTATCAATGCGGTTCTTACACTACACTCAGAGGCTACACATATGCACGGTCCCAGTCGGCGGAGACGAGGACGTCCCCGTCGCTATACCGTGAACAAACACGTGAGAACAGTGATTGCGACGAGGGATCTCGAAGAAAATAACACTCGCTGTGCTTATACTACGTTGATGTAGACGTTATTGTCGCGTGTGCTTCGCTATTACGTTAACTTAGAACAAATTTAACAGAAATTAAGTTTACATTAATCATGTTAAAAGCAAATTCTCGCGTCTCATAGGTTCACTTCCAAATACTGTTCGATGTCTTCCACGTTGAGTTCGTCTAACCATTTCCAATTCATTAGTTAAATCACACTATTGTATCTCATTGACATATAAAGCAGTGCCTCCTAAACAAAGTTACAAGAACTGCAGGTTACACAGAATAAAAAAAAAACGTGTGCGGTCAGGGGACCCCCGTCTGGAACGTTTTTTTTTAACTCCGAATGTAATTCGAAATAAAATCTGTATAGTTCATGTATTTTTTTTTTATTTTATATCATATTTTCAATGCAAATAATTTAAAATAAGGAATCAAATCAAAAATTTAGGTTATACAACCGGCCACGCACTAGTCTGCACGTCTGTTATTCTGCTTGAGTCTCGCTCTCGATACTCGCACGCACACACACACAAAGAAAGAGAAAAGCGTATGGAAGAGGTAAAAATCTTACGTGACGTTACATTTTCTCTCGAATCATACCTACCGCAGGCCGCGTATAGGAACTTCGTTCCAATAATCAAAATGCTATTTCACTATCCCTACCTAACATTCACAGAAAAAGTATATAGAGAAACTAAATTAAGGAATATTAAGCAATTACACAGGTATTCTACATGAACACTTATTTACAAAATCTATATATACATATAATAGAAATGAAACTGATCGCTGTCTGTACATGGAAGATATATGAGAAAAACTATTATTGGGGGCCTTTATCAACGCAATAGAACCCAAAACAATGATTGTTAGAATTTTTGTCTGTTTATCTGTTTGTCTGTGCGTTTGTGCGCGCTAATCTTAGAAACGGCTTAATCGATTTGGGTGCGGTTTTCACTAATGTATTGTGGTAAGCTTCACTTAAAATTTAGTGTTTGTTTTATTTCAATCAATTCATAAATAAAAAAGTTATATCAATTTAAAGACGGTGTTTATAAACTAATAAAGTCCACGCGGACGAAGTCGCGGGCAACAGCTAGTTCTAAATAAAAAAATTCATTCAGAAATTATACTAATGAAACAAAATCAGACAGACTTGCCGAGCTAGCCATTTAAATTTACCAAAGACTAGGTCTAGACGCACAATTATACAATAATCTCCCGTCCGATTTAAAGAATGTTTCCTTTTTAGCGTGGTTAAGACTAGATTAGCTAAGCATATTATTCACGAAGAGTTTTGAATAATATGCTTAGTAATTATTACTAAAATTACAATTACATTAGTTCTAGTCACTGCAATTTAAAAGTTGATTGTGTTTATAGTCTGTGACTCTTGTTTACCGGACTTGTACGACTATTTATCTTTTATTATGTTAACTTTTAAGTTCTCATGTAAGTGACAATGTCTTACTGAGAATAAAGTTTCTTTCAACGTAAGTTGTTATTTGAGACAACTAGAAACTTGTGGGTCACCGTGTCCACCAATAGGTAAGTGTCATCAGTTGCTGCAACTCACAACTAGAGTTGCTGTCTGCCTTTTTAGGCTCCACAGTAATTATATGAAAATCATTATCAACAGCTAGTCTTAGAAGTTTTAAGTTAGCTTGGAATAGCAACCTTTACGCGGGAGATGTATGCGAACACAAGAATAATAGATAGATGGTGTACTATTACTGGTGTATTATTACTACCATTACTAGTAAAACTGGACACTAGATGAATGTCGCCAAATCTGAGTCTCCAGCCGAAAATGACACAGTTGGCAACTCTATACTCAGATAGGGTTGCCAATATGTAGACTTGTGGTCAATGTGACCATTAATCATTGTCTCTATTGGAAAAGGCTCCAAAAGCCTGACCTAGCCAGTATATTGCAGTGCCATCTAGTGATATCACTGTTAATGACTGATGAAACATCAGTGAAAAATTGAAACAGTGCCATCTTTTGGAATTTACCGGAACTACATCTAGATGGAACGCTTATACCGTTTTCTACAAATCGCACATCACGACAGGCGACGTGGTGCGTCAAGTAGGTATTTTAATAATTAATTAACTTTATCTCGAATGTACACGGTTTACATTTGTATGTTAGTTCAGTGTGAGATAAACCAGAGACCATTTTCCTTTCGACGTAATCCTATCTGTGATGGAATAAAAGAAACTCCTTATTCTATTATTTTCTTGACAAACGCACCTCACCCGGTCTCCCAAGTACTGGTAGTTGGGATGGAATATCAAATACTGAGATGAGGATAACGCCTCGTGCCTCTTCCCGGTATTACTTTCTCTTCCCCATTATCCCAATCCTTTTCCAAATCTATTTCTCAATGTCCAAAGGTAGCGGCAAATTCGTGGGCGTACCATAGTTTGTCATTCTGGACCATCAATATAAGAGAATACATATATCGAGGTTCGGTACTGATGGCGGTATGTATCGCGGATGTCCATGGGCGACAGTATCCACTTACCACCAGGTGGACTGGCTGCTCGCCGACCACCTTGTTACTTTAAAAACGTTTTGGTTTATTGTGAGAGGGTTGGTGGTCTAGAAGTATCTATCTACTCTCGAATATTTCTCAATTCATTGAAATGAATAAACAGATATATCCTATCCTTCTCATTGCCGCTTCAGTATGTCGGTGACTTAGTATTTTGATTAATTTCTTGGTTTCGAATTTAATCCTGTAAATAAGTTCCGACCATAAAGGCTCATTTACACAAGTCGAGTTTTGAGAACGCGTGCAGGAGAAAAAATTGGTCACATAAATATGCTCACCTGGTATAAACAATAGTATGTCATCATGTGATAATTGTTATCGTTGAGTTTCAATCATCATGTGAATCGTATGAAATTTACTGCCATACAAGAATCGTATACAATATTATCGCCCGAATCGTTCAAGAAACGCTCCTTGTGTAAATGAGTCTTAACTCTCTCCATGGCTTGGTGAGTGACTGGACTTATGGATTATGCTAACCGATAGAGTTCACGTTTCCCCTCTTTACATCGTAACTGACAGGAGGCACTAATTGAAGACAAGCCGACGTATTTTCCCAAATGCTGGCCAAGCGCGCTGAATGGGTCTGGCGGCTTCGTTGTCTAGTTGGAAAATGGAAATAATAAAAATACTTCATTCATTTAATCATTTTATTTTAGTATAATCACGCTATCTTCTTCAATATTACAATAACAAACGTTCTTCCTACGTTACAACTTAAAGTTAACAGGATAATAATATCACAGAATTCATAATTGTTACAAGCTGTGTATTATATTTGGTGTATTTTTCATACATGGATTTACAATTGCATTTCGCAATCATAATAACAATAGGACTGTCTTAGTGAAATTAAAATATTACATTAAAATCTAAAATATTATTAATGGACACAACATAATGGAACATATAATTATATGTATGTTGTCTCAATATATACATGTGAATTATTGTATGAACGTATCTAGACTAAGCAGCGCAGGCTCTAGCCCATGTAGAGCCCGGGTGCAATCAGTACCCTGGCGCCCTCTAGTAGGCGCGCGAACACGGGCGCAGGGTCTTTGAGAGCGCCCCCTAAAACCCTGCGCCTGTGTGCGCCGCATACCCTGCACCATAGGTAAAGTCGGCTCTGAGACTAAGTTCAGTTATACCATTAAAATATAAAATAGACGGTCCTATTACTATTAAAGTTCTATTCTATTAATGAGACTTTTATTTTTGACCTGTTTAAGACCTGGATTTGGCTTCAAATATGTTTAGCTATAAGATCAGCCAGTTGTAAGATCTTTGATATAGCAAATAACCGTTTATTTATTGGAGATAAATCGGTCTTGAATGGTATAATACAGTATTGGACAGTTGAAAAAAAGGATATTTGCACAAATAATATTAGATTAAAACCGTCCTTGTTACAAAAAATAACTAGAAAAGCTACAGTAGAGAATAATATTGTCATTGTTCTCTATTGCCTTTACAAATATGCATGAGTGATAGAGATACCAATAGCTCTTCAGCTCTTCTGTATCCTAAATAATGTAGTGCTTATACAATGTTTCAAATAATACACAATCTGAGATAGGTTGTTCAGTATCGCGGGTAGAATCGATTCTACCATTTTTAACAACAGGTTTTTTTTCCATAATTTGGAGTACAATTCTGGTACAACATTTAATTTACGCGCGTCGCGCGCGCCACCTAGGCCCCCGTCCCGAGTAAAAAGCGCCACAAACGTTATAGACAGGACGACAAAACCTTACATGTTTGTAGCTTTTAATTTTATTTTTTGTTCGAACGCATCTATATATTTTAAATTGGTGACACGTTGCATATTTTTCTAACGATTTCTTATTGTGTTTGTCGAATGTCGTTATCTCAGCAAAGTGACCTTATTGTTTTATCCAGTTTATGGACTTGGTTAAGATTTTATGACTTAAAATTCCGTCGTTTCAAGGTTCTACATAAATAGAAACATGCTCTAACATCTGATTTTTAAGTATTAAAAAAAATTGTGTTTTCACTAAAGTTCATTTTCGCAGGTAAGATTACATAGGTCTATTTTCTATTTTTACTATTAGAATAATATGAAACTCATTAAAATAATATGTAATATAATATGTGTATGCGTAGGCAACTCTCAGAAATGTTTTTGTCTTTGTAAATATCTTAATGTTGACATTTTAAAATGTTTATTTACATTGTGTTAATATACTTCACGTATATGCTCTTACGAAAACTCCTCTAATACTAAAAATAAAGCAAGAATATAATTACAAAGTCTTTTACAAAATTAAATATCTACATTTAAATACATTTTGATATTAATTCATGATGGTTCCGTCAACACACTTAAAAAAATCAAAAATAAATAAGTACGCTAGAATAACTGCCAACTTAGGTATAAGTGGTAACTGTTTTACTACAAGAAGTTCCTATGAAGGTATCTTGATCTTCAATTGTTTTCTTTTTTATTAGTGACCCTATTTTGTCTAGTCAAATCTAAAATAATGATTCATACATCCTAACAAATTATAAAGAGAAATGGGTATAATGAGATAAATTAAAGTTTATCTTCTTGCTCTTTGTTTGCTTTCTCTTTGCCCCATATCTCATCCCTTCCCCTCACGGAAGATTGATTGAGGATAGGACGCGGAAAACTCCTCATTTCATTATACTTCCTATTCCCCATTCTTTCCAATCCTTTTCCCAAAACTACTCCAAATTGCAAAGGCAATCGGCGCATTTAGGAACTGGTGAACTTGTCCATTTTATATTTTTTTTCTTACTGGAACTTTTGTTTGTACCTTACTGGAACTTGTACCTAACCTTTTTGGTCCTTTTTGACCGTTAAAATATATTAAACACATCTTTTAAGCGAAAAAACATCTTATTAAGGCATTTCATAAGTACCAACAAAACCGCGTAAGCGCAGAATAAAGTTTGAGCTAGAAATTAAAATGTATACGAAAATGATGAGTGCCTTACGAGCAGAGACTGTATGTCACAAAGAAATTTGACACTTTTGATTCTGTATCACGTTACACGGTTTTGTTGTGTTATTGTATACGCACGTCCCAACTATCGTTGACAGTAAGGCTGCACTCGGAGTGGTTTTTAACTGCATACCATCGCTTGCGTGTGCATGCAGGTTGCAGTTGTTTGATAAACAACTGTTAAGTGTATACGCAGTATATTAATAAAACCATTAAATGGGAGGGAATGTTGGATTTTGAGATATTTTGGTATTGTGTCCGTGGGCTGTGTAGGGTTGGCCGGCTTTAGAATACCACCACTTCCTGTGGGTGTCAAAAGGTGACCGAGGCTTAACAAAGCGACTACCATGACCCTGAGGAGCTACACCACCTTTAAAAGAGTGGACTCGCCAACGCTTGCCCTCATATGTGCATGAGGCAATATGAGGGCAAATCTGATCATCTCGCTCTCATTAACTATACTATAATTCGCTGTGTGCTGTATTTTTATGAGCCATTTTTCTTCGAATTATCATCCGAAGAAAACACACTTATGTTTATCATAACTTAAACGGATTTATTGAATAAAGATGTGTTTTGTTTGGCCGAGTTACACTAAATTACAGTAAACAGTTCCATTTCTTGTCATCTTCCTAGATTATTTTCTTGTATTTTACAAGTGTCGAGGGACATCTAGACTCCTTAACTGTAAAAGAATACTTAAGTATCTACTTGATTTAGATTCAAAATATGTTCGATTCAAAATCGATTGGTATGCAATTAAACAAAACCAAACCTTATATGCATGCGGTCACTGCCTATGTCTAAATATGTAATAATTACATACTACATAACAATTATCTATATATTTATATACACATCAATAAAATCTCATATACATCACGTCACACATTAAAAAATATATCTTAAAACGCACTTCAATATAATTGTTGTTAATTAGCCTAATTAATTAAGCATTTTAGACTTTTTGGAATGTCATATTTTGTGGAATAGCTTTTGTGAATTATATTTTTTATTTTTATTTTATATACTTTCTGAAGTACTCGGGTTTACCATATTTATAGCAAAAATAATACATTTTGATATCATTTGTGACATACACAGAACTATACATTATATATGGCATTAAGTTATTCGGAGGTAGATATAAATAAATGGATTTTAAAAATGTCTTTAGATCCTAAAAGTGTCTTTTTGTATTTTGCATAAATTGTAACTTATATTTAGTACATACTATCGTCCCAAGAAATGTCACCAAGAAACGTACAGTTCTGAAATAAAGTTGGCAACAAGCGACGCTTGCGGTTGGAGTTGTCAACTGAAGACAATCTCACATAATTAAATAAATATTTTAGTTTCTTCCCAAATTAGTTTTATTCACCTTCATGATTAGTATAATATAATACAAACGTAACAAATACAGACAGACTCAGTTATACTTCAACCGTTAGTTGCCGACTCAAGCCGCTAGATGGCATTGCTGAAAATTATTAAGAGCTGCAAGATACTTGTAGATGAACTATGGTACTTGCTAAAAATATCTTGACATGACAACATATAATATACATTTAAAATTGAATTTGAATTGAAAATGGATAAATGTTTTGATAATTCTACTTTTTTAGGGTCGATAATATTTATAACGGAAAACGAACATTTCTTGAGAGGTATATGGTATTTTTATTGAAAATTCCATTGGATAGATATTTATTGAAAATTCTATTGGACAAGCGTTCCGATACCATAGAATACCATATGCTTCAATTTACTTTCTAACATTGCTTTTTCATCGCTGAAAACTATACTAATTTAGGCCTCATATCATAATACTACACAATTAATTTTATTGTACTCATTTTTCCTACTTTATCTATACGTAAAGCCTGACCAGAAAAATAAAAACCTGTTGTGCGGGCGCCACATTTGCTTTTTTCATAGCTAGTTAGTGTTGTCAGTAGAAGATATCAATTCTATTAATTTTACGCGTCATGGCGAGGTTTTTTATTTTCTTGGTCAGGTTATAAATAACAGCTTAATTCAGTTTTGTTTATACGATCTCGAGTTTTTATATTCACAATGTTAAGTGGACTTTCCACTACCGAGCAATTGCCTAAAATAAAGCTGCCCACTGCTTTGACCAAACACACGTTTGCATTTAGTGACAGTTATTATATAAAGGTATGCTATATATAGTTATATGTAGAATTGGTAGCTTCGCGGTATCTGACTTAACGGACTAGTATCCAGGTTAATAATTTCATAAAATATTTTTTTCAATGCGAATATGCTCGAAGTGGAGAACATTAAAAACAAACAACGTCATCAGATAAGGCCAACACTTAATTAAGGAGTTTTTGTTAAATATCGGGGCAATTCTCTGGACTAAATCTGGACAATAAAATCCTAGCAATTAATTAAAAATGCATTTGTAGAAGTCGCGGCTTTCCATTGTAAAATAAGTAGCATTTCTCTTTCAATAAGACATCAACATCAACGACTATTGTTGGTATTGTCATAATCATATATTTTAATAGGTATTATAGTCACAAATATAAAATGGAAACCGAATTGTGGATATGTTGTAGTCATTTATGTGCGTAGAAATAACTACACTTGCTTTAGCAATAGAAATAACAGTTTGAATAAAACCGTTGCCACTGCCAAAATTTTAGCAGTGGACGTCTTTGTGATTAAAATTAGAAAGCTAGTCAATTCTAGAAAAATTCAATTCTAGAAGTCTTCTAAAAAGCTATTCAAAAGCTAGTCCTATTTCGAATGAAATCGTTAAGAATTTGCACAATTATCAAAACTTACTTTCATAGATGGATTATTCGTAATTAGCTGAGAACCCATATTTATAAAATTGATTTGATTTGAATTTTGTAGCAATACTTCTTTTTTGTCATTTAAATATATTTCTATAAAATAATGGTGAATTAATGGTAAAGTAAAAAATAAATATGTTATTTTAGTCATGATTTACAACAAGGGAAGCGCTTTTAGTCCATATAATAAAATAAATTATTAAATAAGTGAGATAAAAATTGTATAACCACACCATTTGAAGTTTATTATTGATTTGTTTTAGTTCATCAAAATTATTTAAAATTATTTTCGTATTAAAAAAAAGACAACCGCACCTCTTCCCGTGGGCGTCTAAGGGATAATAAAGCGTCTACCACGAACCCCGAGGAACTACACCACCTCTAAAAGAGTGGATTCGCCAACCCGTTTGGCCAACACGTGACAATGTGCCGGAGAAGACCCATGTCCAACAGTGGAATACTGAAAGGGCTGGTTCATTGCATTGTTGCATTTTAAAAAGATATATCTGGAATGTATTGTATCACATTAAATTTCTATTTTTACTATCTTATAAATTCACAATAAGAAAAAGGAATCTAGCAAAGATACATTTTAATATTTGTTAATTTATAATTTATGAATGTGCAATCTACTTGCACAGTATTTAATTTATCTGATTTTAAAAATAGGTAGGTAATTTTTTTTAGGTATTTTTTTTTTAGCAACTAGATATTTCCATGCAATTAAATATAGTTTAAGAAGAAATATTGACTCTGACTCTCTTATGTCGTAGATATACACGTAAGTATATCTATCAACAACATAGTTATTGGCACTTTCAGGATAAATTCAGTTTTAAATACTGTAAATTGACGTCTAAACCTCCGTAAATTGATCTGCTCTTTCGGCGAAAAATACACAAAATAAAGCATTTGTCAAAACGAGACATCATTACTCTGTTGAAAACCCAATGAATTTGAATACATGTAAGCAATAATGTAAACTCTTTCTACTTCGCGCTTCATTGCTTCGGCCGAATAACCAAAGCAATTGCTACTGAAATAAACATTATCAACAACTGATAATGTTTTAAAAAAACATTTATGACATGTTTTAAAACAGCACTTTTTTTTTCTAAAAGATGGCAGATTACAGCTTCTTTTACCACCCGGTAAAAGAAGCTGTAATCTCACCATCCCACGATTGATTGAAATTTGACTCCGAAATTAAGTACCACACTGATTCAGTTGACGTTGTTGCCGTACTGTTTGTTGAAGAGTGACAGTATTATGAACGCGAGACCGAGGAATACGGAGCCGAGGAGATCGCCCAAAGCCGTAAGGTACGGGATGGCGGCATTGTCGGGATCTTTCTTCAGTTTCCACATAAAGTGAACCAGCACGTATGCGAGGTACAATAGTACCATGACCTGGAAACAAAAAAAGACATATTGGAAAATAGAACGTTGGAACAACTACAAATTCTTTTTCAGTTAATTATTAACTTATTCAACATGCGATTAGGGCGAGTCAACCGCATTATACGAAATTATAACACAAATCAATTCTTTCAGTTAGACCAACGTAAAAGTCGTATTAATAAGTCGTTTACGAACGCAAATAAAGTTTGTAAACGCTCAGTTATCAATGCTTTACTCAGGAGAATATTTAAGTCAACGATAATTACTGACACAGACTCAACAAATTATTATTTAAACTAACATAACGTCCATAATTCTATAGGGTGTGTGCATTAGTAACCGGCCTTTTCCGTAAGATGGCGCTACGCGTAAGCGCAATGTCGTACATCAATGTGTGATAATATGTCATTTTAAAGGCCTATTCACATGCTGTCAAAATCAGTCAAAAGTTTTTTATTTGGTTGTGCGCATCATATTTTTTTTCACGATGGAAAATTTTGAGAATTGGCGAAAAAAACAGCATTTGCGGGAAGTTTTGTTAAGTTACTTTTTTGCAAAGAAAAGTGCGGCTGAAAGTCATCGTTTGCTTGTGAAATTGTATGGCGACAATTCTCTATCCAATACACAGTGTAAGGAGTGCTTTGTGCGCTTCAAAAATGGTGATTTTGATATCAAAGACAAAGAACGCTCTGGACAGCCGAAAAAGTTAGAAGACGAGGATATGGAGATATTACTCGACCAAGACACATGCCAAACGCAAAAAGAGCTTGCAGAATCATTAGGAGTAGACCGCTCAACCGTTGCCAAGCGTTTAAAAGCATTGGGATTCGTCCAAAAGGTTGGAAATTGGGTTCCATACGATTTGAAGCCGAGAGACGTTGAAAGGCGATTTTGCATGTCCGAAATGCTGCTTGAAAGGCACAAAAATCGTATGTCAAGCCTGGCCAACCAGCCAAATCGACACCAAAGCCAAATATTCACGCTTCAAAGGTAATGCTCTGTATTTGATGGGATCAGAAGGGTGTATGAGCTGATCCATTATGAGCTGCTAGAACCTGGTCGAACCATTACGGGAGAGCTGTACCGACAACAATTGATGCGTTTGAAGAGAGCAATGATCGAGAAACGGCCGGAATATGCGACCAGACACGAGCCGGTAATTTTTCACCATGACAACGCACGGCCACACATTGCTATTCCGGTCAAAAACTATCTTGCTAATAGCGGATGGGAAGTTTTGCCCCACCCGCCTTATAGCCCAGACCTGGCGCCATCAGAACGCCCTCAATGGAATACGGTTCGCTTCAGTCACCGAAATCAAAAATTGGCTCGATTAGTTTTTGTCCGCCAAGCCGGCGCAGTTCTTTTGGGACGGAATCAATAAATTGCCAGAAAAATGGGTAAATGTCATAGCTTCCGACGGACAATACTTTGAGTGACATGTTTTTTACAGAATTCTTAAAAATAAATGATTTTTGAGCACTAAAAATGGCCGGTTTTTTATTCACAGAAACATATAATTAGCTTAAAAATAAATATAATGAGAAAAAAAACTAAGCTAATGGTTTTATAAAAGTGAGAAACAAAACAAGCAACTAAAGAAAATACTAAATGGGCATCTAATTAGCATCAAAAATCAATCTATTTTTAATAACTCAAGTAAATAATTTGAAGTCACTAAGAATGTCATCACCATTGTCACTAGAAAACCTACACTTAACTCACCTTTAAATTTGCTATCATCCGATATTTTTTTGTGCTCGTTTAATTATTTCTCAAAATAAACTAATGAATTCAGAAAAAATCGATATGGTCTATTTGAACGCAAATGACCGGGTGTGAATGTTCCACTCATCTTAAATTCTTATTTAGTAAAACTACACATTTATTACGTTTCTTGCTGATGACCTCAGGGACGACCTTGACATTGAAAGGGAGCGAAGGGCATTGTCGGTATGGAGTAATATGCTGACTCGTGGGTTTGCGCGATGTTGCAAAGACGTAAAACTGTTGCAAACACTTTTTAAAGCCTAGAGCCAATCACTACGGTCCTACAGCGCCCTTCGCATTCAATATAACAACGCCTTCAGGATGTTGCTGCGGCTACCCCGCTTTTGTAGCGCATCAACTATGTATGCGGAGGCGCGCACAGATGCCTTTTCAAGCCACCATGAGAGAAAAGGCAGCCTCGTTGATGAGCAGAGTGAGAGGGAGTGGCAATAGCATCCTGAGGACGATTGTGGCCAAGGCCGACTGTCCCTTCCAGACGCAGTGGATGAAGCTTAAGAATTAGGTATAATTTAATATTAAGTACTAACATTAGTCTAAGTTGTAACTTACTAACAATATCTATGGACATTGTCCGAAATAAAGAAATTATTATTATTAACATTTAGTGTATTTTATAACGATACTGAATAAAATGTCACTGGATAATTGGGACCCCTACCACCCTCAATAGATCACCTGAATGGCGATACACATTAAGAAACAGAGTTACTAGAAACAGAAAGCGTTTTTTATAGAAATGCTTTTTTAAAACAAAATAAATATACAAATGTAAACTACCATTAAAATAGAATAAAGTATAACATACCTGCAGTAATGAGCACATTAAGTATGTAATGCCGAAGGGAAACTGGATCGACACGAAGCCCTGATACACGAAGTCCGCGACTATCATGAAGATGATCTGACCGACCAAGGCCAGCATTAGCAGCATGCGAGCCACTTTAGCTGCAGCAGCTGAAAACGAAACGATTATAATTAAGACTACCTATTGTATTTCTAGCATTTATTCATTCAATATTTTTTTAAATTAACAACTATGTCATCCAAATAAATTTAGATACTATAGTATAATAGAGGTTAAAGTATGAAATTGCCGTTTTATAGTAATAGATACTTTGAATTGACATAAAACCTTCATGGTGTGAGATTTTCGAGTGAAACTTTTTTCACATGATACCTATGAGGTCCTTGTTTTAAAAAATGTGCAACATTCGATTTTCGACTTTCAATTGTTTTTTTTATTCAGCTTAGACGGGAAAGATGGATACTTCGAAAATACGAGTTCCGACGCGGAACTAACGCGGCAGAAACGGCTCGCAATATCAATGCTGCGTTTGGAGAGGAGACTGCTAATGAACGAACCGTGCGTTTTTGGTTTAAACGCTTTCGTAATGGAAACTTCGACTTGAAAAACGAACCACGTGGAAGACCGCCCACACAGGTGAATAACGCTGAATTGAAAGAGATGGTGGAAGCCGATCCGAGTCAAACTACCCAGGAATTAGCGGCATGGTTTAACGTTACCTTACCTACAATATTGACTCATTTGCATCAAATCAATAAGATAAAAAAATATCAAAAATGGGTGCCTCATGATTCGACTGATCTGCAGAAAGAAACGCGTGTTGAAACTTGCGTTGCCTTGTTGAATCGGTACAGAAATGAAGGAATATTGGATCGAATTGTGACATGTGACGAAAAGTGGATTCTTTACGATAACCGAAAGCGAAAAATGCAATGGCTGACCCCAGGTCAAACGCCGCAACAGTGCCCTAAGGCAAAGCTTACCAATAAAAAGGTAATGGTAACTGTTTGGTGGTCTATTCATGGTGTTATTCACTATAGCTTTCTCAGGTCTGGTCAAGCAATAACAGCAGATGTTTACCGTGCCGAACTTCGAACAATGATGGCGAAACTAGCAGTGAAACAGCCCCGACTCGTGAATCGATCTTCACCATTATTGCTCCATGATAACGCAAGACCTCACACTGCACGAGAAACCGTTGTAACTCTACAGGAGCTGCAGTTACCATACGTCATCCTCCGTACTCGCCAGACCTTGCTCCAACGGACTACCATTTTTTTCGTGATTTGGACAATTTTCTATGCGGTAAAAAATTTTCTTCCCAAGAGGCAGTACAAAATGCTATCACACAGTTTGTCGAATCTACATCCGCAGAGTTCTATCGCAAAGGCATAAATGAACTTCCGATTAGATGCCAACAATGATAATGAGATAATGAGGGTAAATATTTTGATTAAATAAATATGTTACATTTTAGAAAAAAACTAGTTTTAATTTTTCAGTACAAATCGGCAATTTCATACTTTAACCCCTAATATATATATATATATTAGGACAGTGTTGTTATTGCATATATATGTTATGTTAGTGTTGTAATTTCTTTTCGTGCTTTTTCGTTGCGTTAACACAGTTTTATACATACAACATTGTTGAGTTAAGTTTCGGTTTTTTTTATGTATATTCATTTATGTAATGAATGCTCATTCATTCCAAGCTTCTCGGTGACATTTCAAGCTACTTACTTCCGAAAAACAACGTCTTCCACGGCCATTCGATCAGCCTGGTATTTTCTGGGAGCTCTCCAGGGACTGCTGTCTGATGAAGATGGGTAGCGAGGCGGGACGACTGGACACAGACCAGGTTGCCTCCAATACCATTTACAATGGGCTGGAACACTTCATAGCCTCGGAAGTGGTCTACTGCTTGGTCGAGGACTATGCCACCAATACTGAAAAAATAAAATTTTAATTTAAATATAATAGAAAAATAAGATGAACAGTAATAATAGACTGTGGGCTCAGAGTAATATATTTCAGGATAGATCATAAAAAGAAAGGTTCTCACTTATTATGAGGCAGTTATGAGGACACAATTAAAATTATGAATTATGATACATATAACTAGGTAAGTCCGTTAGGATGGATTGAAGTTAAACTTGAATATCATATAAGAAATTCTATCTCCTGATGCTACAGATATATATGTAGTATTAGGAGATGACAGATATCTAGTCTACATCAGTAGATATATACAGTTACTTAGCTTAAAATAGATGTTTTATTAAAAGTAACATACCCGCTGATGAAGAGAGCAGAGATGACAGGAGTCCATCCTGTCATGAGCACCTTCTTCGTGTACTTGTTTCTCCACACGATGAACACCCACATAGGTAGTAATATATAGTACACGCAAATAAGTATGATGGGCTGCCATAGGGATATCTCTGGAATAGATGTAAATTAATTAATGTAATTATGATATTCGCAGGTGGTGATTGGATGAGAAGAGCCGAGGATCATGAGTGGGAGAGGCCTATATCCAGTAGTGGGGAGACATAGGCTGATGGTATGGTATGGTAATAATTAGATATTTAAATTTACATTTTTCTATAAATTCTTTATTTGACGACACTGAATGCGCGTCTTCGATTGCATTGGATCGCTTAAACAAACTGTTCATATTTTTTTTTATATAATCACTGTAATTACTTGAGAGCCGAGAAACAAATTACGCTTCACACTTGATTTGTATTTTAGTTTAAATACTACTTTATCTGATTTCGATATTTTATGAAAATATGTACATCATCATTACATACGGTAGGAGAGAATTTGTACTGGGTAATAGGGAAACCACCATTTTATAACAACATGAATATCAATTTTGGATCACAAACTGGTCTATAATATTTCTTATTCCATTGGTTCAAACACATACAAAAAGTCGAACGCAAAATAACGAGCAAAAATTTGTCTTTACACATATGTCTGTCCAACCTGGAATCATTTGCCTATGGAATCAAACCTAAGTTAGTCAACTGGAATGGGTTGCCATGTAAATACAAAGTACTATTTGACTATGATTTGATTTAAAATGATAAAAAGCTAAAGCTATATATAAATATATATATATGGGTATGTATGTAGATATTATATATGTACATGTATGTACATACTTCCGTCACTCTACAATAATATAATTAGGACTAACAAACGTTGTGAAAATATCGTTAAGAAACTGTATTAACCCAAAAAAAAAAAATGAAAATTATTTAGAGTTCAAAATACATACTCGTACTGAAATTTAAATGAATGAAGCGAACTTAGCAGTGATTAGATAATTGAAAGGCTTATGAAGAAATTTCTTCGTTAAATGATTATTATGCAGATAATTAGGTATTAGCAACATGAGTTAGTCGTTTATTATCAGATTATATAAATCAATAAAGCTTATTATAAGCTTCTTATGTTGTAAGTGACGGCATATAATTAATTGTCACTAAAATTAGTTTGAAGACGGAACAAAAAATAAAAAAATAATATCGATTTCAAGTTCGACATTTTATTATCGATAAGAAATAATAAATCGATTGCAATCATAATATAAATAGTGATAGTAATATCACATCACAATTATTTTTAAGTTTGCGTAGTTAAGATAAATAATATCTATTAAAATGATTGCTCAAATACTAAAAAATGCTTTTCACTCTTTATATTCTTGAACATCTGCTCTTTTGAAACATTATTGGTAAAATTATGTTCATATCTCTAATTTGTAACCAATCATCATTATCATTGCCAACAACATCATTACACATTTTTTACAGATAAGTATCTGTGCTTAATCAAATTGCTTATCGATTCATAAATATTTCTGTTGTACATAAATTTTCGACATCTATGTTTATGGCAAATCACGTTTATTGTTTATTGTTTTGTCATTCAAACATCAAGTTCGTAGTTTTCTGTTCAGCATAAAAACAAACTACAAAAGAAATGAAATATTTTACTTTCAACAGGATTTCTACCCAAATTAGTAGTCATGCGTATATGGGTAGTTTTTTTTTTAAATAATACTGCTTTTGAACTAAAAAGACTAATTTTAAAATAAAAAGAAATGTATAGGTACTTACGTATCTGTTCATACATATACTGCGCTGTAACAGCTAACACAGAATTGCTGACAATGTCGCCGATGGAGGCGGCTAGAGGAGTAGCTACATTGTCAGGGTTCACTTTGAACTTGTGCGACCCGTATATCACCATCACCATCACGAAGTCTGCGAAGTAGACAATGCTCAATAAATAACCTAAATATACTCTGGAAGGTGTAGAGATATATCTATATCTACCTATATATCATCATCATCTTAGTTAAAAAATACCCCCAGATGTACTGCTGCCAACCTCTGGAGATTTAGAAGTGGATTTGAGAAAAGTATTAAGAAGATCGGGAAGCGTGCCGGTAAGCGTAGTGGACATCCTTCGGCCACCTGCGAACATCTTCTAGTCGTCCAGTGGCCGACTTGAGGAAGTTCGTCGGTGGGGGCTGGATGAGAAGAATGTGGTGGTGAGCAGTGGAAGGTATCTGAACACCGTATGTTGATGGTTTGGTACGGTATAGTATGACAACTTTTTTGAATGTGTCTAGATAAGCGTTTGTAGAATAAAACCTTTGTCGTGTTCGTCAACCTACATTTTTACGAAGCTATTGACCATGAGTACTATGACTTATAGACTACAGGGACACGCCCAAGGACGTCGCCAGCCAATGGGCCAGGGGGGGGGGGGGAGCAAAATGGGAGAGATGATGGAAGAGATATGAATTGTAGGTACAAACACATTTTTTTTAATCTCTAGAGAGGGGCAACTGTTCTCCCCTGCCCCCCCACCTTGGCGACGCTCTTGGACACGCCATATCTATAAAAATAAGGTGCAAATTGCAATGGCGAGAATTCGCAATATTAAATGAAATTGGCATATTAGAAATTGACAAATTGACATTTGATGTATCTGGCTTCTTACGGCGCATGGTACGACGAGCTAACTACAGTAGCACATGCTCTGTCTGCCCTTATACTTATTTCTGTTTCTTCATTAAAACCTGTGAATATGGACCTACCTAGCACAAAGCAGGTTGTTGTAGCGGTAAACACGGCGCACGCTATGAGGAGCAGCACGTGTGCCCAGTTCACGCCTCTGTCAGTCACCGAGCTGGCCACGATCGCAAATATTGACACTACCGTCGCTGCTACTATTGCCTGCACCTGTACATTAAGGTATCTTGTAAAAGCAATGTATAGAATACGAAACGAATAGAATTGTATATTCTGGACTGATATTGGCATGTCGCAGTTACATGAGTGACAGTGTCCACTTACCACTGTTCGTATGTGTTTGATTATTATTAAAAATTGTATATATGCGGGTTTTGTGGTTTAATAGTGATAGTTTATTGAATTTCAAAAAAAATTGTGATAATGAAATAAAAGCGTGAGTCCAACACTTTTATCCATAGTATACCACTTTATTGAGCGACTCGCCTGACTTACTTCGACGGCAGTGGACATTGACATGAGATTTGAATTATTTGACTTTAAAACAGTTAATTACGAATAAAATTTGACAATGACAGTGCCAATATAAGAAAGGAAGAGGAAGTGTTAATCAACTTATAGCGCTTTTTCACGTTTTAAATGTTAATAAATGTGTAATTTTCAAGTTTTTATTGCATTACTTTGCTTGAATAGAGCCTAAGTGAGATGGATTTTAAGCAAATTTAACCCTTATCGATATCATTATAAAATATAACACTAACTTGAACTAATGATATGTTGCCCACGACCATGGAGATGACCTCCCGTATCGACTCCATATTGCCAAGGTTCGCTTGCGTTGATAGACGAGATGCAAGGCACATGTCCAGGTTACCTGTTGGCAAAAAAAATGTAATTTGAAATTTTCCCACAATCGTAAACAATAGCGCTATACAGTACCATCGGTCTGTCTCTCCATTACTGGATATACGAGTAGGTCTGTATCATACCCCTTATCTCGCCCGTGGACCATGTTTTGGTCGGGATAGTTGCCACTTATTAAATTCCACATTCTATTCTCTCAGGAAAATTCACATTCTGTTCTATATTTATTTTTCTCGAATACTTTTTCTGTTAAACGTAAATCAACATTTTCTTCGGTAACTGAAGGTCAAATTCGAATTAGTATACGAAGGTTGTACCTTAACTCGAGACAAAGGTAAACTGTTCGAAGATACTATAAAAGTATGAAATTTTCAAATAATAAAAAATGAGCCAATATTTTAACCGTGCGACTTTTTACGAAGAATAATTTCGGTCATTCAATTGGTTATGACCCGGGCTATCCAGTTTCAAGCTTAGCCACTATATATTGGACATTCTATATATCTATAAAAAAATATTCATTTATGAGCAACAGGACCTATCTACAAATATGGATTCGAAATGTTTCGAGATTCTATATAAATAGAGACATGGTCTTACATGTGATTTTTGAGGTAAAGCAATATGACAGTAATAGAGCAATACAGTAATACAGCAATATTTTGAGTAATTTTTTAAATTTCACTTGAGAATATCAATATCTGAGAAACTGGAACTAACAATGTCTCTTAAAGGGTTAAACGTCAATAAATGTTCCTTAAAAGATTAAAATCTTAAATATCTTTTTTTAGGGGAAGAGTGCATGCTGCATGCATGTGCAGAGTGCAGCCGCTGGGCACTCTAGACTGGCCACGTTAACTCTCTCTCACAGAAGACTATCTTGAAATGTAGGTACTGCATTTCCTACTTTATCGTATTTCCCCAGTGTACGTACGTGTTTCATTCCTTATTCCTTATTCCTACATCCTATCCCTCCCCATTTTCCCAATCCATTCCTTAATCTGCAAAAGTAGGCAGCGCATCCGGGGGCGTCCTAACGTTTGTCATTCTGGACTGATGTTGGCATGTATCGCGGATGTCTATGGGCGACAGTATCCACTTACCATCAGGTGGACTGTATGCTCGTCTGCCGCCTTTTTTCTATAAAAAAAAATATGGTTCCATTTCTCAGGTGTAAAATTTTTCAAAATGTGCACGATTTTTCCACTACTAACTATATATACCAAATTCGCTTTGCTGTTCCTCGCTCTATCCCAAGATATCCTTTAAGTAAGCAATTAGTACCGTTACCTTCTAAAACAAACCTGGGTAAATTCTCGCCATTAAATCGTCTTCTGAATACTTATAACGAGTTGAATTCGCATGACATCGACATCTTTAATGATTCTTTGGCAAGTTTTAAACGCAAAATTTCACATAAATTGTAGTCGGGCACTTTGTTTGTTTGTTTTTTTTTTTTTTTTTTTCATTTGTTTAATTAAATAATATAGTAAATTGTAATCTAACCTTATTTAATTGGGTTTATGTACATCCATATTTAAATTAATATTTTTGGATCATGCTCGTATTGTATCATACCTATTAAATGCACCTATTAAAGTATTGCACGCAGTATTTTGAATTTATAAGTTTTTAACATTTGTATTTGTTCGTGTAAATGCTGTTGGTGTATCTTGCAAATAAATAAATATAGTAATAAAAACATACATAAACAAAATATAGATCATTTGTCACATAATGAAAAAAGTAAAGTTGTAAAGTAATTGCTGTCGTGAAATATTTGCTATAGATAAAATAAACAATAACAATTAATGGAAAAAAACACAATAAAACCACAACTAATAAATAATAATTATGCAGGTAATGTGCACATTACTAATACTAATATTCTTGGAAAAATTATCTACATATAGGTGATTAAAACGTATATTAAAAACAATGATTTTTATTTACTGTTGTGTATTTGTAATTATTCTGCATATTATCATCATGGCTATACTGACGTATAATATACTTATTAAATATTAAAATTACATTATTTACTAGCATCCACCCGCGACTTCGCTCGCGTGGTCTAAGCAGCTGTAACAGATTTTTAACACCTGTAAAAGCACCGACATAGTGGATTTAACCAGTAAATCATCTAGTAGTTTCAAATAATTCTGTTAAAAGTATTTTTTTATTTCTCTCTGTAATTCAAGTTCCTTGTTTCATATGAAGATGCCACATATACCAGTTTTCCTGCTGGATACTTACATTAGTGAAAATCCCATCGAAATCCTTTCTGTAGTTTTTACGTAATGCTCAAACCTACAGACAAACAGATAAACGTACAGATTTTTTTAATATTGTTTTGGGTTCTGTAGCTTCTACGGAGATCCGCCAATTTTGTATTTTGTATTTAAGATCGCCCTTTTACTGTTCTACAGGTATTGTATGTATTGATTAGCGTAGAATGTTAATTTCTATATTTCTAGCAAACCCCAGTGTTTTTTGAAATGTATTGATGAATATACAATGCATAGGTAGTGTATATAAAATAGAAACTAACATTAATCGTTTCATGAATCACGACAAATATTACTTTTTAATGCGTTGTAAAAATAAAAAGTCGATAAAAAAGCCCGATAAGAAACATTAAACTGAAGGAAAACCAATAAGTCGTCACTAGTCAAGGATAAAGCGCATATAGATAAAGGTTGATAAACAAAACTATTCGTGACATACAATATGTTAAGGGGGACTTACTATTTATTTCTATTTATAACACGCTACTGATCCCAAAATCGTTCGATTCTAGTCCTATTTACTAGCGTATTGAGGTATCGACGGTGCGTTGACCTGTTGCCGATTGTACTTGAGGAATACGAACTTCACATTACCTTTAGAATCGGAAAATTGTTTTTTATTTATCTACTTAAATTTTAGATAAATATGTTACTCTGCAAGCGGTGGGTACATGTAGAAAAAAGATCCAACTTTTAACTATCTGATTAACACTCCGTAAGTTATAGAAAACAAAATATGTACACAAAAGTTATAGAACCTACTGAGTCTTAAATCAGTTATAGACTTTTTTAATGTGAAGATACAATGTTCTTTTATCTGTTCGAAAGTTGTGGTTTACTTAATAAGTAAATTTCTTTGAAATTAAACGTATTAAAGTTAAACGAATTAACTTATTTTTTACTAGCTGTGTCCGCGATTTCGTACGGGTGGAATTTGAGTTTTTAAACTCTAAATTGGGATATTCGGGATATTTGAAACAAAGCATATTCGAAGCGCCGAGCTAAGCTTAATTACCCCGTGGAAACCCCATGAAAATCCGTTCGGTAGTTTTGGAGATTAGCGTGTCCGTACAGACAAACAGACAGGCAAAAAATTTCAAAATCGTCTTTTTGTATTCTGATAATTTTCCTTCATCGCCCCCAATCAGTTTTTGGTAAACATATTCAATGTACAGACACGCTGGTTCTACAGTTTTATTATATATTATTATTTATTTAATTTAAATACTAATAAACTTACAATATATACACGGATGAATAATAAAAAAAATCTTCTTTTAAGTGTCGTCAACGGGAAATAAGGAATAACAAAGCTTCTACCTGAAGAACTAACTCGCCAACCTGCTTGCCTGGCATGCCACTTTAATCCCACATACAGAAGTCAATTCAGGAGCAAACGATAGAAAGGCGGGTTTTTAGATTTAGTGTTTCGAGCCTTTTTTATATAGTCACATATAGACATGATGAACAAAACCGTGTGTAAATACTAGTTGTATTCTGTTCAATGAGAGTACTAATGATTAACAATGTCCTCACAATAGGTACCCACTGTGATTATACATAAACTGTAAGATTACACAAAATAACATATTTTTATCACATAAACATGTCATTATGTTGAAGCGGAAAGAATTACAGTTTCACACGTGATTTGCAGTTTTTTTTTTTGTATTTTTGTTTCCATTCGTGAGTATTTTTGTGTGAAGTTGTTTTGGCCATCTCCCTGGGACCAATTTGAAATGCTTTTAATGTATTTTGAGTTTTTTTTCTTAATGTTTTGATTTAGGCCTTATGTTGTGGGCCAGCTTTGGAATAAGACTACTCCGTCTCTTTCTGTTGGTGTCGTAAAAGGCGACTAAAGAATCACTACTGAAGAACTACACTACCTCTAAAAGAGTAGACTCTCCAACCCGCTTGGGTCGCGTGCCGTTTTAAGACCATGCAGTCCTCATTCACGAGATGACGATGCATGACGAGGCCGGTGTCCAAGAGGGGACGAAAAAAAATCTGATTACGATTGTTTCCTTAATATCGGTAACAAAAAAAATATTTATTTAGAACTTCGAGTACGATGTATATAGAATCTCTTATAGTTGATTCTTATTTGAATAAAGTTGCAAACAATGAAGGTGGCAAACGAGGTGACAGTCCACCGCATGCTAAGTGGATAGGTACTGCCACCTATGGATCCGGGACTTTCATATATTTCATAACTATTCAATAGATCCCGGTGTTTTTAAATAGGAAGATTTTTAAAAAAGGTTAATCGCCCATTAACCATTTTTAAAAATCACGGGTTTTTGTATATGCCATATGTTGCATGCTTCATTCCTACAGCCGCTGGGTGAACTAAAGTGGCGAAGTGTGGGGACAAACACTCACACAATACTACCGTAAAATGTACTATATTTCCCATTTTATCCTAATCCGCCAATATACAAACGTGTTTCGGTGGCGAGTAAGATATGTCAGAGCCCATTCCCGTCCCATCCTCCCCATTTTCCCATTCGTAACTCTCCAAATATAGGCAGCGCATACGAAGGCGCGCCAACGTTTGTTGTTCTGGACCGATGTTGACATATATCAATGTCCATGGACGACAGTATCCACCAACCACCGGGTGGATTATTTTCTCGTTTGCTACCTTATGTCTACAAATAAGTCCATATTAAATAGCTACCTATCAAAAATCTTGTAAAATGACACTACCTACCTATCCCAAGAAGAAAAGGCATAGTAATATAATAATTATAATTTATTATTAACTTATTATTAATTTATTATTTATTAACTTTCGTTAATTATTAACGAAAGCATATGTATCGTCATATTCAGAAAATAAAAAAAAAATAAAGAGAATAAATGTATGGTTATAACAGCTAAAATAATATCACTACAAGTTTCTAGCTTGAAATCAATATAAATTTTAACAATTTTTTTGCATCTCTCTTGAATGTCATCAAAATGCATTTGTACCTTTTTTTCCTAAGGAAGGCTACTGCTCAAGGGTACAATTCAGATCACAATTTATGATTTAATATCGTGTTATTTGAAATGTAATCATTATGTAGACAATCCAAATGAAACCTAGATATATATACAGTCAGCAACACGCTAATGTACCCAAAAGCGTTCGGTTCTAGTCCTTATTACAAGCGCAATAAGATGCCGATGAGTATACACTACCTTGTTGCTGACTGTACGTATAAAGTATGGGTTCTGTATATCTGTGTATTCCAAAGTATTTTACTATGTCAAGACTTATCTACTACATTTTATATCCATTGCTATTTAAAAACAGATTTCCAAGCGACAGTTAAACCGTGCCTTAAAGGATTAGTTGTTTTCCAACGAACTGTTTCTTAATCTTATCTTCTTGCAATAATTATCTTTAGAGTCGTAGTTTTAGGTTAGATTAAAAGCATATAAACAATGTCTGTTTATATATTTTTAAATTATATTGATGTCTGGTGCATGACTTGTTCTCTAAGTAAATATTTACAATCAGAAATTTCCTAAAAATATGGTAGTTGGCCGTGTTTAAAATGTTTTGTTTTGTGACTTTTCCGACATTGAAAATAAAAATAATAAAAAAGAAAAAAGAACCTTGAGAATATGAGAAGTGACCACGTGGTGGGAAACTATTGTAATCTGTCAGTCATGAGTGGTCATAATGATACTATGAAGAATGATGTTATGACTTTTCATTTGATTTCACCCTCTAATTCAATCATTTTCAAAATAAATAAATACAAAATAATTCCATGAATTAAATATAGACCTTTATATTTTCAATTTTGTATTAGTAAAGGTTCCTAACTTTATGTATTTAATTCTTTTTAAATATGAAATTTATGCAGATCGTATACCTAATGAATGGAAAAGATGGATTTCTAACTTTTCTAATTTAATAAATCCTACAGGACACTTTAATATACATAATAAAGAAACTACCTACAAGTTTTTATTAATTGTAAATTATAATGACACTTCATTTATGCACTCAAAGGTAGGCAGTAACATGTGGTAACATGTCAATTTTGACCGTTTACCGTCAGGTGCGTACTTTTTCTACAAAAAAATAGCAAACAAACTATTTTTGAGTAACTGAAATAACCAATTTTTAATTACCAAAAATGTCAACACAAAGTCTACGAAATCCGGTTCGCGGGGCTCCTGTTTATCTTTATCTAGTGACCAGAGAACTTAAAACGACATTAACTTAACCCACCTTTAAAACTGACATCGATTTACTGCCGCTTTCATTATTTAAGCTGCTCATTAATTATTTTCCAATAAATATTACAACTTACCCTTTAAACCAGAAAGAGACGGCACTAGCACGAATATCGCAGATACGTTAAGGAATACATCCCAGTCCTGTAACCAAAAAAATCATTTATTAAGTTTTTTTATATCAATCCGCCCTCGCTGCGCTCAAATCACATTTCGTAGAGAATCCGAAGATATTTTATGTATTGGGCTTGCCACCAGACACAATGTAGGCATATATTTTTAAAACATCTTTTCAAATGTAATATTGGTAATCCATTGCCTGCAATAAAAGCGGGAAATCTCGTCTATTAGATTGTAAATGAACTAAGCGTGACGATCAAAATTAATAAAACGCTAAGAGTACCATTATGTACTGACTAGCTGTTGCCCGCGACTTCGTCCGCGTGGACTTTAGTTTATAAACACCGTCTTTATTCGATGTGATTTTTTAAATTGATATAATAACTTTTTTATTTATGAACTGATTGATATAAAACAAACACTAAATTTTAAGTGAAGCTTACCACAATACATTAGTGAAAACCGCACCCGAATCGGTTAAGTCGTTTCTAAGATTAGTGCGCACAGACAAACAGATAAAAATTCTAACAATCATTGTTTTGGGTTCTATTGCGTTGATAAAGTCCCCCAATAATATTTTTCCTCAAATATCTTCCATGTACAGACAGCGATCAGTTACATTTTTATTATACATATGAATAGATAGATAATTATGACTCAAAGATATGAGCGGAGTGTCGCTTTTAGTTTCGAGTTTTAGAATCATATAGTTGATATGGTATGGCAACCAATATCTTTAATACTCTTGCCATATAATACCATCAGCCTGTGTCGCTCCATTGCTGAATATAGGTCACTACCAAAGACCACCACCATTCAAGGTCTTCTGTCCTTCTCATCTAGCCACTGCTCGCGATTAACTTCAAGTGGTCAGTCGGAACGCATCCCTCGCTATGCTTCCCGGTACGTGGGCTCCATTCGAGGACTCGCCTACCCCACCGGTTTATCAGCCCTGCGATAGATATGGAATGCCCAGTGCCACTTCAGTTTACTATTGGCTCCAGTCAATCTTATTGGCTACAAAATACATTAGCAACAAAACCTTCTCAGCACTTCTAATACAAAATAAATAAATTTAATAAAATGAAATTAGATAAGGCGTTACAAAAGAGAGCGACCCTGAAATTTAAAAACCTCGAAACGGAAAATGTTAAGTAATCACAGAAAATGATACGGACAAAAAACGATTTAACCTCGAAGCAAAGTGATTACCTACTTAAAAGATTAAAAAACTAATCAGGAATATTCAACCCATTTATTATTTATTTGTATATATTTGATCCATAGATTTTGTGCAGGAGGTATTGTTTTTATGTATTTTTTTTTTCATATATGGCAATGATGCAATTAGCACATTCTACCGGTGTCATGTTTGACGTTTTTTAAAAGTCTAAAATGTATCCTGTCAATATTCAGACCCGCCAAAGTAAGTCAGGAGTCGCTCATTAATGCTCCTTGGAAGCCCACAAAAATCGCTCTCCCAAGCTTTTATTTGATTGTCACAAACACCACGCACGAAAAACACTTTGAAGTTTAATAAACTATCACTATTGAATCACAAAACGCCTAATACACATTTTTTTACAATAAATAAAATCAAACACAAACTCAACTTCACTCCTCGAGTTCCGGCCGAAAAGTCCTATTTTTATGTTACAGTTTCGTGAATGCATGACACTAACATTTTTCACGAGCGTATTCTCTTTTTTTAAAAAATAATATATCAATACAAAAGATAAATTTTGACAAATGTTTTATATATTATAGAGAATAATTACAAAATTATGTTATACAGTAATATTATAGAACAAATAAAAGATCCAGATGACATACGCAGTTTTTTGTAAAAATATTATATTCTATTTCCTAAAATTTTAATTACAATGACATATGCATTTGATGAGCATTGACCACTGACCTCAAAATTAATATAAAAAACATTTTTAATCACTATTATGATTAATTAATTACGTATTTATTTTTTCACTTCAAAATAACAATACTAACAATTAGTTGTGCCATCGTCCATGTGTGTTAATTACTTTATTACCCAATTAAATTATTTAAACATTAATTAAGGGATAAAGTATTATCATTGACCTCGAGTGGCAAAGAGAAAACAATCATTTAATACGAAAATTATCGTGGGAGTCCTACTTACCTATGAAGACGGAGCAAAGAAGATAAGTTTACGTTGTATTTATGTTGAAATCTGAATACACCCTATATAAGTAATTCTAATTTATTAATGATGCGCTACTTTTCGTCGCCAGAGTGGGTCACGCGCTTATAGAGGATATATTTATAGAGGATTATAGAGAATATATATGTTTAAGTAAAAACAAATTAAAAACGAAAATTATTGAAAAGCATCAAAATCAATATAATATCTCCTAGAACCTATCTCCCCACAAATATTTTAAAGCTCACCTTAAATAAATAAACAGACTCAATCAAACACACACCCGCACACATTAGCGCGCACACATACGCACTAGCACACGCACACACACGCACCAGCTCACACATGCACGAGCACACGCACCCGGGCATACCAACGCAAACACAAATCAACATATCTTCTTCTCTAATATATAAAAATTAATGTTTGTTTGTTTGTCCCCTATACGTTCCTAAACCTTTCATCCGATTTCGATGAAACTTTGATGAGATGTGCGCGCGCCCGCGAAGGTTTCTGACAAAAAAAAAGAAAAAAACAAAATCTCAATTTATATAGCATTGCAACGCATGCCGGGCAACAGCTAGTATATATCTATATAAAAATGAATGTTTCTTTGTTTGGCCATTAATAATATCAATATATTTGTTAAATAAGTTATATAATATTACTATGCTGGTCAAAACCACATGTGGTTCGAGAAATAACCATATGAGAGACAATTTTTCTTGGATATCAGGATAAATACTTTTCTTGTCAGAGGCAGCTGGTCGAGTATATGTGTTTACCCATGAAAGAGAAGGATGCATGCACTCAGTGAATGAGATGGCAATAGACAAAATGATATACTTAGTGTATGCCGCGTAGCAAAGGGTAGCAGCGTTGAGGAAGCTATGTATTACAATATTTACAAGAGATGTAAGAAGCATCGCTACAATACTTATTAGGTCTGATCCATAATCGCTCAGTGAGATATGGATGAAATTGAAATCAAAGTACCAAAGAACGAAAGTCACCGACATAGCTCACAGAATTAGCGAGCTGAAGCGGGTAGGTCATATCTACCGCAGCACCGACGACCGATGGGATAGTAGTCTTAGAATGGAGACCCGGTACTGGGAAGCAGAGCGCTTCGGCCAGGTGGATCTACCACTTGGAACAGCTCGCCGGTAGTAATCGAACTTGGGAGAGGCTGGGAGAGGGGAGAGTATGCTGAAATTCTCTGCCATAAAATAAAGAGGATTCAGCTGACTTGTAATCAATGGTGAGATACACTGATTTATGTTCTTCGATGACGTTTCAGGTCAAGTTCGTCCAATTTCAATACAGTATGCCATTAATGAATGTCACTTACCCTGACTCTGCCTAACACGAGTCCAGCACCAATCGTTCCGCATCCAGCGATAAAGAACGGCACCGCCACCTGGCACAACGTGCTCCACCACCTCTCCTCTTTTTTCTGAAACATACTCATATATTTACATAATTTGGAATGAATGATGATGTCTGCGCGGATGTCAATTATTCATCATCTTGTATAAACTATATATTTGATTTATGTGTTAATCATCATATTAATCGGGCGGGTTGGTGATCATCTAGGCAGGTTTATCTGGCGCTAAGTAGGTCAGCAGCATACTATGGCCGTGTGATGCCGGCTAATTTGAAAATAGCACCAACCCAGCTTTTCCTACGGGTGTTGTAAAAAGCGACTAAGGAATAAGAAAGCAGCTACTACAAGCGCTGATGACCTACACAATTCATAAAGGAATCGCCAACCAGCTTGGTCAGCGTGCTGTTTTAAGGCTATACATCCTTCATGGATGAGATAATGTGTATGAGAAGGCCGGTGTCCAATGGACGATAAAAGGGCCCCGTGTACGGTTTAGTCTGACAGTGTGATAAAACTTACCCCTGATAAAGGCTGTCGCTCCGCATCGGCATCGTTCCGGCTCTTGTCAGGCGGATCTCCAGGACTCTTGAGCTCGCCGCTGGAGTTCATAGACGCCATGCTGACTCCAAGGTCTCCGGTGCCTTTCTCATCTGAAACAAACGGTAAAACAATGTATTTTTTTTATATACCTTTATTGTTTGTACACACAAATAATAAAAATAGTTAGTAACAAGTAAAAATATATATAATGAATAAATCTCCTAAGGGAATAAAACCCTTAGGAGATTTATTCATTATTTGTAAGAGGAAAATTCTTGACTATTATAAACAATAATAATAGGAGGCATAAGTTAAAACACATGATCCATTTACAAAGTTTTTAACAAAAAATAAATGTAAATTCAAACTGCCAAAACACAAATATTAATATTAGACACTTTGAACAGTATACTTCATGGCCAAGAAAGGATGAAAAATTAACATGTAACGGAGTAAGTATAAATCATAATAAAACAAGTCAATTTTTTTGGTTTGGTTTTTGGCCAGAGCCCTTAGAACGCTGTTGCCACTGGACTTTCTTATTTGCAGTAGAGATGCCACCTTTTGCGCCTGATCGCATAGAAGTCAGTACGCACTTCTACTAACATCCCCGAAGCACCTGCAGCATCGGGACAGCCTCATCGCCACCTAAAGCCAATGTATTGGACACGCCAACTACACAAGTGAGTCTCTCGTGGCAATCGAGGCGATAATCTCGCCGGTACCACTAATTTCACCAGTAACAATATGAGCTATTTCCGAGTCAATCTACATACGGCGGATTACGGCGAGAAACTCGCTCGTATAGTTGGCGCCTTAAGGTTTGCGCGCTTTGCAATAGTCATTCGTAAAATATTGTTTGAAATGACGGTTACCGCAACTCCAGACAAAATATCCCGGTATTCATAGTTATCGGTATTTTTTACCGATTCCTCTTAGTTAATCGGCACAGCTCTAATTACTGTTGTTAAAAATGAGCGCTGACGATCCAGCGCTCGAGTGCTGGCTCGCAATATTAGTGATATTACACCTTATTCATAACCATTTTAGACTCAAACATTGAACACTCTCAAAAGTTCATTAGCCCACACTCTACGCCAACCCCAAGCACCCTCCTAGAAGACGATTCATCTGATGAAGACTAGGCATAATGTAAATTTCTTTGCTTTTTAAATTTGAATTTAAAAAAATTTTGAATTCCGTTTTTTTTAATATTAGTCTATGCCATATATGGGCAACGTCCGGCCCGCGGGCCGGATACGGCCCGCTACAGCTTCCCATTAATGTCAATAATAATAAATAAATACACTATTAGGATAACATTGTAACTTTGGCTTACTAAATAAACGCATAAAACGTTTTTTTTGTATACACAACTATTACCTACGGCCCGCTATATCATGAACGTTTGACAGTTTAGCCCGCGATATCCCAAAGGTTGCCCATACCTGGTCTATGCGATAGGTAACCAATTTTAATGAATAGAAACAATCGCCTTATTATTTAGCATTTTAGCCCTACGCCCTATAATGTTTGTTTATTAGCTCCTTTTTACTAACTCCAAGGCCACTGGTTCCGCTACTCAAAGATATTAGTATTTTAAGCCTTATAAATCAGGGTTCGCTGATATATGTATATTGGCGGATATATATCACGATATATCGTCAAAACTATAATTTTGGCAGATCCCACGATTTTAAATTGTTATACTGACATAAATAACAATTATGATCACTGCCACTGATCCAGCACTAAAGATTATAATTTAGTTGAATGTTGATCAAGTAGACTGATTGTTAATCACAAAGACTCTAATTTTTTGTTTGTCTAATTTTACTCATATTTTTTGTTTTGTTTTATAATAAATAAGTCCATTAATCAAACTCAAAGTTTCATATAACAATTTTGACACATTAAAACCGATGTTGATTAAAACACATGAAAACAGAATGAAATTCGCGTCTTTTTTATATACATGATATATATATCCGATATATATCAAATATCGGATATTTTGATATTTATAATTTAATATCGATATTTATATCGGATTTTTTACTAACCCTGCTATGTCATATATTAGTATTTTGAAGACAAAACTTCTGACTATTTTTATACTGATCTGCATTTCTAGCTATTTAACGATGCAATAAGTGTGCTCAAATAGACGGAGACTATAATGAAAAATAAAAACAGTTTCATGAACTTGAATGTCCTTTTTCTTTGTCAGGCGGGAAACTTTTGGACCTCCCCTCGTACATCGTTGGATAAGATTTGTAAAACTCTATAATTTGTTGTTTTTTTTTTAAACGGACGGAAAATCACGCGCCGTGGCATGCGCCAGTAGACGGCAGTGGACTGGCGCAATCCACTGCGTCTTATTTAAACAATTTAATAAATTTAAACTCAGTAAAATAGGTAAAGAGAATCAATAGAATAGCTCGTATTCTGTCCGAGTCTGTACTTTAAAAAAATAATAATAAAAAACACGTGACCAACCTTGATGCTGACACAGATAGCTTTCACAACGCATTGGAATGTGATCTAAATAAACTAATGGAAAAGTCTTAACAACAAAAAACTGCTGTATTACATGTACTTATCTAAGATTTGGAACTGTTCTAGATGGTTCCACTCCGGTTTATATTTTTGATACTTTTGATAACAGTTAACGCGAACAATGCTGCGGATGATCTGGATACCTGAGAATTCAGACATATACCTAACAAAATCATAATAGAACCGTGTCTGCACATGAAATATTTTTTGAAACGAGTCGTTGCAGTGTAAAGAACGAGTGATATAGAGCCCAAAAAACATTTATGTTTTTTTGATTTTTTGTCTGTCCGTCTGTCTGTCTGAGCGCGCATTACACAAGAAACACTGAACAGATTTTAACGAAACTTTGTATAAATATAGCTTGTGTGTCGGGTTAACATTTAGGGTACATTTAGTACAATTAGGGTCCCGATACGTTACAGAGTTCCCACGGGAATCACTCAGTTATAATTAAATCTGCTCTTGCCTTGACATGTACAACTGAACAATTAGACATTTAAGATGTACATCTCCACGCATAATACACAGTAATTCATATTATTCATTTTACATATTAATTCAATTAATTCTTTCGCTCAATCGCTCTATATTTCACCGAGCTAATTGAACTACTGAGTTAGTTGAACGATATATAAATACCCATTCTTAGATCAAAAATATTCATAATATTCGTTTTGTTTCAGTGATATGTTCTTCGCATCACTAGTGCTCCCTCGTGTTAGAGAGAGGATGTAAGTTGTGCTAGCAATTGATTTGTTACATTGCAACGCCAACGGGATTTAAAGTATTTCCAATGTGCAAGTATCATTCAATATCACGAATAGCCGCCATTTTGTATTCCGGCACCTTATTTTAACAGATTTGACGTATCCTTATAATATTTAACGTCTACCTAGCAACAACATTTCAGTTTGAAGATTACGATAAATTGCAAGTATAACACAACTTATCGCTGCAATTTATTATTCCCTAATCTTAAGCCAAGAAATTTTAATTTTATTAACACCTATAAACATTGATTTGACTAGCGATAAAGAATTTCCTTCGTTTGTATTTCAAACTGACCATATCATACATTGATAGATAGATACACTTTATTATACACCAAAAACATACAGAGAAATACAAAGTACATGTCATTGGATATACAACAGGCGGCCTTATCGCAAAAGCGATTTCTTCCAGGCTACCCTTGGATGGTAAGGAGAAGTCTGTAGACGAAAATAGAGAAAACTTAATTAATAGTATGATAATGTATCAATTACATAAATATTGGTTAACATCGGACAGTATATCTTCTCAGTCTATGCTAGATATCCACTGAGATGTTTTGAGACTGGTAAATCCCACGATCATAGATAGATAATTTTTTTATTGTACACCAACACATGGGACCTTATCGCCAAAGTAATCTCTTCCAGCCTACCATTGGGTGGTATTGAGAAATACATAACAAATAAAGATCATATAAGGGAAACATTCTAATCCAACAATGTCATCAAAGGGGATAGAAGTTTTTGTCATGTTTAAAATATGTATCCGTTCGACGTTTTGTATCCACCGGTGAAAAGTTAAATAAAACAATGAAAGTTCAAAAGTCAATTGTCCGAGTGGTTAAAAGAATATTTAGAAAATCTATATAATATATAAAAAAAAATGTTTATTTGTTCGTCTTCTATGCGCTCCTAAACCATTTATCCGATTTCGATGAAACTTTGGTGAGTTGTTGTGAGCGGGCGGCAAAGGTTTCTGACAAAAAAAAGCTTACGCATTGCAACGCACGCCGGGCACAGCTAGTTTGTAATAAAACCTTACCTATAATAGTATATCCATGCAGCTTCTTTACGAATCTGTCCAGTAACAGTTCCAACTTGGCACCCCCGTTTGTTAGGGACATTTTGAAGAACATTTAACTGCACTTTACACTTTTAACTATCTATTTTATACAGTGATAGATCCTAGATTAAATGAAGAGGTTTTCCCACATGCAGGATTCCAGAATTTCAAAATATTTAGACAATAACAAGACTCGATAATCACTACAATATTTTGTCAAACAAAGACAGTGTTTTCGAAATAAAACCTTATGCGAAATATCACTTCCCACAGTGTTTTGTGAAATATAATTCACTTTTTTATAAACAATCTAGACACAGCTTCGATTGGACGACGAGGAAAGACTAAATGATCTATCACAAAAGCCTTTAAGACTGGTTGCGGAACTTTGTCTTCCTCGTTAAAAAATATACCTCACTTTTTAGGTCACTGTACATTTGTTTACAAAAGCGTTAACACTAACAAAAACACTTAAATAATAGATTTATTTCTTATCTATTAAATAATATTATTAAATTAAAACAGAATATATATATGTTTCACTTGCGTTTTCATTTGCGAACAAGACGTACTGTGTAATCAGCTTTTTTAATTTATCTTAAAAATACTCTTGAGATAAAAAATTTGATAAAGAACATTCTCTTGGAATAATAGTAACAAACTTGTACCACTGTCTTTGTATATAAGTAAGTAGATGCGTAGTGATTGTAAACTGACAATAAACTGACTATAAAATGACTATAACTATAAAATATAGTTGCTCGAAATAAAGATAATTTATTTAGAGTCACATTTTGCACTAATATTGTGTTACAATCGAACGCGATTCACTCAACTTTTTATGTCACAACTTAGTCACATTTCTGTATTTTTTTTCAGTACAATCGCGATCAGAATTCACTATACATTTATATCTTTAACACTATATTGTAAAGAGTCACATTTTTTTTAATATATTTTTTATTCCTTTTTCGTATTTAAATAAGTTCTCGTCGCGCGTGTGTTTGTCACAGTAGACTAATACATATATAAGTTTCTTGGAGGAGGGAAGATAAATTTAAATGTACCCTCATAATTTAATTATGTCGATAACAGAATATTTATGTCGTGTTTATTTTATGCGTTCCTTGTACTGTAGTTGTCGATGCATGAAACGTTTATATGAAAGAGAAATTTCTATGTATGTTATTTCGTTCATTTTTTTTTGTTATTTTCATCTTACGTTCATTCGTAATGCTATCAAATGAAAAATGAGCAATCAAAATGTATTAATTCTATTTTTTTATGTTTATGTCGTTTGTAGATATTTCAGAAATAAGTAGTAATAATTTAAGCTAAAAAAATGAAAAGTATATGTAAAAATGTCACTACTTTGTTAAAGTTTAAAATAGTGACGTCATCGTTCCAGTGTGAAGCAATTATTAACCAAACAAGGAACGCCCTTCGCAGTAATCACTGTAAATTGTATAGACACCGATTTTAATATAAAATTTTATAATTAAATTGTTTAATTAAACCCTTCTGCGCCGTGTAGTGGGACCTTGTAGGTGGATAAGGTTTGTTTGTTTATCAAAAATACCATTAGAAAACAGTATCTACTAAATTTTTATATACTACCAAAATATACAATACAATCCAGCCATAGACGTGTACCTCAACTAGTGCTACGTAACATTAGATAAGTCGAAGTACTTATATACGATTCATTTATGTCAATAACTGATAAGTGCCATCCTCAACAATATAAAAATACTAATGAAAATTGTTTAATAACTGCCACGTGATTTTTTAGTTATAAGATATGGAATACACACTGTTGGTGACTTTTTGGAATTTGGAAATAATATTATGTATATACATTATTATACATACTTACCTACATAGAAAAGATAAAAGATTGTTTATTGAATATTTAAAAGTTATAATTATAATACTATTTACATATACATATATACAAAATACTTAAATACTAATGTGGTACCTAAATCTAGTATTGAAATGGAATTTTAATATTTAAATATTTTTCTCTTCATATAAGGCAATGGTGCAATCATCACATTCTGTCAGTGTCAAGTGTCAGTTTCTTCGCAATAAACAATTGCAAAGTCTAAAACATATTCTGTCAATGTTCAGTCCCGCTCAGTAAAGCGATGGTAGGTTTACTGAGGACATAAGAGGACTCCTTCCAGCACACGAAAAACGCAGTGCCACGCTTTTATTTGATCATCACAAACACCACGCACGAAAAACACCTTGAAGTTTAATAAACTATTACTATTAAACCACAAAAAGCCTAATACACAATTTTTACAATAATCAAACAAGAGCTCAACTTCACTTCTCGAGCTCCCGCCAAAAAAACGATTTAATTATTATTATTGTTATATATAAATAAAGAATCAGTGCTCCTTAAAAGGACATGGAACAAAGGTGTGAATATGTACATTAAAAATATTATTGAAATTAAACATAAGTGCATTATATCATCCATTTGGGCTTCTCTGAAACCAACGCGCAGGCTTTTACAATTTTGCCTATTTGTTTTCGAATTTTGCCGTAACGAAGAACTAAAATTGCCGACATTACTCAGAAGAATCAGTAAGCTGAAGTGGCTGTCGGCGGGCCATAAATATGCCACAGGACCGATAACCGATAGGGCAGACAAGTTCTCGAATGACGACCACGGAAACAGAGAAATGAAGCGTGCGATGCGCTCGCGCCAGGTGGACTGACCACTTGAAATAAATCGCCGAAAGCATGAGAAGAGCAGAAGTCAACATATGGCGGCGGTCCTTGGAAGACCAGCAGTGGAGAGACAGGCTGATGGTATGGTATACTAAAAACTAACAAGTGTTTCATGCTTTTTTATTGTATTAAAAATAAATAATTGATGATCAATATACATGTATAGATAGATGTGCATAACACGATACATAGTTCTGGAAGCAAGCGCGTTCAAAGATGTAAGCGAGCGAGTGACGTGGACACGTGTGTGACGTGGACACGTGTGTGACGTGGACACGTGTGACGGATACATGTTGAAGATATAATGTAAACTGGAGCATTGGAAATGTTATATATGATTGTTTGAACAAGTGAATAAGTCCATTATACCGCTGTGTTAACGTATTTATTATTTGCAGTTCATACTTATGTGACATCAGTAGGCTATTTAATGAGGGTGTCCAAGAGAAAAGGACAGATTATTGGAGTTGTGGGCAGCACCACACCCCATCGTTTACTGTTGGTGTCATAAAAGGCGACTAAGGGATGACAAAGCTCTAAACTACACCACCTCTAAAACAGTGGACTCGCCAACCTGTTTAGATAGCGTGGCGTTTTAAGGCCATATATCCCTCTTCCACAAGACCATGCCCTGGTTATGGTTTACTTATGTAGAAATTAATTGATAATGGCTAAAACTCACCAACGAGATCGTGATAAAGTTCTGTTCAAACACAGAACCATACGAATGTGATTCAAAAATGGATACCGCATATCACTTCATTGTGTCATAATATGTAGGAAAAGTTAGTCAATTATTATATCTATTTAGCCCACCCGGTGGAGGAAAACATCATAAATATCATTACACCCACACACAGAAATTGGGAAATTCGAGTCATTTGTAAAGATGGAACTCCACTAGTAACAAAATTAATGAGGTGGGCGAACCAAATGGAAATACCTGTTTATTATACTTCCTCTGTATTCGTAGAGGAATGTTGGCTTCTAACGTTTGCCTTATGTGTGATAATCCATAGAATAGCACCACCCAATCTGTTCTTATGGGTGTCGTAAAACGCGATTAAGAGATAACAAAACAGCTGCGAGGAGCCCTGAGGAACTAAACCACCACTGAAAGAGTGGACTCGCCAACGAGCTTGACCAGCGTGCTGTTTTAAGGTTATATATTCCTCATGGCTCCTCAGGCCCATGTCCAGCAGTGAATTATAAAAGGGCTGGTGACGATGACAAGCCTTGTACTGTACGATGTTTTTTTTTAGTAGAGGTGGCGCGCGCCCACATGTTCGTAAACGATCACGGCCGCCATTGGACAGATACAACACTAGGGTTGTCGCGAGTCCGCTTCGGACCTTGCAGGATTCACAGCTCTCTTGTAGAAGCCCCCTTGTCGTACTCAGTTGAAAAACCTCAGTTGGCAGTTCATTCTTCTCTTCTTTGAAGAATGTACATACCAATTATTGCGACACTTGTTGTATTAGTTATTTAATGAATGCCTTTAACAATTGTTAAACAAGTGAAATGTTGGTGTGTCTTAATAAATAAACTCTATCGGGTTCTGGAATGAACCGTTGTAAATTAATAACTATAGAATAAACTGCGAAGGAAATATCCTGTCTTGATGACAGCACTGTATCCACTGTATTTCACTATCCAAAGTTTCCTTGTTAAGGAAGTGCGAATGCACTGCCTTGAATTTGGATAGTGAAATCTGTATTAGTGTGTGTATTAATTTCGCCTTCAACTAACTTTGGATCGATTGACCTTTGTTCGTCTTGAACGACGTATTTAACCTCATCTGTATACCTTGCCATGCCTAGTGAATATTAACTTTAGTGGTAATCCGGCTTAATATTTATTAAATCCATCCGCCAGCGTGGTAAATTACGGTTCAAATAGTCATCGTAATTAAACGGCGGGTGGGCCGATACATCAATGTGCAGATTGTCATGGAGAACCAGAAATTCCAATTCTATACCTAACCATGAGCCAATGTCACTCCACTGCTGGATATGGGCTCGCCACCACACACCATCCTCGGTTCTTCTCATCCAACCAATACCGACGAATTTCTTTAAGTCGTCCACTTGGCCAGAGGGCGTCCCACACTGCGCTTCCCGGCACGTGACTTCAATTCGATGATTCGTCTACAGTCTACCCCAACGGCCATCGGTACTGCAGCAAATATGACCTGCCAATTGCCACTTCAACATGCAGATTCTAAGAGCTATATCGATGACATTAGTTCTTTGGCGAATATCTGCGTTTCTAAGTTCCAATCCTATATGGATTGTAATTTCTGGTTCTCCTGGACCTGTGTCAGAAGGAACTCGTTTTTGGAAGGTCACCTCTAGACCCAGGATTTGATCAAAGCATTCACACCCGGGATCATCATCCGGTTCATGGAACACTTGGGTTTTGGGGATAAGCTGTACTTCAGATTAGATCGTCTAGCTCGCAGTGATACCACTTACGAGCCTCTTGGGCACAAGGAACCCTTTCTTATTAGTAGGTATAATATAGGAATATACATATATAGCATATCATCAGACCATCTCATTTGAGCTTTTGTCGCACCTCCCCATGAACCTCTCTGAACAACCCAAAGATTGTTAATTTTTTGTTAATAAAGATAGAATATGAGTATGACATGATATGAATGTTAGTCTAATATAATTTGATGTGAAACTAAAAATGCTATTAATTTTATTAGAATTTGTAGTATTGCAATGCCCTAGCAGGGCTACTCGTATGTACTTAGACTCAGTTCCTGCCTGTGTACATGATAGAAATGAAGAAATAAAAAGATTGGCTGATAGAGAATTCCTTAAGCCATAAAGCTTGCCTTTTGTACGACAGTGTGCAATAAAGTCTTGTTAAAAAAGTATATATAAATAAATAATAAATACCTGATATAGGCCATAGTCCCTTGTAGAAAAATATTGGTCTAGTAAGGTCACGCAATGCTATCTCCTCTGTCGACCGCAGGCGACAATATCCATTGACTTCGATATTACTATCCATTTTCACATTTTGGTTTTAACCAATTATTTTCTAATTTCTTAACCGCATTATGATTCAATGTATAATAGCTATCTTTCAGATATCATAACTTGCCAAACTTGACATTAGTGTCAATGTAATCTATGGAGTTTTTATGTTCTTGAGTATGGTGGACGGTTTTGTTCAATTTCAAGGAGTTTTAGTGTATAATTTCGATATCTATGCTCAATACCACTATAGAATCAAATAATCTCCTCTATACATAAAAGACGTGTGTTTATCTATTGTTTGTTTTTTCACACATCTTAAGAACCACGGGGGCAATTTTGTTGTATTAAGAGTAATTATTATCTGTAAGGTTTTAGGAAATTTTGGGAAAAAATAACTCCGTTAGAATAAATAATAGAATAAACATCATTCATCGTCCACTGCTGGACATGGGCTCCCTCGTGCGTATTATCTTGTGCATGAGGGGTGAATGGCCTTAAAACTTGCTTAATTAATTAATTTAGCGTATAGCGCAGTCCATAGGACATTTCAAGTGAATTGTAAAAAAAGTATTCGATGAAATCATAACGTAATTTCTCGTAATAACTGTTCTGTCGAAGAATGTCCGTGGAAATAATAATAATACATCAAACCTAATTATGTGACAGTTTGGACAGATGTGCAAAATTATTGCTTCCTTTGTTATCAACAGGTGTCAAACAGACGTCAAAATAATAATGAACGATGTTGACGTTCTAATACACCACGTGGTCGTGGCGGAATTATTGTGGCTGTCACAATAGAAGCCAGATATGTGAAAGTTGAAGTTGACGTTCTAATAATATAAAGGTTATATAACTAATAATATAATGGTCTTTCTGTGTATAATATAATAATAGGACTGCCCCGAAAAAAGGGTGACACAGGCTGACATCGCTCGTCGCCGTTTGGCAAAGTCCATCGAGAGGCTAATATGATAGCATAAGTCTCACATCTCATTATAATCCCTACTTTTTACCTCATTGCACCTAACTCCAACTCGTCTTATCGGACAGAGAACGTGATGAGATAAAAGATTTCATATTTCAATATTATTATATATACAATAAATTATTTCATAAAAATGAAAGTTGGTCCCCCTTAAATATGTCATCGTCGTGCTGTTCATCGGTACTTGCTTGACATAGAGCCTCTGCGTGTAGTGCACTTTCTGACCACTGCAGTGTAGTGCGTCAGAAAGACACTTTATACTGCGAACCCGAAGGTTGTTGAATGAACTGCAAGCTGGGGTATTTCCGATACGCTACGATACGGGGCTCTTCAAAAGAACTGTGAACAGGATTCTGTAAGGTCGGCAGCGCACCCGCAAGCCCCCTGGTGTTGCCGGTGCTCTATGGGCGGCGGTGAACACTTATCATCATGTGGCCCGACCGCTCGTCTGCCTATCTACTCCATAAAAAAGTTCACTAATTATAGATTAAAAATAGATTAAAAATGTCTAATTAAAGGAATCCTTCATAATTTTATAATATCTGAGTTAATCGATATATAAATAATTGGGAGCGGTGGGATACAAAATTGAAGATATTGGGACTCAAATTGGAAGGGGTGAGGGATGGGAAATTCCGTGCTGCAGTGTCAAAAGCTGTTATGATTGCCAACCTTCGTTACAATACGGCACTACGAGAAGAGGAAGCGGAATTCCTCCAAATTCTTATTTTCAAATTCATTCCTAAATCTCCTAATGTATGTGGCGCATCCGGCAGTGTGCCAACATTTGTCGTTATTTACTGATGTTGACACGTGTTGCGTATGTTCTTGGGTGATTAAATTCACTTACGACAGTATCAACTTGAAGCGATTTTGACTTTCATTATAATTACATTAATCTTTAATTGGTTTTTATAAATATTACATTATTTTGTTCATTACGATAATAACTTCAACATAAATTGCATACATTATGATAAGGAAGATAACATGTCTAGATTAGGACATTATTGTGTGTTAATTTAATTGTAATAAGGAAACTAATAATTAATAATAGATACTATATTTACATTATTTCTTTTTCTTTTATCGGAAGAAGGTGGCAAACAGTCTACCTGGCAAGTGGATACTATAGCCCATTGACATTCGTAATATATGCCAACATCGATCACGAATGACAAACGTTGGCACGTTTGAAACGCGGTCTTAACAGGGTTATTATATGGATTTTAAAAATTACGAAATTATGTTTATGCAATGGCCAACTAACAATTAAAACTACCCAATGTTTATGCAATGGCTTTTATAATTTGTAACAGTAATTGTCTAGATTACAGACATTATTTTAATGGAAGGAATCATTATTTGGCGGAAGACATACAATTACGTATGACATTCTATTGAAATGGATCTCAACGCGAATGTTTACATTACTTATTTTACTCGATGTTTCGGTTACTATTTATTCCATAATAAGATTAGTAAGATAAAAATAACATAATGATACAATATTAACTGATTTAAAGTTTAACCTCAGTTTATTTCCGTTTCATGGTCGTGTGGTGTGGGCAGGCTTTAGAACGGCTCCAGCCCATATCTTCCCGTGGATGTTGTAAACAACGTTTAAGGGATAAGAAAGCCACACACCACAAGTCCAAAGGATCTGTTATTCGCCATGCCAGCCAAGCGGGTTGGCGAGTACTCTCTTTTAGAAGTGGTGCACTTCCTCAAGGCTGCTGATAGCCGCTTTGTTCTCCATTGGACACCTTTTATGACACCCACGGAAAGAGATGGGGTGGTGTTATTCTACAAGCGGCGACTTTTTAGGGGGAGAATGCACGCTGCAATCCAAGAGCTGTTGGGCGCGCTCGACTGGCCACGTTACCCCTCTCTCACAGAAGACTACTTTGAAATGTACTGCATTTCCCACTTTATCTTTTTTCCCTAATGTACGTACGTGTTTCGGTAGTGAGTGAGATGTGCCAGAGACCATTCCCATCCTATCCCTCCCCATTTTCCCAACCCTTTCTCCAAACTCATTCCTATATCTCCAAAGGTAGGCAGCGCATCCGGGGGCGTGCCAAACGTTTGTCATTGTGGACTAATGTTGGCATGTATCGCGGATGCCTATCGCTATGTATCGCTAAAGTGACAGTATCCACTTACCATCAGGTGGACTGTATGCTCGTCTGCCGCCTTCGTCCATAAAAAAAATATATTTTTGTTTTTTCGAATCATCACTTCAGCGTAATCTATAAAGCCTTAAGATTTTTTATTGTTACCATAAGTCAAGTACTTAGTAGTTTTACACGATATTACAGTAGTATTCCAAGTCTTTCTTCCTGTAAAATTTCAATTTTGTCGCTTGGACGCAGATTGGTAATCCATTTGGTCATTTGTGATAGGTAAATGTCCGATACCTAAGCAATTTTCCTCATTTCAGTCCCCACTGGAAATAGCACTTGCACGACAATTATACATGTGTAGAGATGTCAATGAGTAATACATATTTATTTGCAAAGGTTCTACAGTGTTATCATTGACCAGATTACCCCTTTTACTGACTAATGAGCAGACTCATACTTTCAACTATTTATAACTGTATCTAATTACCGTTGTTTCACGTGAAATCTACTGTTTGGATATGGTGGAATTTTTCAAATGTTTCTATAGAGTCAACTATAGAATTCATTCTATATATAGACAAAAATTGGTTTTATAATATTTTTAAAGCATACTTATATAATATTTTCTTAGATTTTCGCGATTACTATACATAGCAATTAAAACATAGCAAACTTTGAACGGTTTAAATCGCGTATATTTAACATTATTTATATCCCGACGTTTCGAACACTTTGCAGTGGACGTGGCTTTGGCCGTGGCAGTAGACGTTATATACTTTGGCGTTTTTCTGATACGGGCACTAAACTAATACTTTCTTATCAAATTATACGCACAATTTGTAAGATATTTTAAGTTCCATTATTGTATTCGGTTACTTTCCTTTAGACATGGTTTTTAAATACGATATAATTATAAGATACTTATTTATAATATATTATACGACTGCTTTCTTTTAATCTATATATATATATATATATATAAATGAAATATATATAAAAATGTTTCTTTGTTTGTCCCGTATGTACACCATTCCTCCGATTGCGATGGAACTTTGGTGAGTTGTCGTGCGCACGCTCGCGGGCAACAGCTAGTTTAAAACACACTATTTTAAAATTACATTTTCTAAGAAAATCGTGAACTCACATCTATATAAATAAAAATGTAAACGTTCGTTTATTCAAAATCTCAAATCTCCGAAAGTTCCTCGCCGATTGCTTTGAAATTTTGACACAGCGTCACAATGTTCATTCTCGTCTTGTTTGTTTATCTATCAATATTCAAATGCACTTTTCAAAAAGAGGCACTCAAAAAGAGGGAATTTTTCACAGGTAAACTATGAGGCAGAGATGGAACTAAACATATTTTAGGTGGTATTCAAAACTTTAAAGTCACGATCTTCGCCATAGATCGATTTTTTTTTTTTTGTAAATCTGTGTAAACCTTACCGCCGCTGATGGTGAACACTGGGGTGCCGTTGATGCGGGGCGAGTGGTCGTCGATCTTCTCTGGTGGTTTAATGGCATCAGGCGCTCCGACCATGCCTGTAACAATACGTAAAACAAATTTATTTTTTTTATTCATTTATTACTTAAGTAGGCTTTACAGTAAGATAACTGTTGACGAAACATCAATTAACACCGTTGAATAATTTACCAGTTACAATTTACGGAATCCTATATTTTGCGTTTTCATTCGGAGATGATCGGTCTGTTAAAGCTCCGTCCAGTATACAGCTCTTACATGAGAAGATGGATTAGGTCCCAAGAAAAGTAGCATGGGACGCCCCATCCGCTTAGGTGGACTGTTGACTAAAAGAAAGTCACCGGCAGTGGCTGGATGACAAGAGCTAAAACCGTGTATAGTGGCGGTCCTTGGGAGCGCCGGTGGAGAAACACAGCCTGATGATATGGTATCGTATAATTTATGCATTGTTAATGGAATTTTCGAAAGTGATAACTTTGCAAAAAAGCCCAAAAAGAAGACGATCTGTTGTTGAACTGGGCAAATGTAGCTATATTTTTGTCCGAATTTACTTTACTAAAACATATGGAAAATAAAGAAATTTCCTAACGACGAACTGACTAACGAACAGACACCGCATTTTTTTATATCTTTATACACAATACAAATAATGATAGGCTAAATGTAGCTGACTCAACGGGTATCAATTTCATTAGAGGCCCCAACAAAATATCAGCGCTTCTCCTCGACTGCCAGTTGGGGACCTATTTGTTGCCGTACCATGTACACACTTTTCTGTACTAAGTAGGTACATTGCCATTTTAACCGTCACTTTGATAAATCTGTGTGCTGTCCGTGGCGACAAATAAATTTATTTTCTTACTTTCTTTTATAAGTACCTACTTTGGGTGGGTACCCAGTATAAAAGTAGGGTAGGTACTTATATGTAAAACTAACCACTTTTACATATAAGTTAACACTTAACCATTTAGCCACCACACTTAACCACCCAATGTAAAAGTAGGGTACCTATGCATGAGAAACCCTATGAGTCAGTAAAAGTACAGAAATATTGACGTATCGAGTCTCTTCGATGGTATGTGGGTCAACGATCTAGGTCACATCATTCAAAACATTCGCTATTTCACTGTTTCTATTGCCTATCTATTTAATGTAAATTAAAACTCGTATTGATTAGTCATTAGTAGAGTAAACACATAATTATATACAAAATATTTTTTTTTATAATAAAATAAATAAATAAGAAGACATTTTCAACTATCCAATAAACTAGATAACAAATTACAAGCGGTATAAAGTTGCAACAACAGTGGACGCGATTCTAATTCCGCTGCGGTTTCAAACGTAATTTTACTACAAAATTATGACTCACTAATTTAAAATAGAATTTAGGTAAACTAAAATATAAGTCTTGTTTTACACAGTGTGTTTGGTTACGGCCTTGTGAATGGCAAACATTTATATTTTTTTTCGGTGTATTACAGATGTATACTGCAATTTTGATTTACTGCAATATTTTTGGAAGTTGAATCGATATCGACGTAAAAATAGCATTTAATAAACAACAGTATATTCCATTAACTATATAACTCAAATAAATGCAAAATTTATTTGGTGTAACATTTAAAAAAATGATAAATTCACATTTTAATACTAAAAATAAAGCATTTTTTGTTATTTACTAACTTATTGTAAAAACAAGACCGTTGAGGTTACTTATTTTATCCACTTATTCAACAGTTCTTAAGCTTTTCCAAAACATGACTTCTTTTATAAACTTTTTCTTAAAATTTGATATTTCGTAATTGTCTTTTTTCTTGCTTTCTTACTTTTTTCTTTCGTTTATTTATTTTATTTTGCATATTTTATTGTACACACAACAATATTGCCATACATGATTAAATGAGAGAAGATGTACAAAAGGTAAGCTTATAATATGTATCTTCCAGCAGACCCGTGAAATAGAGACATTGGTCGGAATTTTTTTCCGAGTTCCCGATTTTTGTGCTGCGTACAACCGTCCTTTTCTTTCGCATTATGCAATTGACAACACCTAGATAATTATGTTTTCGCGCTCACTGTAGCCACACCCCAATTCAAAATTTATATTTTCATTGTTAACCGGTTTTATGGCGAACCATTTTGTAGAAATGAATTTTGTTTGAATTACTTCACCATTATTAACTATTTTATTTTATTATTAAGGAAAATGTCGTCTAATAGTTTATTAACATTTACGAGTACATGTGAGTTATTTTCCTTTCATAATCGTAAGAGGTTTCACCTTGCCTTCAATCTTGCCTCCTCGTGTACAAGACAATGTACATTCTATTCCAATCCAGTTTGTCTAAAATGTAAACATGCATAGTGACCAGGGAATGCCTCACCTCAATTACGCTGCTTAAAATTAAATAGTGAAGTGATAATTGTTTACATTTCTATAATTTAATTCATGGAGACTGCAAGTTTGCCCTAGATTTAAAGCTAAACCTTGAGATATTTCACTGATTTGGCTTTGTTTTCGGCAAATTAGATTGGAACCCATGTCCAACAATGGACGTTTAAAGGACTGGATACGGTTATTTTTACTCCTTTCTGAAGTTTACAGTATGAACCCGTGATAATGAAAAGTCAGTGATTTACGGTCCACTTTGAGGAAACTGCATTATTATGCAGTTCCTAACTATTTCCAGTCCTCAGTAACTGTGTAAACGTGGACCACGAAACACAACACCTTCCTTGCCGCGTCGAGTAAAAAGATACGTCCTAATTCATGCCGAAAGCGTAATGGATTCCATTACAATGGTTAAGGTCGAGAAAATTAAATCTGTAAAGCGATACGTATTCACGTGTGTCCTCATATCCTACCATATTATCCAGTATCTTATGTTGATTTTATGGTAGGTGATAAATACAGTAGTGCCATTACATTGACGTGTGAGTGACAAACAGCGAAAGATCCTCACTTCAAACATTTATTAAACTTATTTATCAAAAAAAACTTTTGCGTTTAACGTCTGGGGGCATTCTGTTTAACCTTTGGGTTGAACAGAGGGGCACGTTGGGAGGTGCGATGAAATTGTATAAATATAACTTACACGATTATTAGTAAATATTATACACAAATACTTACGACAAATATATACCTACGATATTACAGAATACGATGATACAACTTCATTCGTTCTCACAAGTAAATCTACCAAATTTTCTAATGAATTTAAAATAAAAAAAACATTTTATTATGGCTTTCCAACGATAGTTGTTGAATAAGTTACAAAACATATCAATCTCAAATACAGTTAACTACCGTAATGTAATTGCATTATGCAATAAACTATTTTGAATCTGAATGCACTTGAAATAAGTGCTAGAATTGATCGCAGTAGAGCGTCGCCGGCTTTAGGTAAACAAAAACCATGCAATACCAAAAATTCGTCTTGCCCTGTCGTAAGAGCACGGTCCATTGCTCATTGGCAATCAGTTTTCACAATATCACTAATCTTGTAAGGGCCCAATCATCAATAGGGTTGTCACTCGTATACTTCTAACACTTTACGACAACGCGCCAGCCTTGCGAGAGGTAATGTCCTGTGAGCGAAGAGTAACTCTCGCGTTATTTAGAGAGTTCTACAATAAAGAAATTTGTTTATAGTTTTACCTACAAAGCTTGTAGTTGAAAAAAATATTATTATATGTTGTTATATGTATGTATGTATTATTATTATTATTAATAAAATCGTAAAGTCAAACGACTATCAATAAATAATTAATATGAAATAAGAAATAAATGACTTGCCTTTGAGACTTGTGGATTGTATCAGAGATATAAATGGAAACATCAAAATGTTATTTGTGATGTTTGTAAATAGTTTCTGAATATTCCGCTCTGTTTTATAACCACATGATTAGAAACAGGTCACGCGTTGAAAAACCACTTAATGAATTTTGGCAGAATTATGACTATTTTTGGTTTAGTGTGTAAGCTGACGTCAATAAATTTAAAATTAATCACGTTTGTCATTCAAATCCTTAGTTGAAATCACTTCAATGTCTTTCACCGAAGGTTGAGCAGATGTTCTTAGATAAGTCTAAATATCTCGCAGGTTAAACCAAAAAGATTTTTTTAAACTGAACATAACCCGAAAAGATTTAGAAAAATAATAGATCCAATATTTTTTTAACAAACTGTGCTAGAAATAAAGAGGACCGACAAGTAATCTTAAAAAATACTACATACCTATCATTTTTTCTGTTGGTTTAACTTTTTATTTAGTCTGATTAGCCTTCGGTTAATCAAAATTACCATTTGGAAGGTCACTTAATTTCCTTTTGATTTTGTTATAATACTTACTCATTTCAAGCCAGATTTAAAAGATACTAGACTAAATATTTTTCTTAAAAGATGTGGTGGCAACCCTAATTATGAACCAAGTGAACAAGTAATCATTTCACGTATTGTAAAATAATAATAAGTAATTACTAAGAATTATTACGATAATTTCGTAAATATTGCTGTCATAGGGTATTGCATTAAATAAGAAAAAAACACGATGTCACGCGCCCTTCACAAAGTTTTCCCTATTTTTAACAAAGTTAATAAAAACTGATGGTAGCGCCCGATATTTTCTGCGTTTTAGTAAGAAAAGTGTTCGGAGAAGAGTTCTAGAAAAAAAGTGTTTAGGCATAGATAGACCTTTATGAGCCCTATAAAGGTGGTATGTATAGACGACAAATTATTATTTGTGATGTTTTGAAATTTTACACCTTCACAATTTTGGAATCATTGAACCGATTTAGCTCATGTTTGAACTTAATCGAGATAGAGGCCCAAACTATTTTTCTACCGAAGATTTCGAAAGTTATTCGAGTTTTTCGGTAGTCGTGAGATATAGGTACTTTTTGAAATTTGGTGCCAGAGAAAGAGAACCGCAGGTATAAACAGGGAGTATAAGGAAATCCCAAGTTGTATTTGTAGACGATACACAAAATATTACAAGAGAAAGCGAAGTTATTGTGGCTCGTATATAGTTGAATATTCTGAAAAGAAAATTATAACAAATAACGCTAAACTCAATGGCCCACAATAAGATTCCCCGTGTCATAGTCACGTGACACGTGTCCAGAGACACAAACAAACACGCCCACGTGCAACACCTAGACCTGAACAAACACATGTCTTTAAAGAAATGATTGTCCGACTGGGAATCGAATCCGGAAACTTTTACAAAGCAGGCAGGAGCACTACCCACTGGGCTAATTGGTCGCCAATTAGCCAGTTGGACTAATTAGCCAGTTAGTTATTTCAAACATTTTAGCGCGTCTATGAATTCAGATTTTTTTTTGTTGTTTTTAAACACTCCTTAAAAAACTTTTTTAAGTTGAATAATTTATGTACTTCGCTCCGTTTCATATCAGCTCCGACTCCGCTCAATGTACATAATTATAAATGTTTAACAAAATTTAAAAGATTTTAAATTGACTTTGAATTGTCTTCGAATAGTCACTTCGTCATCATTCGATGGATAAGAACTTACCCCTATATATATAAGACAATATAATTCGATAAAAGGTATGATTTTTAACAATGAATGAGGAAATACGACATGTAAATACAGGTAGAATGTTAACAATTAAAATCCTTGGATAGCGTGCCCAATCGTCGCATACGTCTTCAGATCACGTTCCTGTTTGTTTCAATTCCGCTTTTGTTTAGCAACATGTTACAGAGTAATAACTGTTATTTATAAATAATCATAAGATACTAGTGTTATGATAGAGATCGGATATTCGGGTGCATATTTACCTACAAGGTATAAAAGGTATACAAGGTATGGAAGCAGCTACTTAAAATAATTTATTTGAAAACCGAAATCCCGGGATTTCACAACTAATAGGATTTAATATTTATTTAACAATTATATTAAACAATTATAACAATTTATTTAATAGGATTTTATTTAATTAAGGATTTAATAATATTTATGAAACACGTCAGCAGTTTTGAAGGTCTGATGATAACCAGGACAGAGTCGATAGGATCTAAGGCACTATTGAAGATATAAACTTCAGATTTGGACTCCAATTCTTAGTTCTAATGGCAATTTGTAGGAATGCAGTTCTGAAGGTCTTAGGGATTAACTTTAAAACTTTAGGTATATGCATCGTATTCTATAGTCGGAACATAAAATTTGTCGATGCCGGGATTGCGGCATACGCCCGATACAAAAGTGCACTCCATACTTATCCAACACTTCCAACTCAACTTTAGGTAAATATGCACCCGAATATCCGATCTATAGTTATAACTTATATTATAACACTAGGAGCAAATGAGAAAGTAGCACTACCTCATCTCTTCCCGTGTGTGTTATAAAAGGCTACCATAAGTCTGTCATAAAAGACTATCTGTCATAAGTGAAAACAAAATGGCTACCACAATATAACAATTGAGATTTTCGCGTGTTTCACACATATTTATCTATTTAAACGGGTCTTAACGCGAACGTTTATTTTACTTGACGTTTCGGTTGGGTTGCAACAACCATGGTCACGAGCTTACTGAAGAGGCGGGTGTGTAGTCCACATCGAGAGTTGCGAGCAATTTCATCAACTACCCGCATTTGGTCTTCATATTCCGGAAAGTCGCGGCACACAACACTCACGATATCAGAAGTAGCGTCAGACGAATATATTTGATTTTATTTATTAATCACTGGATTACATGTCGAGGACAATTTGTATCCATCTTATCGATTGAAATTATGAAACGTTCGATTAAAAAAATAAGGTAAACATTCAGGTTAAGACCCGTTTAAATGGATAAATATGGTTACCACAAGTCCTGAGCAACTACACCAGCTTCAAGAGTAGTATCTGTGTATATGAAGGTCCGTGCCCAGCAATGGAAGATAAGAGGGCTTCTGACGGTTAGAAACAATTAATGAATTATTAACTAAAATGAGCTGTGATAACGTAAGGGTATCTATTTTCAACTCTCATTCATGAGGTGGTGGGTTTAAATCCTCTGTCCATACCACTGAACTTCCAAGTAAGGTTTTTTATAATTAGTACTACTTAGGCGGTGAAATAAAACTTCGTGGAGAAACTCACATGCTCGGGAACGACCAATCCACATAGGGTTAAAGTGGTGGATTATGGCCCGAAATCCAGGAATTCTAATATCTTGAAATATCTTTGGAATTCCAATATATTAATAATTTATCTAATTATATGAAATACCTTCGATTAAATTTAAACATCATTTAAAATGATGGCTCATTGGACACACTCATTATAATTTATATGAGATTTTGAGTCTAAATTAGAATGTAATCATTAAAATTTAAAAAGAGCAATAAAAAATAGACAAAAGAAATCTCCCAGCGATTCGCTAGGTAGGCCTAGTGCCCTGAAGTAGGACGGTTTAGACTGACATCAATCTTAAAGGCTTTTGCGGAGTGCGGTAAACAAGTCCTCGTGGATAAAGGAATCGATAACGAAATACCACAAATAGTCGATTACTAAAAAAATGGGAACTATACGATAATCAAATATTATCAAACATTATAATTATACTTGTGATAAACCCAATCAATGGAATGATTAATCAAATGATCAATATTTTGTTTTTAAGTGGCTCGTGATATAAAACAAAGTAATTAATATAATGACAATTTATAATTTAATTGATAGCTATCAAATTTTATCTGATTTTATTATAACATGGCACTAGAGAATGATTCACAAACTCATAATTATTAACTCGCTTTATTTCTCCATCGACATCACAAGAGGGCTTCGACTTACACAAGCCAAATGTGGATAGATGGATATTTTATTATTTCACAATTTTGCTCATAACATACTATCAACTTGTCTCTCCGCTCATTGGCTATAATATGAAAGAAAGAAAGAAAATAAATGTATTTGTGAGCACAGACAGCACACAGATTTATCAAAGTGACGCTTAAAATAGTAATGTGGTACAATAAAGTGTGTTGTTTTTTATAGAAAAAAGGCGGCAGACTAGCATACAGTCCACACGATGATAAGTGGATACTGTCGTTCATAGACATCCGCGATACATGCCAACATCAGCCCAGAGTGTCGAACGTTGGCACGCCCCCGGATGCGCTGCCTACCTTTGCAGATTAAGGAATGGATTGGGAAAAGCTGGAGGGATAGGATGACATGAGAATGGCCTCCGGCATATCTCACTCACTGTGTACGTACATTGGGGCAATACGATAAAGTAGGAAATGCAGTATATTTCAAGGTAGTCAGCTAAAGTACGCTGGGAAGCACAGCCTGAAACAATGTTTAGCTAGGTGGACTACAAAATAGTTGTTGAAAAAAGAAAACAGCTGAAACAATGTCAATCCAGTTGTGACTGTGGAAAGGCTGGATCGTGGCCGGTGGCAGGACTGGCAGACCTTTAAATAGCACCAGAGAGACTCTGACGCTGTGAGACCTATGGAAGAACGGTAATAAATTTCAACTTAAAAATAAAATATATTATTTACCTACTTATTTATTTGCCTGCCTCCATTCCATTGCCTTAAGGGGCGGGGGGGGGGTCATATGTAAATGTGTAATATGAATATACCTATATATAATTATATACAGGACAGTCACAGGACACCAGACTACGCTATTTCTTTTCATTATCCGTAAATTTCTCTATTGTTATGCGCTTAAATATATGAATTTGTATTTTCTTTTGTAACTGTAGTGTATTATGGATATTTCGGTCCAGTTACATTGTTAGTATAGTGATATATGTCCATTGATATTGTTTGTATAGTGTGCAAGGAACTTAACAAAAAAAAGTTCAGTGTGGGCGGATGAATCAAAAACGAGCACGACGGAGGGTAGACAGATTTGTCTGTCAATAGCAACAACACCTCCCCCCGCCTCCGCAGTCTCGCCGCGGCCACGGCACTAACTGGACCGAAATATCGGTTATAATAAATAAATAACAAAGCGTGATTAACCCGTTGACATAACAATTATTATCTTAGTTGTAATCATATGAAAGCAATACATGTATTGAGTAAGTAAGTAGTAGGAAAAAACCCAAACACGGGTTGTTAGCACAAATTGTTTTCTAAACAACAAACGTTACTGCATTGTAATGCCCTTTTAATCACCGTTATTTAACTCGGCAGAGCGAGACGACCCCAGTGACATAGTGGTTAAGTAAACACTGAAAATTATCTGTATAGGGTTGCCGATTGGGTAATCGCCAACCTTATACAGATAATTTTCAGTGTATCATCACAGTTCTACTCGATCAACTTACGAGTAAATGCACAGATGTGTAATTACTGACAGAACTTTGTATAAAGTGATGAAGTGATGATAATACATTTACCGCGAAATATTACATCATTAATCTTATTTAGGTTTATATAGAATACGTTTTATTTTTAAATTATTTATTTTTATATTCACAACACCGCTACGTCAAAAATTGCAGTTGTCCTATAAAGGAAAGAACTGACAGCTGACATTAATCTTAACATGTAGTAAAAATTATTTCACAATACGATAGCCTTTAAAGATTTTTCTTTTCTATTATGTTATGTTAGAAAGAAACGGTATTTATATAAAATTAATTAAATACAGAAGTGTCAGCGCTCTTCCTATGGTGACGGGAGTTAACTGGACTCTATCAATAATGCGTTCTTGGTAGTTTTTGCCGCCAAATGACAGACTTGAATTGACAGTGGGTAAATTTGACCGCCTTGCAAATGCCTCACGTTTTGGGGGCCGCAATGCTACATCTCTATCTCTATTGTTAATCTATGCACTCTAACTAATATAATAAATCCCAAAGTATAGCTGTCTGGCAGTCTGCATGTTTTGTTACGTCTTCACGACTAAACCGCGCTGACATTGGTTTGTAAAAAGTGTGGTTTACCCAATAAAGCTCTGAGTAATCTCGCTCCCGCTTTTTGGATACTCACAATCACATGTTTGTGATTAGTCTATTTGGTACGCAAATCGTACTTATTCACGAATCACGACTCAAACAGTAACTCCGTCATTTTTTCTTTTCTTGTCTAATCTTGTCATTTTTCTATTTCCTAGATCTGATTTCAGATAATGACACCAAAACTAGTACCGAGTCAATCTGTCTTTTGATAAGAATCTCGATCTTTATAGTAGACATTCTACCTCCTGCTGACTTAGAGACTTGTATTTCTTTATATCTAACTTGCCCGATTTTGTTAAAAAGATCATCACAAAACCCGCTATGTATAAACTCATTTCTAAATCATTTTAATATATCAACATTTCATTATGTATGTTTATATATTATATATGTATACATATACACAAACAAATATAAGTTAACCAAGATTTCTTGTATTCTATACAATAAAAACAACGTTGGTGTATTTTGAATAGATACAAAATCGTAAAGATACAAATTTGTATAGATACAAGATCGAATTTGTATAGATACAAAATACACCAAAACCTTTTATGAAAATCTCGAAATGTTAAAATTTGTATTAGTAATCTTAGATCAAATCAAAAGGAGGAAGATACGCTACTCACTTACCACGCGGTCCTACAAAACCGAGTCCAATGGACCTGCTTCGTTTAGTCACCGATAGAACAGCGACTTGCTTGCACGTGAACACTAACACGGTGAACATAATTTTGTATTGGAAAATATATATAAAAATGCCATCCTGTGCATTTATTCAGTGCACAAATCACTCAAGGAGCAAAAACGAGACACATGGAATCACTTTTCACGCGTAAGTACACCAAAAAGTAATAGTTTGTAGAAGTTTTATAAAATTATTAGTTTATGTTCGGCCATTAATGGAGTGAGCGAGATAAAATCTCCGTCTGTCGGTGTCGTACAACGTGACTTCAGTTATAGCTGTATTGGTTTGTGTGCATGTAGTTGTGCATTCGTGCCTAGTTTCAGTTGACGCAATGTAACAAACGTCGGTACGGTATCTTCCTCTTATACTTTGATTTAAGCCAGTAATCCCCAAAATCATTACGAACATAACAGTTTTGTAATTTATGTTGTAATTTATATAGAGTAACGTTATTTTTATTGTATAGAATATAACGAATGTTGGTCAACTTACATTTGTTTGTGTATATGAAATAGAGATATAATAAAATTTAGGAATAAATATATATATATATAGGGGTGTAAGGGGTCCCAACCTACATCTCTGGGATCCAAGCCAACCTCACCGGCTCGTGGTGCACCCTGCCGACCAACGAACGAGGCTCTGACGACCCGCCACCACGCACTGGCCCAGCGCGGCGGGTTACGGTCCACCCCCCCCCCCCCCCCCCCTATGGCAGAAAAGTAAAACGGCCCCAAGTTCCCGGAGGCTCCAGTCGCAACACCGGCGTGAACGACGGGCGCTGGTCGAGCGCTGGAGCCAGGGGTGCTAAGAATCTCCGGGCGGGATTCCACCGTCGAACGACCAGGGCTTTGAAAACTTGAAAACGGATTACCGACGTAGGTTGTCACTGGTGACTTACAACACGCGCACTTTGAGGACAGACGAGAAGATCGCTGAGCTGGAAGAGGAGATAGGCAAGTTGCACTGGGATATATTGGGGTTATCAGAAATCCGAAGAGAGGGGGAGGACACGATAACCCTGAAGTCCGGCAACTTGTCCGGGAGGGCGACCAGCAGTCCCAAGGTGGTGTCGGGTTTATCGTCCACAAGTCCCTCGTAAATAATGTTGTAGCCATCACGAGTGTGTCGAGCAGGGTCGCGTACCTTATACTCAGAATATCCAAGAGATTTTCGTTGAAGGTCATACAGGTCTACGCACCGACCTCGGCACACCCGGATAACGAAGTGGAAGCAATGTATGAGGACATTAGTAGAGCCATACATGCTTCGAAAACACACTACAATATTGTTATGGGGGATTTCAACGCGAAACTGGGCAAAAGAGGCGACGATGAGTTGAGAGTGGGGCAATTTGGATGTGGGCACCGGAACCAGAGGGGCCAGAGGCTGGCCGACTTTCTTGAGAAAGAGGGACTCTTTATGTTGAACTCTTTCTTCAAGAAGCCGCCTCATAGGAAGTGGACCTGGATGAGCCCCGACGGTTCCGTTAAAAATGAGATAGACTTAATTATGGCCACAAAGAGACAAATATTCAATGATGTCTCCGTGATCCACAGGGTGAAAACCGGTAGTGATCACCGAATGGTTAGAGGCACATTGAATATAAACGTCAAGTTGGAAAGGTCCCGCCTGATGAAGTCTACGCTCCGACCTACTGCTGCCCACATACAAAACCCCGAAAGCTTTCAGCTTGAATTGTCAAATCGCTTCGATTGCCTAGAGGATTGCGTTGCAGTGGACGATATCAACAACAGGTTGGTAGAAACTGTCCATACGGTGGGGTCTAAATTCTTCAGACACCGTCGAAGAGATGGACCCCAAAAGCTCACCGACCACACCCTCGACCTCTTGGCGGAACGACGTTCGATGGCACTGCAGACTCCTGATGACGCGGAAGCATATCGGCAGCTCAATAGACGGATTCACCAGTCCTCGCGACACGACATCCGTCTCTTTAATACTAATCGTATTAAGGAGACGATAGAGCGGAATAAAGGCTCCAAAGTGTTCGCAAGAGACTTATCTATTGGGCAGAGCCAGTTGACGAAGCTGAAGAGGGAGGACGGCAGTGTCACTTCCGACAAACAAGAGGTACTGAGGGAGATCGAGGAGTTCTATGGACAGTTGTATACCTCGGTCGCTAAACCTGTTGGCAACTTGGCCAAAGACCCAAGAGCCAAGTTGACCCGACACTATGCCGAAGACATCCCGGACATCAGCCTGTACGAGATTAGGATGGCCCTCAAACAGCTTAGAAACAACAAGGCGCCGGGCGAAGACTTCAGAGCTTCTGAAAGCGGGTGGAACACCGGTACTGAAAGTCCTTCAGAAGCTCTTTAATTCCGTCTTGCTCGAAGGTATTACGCCGGAGGCATGGAACAGAAGCGTGGTGGTGCTCTTCTTCAAGAAAGGCGACAAGACCTTGTTGAAGAACTATAGGCCCATCTCGCTTCTGAGCCATGTTTATAAGCTGTTTTCGAGGGTTATCACGAATCGTCTCGAGCGCAGGTTTGATGACTTCCAGCCTCCCGAACAAGCCGGTTTCCGAAAAGGCTATAGTACCATAGACCACATCCATACGCTGCGGCAAGTTATACAGAAGACCGAGGAGTATAACTTGCCATTATGCTTAGCGTTTGTGGACTATGAGAAAGCCTTTGATTCGATCGAGACTTGGGCAGTGCTACAGTCCCTCCAGCGGTGCCATATTGACTATCGGTATATCGAAGTGTTGAAGTGTTTGTATAACAACGCCACAATGTCAGTTCGAGTACAGGAAGGGAGCACGGAGCCGATTCCATTGCAGAGGGATGTGAGACAAGGAGATGTCATCTCTCCGAAGCTCTTCACCAATGCGATGGAAGACGCTTTCAAGCTCCTGGAATGGAAAGGACTCGGCATCAACGTTGATGGCGAATGCATCACTCACCTTCGATTTGCCGACGATATTGTGGTCATGGCAGAATCGCTGGAGGATCTTAGCACAATGCTCGGAGACCTCAATCGAGTTTCCCAACAGGTGGGCCTTAAAATGAACATGGACAAGACGAAAATCATGTCGAATGTCCATGTCGTGCCCACCCCAGTTTCAGTCGGAAGCTCGATTCTCGAAGTTGTTGACGAGTACGTCTACCTAGGCCAAACGGTCCAACTAGGTAGGTCCAACTTCGAGAAAGAGGTCAATCGACGAATCCAACTCGGCTGGGCAGCGTTCGGGAAGCTACGTAGCGTTTTCTCGTCCAAAATACCTCAGTGCTTGAAGACGAAGGTCTTCGACCAGTGTGTGTTGCCGGTGATGACCTACGGCACCGAGACGTGGTCTCTGACTATAGGCCTCATAAATAAGCTCACTGTCGCACAGCGAGCTATGGAGAGGGCTATGCTCGGGGTTTCCCTACGTGATCGAATCAGGAATGAGGAGATCCGTAGACGAACTAAAGTCACCGACATAGCCTCTCGGGTTAGCAAGCTGAAGTGGCAGTGGGCAGGGCACATAGCTCGAAGAACCGATGGGCGATGGGGCAGAAGGGTTCTCGAATGGAGACCACGTACCGGCGGACGAAGCCGAGGACGTCCATCTGCTAGATGGACAGACGACCTCATAAAGGTTGCGGGCACCCGCTGGATGCAGGTCGCTGCCGATAGGTCTAAATGGCGGACAATGGGGGAGGCCTATGTCCAGCAGTGGACGTCCAAGGGCTGAAAAGAAGAAGATATATATATATATATATAGCGATATATATATATATATATATATATATATATATATATATATATACGTACGTACATACATTATTTCTTACTTACATATTTTTTTACATGAATACTTATATTTTTTATATAATTATTATTAAATGTATATGTCTGTTTGTTCGTGTCTCTCTATCTCCCTCGAATGTGTCTTAATTTGTGGTATGTCTCTAGCAAGTGAGTTACGTTTATTCCTAGTATAATACAGCTTTAGATACTCGTATAATTAATTATAATTATTATCTTAGGTGAAAGAACTCATTAATTTGTTATTGAATTGTTATATTAACCCTTTAAGTATTACCCATTATTTGCTTCTTTATTAATTAATTACATTGAAATGATAGGCGGACTAGGTGAGAGCGCTTAATTTTATTTATTGCAGAAGGAAATGCAACAAAAGGCCGTGAAAAGTCTTTGTTTATTTTTAATTTAGCCTTGCTTGCGTTCCGTGTTACGCACATCAATGTTATAATTAGGATAGGAAGACATACAACACACGCTGACATAGGGTTTCAAATATTAGTAGTGTTACAGATCTAAGCAATCATAAACGCAGCCGCGTCTTTGAGCTTGTACCATACCATACCATCAGCTTATGTCTCTCCACTGCTGGATACAGGCCTCTCCCTCGGCTCGCCACCACACACGATCCTCGGCTCTTCTCATACAACCACCACCGTGCCACGTGCCGGAGAGCCTGCCACGGCTACGCTTGCCGGTACGTGGCGTCCATTCGCGGACTCGTCTACCCCAACGGCCATCGGTCCTGCTGCAAATATGACCTGTCCATTGCGACTTCAACATGCCAATTGTACGAGCTATGTCGGTCACTTTAGTTCTTTGGTCAATGTCTTCGTTACGGCTTCTGTTACGCAAAGAAACGCCGAGCATAGCTCTCTCCACAGCTGGCTGAGTGACTTTGAACTTACGGATCAGGCCTACCGGCCAGTTATGGCGCACTGATTGAAGACTGTCATCTTCAATCATTGTGGTATAGGCGACGTGAACAGAGTAGTACCTTTGATTTAAAAAACAGTAATCCGTATATAATGGCGTTAGTTTAAGATCTGACAGAGCTTTACAGCCGTTTCGTTATGTTATACTCATATATGTCTGAAGTTATATCATGAACCGTTGGAAGCAGCGTCATACCATTAGTAGCAGCCTATGTCTCGCCACTGATAGATATAAGTCTCTTCCGAGGCCGGCCAATACACAAAATCTTACGCACTTCTTATACGGTCACTACCGCCAATTTTACTTACGACATCGGTTCACCAGGCCGGAACGCATATCACGCTACGTTTCGCTACGTAGTCTGCATTCGAAAACTCATCTGTCCCGTCGGTTATCGGGTCTTGCGATAGATATGGCCTGGTAACTGTCACTTCAGCTTGTGAATTACTTTAGTTATTCGTTAATTACTTCGCGCCGAATTTTGTCCAGCAAAGATCTGTTAAGTATAAGCCCTGCTCGTTGAGCGACTTTGAACTTGTGAATCAGGCCTACTGTCAAGATCGATATTTCTTAGCAGTGGAGAGAGATAGGGCGATGGAGTGCTATTTGTTAAAGTAACATAATTTAAGGTCTCTGAACTGCAACATACTCGTGAGTGGTGAAATTTGTGGGTGCACTGTAAAGTCAATTTCAATTTGTAATGACTCCTGATATTTTACTCAAGCAATTTTACAACATTTCTTAAAAGTTTTTGATTAAACTTAATAACAGAAATCAAATCAAGTTATTTATTTGAATAAATATGGGGTGTTTCACATAAAGATGGTTGGTTAGTGAAAAGACAATTTTTTTTTTTTATTAAAACCCTGGACGGTTAAAAGAATCTAATTACCTTTGAAAAGGTTGAAATAAAAACATGAATCAGTAAGCAGAGTTATTCTCAATGAGCCTGACACCGTCGTCTCACGTAACGAGACATCTTGTTTCTTTTACATTCTTGTATTACACTACTAGGTTGATCAATATATTTTTGGAAAAGTATTGAAAGTTTGGGAAACGTATATTTAAATTGTATTTATTTTTCAACCTTCTAATCTAATACACCTTGAATAACATTTTGAAAGTTGCTCAATTCCCTTGGAAAAACGCTTGATTCTGGGTATTGAAAAAAGACTTTAATATGACCTCATCATCTCCGTTAAATTTTATACCACACAAGTGTTCTTCAAATTGGTAAAAAGGTGAAAATCACTAGGAGCTAGGTCCGGAGAATATGAGGGATGCTGCATCAAGTGAAACCCAGCCGTTCGCATGGCAGCGCCTGTAACATCAGACCGATGCGCAGGTGCATTGTCATGATGAAAAAACACTCCGGCACGCCATTTTCCACGTCGTTTATTTTTTATTTCCTCGCGTAGTTTTTTTGATCAATGTTGCGTAATACTCTCTAGTTATTGTCTGTCCTTTAGTTAAACAATCGACCATAATGATACCAGAAGACCGAGGCCATTATCTTGCCAGCGGATGCAGAAACCTTGAATCTCTTGGCTAGCGGGGAGGACGAACTTTTCCTCACCTTACTTTTTCTCTTCGTCTCCTGGTCAAAATGGTGAACCCACGTTTCATCAACGGTCACGAAACGTAGTCGAAAAGATTCTGGGTCTCGGTCAATAATTGCCAAATTTTGCTTTGAAATGTCTACTCTTGCTTTCTTTTGTGCGTCTGTTACCATTCGAGGACCCCAACGCGAGGCCACGTTTTTCAATTTTAAGGTATGAGTTAAAATGAACTGAATTGTCCCGAACGAAAGCTTCATAATCTCAGCTAAATGACGAATAGTCATACGTGGATCTGTCTTAACAATTTCTTAATTTTTTTTAACGTTGTCTTCAGTAGCAGCGGTTGTTGGAGGTCCAGAGCTAGCCTCGTCGTTACAGACGGTTCTGCCGCGTTTAAATTTCGCGCACCAGTATGCTACTGTAGAATAAGACGGAGCATTGTCTCCCAAAGTAGACTGCAATTCTTCAAAAACACATTTCGTAGAAAAAAAAATCAGGCATAAATATTTAATAACCACACCATCTTCGATTTTCTCCATTTTGCACACCAATAAAATTCCCGCCAAATGTAAACAACGAAAAAAATATTGGTGACAGTTTTCTTTTCATTCTTTTGGCACTGGCTACTACTGAATTTGAGATTCGAATGAAATAGAATGCATTCCTATAATTTAATGTAAAGTATCCGATTCCAGAAACTTATTGATCAACCTAGTATTGCTGATTGTCAACAAGACTACTTACTGGTTTATGTTTTTATTACAACTTTTTCAAAGGTAATTGGACTTTTTTAACAGGCAGGGCTTTATCAAAAATTTTATTTTTGTCTTTTATTTTCAGCTTTTTAGTTAAGAAACATTCAGACTTATCTTATCCAATCCCATCCCATCCCAATTGATCTCTCAGATAATATAATGTGATGAATATAACACCATATCCCTTTGTACTAGAACTAAACATCGCCCTAAAAATGAGGCCGAACACGATATTTCTACCGTCAAATTTTCAAGGAGTTCCCTTTCACCTTAGGCTCCAGACGCTGACGGTTATATGTAAAGTAGACATCTTTAACTATTGACAATACAAATATGCATTCGAACAAATGCATTAATTTAGAAATTATAATCACGTTTGTACCTACACATCGATTTTCTGTTAAAATAAGATAACACGACCAGTCAGACGCACCCAGTCGGCTGTGGGATACAGCATCATTCTCCTCTATGTATTAGAACAGTTCATTCAATCAAACAACTCCAAAAGATGAGTCCAAACACCACCATTGTACTTCTGAATTTCAAGGAGTTCCCTTACCCACCTTCGACTTCAGCATCAGGTGTTGACGGCCATGTGTATAATATACACCTCTTTAACTATTCACTTCAGAAAGACACATTCGAATAAGTACATTTGTTTAGAAGTTATAAAGCATTACAAGTTTTAACTTGGTACAGCAGCGCCCCTTGGTGAATTAGAACCACAACACCCAAACATGCTCCAAAGTACGATTTAACGTTTACAAAAAACCACTTCAAATTGGTCCAGTCGTTTCAGAGAAAAGTGTTGAACAAACATACATATATTCTCCTACCCCAAATGCATATACGAATAAAAAAATGCTGTACATTCCATATTCTACCTATATAAATATCATGCAAATAATTAAATAATATCATTAATCTTATGCCATAATTAGAATTTATCATTACAAATTCGTCATACATGATTACAAGATCCAATATTTATATTTCTATGTATATACAGGCGTAATTGAAAAGCAAACAATAAAATATTACGGAACCCGTAGTTCTGAAACCGCTTTCCCACTTGCCCGCTTTTATATTTACTGATTTCTTAACTTTACATTAATATTTGCCTTATTTTTTCTGATGACAATCGTCACATACTGTTGACAATCTTCAATGCTTCAAACACGTCAAGATATCTCTGTACGTCAATTCAATCAATGCCAGAGTAAAAGTTATGTTACGTCATTGAAACGTCATATTCATGCGGTCCCGATCGTGCGCGAGCGCAGCATAAATCGTTTTCAGTTGTGGGGTCAATGTTGGGTCCTTCAACCATGTCCAATTTATTTTCCCTATTAATACTCAGTAAATAGATGCAAAACGAGTTCCACAAGGAAGCAACGGGCAGATGCCATTGTATAAGTTTGTGGTATTGTTTGTGAATACACGTATATTGTATGCTTGTATTTTGATGTCACCGATTCAACTTGTAATACAAACAATTGCAGATTATGGGCGTGTTCACATCTATTTAAGCTAGGAGTAAGTTGTTTACCATGAGCAAGTAATTGTGCTATTTCGCAGGCTTATTAATTTCAATGAGCGGCTAACTGTGAGCCATTTTAAAAGCTCATTTTGTGCTTAAGCGGTTAATTCAGTATGAAGTTACTATGATTGTGGATTGAGTATACGGCATCTATGCAAATTGTTTGCTAACTGTATAACGTAAAATCAATATATTTACTTAAACTTCATTGCACAATGAATGTACAAGGCGGACTTAGCCCTTAATGTCGTAAGCCATCCTCTACCAATCAAACACTAGTAAAAGAATCGCAAGTGCAGTGTTAAATTATAAAATTCAAAGAAAAAAAGAATGCAACAATTTATACATATATAAATATGGTAAATATACATCTTTCGATAGATATAATAAAATAGTAAAAGAATTGAGTCTGTACATTGAGTTATTTAGAAAAATAAATGAGTCGTCTTCCAATAGCTACAGAACCCAAAACAGAAGTTTTTAGAATTATTCTCTGTATATTTGTCTGTTTTATATTGTAAATCGAGTCTGAACGAGTAAAATTAATGGTTTTTGTTTAGTTTTTATAAAATGTATACATAACGCGAAAGTTTAAAAGTTATGATTATCTGTTTGTTTGAGCTTCACGTAATAACTACTGAATGGATTTTGATCGAGCTTTCACTAATGTATAGCTAATTGTCCAGAAGGAAAACTGGTGCATGTGTCATCTTCATATGACACAGGGAAGTTGAGTTATAGAACGAAATAAAAAAATGACTTAATAGAATTACTCAAAAACTATTGAATCGATTTTAACGTGATTTTCACTGTCGTGTAGCTCAATTTATAGTCAAATAACAGCGCTTAAAGCTTAAACGCTTTAAATCCTAAATTAAATTTAAATGCGTTATATTTTCTTTATTCTACGACTGATTACGTTGAATGAGGGGGAGAGTGCACGCTGCAATCCAACAGCCGCTGGGCGCACTCGACTGGCCACGTTACCCCTCTCTCACAGAAGACTACCTTGAAATGTACTGCATTTCCCACTTAATCTTATTTCCCTAATGTACGTACGTGTTTCGGTAGTGAGTGAGATATGCCAGAGCCCATTCCCATTATATCCCTCCCCATTTCCCCAACCCTTTCTTCCCCAAATCCAGTCCTATATCCCAAGGTAGGCAGCGCATCCGGGGGCGTGCCAACGTTTGTCATTTTGGACTAATGTTGGCATGTATCACGGATGTCTATGGGCTACAGTATCCACTTACCATCAGGTGGACTGTATGCTCGTCTGTCGCCTTCGTCCATAAAAAAAAAAAAAAAACGCTACGAAAATGCCCATATTATTATATTCGTAGTCAGTTTAGTATGTAATCATTCAAATAAAATATTTTTTATTCAAATTCAATGATGTTTCTCGCCAACAGATGGCTCTACTAGGTGCATTTTAATATACAGATATCTACTCGAAAATTATACATATTGTGCTAAACGGTTATGCGAAGACTAGTGAGTTAGGAAAAACACGAAAGTTCAATAATTTGTGGTTAAACGCTTCGTTGTACGTTAACCACAAATTTTCCGTGTGAAGCAGAATGAACAACGAAAGAAACAGTCTGCTTGTATAGAAATGTACCAAAGTATACTATAAAACAAATAAATTATTAGAAAAATTGGAGTCCGTTGCATCGTGGACATTGTTTAATTTATAATCAACTACGAGAAATTATTATTATCACACGGGAAAATACCATTGTTTACTGCGAAACAAACACGTGACAATGAACTTGTGGAAGTCACAGATCTGTATATTTTTTAAAGAATATCTATGTGTTGGTTTACGCTGATCTTGTATATGCTATTCCGATTGCACCTTTGTGCAGGGAATTTATTCTGGAAGGTTTTTGCTAAATAATGCATTGTGAAAGGTTCTCGGCTGCCATGTCGCGTTGTGGGTAATTAAAACCATCCACACACCGAAATAATATCTCATTTCGATGTTTAGATAATCAGCAACATCCATAATTTGATGGTAAGTGGATACTGTCGCCGGTGGACATCCGTGATACATGCCAACATCGGTCCAGAAAGACAAACGTTGACACGCTGCCTGTCTTTGGAGATTAAGGAATAGATTGGGAGAAAGGGTTGTGAAAATGGGGAGGGATAAAATAGGATGGGATGTGACATATATGCACATTGGGGAAATACTATAAAGTAGGACATTTCAGTACATTTCAAGGTAGTCTTCTCTAAGTTGAGGGGGTAACGTTGCCAGTCGAGTGCGGCCAGAGGCTGTAGGAATGCAGCGTGTAGTCTCCCCCTACAAATATTGTTTTATATTATTTTACGACCGATGTGGTAACGACAGCCTAGTGACAAAAGGCTTAGGATAAAAAGGTGACATTTACACTTATCCATTTTTATCAGCAAATGAAACGGAATTTTCATCGAAATGTCTTCATTCCTGCGAAAATTTCGGTGAAAACTTTTTGACACTTATTCGTGATATCTATTAGATTAGAATTAGACAGCTTTAGATGCAAATAACTTCAGATATGGCTTATATTGAAGGATTAGAGAACGAACGTAGAAAAAAAAACGGTAGATCTCAAAATTGCAAATGTTACCTTTTGATTCTGTGGGGTTTTGTGGTGGTGTGGTGTTGGTATAGGGATGATTGAGAGCCTTTATGATGGATAATATGGACTCCAAATTATTATATTGTTGAAACAAATTACAAATGTTAATAATTCCGCGGTCCAGAAGCTACTCGCGCGACCACGTACTCAATGTCAACTAATATTGTTCTTTAATCAATGTCACTGTGCCGTTACAGTAGCCCCCTTCTTTTTTTATAATTAAAGTATAATTATTTTTTGTCGACTGATAATTATAATGTTTTATCAGTTCTCTTTTGTTATTGCGACACATATTATTTCATACTTTTATCATTTCATTACTCTTTGTAATAGGCATGATGACAGTATTAAAGAATTAAAGAATAAATGATTTTAGAGAAAAAAATATGTTGAAAGAATTCTAATAAATTAACCAGTTTTAATGTAAACATTGAGATTAATAATATTTTCAATAAAATAAAAGTATAAAATACTGCATTCGGCCATGTTAACTAAAACGCCAATCAGAGCGAATGACGTCACACCTCAGGAAACATCACCGTGTCGCTTGAACTTCGATTGATTTACCTACCTACGTTTACCTAGGCGTAACGTCACAAGCGACGCCATGACACCTGCGAGTGTTTTCGCGCATAATTCAAAGTAGATAGAAAAAAAATGCATAATTTGCGTTAAAACTTATTTTATTGCTGAAATAATGTTATTTTCGGAAACAGTAGACGTGAATCTACATTATAGAAGCGGATTTCAAAATCCGTCATCATGCCTATTGCATGAAAAATATTTTTTTATTTTAGTTACTTCAAACGAAATATTTAAAAGAGTTGTGTGTGATACTTTATAACAAATCCATTAATAATTATATATAATTATTATTAATAATTCATATTTAATTATTGTATTATTTATATATTGTGTCGCTACAATCCTAACCTCCTCGGACATCGGTAGGTTTAACAAAGCTTTTCGACATTGTGCTGTAACCACTACGTTATCTGTACTTCTAAAAAAAGTACAATGTTGAATCTGTACAATGACTTAATTTTAAAAAACCTTAATAAGCTACAACAGTGTTTTTTTAAATTTTTGTCTGTATGTTTGTCTGTATGAAATTTATACAGTTTCTAATACAATACACTTATGTAAAATAGATAGATATTATAACATCTCTAGACAGATGCCACCTTATTCTATGATTAATAATTATACTTGTAATAATTAGATGTTACGTCGTTATTTAGAAAGAATGTATATTCATATGTAAGTATTAACTGTAGTTAATTATAATTGAGTGGGTATGGGTAATGAGGTGGACAGCCATCTAACCGGGTTTCCTAAAATTTGACCTCATTTTGAAGGCTTGCGGAGGCGGTAGCTCTTTCCGGAGTGTAAAATCAAAAGATTCGTACCAAATACTAAATCATTGAAATTTGTAATAAAAAATCTCCGAATTCTAGAATAGCGCCATCCTGTTCCCGTGGGTGTCGTAAAAGGCGACTAACAATAACAAAGCAACGATAACAATAAGAGCTGAGAAACTAGACCACCTCTAAAAGGGTGGACTCGGAAATCGACTTGGTCAGCGTTTTAAGGCCATACATACATCTCGTGGTTATAATTAAAGGTTGGCTACGATATCAAAAACAGCCACGATTAGGAACAGTCCTAAAATTGTTATCATTCCGTCATGTCATAATCTCCATAAATCATGCACGCGATATTGATATTAAATGGAAAAAAAATACAATTATTCTAAACTAGCTGTGCCCGCGAATTCGTACGCGTAGAAACTCTTAAACTCTAAATTGGGATATCTTTTCTTTCCGTTGGCCGATTTTGATAAAACAAAGCCTTTTCGAAGCGCCAAGCTAAGCTTAAATAATGTGTGGATACCCCATGAAAATCCGTTCAGTAGTTTCGGAGATTAGCGTGTTCGAACAGATAAAAAAAATAATTCAAAATCGTCTTTTTGTATTCTGATACTCTTCCTTCATCGTTCCCAATCAGTTTTTGGTAAATATATTCAATGTACAGACACGCTGGTTCTACAGTTTTATTATATGAATAGATGATCAAAGAAACTCGTGTTTCTGATGCTAGTGTTGGTAATGACATTATAAACGGAGCACTTTTGGACGTTTAGGCGTGTGAACTTTACATTTATAATAATTATCTATATTCATAAAATGGAATACAATACATTCAATTTTACCTGACCGTGACAGAAAACCGGACGTCGATTTTTTTAAAGAAAATTAAATATGAATCAATCACGCAGGATAAAAGAGGACATAAAAATAAAAATCAGTTATTTCGTTATTTTTGCAGTATGTACAGTCAGAAACACACTAATTTACTATTTGACTTTAGGCCTCATTGCTAGCCTATTAAGGTACCATTGGGTATACGTTGACCTGTTCCTGACTGTACGTTTTAGGAACTTAAAATCTTTAAATGAAAATGGTAGATTCATATTAGTCATATCTTTTATACTTTCCAAGAAAATATATATTCTTTCCAAAACTATAAGTAATCGAATTTAAATAAAATTGACCACTCATTGTGCACTCTTCCCGTTCCAATTTTTTTATAGGGAAGTAGGCGGACGAGCAAGCGGTCCCACGTGTTGGTAAGTGTTACCGCCGCCTATGGACACCTGCAACACCAGGGGTATGCGGGTGCGCCGCCGACCTTGCAAAATCTTATTTACGGCTTTCTTTAAGAACCCCATATCGTAATGGAAAGCACTCTTGAAGCAGTTCGTTCCACAGTCTATGGGTATAAAAAAATCTTAAAAAATAACTGAGTGAGTGAGTGAGAAAATTGACTGTTGGGTGAATAGGGAGTGAGTGAGTAACTGAATCTGGTTTTTAATTCTTTGACCAATTTCTAGTTTCTTAAGTTATTTAATTATATCAGTAATTTGAAAAGAGTTAAATACCCTATTATCATTTCAATCAGCATTCCATTAATATTATCAATGAAGTGACGTCAATACCCCATATTTGTTTTTATCAACAATGTTGTACAATTTAAGTCGGATATTTTTTAATGTAGTTTGTAAATTTTGTATTACTTACCCCTAATACAAAATATATACAGTAGGTACCTACTTAATCTATTTTATGTCACTCATTTATTATTATATTATATGGATACAATTACGAGTCCTAAAATCATAACCATAGTCATAGGTATAATTAATCGTATATTATAGTTAATTATGTTTGTATGTATTTATGTATATACGTATGTGTGTATGTATAAGTTTATTTCGCTTATTTATATTATGGTATTTAATTAATATGCTTCACTATAAACTATAGTTTTACTTAATCTTACCGATCATTGCACCGCACCTACTGCGCCATCTACGAGTATGCACAGCCCAAAGGTAGACTGGAATATAAGTAATGCTTATAACCATTAATTTCGCTTTTTGTCACATTGTGCAATTAAGAATAAATGACCATAAACTTATACTAAAATGTTGTTAAAATCAAATTCAATGCGACACAAGAAGTCTCTGCAAGAATTTGTTTTTAATTTCTGGCGGCAATTTGAAAATTATGTGTTTGCGGAAAAAATAATGTAATACGAGAACATTTTCGTTCAATGATTTTTTATGACGTTCGTTGCGATCTAAGCCAGAAACAAAGTTACGAAAGACTAAGTTCGCATTTAGTGATGAAGCAGCATCCAGCGCTACTGTTTATGACTGATTCAGAGATTTTAAACGTGGTCGTACTCACTTCAGTAACGATGTTAGCGAAGGGCGTCCTGAGATGGCGGTGACAGAGGAAAACATCAAAACTGTGCGGCTCATGATTGAAGCAGACAATCTATCAGCAGATACGGGCATCATTAGGTATTTGTTTGAGTCAAATTCAAACTATTTACACGATCACCTTCAGCTGAGGAAGCTTTGTGCTAGATGGCTACCTCACAATTAGCTCAAAAACAATGCCACGTGGGATGGTGTCTTCGAGTGCTGCTTTTTAATATAGTAACAGATGGTGAAAACTGGATCTACGGCTATGAGCCTGAAACTAAGAGGCAATCTGCCAGTGGATCTTCCCTTTCGTAGAGTTGCCTACGAAAGTGAAGAAAGGAGTGTTGAAAAGAAGATGGTGAAGATCGGACCACATTGCTACTATAGTAAATAAAGAAAATAACTTTAGAAAATAAAAGAACACAATGTGAACAGCTGCTTGCCTTCAGTTTTAGAAAAAGTCAACGCCCACGAAGCGGAACGATCCTCCGTCACGACAATGCCCCAACTCACTCCGCCAGACAGCCAAAGCAATTTTTGAGTACTGTAAATGTAGAGTTAACGGGTCATCTGCCAGTACCGACCTTGCGCAGTGTGATTTTTATTTATTCCCTAAAATTAAGAATAAACTCAGAGGAATACGTTTTATGAATGCAGAAGAGGCAGTAAAGGCCTTCCAAACGGCTGTTGAAGAGGTGCCTAAAAAGGGTGGGCTGAATGGTTTCAATGGTTTCATCGCATAAGAAATTGTATCGATTGTAGCGGAGAATACTTCGAAAAGCAATAAAACAACTTCCATCTTTAGAACTGATTTCATTTTTGAGATTTCAAAAACTTTCAGTGTCACCCACGTATATATAGCAGCAGAGACACAGGCTGGTGGAATTTATAGTATTGTATAGTTCGCCTGTATATGTATAGCCCAAGACCAACATTCTTTATATTATTCACTCGGTACATTGACGGCAATGAGCCACTCGTAAAATAATCAGTCGACTATTTGTAATACCCCTATAAAACTCTACAAAATCTACCGGAAGACTGATTTCCCGCTGATAAATCGTATCTACTGATATTATAAATGGAAAAATTAATTTGTTTGTTCATTTGATTTTCAATTCTTTTGATGACTGTTCCTAACTAACATTTAAGATTTTCCCGTTTTTCACACATATTTATTTAAACGGGTCTTAACGCGAAAGTTTACTTTATTTATTTTACTCGCCGTTTCGGTTGGGACTCACCATGGTCATGAGCTTAAGACCCATTTAAATAGATAAATATGTCCCTAACTTCACTCGGGTGGCGAAATCGGCCCGAGACCGCTATCTATAGGTTCGAAACGCTCGCGCTGCCCTGTCACAGATTATACAATCCTCAGCTGTCTTTTTTCAAAAAATTCCGATTACTGACTCTACACATAGCATATCTGCATAAGAGTGAAAAAAAAAATTCGTCCAGTAGCTTTGAATAATAATATAAAAATAAACACGCAGACTTTATAATAAATATACATACCTCTGTTACGAATCAACTAATCTCTGCCAAATTTGACATACATACATATACTAGTTCGTAAGTTTCACTACCACATAGGATACATTTTAATCTTAATTTCAAGCGAGCGAGGCGGAGGGCGACGGCTACTATAGTTCTTTCAAATCACGAGTCAATCACGTTCAATCACGCGTCTGCATTGATAGTAGTGATAAGTGTATGTACGCGTAAAAATAGACCTTATATCCTTCGCGATATAGCTTTAAATACATTGACGCGATAGTGAAAGTCGCCGATAGTGTAACTTTGAGCATCTTCGCCCTACAGTGTTGAAAACTGCAATAAATTTAGACAAGCAGATTAGACCTAACAAACAAACAAACTTTGTCATTTACATAGAAATAATCGCATCTGTATCCACTTCATTTTATTTTCGCAGAGTGATTATAACATAGATTACTTTATTGACATAAGCGTATATTATGTTAGCATAATTGTCTCTCTGTATATATTTCAGTAAACAATATTTATGTCCGCAATCATTTTAAGATGAAACCTTTTTGTCTGTCTATGTAAAAAAATTGATCTTCGTAATTGAATGTGATTTTGAAAATTACATGATTCTGCCTTTTAGAAAAGACAATTACATGAGGAAAAGGCATTATAATAAGATTTTTAGCGAAAACATAAGTCATATTATATTCAGATATGAAATACAAACGCCGAGAATAAACAATAGTTATTTATTTTGTTTTATCCAAACTTCAAGTTTCTAGCTCGATTTCAAATTAATTAAAATTTTATCAAAATATTAGCCGTGTGCCCGATGAGAAATCTCATCTGCAACATCTCAGGAACTTTTACACCCTTAGGGGGTGAATTTTAAAAAATCCTTTCCTATAGTCGGAATTATAATTCGATTCCACATTTGACATTAGCTACTGTCATTTTGTAAAATAATGATACCACATATAATAGTGTAGTGATGAACACAAAAATCGATAAACAATCGCGATTTATGTTTATGTAATCATAATATTGGTGTGCCAATTAAAGACTAAATTATTGATTTTTATTTAAATAAATACATAATTATTCATAACAATTATTTATTAATTAGTAACCGCTGCTTTATTTTATAAAAAGTTAATATTTTTGTTTTTTTTTATATTAAAAACAAAACTTATAATAAAAGAGCCTAGATAGTTTTCTGTATTGGCAACCCGTGCGCGCTCGTGCAGCTATCGCCATTTTGTTTATCTTGTCATTCGGCTTCATTCTCCTAGTCTGACTGCACGAATATCTCGTTTCATTGCGAATCGATATTTTGTTATTTTGTTGGGTTTTTGTTAAAGTTTTGTTACGTTGTGTATGTTGTTACGTTTATAGTTTTTTGTGAACTTTGAGTGAATCTATTTGTTTTGGTTTTCCATCAAAATGGATCCTCCGCCAAGTACATCACAAAAAGACGTGGATGTTTTCTTGTCTCCAAGAAAAAAAACGTCCACGAAAAGCTTTCACTGTTACTGAAAAAGTAATGATCCGCAACGCATATAAGTACGTGAAAAATGAAACTTCTGCGCAATTGGAGGCCTTTGAAGTTGTGGAAGAAAATGAATGTATGAACAAAGTTGCTCACATATTGGGAATAACCTCACGCTCTGTTTGTAACGTTTTGAAGGAAGTAAATAAAGGTGCGCCGCCAACTCCCCCTAAAAAAACTGGACCAAAGCGAAGTTTCAAAGATAAAATTGATGAATTTACATTCTCCGCAATACGACGAATAGTTCATCAGTTCTTTTACCGAAATGAACCTCCAACCATTGCAAAGGTTAGTCAATCAGTCAGACAGTATTATTTTATACCTACATCTTTTATATATAAGTAATGATTCCAAACTATTATAAAATTTACTATTTCAGATTTTACAAGTGATGAACGATGATCCAGAAATGCCCAAGGTTTCCAAAGACACCCTCAGAAAAATTTTGAAGCATCTTAATTTTAAATTTGTTGCACGGTCACGCAAGAGCACACTTATTGATCGAAATGATATAATAACATGGCGCCAGCGTTACTTGCGATCTATATGTCAGTTTCGACGAGAAGGGAGACATATATATTATCAAGATGAAACTTGGGTTAACGCAGGTAAGGCTAACATTTTGAATTAATATACATTTACATTAAATTTAATAGTAATATTGAATGTTCATGTACTATATGTGATTTAAGGTCATACTGTAAAAAAAACTTGGGTGGACAAGCAAGTCACATCATCTCGGCAAGCGTTTTTGGAGGGACTGACCACTGGATTAAAAAACCCATCTGAAAAAGGCAAACGTCTCATAATTAGCCATATAGGTAGTGAAGAAGGCTTCCTGGAAGAGGGGCTCATGATTTTTGAAGCAAAGAAAAATTGTGAAGATTACCATGATGAGATGAATGCAGTTTGTTTTGAGGAGTGGTTCGCTGGAGTCTTACCAAAATTAAGACCAAACTCAATTGTGGTGATGGATAATGCACCTTACCACTCCCGAAAATTAGAAACGGCACCAAAAATGAGCTGGAAAAAAGCTGCCATTCAAGACTGGCTTTTAAATAAAAATATTCATTACGAACCAGATATGGTTAAAGCTACGCTTTTAGAACTGATTCCACATAACGAGTCTTTTAATAAGTACGCTGTAGACGAAATGGCAGCACAACATGGGATCACGGTTTTAAGACTGCCCCCTTACCATTGCGAGCTGAACCCTATCGAATTGATATGGGCTCAGGTAAAGGGGCATGTAGCTCAAAATAATAAAACCTTCAAATTGATAGACGTGAGAAATTTATTTGAGGAAGGCATTCAAAAAATTACGGCCACCGAATGGTCTAAATGCGTATCCCATGTTGTCAAAGAAGAGGAAAAAATGAGTAGGCTAAATATGTTAATTGACAATATCACAGACACATTTATAATAAATGTTACAGAAAGTGACAGCGCCGTCATCGCTATCGCTATGATAGCGATGACGGCGACGATTTATAAAATAAAATATTACCATAATACATCTATTTGTTTTATTTCTCATGTTCCTTCATGATCACATTTATTTATTTATTTCACACACAATTATTAAAGAAAACTCTCAGATCCGTAATAAAATTAATCGTCATAACTAAATTATCCGTTCACAAATATTTAATTTCCTGATATACTTAGTTTACGAGAATAAAATTATAAACGAGAAGAATCGATCCGGAAATATTCCATTTCCGTATCGAATAATTTCGCAACGTTACTATTTAGTACTTGTCATAACGTTGCAACACTGAAATTGTCAAATCTGGAATCGAATTAAAATTCCGACTATAGTGCTCACCACGTTATATAAGGAAGTCCTGTACAAAATTTCATGCTTCTAAACCCACCGGTTTAGGGTGTGCGTTGTCTGTCAGTCAGTAGTGTTGGATTTTTATTAAATATTATAGATTTTGCATGTTCTTCGAATATCATCAAAATGCACCTCTGCCTTTTATCCAAATAGGGCAGAATAATTGAATTCAATTATTTTTTCTACATTGAATTTTTATTTAAAAATTAGGCAGTTTCACGCAGGCGACTTAGAGTGTTTAGACTTTGAGTATTTCAAATACATGTAGACTTTGTAACGGATCAGGATAAAGGGTATCCCTTTTTATCCAACGTTCGCCAAGGCGGTTTCCATGAATCGTGCGGTCTACCCACCCGAATGAACGAAAAAATGAACTCACCAAGTTGCAATGACGTTTTTGTAACTAAAGAGGAGAGCAGGGAAGATCCCATAGTGGAATATTAAAAGTTTCCATGGTACCGTGTGGTGCCAGCCGACACCACCTCGCCAACCCGCCAAAGAGTGGACTCGCCAACCCGCTCGGCCAGTGCTACGTTTTAAGGCCATACATCTCTCATGCACATTCATGAGGATATCCATGTCCAGCAGTAGATACTTAAAGCGCTGGTTGTATTGCATTGATTGCATGTTAAGTTTTCCGTAGTGGTTTTTAGGTAGGTAGTAAAACACAAACATTCCAAACATTGTTGTGCTTTAACATTATGTAATAATAATGTCCAAAAGTCCAAACTCGAGATTTGCCCACGGGCAATGGAGCGTAGCATACTGCATATAAAAAGGACCGACCATATCAAGAACACCGAACTGGGCTCTAAAACCCTTATGTTGGTACTAAGACCGCTAAGCTGAAATGGGACTGGGCCAGACGCGTCTATCGCATGCATCCAGATAATTCAGAAAGATGAGTGAAAAACGTTACCGAGTGGACGCCACAAAATGGACACCGACATGGAGACAGAACGAGGAGGCGTTGGCGGGACGACTTAGACGCATACCACAGGACTTGGCGGAGCGTGGCGTTAAGCACAGCGGTCTGGCATAAAAGGAGAGAGGGAAGCCTTGCTCAATAGTAGGACACAAATATAGGCTAATTTAAAAAAATATATAATACATAAATGTAATTTAAAAATATCTTAATCTCTTTTGTCATTAATTTTTTCCCCAAAATATTAAGGTGCATTTAGTCGATATTAATCGCCTCAAACACAATCGATGACATTGGTTGATTAAGGACTGATTGTTCATCGATGTACGATCGATCATCGATTGATCAATGGTCGACGGATATTTTCCACTTTATTGATCGACATCGATTGGAAATAGTCGAGTTTGAAACATTGATTAAAGTCGAATAAGCAGTTCATATGGTTGCAGGCACCACACTAAGTCGATTTGAATGGCAATGCACTCGTATGTTCACCTTTAGACATTAACTGAGTCCGCGTTTTCGTTATCGTGACCTGAGGTATGTGTGGACTTTGAAACGGATCTGAATAATAACTTTGCTATAATCCAGGACACAATAAACTCAAAATAATGCCAAGTTTCATTAAATTCCCTCAAGTGGTTTTTTAATATTGCTTGCAAATAGGAACAGAAGAAAAATATACCAGAAAAAAATGCTGCTCTATATAATCGTATATATGTATGTATGTGTATGTAATTTTGACAACTACTTAATGATGTATTTCAATGAAATTTTGTATTATCTGTGTTCGCGATTTCGTTAGCGTGGTCTTTTGAATGTGTAGAATTATAATATGAACTTTGTAATGGATTTGAATAAAAAATATTCTATATATTAATTCATAGTATATACTTTAACAATGTTATGTTTCTTCAAGTGATTTTTGTAAGACAGAAAAAAATACAAGAATACAAATACAATAAAAAATAGAAAAAAATATACAGACAAGAATTCCCACAACTTTCGTTTTGGGTTGTGTATATAATGTGCGATAGATATTTCCGAATAATATTTCAAAAAAACACGACACGACTACGGTACGATTTTATTATCTATACATATAAGTACAGATGATTAAGCACTCCATTGCTCGCTGAGAGAGCCCTAAGCTCGTTATTTTATTGCGGGATAAGGTCCGCAACGATAAGATTATTAAAAGAATTAAAATTACCGGACATACTCCTAGTTAATATAATCAGTATGCTGAAGTGGCAATGGGCGGGTCATATTTGCCGCAGGACCGAAAACCGATGGAGTCGTCGAGTGGAGGCCATGTACCGGGGAGCGTACTGTGGGGACGGACTCCAGCCACGTGCACCCACGCCTTGAAGAAGATACCCGCGATGAGATGAGAGATGACGCCAGAAGACGAGAAGAGCGGTAGGTCGTGTGTAGTGGCGAGCCTTCAGATAAGCCTATATCCAGCAGTGAAGAAACATAGACTGATGGTATGGCTTTTATAAGTGTTCATCTAAATTAAATTTTCAACTTATGTAGAAGTTCAATTCTATTGAATTCGACTCCCCTGTGGAAATTCGGGTCATTAACCTTTTTTTCCAAAACAAAAAGTATGAGTATCCGTCGTGCACAATGTGCGGGTCTTATCCGTGTCCTTGACAAAAATTGTATTGATAGATTTGAAATTATTTATTTTTACCCCTCCGCAATGTCGCAAGGTCGTTGTATTTGCCTTTTACATTAGTAATTACTTAGTATTTTTCTTTTTCAACTAGTTAGATAAACTTGTGTAGAATTATGAAAAGTAACGACGCTTCCTGGTTTCGCTTCGGCTACAATCTAAACATGTCCATCTGAACATTGATTTAGCTTCTTAAAAATAAAAGCAATATCAAATTTCAAAAATTCAGTATTTTTTGAGTTATCCTGTTACACATAAACAAACTCAGAGTCTCTATAATATTACTATAAAGTGAACTGATTTTGAACGCATTTGGTTTTATAAATTTTATAGTTTTTATAAACTAGTTAAATTTAGGATAACATCTTATTACAGTACAAATAAGTAAAGTGTAAAAATTAAATTCATAGAAATCGCTAAAAACAAAATCGCTAAATATATATAAAAAAAAAAAATATAATGCAGTTCCCCATTGTTGTTATGTATGGCCTTAAAACGCTACACTGGCCAAGCGAATTGGCGAGTCCACTCTTTTAGAGGTGGTGTGGTTCCTCAGAGCTTGTGGTAGCGGCTTCGTTATCCCTTCATCGCCCTTACAACACCCACGGGAAGAATATGGGCGGTGATATTCTATAGTCAGCCGAACCCCAATATTTAGAAATGAATTTGTGAACGTACAGTGATCAAACAACGTGTAAAAAATCAAAGCGTATGTTAAACCGGTTTCACCGACACTCGAGAGCGAATCAAAACGAACCAAAGCGAATCGAAACGTCCACCTATGAACGATTTTCAGTGGTCCATAAGAAAATACCACTGATTGTATTAATCAATCGTAATACACCGCGATCAGAAAAGTGTAATTTTAAAAAAAAGTGAAGGATTAATTTATGAAGTTATTATTCTTATGTTACACAAGAATTCACTTTAGGAGAGCTCTAAGCAATTTAATGATTGACAACATTTTATAGATAAATTCATTAAATTGTAAATCGTTAAAGTAATTATTAATTAAACACGTTTGAATATTAATTAAAATGAAAATCTTAATAATAAATAGTGTCATAAATGAAAAGGGTAAGGATATATAACAGGAATTTCAGTTTATTTTTCTTTTAGTCCGGTTTAAGATTAGCGGGATTTACAAAGTTCTTTCAATAGCCAATGACGACTATGTATTCTAGTATAAGTCATATCAGATTGAAGAAAACCGAAATACAGTCGCAACCGTCAAGTTAGTGCAAGGCAAGTCTTAAAACAAACATCGTACTGCAGTGTAATAATTAGCTTTGTTGCGATTTTCTATAAATACATTTGTGTGCAAAGTGCCCTTGAACTTCTGGTTGTCTTCTGCAAAAATATTTGTGAAAGGAATAAAAGCAAGGAAGTCAATGTTACGTGTTTCATCTGAAGAAGAATTTACTTTGAGCAAAAATCATTATATCATGTAAAAACTAGAACCAGATATTTTTATAAATTATACTACTTATTTCCTATTATATCTCACCCCATTTTCCCCAAACCCTTTCTCCAAATCCATTCCTCTATATCTCCTGTAGGCAGCGCATTCGGGGGCGTGCCAACGTTTGTTTGGAACTGATGTTGGCAGGTATCGCTAACATAAATAAAATAAAATAAAAATAATAGTCATAATAAATCAAACCAAAATTGTATGTATCTAAAAGTAATTCAATTTAAAGTTAAACAATCAGATAATTTGTATTACACGCTTATTGAAAAAAGTAGCGCACGCACATATGCATTGTTTAAATTTAATTGCTACATGCATGCATTATTAAATGCGAAAAAATGCGGAAAAAAAATACTCACTTGCTGTTTTATTTTCACTGCTACACTTATACTAATATCACAGGATTTTATGACTAAATTAAAAACACTCACTTAAAACACTTAAAAATCATTTACACAATAAAAAAATATTTACAAACACTGGCCAGTTTATTTTTTTTAATTACATTCCCATGCGCTATTTGGGTCTTTGTTTTTCGGATTCGAAGTTTAAATTACATTTCTCGCGCGTCGATTTCGTATGCGAAGTACATAGGTGTATTCAGAACCGCGACAGCGAACGGACTGTCGTTAGGGTAGCCTTCCTTCAGCTTTAATATCAGGTGAACAACTCAATCAGTGATAAGTAATGATAAGAATACAATGCCTGGTGACGTCGGAAGCCGTTGAGGCTGAAATGAACAAAGCCGTCGTTGGACCGGTTTTTGCGGTCAATGTTCCCGCCGTCGCTTGGGGTTTTTTGCCGAGTACCTGAACGAACTTCTACTATAGTTTGCGTGTGAATGTATTTTTTTCATTCGCAATATTTTATGCTTGACTTTTGCGCACGATGTGCCTGCTGATGTCACACTGTGCGACTCGGTAATTACGCTATTGAAATGCGTTATAAATGTTTTAGAGCTTACATTTCGCGAATAAATATAATCTGTAATGTCCTGGATGACACGGATGACACAAGAATTAAATTTCGTTGTATTTTAAATTAAAATCATTATATTTGTTTAGTTTAAATAATTAATATGGGGCAATGATAGGTGCATTTTTAATTTAAAATATTTTTTAATTTATTAATTAATAGCAAAAATATTTTGTTTTCCCAATTATTTTCCTTGTTAACACATTTTTACAAAAACAAAAAGAAGAATAATAATAATTAGTGACGAGTAAATGATACGTTGAGGTTATTATCTTAAAATTTCACGACAATGATCTCAACGTCTATTTATCAATACTGGGACAGCGTGGTGAATTATGACCCGAAACCACCTCGTGATTGTAAGGAGAAGCCAGTGCTCTGCAGTGGGATGGTAAAGGCTGGTATCGATATGTTAAAATAATGATGAATTAATTGAATTAAACACGACGCACTGGGGAGAACTGTGATTGACCGGTTCTGCGGCACCGGAACCCCATATGGGGCTAAAACCCGCTTTATTCAGTATGAATAATAAAAACATGTATGATAGATAATGTTATCTCATAGTCGCCTTTTACGAAACCCGCAGGAAGATGGTGCTATTGAAAAGCTGGCTGGCACTATACGACTGAACGACTAAGGAATGGGGGGGGGGGGGGGGGGAGATAGGGTAGTGCTATTCTAAAGCCAGCCGACATACACTGCTGAACGACTAAGGAGCAATGTCTTTGCTAAGGAGACCTGCCAACCCCTCTTGAACAACAATGTGGCGTTTAATGCACATGACAATGTCCAGAAGTGGATGTAGAAATGGACTGGTGACGGTATGCTAATGTGTGGGTCTTGGTTTTCCGATAAATAAATAAATAAAAAATGTTGCGGGTTCCCCGTGACCAGTAAGTACATGTTTTTCAAGTTTATCATCAGCGCGTGTCTGACTTGCTTTAAATAGTGTCCGTACCCGTGAAAAGAGACCTTATGCCCTTCGCAATATACCTTTTAATACGTTGATGGGAAAGTTATTAGCGTATACGGACTTTTAAAATTTCAAAGAAATTTAATTTTGTATTCTGTAAATAGTAATAATTAAGTGATAAATTGTAAATTTGTATACCGGGGCGGGCTAAGTACGTGAGCGATGCATGTTTATACTTACTTACTGATATACCGTACTTAGAACTAATAAAATATTCTATCCTATCCTAACCCGTTCCATCCCGCCCTATCTCGTCCCATCCAGTCCCATCCCGTTCCACCCTATCCTACCATATCCCGTCCCATCGCATCCCATTATATCCCAATCTACCCCACCCTATCCCATCCCATCCCCCCGCCCCCCTTATCCACTCACTTCCCCTCAACCAATTGATATTTGATAGCGGTGCCAGCAACTTTATTCGCGTGAACTTGTGATTCCCGTGGGAACTATAATCGATCTGGATAAAACGTACCCTAAATGTTAACCCGGCACATAAGCTATAACTATGAAAGTTTCTTTACAATCCGTCCAGTGGATTTTACCTGATGCACATTCAGGCAGACAGACAAAAATTACAAAAAAATGTTTTTTTTGGGCTCTGTAGTACTCGTACTTTAGACAGTCATACAATAAACATTGCCTTTGTATACGTTTAATCGACATTTAAATTAAACATCATTTCTAAACGGAAATCGAATGTAACAGTTTTAGATTTAATATTTTTTGCTGAATCGGAATAACCCATCAAACGTCGTTTGTACTGATTACTCGGCACATACCATATACAGTTATAGCTCTTGCTGTCTACGCCTCTAGGTTTTTTGATCTGTCGTAGTTTTGAAGGTATTCGGGGATGCCCAGAGGGATTTATCCGAGCTGTAAAGTTTAGACAAATTCATAAGTAAATATTAATATTCTTAATCGTATTGACATTACTAAGCGGTGCCCGTGACTTTGTTCACGTGAATTCCCGTGGGAAGACCACAATGGATCTAGATAAAATTACCTACCTTAAACATTAACCCTGCACATTAACTATAAATGTTACTATGCTATAAGTTTAATGGAAATTCCTTCAGAGGTTTTTGTGCGATGCCCGTTCAGAGAGACAGACAAAAATTCCATATTTCTTGTTTTGGATTCTGTATCACTTGAATTTTACACGATACACGCTTTGTTACAATTATACGCTCTTCATTATCTAATTATAACTGTAATATTTGTCTAATATACGAGGGGAGGTCTAAAAACTTTCGATCTGGCAAAGAAAAAGGACACTCAAGTTCATGAAACTATTTTTATTTTTCAATATAGTCTCCATCTATTTGAATTCACTTTTCGTATTTAATTGGCATTTCTGTCCCAGTATTAAAACAGCCAGAAGCTTTGTGTTCAAAATGGGCAAAAACCGCAACGGTCACTTCATAATCAGTGGAAACAAATAGAAATAGTAATCACTGGGAGCCAAGTCAGGGTTGGATGGGTCAAACTATAGGGTGGGTCACGAATTTCTGTGAAGCCACAGTTTGAAACACTTTTTTTAGACATCTAGAAATATGTCTGGCCAGAAATTTTTGAACCTCACTGATAAGTTATCAGTGATAACTACGCATATCGAGCGTTTAAAGTAATTACAAATGCCAATGCAACTAATTATTTACTATTCAATGGGAAGCTACTTGACATCAACTGCATATACGACGTTGCAAAATAAACCTATTTTTTCAGGCAGCAAAACTTAAAATTACCATAATAACTCATTTACGAAATCAAAAGGAGTTTATAATCGTACAGAGACTCCGGTGGCCAATACTAATAGGAACAAATCTAACTTTTAACTTCTTTAGTTTTGTACTCGACGCGTCGCCCACATCTCTTTCTACCAGAAGGTCAATGGAAAATCAATGAGTCCACGAATAGAACAAAGCCAGTGTACAAAGAATGAAAGGGTCAAAGTAGTCCGTGTAACAAAGCCTATTTGAAACGGACATCATCGATTGCTCTGTATTGTGTCAATTTGTCAATTGGCATCGATTAATGTCACATTGTACATACTACAGATCTAATATTTCTGTAGGAACATACCTAGTTCGATTGACTACCACCATAGATATGGGAATATAGTAGATACATTATAAGTTCTTATCAATGAAGGCTGGTTAGCAACTTCTGGGGGAGGGGGGGGTTTTGCAAATGAAGAGGGGTTCATTAAAAAGTCAAATTGTACTACGTAATAAGAATGTTCCATTTTCAAAACACATTAATTAAATAATTCGAGAACTACTGAACATAGCACACTATTAGACTCTACATGGCTATCCATATATTGAATACACAAACACAACGAAGGTGACAGACGAACTAACAGTCCACCTGATGATAAGTGGATACTCTAGCCTTGCTTTCTTCGGAAACTTATAATAATATTTAAGACAATTCTTTCATAGTTTGCAACGGAAACAAAATTCTTAAATCTAAAAACGAATCTAAACTTAAAAACAAACAATTGAGCACGTTGTCCAATTTTGGTTCCGGTGTCAAGGTACCCAACATGCTGGCGGCATCACCTCGGTGGGACATTATAAGCTGATACAAGTACATACTCCACCGCCATCGATGGCTAAGCAGAGGACATAACCGGGTTTTATTATAGACTCAGATAGATGCTTTTCTTAGATCAATCGAAGTTAGTTAGATAAGACACGGTCTAAAAAGGGCGGAGACAAATTCAATTGAGATTATTTTTTACATTTCTTGGTCTGATTTTATTTTAAGCATTCTTTTGTCGTCCACCGCTGGATATGGGCCTCCGCGTCGTGCACATTAAAATTAGCATGGCCTCAAAATGCCACGCTGGCCAAGCGGGTTGGCAAATCCACTGTTTTAGAGATGGTGTAGTTCCTGAGAGCTTGTGGTAATGGCTTTGTTGTCCTTTAGCCTTTTACGATACCCACGAGCAGGGAAGGAGTAGTGATATTCTAAAACCGGCCGACACCACACGGCCAGTGCGATGTCGTTGATTGAAGTGTTTAAAAAATTGATTAAAGTATTTGAGTGGTTATAAAAGACGCTTGTGAAAAACCCTTTGAAAAATAAATATCCTTGCTTCAACACGCACGTAAATCATACAAGAGGACAAGGAAAAAAACACCACATAACAAATTTCACGTGTCAAAACTGCGTGGTGTTTATTTACTTTTTCCCAATGACATTGCGTATTTTCTCTGCGTCCGTGACCAGAAAACGTAAGTTAAAATCAGGGAATAACCAATCGACATAATGAAATCATCCTCGTACCCATTGTTCTTAAAAGAAAAACATTTCCTACTTTATTAACATGCGACGTGCATGATTGTATATGCACAGACTTTATTTAAGGAAAACTTTTTAAACAGATTTTCTGTCGTTATAGGATTTCCCCGCAAATGTGGCTATAAGGTATCTGTATTGCCTTTTATGTAGTAACCTAGAAATAAATCGATATTCGATTTTACCGAGTTTTCTCGTTAAAAATTAATTTAGTTTTATACAAGTTTTACATGTGAGAATAACTGAGCGAAGGAAAATATTTTAGATGCACAATAGCTCCCATATTCGACGAAGAATTGAAGTTGCCGACATAACTCAAAGGACCAGCAAGCTGAAATAGCAGTGAGTAGGCCATATTTATGCCGCAGGACCGATACCCGTGGGGGAAACGTGTCCTCGAATAAAGACCACGTACCAGGAAACGGAGCATTTTTTTTTTCTTTTTTTTATACATAACAAATCCTAAAAATTCCACAACACAGAAGGCCATATATTTACAAATATTTACAGAAGATATATTTACAAAAAATATACTCAACATCATTAGTCAATTAACTCAATTATGAATTCTTAAAAGAAATAAATTAAGTCAGAATTATGAGCAGAATCCGTGCTTGGAAAAAAGATTGGAAAGATTCGAAAGGAAGTATTAAAGGAGATACTGGTACACGTGCTGATTGATCAACGTGACATGAGCTGAAGATTCTATTTTTATACGATTTTATTTGTATTAACTACAGGTATTTGAATGTCATTGGAATTATCCTCCTGACACGTGCGCAGTTACTCGTGTGCACTAACTCGTAGGCGTCGGATTGAGTCATACAACGTTTGTATGGAGGGATTATTTGTCGAGGCTTAGAATTGCTTTTGAAATTGGTGCATTAGAATCGGTGCACATTGTCCTGTGCATGAGTTGCATGGCCTTAAAACAGCACGCTAGCCATGCGGGTTGGTGAGTCCACTCATTTAGAGGCTTTGTTATCCCCACGGGAAGAGATGTTGAAATTATAAAGCCGATAGACAGCAAAAGAATCAGAGAGGCAGGCGTTCGATCTTTTAAACGAATTTTAAAAGCGAAGAAATTATAAAGAATTTATAATTTCTTTATTTATAAAATCTTTTAAACTAGGAATTGTATTATTTATAATAATAATTGATACTTACGTAATCTTTAAAAGCGCCATTCATATAAATGTAAACATTAATATTATCTTTAAAAAATTATCGGAACACCAGATCAAAATGGCGCGAATATTTATCTATAAATTAATCTATAGCATGACTAATATGAAATAATCTATAACAATTTACAATCTATTTTACGTATTAAACTGTCGAAATGCCATACCATCGGCATATGTCTCTCTTCACTGCTGGATATAGGCCTCCGCCAAAGTTCGCCACCACACACGACATTATGCTCTACTCATCGAACCACCATGGGCGAACTTTTTCAAGTCGTAATCCACCTGGCTCTGTGCTTCCCAGTACCTTCGCGGCTTCCATTCGAAAACTTCTCTAACCCTTCGGTTATCGGTCCGGCAAATATGACCTGCCAATTGCCTCTTTAGCATGCTAATCCTACGAGCTATGTCAGTGACTTTGTTCTTAGTTCTTTGGGGAATCTCTTTGTTTCGGATTGTATCCCGCTCAGAAACTCCGAGCATAGCTCTCTCCATAAGAATAAATAATAATTGTTTATTCTTGTGCTATAACTACGCCGAGTTTCATTAAAATTCCTCCAGTGGGCATCGCACGATACGCGTTAAGACAAACATGACTTCCAAAATTGTTGTTTTTGTCTCTGTATCTTTTGTAGTGTACACTAAAAAGACTTTTTTTTTCAAAAACCTCTTATGTACAGACACGGCATTGTTAAAAAAATATTATATGTATAGTAAGAGGACATATCGTCCTCTTAGTGGCATAAAAAATTGGCGACCAGAATAAGTAAGTACAAATTTTATTTGGCGACATCAATCAGTTTGGATAATAATGTTTAATAATTTAATCATGTTTGTCAACCTTGCTAAAAATAAAAGGAAAATAGGAATTAAATAGCTTTTTTCGTTCAATAATTTCGAAACGGTTCATCGTAGCAGAGAACCGATTTAAAAAACTCAAAAAACTGAATCGTTTGATATAATTAACTCATTTTTGGAACAATTGTCGGATCATCAGTTTTGCCCTGAAGGGATGTTAGACAAATAAGACCTAAAAATAAGGAGATAAGTAAGTGCAACTGTTACTATGTTTAGAAAACACTTATAAAGACATGAGCACTTTCTATTGTATGTCAGGGCTCGGGCCACTCTTCAGCCCCGCCAATTCCCTTTATTCTTGTAACTGATAAGGGGACTGACAGCCGCTATGTAACAAACACTTGAGATGTCACCACTTGAGATTGAAAGTAAACAGAATTAGGTAAATGAAATAAAAATCGAAATTGATATCATGTATGACAATCTTCAATCGATAAATAATAAAATCAAAGATGGCAGCGCCATTTGAATCTATCTTAGATTTCGCAGTTTTCCGTATATTATAGAGCAAAATATGTTTACAGTTTAAATAAAACTTGTAGAGGTTTACGAGCCATATAGTTTGTAAATTATACGTCAATTTTTTGGGATAGTTTTTCATTTATTGGGGAGATTTTGAATTCAGATTCATGTCAGCCACGTGACATCAAAATCATAAATCTAAATTTATCAAATAAAAAATTACACTACATTATATTACACTATTATTAACTAATAAAACTAATTGAATTGTGAGCATACTTGCACGTTTGCACACACATACCCATTATTCAACATCCTAGCCGCTTCTGATTGAGCTTCAGCCAGGATACTAATATAGGATACATACGCCTATACTTGCGACATGAAAAAAAAAGAAGCAAAGATCATGACATCGTTTATCATGACGTTTTATTTATGTGGTATAAATGAAACGTAACCGCATCACTCATGTACATAGTTTTGGCACAAGGAATTATCTATGTATTTTGGTTGATCGATGGCAATAACCTATCTATCTAATCAAGGAATACATCGATATATTATAGGCATCGATATGTGGATGGACTAGATGACACATTATACGTTCTTATCAAAGAAACATGGTTGGCAACTTCTACGGGGGGTGAAGCAGATGAGAAGGGGTTATTTAAAAAGTTAAATTTGAAACTTAAGTACTTTGTAATAAAAATGTTCCATTTTCAAACACATGAATTTAAGAATACGAAAGCAGCTGCACATAAAACACTATTATGCTGTATCGTGGCTGCCGTAGAGTGCTTGTATAACATATCTAATATGTATTATCAAATCGTTGATTATAAGAAATTGTAAGTCTGCATTTAACGGTCAAGGCGCACCACCCACAGCTGTCAGGCCGTATCACTACACAAAATCGTGTAGCAAAAATCCCAAAGGAAAATTAAAGATAAAACCTTTCGTGTGGGTTTTACCAATTTGCTATTTGTAATTCAAAACCGAGACGATACTTTATATGTCCTTTACATAAAATGCGGAAAATGCACTTAACACGATTGAAACTGGCACAGATTATAAAATTATGTACCTACCAGTATTGATAGACAGGCAAGGGTGAGAGAATATGGACTGCATTTTGTAGTTTAATTCGATTGCAAAATTTTTAGGGAAGATATACAATAGGTGGTAATTCTATTATAAGGAAACATAAACAGAAGTTTTACTTAAAACACTAATTATAAATCCTCACTGATCCTCACTAAATAGACCTCAAACTCAAAATATTTGTTGCAATAATTATAAAAAGGAACAGTTAAACATATGACTCCGGTGGGGCGCAGCAATTACGGGGGTGACATGAAAGACTGAGGTTAATTAAATTTATCGTTTTGACGATACTTTGGCATTATCTTAAACTGAAATAACTTTTTTCTACAAGTCATTTATTTACGTTTCTTAAAAATCTTTTATAGTTTTTTTTCTATTTTTTCAGTTTTCGGGCAGTTTATTGTATATTTTTGTCGACATTGCCAGTGGCCGCGAACTATGCAGCTTTAATTTAGACTGTAGTGTTATTAAATTATTTTTGTATCGTGACTCATAATAACGTCGCTGTTCGTCGCCTATCTTTGGAAAATAATGTTTATATTTAATAACGAATTTGCAAATTTCTCAGATATATACTGATGACATGATTAGTTAGTAATATGAGTGTTTAAGTGTTGCTTGCAGCTGTCGGTTTCTTAGATGATAATGGTGTAATGGGCGTTCACAAAATGTTCTCAAGAACAGGTTTCTTTTAAAACGTACAGGAAATAGCTACTTGAAGATCGAACCTTAATACATACCCAGTATATTACATATGTTCGATTTGCGGTTACCATTGTCTTGTTACAATGCACCGCATACCTACACTATGGTTTCCAACGCGTCACGTGTAATATGAACCATTGGAAACCACACCTATGTAACTATGATATAGTGTATTTGTCAATTGTAGGTGTGGTGCTATTGTTTCATGTGAATAACATATTGGAATTAATATTTCTATTTCTTTTCCCTAAAATGCGCCTAAAACCGTACCGTGTACCTTTTGCGTACCTAAAAGGAAAATATAACCATTCATGTGATCACTCGTCATTTGATCGGTCGTCTATCGCTTCAACGTTGAATTTTTCTACACTGCTTTCTACACTGATCATAGATTTTCACATGTTTCTCTTATCTCAATCGGAATAATATTTATTGCCTTATTACCCAACTGCGGCACCCAACCGTATGGTGTCGGTCGGTCTTGTTACCGACTGGAACATGCGAGTTTCTTCACGATGTATTCCTTCATCGTCGATCTAGTAAGATCTTTTAAAAATCCCTTCAAATTTGAACTTACGACCTAATAACAGTCGAGAGCTATCACTGCTCTTAACGTAAAAAAATACAAGAAAATTATCATGATCTTGCCAACATGTTTAATAATGAGATTAATGACTATGTCAAACAAACTTACGTTACGGCAAAATTATTTTAGGCTTGTGAGTCTTACTCATAGTTAAACTAGAAATGACTAACCTAATGTTATTTTATAACACTGATTGCACGCGATAAAACACGCACGGGACTGTACCCGAGAACCCGTACTGCAAGGAAACTGATGAGAAATTTGAAAAAATATTTTATGAGTTATAAGGTCGGGCACTAATCCATCTCTTTCTGTGGGTGTCGTAAAACACGGTTGCTGGGTAACAAAGCCGCTGACAGAAGCCCTGAGGAACTGCACCACTTCAAACAGAGTGGACTCGCCAGCCAACGTGCCGTTTTTAGGCTATACATCCCTCATGCACAAGACAATGTGCATTTGGAGGCCCGTTCCCTGCAGTGGACGATAAGAGCGCTCGTTACCGTTATACGACCGCTACTATCTATCAAGTTTGTTTTTAGATTGAAGAATTTAATTTTAGATTGTGGATGTTTAAACCGAGGTATCAAAAGTCATAAAAAAATCGTATATGCGATGGCGTGATGATTCAGAGATAAATACTTTTCCAATGACTAACTATTGCTAAAATGTACTTATTGATAAATAAACATTGGGCAATTTTCTTTCACAAGATAATAAGATTACGAAATCAACAATCATTGATAGAATATATTTATATATGTGTGTATATATATATACACACACACACACACATATACATATATATATTTATGTTACGATTTTATTATATATATATATATATATATATAATAAAATCGTAACAGAGCCGTGTCTGAACATGATCTGAATATTTTTTTGAAAAAAAATGATTGCATTGTAAAGTACAAATGAGAGCCCAAAACAATCATTTTTGAATATTTTGTCTGTCGGTCTGTCCATTTCAACGGGCTTCACTGCTGGACGGATTTTAATGAAACTTGGCATAGTTATGATTCATGTGCCGGGTTAATATTAAGGCTACGTACGCACTTGCGGCTAACCGCTCCTGCGGCCAGCCGCATGTACATAATGTAGTGCGGTATCATACAAATTGTGTCCATCCGGTTAGCCACAAGTGCGTACGTAGCCTTAAAGTACTTCTTATCCAGATCTGTTATAGCGTTCCCACGGGAATTACTCTATAGATCCCAAACGTTAACCCGGCACATAACCTATGATTATGACAAATAAAATTAAAATCTGTCCAGTATTGAATGATATACATCATTATCTATTTAACGTATTATTATCTATTTAACGTATTAGAGTATTTAACGGTAGGTAATTAATAATACTTGGATTAAGATTTCCAAACGTTCATTATAATCCCGCGATTATTTTTTTTATCTGAATTGAAATCATTAGCGATAATTGTAATTTTCTAGCAACGTTCACTAAAGTAGTTAAGACCCGTTTAATATACACTTAGACCATATTTCGTGTCTTTTTTTTTTTATGGACAAAGGTGGCAGACGAGCATACAGTCCACCTGATGGTAAGTGGATACCGTAGCCCATAGACATTCGTGATACATGCCAACATTAGTCCAAAATGACAAACGTTGGCACGCCTACGGATGCGCTACCTACAAATCAAAAGATTTTTTTCGTTAAGGGGCAATAGCGCAATTAGCGCACCAATAATGGTGTTAATTGTGCCAGTGTCAAATTTTCTTCGTGATTACCAAACCGTAAAATATCCAGTTGCATCGAAGTAAGTTAGAAGTCGGTCAGTAAAGTGATAGTAGGTTTACCGAGGATAGAATGGTTAGATTCCTTGGAAGCATCCGAAAAACGCTGCTTAAATGTTTTTATTACATTATATAATTAGGTCTTCCCATTAAGCTACGACATGGTATTCTTCAAGAAAGCTGTGAATAGGATTTTGCAAGGTCGGCGGCGCGCCCGCATACCCCCTGGTGTTGCAGGTGTCCATGGGCGGCGGTAACACTTACCATCACGTGGGACCGCTAGCTCGTCCGCCCTCTTCTCTATATAAAAAAAAAAGAAACATTAGGCACTATGAAATATAATGTTTGTTTAGCCTGCATTGCCCCGTAAGTGCCCTAGTAACAGTGCAAACGTCCTTCCTCCTTAGAGCGAATAACTCACAGGATAATTTGCGCATGTATCCCTTTATCAGTGTTTTAGTGTCCTTATTTCAAAGCATGTTAGTTCACTGAATATTAGATTCATTCGTGGTAAGGGTCTCAAGCGCCTGACACAGAGATAGGATAAAACAAACTCTGGATCTAATTTAGAGAAAAGATGTACCGGAGTGCTGGTATAGGACTAAAGAATGCCCAAAGAGATATAGAGATATATTTATATAGAGAGTACGTACATGACAAGTGTTACAAAAACTTGGAATCTCGCGTGTTAACTGTTTCCACAACTGCGCAATTAGTATTTTATCATTAATGATTGATAAATCAGTGATAATGCACAAGTGATCAGACAGTACGCCCGATGGTAAGCGATTATTAGGCCTGGAATACACATGCTATGAAAACGCATTCTTGGTTGTTACTAGGTAGTATGCTCGTTTAGAGCATGCCCTCCGTGGTCATTTTTGTTAGTGACCTAGCAGAGCCTGGGGCATATGTATTATGAGCATACTTCAGGTGCAACAAAACAAACGCAAAACTAACATGCAGTGGACGCAGTCAAATTTGCACCTGAGCATGCTCGTCTTCACACCCACCACATATCGCATGCTAACTAGCACGGAAAAATAGACGGTCGTGCGATTAACTAGCGTGCTTTTACGTGCTTTTTCGTATACATATGCTAATAATGTGTTACTAGGTAGCATTTGCACAAAAGTAATGTACTTTCGTGCTGCTAAATAGCATGTGAGTTTCGGGCCTTATCGCCCTTAACGTCCGCATCATTATGCCAACTCTGGCCAAAAGTTACCGATGTTGACGCTGCTTACCTTCGAATAATTGAATAGAGGTTTCAAATATAATAAATTATATTTTAGAATATTTCTGCCAAATCCTGTAAGCACCGAAACATATAAGTACATTGGGGAAAAACTGTGTAGAATACGGGTTTTCTTGTAAATATTTTCAATGTGTGAAGAGATTTTGTGTTGAGTACGGCAGAAACCAAAATTAGCTGTAGTCCGATTTCTACTCCACATTAACCTTATCAATTTAAACTTGTACAATAATACTGATGAGGTATGCTAATGGTCGTAGAGCTGATAATTTTAAAATTAATTGATTAAATTTTAATAATTCCTTGTCGTTTATAAATGTTATCTTAATTACAGTAATCGTAATCGTAATTAATCATATTTGACTTGTGCCACAGATTGACAGGAACAAAGAAATTATTGTTATATAAGTAATAGCTTATATAACAATAGTTAGTGTATCTATTTATTGTACAAAATACAGTCTCTAGAAAACACATAACAAACTTATGTTATGACACTATATTGGAATTCATTCTATGGACCAACAAATTGTGTAGACAGCATGTTTAGATATGTTGTGCTAAACGCTTATATAAACAATTGTATATATTTTTTTATAAGTAAGTATATTTAATTAAATAATACTGTTGTCGTTTAAGTTTCTCACCAACTCGCGATCTCGCCGTTCCCCTTCTAAAGATACTCAAGCCGAGGTCCGTTCCTTCCGCCAGTCTACCGGCGGGGGAGCCCTTAGGCTCCTCCGCCAGTCTACCGGCGGGGGAGCCCTTAGGCTCGTTGCTGCACACACTTTTGCTCCTGGCTGAGCGCCTTTTACGCTCGCCCTAAACTATACAAGTCCGGGAACTCTTGAAAGGCCATTAGGGCCACAAGAACACAACATCTGGTGTTGCAGGTGTCCATGGGCGGCGGTGACCACTTACCATCACGTGGCCGTTCCGCTCATCTGCCAACTATTCTATAAAAGAAAAGAACAGAGAACAGCCATTTCGAAAATAAAGTCGTTTAAGTTATGTACTTATAATACTTCTTATCGCACCTCCCAATGTATCTCTCTGTTTAACCCAAAGGTTGGTTGGTAGAGAATGCTCGGAATTAAGCTCGCCTTTTGCACGATATTGTGCAATAAAATTAATAAAGCAATGTCGGAGGCTACCTAATTTAGTAGTGGAAGTTGTGTTTCCTATTTTTTCCGTTTTTTCAATATTAAACTACTCGTATTTGAAAATTAGGGAAAAGGATATCCAAAAATATGATACTAGTAGATAATTGTTTTCACGAATAAATATATTTCATATACAAAAATAAACTCATAAAAGACCGATTGTAGCCGGAAGAGAGATTTCACAATTTTCCATACGTTTCAGGAAAAAATGTTTTTAAAGTTATAAACCCTATCCAAGGACATGAATTTCCTACATACATCGAAATTTTTTAGCATTTTTTACTCCATCTTAGAGTTAGAACCACTACACTGATTTAGGTCATCTTTGGACTTTATCCAGATAATAATTCGAACTGTTTATCAGCCAAATTTCATTTTAATCCGTTAAAAATGCGTCCTGCAGTATAAACTAATGAAATCTTTAAAACAATAACAATTGTTTATCATTGCCCTACAAAAAACAGATGTCAGAACATATGTCTATTTAAACAGTCTTACTACTGAAATTTTAAGTCGGTAAATCTCCAAATTCATGGCCGTGTGATGTCGGTCGGCTTTAGACATCTCGCCATCTACTACCGTGGGTGTCGTAACTACACCACCTCTAAAAGAGTGGACTCGCCAACTCGCTTGGTCAGCGTGGCTTCTTAAGGCCATACATTCCTCATGCACAAGACAACAAGTCATCGCATCCATTGGTGGACGTAAAAAAGGGCTAGTTGTGGTTTGGTTTATTGTAACCAATGTCAATAACTCAATAATTGCTCAGATAACGTCACAGGTGATAATTCTATTGATAGGATTAATAACATTAAGTGCGTGCACCTATTTTATTGGAGCTATTGTAATACCTCTTCAAATATCTTTGTAGCTGAGAGGTAAAAAGTAATAAGTCCAGTTATTTTTAAATTGAGATTTTTAGTTATGGATTTTCAAATGGCTACATTATTGTATTTTAAAAAAATCTATAAGAAATATATATCTATAACTATATCCCTAAAAATGGTTTTGGGTTTTGGGAGGGAAGGTACACGCTGTAATCCCACAGCCGCTGGGCGCACTCAACTAGCCAAGTTACCTTTCGCACAGATTATCGCAAAATGTACTACGTTTCCCAATTTGTCCTATTCCTACAATGTACGTACGTGGTACGGTAGTGAATGAGACACGTCAGAGTCTTTTCCCATCCCATCCTATCCTATCTCTACCCATAACCCCAAATTTAAAAAGAAAATACGTTTCAACGACTTATTTTTACTCGACGTTAAAATTTTATATTTAATACTTGTACTAGTTACTCTTCACCTGCTAGTTTTAAATTTTTAACGTCATCATTCTTTAGGAGATTATGATCTTATAAACTAATTTATCAATTTGATTGATCGACATTATCGTTTTATTGCAAATTATTCTTATAAGCAATTATTAGAATAATTAGTATCAACTTTTATTATTATTAGAGTAGTTATCATCTATTATTATAGGTAATTTATTTGGTACTGCCATTTTCTGGTGGCTTCATTCGCTTGCACCTGATTCCAAGTCTGTTTGTCATAGGTATATCTATATAGGTGTACCTACTCTAGTCTCTAGTGTGTTTAGATAATTTCATTATATTTATTATTTTAACGCGTATCGTGCTTCTTCTTTCTACTTCTGCCTCGAGGTTCTACTCTACCGATAAGACCGCCGATTGTTCGTGTAATTACTTGTATATTTGTGTTCCTCTTCTGTGTGTATTGGTGTACAATAAAGTACAATAAATCTATCTATCGACAAAATTCACACAGAATTCTGACGCTCGCCGCTTACTTGTGAACAATATCCGGACGCAGATCCCTTTTGTCTGTCTTTTCTTTTAAAAAACAAATAATTATTTCTGTCAAACTGTAATCACATTGATTTAGTACACACACAACAGATTTTAAGCCTATAATTAACCACACACGTATACACATAATAATAACCAATACACATTGCTTAAACAACACATTATACGACCACACATACCACACAGACATAATTAATCCGTATTGTTTTTTTTAAATACTAGTTCGTAATTGGCCTAAAACTTAGTAACATTGTTAAACTACCCTTTCCATAAATAGTAGCTTTATTAAACTTTGTAAACGAATAAATAAATTCTATCATGTTGTTGACATCCATAGAAATCTAGATAATAAGAATATTTACTCTTATTATCTAAATACGTCGGTGACTAGGTAAATTTTGAGCTACAAAAGAAATATTTGGGTTACAACACATTTTTTATGACAACTTCTCAAAATACTTATTGGGGGAGAGTGCACGCTGCATTCCCACAGCCGCTGGGCGCACTCGACTGGCCACGTTACCCGTCTCTCACAGAAGACTACCTTGAAATGTACTGCATTTTAGGAAATGCATTTAGGTACTAATTTAGGTACCGAAACACGTAGGTAGGGGAGAGGTGGCATGAAAGGGACACGTATTGAAAGGGACAAGTCAAATAATCGGTATAATTAGAAACGTCTCGAGACGACAATATTTTTGTTCTGTGGCAACCCCGAAGCACAACCATTCGCACCTAACGTCTCACTCCTGTCATTTTAAAGATGGCGACGGCGTGCAAGTGTTCGTAATCGTACACAAAAGTAATTTTTCGTTGTTTTAGAAATGCTTTGTGAAATGCTGTAAATTGATAAGTAGGTATTTTTTTACTAGTGTTTGTGATCGATTAGTTATAGACAGATACGAGAACAAAAGGTCAGTAAACCTTTATTTATTGGTAGTCGGTTTTATGGTTATGTTTTAATTTTTGTGTGACATTTATGAAGGGGACACTACAAACGGTTATGAATGGGACGTCCCTTTCATAACTGTCCCTTTCATGACCAGTATTTTGTTGATTGTACAGTAATATATTTTTTTAATCTTTGCAGTTTAAATATGCCACCTAAAAAAAGAACACGTGTCAAAGCACACAAAATTCAAGAAGCTGTAAATGAAATTTTACAGAGAAGGATTTCTGTGAGATCGACTGCCAAAGTATTTAATGTAAGCAAATCACACTTAAATAGATTGGTCTTAAAAGCCAAAGCAACTGAATCAACGTCTTTTGTTTATGAACCAAATATCGGTAATAAGAAAGTATTTTCTGCTGAACAAGAATGTTCTCTGGCAGATTACTTGAAAACCTCCGCAAAAATGTGCCATGGCCTGACAACTAAACAAGTCAGAGAACTAGCATATCAGTATGGGATATGCTATGGGAAAAAAATAATACAGCTAGCCCAGAGTGGCTGAAAGGCTTTTTAAAAAGGCATGACTCTCTGAACGTAAGAAAACCTGAGAATACTTCATTAGCAAGAACTACAAGCTTCAATAGACACAATGTTCAAAACTTTTTCAATAATTTAGAGAAATGTTACCTTAAGCATGATTTTTCTCCAAATATGGTGTGGAATTTAGACGAAACTGGATGCACCACAGTAATAAGTGCACCAAAGATAGTTGCGCAAGCAGGTGTTAAAAGAGTTGGTCAAATTAGCTCAACAGAACGTGGATCACTTGTAACCATGCTGGCTTTTGCAAATGCTTCTGGTGGGAGTATTCCTCCTGTTTTTATATTTCCGCGTGTTCATTTTAAAGATCATATGCTCGAGAATGGTCCTACTGGTGCTTTGGGGCTTCCAAATGTTTGGGTTGGGTTGGGTTGGGTAACAGAAGATTGTTTTTTGAACGCTTTGAAACATTTTGTTCAGGTCACCAAGCCCACTGCTGAATCACCGGCTTTAATAGTCCTCGACAATCATAAAACTCATATAACCATTAACGTCATTCTTTATGCCAGAGAAAATAACATAATGATTCTCACCTTTCCACCTCACTGCAGTCATCGCTTACAACCCCTCGATGTGACCGTTTTTGGACCGTTTAAAGCTCGGTATAGAGCTAGCATGAATGACTGGATGACATCAAATCCTGGCAAAACTGTCACAATTTATAATGTTGCTCAATTTGCTAAAGACGCTTTCTATGCTGCTTTTAACATTAACAATATAACGTCTGGTTTTAAGAACACTGGCATATGGCCTATTAATAAAAATATTTTCACTGATGAAGACTTTCTACCTTCCTTCGTCACAGATCGATCGCAGTCACCTCAAAACCCGACTGCTACTGTTGACAGCTCTAACGAATCTTCTTCAACTGAAGAAAAACCGCAGCATAGACCTTGTTCTATTGAATCACGGTATGTTTCAAAAACACCTTCACTTTCCCTTTTAGAAGGCACAGAATTTCGACCTTCTATTTTAAACGAGACACAGCAAGATTCCTCTACTTTGAATGAGCCACAACCTGGATGTTCTAACTCTCAAGCGTCCCATTCTAAAACCTCAAATTCTTCTCACCTTCCAATAACTCCGGAACTTATTAGACCCTATCCAAAAGCGCCACCACGAAAAGCTACTGGAAGGCAACGTAAAGGCAAAAGCACAATTATAACTGAAACTCCTGAAAAAGATAGATTGCTTGTGGAAAATATGATGGATATCTTCAAAAAGAATACGCCCAAAGCTAACAAACAAAATTTAAAACATGTAAAACAAATTTTTAAATGCTCTTTAACAGATAAGGGATCAAACAAAAGTAAAGTGAAGGGTAAAAAGAAAACAACAGAATCGAAGAAATGTGTCACTCAAAAAAAGAAGAAGACTACTCAGAAATTGGCAAGCAGTAGCAGCGATGATTCTTTCTCAAATACAGTTACTGATTCTGACTCAATAAATGATATTTCAGAGAATGAAGAGTTCACTCCGAAATTGAAATATCGTAGCCAGACAAAAAATAAAAAAGATGATGAGATGTGACCTGTTTGTAAGAAGACATATTCAGAAAGCGTGGAAGATTGGTACCAATGTAAAATTTGTACAAAGTGGGCGCATGAAACTTGTGGCTTTAAAGGTGTCTTTAATTTTTTTTGCTCCTTGTGTCACTAATAATATATTATAATCACTATTATTGTCTAAGTCGATTAGCTTAAAGATGGCCAAGAAACCAAATATATTAAGATTGTTGATTATTACTCTTATAGAAAATGATAAATACTTAATTTACTTTAAGAAGAGAACCATAAAACTGTTAATTACTGTTTAATTTATGTTTCAGTATTTTCTCTAAATATTTTTATTAAAGGTATCTTTATTTTATTTTTTTGCTGGTTATGTCACTATTAGTCATTTCACAATTAGTACCTACCTAAGTGGATTTATTTTAAGATAGCCAGATAACCAAACTTTAAGACTGTTGATTGCTTGTTACTTAAAAATTTGATTTTTAAACATTACTGAACTAGTGTTAATATGTTATAAAGTGATTTTATATTGATATTACGTACTGTCCCTTTCATAAATTAGCCCGTCCCTTTCAATACAATTCATTTATGAAAGGGACAAAATGTACATTTTAAAAAATTGTGAAAATTTGTACCTAAGAATAAAGAAATATTAATTATATAGTTTTATTTCAATAGAAGATTAATGTAGGCTTCTCATTCAGGTTTAACCTATTTAAAATATTATATCGAGCATTTACTAGAGCCTCTACAACAAAAATGTCCCCTTCATGCCACCTCTCCCCTACGTACATTGGGAAAATACGATAAAGTAGGCTTTATCGTATTTCCCCAATGTACGTACGTGTTTCGGTAGTGAGTGATATATGCCAGAGCCCATTCCCACCCCATCCTATCCCTCCCCATTTTTCCAACCCTTTCTCCCAATCCGATCCTTAATCTGCAAAGGTAGGGCATCCGGTGGCGTGCCAACGTTTGTCATTCTGAACTAATGTTTTTTTTTATGCCAACATCACTTTTATTCACTAAAAGCGTGCAAAATGCAATAAAAAGTGAATATTTACAACATTTTATTTTTTTTCGTTTTGACTAAATGGCTTTCGGAATTAGAATTTCAAGTAAATGATGTTTTAAAAACGGTACAGCCCAAATGAGTTCTCTTTCTGAAATTTGAGTATCTGAAAATTTTCATATGTAATAACTTTAAGATATGCGACCCGGTCAGTCAGTACCTAATCCCTTAATTCGCGACGAATGTAGACATTTACTCAAAAACGAGTTGTAATTATAATTTAAGTTTTGATAAGTACAAATCTTGATTATTGATCAAGTGATTCAAGTGAAATAAATATTCTTAGGGGGGCCAATTTTTTTTTAAATCCACTAGATTTCCCCTTCTAACAGCAGTGATGCTGTGGAATAACTGGGCTAGTCGGGCGCGCTCACAAACTGTGGGATTGAATGCTTCGTGAAATTTGTATGTATTATTATAATTGAATCGGTAACTAATAAAAATAAACTACGTTAATAATAAAATTTGTAGTTTAGTATAAACATGTTATTATGAATATTACTGTCTGCGAAAATATTACAATAATTTCAACTCAGTTGAAAGTTGGTAGCGTGGCCGAGCGGTCTAAGGCGCTGGTTTAAGGCACCAGTCTCTTCGGAGGCGTGGGTTCGAATCCCACCGCTGCCAGGTTTCTTTTTTGCTATTTTTATATTATTTTGTATTGTATTGTGTAGTAACGAAACACAGTTGTATTAATTTGGTAAGCAAATGCAGTTTCGGGGCTCTCTCTCTCGCCCTCAGCTGAGACGACCGGACGGAACTACAACGAGGAAATAAAGAAATACCTTCGGTGAAAGATCAAGCAAGACAATAATTAATCATTTTACATGTCCAGTGCTAAATGTGAGTGTATTTAATAAATATACAGCTCACACGTTACAACATATTGTAAATTTGTAATGTATGGGACAATAATTGTTATAATTACATCCCATAATATTTTTAATCATAATCATTCATTATGTAAAGTACCTATACAATAAAAATAATTATAGAGAAAGCTTAGCAATGTAAATAAAATTAAATCGCCTGTTAAAATAAATGAGTTAGCTAGGTAGTAAAATTGGTTATTTTGTTTTTCAACAAAAGCCTGAATTGATATACCGTTATCTGTGTTATTACAGCTTAGTACATAGTTTTATGTGGCATAGTATTCTATTATCACTGGTATACTTAGTCACTAATGTAGTTAGTGTCTGTTGAATTATTCGTATCCCAGTACATGCATATTGTTGCTATGCAGATGTGACAGGCGTTTAAGAGTTTTAATTTATTTCTTTACTCTAAGAGTACCACTTGTAATATTTTCAATTTTATTTCTAAATTATATTTCTAACTTATATTTGGATATTACGGTTAAAAATTAACAAAACTATTCTTTATTTGCAATAAGTGTAGGTAGGTACCATGAAACATGACGTCGATGGTCACCCAAGGTTTATGTCATTTAATTTATGTTTGAGGTAATGATGCAGTTTAAGCAAGTAGTTGATAAATAATTAAATTAAATTATTCAGTATTCAAAATATATAAAAAAATCCTAATTTTCATATTCAATAATTCTGAAAGAGTTGTCCAACCAATATGAGGATTTATCTAAAAGTAACAAATCTATTAGGTACGATAATTTCGAAAAATAGTCCACGTGTAACGAAGAGTAGCATGTCAAGTATTGATTTTCTTTTCTTCAACATTAATTTCTAATCCCAAGGATTAAAACTAAATCACAGTTACTAATAACCAAATTGAAACAAATGTAACAACATTGTGCTAAAGTAAAACCAAATTAAATTTGTCTAAACACAACATTCACTATGCATTTGAACGAGCACACGATGCATTTATTTTCAAAACAAAATAGTCACTACTCTACACATCTATTCACTATTTCATAACATTTCACGGATTTCTAAACTCACCATTACATGGTCGAAATTATAATCCGTCCGCACTGTTTAATATCTGACGTAAAACTGAACTAGTCTATGAAATTTTGGAGTCGTAGACATTCGATTTTTGAAAACAGCTGAGTCCAATAAAAAAAGTCTCCCCTGCCGCGCCGCCGCGAACATTTCTCGAACACGAAGCAGAACACTAGAACAATGTGAGAGATCTAGTATGATTGGTTATGTCGTTTAATAACCTCTCGAGTCAAAGGTCGCGCGCTGAAATCTTAACTTTGACTAAAAATTTTGTGTTTTTATAATTTAACTAAACGGTTTTCAACACCTGATGTAAAAATTTTATGTTATTGTACGTATTCCACTAAATTACAGCGTGTCGGAATGTAGTACTGCGCATGCGTGGAGTTTAAGGGCAAAGTTGAGGGGTAAAGTGTCACTTTCCTCTGAAACTTATGACTATCCTTTTCCAGCCAAAAATTGATAAACGACTTTTTAGTTTTTAACAACCTTTTTCTAGGTAATGTAATATCTTTATTGAAGATCTAATCGCTTGTAGTGACCCAATTTTATTTCGGATTGTTATCATCGCACCTCTCGTCATAGAAGGGATTCAGGTGGCCAGGGGCAGCGGTGACCTATAAAAAAATATATTCCCGTATCTTAGACCCATAGGCATCTGTCAATGCCTATGTAGCATATAGCAGAAAATCCTAGATCATAGTTTAATGGACATAATATTTGACGTTATCTAAGCAGAGGAACCTTATTGTCGGTATAGACTTAATGTTTTTTTTAGAATAGATGGCAGACGAGCGGGCGAACCACACGATGGTAAGTGGAGACCTGCAACACCAGGGCGTAGGCGACCTTGCAGAATCCTGTTCACAGCTTTCTTGAAGAGCCCCATTTACTAGCGTAATGGAAAAAATCGGCTGGCAGTTCATTCCACAACTTTCGGATTCGCGGTATAATGTGTCCTTTTGACCGCACTGTACGCAGCGACTCTATTGTCAAGGAAGTTGGCATCGGATTGAACAGTTCTTCAGAACATTCTCATTATACAGGCGATAGAAAACGCAGAGGCACGCAGCATCTCTTAGGAAGCTGATAATTGAATATGTTAAGATTTTCTAACTTAAAATTTAATTGTTACAAGATTACCATTAAACAGAAACAAGTTCTAACATTTGATTTTAAGATAAAGCAATAACAAATATGTATTTTTAGATTTCAAAAAGTTTCAAACTTAGAAACTTGAGCCGACATTAAGGCCTCTTTACTAATTAATTAAAAAGAGAACTAAATTTAATCTTTACTATATTTCTCTTATATGAATATACCGATGCTATTGTAATAACCTTTTCGAAATACCTGGAACAGTTAGACCATATATCTTGGTTCGCGGCTACCCGTTAAAAAACATAAAAGAGTACGTTTACCTCAAACAATTACGAATTTCCTAAAGGGCTACATTTTTATATTGGGCGTGTGTTGACGGCCGGGTTTTTTAGAATCACCCATCTGTTTCCGTCAGTGTCATAAAAGCCAACTAAAGGATAATAAAGCCGCTACCACAACCGCTGAGAAACTACACCATATCTAAAGCGAACTTGCCAACCCGCTTCATATACATGATTTTTTAAGGGCATACATCCCTCATGAGTTAGATAATGTGCCTGTGGAAGCCTAAAATGTAGCAGTGGACGAAAAAAAGAGCTCGTTACAGTTACACCGAAGTATAATTCCATTAATGAAACAACGAGCACAGAGGAAGGATTCCAGTATGCTTGACATCCATAGTATTTGCCCAGTGCGTAATGCCGTCTAGGATATACGAAGTACAAGATACCTGAACCCTACCGAAAAGAACATCTAGTAGCACAAAGAAGTGTGCTATGAAAGATACGGCTATACTCTTTTTAAAAAGTGCAAAAATCTCTCTTTTACAATCTTCATCATACTGCGTCTCTTTCTGTATTACGAAGACAGGAAATGATGGATTGTTTTGTATTCCCATCCCATGCTATCGTATTCCTCCCCACCCAATCGATTCCTTTAAATCTCCAGTAGGCGAGTATCCAGTACTCCAGTACAGTATCGAGGGGCCTGTCTATGTTTGTCATTCTGGACTGATGTTGGCATCGCGAATGTCCGTGGGCGGCAGTATCCACCAACCATCTATCTAGGTGAACGGTCTGCTCGTCTGCCGAATGAGCTATTTTTAAAAATTAAATCTATAAATATGTAGCTTAGTACATCTTTAATTATTACCAAACAAAACAAAACTGTATAACTTTGACCTAGATGCGCGTCGGTGCACTATTACCATTCTATTGCGTTGCGTAAAATTTAATCTCAAAATGAAAGGTGTTACGCGAAGGTTCTACTATTGTGATCGCAAGAAGGAAGGGCAAATAACAAAATGACACATCTTTATTTTTTATTTCATAACTTACACCATTTCGGACAAACCCTACTTCGTGAAGTTCTTCATGTCAATTGACTGAAAAATCATAAATTAAGATACCTACTATAGAGTAGACTATCGTTTCTCAAGCCGGGCACGTGACCCCCAGGGGGGTCGCCATCGCAAAATATGGAAAGGGTCGCAACAAAAATTAAACACTTATTTTTATTTATTTAAACTTAAGTGCACAAAGAAACTGTTCAAAAAGCGGACTTAATGCTAGCGGCATTCTTTGCCAGTCGACCTTTGGTTAAACAGAAATACGAAGGGCGGTGCATCGTGTATTCATTAAAAATTACTAACAGTACATATTATACAATACACATATAATACATAGGTATACTAATACATATGAGCATATATACTATATATATACCCACCATATATACTATGGGTATATATATATACCCATATAAATACATAATTGAATTACATAAAAATATATTATAAGCTATTGACCCTTATCAAGTTGTTTCAGAGAAAGAAAAAAAAACTAAGCAACTATATTTATCAACTCTGTTGCATAGAAAGATAATATCGGCGAAGCAACTTTTTAGAAGGGGCTTTCCTAATTTCAGTAGGAAGAGTGTTCCAGTGTTTGATAGCCTGAGCTGCGATAGAATTGGATATAAAGCCGATGTGGGAAAACAGGACATGTAAGGAAAAAATCTTATCAGAGCTAAGATAGCGATTATGAGTGTTACCCTGAAAGTGAAATTTGCATTTCAGGTATTTAGGGGCAGACGGATCCTGAAGTACAGAGAAAAGAGTGCATAGCTTACCTTAATATAATATACATAGAGTTTGGCACACGAAAGTTGAGCCTGAAAAAGCCTGTTGAGCGGATAATTTAAAAAATATTCATATGGTATCATCAAGGTTAGTAGCAATAAATCATTTTGATACTTGAAGAATAATATAAATTAAAAGTAAACGATTCCGGCCTATTTTGTTCACTAGATAAGACAGGGGTACGTGGATATGGTATATAGCTAAAGCAAATATGCATCCACGTTGTTGTTTTAAAATAAAATAAAAAATTGAACCTTGAGTAACAAAAATAGTGGCGTAGGACGAAGGTACTCAATTAAAAATAGAAAATAAATAGAATTGAAGAAATTTATTTTATGTCATATTCGAAATCCGAATCTAAAAATTCAATTTACAGGCATCCGGATAGGATTGCCAAACGTCCGGCTTTAGCCGGACATGTTTGCCTTTTTACAGTCGTGTCCGGCCTGTCCGGCTTTTGTTAGGCTTTTTGTCAAATATATTTCATAGGATATATTTTTTTATTTTATTTAATAAAAACTTTTATTTTACTGTGATTTGTTTGTACTTCGATTTTATCTAGTCTCCAGAAGACTTTGTACTTAATAAATTAAAATACGTAACCAAGTTTTTTTTTACTATAAAAGTTACGTCCAGCTTTGAAAAAGATATGTCCGGCTTTTAAGGCAAAAAGTCCTGCCTAATGTAGCGCTGAGTCCGGCTTTTTGAGCAAAATGTCCGGCCTAATATAGCGCCTAGACCGGCTTTTATATTTTAGGGCCAGGCAATCCTACATCCAGATCACTGCCATTACTTTCACCTACATTTATTATGTACCGAACTTTTTCTTCTTCAGTTATTCTTTATCTTTTTTCTACGTGGATAACATGATCAGTCATTTTTTTCCAATCCTGTGGAGTTACACTCTCAAAGGATTCCCTTATAATTCTTTCCACTTCGACTGAAGGTAAATTTAAATTTTTACTTGCAATTTTCGTTTCAACAGAGTCCAAATGAGCTCTATGGCATTTAAGTCGCAGTGGTAAGGAGGCAATCTGAGTACCTCGTGACCATTCTTGATGAACTGTAAATCATCATTATCATCAATCATCCATCAGTCAAAAAACCGCATTGAAAACTATTTAAACATTCATTATTCAATCATGTTTTCAAAACATTGATTTTGCTCAGTTTTTTTGATGTGAATTCTTTCAATATATCAAATTAAAAAAAACTACTTTGACTTATTTTTTTCACGGGCCACGGGCCCACTAGGCGGCGCCGGGCCCGTAGACAGTTGCCTACATTGCCTATATGGATAATCCGGAGATGGATGGATATGGATTATTATGGATAATTATGCATTTAGCGACAGAAAGATATATTATGACTAGTTGACACGTTCGCCGAAACCAGATGAGATCGCCCGAGTACCTACGAACGTGTAAACGGACGCTCTCCTGAGCTCGAGTGTCGTCTCGGACGCTCGCCTCTATATCGGTTTTTGTTACCGAGTTAAAGGGAGTTTGGACGAAACACAATGTTCGTTACCGTTCAGGCTCTGTCGAGGGTTCTATTTCGGTGATAGGCTACCATTCCTTTCCACGATTTCCTCTTTCATAATTGCTTAAGTCTTTTCTTCTGATGTTAAGTAGATAATAGTAATAGTTGTATAAATTAATCAAACATAACGCTGATGCAGCAACAACTTTTACGTTATCCATGTTCGGCGACGAACAGTGTGAACAGGGGTTCGTGTAATTCCGGTGTAACAAGTTTCTCGCTGAACATTCAGCCGAGACGCTCGCCCGAACGGTAAATGAGCCATTACCTAATTTTATATAACATGCATAAAATTGCGTAAATTATAATAATTAATAGTATTAATATAATGTTAGCAATAATTAATTTGGTGAGTCTATTATATGTATAATTTATAAAAATATAAGTCAAATATTGATAACATTCTGAAAGACTAGCTATCCTTGTAAATAGCTGTCATGCTGTCTAGGTAAGAAGAAACATGTCAAAAACATAGAGTATGTCAAACAGTAACGGCAGTTTATTTATTCAAACCTCTTGTAATCTTAAAATAAATTTTTACTAACTTATTTTACTTGTTTTTTGGGCAACATGGAAAATAAAAAGACACAAAACAGACAGAAAAACCGTACGTTTTAGTCGATTAAATTCCCACATGTTCAAGTCATTTATTATTTCACATTTCGTCATTTTTTTTTAGGCGTTTATAACTTATCGTTAAAGAAAAATAAGTTAAAATCAGAGGACAATGCGAAGAAACACAACCGGAGTTCCGATGTTATAATTCTTGACGATTCTGTAGATTTACTGAGACACGATTTCCCAAAAAGTGTAAGTATCAACTTTAAAAATAAATCGTGTAGAAGACGTGTTTGTTTCTTATTCTGTACAATCCATATAAGAATAGAAGTCAGATAAATTTTCTACTTTACAGGATTGTTTAATGTTAATTTACATTTTTTTGAAAGCCCTAGCATTCTAGCCTTATATTACATACAAAAATATAGTATCGTTTATATTGATACCTATATAAAATGGGAAATGTTCAAATTGGGCCACCCCACCTCTTCCCGCGGGTGTCGTGAGCTATAATGAACCGAATATCACAAGCCCTGAGGTACTACACCACCTATAAAAGAATAGACTCACTAACCCACTCGGTCAGTATGAGCAATATGCATAAGACAACATGCATGAGGCGACCCATGTCCATCCAGGGATATTAAAACTGCTGATTATTTACAGTTATGTCCATATAGTATGACACTGCTCTGGCCCTAGAGTTTTTTGTGGAGTGGAACAAGAAGCTTGTGAAGAAGGTTTTGAATGGCTGACAAATAAAATCTGACAGAACCTACTTACTATAGTATTATTATATTTTTTTTATAGGGAAGTAGGCGGACAAGCAAGCGGTCCCATGTGATGATAAGTGTTACCGCTGCCCATGGTCACTGCAACATCAGGGTGTATGCCAACCTTACAAAAGCCTATTCACAACTTTCTTGAACAACCTCTTGAGGTAGTTCGCTGTGGGTGGGAATTATATTGAACAATTCTTCAGAGCATTCCCCATTGTACAGGCGGTAGAACACACATGGAGACATAATGTCTCTCCAAACTCTGAGGGGTTCTAAATCACCCATGAGAGTGAGATCGTCGACAATTCGAACATCATATCTTGGATTTGGAGTCAAATGGATTCAATTGATATTTCAATGCACCGACCCAGAGATGTGAGCAGTACTCCATATAGGGTCTAACCAGAGCTTTGTAGTGTTAGGAGTTGCCTAGGGATGAAGTACTGCTTTGCTCTGTTCAGCATACTGAGCTTTTTGGAGGCCATTTTGGCTTTATTTTCCAGATGACCCATAATTTCAACTTTACTGTTGCGTCTTACTGAGGTTGAAATCCACTAGGTTTAGAGAATGCCAAATTGCAATTTGATCTAAAGCATCTTCCATTTCAGACACAAGCTTGACATGACTCTCAGTATTAGAGTAATAAACTCCAGCTGAAATTCTTTATTATATATATTACTAGCGACCCGCCCTCGCTTCGCTTTATAAGTTTTTTTTTTTCAAAATAATATATAGCCTATATTAGACATGGACAATGTAGCTTCCTATTTGTGAAAGATTTTTTGAAATGGTTTAGTAGTTCCAGAGATTACCCCCAACATACCTACAAACACACAATTTTACCTCTTTATTATATTAGTATAGATAATTTTTAGTCCATTTTCATTTATTTATGAAGCTAATATGCAACATCGTTAAATTCAAAAAAGCTTAATTAAACGTTAATAGGAGCTTTACATGAATGAGTGGTGATTAGGATTTTGTTATTAAGATCCAATACTGGAATTTCAGAACTAGTTCCAAAACTGACAATTTTTTTTCTATATATATAGGAAAAAAGTGGCAGACGAGCATACAGTCCATCTGGTGGTAATTGAATACTGTCACCCATGAACATCCACGGTACATGCCAACTTCAGTTCACAATGACAAACATTGGCATACAGGGGTGTGCACTGCCTGCCTTTGATGATGTAGAAATGGATTTAGAAGAAGGGTTGGGAAAATTGGGAGGGATAGAATGCGATTGGAATGAGCTCTTACAATGAGGCTTTATTGTAAAAAATTTAGTTTTGGAGAAAATGCACTTTTTAATTGAAGCAAACCTGTTAATTGTCAGACTTTTGATAAAATTTGATCAATAATGTACTAAATATAAAACAATTTGGCATTCAGATGAGATCAAGATCAGCAATTAGCTATTTATAATTAATTAGCCTTGTTAATAGTTAATCCACTGCTGGATATAGGCCTCTCTCAAAGTAACTACTACACACCATATTCAGCTCTTCTTATCTAACCACCACCAATGGAACTTCTTCAAGTCGTCAGACCACCTGACCAGAGGGCATCCCACACTGCTTTTCTGCATATGTGTTCTCCATTTGAGGACTTGTCTAACACAACCATTATCGGTCATGTGGCAGATATGATCCCCCTCCCGCCCCTGTCACACGATGTCACTCTTTGCTGACCCCCTCCCTCCCCCTTAACGTGTGACGTAATTTATAGATGACCCCTAGCTGACAGCACTGGTTGCCGACTTTCGTCTTCAACCATGTGGTATAAGCTACAAAAGAGCCGATCCATTTTCCCAAATGCCGAAGTTGAACTTGCCTAGTTGCATGGTCTGCCCAAGATAGACATAATGGCTAGCAACTTCAAATGCTACACTGTCGATGCTGACTGGTCCCGTAAGAACATGTCCATTGAACATGATATTTGTCATGTCTAAGTTCATTCTGAGACCGACGCGTCGTGATATTGCGTTAAGGCCGTTCAACATCCAGTTCACATCTTTCAGCGATTCTGCCATGATGGCATCGGCGAAACGAAGATACGTGATTAACGCACCGTTCACATTGATACATATCTTTCCAATACAGCATCCTGAAATATGAAATATGCTTTAAGCATATTTCAGCACTTTTGTGAACAGTTTCATACATATTTTTACATCTTCCTGTCTGAGCCCTAAACGCAGCTGTATCAGATTGTCCTGTTGGTTTTAGATTATAAATATTATCATGCTTGCAGTGTTATACAGACATATTGCACCTGGATATATCGCTAATTGACTTGGCACCACTGTAAAGATTCCAAAACAGCGCAGATCTCAATAGAGTCAAAGGCTTTCTCATAGTCCACAAAAGCAAAACACTCGGCTTTGCTGCTAATTCTACTCTTCGGTCTTCTGTGTAACCTGCCACAGAGTTTGAATGTGGTCCACGGTGTTGTCGCCATTAGTCTCATTAAAATACTAGCATCATACCACTGATACAGCTTTGTTCATAAAATTTATAAAAAATTTCCAATATATTAAGTATCTAATACAATATAAAGTTTCTTTCTAAGATCGGAATTTCGATATTGGCCTCTTCAGTTCTGAAACCAAAACATCAGTCCGAATTCCGAAACTCATACCGTAGCAGTGATATCCTAAGGGTCTCTGTTCTCGACTTGCATTTGTGAAAATTCTTAATGTTTTTGACATGCAACTTTAAAAAATGTATTTTTCAGGTTCAATCAACACCAAAGATATATTCTCCAATAGTAATAAATGATTCCTGTGATTCTAATGATGACTTGCCTGATGTAATAATAAAGGATAAGACACCAAGCAAGGATGGAAATGTAAGGTCGCCTATTGCATTCTGTTATTTAATAATGTAATAACTGTTTGTATGCAATAAAAAGTATTATTATTATGGAAATTGAATTCTGGAAATGTAAGTAAAATGTTCAAAAAGTCCTTGCTCTAAAGGGGGAGGGGGGCACCTTTGATCAAAGATCGAGGAGTTTGATCAAAGACCTATTGTGGACATGGCTGCCAACTTCGGAATACAGTAAACCCAGAGATTAAAAAAATTTGGGACAAAAAACGAAACGGGAAATTTAGTAGTAAATTGTTAATTTAAAGCTTTAAGTTATAATATAATCTATAACACATTAATTATTATTAACAATAAAACCCGGAGACTCCGGGGTCAAACCCGAAGACATGGCAGCCATAATGGTGGAGATTTTAGACTTTCTAATGTCGAAAAAAGTTACTACATACCAACAAAAAAGTGTACTGACAAAAATGTTGAGTCCATGTTACTTGTAATAATAAAATAATAACTTGTTGTTCATAGGTGTCATATAACTGTTCGATTATGGGGCCAGAGACTAAAGACATTCAACCCACGATACAAGGCTGGTCTCCAGCCCAAAATATAGTATGTGCTACCCCTAGATACAAACCTGCACCTTCAACCCCAAAAGATGTAACAAATGCGTCTTTTGAAGAGTGCTCATTAAAAAAAATTCAACAATCACAGAAAAAATTGCTAAACGAGCTATATGGAGATGTATGGAAGACATTGCCTTCGCTGTTCAAAACAATATCACATAACCATCAAAAATTTAATGGAATATCAAAGAAACTACAGTTTGACGACGACGAAAGCGATACAGAGAATATAAGGCACGATTTGGCAGAAAACAAAAAGCTTTATTTGACTGCGTCTGACACAAAACTGAAATTTACACTCAATGACACAGCCCGAAAGTCAAAGAAAAAACTGTTTACTGAAAAAGTACAGAGTACTCCGGAACCTTCGAGGTCGTTGAAGAGAAATGTGAATACAACTTCGAAGAAGTTGAAAGGCAAGTCGGTCACTGAGCTAGTGGATATTATGAGGAATGATGTGGATGTTTTGACAGAAACAGTCAAAAATATTACTTTCGACCCTGTTAGTGAATGTGTTGTGAAAAGGCTCAGTTTTATTGGGTCTTTAACAGGTATGTTTCATGTAATTCATTAAATTTATATTGTAGTAGAGTGAATAAAATCCATATTAATTGAATCTTCCGGGCTACTTGGCCGAGGTCTTCTGGAATCTTTTCTTTCTTCCAAACGTTTCATCAACAACTGCAGTTGACATCTTCAGTGGCGACTGCGTTCACTTTCGGAGAGATGTTATCTCTTCGGCTTCTCGAGCGCAACTGACTCGACGACTGTGGCGCACCGGTATTTATAGTGGGCGAGGGTAGTTGTGATTGTGTGTGTACCGACGCACCGATATTTATAGTGGGCGAGAGTAGTTGTGATTGTGTGTGTACCGAGTCTGTTTTTGTCCCCCCCCCCTCTCGTCTCTTTTCCCCGTGAGCTTGATGTCTTTGGAGTGCTGGATACCAGATACGGATATTACGGAACCATCGAAGTGGTATCCAGCACTCCAAAGACATCAAGTTCACGGGGAAGAGAGACGAGAGGGGGGGGGGGGACAAAACAGACTCGGTACACACACACAATCACAACTTTCCTCGCCCACTATAAATATCGGTGCGTCGGTACACACACAATCACAACTACCCTCGCCCACTACAAATACCGGTGCGCCACAGTCGTCGAGTCAGTTGCGCTCAAGAAGCCGAAGAGATAACATCTCTCCGAAAATGAACGCAGTCGCCACTGAAGATGTCAACCGCAGTTGTTGACGAAACGTTTGGAAGGAAGAAAACAGATTCCAGAAAACCTCGGCCAAGCAGCCCGGAAGATTCAATTAATATGGACACGGGCCGAGAAAGCCTACACTCCACTATGAATAAAATCAATTTTCGCTTTTTATTAGAATGTGAACCTATTAAAAAATGAGAATTAAAAAAAAATACCTCATAACAGACATACTCATATTAAAGTTTTTTGGTTTAGAATGAAAACAAAACACACCATAAAACTTACATTTTGTATTAATAGCATGTGTATAAATTAATTAACAATTATTTTATTAAGAAATAATCCAGCAAACAACTCTGTTATTGTACTGTCCCCACCTCCGATTACTTGGTCCCATTATTAATATTTTGTAATACAAAGTATTGTATATTTCTTTAGTCATGACATCTTTGTTTTTTAAACTAGTAATAACTTGCTCTTCGTGAATAAAGAATTTACGTATAAAATTAATAATTAAAGTTTGTCCCTAAATTTGAGTATTCTCAGATATGCCTATTTTGTCATCGCTTTTTCTCTGTAAATATTATACCAATTTGTGTTGATTGTTCACAAATCGAGACAAGGTCTTTTCATTCGCCATTTTCATGTTTAGTCATGTTGTCATATTCGGAATCTCAAGACGTGTTGTTCGGCGCAGCACGGAGGTCAGTGTTGCCAGATTTTTTTTCGACCAAGGCGGGATTTTTAATATTTAAAAATAAAAAAAGCGGGACATAATAAAAAAACAAAGTAATTAGTACAATATTTATTAGAATTTATTAGATCAATGAGATCAAACTATTTTTTGTATGAGTAATAGCCGCGCTGGGCAGTTCACTAGGTCGATAAAATAGATCGAATTCAAAAGAGCGTGATTTTCAGCGTCCCGCGCGGCATTGTATTTTACGTTTCAAAAAGCGGGACGTCTGGCAACACTGATGGAGGTGTTCAAATTAAACTTCAGAAAAGTCACAAAGTTCTTTTTACTTGTATTACCTTTTATTTTTTTTTATTTACTACCAAATTTAGAAACAAAAAGCTTAAAAGTACCATAATTGTATCCAATAAACCATACAGATTTGTATACGATACAAGTAGTGCGATATCAGTAGTGGAGACATTACCTAACACCTACTTGTGTGCAGTGAACAAATTATAATTTGGACAAGAAATATCTTTTTAATTTATATTTTAAATTATTTTCACTGACATCTGTTTTCAATTTAAGGTCTAATTCATTTTTTAACCTGGGAACAGAGTAAGCGCTGGTCCGCTGACCGTATGTATTGTTCACGGCGTTAGTTACCACCCGCTTATGTGTTATACTTCGTGTAACTACAGGATGTGATATTAGTGTTTGAATTTCGGTATTGAAATATTGTTCTTTTAATATGTACCGGTGAAGTATTGCAATGCTTAAATAGTATAAAGTCATTGTTGGCATATTTTAGTTTAATATTGATGGGAACAATTGTTTTTAAAAATTTTAGTTGTAGTGGAAAGATGTTATCTAAGTAAGATTTATACGTTCTACCATAACCGCTAATACCATCGGCTACTATTGACTCAGCTATATAGTGCATTGTATAGCGTTAGCACCTACATATTGTATTTTGATAAAATTGTGTTTCCTACCAAATTCACATGGAGATTCCGATGTAAATATCATAAGAACTGTTTCGTTACTCACGGTGTATGTACACATTTTGGTGAAATTTCTCACATATCTGAATAGTTTTTGACCTATAAAATTTTAGATATTAAAATTACAGTAAAAGCAACCAAATGACGACATGTCTAAATTACGAGGGGTTTCTAGGTATTTTTATATTGTTATGACGTCAATATAATTAGCTCATCAGCTTTCATTCAGCTCATACGGTACCCACTTTCCGAGCTTCTTGACCTTCCCGATTTGACGCAAATGAATCAACATCGTTTTGTCACTTACGCCGAAGTATACGCTAACTCAGGCGTGGTTTGAAATGAATCTACCACTATTGCTTTCAATTCGTCATTATCGACTTTAAATCTCCGGTCGTCCACGGGCCTTGTTCTTCAGGTCGAAATTGCCAGAACGGAAACGATCAAACCGAAAGCGCATCGTGCGTTCGGTCGCGTTCGGTCGCGTTCGGCCGCGTTCGGCCGCGTTCGGCCGCGTTCGGCCGCGTTCGGCCGCGTTCGGCCGCGTTCGGCCGCGTTCGGCCCGTACACCACATCGTACAGCATCGTACTGCCACGACAGAACACATATTCGAAAATAACGCGAATTTGTAACTTTACCACGGGCGCAAACATAACGATATCTGATGAAAAAGTCGTTTGACGGAAAAACAAATGAATAACGATGATTTGAAATTAATTTTAATTTCCGCGCCAAACGCAAGATAACTTAGTTTAAAGTGAACAAACGGCAATATCATAGGTAAGGACCTAATGTTAGTCGAATTCTAGTTTTCCAGTATCAGTCAAACGACCATTTCAACATTGAGAACATTTCAAGAATGAGTCCAAGACCTTAATTAACCGTTTTACGATTTAAACCTTTATCGAATTGGTCATTTAGCGAAGTAGAAATTTGGAGACTCTGTAGTCATTCTGCGAATTAGGCATTTGTCGACTTAAACATTATTACGTTATATTTTTAACTTAATTTTATGTGTGGCTCAGGCTGTTACAAAAATACTTTCAGACAATATTCCCTCGTGGAGATGCCACCCAGAAGCGTTTCAGTACCACGATAATTACAAAACATTGAAAGAGCAACTAACACGGCGATTATTTGAAGAATTCAACAAATGTATATTTGACAATGCTCTTGACGCCGACATGCCTGTGGTTTGGGACACAAAGCTTCGGAGTACTGCGGGGTGAGTGGGCCTCATCTATTTATTTACATTAATATGAGTTATAATGAGATGTTCGACAGGTCGTCAGCGTACCCGCAAGCCCCCCTGGTGTTGCAAGTATACATGGCCGGCGGTGACCACTTACCATCACGTGGGCCGCCCGCTCGTCTGCCATCTAATCTATAAAAAATGTTCATTACATAATTATAGTGTTATTATATTACCTACAGAGTATATAATACATAATTGGATTAAATGTGATGTAATCTAAGCAAAGAAACTATTGCCCGAGTTTGGTTAAGATTTGATTGTTTCAATAAAACCATATGTATTTTTCTCATTGCACATGGAATCACACTAAAATCCCACAATCCCAATCCAAGTCCTTGATAGCTAACACCCCGCCAAACCATCACTGTAGCCGGATAATGGTCACGTTGCACCCTTCTCCAAGTTCCTTTCTGCACCAATTAAGCAGCTTCTCTAGAGTTATGTATGAGCATAAACTCGATCATTCTGATTGTTAAAACGTTCCTCAATGGTGAACATTTTCTCGTCCGTAAATAAGATTTGTCTGTGAGCTCCCTTTGCGCACCGCCCAAGAAGTCGTTTTCATTTGTCAACCCTATTTGTCTTTAAATTATCCTTTTGTACTGTTTTTTTTTTGTGTTTTGTACATTGTTCAGGGTGCAATATTCATCTCCTGGATAAAATATTTTGCTTCCAGACGGGATTTCTTCGGATTCTCTCCTTCACAGCTTTAGTCGTCCGTTTTAGTACGAATAGTGCGTGGAAGACCAGACCTTTTTCTGCCACAAACAGAGGACGTTTCAATGTACCTACCAATAGCCCGGTACACAAACATTCGGCTAATACCAAGTAGTGCTAATACCAATACTAATACCCAATACCCAAGCTAATACCAATACCAAGTACCTGCAGAGTTTTAAAAATTGCATTTGACTCCATGCCCACTTTGTATATTACAATTACAACAATACAGTTTTCGTTATCACTACTCCATTTTACTATTAGTACAATATTTAATAACGATTGGCGCCAAAATGAGAAAAGCATTTAGTTTTCACGCGAGAATGACAGATTCCAAATACGAAAGTTTTTTTTTTTCTTCTTTATCGTTACAATATCGTATTTATGGCCAGACTAGGTAAGGTATATGGTATTTACAGTACCACTAATTAAATAGCGCCGATCAGCGGTCTTCATAGTTCTGTCCGTGACCAAACGCTATAAATATGAAATACAATGGTAATACGAGTATAACAAGACAAGGTAGCAAGCGTAATGAACTCTGAAAGTGTGTTTGGACGTTCTGGTTTTGGAAACATTGTAATGATGAGGCAAGGGCAAGCTGAAAATCAGCCCCTGTGTACACGAGTACTCGCATCATACGCTGAGCTTGCGACCTTTTGCGCACTGAGCTATTTAAATTTAATTAACTCTATATATTATACTCTCTATAATTATGCACGCTGCAATCCAACAGCCACTGGGCGCGCTCGACTGGCCACGTTAGCCCTCTCTCACAGAAGACTACCTTGAAATGTACTGTATTTCCCACTTTATCTTATTTCCCTAATATACGTACGTGTTTCGGTAGTGAGTGAGATGTGCCAGAGCCCATTCCCACCCCATCCCTCCCTATTTTCCCAATCCCTTCTCTTACTCCATTCCTATATCTCCAAAGGTAGGCAGCGCATCCGGGGGTGTGCCAACGTTTGTCATTTTGGACTAATGTTGGCATGTATCGCGGATGTCTATGGGCGACAGTATCTACTTACCATCAGGTGGACTGTATGTGGCTCGTCTGCCACCTTCGTCCATAAAAAAAATATATCCTACCACTGCTTTTTTAGTATAATTGACAGTGTGGTAAATAATGAATTTATTTAATCACGCTGAAATGATTTCGTAATTCGAAGATGTCCGATTAGCATTATTTAATTAGTAATACTGTACTTGTTTGTTACCTTTGATATTCTTTCTAGCACTACAACAAATCGCTTAATAAAGACGTCTCGCGGCGATCGGTTGCGTGTGTCAAGCATTAAACTGTCGACTAAGGTAGTGGATGCACCGCAGAGACTGCGCGATACTTTAGTGCACGAGATGTGCCACGCGGCCACGTGGCTAGTTGACGGGGAGCTTAGAGCGGCACATGGACCGCTATGGAAGAAATGGTGAGTGACTTATTTTAGCAAGAAGACGGCAGACGGACATACAGTCCATCTGGTGGTAAGTGTATACTGTCGCCGTGCGACATGCGCGATACATGCCGACTTCGTTCCAGAGTGACAAACGCTGGCACGCGCCCGCGGATGCACTGCTTACATTTGAGAGTAGAGTACGTTTTTTGGGAGGTCTATGAGGTATTCGCTGGAGAATCTTACAGATGGCGCTAACGTTCTATTGCATTATTTTTTTAGGGTTTATTCTTTATTACACTATTTCCAGGGCTACTCGCGCACTTCAGGTTTTTCCGGAGTTGCACGAAATATCCCGATGTCACAATTTGGAGATACATTTCAAGTACTCCTACAAATGCACTCGCTGCAGTTACAAGTAAAGTATACATTATATTTTCAACCTTTTCAATTAATTATTGTATGACAGTTTGGCCACTCAAACAAGGGCAGCAAATTAAAAAAAAAACTTGGGCTGAATGAATTTGATATTTAATTTCTAATTTCTACTTCCGTTTCAGTTAGAGAAATGAGACGAACTGAAGACTTTCTTAATATATTGTAATGAAATTTGCTAGAAAAATAGTTTGGGTACTTCGAAGATGAGCCAAATTGGTTTAATAGTTCCAACAGATGATAATGTAAAACTTTTAAATAATCCCGAAAAAAAAAATTTTATTGTAGTTATTTAACATTTACAAATGAAGGGTATATATAGATAATTTCTTGGTGCCATAAAACTGTACGAGCTCATCACGGCACTGCACATTCGCCTGTGGGTAATTAGGTGAAATTGATAAAATGTTTAACGGGTTTCAGTTTAAATCTACATACTTTAGTTTGTTTTTTTTTTTTTTTTGTACTTTAACTTATTTATATTTAATTACACTTTAATCCGTACAACTTTTGTCACTTTTCGTCTAAAACGTGCGGAAAATACGGAAATTGTCCTTCAGTCCAAGGCTGCCATCTGCTTTTTTTTTGTATTAAATTTTTTTTTAAACGTTTTTCAAACATTATCCACAAAAAGAAATTTTCTAATTTGCTCATTTTTCTCCCTTTTAGAATCCATCGCCACTCAAAATCAATAGACATAACGAAGAAATGCTGCGGTTATTGCCGCGGCACTTTCGAATTAGTAGTGAATAGGAAAAACAAAGATGGCGTCGTCGTGTCGACTCCCGCGCGGAAAGGTGAAGCGAATGATTTCGCGAAATACGTCAAAGAAAATTACGCTCTTTTTAAAGACAGCACCAGAACTCATGCTCAGGTCATGAAGATCTTGGGCGAACAGTTTTCGGCTAAGAAAAATTTTCTGAAATGATGTGACGACTAAAATTTAATTACGAATTACCTCGAAGTAAATATAAAAGAAAATGTATTAGTTCGTCTATTTTTATTTACTTATGTCAGTATGGAAAAGTTTGAAAATATACAAAATAGGAAAAATTGTTCTTGGCGTCGATGTTAGAATTATTAAAAATTGCATTCAATGATTTTCAAAAAAAAATTGTTCAATCGTGAATCGAACCTGAACATTTTCCTTAAAAAAACCGTAAGTTATCTTATTACGCTAATTGATAATTAATATGTTGTAATTAATACATTTTGTTAAGGAACCTCGTGTCTAGAATGAAAACAAAAATAATATATTTCAAACGAAGTATTTACGTCCAAAGTGGTAGCCATTTTCATGAAGCCAACAGTCACTAAAGTTCCAGAATTGTGGAAAATCGTAAAATCTAGATTTCCCTTTTTATTCTAAACATAAGGTTGGTTCCTTAACGAGATTTATTTCTTACATCCTACACTATCAACTAGGGCAATCAAATAACGATTTTTCAAGAAAAACGGGCGGGTTCGACTCCCGATCGTGTATGAGTTTTAAAAAATCTTTGATTGTAATGTTTCATAACTCTAAAATCGACGCCATGGTTACTCAGAACATTTTTTTCCATTTCTTATAATTTCAGACTTATCCATACTGACCCGTGTTAATATAAAAGACCCTCTTCACACAGAGAATTTCTTTCCTGAAAATACTATTTCTGTTCTACTTTTTTAATTCAGCTCTTTATCATCACAAACCACTAACGCTCTCGCACAGAGTAACAAAGTCAGAGACTTAATTTTTAAAAACTTATTGTATAATATTGTTTTTGATGAAAATGTCAATTTCAGAATATAGAAGAAAAGAAAAGTTGTAGTAAGTTTTAATGGTAGAATTTCGGTGTGAAGACGGTGAATTGTTTTTTATTTAACCCTCTATAATTGATTAAATGTATTAGACTTGGAACCCTGTGGTTAAAAGCGCAAGTATAATAAGGTTAGGTTCATTAGCGCTCGAGCGCTGCAAACACTGCTCTATCAATATGTTTAATAATTATTTTTAATAAAAATGTACAAATGTTTCTAGATATTTAAAGGTTAGTTTTGAATTTGTAAGTTGGCATTCCTATATTTATTTAATAATATTTTAGTATATATGAGTATATTTTAGTATAATAATATGTATATATAAGTAACTTTTAAATAAAAAAATATACAAAAATATGACTGGTGTTTTTATTGGCGCACTCGACGTGACCTGTATGCTTAAAGTCGCTCATAATTACGGTGTGTTTTATTAACTATTATTATTTGTACTGTTGTAATCAAATAATTTTGATATAATATAATAATTACATGTTATATGATTTGTTTTTATTTATGATGTCTCATGCCAGGAGAGTTTCTCGAACATCGGGTAAAAGCTAGTATAAACAACTATTGTCATCATCTGATTACTTCCCTGTATACACACACATCCCTGTATGCGAGAATTGTACACATCCCGGCCGAAAGGAATACACATCGGCTATGATCGGCTAGCTTCGGTTTTGTAGAGCGTCGTCTCTATCGTGTGACTGTACGTAGCCGATGTGTATATCTTTACAAGCGAATAACACTTGTAGAATAACACCGAATAGTTAGTATGCCAGCTTCAAAATTGCACAAAAACTTATTTACATTTCTTCTAGTGTAGGAAATGGTTGAGAAAAGAAAACTAAAATATTCAATACGATTTTTTTATTTATACATAGTTTTCACTTGCGATTTTGTTAAATGATACAATACAGTCTTGAAAATATTAAAAGAAAAAAATATATAAATTTACAACAAAAGGATCGTGGCCATGTATTTTTTTTAATTGGGTACTTTATAGTATCCCATTTATGTACACAAGCTTAAATGTAAAAAAAAAAAATGTGGCATCAGTATTGTATACTTATTGTATACCGTACTATATGTACTTATATCGAATTATATACATAGGAATTATGATTATATGAGCACTGTTGTGTAATGCCTGCCACATGATAACACCGACAAATATAATAAACAATGATTTTTATAAATATTATTTAATTTATACATTTATTTTATTATTACCTATCTATTATATGCGATATTTCAATTGTTTACTTATGATTAAGATTTTTAAATTCAACATATATCGACAATTGTTAATATATGTTGAACAGTAACATATACTGACAGCTGTCTACAATAATAATGTGTGGATTTTTACGCTAACATGTTCAAAAACGTTATTATGTAAAACTCAAATTTCAATTAAACTATTGTTCTGTTGTAAAGTCTATGAAAATTCCTAACGCGGTAACACTTAAATAGGACATTAGTACATTCACATCAGTACAATATATTGTACATCTCCCACTACAACAGTGCTATGTATTTTATAATTACAATAGCGCGCATTTATCTGTTTAAATAATTATATAATTGAAAAACTAGAAATCTACTAGTAATTGATCTGTGAAATTAAAATCAAAATATTCTGAAATATTGAAATGCAACCAGCCCTTTCAGTGTCCACTGCATGCATCCACTGCTTTGTGCATGAGGGATGTGAGGCCTCAAAACGCCACGTTGGTCAAACGAGTCCACTCTTTTTAGAGGTGGTGTAGTTCCTCGGGGCTCGTGGTACCGGCTTTGTAATCCTTTAGTCGCCTTTTACGAGACCCACGGGCGGAGATGGGGTGATGCTATTTTATAGCCGGGCGACAACCACACGGCACCGATACATTACTGGTTAGAAATCACAAGTTAAATGGGAATCACGCTATATGTTAATGACGTAAAAAACAAATTGTTTCCATTGCTTCTACTAATCTAGAACTAATTAGTAGAATTAATCAGTAGTGTCATTACTTCCACGCGTAACTGACAAAGATAGCGATAGCTCTTCGCCTTGTATATTTCTCAAACGTCTTTTTAACTGAAATTATTTTAAAAATTCCAATATGGGTTTGCTATTCCTCTAGTTTTAAAATAACCAAATCAATTTCACGTACAGTCAATTATTTTGAAAAAATCCAATATGGGTTTGCTATTCCTCTAGTTTTAAAATAACCAAATCAATTTCATGTAGTCAATTTTAACTACTTTACTTAAATAGATCAAAGCAAAGCACGATGCATTGTCCAAACCGGTGTTCATACGATTACAAAATTTTGAGTTCGAGAACGAGTTATCACAGTGACTTTAACATTCATTTTCGTTGCTCTTAACTGAATGCATAGGTTTGTTCCACAACATTATATATGCGGTTGGCGCAACCTAGTCGCCTATTGAATATGTTGATACTGAGCTTCAAAGAGGTTTGTATTTGTTCGAAAACTAGATAAAGTCATAGAATTCGATATCTATTTATGTTCTTAAAAGAATTTCTGTTGACACGTTTCAAACGTGTCAACAGAAAATAAGAACCAGCTTTTGTTTTCCTTGTTTATCTTTGGTATCTACCAATGAAAATAAATGTATTGGTAAAAGAAATGCGCGCTATTTTGTGAAAACAAAAAATCTGTGAACTAATTTGTAACGGAATTTATAATTTCAAGTGCCTCAACAACACAACAAACATTAAATATTTTATAAAATATGGACATTCAAGAACAGTACTGTATTGGACACAATGATGTATGTCCCAGCGAGGATTACCAGACATACAACAACTTACAATATATATATATATATATATATGTGACATTATCTGAAATAATCTGGGACTTTACTGTCGATTCTAGTTACAGGCTTGAAAAAAAATTGACATTTTTTTTATTTTATCTTATCAGATGTCAGAGCATGTTTCTACATATTTAAACAGTCTTTAAACAGCGAAACTAAGTTATTATTAAATAAATACCGACAATACGACAGTTTTGCTCAAATAACGCCACATGATACTTTTTGTTTTTTTTCATATATCAAAGTATATTTAACAAAAATGAATATGGCAGTGGCGAGCGTTATTTAAGCTTTCAATTGTAATTTTACAACTATAACGCAAAAGTAATTACGTAATTCTTGCTGGGATATATATTTTCTTTCATATTAGGCCGTTTCTACACTAGCTGCACACATTTGTTGCTTTTAAGTAATATACAATACAACAACATTATGGTTTAGTGTTGCGTACTTGATAAAAATCTTAACTATGGACAGATTTTTTTCAAATGAAATTTTTATATGTACGATATCACATTAAGGTACAGTAACTTAATTAAGTGTAATGATTATACCCCCTTATGTAAATGAAAAATATATTTAACTAAAATATGTGTTGTTCCCTCTACATCTGTTTAAAAGAATAAACATTCGACATTTTCGCGTTTTTTCACAAAGAATTTAGAACAAAATATATTTCAGTTAAAATTCATTATAAACATTATTCACTTATATTAAATGGCATATATCAGGGAGTTTTTGTTTATTACTGCTAAAAACGGAACTCTAAGAAAAATATTTGGAGTGAAACAATATGCATTTTATTTTTCAAAAAAAAAAATCATTCGTCAAAAGTTTAAATTCGATACCAATTTAAATCAAGTTATAAATTACGTCATTAATTAAAACAAAAAGTCACAGTTAAAAAAACTTATATTTTACAGGCCCTAAGGAAACCTAAACGAAAAAGATATTTACATAGGCCGTTAACTGTTCCTAAATACCGATTTAAACCTAACTATACAATTACAAGTAACTATACATGATAAACGTGTACACGTTTGAGTTAAGAAACTTGCTCGAGAGCAGTCAGCCTTATCAGAAACTAAGATTCTCTGCCGTTAAGGGCAGCCTTATGGTGAATCAGGTTTGGGAAGGTCCATCTTCAAGCGGTCGAAATCTGACGAAACCGTCCTGAGCTACCAACATACTGTTCCCATCTGTCTCATTAGGGTTAATCTCATCCTGAGGTTGGGAATACGAAGCTTCATACCCACAAGTCCTCGGCGCGGGCTGAGGAGTCCCATGATAACCCCTTTCTTTTTCTTCGAACCCATAAATATCAGTAGATTTAGGCCTATCGGGGAAACCATTCCCTTTCCCACGCTTTTGGCTCCCGCTGGAGTTAACCATGGAAGTTGAGGGAGAATTACGGCGTTGGGAATTCCTTACATGACAGGAACTATCCCCATAACTGCGATTCGGGTTTAAGGTTTGTATGCCGGAAGCGTGATAAGACGCGTTTTCGGTGTTATAATTCCCGTATTCGTCAGGCAAATGGGGCTGATGGTAATGATGACCCATGGAGGCATCGTAGCCCATGGTCATGCAATTCTGGACATTTTTGTTCTTAACCCTATGCTTTTTACGGGGATTGCTATTTGTCCTACCAGAAACCCTGTCGTAGGAAGTGTGTTTGAAGTTATGGGAGCTGCGGTTGGAACCGCCGTTGTAATTCTGGTTTTTAATATCGCGGATGAAGTCACTGTTGCTGCCGTATTGAATGACGTTGTATTCGTGGTCTAAGGGGTCTTCGCCCTGAAGGGATTGGATGGCGGGATCGCAGTTAGAATAATGATCATCAGACGCTGATTCAATGCCATTATACCCCATGTTTGGGTGATGTTTGATCAAATGATTTGTCACGCCCTGACTGGTCGCATTACTAGACTCTGTAGAGCTACTGTGCCCAGCATTTGCGATAGAACTGTGTCCAGAATAGTTCTCAGTACCGGAATTATTATCGCAATTAGCAGTCAAAGTGTTCAATTGGAATCTTTGATGGTCAATCGCGGGACCTCCACAGCACTGATCGGGCACATTTGGATGGTGACCAGCAGTTTCATACACCGGTTTGCCAGTTCTTAGGGTGTAAGTGTGGAGATTGGTGTTAGTGTTGCAAATGGCCGGGTAATCTGACTCGAATTGCTCGTTGCTAGAACCAGCAGTGCACGGGAAAAGTCCTAAACCGGAAATTTTGTGGCCATCCGCTTTTTCGTGTTGTAAAGAGGCTACGATGCCAACTTTTAAACTTATGACCCAGGACAGAAGGGCTACTATTGTGACCTCTAGGAGACGTAGCGAAAACTGGTAACCCCATTGAAGCCAGTTGAATTTCGTCATGTTGACTTGATTTATTTTGAAAATCCCAAATATTTGGAGGGTCGCCATTAGGACGAATAGCAACGCGGTAGCTAAGTTTATATGTATCGCTTGGGAGAGGTTCTGGAAACCGTGGATGTACGTGTGGCTTTTCTTCTGGAGGACAGACTTAAGTTTCCTAAATACATAGACGTAGCACAAGCCTAAAGTTAGGCATGCGATTATGAAAATTATTTGACAAGTTAGACCTAATACCCTTTTTTCGACCCCCTGCGGGGTTCTATAAATCGTACTACTATTTTCGAAGATATGCAAGATTAGACACGACACTATGTGCAATGCGCCGCCAATTATGACAGTCCTAGAACGAAATAAGAAGGAGCAACAGATATTTTTTAAATTGATACTATTTACTAAGAGGAATAGAATGGTGCTAGCGAATGCTACGCTCAATAATATTTCAGGAACATGAAGCAAAATTTCACTGATGGCGATTGGAAGAGAGCTGTTGATGTTATAAGGATCGTAGCACATGTAGAAGATTCTCATGAGACAAACTAGAACCAAAATCAGATGCAGAATAATGAAATAGTACTGCGTGAAAAGATGTGTGAATTTGCTATAACAAATGATTTTGTAAATAGAAAATATTGCGAGGAGAGTGAACATGGCTCCCGCTAAGTAAATGTGGACGTTCCACGCGAAGGGCCACGTCTCCCCGACCCTCTGGACTGGAGGGTTGCCTTTATCTTGTTTGAAGACTTTCCCTTCGGAATTAACATTGGCAAGATTGTGGTATCTTTCTGTCGACATTTCTGGGTCTCTTAAATCGAATCCAATCGTCGTTGCTGGAGTATATTCCTCTTTTCTACTCTCATTTCTATCTCTATCATGCTTGGTCGCATATTGGAGGTTCCTTCTTGTATTCGTTTCTCCGTTTTGATCAATTATTAGAGGTCTATCTAAATTGTTCATTTCTGGATCTAGGACGGCTAAAACCGAGCCTTCAGTTGAAGCGTCTCTATTTGAGTCACTGAGAGTGACTCCGGCATCTTTTGTGACGTAAACGTCACTTTTTGACGTTTTTTCTTGATTATGTTGAGGTTTGGCTGTCACTGTTCTAAGGAGGACGTCAGGGATGTCTTCTTTTCTACCATTTGAGCCGGATAGTATTCGGGAAATGGTGGGGATGTTAAGGGAGTTAGGGACGAAATCCGTAAAGTTGGCCTGGTCCGCGCCCTGTTTAACGTCCCCGTCTAGTTCTTCAGGCTGGAAAGAGAAGATAATATGTTATTAGATGAGTTAATAAAAAAACAGTCATTGCGGTTAATTTTAAAAAGAAGATAACCCGAGTACTTTTCTCTGACACTCGGTACTTTGATGCTTTGTTGATGATGAATGGTCAATTTCACCTTTGAATTAGTGGTCTGTTTCCTGATGGAAAAATTGTAACTGAATTCAACCACCGTCTCCGGTGACCCGCACGATACATGTATACATCTAAAGTGAAGATCAACGATTCGATAGACTAGATCATTATAAACTAGATATACAGTCGGCAACAAACTGGGTATGTATACTGCGGTTACTGAAACAAATTGTGTATAGCGTCGTTTATTTCTCCATCAAAATGTTATTTCAAGTTCTAGTTCCAATAATTTCAGATTTTAACAGCACATCAACAGCTCCTATTACATACGGGTGGACTCGTATATCTGATTAGTGATTACCAACAATTAGACCAGCTGGCATTTGTTTCAAAGAACACTGAAAGCATTCAGTCAAGTTGATATCGTTAATATAGCTCTTTTATGGTCCACTGCTGGGCATGGGCTCCCCCATGCACATTGTTTTATGAATGAGGGATGTATGGCCTTGAAACGCCACTCTATCCAAACAGGTTGGCAAGTCCACTCTTATAGAGGTGGTGTAATCCCTCAGGGCTTGTTATAGCGACTTTATCTCTTAGTCATCTTTTACGACACCCGTGGGAAGAGATGGGATAGCGCTATTGTAAAGCCGGACAACAATTTCCAGCCAATCTGTAGTTTGCTTTACAAAACATTGAAAGTGTTTATAGAGTTCAAGTTGATAATACTAACGTACCTTATGGCTGGGTGTGTTGAGAGCCTTCTTCTTCTGCGGCTCGATGCCGGCCGGCGGTAGCGGCGGCGCGGGCGGCGGCGCCGGCACTTGAGGGGATGACGTCTCCTGGAATATACAGGAAATTATTTTAAAGAATAAACCAAAAATCACAAACGTGTAAGATTTTGTTGTCCCGTCTAAAACGTTCGTAACGCCAATTACTCAGACCGGTCGCCTAGGAGAGGCCTGCGTTGCAGGTAGAGCGACGCACTTAGAATAAACTTAATACATATACTAGAATTGTACAATAAAATAAAACAATTGGCAGAATCGATTCTATTCTGGATACGGAAATATTAAAAAGAAATATGTCTCTATTGTCTCTTCTTTTTATTCGAGTGTTTCTCGGGGGGCTGTAGGTTGGGAATTATTATTTCGATATTTATTGTATCTTATAAATTTACTTCTCATGCTCTGCGGTTTTGTGTATTTGGTAACAAGGGTTCCAAATTGTGGAGGCGAATTCCAGATGACTTCTAACCAAGGAGTTGAGTAAAATATTGTAAATAAAGTTGGGAGTTGAAAAACGCGGCTGTTCCTGAGAATAAAATCGAGAGCACATAGTAAAAAAAAAAATTCTATAGTTTAGGCATATTTTTGATTAAGTCATCGTTTCTTGTTTGTGACGTGCCCTTTATAATAAATTTTATTTCCCCATTTTCCCCAAGTTCGGTAGCTTCAATATAAATTGTGAGAATCTATTCTAGCTTGTTAAAAAATCAATACATTCGATTACAATTTAGAATGTTTATAATTTTTACCGATATGAAGTTGTGAATAAAATGTAATTATATAAATTATTATGTTTACATCCATTGGATAAATCATTAACTATCATGACCACATTGCGCGTACCATTGCATTGTTAACAAACTGTGATTCCATAACAAAAATATTAGGTGTTCATACCTGTCCGGGGGGTCTGATAGGGATCCGCTCATGGCCCGGGCCGAGCGAGGGCGGTGGAATAGGCCTCCGGTTGAGATAGTTGTTCCCGTCCGTGTTTGTGCCTGCAAAATTTATAAATAGCCTTTAAAAAATATATAAAACCGTATGTTGTATTAAAATGACTCGAAATAATAAAAGGTAGAAAATATTAACTCTCTACATATACACAAACGATTAATAAGACTACTTTCTGTCACAACAAAAAAATATGCCTAAAATTACGACACGTAATTTTTAATATGACTAAAATTACATCTGTCTTTTCGACAATAAAGACGTTGAAATATTTATTGTACGAGTATATATACATATCTATCTATACTAAAGGGAGACGGTTTTTTTTTGTTTATACCCAAGTTCCGTGTAATGTGTTTGAATTCTGGTCGAACATTAATTTGTTTAAAGACAAATGTTTGTTCGGGTCTAGGTGTGTCTTTGTAAATGTCTTTGCACCTACGACACAAGGAATCTTAGTATAGGCGTCAAGTATGATGTCATTATTTACAAAAAAATGGTCAGTATTCCTCCACCGAAACTCACCTCTAAGTGTAGGCTTATCCGCGAACGGGTTCTTGTATTCAGGTGGCAGAGGGGGCGTGAAGAAGTTCCGTCCGGGGGGCGCGTACGAGGGGACCGCCCCGCCTCCAACCCCTGCCAGCAGAGCAGCGCCGTGGTGCTGCGGTGGTCTGCGGACAAGATTTTTTGTTTGAATTCCAGGGGTTTTATTTAAATAAGATACATGTATTTGGTTACATAGATAAAATAACCTTAATTGTATAAAATTGCACGAAGACAATGTAAAACGATGTTTATAGAATAGAATACAGCCAATGTTATGTCTGGATATATGCATCAATGTCTTTTTATATAAAAAATAGACGGCAGACGTGCATTCATTACATCTGGTGGTAAGTGGATACTGTCTTCCATGGACACCCAATATGCCAACATCAGTCCAGAAGGACAAACGATAACTCACCCCGGGATGCGCTGCCCACTTTTGCAGATTATGGAATGGATTGGGAGAAAGAGTTGGGAAAATGGGATCCCATATCTCACTCACTATCGAAACACGTACGGGGGAAATACGATAAAGTAGGAAATGCAATATATTTCAAGGTAGTCTTCTGTGAGAGACTGATAACGTGGCCAGTCGAGATTGCCCAGCGGCTGAGGAAATGCAGCGTGCACTGCTGTATTTATGTACTGTATATGTATGTATTTATTTAAGTTATGTTATTATGTTGATATTATGTAAAATTGCACCATCTATATTTGATATTGTTATCTGTTTTCTCCATATCACGCAAAGGTCGCTTTGGCGATAGAGCCGCCGGTCGTAATTTTCGTCTATCTTACTTAAATTGTCATTTTGCAACATGTGTCGGTGTACAGTAAAGAGTTTATCCATCAAGGGGTCTATTATGAGTTCTTATAATCAGTCACTTTACGCCGAGAATCACAAGAGACTACCGTAGCATTCATTTCCCAATTTATCCTATTTCCTTCAAAGTACGTACGTGTTCCTTCAAAGTACATGTGCCACAGCTCATTCCCATCCCACCCGACCCTATTCCTCCCAATTTTCCCAACCCTTTCTCTAAGTCAGTTCCGAAATCTCCAAAGGCAGGCAGCGGATCCGGGGGCGTGCCAACATTTGTCATTCTGGACTTGATGTGTATCGCGGATGTCCATGGGCGATATACATTTACCACCAAATGGACTTTAGGCTCGACTGTGGCCATTTAAAAAAATGTAAATTTGAGAGAAATAAAGACAATTTTCAAATATCAAACAACAAAGCGCCGAAATTTTACTTTGTTTATCTTTAACAAGCACACAAGCTTTATGTCTGAAAATTCAAATTTTGCAGTTTCCTAAATACACATTCAGCGAATTTCCTCGTGTCAATGACCTATCTCTATTCAACGTCCAAATAACTTTGATCCCTTTTGTGTATAAAAGGTTGGTATAAAACAGGAGTCTTTATACAGTGGTTTATGTGGTATGAAAATGACAAAAATTGGCAAAATGCCCGTGCCTTCGCTATTCGCTTTATTTTGGTACGCAAACAGCATTTTAATGAACCAGAAAAAAACTAAAAATGGTAGTTATCAGCCAACCGTTATGGATATACGGTTTGAATATGAAAAGCTATTTTTTTAAATTGTTATTTCACCCACCGCGTAGTATAATCAAATTTCGAGTAAAAAATCTATGTTCTGGTGAAAGATGGCCAAAGGTGGCTGCATGGCAAAGGGTTTGAAACAAAACGCGAAAGGCTTTAAAAGAAAAGTTCTTTTAAAAGGTTTGGTCTTTTTAATTACCAACAAGAAAATACTAAATGACTTGCTAATCGTGATCAAGGAAATAACTTAAAAAACCGTAGTAAATAATCTTATATTACGAGTACCTACTATGAATATAGGATATGAAGGATATGATATGAATATGAAGATAGATAAGGAGTTGACAACTCCTATATCTATCTATATCTATATTGTCACCAGAGAACCACCCATTTTTCAATTTGCACTCATCAATTTTCTACCTGTTCAAAAATAGGCTATTAAATAAAAAAAAACTTCTGATATGTGCCCAAGAAACGGTGACATTATAAGAGTATCTATTCTCGATTCTCATTCATGACGTCGCGAATTTAAATCCTGACGTGTACCACTGAGTTTTTTCAATTTTGCGATAAAAGAAAATATCGCGAAGAAACCCACGTGCCGCGAATTTAAAATATGGTGCGTGCGTATGTACTAATTCGCATTGGTCCCACGAAGGTATTTTGGTCCGAAACCACAGCATATATATATATATATACTCTATATTTCCGAGAATACAAAACAACACTTTTCATTATCTTACACAAAGGTTCTGTAAAAAAATCTAATCTTTTCTATTTCTTTTCTAAGAAATATATATCAGGATGATTTCCAGTAAATAAAAATATATTTACTCGAGTAAGTATACAAAAACATATATTATAATTATAAGTTTATTAAAAGCCGTACAAATACACGATTTATTAAAATTTTTAAAAAAAATTCGCGCATTCGCGTTAATAAATTATACGTTTTGTTTCATTACTTTTTACTAAAGTATATAGAAAATGGCGAATGGCCTATAATTGAAAAAAAAAAATGACGTTTTGTTTTTATAGGCAAGTGTGTGACAACAACATGTCATCCGTAGAATAAAAACTCGGTAATTTCGGTAATTCGATAATTTATTATTCATTTTATGTAAACGTAAAAATGACACATTTTTCCTTTTGGAAGTCTAAAATATAAAGATATTATCTTCATTTTTTCGTTTGCACGTTGGACAAATTACCATAAATTGCATCTAAATAAAATTATGTAAAACATTTCAAAAAAGGGACAAGCAAAAATGTATCTACATTCTACATCAGTATAATAAGTTTTAATGCGAGCCATTGGCTTTAATTTGTAGGCTTAAAAAGCTAGATGAGGGGAAAATTTTATATGAAAAAATGTAAATTACGCTCGGGACGACTCATGACATCCGTAATCCAGTTGAGAAGGCTTTTTGCAGAGTTTGCAAATAAACGCTCTTTGATTGGTTGCCCTACTAGTTAAGAGATGGCGTTAATTGTCGCAGAGAGCGTGTAATGACAAACTTTCTTTTTATATTATATTACGCTACTATGCAGTTTTTAATCAATTACCTTTATTCCGGTTACTTTCACTGAAATAAAATATTTAAACATTCTGTTAATACTAAACATTTAAATATAAAACAATTGTTGTAGCTACTCGCCGGTAGATGGCGCAAGGTGTTAGATGGCGATTTCATGATTATTTATTTTCCATCCTTTCCAAGAGCTGTCAATACAAAGTAATGAGGGTCGGGATTTATTTATACATTGCACGGTAATTAAGCAGTATTAATAATGCCTGTAGCTGTGTGGAGTTATTTTATTCTAGCGCTTTAAGTTTCACTCCGATATGAAATACCAGTCTTAAATAACTGTCATAATATGGAATACCATATAAACAACTTATTCATTGTATTATCATATGAATCATTAAAATGTACAAATTTTGAATTTTGAAATCGATGTTGCCCAGAAAGAAATTAACTTATCTCACCTTACGAAATCCACTATTATTCTACTGTGAAAACTGCTGGATTTATTTCGGGAAAAAAATACAGTGACGTTCCTTAAAACCACCCCATTCGACTATTGAAGGCCCCAGAAAGTCAGCTCAAGATGAACTCAACATTAGTGTGAACAAACAAATTGAAAAGACTTATACACATAATAAATATTAACAATGTATGAATATAAAGATGTCAGTGCTGCAAATGGAAAATAGAAATTAAACTATAAATGATGGCGGAGGCAACAATGGCAAGTATGGCGAAACAATGGCGGTTTAGATTAATGATCGTCGCGAAGCGTACGCTGGACCGGGAATACTTTCGAAATGTATCCGATCCGGCCCGCGGTGCGATTGAAACGAAACCAGCGGTATACAAAAATATTACCATACTTTTTTTATATGAAAGGAGACGGACGGGCAAGCGGCCCACGTGGTTGGTAAGTGGCTACCGTCGTCCGTGGACACCTACTACAGCAGGAGCTATGCGGGTACGCCGCCAATCTTGAAAAATTCTATTCGCCTTCTTGAAGAACCCTATATCGTAGCGTAATCATCATACATGTAGGATGACTTCATTTCATGTAAGATTAGCAGCAAAGAAAAAGATAAATTATTATGTTGTTGGAAATATACGTATTATTTAAAATTAAAAGAAATGTAATAGTTATTTGTTATACAAGAGTGCAAAGTTGCTTTTTAACCGCGTGCTCAATTTTGATGACCGAGCAAGCGAAGGATTCTAAAATTGAATCACGAGCGCAGCGAGTGATTCAAAAATTAGAATCCTGAGCGTTAGCGAGGGAATCAAAAGAGCACGAGGTGAAAAATCTTTGCACTCGAGTGCAACACGTAACTTTTCATCCCCCTATCTCGGAAAGAATATGGCGCGCAAAGCAAATTTAAAAAAAAGTACACCAAGAAGGTTCCGAGTCTGAGTTTTTAACAAATTAAAAAAGGTTGTATGATAAATTCGGCACCATGGAGGTAGAAGTAAATAGGTTTAATGATGTTTTGAATTCACAAACTTAGTGCACACGATGTTCTAAATTCAATTTACTTTATCCTCTAGCGGATAAAAACGGCTTTTGCACTCAGATATCGAAGAGCAAAAATACTCTTTCCGAGATAGGGGGATGAAAAATATATTATTTTTTTATAGAAATGTAAAAGAAAAAAAGGCGGAAAATAGGTATCCACCTGGTGGTGAGTGGATGCTATCACCCATGGACATTTCTGATAGATGTCACGTTGAATAAACATTGGATATTTAGGACACCCAATGCATGCAATTAGCATGCACTAGGATACGCCGCGTATCTTTGGATATTTAGGATACCCAATGCATGCAATTAGCATGCCCTAGGATACGCCGCGTATCTTTGGATATTTAGAATACCCAATGCATGCAATTAGCATGCCCTCGGATACGCCGCGTATCTTTGGATATTTAGGATACCCAATGCATGCAATTAGCATGCCCTCGGATACGCCGCGTATCTTTGGATATTTAGGATACCCAATGCATGCAATTAGCATGCCCTCGGATACGCCGCGTATCTTTGGATATTTAGGATACCCAATGCATGCAATTAGCATGCCTCGGATACGCCGCGTATCTTTGGATATTTAGGAGCGGGTATTTATTTCTAAAAGGACTTCAAACGTAAAATGTTTAAAGTTCTATAGTTCCAAATTTATGACAGGAAACTTTTTAATAAATTCCCAAAGAAAAATCGATGTCTATATGTATTAAAGATGTTCCGAATGTTCGTATTCGTTTTGGCGAATACAGCCCTTGTGAATATGTGTGTATAATAGATATAATAGTATGTATAATAGAAGAAATACGTATAATATATATTTGTTTTAGTTTAATATTGATTATTTAGTTCTATTACTAGACTGAACCAAAAAGGTACTTACTGATTGTACTAAAAAAAAATCATAGCACTAACTTTAAATTGAACTACAAATTCCCTACTTACTAATTTTACAAGTACCTACTTGCGTAGTTTAGGTAGTATTTGTATTCGCGACTAGTGGGGTAAATTATTTGCTAATGGAAACATCCCTCACTATGATGTCGTTGGATAGCGCTCCTGAAGCGTTATTACTTTTACCTAAACGCTTTTTATTCTAACGTATGAAAAAATAGCGACTCTACCTTTCCGATTAGCGTTTGAAATCGGCGTTTTTTCGTGTAGGTAAGTAAATACAATACAACCGTATTGGCATTAATCATTTACAGATTATTGCGTCACTCATCACACCTTAAGGCGTGTCACACACTTTAAGATACCGATACAAATACGAATAGGTAGCGCATGTCTTTGCCGTCGTGAATTATTTTAAGATCAAACCTCAGTATGTAAATATAAAAATCTCTATTTCGCTAAATATCTTAAGATAAGGACAGGGAAAATATATATTTATCTTTGTGTGACGCTTCATTGAAATGGCGGTAATGCGCGATGTACAGTGACGGGACATTAATAAAGCTGTACGTTTTTCACTTAGACCACAAGCTATACGGATTTACACATTTTGACAGGACAGAATTAATGCCTCAATCATGCTTAGGGCGCGATTTAAAAACATGTCCAAAACCGATATTCCACAATCTGCGCGCGGTGACTGACGCGACGCGAACATAAATATATCGCTTTGTTTTAATATTTATTATTTTAATAAGAAAAATGGGAGATGATTTGGATAAAATAAAATATTTACATTTGAAATATTAGTATATTTCTGGAACGTAAATATTAAACGAATTTTAATTACTATGTACGCGTGAATATTAATTTTTCGTAACGACTGATGTTCGCGTTTTGGACACTGATATATAATAATAAAATAAAATAAAAAATCCGTAACATGTTACAATATAATAAAAAAAATCCGGTTTTAAAGTAGCACCGCCCCATCCCTACCCGCGGGTATCGTGTCACGGCGCCTAAAAGATAACGAAGCCGCTACCACAATCCCTGAGGCACTACATTACCTCTTTAAGAGTGGACTCGCCAACACGCTTCCCCAGCGTGGCGTTTCAACGCCATGCACAAGACAATGTCCAGCGGTGGTCGATAAAACGGCTGGTCACGGATATCGATTATTAAAAACCACATTAAAAATGTCCGTTTCGTGTCACCGCCAACAAAAGTGGTGTCGCGTGTAAAAAGTAAATTCAAACAAGTAGCCAAACTCTCATCAAGATGTAATGAAATACGTGACTGTAACTTGGGTAAGTCGGGTAAGTCGGGGGGTAATCGCTGCAGTTAAGTAAAATTATGTTAATGTTTCGTTGCGTGTTTTGTAAGTACTTCTCGCAGACGTGCCGCGGCACAGTAAGGAAATATTATTTAAAACACGATTATCCACACTAATATTAATGCAAAGCTACACTTGAGTTATTTTTTTATATAATATCTATCTTATTAATTAATATCCTCGATAATCAGATAATCTTCTACTTAAAATTTTCGATAATTCTTGTACTTTCTATTCACGTTCATTCACTGTCAAAGCGGTTCGCTTGTAGAATAGAATGCATTATTATCTTTTATAACATCCTTAGAGGAATACACAACTATAAAACGCGTTTAATCTCTGGCAAGTTTTAAAAGACTCTTGAATCACACGATTTCGCAGGTTTCCAGTTATTTCGCCCAATATCTTTTCCTTTATTATCCTTTTTGTATGTATGTATAGTAATAGTAATAAAGATAGTAATAGTATACAGGTAATTAATATTGTTTTTAATCGACTGGAAAATGTGAGGAACACTAACAATCGCCCGTGACTTCACCCGCGCTAGTGTAGGTTTTTTTTTTTCTTTTTATACATATATGGCAATGGTGCAATTAGCACATTCTGCCACTGTCAAGTTTTCTTCGCAATAATAAAGACTTTTCTAAAGACAATTCTAAAGACTAAAGCCCAGTGCCGTCCAAGTAAGTCAGGAGTCGCTCAGTAAACTGATAGTACATTTACTGAGGACAGAAGGGGACTCCTTGGAAGCACGCGAAAAACGCAGTCCAATGCTTTTATTTGATTTTATTTGTCCAAATAAAAATTCAACTTCACTTCTCGAGTTCCCGCCGAAAAGTCCTAGCGTAGATTTAGCGTAGATAACTATTAGCTAAATTGTAAACTCTGCTTATTAGCTCATATAAGATGCACGCCCCTGAGCGTTTTAAAAGAGAACTAATTTAATGAGCTACCAAAAATATTGAATGAGCAGCAAATCGATGGCAACAAATGTAAAAATGGGTTAGGTTTATGTTCTCCGGTGACAATAAAGGTATAGGAGTCCCGCGGTCGACTTTGTGTTGACATTCTTCATTATTTCAGGTATTCAATAATAGTCTGTTTCGTTGATCATTATCATTGGATACAAGCCGTTTTAATAGACTTATCATTAAAACAGCCGTTCAAAACAAAATTCACGTTAGTACACATCCCGGCCGAAAGCAATACACATCACACGACAGAGACGACGTTCTACAAAACCGAAGCTAGCCCATAGTCTCTTTCTAAAGGCCGATGTGTATTACTTTCGGCCGGGAAGTGTACGAGAATATATGCATCATCATTAGTGAATATTGTTGCATATTTATCTTATTTCCCCAATGTACGTACGTGTTTCGGTAGTGAGTGAAATATGCCAGAGCCCATTCCCATCCTATCCCTCCCCATTTTCCCAACCCTTTCTCCAAATCCATTCCTATATCTCCAAAGGTAGACAGCGCATCCAGGGGCGTGTCAACATTTGTCATTTTGGACTAATGTTGGCATGTATCACGGATGTCTATGGGCTACAATATCCACTTACCACCAGGTGGACTGTATGCTCGTCTGCCGCCTTCGTCCATAAAAAAAAAATATATATTTGTTGATACGTTATTATTATTACGCACTTTGTGACCTTTAGAGGTCGTGTCATTCAGATTGATGTTCGACTCCAATTAAAATTAATTGATTACACACTATTATAGTTCTGTCATAAAGTTACTAATTGATAATAGGACTTTCTAGAAATTTCACCAATAAATATCAATTAAACATCGAGTCCCAGACTAGCGCAAATGATCACCACATCTTAGGTAATTTTGTGGAATTTGAATTTATACCTATAAGTCCCTCCCATATACTGAATGTCATATACCTTTCATATACCTTTCAGTGTATGGGAGAGACACGAAGATAATTCAAAAAAAGAAAGGAAAAACTTTAGACACTTCAAATACCTCTAATTTTTATCATTTCTTGATTTTTGCTGTATGACCGACAACCGATGAGGTAGATAATTTTTTTTTTATAGAAAATTGGAGACAGGTGAGCATATAGTCCACCTGATATGTAGATGAGGTCTCACAACCTTAGTGTGGGATGCCAACCGACCAGGGGTCCATCGATGACTTGTAAGAAGCTCGCCGGTAGTACTTGTATGAGAAAAGTGGGAGATGGAGTGGTGGCGAGCTTTAGGAGAGATCTATTAACACAATAATATGCAGCAGATGAGACACAACCTAAAGATACGGATGGTATGGTTAAAATTTACCCACCGAAATATTCGCATGAAAAATCTTGCGTGTTTAGTGTAAAAAACACATATGTATGTATGGTAACAATATACATATAAACTACATACATATGTATACTAGTCACCGAAGTATACACCGAGTATTAACAATGAACCTCTCTATTATGAAGAAAAACTTTAAAAAATCTTTAATGGCAATTTTTACTTATTTTTTTTAATAAATGAAATTCAAATGACGTTCCACAAAAAAGCAACTTTTTAACCAGAGTATCTACAGTTACACACACTGGCCTGATATAAAAAATATAACAGTCTATATATTATTCTAAATTTAAATACAATCCCTTCGATCGATTCGTAAAAAGGTCCATTCCCTTCCGTGCCGTCTAATTCGTCCCGTCGTAAAATACGCATAAATCCTGCAGTATCTCCGATTACGATTATTGTAACGATTATTACGATTCTCGCGACAATTATTACGTGACCACAGACTGTGGTGGGCGGTAACGGTCGGTTGATTTATCGTTAAGAACCTGTTAACACGACAAATGTTTCAATGTAGTTTATGTATCTAGTATCGGATTTCGGTTTTACCTGCGTCTGTGACGCAAGAGGTGAACAAACGCGTGTTGTTTTAGTTGTGATCTTTAGGCTTTCACAATCGAAATTACGAAATATCGTACATTCTTTTATGGATAGACGGATATAAAAGCGGTTTAAGTTAACTTGTTAAGTTAAAATTTAAGTTAAACAAACACACGTGAGTTTAAATTCCACTCCATATTATTGAGATTTTCTGAATCAAATAATTAACTTTTGCCAATCTTTTGAACTTAGTGACAAGTTCAAAAGATTAGCAAAAATTAGCTGAAGTGGCAATGGGCAGGCCATATACGCCGCAGGACCGATTACCGATGGGAGAGACGGGTCCTCGAATGGAAATCACGTACCCGGAAACGTGGGACGTGCTCGGGCCAGATGGACAAATGACTTGAAGAGAGTCAACGGTAGTGGCTGGATGAGATGAGCTGAAGAACGTGTGTGGTGGCGGTCCTTGGGAGAGGCCTGTATCCAGCAGTGGAGAGCCACGGGCCGATGGTATAGTAAGCTTGAGACGTTTTTTATTTCATTTGTTAGAAGATTACGTACTGTAAAAATATCACGAATAATAAATAGATGATCGGACGCTATGTAGGGAGACATTGCGTTACAAGCGACTGTTGAAGCCTCACGCGACTGTGAATTTCGGAGGTCTATACAAAAAAAAACGATTATTTCTTTTATATACGTACTGCACGTAGTGTAAGTAGAAACTGGTAAAAGTTATCAGGGAGCTTCTAATCTTGTTCTGGCATTAGTATACTTGCTATGACACTGTCAATGCTTTTTTATTTTTATTTTAAGTCCAAGGTACACTTAAAAAAATAATTGTAAAAGATTGTAAAACAATATGTTACGTCTCATCAATTATGTCTATTACAAGCAGTGAGCCCTTGCACGGACCCTGATCTAAAGGTCTGCTATAGTACAAGTACACAGTCAGTAGACACGTGCTCTGGTCATAGATCTATGGTGTACAAATTGAGTTTAATTTTGTGATTTTTGTAATAAATATATAAATAACTTGTTGCTACGCAAGGCGAGGAGATTATGAATATCAATAGGGCGATAAACAAAGTAATTCCCCCAATTCCCCCTTTTGATCTCTTCTCCCCGACCTCTCCCTTAATCAATCACAATGTTCGAAGTTTCCGATTGAAAAGTTCTAATGCATGGCTACTTGTTCAGTACAAAGTTACTAAGTAATCGTAACTTTAACCTGTAAGTCGATATTTTGTTACGCTCAATTGATCCTTTCAGTAACTTAGTTTAAATTCATCATTGTGTTATGTTCAATATGTTTTGGTTATGTTTAAGTTTAATTTTAAACTTTGCTTTTCTGTAAAATTTTAAATATTACTTTGTTGTTTGTTTACTTGAAAGCTGGGATTATGTTATCGCGCCATAATGTGGCGCAAGTTAGTGTTGTCGGGAATCAAGTCCTCGAGCCTTAATTTTGATGACTCGAATCGATTATTCAGGATTTAAAGTTTGAATTGAACTCTGAGTCTAGAGTCTAGTCGAGCGTACAACTTCTTTGTACACATATTTTAGCGGAGAGCTCCTGGCATATATATGTACTAACCTTCTACGTATAATTTTATTTATTTAGTAAATACTGGATGAGCAGTGTGTAAATTGGGACGAAACCAGTCCCCACAGCAGCGGGAATCCTAGTGTGGGGGGCGCTCCACTAGAATAAGTCTTCCCTACGAGTATGTTACTTTTTTAAATAAATAAATATGCCTCAAATAAATCTTGCGACATGAATAACCAATTTTAAAAAAAAAAAAATTTCGAATATAAAGTGCGGAATGAACCAAGCCTGACAATAGATCAATAGACAGTTTCTGCGATAATAGACAATTCTTTTGGACAATAACATAGCCGTCTAGTCTTTTTTTTTCATAAAAAGTTGGTAGACGAACTGACTTGGTGGTAAAAGATGGTAAGTGGATACTGTCTCCTATGACCATCCGTGATATGCCAACATCAGTCCATAATGACAAACGTTGGCCCACGGATGTGCTGCCTATCTTCGGAGATTTAGTCTATCGTGCCAAGTAGCTCATTTTAAATGGTTATCAAGTACAGAAATAAATGATTATCATTATAAAAAACTTACCTGGGCTTATGATAAGTTGGGTTACTGTTAGTCTTGAGTATGTCGGCGTTGGGCACGGACGTCGGCAGCGCGTGCTCTCGCTCCAGTTCGGTCTCATAGCTCTCTAGGGGCACGTGCTTGCCGGGCAGGGGGTCCGCTGTAACAAATAATGATAAAATTATTATTTACAGTACATGAATCTACTAGAATTTAACCTAGGCCATCAATCAGGTACGCAAACGAGCCTGCGGTTCTATAGCATGGTTACGCTAAACAATTTTCGTTAGGAAAAAGTTTTAACATATTTTTTGGGACGTCTTCGTGGAGCTTTCATTTAATGCTTAAATTAAGCAGTCGACTAGCACGTTCTACACAATGTGTTGCATCAGTAAGGTATACGTAAATGGAAGCAGAATTAAGACACAATCGCCTATATATATATATATCAATATATATATATATATATTACTATTACTACTAAGTCACGATATACAATAAATCGCCGTTATCCAACAAGCTTTTGTTGATAGTATAACAAAAAGTTGTATCTTTTGAATGTCGAAGAAATCTTTTCACTACTTATTAAGTACATAAATGAAATGAAGCATTTCAATTTATCTTATTAATTCTGTTTCTAAAATTAGTTGCAAAGATGATAAAATTTAATTACATTTCACCGTCCGGAGTAAATATTTTCTGGAAACATGGAATTAATTCACGATTGTTTACCTTTGTACTAATTTCCCTGGACCTATTTGCAACATAAAAACACTGTTTACAACATCGAAATTATGTAAACATAATAACCAATGTAACAAGGGATTCTGTACGCCAGAATAATTTCACAATAACAGTAAGAACAACAGAACAATATAATAGCAGGACCTCTAAATTAATTTTCATAATTTGATTTCCCGCGAAAACTAGGTGCGTAAGTAAATATTTAGTTAAATTAAAATCAGCGTCTTTTCAAACACAACACAAATAGAACCCAATGGAACATTGCTTTAATTTCTTTTTTAATTCTCCATTTTCGTATATGGCAACAGCGCAAATAGCGCATTGAGCCAGTGTCGAGTTTTCTTCGTAATTAATAATACGTCAATGTCTCAGTTCGGTCAAAGTAAGAGAGGAGTCACTCAGTAAAGTGGTAGTAGTAGGTTTACTGAGGACAGAGGGGATGGACTCCTTGGAAGCACACGAAAAACGCAGTCTTGTGCTTTTATTTGATTATCACAAACATTACGTACTTTCGAGTTTAATAAACTATGACTATTAAACCACAATACACAATTTTTATTATTACAACCTGTGTTAAAATTTATTATGTACAAAGTTCGAACCGTTTCTATGATCCATTTTATTTTAAAAACTTATTTTAGGAGCAAAGAAATAAATTATTATTATTCTCTATGTAGCTATTGAAAGGAGATATTAATCTAAATCTAATTTAAGCCTATTTAAAATCTTTTCATGTTTACTGTAGAATTTTATTAGATTTTTAATTGCCAAAAACGGGAATAACATATCGTAAGTATAGTTATAAATTATTATAACTTAAAAGCAAACATGAACGGTTTTTTGTTTAATGTAAATGGCTTGTCTGTTTGGATAAATGAAATATTGAAACTGGTTTTAAAAAGAACAAATCGAATAAATTTGAATTTAAAATTGGAATCGTTTATTGGCGCGACACACTATAAATCAAAATGTACAAGGAGTATCCGCAATTCAAGCTTCATTTTTTAAACCATGTTGTTTATTCATCATAAGTTATTTTTTTCATATTTCATCGTAAAACTAACGAAAGTATAAAACTGGTCATTATATACTTGTCATTTCTTGAGATTGAGTCGAGATGTAGAGATTTTTTTACGAAACTTAAGAGTTCAGATCTCTGTAATGAGTAAGTTTGACTTTTTGGCGGGAACTCGAAAATTGAGTATTGAGTTTTTGTTTGATTATGTATTGAGGGTTTTGTGGTGTAGTAGTGATAGTATATCTTCAGTGATAGTATTTAAATGTTTGTGATAATCAAATAATAGCATAAGACTCCAATTGTCGTGTGCTTCCAAAGAGTCCAACTCTGTCCTCATTAAACCTACTATCACTATGCTGAGCGATTCCTAACTTGCTTCGACGTGACTGGACATTGACAAGATGTATTTTAAATTGTTTCGACTTCAATTACGAAGAAAACTTGACACTGGCAGAAAAAAAATGGGTAAGTTTCTTAGAAATCTGCCTGCACAGATATGCTATATGATATATAGTTACTAAAAGTTTCGGTTAGTGGTTAGCTAAAATAAATGTATAACTAACATTTATTTTATGCTTAAATATTGACGCTTCTCACGGGTTATCATATTCAAAGTTCACTGGAAAGCGATAAAAGCCATTGTTCTTAAACGCCAGGTCAACAATTCTCTGTTACGTACGAGATACTTTCCGATCGGAGCTATGTGTAAAGTTTATCGTGATTGTTATACGACCCAGTTTGTAAACGCACCATTCGATTTTGAATTTAGAACGTTGATTAAAAGAGATTTAAAAGCGCTATTCGAATTTGGAATACCCATAGATGCTCTATGCGCGCGAATGTACTTTTTTTAATTCAGATCAAACGCAATGTAATTACCATACACAGTCATAAACATTGCATCCAGGCCTCTAATCCACTGCTGGACATGAGCCTCCCCATGTACATTGACTGGTGCATGAGGGATGTATAGCCTTAAACGTCACGCTGGCTAAGCGAGTTGGCGAGTCCACTCTTCTATAGGTGGTTCCTCATACTTCCATGTGGTAGCCGCTTTGTTATCCCTTAGTCGCCTTTTACTATACCCACGGGAAGAGATGGGATGGTACTATTCTATAGCCAGCTGACACCACACGGCACTAATAGCACTATTATAAATTTTTTTTAGTTAGGTATAGACAAAATTATTCAAAACAGTAATTACGGACAAAAAAATGTGTGTATTCAATATATTATTTCAATCTCGATTGATGATTCAATTTAAACGAATCATTAGGCAGAAAAAAGTGGCTGATTTCATAATTCACTAGATAAAAAGCAATCGTTCAGAATCAGTTAACGATACAAGCTATAAATGAATCACGTGTCATTTACTGTGGTATACTGAGTCACTTTGAAAGTGATGAATCAATCAAAGCCAACAGACCTATTAGTACACGTTTGAAAGGAATTTTAGCGTTGTATTGACAATAGCTCTTCTCGGAATAAGCGTCCTAATGAAGGTGTAAAACAAGAAATTATACAAGCTGCGGTTTATAAAGGGTCTAAAGAGTTGTAAAAAAAGTCTTTTAAAAAGATAAGGTTGCATATGGCTGTATGGAATATGCCATTGTCTTTTTTGAGCACCTAAAAAGAAACAAAGTTTTTGATTTCAATAGAGGTTTGAAATAGAATGCTGCGTGCCGACATATGGGTGGAAGAAATAAATCTTAATAATATCACAATGATTTTTTACATGTAAAGTGACTTTGCTTACATTGAAGACAAGATTTTTGTGATTTTACTGAAAGATAAAGAAAATATAAAGAAATAGCTGTTGCCCGCGACCTTAGCGGGCGCGCGCACAACAACTCACCAAAGTTTCATCGCAATCGGATGAATGGTATACGAACGCATACGGGACAAACAAAGAAACATTCATTTATATATACTAGATAGAGGATATAAAGTTTTTTTTTAAAATTATACTACACAAGCAGTGCCTGCTACTTCGTGCGCGGAGACGAAAGGGTATGGGTAGGCAGTTTGATTCCCGTGGGAACCTTATAATTGTACCCTAAAAAAGTATCCTAAATGTTAACCCGGTACATAAGTTATAACTATGACAAGTTTAATTAAAATCCGTCGACTAAAAATCGACAAATTAAATTAAAATCGACAAGTGGATTTTGCGCGATGCGCGTTCAGACAAACGGACAAAAATAAAAAAATAAATGATTTGGGTAGGTACCCTGTACTGCAACGACTCTTTTCAAAAAAATATTAAATTTACAGACACGTATTTGTTACGATTTTATAATATATGTATAGATATTATATATGTACCTATACCATCAGCCTGTGTCTCTCCACTGCTGGATACAGGCCTCTCCCGAGGAACGCCACCACACACGGTCTTCCACTCTTCTCAGCCACTACCGGCGACTTTCTTTAAATCGTAAGTCCAACTGGCCGGAGGGCGTCCCACGCTATGTTTCCCAGTATATGTATAGATATAGATAATAACATAAGATATAGATAGGAATAACGCACGACGCATTGCTATAACAACTTATCACAATTTTACTGTATTCTAATTTAATTAAAAGTAAGTAATTTTACCATCTTCGTGACACATTTTGTAGGGGGGGAGAGTACACGCTGCTTCAACAGCTGATGAGCGCACTCGACTGGCCACGTTACCCATCTCTCACAGAAGTCTACCGTGAAATGTGCTGCATTTTCAACTTTATGGTATTTGCCTAATGTACGTACGTGTTTTGGTAGAGTGAAATATGCCAGAGCCCATTCCCATCCCATCCTATCCCTCCCCATTTTCCCAATCCATTCGTTAATCTGCAAAGGTAAGCAGCTTATCCGGGGGCATGCCAACGTTTGTTATTCTGGAATGATGTTTGCTTTTTTATCGGAATGGCTAAATTTTTGTGGCCCCAATGGCCTTTCAAGAGTCACCGGAATATGTATCGTGGATGTCTACGGACGACAGTATCCACTTACCATTAGGTGGACTGTATGCTGCTAGTCTTCCACCTTTTTTACAACAAAATTGTCTTCCAAAAAAAAGGAAAAATTGCCTTTTCCATAATAAATTAATACAATAAATCGATGTGCATTCTAGAAATATAAAGAGTCGCAAAGCTTTTGTCTAATATTTATTCTGCTTGCCTTCTGTTCATTGGAACAGTATCTACGGGCTAAAAAAACGGAACAGTTAATTCTTACGGACGGAACACTTAATTCACAGACGAGACTCCCAATTGAAACTTAATTCGCTAATTGAAAACAAATTGAACTTGTTTCATTGAAAAGCAAATTTTTTCAATGCAGTTCTATAAAATGGCGACCAGCGAATATTATTATTTTAATTTACATTTCTAAGTCATATCGACTACTTTTTCAGCTTTTGCTTGCAGACATTTCCAAATTACAAGGAGCATGTGACGTGGCATAGCTAAAATTCGCCATTTTTTAAAATTTCGAATTTGATTTTATATTCAAAATCGGGTCTGAACGCGTATAATATTTTTTTTATTCCCACTCGACGTTACGTCGTTGCTGCATTAAACAACAGAGCGCATGACCTCTGCGACCCTGAACATATAAAGGGCGAATTACCACATGTTCAGGAGGTACTCAAACAGTACAAGCTAGTGGAAGGCAACCAAGACGCAATCGGAGAGAGAAACACCCCGAGGTTAACAGACAGCCAGTATTGACAAACAAAGTGTCCCAGTATTGGACAAAGTTGGAACAGTATTGAGAAGATACCCTCAATACTGTATGGGCTATAAGTGTATGGCCTTAGATCGCCACGCTGGCCAAGCGGGTTGACGAGTCCACTCTTTTGGAGTTGGTGTAGTTCCTCAGGGCTTGTGATGGCAGCTTTGTTATCCCTTAATCGCCTGTTATAACACCCATGGGAAATGATGGGGTGGTTGTATTGTAAAGGCGACCGACATTACACGGCCGCTTCCGAATTCGATCTAGCCTCAGACTCAGGTCTTGAAATTCGTGGATCCGACTGTATCTACCATTACCGCTATTCCATAATCGTATAAAAATAAGCCCAGACATAAAAATGTTCTAAAATTAGAACTAAGCCCGTCTCTTAAAATATTCGCCCGCCATTTACGTGCCTTATTAATTCAGAACTTTTTTAACATAAGACGAATAATCTGAAATGGCATTTAAGCTAAGCAGTTGTAGTATTTTTATACTCGCTTAATTCTTGTGACATTTGGATTTTAACATTTAGACCTGTCTGACTTAGTTAGTGAGTACTTAGTCTTAGCAAACAAAACCGTTGTTTTTATAAATCTGCCGCTTAAAACCTTTTTGCTGAATTATTTATAATTTTTAGACTACCTATTCTATTAGCCCAGGTAGTAGTGTACCTACCTGCAGTGCATTTAAATTCAGATTCAAATTATTTATTTGCTGAATTAATAGTTATGTACAAGATGGGTAATTTGTTTCTTTTTGGGTTGCTAAGGATAAGATATATTCGGATACGGATTTACTTATACTCTTTTACCGGTTTCGACTACGGATATGAAATTATTTCGGATACAGTTTCGGTCACGGATATGTTTTCAATGAACCGTTTTAAGAAATGTATAAGTAACTGAAAGCAAAGGAAAATAAAACCGAATAGGGATTAAATGAAACTTTACTTACAAGGAATTCATTATCAATCACATTTACTGCTATCATCACAACAAAATTATTTGTTACAACATCCAACATTTTTATTTCGGATTCGGTTTTGAATAATTATTAATTTCGGATATCCGATAGATTCGGTTACGGATCTCCATAACGTCTGTAGTTTCTTTATGTGATCTCATCTCTGATTAATTCTAGCGGCGGTGTACCGGTGTGCAAAATTGATTAATAAATTTTCAGATAATTGTATCCGCGTCATACACTATAAAGGTACTATTCAATTATCACCGTTTAGGGGACTTAACACCGTAAATGGGGGGAGGGGACTATTTATGCACACGTACGTACATCTCTCAGCATCGGTACACGTGTCCCCCGTGTGGTGCTAAATGGGCTAAAATGCAACGTCGAATATCGGGTGGCGACGAGCCCCTGGCGTGCCAATACGACTCCCACAAATCATGATATCTCAATGACCGCAAAAGAGTGGATTCGCTAGGCATTCTCTAAATTTGTTTATGTTGCTACGTTATTTTTGTCCCAATACTGTAATTTGTATCAATCTTTGCTGAATGATCTGATAGACATATTTTTTTATGTACGAAGGCGGCAGCCGAGCATACAGTCCACCTGATGGTAAGTGGATACTGTCGCCCATAAACATCGGCGATACATGCCAACATTACTCCAAAATGACAAACGCTGGCACGCCGCCGGATGCGCTGCCTACCTTTGGAGATATAAGAATGGATTTGGAGAAAGGGTTGGGAAAATGGGCAGGAATAGGACGGGAATGGGCTCTGGCACATCTCACTCATTACCGAAACACATACGTACATTAGGGAAATAATATAAAGTGGGAAATATAGTCTTATGTGAGAGAGGAGTAACGTTGCAAGGGGTCGAGCGCGCCCAGCGGCTGTTAGATTGCAGCGTGCACTCTCCCCCTCAATGAAATGGTAAACTTACTAATAATACATTCTTTTAAATTTTGTGTAATCTTATCTTAAACATGTAGAACTTTGAATTGTAGCTCTTTCATTCATTTCCACTCTAAAATTGTAATTTACGAGTATTTTTCAAAATCAATCGCACATTTTGTTTTTTTGCGACGTGTTCACAATGAATTCCACAAATAAGTATATATGTTTATTAATTCTTTCATTACATAACTTCTTTATTATCTAAGGAGAACGATCTAAGAAACATATATACTTTTCTCGCTTTTAAAACGTAGGCCCCTGTCCTGTGATCTTCACAGACTAATATTGATACTGTGAAAATAATATGAAAATTCTTGCAAATAAAAAATATATATTACAGGGGAAATGGTTAGGTGTATGCTACAAAGTTTTATTACTTTGGTATCTTTTATGATCCTCTTTTTTCCAATATACATATTTTGTTTCTAATTTCATGGAAAAACTAATAATATTCGTGCTTAGGTTTTAAAAATACCATTTCTTATTACATTCTAGGAAAACATCTTGGTATTCAACGTGCACCTTGTAATTGTAGATTCAAATTTTAAATATTTTCCTATACACTCAACCACTGAGTTTTTTTTTTAAATTACTAAAATCTAAATTAATGGGCGCATTTTTCGAATGAAGAGTTGTAAAATAATGATATACTACGTAAATCAAGCTGAGTATTAGAGTACTTTTCTTCTATGGCAATAGCGCAATTAGCACATTGTGCCAGTGTCGAATTTTATTCATAATTAACATATTTAAAGTCAAAATAATTCAAAACGCATCACCTCAATATTCAGTCCTGTCGAAATAAGTTAGGAATCGCTCAGTAAATTGATAGTAGGTTTACTGGGGACAGAAGAGGACTGCTTGGTAGCATACGAAACACGCAGTCCTATGCTTCTATGTCATTATCACAAATATTACATACAAGAACACTATAAAGTTTAATAAACTATCAAAATAAAAACCACAAAACCGACAATAAATTTTTTCTCGTAATAATTAACTTCACTTCTCGAGTTTCCGCCTTAAGTCATTAAAATACTATATAGCTTGTATTTAAAGTAACTAATAACTAAATAATATAATTTGTAACCATTCCAGTTCTTTTTTTTCTTAAAGAATTGTAACAATTGTATTGTACTTATTTGTATCTGGTCAAAAAAGCTGCTTCTTTTTAGTACATATATATCTTTAACTATTTTCTGCACTTTCTAAACAATTATATTTAAAGAAACGTATTGATAGATATGTTTGCCTTTCTGTCAGTAAGTGTAGCCGGCAGTCATGTAGAAAAGCTATCAGAGTCCGGTTATTATAGGAAGAGCTCTGACAGCTGACACAAATCTTAACATATTTAACATGTAGTAAAAATCCTTTTACAACGCGATAGGCCTTTAACATTATTTTTATCTAGTTTATTGTGTTATTCTATGGTTATGATGACTTAAAATAGAAACGGTATTCACTATTCATATAAAATGAATTAAATACAGAACTCCGAGCGCTCTTCCTAAGATAACCGGACTATACTATAAGTATTCGTATAATATCTGAAGAGTATGTTATACAATATTTAAGTAAAAAAAGAATATCTACTCTATATAATCGTTACTTAGTCTAACATTTAGATCTCGAGATTAGTATAAACAGACGAACGCCAAAACTCTATATATATATATATGGTATGTACGTATTTTCTCGTGTGAAGTATAATGTACAAAGTCGAAAGCAATAAGAAGATAATACTAATGGCGAAATCCTGTTAAGAGAGGAGAGATAACATTCAGAATGGAAGCGAAAACAGAACGCTATATGAGCAAAGAAAATAAATTGAACTCAAGTATTTACCTTAAAAGGAACAATAAACATGGAACAAAGGAGAACTGTTCAATAATCTTTGAAGACGTAAGAAAATATTTGACATAAAAGAAAGTTAATACAATATTGGCTAAATGAAATTTCCTGCCGAAAGATGCCGAAAAACGTTGACGCGACTTTATAAAATATTAAATCGAAACTCATAATTACTGGGAACATTCATTCGAGAAAGTTCCCGCACAAAAGGGAAGTTTTGGCGCGAATTTTACCTGGAATTCTTGTTGGTTTCGGCGGGTTTCGTTAAGTGACTCGCGGTTTGAACGGATAAGATTCACAGATCTAACAAATATATTTTCTATGTAACTGTGAAAGCCCAAAATATGTAGATATACATAGTACAAACGACAAAATAGATAAGTTTGCTAGCAATAGACCTTGTTCACAGACTAGACGCTAGAGCTACGGAAGCTATTATAACCGTCAGTAAAATTTTGTTACACATTCGGTGAAACAGGTAACGTTGTATCTATGTGTTGTTGTACGTAGTGGGTAGGGCATGCAATACCGGTTACCCGACACCCGGTAAAATCGGATCACTTTTTGCGGTCGGTAATTATCGATAAATTCGGCAAATAATCGGTTAATTACCGAAGGCTATTTTAAGATTTTTACATGGATATTTAACGAAATACTAAAGAGAAATCTATCGAAGGATATACTGCAATAAAATTCAAGAGCACAAACGAATGAATAAATGTGGAATATTATAGAAGACGACACATATATCGCTCCTTGTCGCACGCACCATGAACAAGACGCACCCGTTTCCCGCAACTCACAGCCCTACCTTTCGTATCACGTAGTGTAACTTGCTTTTTATCTGCTATCAAGTATCAACCTCATGTCACCCTTCCCCAGTGCAGGGGCCTGATTTATTTAAAATGGTTTATGCGAGTTCTGCAAGTCAAAATACGTGACCTTAATTTTTTTCCTACATTTCTTGTCTGCATTAATAACGAAAAACTTTTTTTATCAGAATAAAAGAGAATATAACTGCAATATATAAGAATAACAAAATGATAACAAAATTATTTTTCGATATCACACACGACATGTTGTTTAATATTTCCTAACCTAAATCAAAAACACAAATCAAATCAATAATTATACTAAAAATATAAGTAAATAAGATCTTTATATCGCTAAAATTCTAATTAGCAAAAAAGGATTCTAGTGATATAAAAAAAAAATGTTCAACAGTTCATAGTTTTTTAAATAAATAAGGGATTTCATATTTTTATTATTGTAATATTAGGTTTTATGTGTGTATTACAGTTTTATTTTTGGACAAAGGTGATGTGTGCTCTACTTTGTTTAGTGCCGTGTGAGCAAATAAATACTTTATGTATTTAATATTAACAAAGCCCCTTTTATTATAGCTTTCAGAGCATACCTCTTTAGATCTCGGAGAGTATCGGGATCCTTGGTGTAGACTTTTCCAGCAAAGTCGAATTTAGTGGTCATCTGGAAAATAAGGCCAAAATGGCCTCCAAAAAACTTCATCCCTGGGCAACTCGAAATTATTTATGCCGCAGATTTTAGCCACGACACCAAGTTACATAATAGTTGACGCATCGGCAAAATCTCCGTAACGGTTTCAGAGTAATATTACAACAGACAAACCGTCAAACGTTTTGCCATTATACGCTGTTAAATATTTTTCGAAAACAAGGTTAAATTTCATCATTGAAGAATCGACTTGCAGAACTTATTCAAAATTTATAAGGGACCAACTTTAAATAATTTGGCAAACTTACGTCGAGTTGGCGAGTTCTGTCAAAATGCGTAATAACCTACTGGTGTATCTGTGATGTGGGTTTCAACCCTTCGAAGTTGAGAAGTTGCCGTTTGAGGGTTAAAGGGGATCTTTTAAGTGTTTATTGTTATTCGACTTAATTTTCCGGTCTTATCTGCCCTAGCTTAGAGCAGAAATAAAAAATTAAAATTAAAAAATATTTTATAATGTTTCTTTATATTGCTGTGTCAATTAGTTCATAATAATAGGGTTATTAATTCTTTTTAAACAATTATTTTAATTAATAACGAAAGTTATTAGAAATTGGTACGTAAAATAAAAAATGAAAATCAAACAGCGCAATATCAATTTTGAAGTGGCACAAAAATCTCTCACTTGTATTTGCCATAATGTGAGTGACAGCGCCTACTGATACATCATAGTTAAGTCACTTTGTACACACCGGGCCACTGAGACTAGTTGAAAACGTGTTCCATTTGACCAGAGCCGTCTTTACCAGGGGGTGCAAGGGGTGCGGTGCACCCCGGGCGCTCACCTTTTAAAGGTAATGAAAAAATATAACGCTATAGTAAACAATTACACAATAGGATATTTGACTGTCATAGGATACACAATAGGATATTTGACTGTCATAGGATACACAATAGGATATTTGACTGTCATAGGATACACAATAGGATGTTTGACTGTCTTAGGATACACTCCCGCACCCCGGCGCAGAATAGACTTAAGACGGCCCTGCATTTGACAGTTTGTTTCTGATTTTTCCAGCTTCTGGTTAACGTGCTACGGTTATAATTCTTGGTCAAACGTTCTTACACATAATAATCCTGGATAAGATTATACATATAGCATTGCGATTAAACATTTTGTTCAATACGAGAAAACGTTCGCCATCTTGTAATTTGATTTGAAATACATTATCTATTTTTAAATTAGTACATCTATTTTATTTTCAAATTATTAGATTACTTAGTGGATAGTCAAACTCGCAAAACACACAAAATTTATTATTTGAACATTTTAAAGAAAAAATCCAATTTTACCTTCTCATGCGTGAAGGGGCCCTAATGCTTAAACATACAAATAGTTCTACAAAAAATGATGTACTTCTAAACCCACTTTGTTACTTAAAACATTGGGACGGAAACTTTTAAACACATAAAAAGCTCTCATATTCAGGATTAAGAGAAACTTATGGGGGTCTATTTTAAGACGTTTAAAAGGAAGTTTGTGTACGGTCTTTGGGGTTACTGCGCGTAAGAAACTATAATGAAAAAGGGGTTATTTTGTTTCACCTTGTTTTAGTCTGTTTTTAATAGTTCAATAGTTCGCTGTTATTCCGACATGAAATTGTATTTATGACAACTGACACATGTTGCTAATAGTGTGGAGAAATTAAACGGAAAATAGGTAATATAAATAATACAGTTTCATTATAACAATGATTATTATTTCGTGGACAAAATAATAGATTTTGCATTAAGACAAATATGAGATACTATTTATAAGCATTACAACTTCATAAATTATGCAAATAAATTATTATGAATTAAGTTTTTTTTAATGAATAATGTTTCGTATTAAAGCATCCGTAAACAATTTATAGTACAATTACCTATTAATATTGGAGGGCATTGGAGGTGTAAATTGGATTACTTTTCAAAATCATTCCGTTCTATAATATACTTGAACATAAACATATATGACTCCCCCTCCCCGCTTCCCTGGGTCCTGGGCACGTCTTAGACGTCCCCGACGACCCGATTACTGCTGTCAATGCGATTCTTACTCTACAATCATACATTACACCGTCCCGGTCGCTACACCATGAACACACACCGGCCTTCAGCCAACACTTTTAGCAGGTATCGGCGCGTGCCAGTGTGCGCATCTCACCGATTCGCGATCCCGCAGTGCCCTCCCAAAGGAACGCCCAAAGCCGAAGTCCGTTCAGGATGCCAACGTTTTAACCTCCTTGCTGCACACTTGCTTCTCGCTGAGCGCCTTCTGTGCTCGCCCTAAACCATACTTGTACGGTGACTGTTGAAAGTGCCATAAGGGCTACAAGAATAGAGCCATTCCGAAAAAAAAACTTATATAACTATAATATAAACATATAAACATTTTATGGAGACACATGCCAATTAGAAGACTTACTATATCTGACTTTAATACCATTTTCTGAAATTGACATACATATTTTCGTAGCTCTAGACTGCTATAGATTTGAAGACAATTGAACTGGATTCATTAATTATTGCCACTAATTGAACCGATTTCTGTAAGAGGTATTTGTTACCATGTGGAATCATCCATCCAACATGTTAGACTGGCGTCTTACGTCGTGTGGCGGAAAAAAAATAGAATACAAAAATGACGATAATGTAATATAAAAATGATAAGGTTAATAACTAATATAGGAGTATGTTTCAAAACAATTTAATGTTTATTACTATGATAATTATATTTATTTGTCCGTTATTTAACCGGCTGCGCTAACGTCTATCCGTGATAGGGATCTGTCAGAACATCAGCGCTGCAGTGTATGCTGCAGCATCATGCTGAGTCAGGTACCATTTCTTGTTGCAGAGGCACAATTAAGTAGATGAATTTTCTCTCTTGTTCTTGCATTATTTTTTTAGAGATTTTTGTATTTTTGCGGGCGGACGAGCAAGCGGTCCCACGTGATGGTAAGTGTTACCGCCGCCCATGGACACTTGCAACACCAGAGTTTCTTCTTTCTTTCATAATATAATATTAAAATGTCGATAGCCCTGAGGAACTACACCACCTCTGACGGGGCGAACTCGCCAATCCGCTTGACCAGCGTGGCGTGTGAGGAGGTCCAAGTCCAGCAGTAGACGACAGAACAGCTAATTACGGTTACGGGTAAATCGACGTGTTGCCGTCTGTACAATATAAGCCTAAAGGTACAATTCCAAACTCGACAGTGACGTGACAGTGACGCCGCGTTCTGAATACGCTTCATAGAAAACTATAGTGCCGTCCTAACTAAAAGTACAGTAACTACTTTAGAAGGGTGAAAAAAAAGTTAAACAAATTTTTGCTGGGTATCTCCCAAAGTATAGAAGCTAGCATGTTATAACTTGTTTCCTGAAAGGGTAGAAAATGGAGTTTAAATATTTAAACGCGGGTATGATTGAATTGTTAGAGTTACTTTTGCTGATTACGTATTATGTACCAAATTAGATTATGACAAAAACACTAGTAGCTGCACTTTTAGTTAAGCTTTCGTAGTGTCGCCTGCGGTTTGCAGCTGCAGGCCTTTAAAGGTGCGGAATTGTACATTTAAGGTTCTGAACTGGACCGCAGACTGCAGCAACAAACCGCAGGCGACACTACTAGTTTCTATAGTTTTCTATGAACAGTATTCGGAACGCAGCGTCACTGCCGCGACAGTGGCGCTGCGTTTGCAGTCTGCGGTCTGCGGTCTGCAGTCTGCAGTCGAGTTCGGAATTGTACTTTTACACTAACAGAATTATCCGAATTATTCGAGTGGATTCCGCGACTACCACTTACAAATAAAGTTATAAACTTTAGTTCGTTAATAAGGTTTCCGTTTTGGCGTAACCCCAACCGAGCTAAGAGGAAGAATTAAAGTTAAAAAAAACTCTAGTTATAATAACGTTACTTAAGAAAGATTTAATAATTATTTAAATTTTATTCTAGGAATTGTTTGCGAGTTCATCCCGGTGGGTTAGAAAAATTGAATGAAAATTCTTCATTATATCCATTTGACTTTATTATTAGAAGACGTATTAGAAGAAATAGGCGAAGCAGGCGAAGAAAAAGAAGTTAACAACTTTTTTTTATGGAAAGACGCCGGCATACGAGCATACAGTCCACCTGCTGGTAAGTGGATACTGTCGTCCATAGACATCCGGGATACATGCTAACATCAATCCAGGACGACAAACGTCGGCATGCCCCGGATGCGCAACCTTGGAATAACGGAGAGGAATTATATCATTAAAAAAAAGAGGCCGCAAAATATAATAAGTAATAGAAGATATATTTGTACCTACATAGACACTTAAATACAGAAATATGAATATATATAATATACATGCAATACAGCCCTTTCAGTATCCAATGCTGGACATGGGTTTCCTCGTACACACTGTCTCGTGCATGAGGGATGTATGGTCTTAAAACTTCACGCCGGCCAAGCGGGTTGGTGAGTCCACTCTTTTAGAGGTAACGTAGTTCCTAAGGGCTTGTTGTAGCCGCTTTGTTAACCCTTGGTCGCCTTTTACGACACCCGCAGCAAGAGATGGAATGGTGGTATTCTATAGGCGGCCGGCACCATATGGCACACATACATACACATAAATATAGTTAGTTAAATTTATAGTAGTGAGATTGGAGCATGTTTATTTTTAAGGTTATCTAAACCTTACGACTTTTGGTAGACGCCCCGAAATACCGGCTCGGTTTGTCGCAGCCCGATTGTCGAAATTATGTTTTTGACATTAGACACCTTCGGGAGCACGTGTAAGGTCCTAAGGGGTAAGTCCTACGAGCTTAGGCAACAGTTACCTCCCACTCCACCACTTAATCCATCAAATATTAAGCATACACGTAGGCACTTATTTTTTTGCGGAATTCCAAAAAAACAGAACGAAATAGGAATTTTTATAAGTGAATACTTATAATACTCATATTTGACATCTCTTTGATGTATGGAGTTGGTATTTTCTTTTACATAAGGAAATTGTAATATTACAGTTTCTTTTCCTTTAACTCCGTATTATTATTGCTTTTCGTTATCGTTTTATGTTATTTTCAAATTAAAATTATATGGCAAATAGAAACAAATTCAGGATATCGATTAATTCTTCGTCAAAAATTAACTATAAATGTAAGCCGAATTATTCTTAATATTTTTTTTCATTCATTTTGATTAATACGTCATTAATCAAAATAACATTCATTCTCGCATCGATTTAAGCGGTGGAATATGTTCCATTAAACATTTATTTATCATGTTTAAGTTACCTACATGTTATGTTAACATAATAAATCTGGTATGTAAAATATGCAGTAGCTATTTAACTAACCGGCGATTAATTAAAAGAGTTAAATGCGATAAGTTAAATAATTAATTAGTAGGTAATTTTAAATATTGAATATACATTTAGACATAACGTATTAAATATTACACAATATTTAATACTGATATTAATCTTTATAATTTAAACACGGCAAAATGCAAAAAAATATATGAGAGAAATTGTCGAGAAAAGAATTAGTTCCGCTACTCAATACGAGAGGGCGCTACATGTCGTGCAGATCCAGCTGCGTCCATCGCACACCGTTCATTCACATTTGAAAGCTGAACAAATTTAATGAGATTTACAAATTAAATTTTCTTGAATGTAGAAACCAATTGAAAAGTCTACTGAGGAGAACTATCAACGGATTTTATGAATTAATTAAACCGAATCTTTTTCAACCGAATTGTATCCAAAAGTTAAAACCAACATCAAAAGAGAGAGATAATCCATAAGAACTTTGAAATGATGTTCTATTATTAGAATTTAATAAATTTGAATACAAAGTACATTGTCCTGCATTTGGAAAACATTTCAGTAAAGCAGAATTTATAATTTGATGAAAGTTATACTGTTGCGAGACCAACAAAGAAGAGAGAGAAAAAGAAAAATAGTGAAACTAAACTATTTTAAGCTTTTTATCAAAATAATGTTCTAATCCATAAAACTGTTTTTAATAATTTTGACAGATTTTATTATGACTACACCATTGATATCATCTGAACTATTACTGAGACAAACGTTTCATAGAATGCAAATTTAATAAATAAAAAATAAGAAAGTTAAAGTTAACATTTATTAAAGTTAACATATATTAAATATATAAATACATACATAAATACAAGAAATATATTAAAGTTAACATTTCTTATTTGAATTGTTGCGTCAATTCAAATAAGAAATGTTAACTTTCATATGAAAATAGGATTTAGGACAATGTTGTCTATTAAATATAAACAAATAAATAATTAATAAATAAATCGTTATTTCGAGTTACAAAGATTCAAGTGAAATTCAAAGATTCAAAGCAATGGACGTGGTTTAAAATAAGTTATAAATTTATTAAAATGCGATGTGCCGTGTGGAGCCGCTCTAGAATAGCACCACTCCATCTCTTGCCGCGGGTCTCGTAAAAGGCGACCAAGTCTTAACAAAGCGGCTACCACAAGCCCTCGGGAACTACACCACCTCTAAAAGAGCGGGCTCGCCAAACCGCTTGCCCAGCATGGCATTTTAAAGCCCATTACATGCCTCATGCACAAGACAATGTGGTTATGGAGGACCATGTCCAGCGGTGGATACTGGAAGGTTGCATTAAAACGCGATAAAATTTAACAGGTCATAATTAAAAATAAAAAGATTCAATTCAAATTTAATACACTGGCTACAAAAATAAAGCTGAACCGAACTAGTCGTGTTTCGCGGTCACGTTCAGATAATTCAGTTTGTTACGGTTGGGGAGTCCACTTTCTAAAAAATATCCTGGGACGGATTGAGCGTACTGAGGACTCCAAACGAGAATGTTTTCAATTAGGTGTTTTCTAAAGTAAACTTTTGATGTTGTTTGATGAAAAAGAGCCTATTGAGATTAAGTAAAGAAAGCCGGTTCAGTTAGTGATATGAAAGACGCAACATAATTGAATAAATCTTTTTGACCAACACAGAAAATATAATTAGTTCAGATAAATAATGAAATAACATTTTAACATGTTATAACATGTATTAAGATTAATTTGTAATCTATTAATTTGGATAATAGAAATGTAAATAGAAATAGAAATTTAGAAATGTAATTTAAAGTACATTCATGGTTGAAACAGTGAATAATCCACTTCTACTGACAAACAGAAAGTGAGTATAAAGACAGTAAAACTATCATGGTTAACAGATTATGATAAAAAAATAAATAAAACGAGTAACATGTATCACATGTATCGAACTCATTACCGTTTGTTAAATTTATTTAAGAATTTAGATATTTTAATAATTACTGGTGGGCTTTTTAGACGAAAGAATGCCTTTTTTTAATATTTTACATTTTGGATGATATTTAATTGAAGGATTTTGGATCATGGTGTTGATAAAAAACTTTGAGACATTAGTGCCAAAATGACTAATCTTCACGAATTGGTAAAGCTTAAATATACAATTGTTGACATTTTATTAGATTAGAAACATAGTCTTGCCTACCTAGACATTCTATTCGAATATTATCAAGTAATCAAAGAATTATTCAAATATTAAATCAAAAAAATGTTATATATCTTCTATGTACATATAATTAAACAATAAAAGGGTTGAGTCTGTACATAGACTTATTTTTTTTAAATGGGATGGTCTTTTAGAAGGTACAGAATCCAAAAAAGTAGTTTTTATATTTTTTTGTCTGTATGTTTGTTTGATTGAGCATCACAAAATTACTACTGAACGGGTTTTGATCGAGTTTTCACTAATGTATAGCTAAGCATCCAGAAGGAAAACTGGTATATGTGTAATCTTCATATGACAAGGAAGTTGAGTTATAGAGGATAATAAAAAAAGACATTTAATGTAATTACTCAAAAACTACTGAATAGATTTTCATCCATGAAATCCATCATGTCGGTGCTTTTAGTGGTGTAAAAAATCTTTTGCAGCTGCTCAGCCCACGCGAGGAACGACGCCGCGGATAGGTGCTAGTTAATAATACGAGTATAATTCTAGATCTGAATTAGAGTGACTACAGTTCTGAATATTCCCATTCATAAATTCAACTAGTTTGCTGATGAAGTTGGTAGTTTCGCGAAATTCAAAACTAATTTGCTTGCTAGGCAACTAATTGATTAATATTCTAAGCTTTATTAATCAAACACAATATTGGTGAGCCAATTTCCAATACTTGACGTAGCAATTTTGGAACAAATATGCGAAAAGATATTTTTAATTCAAATAAACATTTTATTTATTGGAAAACAAGTAGTACTTATAATGTAAGCGTTTCTCAAAATTAAAATCATTCTCTACACTGATATTTTGAAAAAGTATAATTTTATCTTCGTCTATCTTCTATTATATCGTTAATCAACAAAATTCTGAACAAAATTTGTTGTTTATTAATCCGCGATTACTTACTCTTCATCATTTTAATTTTTATCTTTTTGTGATGCGACCTTGTCATCTAAACAGATGTTAAAATAGCCTTTCGAGAAGTTAATTTTACTATTTTTAATTCATTATTTTTTCGAAGTGCTCAATTTGCGTTTTTATTTTATGAAATTATTATATCCTTTCATCTTTTAGAGACAATGGTTTTAGATTACACGACAGTCAAGTTTGCGATTGTTGGAAATATTGACAATTTTACAATGTTTTTTTTAACTCTGTGCGGTCTTAAACGGTGATTTGACGTATTAAATTTACTATTCATTGGCACAGAAGACCTGCCGGAGGACATAATGTCACATTAACTAAATTTGTGTGTACCGCTATTTGAACTAATAGAGTAGTTTATAGAAACCGTGGTTATGAGGGCTTAAATTTCTTTCTATTTTCTATATACCAGTAAAGATTAGTGTTTTTTTTTAAACATCGTGTTTGAGGTATTGGTTGAAAGCCCAAACAGCCAATAATTCTCCCATACAGCTATTCGATTTTTAAAACTTTAACTTTTAATAATAGTGTTGTTGCTTCGATAATCAAAACCTTAATTGCGTTCCAACGTATCATAAAACTTTATTTATGACCCCAACTTTATTACTCTAATCAATTTTTCAATTAATTACCGCACTTATCTTTGTAATTACTCGTGAATGCAAATGCTCAGTTCACTTCTCTAATAAATCTTCGAGATAACCCAATAACGTCAATCACTCTGCCGGGTTGATGCAACCATAACGGTAAATACAAAAGTGGGACTCACCTAAAACTACCAATATGAAACACAAACTAATGTACAAGATCATCAGGAATCTTTGGCAATAAATAAACTATAACATATATCACACAGAGTAACGGCAATCATCTACGTGACCACCGATTTATCATATCACAGTACGAGTACACATCACTAACTACGCGTTTTTGGCCGCACGATCCCATCAGGCCTTCACTACAACACACACTTTTTGTCGAGCCGAATGCATTTGGACCACAACTTTTTTCCAACTCCCAAAGTTTCGGTCATCGTACATCGAAACTCGCACGATCATCCACGGCGCTTCCCATCACTATTTATGATTATAGAACACTTTCAATTCAAATTCCGAATCGGTCTAGTCACTTATCAATTGTTTCAACTGTTTATTACACGATAGTTTCTGGGAGCGTCCGACAAAGATACGCATTACTCGGTGGTCGGGACGCAACTGGCATGAAGTTGGTTCGGATTGGTGTGGAATGCGCGGCGCATGGTTGCCACACCGGCCACGCTCGACTTCTACTCCGGCCGAAATGGAGAGGCGCACTTGAACAACTAATTTACAATAATCCGCGGGTTCTCCAACTGGGAAGGGTAATATAACCAGATATACAGTCCTGCATTGTTAGTGGCGTCGCCCTCGGTCTTGGCTGCTCGTTCCTTCTCAAAAACATAGGTACGACTCACGCTTTTGGAATACAATCTTCATGTTCCGTCCCTTTCTTGTGCGTTTGGAAAAAAACAGGTAAACGCACCGTAGCTCTTCAGCATTTTATAGTTACATTTTAACGCGTCTCTTTGCCTCACATTCACAAAATATTTATCACCATGAACAAATATTAGCAAACCTGTGATATTCAGACTTGTAACCATTTCTTGGTCAATTCAGATGTACCTATATAAATTTTATACACTTGAATTTGAATAAGTTGATAAGTAAGTTGATAATTCTATAAGTTATCATAAGTTGTATAACTTATAAGTAGCTGACATATATAGCTGACAAACAAACTCAGTTGTCACAAAATGACTTAGTATGATCATGTAGCGTGACAAGAGAGCATGTAACCAAGAAAGGGATGAATATAAAAATAGACAAATGAATAAAAAAAGAGATATGAGAATAAACAGTGCGAAACGAATGAAAGTAAATACGAATGTACTCGTATATGTTGAAAGAATCGTAAGAAAAGTATCATAAATAATTGAAAGGGAATGCAATGACTTAACTCCTATAACTACAACTAAATACAACAAAATCCATCAATTACCATTAATTACATTTACTTTACCATTAACCCATCAATTTAACGAGTTTGTTCCGCGGGCAAACACATTTCACCAGTTTAAACAACTACGTTTCTTTCCCTCATTTGTGGGTTAGAGAATTTTGTGAAATGAAACGTCAAATGCTTTATTAAATTCTCCACAGAGTCCACATTTAGAACTGTATACAAATATTGTAAGTTAGAAACCACTCCGACACATGTAATTTAGATGGTACAGTCAAAGGACTTTCGGCAAATACAGTTCTGTTCATCTAAAATTCTAAATGAACGGAAAACTAATTTAATTAACATCAAATATCACACATGAAACTGCTATTGTTTTTGAACTGGTTATTTAAACAGACAGCAAAACAATACTAAATGAACAGCAGTTCTGTGGTATAATAGTGATAGTTTATTAAACTTCAAAGTGTTTTTCGTGCTTGGTGTTTGAGATAATCAAATAAACACGTGGATATCACGTAACATCTGCATTTTCGTGTGCTTTCAAGGAGTCCCCTTCTGCCCTCAGTAGACCTACTATCGCTTTACTGAGCGACTCCTGACTTACTTCGACGGGACTGAATATTGACAGGATACGTTTTAAATTTTGAAATTGTTTATTACGAAGACAACTTGACACTGGCAGAATATGATAATTGCACCATTGCCACATATGAAAAAAAAACATGAACTGCAAATCATTATCAACAAAATGTACAATTTTTGAATAACTAAAATAAATAATTTGTAAAGAATGTCATCACAAAGTCCACGGAGTCCTATTTCTTTATTGTCACCAGAGAACTTAAACCTTAACCCACCTTTAAATTTGCTGCCTATTCAGTATTTTCTCCTGCTCATTAAATCATTTCTCGTTATAAAGGTGGGTTAAATTTCACAAAACTTCAAAACAAAACTCCGTGCATATTTGCTTTTTCGACAAATCGTTTATTATGAAGCGCTACATTTTTTGTCATTTGTTACATGAAACTTCTTTTGTTAAGCATAATATTCAGATATTCGCGATAAATTTCAGTTGCTCGTACAAAATGTACCTACATAGTCGTACAATGGGAGAGAGAAATAGTTTTATTTTTAATGTTCAAAGTTGGAACAAAAGTTGATAGGACAGATACGTACTTTTGTATCCTAGAGTTTTATTACACCGTTTTGTTCGATATCAGCGTATAACAAACATCCTTTGCAGGTCTTTCATTACAATCACGTACTTTTGAGCCATTTACATCCAGAACGGAGTAGATATTATACATGCCAGCCTATGTCCTCTCCACTGATGGATATAGACATCTCTCAAGGCTCGCCACTACACATGATCTGTCACTTCTCTCTATCTTCTATTCTTGAACTAGCCTCTACCGACAAACTTCTTCAAGTCGTCGGTTCATCTGGTTGCAATGTGTCCCACACAGTGCTTCCCGGTACGTGACCTCTATTCAAGCGCTCGTTTAACCCTCATCAGTAACACATACATTCAGAATTACTTTTTAATTTTCAGTTACGTGGGTTTCTTTACAATGTTTTATAGTGGGTTCCTTCCTTACATAAAAAGCCGAACTACAAATATTTCCAACCAGCTTTATATAATAGGTAGTCGGAGAATGTTCGCGCCCTTTTTAAACGTATGACTTTAGCGTGCTATATTTCTGGCAACACTGATCACTGGCGGGAGCGTGATATACCGTGTGATATACAGCTGACTTTTTTGTAATGGTGGCAAATTGAAATTACAATTAAAAGATATTTGTGGTGTTTACGGAGAAGATGCTTTATCTAAAACTACTGTAAAAAAATGGTTCGGCCGATTCGGGTCTGGTAATTTTGATATGAATGATGTTGTTCCTCACTGTGGTCGCCCTATTAAAGGCCCTATGAAGCAAATAAGCAGTCATCAAATTGCGGAAGAGCTTAACATTCACCACTCAACTGCTTTGGATCAAATGCATAAACTGAATTTCTTAAAAAAGCTAGATGTTTCAGTGCCGCATGATTTAAATTAACACAATAATATTTCCAAATGCGAGATGTTGCTAAAACGAAATGAAATCGATCCATTGCCGAAGAGATTGGCAACAGGCGATGAGAAGTGGATCACCTACGATAACAATGTTCGAAAACGATCTTGGTCTAAGCAAGGTGAGCCATCACAAATAGTCCCAAAGCCAGGCCTCACTCCGAACAAAGTCATGTTATGTGTATGGTGGGACTGGAAAGGCATTGTGATGACTAAACAAGTAAAATTGAAACAAGCACTTGAAGAAACACGCCCAAAATTAATGAATAAGAAGAGGTGTAGCTTTCCATCACGACAATGCTCGACCGCATACAGCTTTGATGACTAAACAAAAATCGATTGACGTTGCCTGGGAAGTTTTAATGTATCCTTTCATACAGTCCAGACATAGCGCCTTCAGATTATCATTTATTCCGCTCTTTACAAAATTCTCTAAATGGAGTAAAATTACATTCAAGAGATGTAATACATACATACAATATGTTATATATACCTACAATATGTATGTAAAATTACGAAAGATAGTCGAATTAAATGGACAATATTTCGTTCAATAAATATACAAATGTAGTAAGTAAGTTTAGTTAAAAATCTTGTTATTACATCATTAAACACTATACATTAAAAGTGTCATTAAACATAATAACATGATACGTAACTCATTATATTAAGTATTCAGTCGCGAAGTACTTTTTTAATAGTTTGTTTCTAATCGCCGCCGTTTTGTGTGGCGTAACGATTTTTTCTGTCTTCATATATGGCAATGGTGCAATTAGCGCATTCTGCCGGTATCAAGTTTGCTTCGTAATAAACAATTTCAAAGTTTAAAACGTATCCTGTCCAATGTCCACTCGCGCCGAAGTAAGTCGGGAGTCGCTCAGTAGAGCGATACTAGGTTCACCGAGGACAGAAGAGGACTCCTTGGAAGCACACGAAAAACGCAGTCCCACGATTTTGTTTGATTATCACAAACACCACGCCCAAAAAAGCAATTAGAAGTTAAATAAACTTACGCTATTAAACCATAAAACACCCAATACACAATAATCAAACGAAACTCTACTTCATTTGTCGAGTTCACGCCAAAAATTCCCGGAACGATCTTTGTCTCAGTTTTCATTTATTTCAACAATAATTTCGGTGTAATATATTTTTCGCTCTCTTACCATAAAAGTTATTTGCCTTATGTTCCAATAGCCATCTTCCTGTGTTCCTTCTCTGTCAAACTAATTAAAAGACATATATTTAAGTAAGAACTAATGAATGATACGAATTTTAGTTGCATGATAGCTCTAAGGTAACATATTAATTGAATCTTCCGGGCTACTTGGCCGAGGTCTTCTGGAATCTCTTCTCTTTCTTCCAAACGTTTCGTCAACAACTGCGGTTGACATCTTCAGTGGAGGCTGCTTTCACTTTCGAAGAGATGTTATCTTTCCGGCTTCTCGAGCGCAACTGAGTTGCGCTGACTGACTGCAACAGAAGACCTCGGCCAAGTAGCCCGGAAGATTCAATTAATATGGATACCGGCCGAGAAAGCTTACACTCCACTCTAAGTTAACAATTTAGAACAATTTTAAAACACATATTGACTTTAAAGTCAAAATAAATGGTTTCTAAAGGCTCGCTCACTCGTCACTAATTTTACTAAATGAATTTGCAGCGGTATGCTCATGAGAAATGGTTAGGTTGATTTAGACTTAAAAGGGAAGCAGAAACTTGCTTTTGTGTGTATGAATTTTCTACCTGACAAGTCTCTTTTATCACAAAGGGTTGTGTGCAAGGATTTCTATTCTCATAAAGTAGCTAAACCCTTTGTTCTAATTCAGATTAAGTCATCGCGGAATTTTCGATGTTTAAATAAGCTTGTTTAATCTGATTTTCTAGCCGTATTTACTTTTCTGATTAATTTTCTTGGGCCTCAAGGCGTTTTGCGTATCCTTGGCCAAGTTTTGTTGCTTCTTTCCACGTTATAATCCTTCCTGTCCATGTGTATATTATTAAAAATTAAGCACAATAATTTGTGGTTCTTCTTAATTCTTCTTAACGATTATCAGGGGGAGAGTGCACGCTGCAATCCAACAGCCGCTGGGCGCGCTTGACTGGCCACGTTACCCCTCTCTCACAGAAGACTACGTTGAAATGTACTGTATTTCCCACTTCATCGTATTTGTACGTACGTGTTTCGGTAGTGAGTGAGATGTGCCAGAGCCCATTCCCATCCTATCCTATACTTCCAAAGGTAGTCAGCGCATCCGGAGGCGTGCCAACGTTGTCATTTTGGACTAATGTTGGCATGTATCGCGGATGTCTATGGGCGACAGTATCCACTTACCATCAGGTGGACTGTATACTCGTCTGCCGCCTTCGTACATAAAACAATAAATCATTGATTATTTTTCATTATTCGTCCAATTTCTTCGATTCGGATTTCGTTCAGCAAAAAAAATGAAACACCGAACATAGCTCTATCTATAACTCGCTGGGCGACTTTGAACTTTATCATGATAATAATAATGAATGATATCTCGTCCCACCGCAGGGGAACACCTCTAGTAAATCACTGGGGGATTTCCACCACGCGGGCCCAATGAGGATCGGTGATTACACATACTTCAGATCCTCACAATGTTTTCCGTCACCGCCCAATTAGTTACATTTTAAAAAAATCTACACTAAACTCGGAGGTACGGGCGGAGGGTTTGAACTCACTATCACACGAAATGTGAGTTGAGTAGAGATAACCCTAGGCTCTAGGCTATCACATCACCGCTCTTGTAGATCATGTTTACTGTATATTGCTGGAAAAATATACCGCAAGGAACTTTCAAATTAACCAAGCTATAAAAAGAAGGAAACAAAGAATAAGGTACTTGCAAAATACGGTCTCCTCTATAAACAAGTTTAGGGTCCATTTATTACTGACCTGTTACTGCACCTACCGCGCCATCTCTGTATAGCTCAAAGGCTGACTGGGAGATAATGCATCTAAACATTCAATCTGCCTTTTGACAATTTTTGACAATAAAAAAGACCATAAAGACATTTAATGGGATAATTGACTGCAACCAACTATTAGAATTAGTGCTTTTCACAGTTCCACACAGCATTCCCCGACGTCCTATAAAAACTTTCAGGCTTTATAGGACTTTATAATTATAGCTTTATATTTATAGGATTATAGCTTTATTCAGGCCTTTTGCCGCACTAACCTTGGTGCCCATTCCCCAGTATATAGAATGTGTAGTGAGCATAAGCTGTTACATGAATGTGTGTTTGATTTGGACAGTTTTCGCGAGACCCTTCACGTTTTTAAGGGTACAATTACTAATTACTTTAACAATTAAGTTCCTAATGATTTACAAGTAAAACTTAATAATAGATAAACACTTTGTTGATTTTGTACTTTGTAATTTTTCTTTTTAAGTTTTCCATACTGATACTATAATGAAAATTAGCTATAAATATAATAACTTAATATAAATCTACTACACAAGTACATTTTATTTGTATGCCTCATGTTTGCTATTTACTTAATTACAAATTATCTGTGTCAATGTTGTGTTCACCTTAAATTGGGCACATAGAAGAATGTAATACTTTAATTTTGTGACTGATGTATATGTGTAAGTTTCACCGTGTGATGAATTGATGACGCCGATCTTCGCGAATCTATTTAATATGGTATGTTCATCGTATTCTTACAAGTCCATCTAAAGCTACCATATCGTTCAAACTCAATTTAAAATCGATATCTAAAATTTCACAAAACAACAAAACTATCAATATAAACGTTTGGAAATAAAAGCATTTATATTTCGCAGCGCTAGAAGGAGAAAAGAGAAAAAAAAGAGCGTTAGAAAGAGACAAAAAGCCTGACAATGGCAGGTAACTGCGGCAACAGGAGACGTGGGCGACCGAGTCAAACGAATCGAATATCCGTCTACGTAATAATTTTAAAATGCATAAAATTTACGATTCGTCGAGGCTTGGATTTGCTGGGTCCGTTGCTGCGACCGTCGCGAAAGTTAAGTAGAACCGTTTAGCCGGTGAGAATTTACACTGTATTGTGTTATAAACAAATAGATTGTTGACAATTTAACCGTAAATTGTAACCAGTCCAGTACATTGGTGGACATGGACCTCCTGGGACATGGGACTGCTGGACACCTGCACGAGGAACGATAGAACGCCATTAGAACGTCACGCTGGCCGAGCAGCTCTAAGAGGTGGTTCCTCAGTGTAGTTTACTTGTGGTAGCGGCTTTGTTACCCCTAAGTTGTTACCCAGATGAGGTATTCTAAAGCCAGCCGATACCACACGACCACCAAACTTTACAAAAAACTAAAAAATAACAACCCACCAGAGATTAGGGTGTAAGTTCTTTCATTGGCAAATGTTACTATCGCGTTTGCTTCAACTGTTCCCCCCTCGCGCTTAGCATAAAATTTTCATACAGATAAAACAGTAGCTGGTATCGAAGTAGTGACGTTTTCACTCGGAGCACAGGCAGAAGATTGGCAACAGATCTCGCTACTGTGGGTTCACATCTGTCCCCCAACACGGAGAAGTCGCTGGAGTGACTCTAAAGGTCGTGCAATCTTCACGCCGCATGTGGGGTATTTGATCCTTAGTCCTTAAAGCACACCGCCTTCGCGGTACTAGTATACAGGTGATTTGTGGAAAACCCAGTGAGCGACCGGTATAAAAGATAACACGGAAGTTCATAGGGAGACGTGTTTTGAGACACGATCAGGTCGCGCGGAAAAGCCAACCATGTAGAGACGCCCAATCTCCTGATATGGGAGAGCCGCGACGCATCAGCGTGTTGGTAGTAAGGTCGATGTTCAACGCAAGTAAACTTGCCCGCTACTATGACGACGCCTTATTGTCGATTGATTGTTATTATTATTTTTCAGACGGAAGATATACCACTTCCGTATCATAAAGATCTTTATGATCTTTATGAGTGTCTGTTTAAACATATACGGTACAAACCACAAAGAAAAGGATTTTTAGAATAGATTTTTTACAGAATTGAACGTTTTTGCAGCTAAGTAGAAAAATGTTGGAAGACAACATCTTAAACTGTGTCAAAGAAACTGATCCAAATCGCAAATTAAAGCGATTAATCAGGAACCAAAAACGAATAAACTAACGTTATCTTGTCTATAAATTTTAAAACAAGTTTATTTCAAAGAGACTCTTTTGAAACGCCTTTTATTTTTTTAAAGATTTTTGTCAAAACTATCTATTACACGGTTTCCAATGACGTCCCTTTTATGGAAACCAAAATAGACTTAAACAAATTCAACTAAAAATTCTTCAAAATCAAGCCTTAGTTGCTTACAAATAGAGCTCTGGTTTTAACATCAAACAGCAAATGGTTTCATGGTTTCATTTTAAAGTTCCCCAACTCTATTGACGGTAAAATCAGATTTCTTTTTTTATAATTTCGGGACTATCCGATACTTCTCAGTAATTTTAAACCTTTTTTGTCTTTAAGATTATGGACGGTATCTATAACACTTTATACTACACTTCTGGAAGAGCTTAACGTAATTATGCTGGTAAATCATTTTTGAATTGTTTTCACACAGTATTTTTTAGCGTTTCCAAAAGTTATACTTTCTAAAGTAACAGATATTTTTCCGTGGTGGAAATAACTTTAATACCTACAGTATGGAATATTATTTGTGTAATGTACAAAAGGCGAACTTAATCACTTATGGCATTCTCTACCAGTCAAGCTTTGGTTAAACGGAGAATCACAAACAGGCTGTTAACACGACCGGTGACTATTGAAAGGCCATTAGGGCCTCAAGAATTTAGCCATTCCGAAAAAAAAAGCAAACAGGCTGCCTTAAAACAATAATAAAAATACATACATATCATTTATGGATTATAAATGAAAGTTAATATAAAAATATATATACCTACATATAACACTAAATAAAATAACACGACAATAAATATCTATATTTACATAAATATATATAAAAATACATTATATACTCCCATATTATTAATAAATATATTAAATAACAAATAAAAACTATTAGCCTTTGACAAAATACGGAAATATTTGCAGAGAGTATGGAATATTATTATAATTACATTTTCTTTCTTTAATAGAGAAGTGGGCGGACGAGCAGGCGGTCTCACGTGATGCTAAGTGTTACCGTCGCCCATGGACACCTGTCCCCTGCATGCGGGTGCGCCGCCGACCTTGCAATATCCTATTTACAGCTTTCTTGAAGAACCCCATATCGTAGCTTAATGGAAAGACCTCTTGAGGTAGTTCGCTCCGCAGCCTACGGGTTCGCGGTATAAAATAATGATTTTATACATGGACACATGGTAGTTTGGAGGAAGCTCTCCAGTTAGAGGAAGCTCTCCTGTCGGAGGAAGCTCTCAATTAGGAGGAAGCTCTCCTGCTGCTCATCATCACGTCGGGGTCACCAATTTGGAGGAAGCTCTCCAATTATTTGTGCGTGAGTTTTACTGAGCTACCTTGAGAAGAAACTAGGGTCTTCGGAATAAGAATATTTATTTAACCAACGCACAGTACAACGTTTGTAGCGTTGGGAATAAGCTTGATAAAAACAACATACATTAGAATTAAAACAGTGTAAATTAATATGGTAAGAACTTCCTTCTAGTCTAGTGACATGTGTATGTACTGAAAAATTGTTGACAGGAGATATCAAAAATAACAAAAGTAAAACTTATAAAAAGAACACTCTTAAAAACAATTAAATAAATCAAATTAGGAGCTCGACCAAAGAGGTCGGCTCTCGACATTTTTTAAGGAATATATTGTAAGGAGATATAGTCATTCCATATGGTATTGGTTAACAATCAACTTTACATTGGGGAGATGCGGAAGTGTTGTCGATTACTGATTTTACCAAAAACTTAGGCAAAATAATAACAAAAAATAATGTACAGCGACTGGGTCAATATCTAAAATTCCTAATAAAGGAGATGATGACCGAGGAGGTTATTTTTTTAAGGAGGATTAGGGGCTAAGGTTGAGAGTCTGCATTTGCATAGTTCGACCATTTGCATTGCTGAGGTATTATGATCGCCTCCTTTCTTATTGCAGTATAGTTTTAGCAGCCAATTGTTGGACCTCTTCTGTTTTTAGTGGATAAGCGCCCATATATTTTTGTAGGGCTACATTCCCACACCCGCTGGGAGCACTCGAGCCACGTTATCCCTCTCTCACAGAAAACTAACTTGAAATGTACTACATTTCCTTCTTTAACGTATTTCCGCAATGTACGTACGTGTTTCGGTAATGAGTGAGATATGCCGGAGTCCATTCGCATCCCGTCCTATCCTATCCCTTCCCATTTTCCCAACCCTTTCTCCCAATCCATTAATCTGCAAAGGTAGACAGCGTGCCAACGTTAGTCATTCTGGACTAATGATGCCATGTATCGCGGATTTCTACAGATGACAGTATCCACATACACTACTACAGATGAAGTGAAGCATTGGCTAACCGAGCGTTGGTAAGCATTTTTACATTTTTTTTGCGTTCGTAAATTGAGTTATTATGGTGATTTTAAAGTACATAGTATTCACTGTTCTAACTGAATAAATAGGTTTGTTCTACAACGTTATATTTGCGGTTGGCGCCACTTAAGTGCTTATTAAATACCTCAATAATGACCTCCAAAGGAGTTTGTATGTGTGCGAACGCTCGATTAGCCGGTCTGTATATAATGGTGCTGGATAACTCTCTGACCCTACAAAACAGCGACCGTGATTTTTGACCGTAATTTTTAACACAGAAAGAAAACTTAACAATTTTCACATTGACGCAACTCGAGGTCACCTTTTGGCGCCAAAAAACTGACTAAACTAATTTAACGGTAATTTTTACGTCGATTATGTTTTGATAAGCATTCGGCATCTTTCTCGGATTAAATGGTAACCATTGCTTCGTGTGACAAAAAAATACATGACGAATTTGTTAAAATGGAAGATTGGATTTTGGATTATTGGAGGTGCTGTATCGACAGATTTATTTATCAATATTTATGTCAGTATTAGTTTGAATTCAATCCTAAATCCGCTGTAATTTTTTTACTTAGAATTGATTACCAGGTGGCCAGGTGGCGTTAGGATTCAATAAGGCCTTAAAACAGCACGCTGGCCAAGCCAGGCCAAGGTTGGCGAGTCCACTCTTTCTGAGGCGGTGTAGTTCCTCAGCACCTGTGGCAGCGGCTTTGTTATTCCCTATTCGCCTTTTACAACACCCGCGGGACGAGGGGGGGTGGGGTGGTGTTATCCTATAGCCGGCCGACACCACACGGCACTATGTATTAATGTATGTACTTCTTCTTCAGCGTCCATAAAAACAGTAATGGGTTAAGTTAACCACGGTGTGACATGAATGAGAGCCACAGATGCTCCTTTCGTCAGAAAAGTAGGTAATTACTAAAAGATTGTCAATTACTTTCGCTTCATTCTTATGCTTAGCTATTAATACCAATGTATAATATCTATTCATTATGTTATAGAAATTAAAAAATGTTTATATAGTTTAAAAAATCTTATAGTGATTTGACAGGCGTGGGCCGGCGTAGGCCGGCGTGGGCCGTGCAGTCACTCAAAAAATTGTTTTTAGCTCGTGAAATATAAAAAAAAAACCTTTTCATTGGAGTCTCTGAAAATGTATTTTATTATCAGCATGGTTATTTTGAGTAATACTGAAATATATTGAGATGGAATTTGTATAATAAATACGTAGGTTTTACCTAATATTTCGATCAGAAACGGATGATTAAAAAAAGTTGGCGGTAGCGGGTGGGATGAGAGGAAGGGAAGATTGTGTGTTGCGACGGGCCTCGGGAGAGGCCGTAAACGCAAGTTCGTGACATTATATGGAATCAACGTCACGAGTGATGGGAATCCAGCCACCGTTGAAACGAAACATCTCCCTTGACTCAGTTCAGCACTTTTGACGAATTTTACAATTGATTATAGCGCAATTAGGCATTTTGCGTTTTTTAACAATGACTCACTACGGGGTGCAACATACTGAACGAGCAGGAACTTAACGTCAACTTTGGTCGCGCAGCAATGGCCAGCTTGCGTTATCTATCCATTTATATCTGTGGGAGAGGCAGATTGAAGATTAAGTAATATGTGTTCCTCGAGCAGTCTTAAAACTAGGTAAACTTTAGAGGCCAGTATGTTGAACCTATATTAAACCTGTGTTTAATATAGGGTTTTAATTGATTGAAACATGTGGGGAGGTAATAACAACACTAGCTACCGCCCGTGGTTCGCCCACGTTTGCGTAGGTCTGGACCAGAGATACTCGTGAGCAGTTTTAATTGGTAAGTCAGATAGAAAAAAATAGTACGTGCTAATTTTAAAAAAAAATATAATTATTTACGCTTATTTAGGTATTTTTTGTTTATAGACTAGTTTGCGGACAGGCAAGCGGTCCCACGTGATGGTAGATAAGTGTTACCGCCGCCCATGGACACCTGCAACACCAGGGGGTATGCGGGTGCGCCGCCGAGCTTGCAAAATCCTATTCACAGCTCTCTTGAAGATTTGCAGCGATTTGTATAATCAGTAAGGGTTTCCGTGCGTTTGGAAACTAAATTATGTAACATTATTTTATATTAAGAAATAATTAAGGAAATTGCAGTAGTTAATTGGTATTTTGTTCTGATTTTCTAATTATAATTGCGTATGAAATCAGTCCACTATCTTCAGATTCCCAATCTGAATATTCAACTGGTAATATGAATTATTAAACTGCTATCTGGAGGATAAAGTCTTAGCGAATGTTGAAAGTATAAATATATATTAAATATCACACTGAACTTAATTTATTAGGTAAATATATTATTTTTATTATACAGAAACAAGAAGTCCATTAATAGTAGAAAATTTAAACATGTACTTAAAATAATGTTTATGTACACATAGAAGCTGTATTATTTTCTATTAAAAAATAGTGTAACTTTATATCTAAATTAAACCACTATGTACTCGCGACTTTATGCGCGCAAAGATTAGACTAATGTAAGTATATGATCTGGATAAAAAGTACCCTACATGTTAACAGCACACGAGCTATAACTGTGCTAAGTTTCATTAAAATCCATCCAGTAGTTCTTGAGTGATGCGCGGTCAGACAGACAAGCAAAAATTGTTGTTGGGCTCTGTATCATTCGTACTTTATATTGCAATCACATTTTTTTTAAATATTTATTGTACAAATACTTATGGCGCTGTTACGATTTGATTAAATGTATAGATATGGATTATATATATATGTATAGGTAGATATCGTCGGGTCAACGCTTGAAATTTCCCTTCGCACGTTGTTAATTTACGACGAAGTATGCACTTTATAGGCAGTTCCAGTTCAGAGTTTAAATGTCTACTTGAACATAGATGTTATCAAGATTAATGACTTTGTTTATTGAGTTACAACAATATTATTATCTGATCTACCTGCAACCAAATGAAATGTTATGTTTATTATTAAAATGAGGATAAAACATACGAAAACTTTATGTGCGTTTACGTTGCCGTGTAAACCAAATTTTGTCTTAAATTCGAATTATTAAAAGCATTAAAGCGAATGCGTTAAAAAGAAATTCGATTACAAATTTAAGACTATCGAATGGTTTGAAAAATTAAGACGTTCAAACAAAATAACCTAATGTCCTTTCTGATCTGTATATTATACGTCAAAGCTAAAAACCTTAAACTTGTAGATTCATTAAAAAAACAAGAAATGTAGACCTTTTACCATTTCGAACGTTTCGATAGCACAAAAGCAAAAAGGTAATTTTATTTATTTTTGGAAAAGATCAATCTAAGCTTAATATAGGAAGTACGAGTGTGGTGGCGAGTTTTAGGAGAGACCTACCTACATATATAGATACACATAGGGTGACTAGGTAAATATTGAGATACTCAAATTTCAGTAAGAGAACTTATTCAAGATGTACCGTTTTTAAAAGATCATTTATTTGAAATTCGAATTTCGAAAGCCATTTAATCAAAATGAGAAAAATAAAAATGTTGGATTCACTTTTTTTCTTGCATTACTAGCTAGCGCTTTTCTTTACAACAATGGAATTCGAACAAGAACATTTTCGTGTAATGATGTTATACGATTTTAAAGTTGGTTTAAATGAAACTGAGTGTATGGTAAAGATAGATTAGTATCAGCTTTTGGGGACCGCGCTAATCCCGTGCAACAATTCTTACTTGGTTTTCTCATTTTGAACAAAGAAAATTTTCCTTTGAAAGATGAGAGAAGTGGCTGACCTATGGCTTGTGCAACGAATGAAACCATCGAGGCGGTAAATAAAATGTTGCACTAAGATCCAAAAACTACCTACAAACAAATAGAGGAGACTCTTAAGATTTCATCGCCGGTCATTCATGAAATTTTACACCAACACCTTCAAGTCAAGAAGCTTTGTTCGCGTTTGGTTGCTCATGCACTGACTGCTGAACAAAAACAAGCTCGCGTGCAAGGAAATAATTGTAAAATTCGAAAATTGAGAGGGATGAAATATATTTAATATTATTAATGTAGATGAGAGTTGGATCTATTAGTATGACTCACTAACTAATCGGCAATCAACGGTTTGGGTGTCTCCAGACGAAGACTCACGCAGGAAGGTCAATCGTGGGCGCAGTGTGGTCAAAAAAAAGGTGGCAACATTCTTCTCTGTGGGTGGCCATTTAGCGACAATTTCTTTAGACGCCCAAAAAACTGGTAATGCCCAATGGCACAGTGAAGTGAGTTTACCAACTATATTCGATGTGTTAAATTAAAAACGTCCTAAAACAGGTTTGAGAGGGTTTTTCTTGCATCATGACATTCACGACAATGCATCATCTCACAAAGCAAATCTTACCCAAGAGTTTTTGAAGACCACAGAAATCCAAGAATGGAGTCACACTCCTTATAGCGCTGATTTAGCTCCATGCGACTTCTTTTTATTTCCAAAAGTGAACCTTGGACTCCGTTGTATTCTTTCCGAACGCCCTGAGGACGCGCGGAATGCTTTTATGGCAGCTGTTGAGGACCTCGTTAAAGAAGAGTATCACCAATACTTTAAATCTTGGTTTAGACGAATGTATCACTGTATAAAACCCAATGGAGAGTATTTTGAGAAGTTGTTATAAAAAATTGTTGTAACCCAAACATTTTTTTTCTATCTCAAAATTTACGTAGTCACCCACGTAATCGACAGTTGAAAAACAAGCAGATTATATGATAACTTGATAAGCTAACGCAAAAAAGCTTTTATCCATAACTGTTCAAGACATTTAGAAATGTGTATACGTAGTCTATTCTAATTCAATTGTACGAAAACAACTAATTCAATTAAATGTCTCAACATTTAGATTGAAATCCAGAATAAAGTTGCAGTCGCGATGAATCAAATTATGAATATTTAATTAATTTATACTTAATTAATACTCTGTTTAATTTAAGACCGTGCCAGTTACCTCATGTTTGTTTACATTTTGGAGAAATTAGATTGGAACGAGGTATAAAGACTTTTGCGTGTCGGTACAGTAAAAAAATGGTACAGCCGACATCATACCCAAATAAAATAAATCAATTATTATCAATCGACCATTAAGCTCATCCGACCACAACGCGGTGGTCACGCCCGCAAAATCACTCCTTGTATTGTATTTACAAAGGTTATAACCCCAACAATCAGGACACGCCCTCGTTACGGGTAAAATACGCACTCGTCACACCGTACGGGGTAAAATTTGATGGATGCAAATTTTAGTTCAGAATTAGCATTTCACCTAATGAGGGTTCCGTAGTTATTTGATTAGTGCCTTTTTTAGCCTAATTTGAATGTGAATTTACATAAATATATAATGTATGATAAACTGTATTATGGAGTATATTTTTTGGGGTTTGTGTTTTTTTTATTATATAACGGGTAAACTCCACAGAATGTTCGAGCGAACAATTCTCGTCCAACGCTACTTTAGATACTCATTGCTCATAAAAAAAGAAAAAATACTCAAAGAGCAACAACCTATGATCTACAAAACAACTTCTTTTTTAATAACTGAAGTAAATAATAAAAAAATTCTAAAAACGTCATCATTAAATTGACGCAGGACGCCTCTGCAGGACTCTTATTTCTATATTGCTACCAAAGAACTGAAAGCTATATTTTTTTCCTGTTCATTTAATTATCCCCTTCTTTAATATAAAAAATCGTATAGATATGTATTTATTTATATTTCATTTAAAAAAACTTTATAGCACTTAGTCGTACAAAAGGCGAGCTTAATGCCTGGAAGCATTCTCTACCAGCCAACCTTTGGGTTGAACAGAAAGGCAGAGAGAGGTGAAATGTATAAATATAACTTAAATGGTGATAAATGAATATATATATATATATATTGTGATATATACATATAGTGTGATATTGTGTGTTGTGTGCCGCAACTTTCCGGATAATGAAGACCAAGTGTGGGTAGTTGTAAAACTGCTAGCAGCTCCCGACGTGGTCTACCCGCTTCTCCAGTCAGCCCGTCACCATAGTTGGTGCAATCCAGCCGAAACCTCGAGTAAAATAAAAAGGTAAACCTACGCGTTAAGACCTGTTTATTTGATAAAAATGTGTGAAAAGACGGATTTAATTCTAATCCACATCTTGATTTAATTATAAAATTATTTAAAACGAGTCAAATATCCTACTTGGAAAAGCTAAAATATAGTATCGCCTTAAGTTACCCTAATAGAAAAAAATATTAACTTTAAAAATATTATCAGACTGAGTCGTGTTGAGTTTCTAGTTCAGAATAACTAATTGAAATGTTCATACGCTAAGCTTTCAAAATGCTCATTTGATTAGACGGCTCGGTTTAACAACGCCTTCGTGGCTTTATATGTAAATTGAAATAAAAATTAAGCACCTTAGTTTAGCGTGCGGGGTTTAGTTACAATGTTGTCTGTGAGTGGGGTTTTTCTGCTTATAATTATTATTTAAATAGTAGAGGGTTGCGGAGACCAGTGACCTGAGTGCAAGTTTTATTTGTTTGTTTTTGTGACGTAACATTTGTTTTTTATAACAGAAATAAGATGGCAGACAGTCTACCCGATGGTAAGTGAATACTGTGAATATCGGCCATGGACATCCGCGATACATGCCAACATCGGTCCAGAATGACAATGAATAGGGGATTGAATTATAATATTAGCCCAGCATTGAATTCAAGTATCAAAATTATTTTTCGTACTATTTTTAGTGATATTTTTTTTCAATTTGCCGCGCATTTACAGTTTCAGCTTTCATCGACATCGATTTGAGAATACATACATACTAAAACGCGCGCCACAAGCGGGAAGAATTTCGGCAAGAAATTTGTATGAAATCGTCGCTGCGACCACTTTACTAGACCTCTCATATTATTGAACCTCAATTCAAACAAACAAAACAAAGTTTCAAATTTGTCTTTTTTAATGAACCCCACCTCATCTTCTTTTCAAAGAAACCAAGTTTCTTTGATAAGAACGTATGATGTGTCATCTAGTCTATTCTCATATCGATGATTTGCAAACGTCTTATAAGAAGATATATTGATTTGCCCTATGCTCTAATAATAATAAACAGTTAGATGTAGACATAGCTCTACTATGTATTGGGAAATAACTAAATGAACAGGAGAAATACAGAAAGTGGCAACAAATCGATGGCAGCACATTTACAGGTGGATCGGGTTTAATTTCTCTGGTGACAAAGATATAGGAGTCCTGGTGACTTTGTGTTGACATTCATAGTAATTAAAAAATATTTATTTCGTTTATTAAAAAATAGTTTGTTTTGTTGAGCACGATTTGCTGCCCATTTAGTATTTTTTTGCGGCTCGTTTAAATACAAGCCTTATTATAAGACCTTTTGGCGGGAATTTGAGAAGTGAAGTTGAGTTTTTGTTTGATTATTGTAAAAATTGTGTATGATTTAATACACAGGCGTGTTGTGATTTAATAGTGATAGTTTATTAAACATCAAAGTGTTTTTCGTGTGTGGTGTTTGTGATAATCAAATAAAAGTGCGTTTTTCGTGCGCCTTCAAGGAGTCCTCTGCTGTCCTCAGTAAACCTACTATCGCTTTACTGAGCGACACCTGACTTACTTCGACAGGACTGGACATTGATAGGATACGTTATAAACTTTGAAATTGTTTATTACGAAGAAAATTTGATACTGGCAGAATGTGTTAATTGCACCATTGCCATATATGAAGAAAAAAATTCATTATTATAATATCAGTTACAGAATAACTCCTAAACCAGAATAGCTTCTTTAACCCTCAATGAGTAGGTAATAAACTCTTTTTACTTTAGCCACTAAACAATTTATTGGTTATTAGTCCGTAACGACCACCGCTTTGCATACAACAAAATTATTAACTTTTTTACAATGCAATAAAAAGAGAACAATGTCACCCAAGGTTATAAAAACGATGCAAAAAGTGGGTCATTTAAATCAGAACTAAAGTGGTAAAAAATATTAATAGACGAGTATAATTTGATAAGTTTCGTCTTACATTTTTTTATGAGTTTTCTGGGTTAGTCACTTTTGTCACTAAGCGGGCAAATGAACGATAGATAACCTACTTTATATTTTTATGGAATGTGGTAGTTTTGAGCAACAAGACATTATTGTCGGTATGAACTAACTTTTGTGGTGGCTGCGTAAAAGTAAATTTACCCAATTCTTGAAGACAGTATAAATTTCAAATCCCTGTAGGATTCCAGAACCTAGTAGTAAGAGTCTGCTATATCTGAGACGACTTCTTATGGATACCGATAATTACTTCATAACAACCGAAGCCCCATGGATTCCCTCCGGAGTGCTCCGTAATCGGAACTCGGAATCACAGCATCCAAAGAGTTTCAACTGAACTCCAATTACGTCACCCCACCTCCAGGCGCTTGGCTAAATATTTCTTTATTTGCCTTTATATACCTCAAATAGGCCTACCGTACCACACTGAGCCGTGTGGTGTCCGCGGATTTTAGAATAACACCACGCCATCTTTTCCCGTGGATGTCATAAATGGCGACTGAGGGGTAACAAAGCTGCTACCACAAGTCCTGAAGAACTACACCACATCTAAGAGAGTGGGCGTGCCAACTCGCTTGGCCAGCGTGGCGTTTTAAGGTATCCGCCACTGGACAATCAACGGACTGATTACGGTACGGTATTTGATTTTAAAGTCAAAGTCAAATGACTTATTGCATAGTTATAGATTTGAGAATATGTTGAGAAAGCATTGGTACATCACTATAACTAGCCGTGCAGGTGCACAATATTACAGTTAATTAATTGACTTAAAAGATAAATTAATTAGCAATATTAAAAAAAAAACTAATACACTCTAAATTTAACATAACACAATTTCATAATTTTTTAAATTGCAAATAAACATAAATATTATTCTATAAGATTTCACTAAATTAACCGACAATAATGTTATTTATGAGACGCTTATAGGCCATTAAGGAACTTTTAACCGCCAAACATCGGTTAATTGCGCCAAAATCCGGTACAAACCGGTTCGAACTCGATTCCGGGACAAAGATGGAGCATTACTTGCAATATTGGTTTGTAATTCCTTCATTTAGCTTGTGTAAAGTGGTATACGGTCACCGCAAATCTCCGCCCGACATATGCGAGGTGTAGGGTTGCCAAAACGCGTGGGTTTTTAAGGATATTCAAGCTCGTAACGAACTAATCCCTTCTGTTATGAATGAATGGTCGATTTTCTTTAAGAATTTTATAACACTTAGATACTCCGTTTCCTGACAGTTATCAACATTTTGAAGCGGATTAAGTTATTATCAGTTATTATAGAATAACTATTCAGTTATTCGTTCACGCTAGTATTAATAATTCTTTGCTCATATTATCGATTTTGTTTTGTTAGAAATTCAATTTACAATATTTAAGCATTCGTTTTAAAGCCTAAATACATGTTTCGTCCAGGTTTGTATATACGTTTGAAGCAATAACATTATGTGTAGGTACATCGGTTACTTGAAACAAATATTTCAATAAATAGTATGATAATGGAACATAAGAACTTAAGTGGTGCACGAAAACAGTAGCTAATTTATGTTAGGACAAGCAATTTATAGGTAAGCTGAAACAGGTATGTCTTATTTTTTCAGAAACCGTAATTTATGATTAAATAATTAGGGATTTGTTTTTCTTTTTTTAATTTTACACCTGCCTTCTAATTACGCTTTCAAAGGCACTTATAAATCCCACTTCACCCCTAAACTATGGTCATACTACATTGCCAGACACTTCGACTGTAATTTGTGGAGTACGCGCCGTGTCTCAATTATACGCACGCGAGCGTAGGCCGATTACACACCTGCGCTTATGGGATTATTTTTTTAAGTCATATGTTCCTTGTTGTAGCACTTGTTGTAGGGGGCTCCAAAACATATTTGGTCTACCGGATATGTCGCCTCTTTTCGGAAAATACATATTTATTCTGCGCCTCCCCGGAGGGGTTGGACTATACTTTGCAATTAAACAACTTTTAACGGTTTAAATCGCGTATATTTGACATGATTTATATCCCGACGTTTCGAACACTTTGCAGTGGACGTGGTCACGGGGTGACTAATTGATTTTATTTGTCACTTGAGTTATTAAGAAATTATTACTACCGTCTGAAATTTTTTGAACTACCGTCTGAATTTTTTTAATCATAACATTCCCTATGCACGCAGTATTCGCTCACGGTGTCCAGAGGTCTTGCAGTATGGCGTTGGCCTTGTGATTTAATTAATTTAATGACTGGATCCCAAGCCGGTGGTACTTGCCAACCATCTTCTCTATTGAAATTTGGGTGTTTCTTAATTTCAATAGCCTCGCGTAACATTCTTGGCATGTACCGGGTCTCTCTAGCGAGGATTTGTGGGTTATCAAATCGAATGTAATGGTTGGGTTTGTCCAGAGCATGTTCACAAACTGCAGACTTGGTCGAGCGTCTGTTCTTCATGTCAGCTATGTGTTCTTTTATCCGGATACCGATGCTCCTCTTTGTTTGCCCAATGTATGATAACCCGCATTCACAATCAAGCTTGTAAACACCTGCATCTTGTAGGGGGATATTGCTCTTGACCGGTCTTAAAAATTGGCTAATCTTCTTGTGCGGCTTGAAGTAAGTTTTAATTGAAGCTCGTCTTAAGATATTGCCAATTTTGTCAGTGATGCCCTTGATGTATGGTAAGATGGCAGGTTGTCGCTCAACTGTAGGAGGCTTGGGGCGGCTTCTGTGACGCATTCGTGGGAGTTTGTGATTGTTGCTTCGCAGTACTTGTTTCACATGCAGAAGCTCTTCCTCGAGGTGGTCAGTGTCACAGATGCCGTGTGCTCTCTGTAACAAAGATTTGCCTACGGTAGTCAACTGACATGGATGGTGATGGGAGTTACCATTGAGATATTTATCTGTATGGGTGGGTTTCCTATACACAGTATGACCAAGAGAGTTGTCAGGATTTCTGATGTCTGAAATGTCAAGGAAAGCTAAGGATTTATTGACCTCAGATTTATTTATTTACTATGGAGTCTGAGGTCAATAAATCCTTAGCTTTCCTTGACATTTCAGTCATCAGAAATCCTGACAACTCTCTTGGTCATACTGTGTATAGGAAACCCACCCATACAGATAAATATCTCAATGGTAACTCCCATCACCATCCATGTCAGTTGACTACCGTAGGCAAATCTTTGTTACAGAGAGCACACGGCATCTGTGACACTGACCACCTCGAGGAAGAGCTTCTGCATGTGAAACAAGTACTGCGAAGCAACAATCACAAACTCCCACGAATGCGTCACAGAAGCCGCCCCAAGCCTCCTACAGTTGAGCGACAACCTGCCATCTTACCATACATCAAGGGCATCACTGACAAAATTGGCAATATCTTAAGACGAGCTTCAATTAAAACTTACTTCAAGCCGCACAAGAAGATTAGCCAATTTTTAAGACCGGTCAAGAGCAATATCCCCCTACAAGATGCAGGTGTTTACAAGCTTGATTGTGAATGCGGGTTATCATACATTGGGCAAACAAAGAGGAGCATCGGTATCCGGATAAAAGAACACATAGCTGACATGAAGAACAGACGCTCGACCAAGTCTGCAGTTTGTGAACATGCTCTGGACAAACCCAACCATTACATTCGATTTGATAACCCACAAATCCTCGCTAGAGAGACCCGGTACATGCCAAGAATGTTACGCGAGGCTATTGAAATTAAGAAACACCCAAATTTCAATAGAGAAGATGGTTGGCAAGTACCACCGGCTTGGGATCCAGTCATTAAATTAATTAAATCACAAGGCCAACGCCATACTGCAAGACCTCTGGACACCGTGAGCGAATACTGCGTGCATAGGGAATGTTATGATTAAAAAAATTCAGACGGTAGTTCAAAAAATTTCAGACGGTAGTAATAATTTCTTAATAACTCAAGTGACAAATAAAATCAATTAGTCACCCCGTGACCACGTCCACTGCAAAGTGTTCGAAACGTCGGGATATAAATCATGTCAAATATACGCGATTTAAACCGTTAAAAGTTGTTTAATTGCAATGTATAGTAATCGCGAAAACCTAAGAAAATATTATGTTGGACTATACTACTTAAATGAATAAAGGAAAAGATGCAGCGGGCGCGGTGTTTCTTTAGTTTTTATTATATCCTTGAATCGTTTGAATCGGAATACGTCCCCTAAGGGGCGGATCACTTACGTTAGGAATAACTGCACTTACGCTAGGAAAAAGTGTTATAATTGAATTCGAATCTTGTACCTATCTATAGTATTTAAGTGTAGTTTATTAAGTGGGTATTTTCCTATGTTTTACTTTAAAATGCACTTTTCTTCAATTAAAAAAAAAATAGCCTACCGAAGAAACGTTAAAAATCCAAATAAATTTTTAACGTTGAAAAAACTAACTGTGCTTGTTGTCCTACCATTACAAAGTATCATCTGCACTGGAGAGGTAGCAATTTCTATTTTTTTATGCATTATTTCTTTATTTTTTATTTAATGGCCTACAATTTGTCGAAGTCCTTTGGAAAGTTTTTACAGTTCAAACATTTCGTACACTTCATACGATGATAGCTTTTATCGCGCCGTATATAAGACCTAAGATGGCAGTGTCAGTGGATTGTCATTATTAAGCGTGTGTCATGTATCTTATTATTACGCATTAAAAATCATTTTCCTTTGATTGGAATGTTTGTTGTAACGTTGTCTTAGTAGAGAAGAAAAGTTATTTTTAATAAGGTATAATAGTGTTAATGCCCTTATGGGTAGAATAAAAGAACTGTCAAGCGCCAGGTGAGGGTTCGGTTCTGTGGTTACTATACTCACGAGTGAAGTAGTAATCAAGTCAAATGTTCATAAAATGGAATCTAGGTTCAAAATTATCGAATAAAACATATATTCCGTTTGTCAATATGGGGCATATTGTACTGCTTAGTCCCAAACTATGGATTCTTTAGAAACTATGATATCACAAAACCCTTAACTTTTACAATAATCAATCGAAAACTCGAGTTTCATCTCAAATTCCCACCAAAAAGTCATTAGATTAATTTATTTGGTCAATCAGTTGCCACGTTATCGTTCAATGATTTGGGCAGAAGCGAAAATTATCGATAACTTTTATCATAGAGATCATAGAGACCGCGACGTGAGATCGCAATGCGACAGCTTATGGATAAAAACGACCGCGATTCAGAATTTATTAGTATTTCGATTTCTTGAGCAGAAAATGCCACTATTTTAACGTGTAGCCAGGTATATAATCGCGCGGTCATGCGGCGACACTGCGTTCACTGCGTGTTGTGCACGCCCACCTGCATACAAATCATCAGTCTAAAATTTTTCAGTGTTTTTTTTAATCATAAAGAAGTGTCCTTCTGTTGTTATAGTATGTCACGTTGTTGTTATAGTATGTTAATATAATAACATTTTACAAGTTTCTAAGTTCAAACTCAGGTTTTGAAGGTGGCTGTATCAATAAGCAGTTAATGTTTGCCAAGTTTGCCAGTTTGAGTTGGCAATGGCATCGACATTGTTCGACTTTGGCCAGTTTCAACTTTGGCTGCATAAAATGTATGGACGAGTTCAATATTAGGAGAATGAAGACGTCACTAAATTCACTAAATTCACTATAAATACTGAAAATGCAAGAAAAATATAGTGTCTGTACAGACGCGGACTCTAATTTGTGTATAGTTAAAACAGTATAGTTTGATAGTTCTTTAGTAGAAAAAAGATTCGGGCGGCATAAACGCATGTGCGACAAAGCCCTTTACACTGATTAAAAAAAAATTCAATCTGAGAATTACCTTGCGACGCCCGCCGTGTCAAACACAATCGTTTCAAAGCGGAATTCGACAAATATCCTATGCGTCCCGTCCTATTCCTTTGGAGCGCAATGAGATGAGGAAATTAAATCTCTTACACTCTTAAATCTCTAATGGCCCACACGCAATCAGTTAAAACTGTCAATTTTGACTGAACAGTTTTAACTGACAGTTGAAACTGACGTTCTTAGTACTATCAGTTTTTTTGGCCATATATGGCAACGGTGCTATTAACACATTCTGCCCGTGTCAAGTTTTCTCCGTAATTAACAATTTCAAAGTCTAAATCGTATTCTTTCAATGTCCAGTCTCGTCAAAGTAAGTCAGGAGTCACCCAGTAATCGCAATTTAATCGGTTTCCAATCCTTGATCACGAGTCGGCTTTAAAGATTCCTATGGAATGTCTATTAATTTAATTTGTCCCAAAGTCGAACTAGAAGACTGCTGAGCAGGACGCCGTGATTATTGACAATCGAATTGTGTATTCAGAGTTGGTAGCACTAAATAAATTCAGCGCTAAACAGATAAAGTAGACGTGGTTTTATTATGATTGATATTTACTGTGGTTTTATTGAAGCTTTTAAAGTGAAATAAGCAAGAGATGAAATCAGTTTTTATTTTTGGCTTATACATTCGTGAGGTCTAAGTTACTTAAGTACAATTACAATTTACGAGTATCGCTCAGCGGTAAAGGAAAATATCGCAAGACAACCCGCGCGCCGTGCCGAAAGAAAAATAAGTTTATGTAACTCTAACAATCCGTATTGCTGGATTACGGGCAACTACCCGTGATTAAACAAAGCATGTGCCCTGCAGTGGGAACTTATTGGCTGGTATCAACCGGGGCAAGAGACCAATCTCCTTGTAATCACAGCAACTGTAATCTGTCCTTCGTCCACTGCTGGACGTGGGCCTCGTCATGCACATTATCATGTGCATGAGGGATGTATGGCCTTGAAGCGGCACGCTGGCCAAGCGGGTTGGCGAGTCCACAGTTTTACAGGCGGTATAGTTTCTGAGGGCATGTGGTAACCGGCTTTGTCATCATTTAGCCGCATTTTACCACTCCCACGGGAAGAGATGCAGTGATGCTATCCTAAACCCGACCGACACTAGACGGCCAATCACAACACAGAAACAAATACATTAAATTCGGTAGTTCCGTGGTAGAGAGATTCATCGAGTCTGTTGAAATGAAAAGTTTGGGAACATAACTAATTGATACACAGTCAAAAAAACTCGTCCACTCAAGTAAACTGCAGAATTTCCAGCCAGCTTCATTAACTATCTCGTTTGTACAAAGCGTTCCAATTCAGCTGTCTAAGCATTTTTAATGGATAACAGAACTCAATATGTATTTCAAGATTTAATTCTGTGTGAAATGAACTTAAAATTCGGCTTTATGGCACGTCAATAGAATCTATATTTGTTTGGTTGAGCGGTACGTATAAAAGGCTAAGAATACGAAACGACATGTGGGAAGCCATATATATATAGGAAAGAATATTTAGCGCAATTTGCACCAACCGAAACACAAAAGAAATGAGCGCGAAAATTGTAAATTGTGTTAATGCAATCATTCCAAATTCAAATCTAACTCGCCTTATTAAAGCGGGTTAGCAAACAATTCTTGAGTTTTATTCGCGCCGGACTAAATCGTGGCATTGTATCGGGTGAGTGGAATTGCCGAAAGAATTGAACGAATGTTTTTATTCTAGTAGCCTTTGCTGTTCCGAATTCGATTTTCCGTAATGACTGATATTTTGGCCATGTGAACGAATTATCGAATGATGTTGTAAAATTACTTTTTCTGAGGCGTTCAAATTGAATAATAGGAAACAGTTATATTTTATAAATGGAAGCAGTTTTACAAAGAGCATGTATGAAAATGTAAACTGGACTGAAAATGCAACTGTATTTTTGAATTCGTGGAATATTTAAAAGGAAAAATATTTTAACTTAAAGTTGATTAACTGGCCTAAAATATTACTTGCAAAAATCTAAATTTTCTGGGCATTGTATTCAGTTAATATTTATGAAAAATTATTATTTTATTTAAACTTAATTGCACAGACAAAATGGACATAATACCTTATGGCTTATTCTCTATCAGTCAACCTTTGGGTAAACAGAGAATTAAGAGAGGTGCATTGTAAAGTTGGCACAATAATACATATAAATATTTTTTATAAATATGTAACATAATATATGATAATAATATATACCTATATATCTATATATAAATAGAACAGAAAAGAGAAATATGCATTTGACTCAGGCAATGAGAGAAGTTAAAGAGAGTAAGTAGAGAGATGTGGGAGAAATTATATTAGGTTATTCGTGCAGCCTCTTTTTGAACGAACGGAAGTTTAGCAGAAATCTAAATGTTTTTTTGGCAAAAATATCCATAACATTCAGCATAAGTTCTATAGGCTTTGGAAATGATTCGGTTAGAAAGAACATGGCGTATATACAACGTGTCACTAAAATAAGGTAAGAGCTGAAATAGGTTGTCCAATATCGAGAGTAGAATCCATTCTATCAGTTTTTACAACAGGTTTTTCTTTCATAACTTATTGTTCATGTCTAGTATATTATTTATTCTACGCGCAGTTACGCAACACAAATTTAATACACTCACTGTAATTACGGGCGCAGCGCGCGGCCTAGGCATCCGGTCACTACCCTGAGATGAGTGATGAGATAACTACTGAGTGATGAGAGCTAAGAACGTTTTAGATAGAACAACAAAATTTTACGTTTGTAATTAATATCTTTTGATTTATATCTTAAAATAATAAGACATCCACGATACATACCAACATCAGACCAGAATGACAAACGTTGGCACGCCCCCGGATGGGCCGTCTACCTTTGCAGATTAATGAATTGGGAAAATGGGGAGGGATAGGATGGGATGGGAATGAGCTCTGGCATATCTCACTCACTAGCGAAATAGGCACGTGCATTGGGGAAATACGATAAAGTAGGAAATGCAGTACATTTCAAGGTTCTGTGAAAGAGGGGTAACGGGGCCAGTCGAGTACGCTCAGCGGCTGTGGGAATGCAGCATGCACTCTCCCGTTACATAAGTATATGAAGATAAATGTATATATATATTATATACATAGTTATAGAAAGAAGAAGAAAGAACGATAAATGGTCAAGCAGAATAACAGAATGGTATCCAAGAGATGATAAAAGATCAAATAGCGGACAAAGGAAAAGATGGACCGATGAAATCAAAGAAATAGCTGGTAATACCTGGAGTAGGATTGCTAAGAATAGGAAAGAATGGGAATAAAATGGAGGAGACGTTCGTCCAAAGGGCGAGCTGACAAAGAAAAGTTAATTATAATTTTTCAATTTTATGTTAAATAATAAAATAATAATAATAGAGGGACAAAAAATACATACATATATGTAGGTAATAATAATAAGAAGAAAAAATGTTATTAGAATTTAAATTGAAATTGAATGTATATATTATTTTGGGAAGTATGTTGTACATAAAATATCTCTACGATGAAATGGTCAGCAATAAAGATGTCGTCTATCTATCGATCTATCTATAATGTTATAAATCAGTATAAGTTTCCTAATGTTGAAGACAAACGGCAAATCACTTACCATCAGACATGGTGTCTGTATGTCCGCCTTTTCCATTAAAAACACTTATTCAGCACATAATTAAGAGTTTATTGAACCGTAAATTAACATCTACCCACAATAAATCTTTACGTTAAAATTGATGGATTTTGAACCGCAAAATCAAAATCATCGTCGGAACAACCACCCCCGCGTGCTTAGGGATGAAATAACAGAATCCACCCCAACGCCATATGTCGACTTGTAGATAAATAGTAGGGTAGTAACAAAAGCCGATAGAGTTGTTCGCCAAATGCATTCACCATTGTTTTGACGTAGGGCAAAGTTTAAACCACTTTAAAGCAGCGCGAAAAATAACGCTTTTGGTAAATTAATAATAATTTTCGTAAAGTACATATATCTTACTAGTAATTGCATTTTATTTTTCAACTGGGATTTACCTATTACATTTGGAATTTGCTACTGCATTTTTTTGATTTCATACTAAAATAAAACAATTTTTTGTTTTCATATTTATATGAGGCCACTGAATTCAACTGGTTTCGGAATTTTATGGAGCGATAGACAACTAACGATTCTTTTAATCTTTTTACTCATTAATTTTAAGCGGAATTAGAAACTGCTTTAAAAACTTTCCACTATATACAAAATACATTATACCTTCATACGAGTAGGAGTATTTTTGAGTAAAAAATAGATAATAAATAATAAAAACTATGTAGTTTAGCGCAAAAGTTGTAACATGTATATTGTACATAACTCCTAACATATCTTTATAACTAGTTATTTCTTTCTTGAAAATGGCAGAGAAGATAATCCAGTACTAAACATGGAAAGCGATTATTGACGTAGGTTTGTCGTTTCATGACAATATAATTCAAAAATTTGGTAGATATGTTCCTAGACGTGCTGCCTATACTTAGAGATATTAGAATAGTCAAGATTTGAAAGGATGGAGAACAAGAAGTATAATGGGATGAGAGATGCCGTTCATCTCCATAATTCTCTTTAAACGATGAGATTGAATTGGATGGGATGGGATCTAGCAATTATCATTCCCGATGTATTTTTGTTTTCTGTGACAGTAAACATTTCTAAAAAATCACAAAGGTAATCTATCCTTTTGTTACCTCGGATTATTAATAAATGTCTGAAAGACATTCACGCTTCATTGGTAAGCCTTGTCATTAGCAGAAATCGTATCTATTCTCGCATTCAATACGGGAGAGAGCTGTCACGGTACAATGGTATACTTATTTTTTATGCGACTCTAATGAACTACATTTTATGTTAAATTTTATGTATTGTAGTGTTTTGTTTGTACAAATAAATGTTTTTCTTTCTTTCTTTTTTTAAAACTGTAACGAAAAAATCGACGAAAAATCGACATAGCTCAAAAAATCGGCATATTTTTGAGGGCTCGCCACATCTTCCACAAATAACTGAGATAAGTCAGATAAGTCTAACTTGTTTAGACAATAGACAAGTTAGACCTCGAATAGTAGCGGGAAATGCGAGAGCGGTCCGACCAGGTGGACTGATGAGTTGAATAAAGTCGCCGGTAGTCGCTGAATTTGAAAAATAGAAGATCGTATGTTGGATATAGATCTCCACAAAACAGTGACAGATTTGTGGAGATCTATATACAACAATAGAGAATACAGTCTGATGGTATAGTACTGATATATGCACAAAATATTTACGCACAGAAACGTGCGTTACTAACACGCGCGGCAGGGAATTTTATAAGTAATAATAATAATAAAATATATTGCAGCAAGAAACCGAACACCCTGCGTAGCCTTTCATCTCTCGCACGCATCCCTTGAAGTGCCACAGGAAAACCACAAATATTATTTCTGTCTACCTTTAGGTTCAATCAGAACTCAGATGAGACAAAATCAACGACAGATAAAAATCTTTCTTTGAGTCAGATCCTAAGGTTGATGACTCTGATTGCGTTCTCTTCCTACACCGGAACATATCGCTGATTATCACTGGAGTTGGTGAAGCTAGATAAAAAGAGTGGTAAAAATAAAAAGTCAGTCCGGAATTGCAGAAGAGTGCAATATAAGTTATGGGGGAGGTAGGTACTACATCCTACAGATGACAGAGCGAATCAGACTGGGCGGGTTGCGGCACGGGTTACGGCCTTTCCAGTCATGAATGGGAGTTGCCAGAGACCATTTGTCTTCCCTTCCTACCATGTCTCATCCTTCTCAATTCCATATCCTAATTCGTAAACACAAACGATAGGCAGCACATTTCTGAATGTACCCATGTTCTTCATTTACGTATAACCCAGAAATCCAGAAGTAATAGTATCCGTTTACCATCCGGTAGACTGCCGTCGCCTTCTTGTTATAAAAAGACAAGCCAAATTCCTCCCACTAATTTTGACATTCTTTCGCCGACAGCAACGCTGAATATTCTCTGCACCTGTGTGCGTGCATGACATTTTATTCGTTTATATGAAGTTAGTCTACCGTTCTACCTTACTATTGTGGATTTTGTTAAGATAAGTAGGTTGAACGTTATTTTCGTATTGTTCCGATAATGCGCGGTGATGTTGACAGGTGTATTATTTTCTCTTTCTTTAGATATCTGCTGTTTTAGCGATGTTGACTTACCTAGAATGTTGTCCTAGTTTCGTGGAATAGTAAAATCAATAGATGCTTATTTTTCTATTCAAACCGGCCGTAGTATTCAGGAGTAAATTCGGTATAAAAAGTTTCGTCTAATAATCGGACAAGTCTGCCAGTGTTTTCAGTTTTACGTAGATTGTGGATTTGATTTCAAAGAGAAGACATTAAAGACAGAGAAGAGACAGAAGACTCTATTTACGACCTCCAAATTTTTAATTTAATTTTAGTTCAACAAAAAACTGAAAAAGAAATATTTACCTACGGATCCAGTGCTTTAGAAATATCGACCATAAATATGAGAGCAGGATACAACGTGTGTATGGAAACAGATGTATTTTTGTATAATGTTTGGAGAAAAAACATTAGCAGGAGACTCGTCTTAAGATGAACTAGTAGATGACAATACCTAAAGATCCTGAGGAAAAGTTTCCGATGCACCTGCTATGTTAATATGACGCCTTTTAATTATTATGTTTTTAATATATAATTAGTTGTGCTTTTATAATATTTGCGACTTTATTATCTTTCCTATAAGACTATCATTCACCTATAGTTTTTTCTTCGATTGTCAGATATTCTGAAATATGTGGACATCATATTTAGGGACCAAGAGTGGAAGATAAGGTTAGGGACACACAAAAGATCCTATTGGATCAAAGTGATTGGAAATCCCATAAGAAAATTAGTAATTTATGTCCATAGAAATTAAATGAAAAAAAATGTACGGTTACTTACCTTTCAATCCTTTTGAATAGACATGAAAATGATAAACAAATTTTTACCATTTTTACCAGCATTATATACAGATTTCAAAATATTAGAAACCGTTCATACATTTTTTATGATTACATTTATATTAAACGTGGGACTCCCTTCGGCCAGGTGGACTGACGACTTGAAGAAAGTCGCCGGTGGTAGCTGGATGAGAAGAGCGCAAGACCGTGTTTTTTTTTTTATAGACTAATGGGCGGACGAGCAAGCGGTCCCACGTGATGGTAAGTGTTGCCGCCGCCCATGGACACCTACAACACCAGGGGGTATGCGGGCGCGCCGCCGACTTTGCAAAATCCCATTCACAGCTCTCTTGAAGAACCCCATATCGTAGCATAATGGAAAGACCTCTTGAGGCACTTCGTTCCACAGCCTACGGGTTCGCGGTATAAAATAATTTTTGGACCGAACAGTGCGCGACACCCCCGTGTGTGATGACGTTCCTCGTGAGAGGCCTATATCCAGCAGTGGAGAGGCACAGGCTGACGGTAGGTATGGTAGGTTTTCGGTATTTATTATAGTAACCTAAACCGTAATGAAACCCTTTATTGTCTTTTTGTGACCACTCTTTTAAAGGTATTGTAGTTCCTCAGGACTTGTGGTACGCAGTCGCCTTTTACAAAACTCACGTTAAGAGATGGGCTGGTGCTATTCTAAAAACGACAGACACCACACCGCCCATTTATTATTATAGTATTGTACTTCCCTTAGTAAGTCACGGATGGGGTTCGGGCCATAATCCGCCACGCGGGCCCAGTGCCGATTAGTGAATCACATACTCCTGATTTTTTTTTAAATTTCTGGACCATGCGGGTTTCCTCACGATATTTTCCCTCACCGTCGAGCTAGTGACATTATTTTTAATTATTATAACATACCTACGTATTAAAATACGGAACATTTCGCTCTATATTTTCGGGTCACTTCGCTAATAAATTCAAATAGTTATCGAGCTCAAGTATCCAAAAGTTGAGGTCTTCAATCTCTTCATCTAAACTGGCCCTTAAGACTGAGAGGTAACCCCCTGATGGTCCTTGACTATTACCGAGCGAAGTTCAAATTTGCTCAAACTACGCCAGGATACTTGGTGTTTAACCTGAGTGCTGCGTTTAGTTTCATTCCAGTTGATGGATAAAATATTTAAATTTTTATACAAATAAGTTACTAATTAGTTATTATTACTAAAATTATATATTGTTCATACATTACTTAAAATGTTGTTAAAGTGATATATGTATGAAAACGGGTACTTAAACTGTTACCTACACAAAAAACATCCACTTCTTAATTACGCTTCAAAATGCAAAGGATCGACTTAAAATTTGCATGAGCAGATATTACGCTATGAAGGAGATGGTAAGCTACTTTTTATCCATCTGGAACACATGGAATCTCACATGACTCCCATTATATAATTTATGCGAATGAAGTCTTGTAACTTCATAGCTAGTAATAAATAAAAATCTCATTCTGTAATTAAATGTCATCTTCTTTTTAAGTACGGAATCATTAAAAAATCTTAATCGATCTTCTATTTTACTTCTCATAATGTAATTTAATCATAGGACATATTTCCTAAAAAAAAAAAAAATTCTGAAAATCTTAAAAAATACACGCACAGAAAAACACGGGATTCCTAGAGACGTTAGAAGTGTTTCTAAAATACTTCAAAAGACATTTCTTTCAAATAGTTACATATTTTAAGTAGAAATACAAAGGAAACAAGAAAGCATCTGAAATTGGAAACCGTCTAAATAAGGCTTAACTTCTTAAAGTATTCGAACTAAATTTTAACTACGACTTGCTATAGAATTAGTCGAAAATTGCGAAGCGTAAACGAGGCATAAAGTCAGAAATTCCAAAGGGACCATTTGACTTCACTCAAATATTTAATCTGGTCACCAAAATAGACCACATTGCCTAGAAGTGAGACGAAGACAAAAGGGTTTTGTTTGTCTAGTACCTACATAAATTAATAACAACTACTCGGGGATCAAGAATCAATCTTTCAAATTCTGGTAATCAACTTAGCTCGGGAGAACTGTTTAGGTTTCCTTGACAACCAGAATAATTTCTTCTGGTATACAATTACAAACGAAGCAGATATTAGTGTTAAGGTAGACAGTTTACAGTTTACCCACATCGGGCATACAATGTTTAAATCTTAAAGTTTATTAATACAAATTATAATATCATAATAATTATAAATCATTCTGATTTAAAGATATTTTTTAAATATTTTTTTAGATACTTATAAAGTGTGAGCAGTAAGTAGTTATTCGATATCAGCCTACAATGTCAAACTGTAGGATAAAGGCAAATATAAAAAAAAAAGATTTTACACGGTGAGTCCGTGCTAAATAATTCGTCGAGACGCAATTTTACCACTGATATGAAAACTACTTTAAGGGATATTTGAAACGATTTTTATAGTAATTATCTATTTTGAATATGTAACAAAGTAGCCTTTTAGAACACCATAACTGTAAAAAAAATTGGATTAATTATACAATACCTATTAATTATAACAGTATTTAATAGAGTGTTTATTATACAAAACGCAGAAAGTATCGGACTATATCTTAAGCTACAAATGTTTTACAAATTTGGTCCCTGTGGCAAGGTACCCAGCATGCTGGCGGCATTTCCTCGTTGGATGCCAAGGCTGATGCGTTGCGCGAGATAATGGCCAGCCATAGGGTCGCCAATGCTATCAACCAGGCCGCTTTGAAAAATCTTTGAACGTTGCAATATTTTCTTTGAAAGATTGTATTTTAATATCAATTTAAATAGTCCTTATTAAAATCTATAAATTCATCGATGGTATAGAATATAGAAGGTCCCCTTGACCAGCCTTCAACCACAGTTTAAATACTGGCAGACTTGAAGCGTCGGGTCGGTTATATTTTAGGTAGATAGATAGCTATATAAATAAAATAAAATAAAATGGCTGTATATTGTTGAACCCAAAACATGAATCAAACATTGGCATCCATCCTGCGTTATGCGATATTCACTTTCAAGGTTCAAAATTCAGTATCTATAAATGAGTGTCTGCCTCTGTGCGGGTATGAAATATGCCGTAGTTGTATCAAGGTGTGTCAAGACGAAAATAAAAAATATATCCGGCATGATGCCAGACGGATATATTTTTTATTTTCGTAAGGCTAGAAGGCTAGCTAGATATAAGGATAGAAGGTCAATGATGCGATCTTAGCTCACTAAGTACAACCAGTATAAAATGTAATGGACATGCATATATACTTTATCGAAAAAGATTATTTGCAAGGCGTCACAAATATATAATAAAATTCGTCATACATATCCGAGATGCCAACAACGTCGAAGTATTTAAAAAAAAATTGTAGCCATTTCTTGTTGACAAATGTTTTTATACCCTAAATGACTATATGAGTGACAATATAAAAATAAATAAAGATATAATAAATAAATAGCGATGAATAATAATAAATATTACATAATAAACACACGTAGATATAAAACGTAAAATAATAATTTAAAACATAAAATAATAATATAATAACAATAAACATATAAATTGTTGACATTTATGTAAAACTTTAGATGTAAGATTGTTGTTTACTTGTATAATTACAATTATCCCCTTAGGGCGAGACCTAGCTATGCTATTTAAATTTTAAACATGACAACTTTATAACCCATGGTCCACAGTAAAATCATTTGATTTGAAAGATTTCTCCAGCACTATACACGGCTTACCGCTCTTCTCTTAGAGCCACTATCGGCGACTTTCTTCAAGTCGTCAGTCCACTTGGGCAGAGGGCATCCCCCTACGCTTTGTGGTACATATTTTTCGTTCGAGGTCTAATTTTTTTAATAATTTACTTTTTAATTTTTACTGTCTTCTTTTAAGGATGGGGATTAGGAACTATAACGGGTCGAGGAGTTTTCGTCTTTTAACCTCCGACTATTCCTTGCAATGAATGACATGGGATAAGAGGTAAGGGTTATGGGATAAGGAGCTATTTTGTCCCATCCCATCTCATAATAAAACCTATCTCTTCATTACATATTGGTCGTCTTTATCTTAAGGGGTCAGCGGAAACAAGGGCACCATTGGATCTCGACAGTTGATGTCTTATCGAGTTTACAATACGAAATTGATTAAAATGTATTATCCAATTAGAGCTATCAATTTTGTTTTATATATTGTTATCTTTCCAGATTTGAAAGGTATTATGTTACAATATTTTGAAAATCAATTTTTGTATTCGATGAATTCGATGTTATATATACTACGCGAGTATGGGCTTTTCTTTGCAATCACAAAGGGTTTATGCCCATAGTCTATTAAATTGTCAGATTTTTAAATATGCCTAATTATTTTTTATTCTCGGGTACGCGTTTTTTTTTTTGTACATAAAGTATCTACTTAATTTCGACTGCACATAGTCCGCGTAGTCGACTGCAGAGTACAGTCCCTCTGAAAGCGCCCTTAGAACTGCATTATATTAAAAAGATAATGTTAAAAAAAATCCAAATTTTTATCTGTCTGTACTACTTTTTCATCACAGTTTATAAAATATTCGATTCCCCTTCGACAACCGATCGTATCACCCGCACGAAGCTCTTTATTCGCTAAGCCGATTCGCAGTTTTTGCTATCGCCCCTCATCAGGGATCGTATTAACCGATTTTTTTTCTATCTCTACATCGTTTAGCGGTTAGTGGGTTTTAAAGAGATGCCTCGTTTAGTTCCGCTATTGCTTTTCTTAATGGCTTACTTGCAAATGAAATAATACGCTCGGGAAAAGCAGTATAATATGCACAGAATATGTAATGCTTGAATAATAACAGTTTGTATTTGTTTAGATAATGAAACAGTTTTGGCCATTAAAGATACTTAAATGATTGAATGTTATTTTTTTCAAATATTTTTGTTCTAAAAATCTATTTATTTTTGTAATGAAACATTACAACGATCATAAAGCATCGTTGCATGCGTGGTCCGCCTGCCAAATTAATGGTTAGTGTATTCAAATCAATCAAATTAAATTAATTTATTTGCAATATGCGTTGCGTTACAAATGGTGGTAAATAGATAGTCAGATCGACACATTTGCCAGTGATGGCGTGCAAAATTACATATATCCAACATAAAATTACATAAATGCTTACAAAAAACACTTATAGGGTAAGATTTATTTTAAATTTTCTATACAACAATGCCCTAAACGCTGTCAATGAAATATTCATTAATTGTAGAGTACGTTTTCTTAATCAATAATAAAGTACAATTATTGTACTTTATACCGCGAACCCGAAGTGTGGAATGAACTGCCAGCTGAGGAATTTCCGTTACGCTACGATATGGGGTTTTTAAAAAGAACTGTGAACAGGATTCTGCAAGGTTGGCAGCGCACCCGCAAGGGTGTTGCAGGTGTCCACGGGCGGCGGTGACCACTTACCATCATGTGGCCCGCCCGTTCGCCTGCTATCGATTCTGTACATATTTTAAAATGATTTTAATTTACTCTTGTACATATTTCAGTCTCGTCAATATTCCGATATGATTCAGGAAATTTATTGTAAATTTTAGGAGCCATTGTTATTACATTTTTATTGACCAGGACAGTGCGGAAGATGCACATAGTCTATTCAATAAATAAAGGGTGATTTAAGGGTGTAGATCGTGAAAATCACCGAAAAGAGTGTTACGATTTTTCATATTTAACCTATTTACATATGATTGATATCAATGATAATTTGTATATATTACAATCAAAGACCAATAAGTATGTTCATGCTTATATTAAACTCTTAAACCTAATAGTTGTTATATAATAAACGTCAACAAACGCACAAAATTGAGTAAAAATGCAAAAACATGACTTCGTATTTTTCAGATTTAACCCCATAAATAAACACAAATTGATAAAAAGAAACACTTTTTGAACACTGAAGAAACCAATAAGTATAGCTGTATACTTCTTTTTATACCTTTACAAACAAAGACTTCCTCTTTTAAAGCCCTAAAATCTAGATATATTTTAAGGTAAATTTTTCATACACAAATGTATGGGATAAAACGTTCGTTTCATTCGTGCAATCTCGGTGGTCTGCAGCGGCAGTTCCTTTCTGTAAGTGAACGCGACACCACGCTTGTCGGCTGCAGACAGCAGAATTACGTATTGTGAATTTGTGTTTTTTGTAAAAAACTGTAAGTATAACATTTTTATAATTAATTTATTTTCAGTTAGTAGAAAGTATCGATATAATGAATGTCTGAAAGAAAACCATGATGGAACTAGATATAAATCGTAAAAAATACAATATCTACACTAATAGGTATTATAAAGAGGAAAGATTTGGATTTTTGTATGTAACGAATAAACTCAAAAAGTACTGGACTGATTTTAATAATTCTTTTATCATTCGAAAGCTACATTATCACTGAGTAACATAGGCTATTTTTTTCGCAGGACTGATTGAATTTGAGTGGCATGCCAGGGAAAAGAAAGTTTTGTACGCATTATAAAAATATGAAAGCCAAAAGATCTCGGAATAAAATGTAAGTTCCTCCCTACTTATTTATTATCGCATTTGAACAGGGTACATTACAAAGCTAATACAATATGTCATATGATTTAGATCGCCCGATTCAGACATATACCTACAATAACATGTAAATATTGGTTTGTATTATCTATATCTATACTGATAAATAAAATTGAAGTATCTGTATGTAATATCAAAATAATAGGATTTTTTAAAAAAAAAAAAGGCGATACGGAGTTCGCCGGGTCGGCTAGTATTGTCTAAATATCAAATTGTGGAAGTAGGTAGGCGACAGCGCAACTTTGTCGACATACCTATACCGCCAAACAGACGCGAGGCGCCTAGCGTCTGGCTTAGGGTTGTACAAAATAAATAAAAAGTGGATAATATTGATGAATAATATTTCCAGTATTGAAAATAAAGAAAACCTTGGGGCCGAGACTCTGAGCAACAATGCTACGCGCTGTATAGAGGTAAGTTGTTATACGTAATTCTTGTAGACTTGTTACATAAATAAACAAACTACTTAGTTAGTGATGGGCGAAGACAAAATCTCAATACCTACCTATAGATTTTTCTTGCAATATTTATTATTTTCATCGAGAGACAAACACCTTAGTACCGAAATACTTCTCAATTACTTTCTCAAAAGAAAATTTACGTTCAAATAGGTGACGTCATAAAAAAACAATACCTAATGCGTAAAGAAATTATAATTTCTATTCATCAGGAACCTAATATTGTATTAATTCTTTTGCATTTTTTTAAATTTTTAATTATTTTTTATAAAAAAAATCAAGCCATTATCTTTCTTTACAGGAACTAGTTATTGAAAACGACCAAGAGGGAAAGGTGGATGAAATGGAAGTTGGGCGTAGAGTTGTAGACGTTTCTTTTTTTTTTAAAGCTCTTCAGGCCATAGGGGACCACGGTCCAATGGATTGTAAGTTAAGTTACCTCAGTATAATAGGTGAAGTAAAAGTTGGTCTGGACTCAAAACTCATCATGAAATGTAGTATGTGTAGTATGAAATTTACTGTGTGTTTGATTGAAAAGAAAGAAGATAGAATGGAAGTGAATCATCAAATTGTATCTGGTATCATATCATCTGGTGGGAGCTACTATCAGTTAAAAACATTAACTGCCGCAGTAGCCCTACCAATCATGTCACCTTCATTATACAATGAAATTAATAATACGGTTTGCGATTGGTGGGAAAAGACAGCAGCACATTCCATGGCAGAAGCTGTCAAGGAAGAAGCGGAGTACGCAGTGTCTATAGGTAGTGTTGATAAAAATGGTACACCATTAATATCTGTTGCTGTTGACGGTTGTTGGAGCAAGAGATCTTATGGTAAGAATTTTTCCGCCTTGTCCGGCGCAGCTGCGATAATTGGCATTAAAACTAATAAAGTATTGTTTTTTGGAGTTAAAAATAAATACTGCGTAGTTTGTGCACGAGCCGCAAAGAACGACAGTCAGCCCTCGGAACACCGTTGTTTCAAGAATTATTCGGGATCATCTACCGGTATGGAATCGACCATAATAGTTGAGGGGTTTAAACGTTCCATTGTTGATCACGGTGTAATTTATAATAAATTTGTAGCAGACGGCGATTCCAGTACTTATAAAAAAATATTAGATTCGCGACCGTACGGTAATTTAACAGTAGAGAAAATTGAATGCAAAAATCATCTTTTACGAAACTACTGCAATAGCTTGGAGAAACTGTCGAAAGACACTAAGTATCCTTGCGAATTGCGGAAATTCCTAAAAGAAAGGTATTTGCGTTTAAGAACGGGTGTAAAATGCGCTATTAAATATTGGGGCGATCAAAATCAGTCACTCGAAGAAAAAATAAAAAATCTTAGTGAAGATATCCTAAATGGTCCACAACACGTATTTGGTAATCACCAATATTGCAAGGAGTATTTCTGTAGACCTGATACTCGTCGAATAGAACCTGTTGGGTTGCTTCCAGCAATTGTTGGATGCGGATTAATGGACGCGGTACACATTTTAAGTAAAAGACTGTCATATCATTCTAGAAGTTTAATTCATAATTGTACAAGTAATATAGTTGAAAGTTTTAACGCAGTGATTGCCAAATTAGTAGGGGGTAAGCGTGTAAATTATTCTTCCCGTGGTTCTTATGCGGGCCGATGCGCAGCTGCTGTTGTGTCTTTTAATACAGGATCGATTCATAGTAAAACTCATGAAGTAATATTTAAATCTAGTCCTAATCCTTTGATCGCGAAAGTGGAAAATTGTAATCGTAGAATCCGTTTAATTGCTAAACCTAAATTAAGATTGAAAAAGAGCCACAGCGCTGTATCGAAAGACGCTCACTATGGACCAAACTGCGAAAAACCTGATCTGAGTCCAGAATTATATGAGAAAGCCAAGTCATCTTTTTTAGCCGATTTAAAGTTGTCTTGTGCTGAAAGAGAGGAGCTTGAAAGGTCGACCCATTTGCAAAGAAGTAGTTCTGAGTGGATGAGTACAAGGAGAAAATTACTAACCTCATCATCGTTCGGGGAAGTTTGTAAAAAACGAGAGAGCACAAGTTGTGCTGTTCTTGTTCGTAAAATCGTTTATGGTAGTAATATCTCCAGTTTGCCTGCTGTACGGTACGGTATCGAAAACGAAGAAACCGCAATTAAACAGTTAGAAATTCAAGAGAATATTAGTATACAAGGTTGCGGTTTGTTCGTCGACGATCAATATGAATTTCTTGGTACTACACCAGATGGCATTTATGCAAACGGTTTAATTGAAATTAAGTGCCCACATTCTTTAGCTGGCATGACTCTTGATGAAGCAATGGCCAAACATACCTTTTGGGTTAAGGACAAGGCTTCCAAGGGTTATGTCATAAATAAAAATCATAACTGGTATTTCCAAATTCAGGGACAGGTACATATTACTAAAAGAAACGTTTGCATGCTTGGCATCTGGTTTGGTGCTACTGTACCTATGAAAGTTTATATTATAGAAAAGGACGACAAATTTTGGGAGGAGAAAATGGAGATGAAATTAGTTAGGTTTTATTACGATTGCCTACTTCCAGAATTAGTTGATCCTCGGCAGTCACGAAGCATGCCCATTCGTGACGCGCCCAGTATCATAGAGGCTATGAAAGAGAGGAAAGAAAGAGCTTTACGTGTTATGAAAGAGAAGAACGCCTAATGATTTTGAAAGATACAGGTAACTTAACTACCCAGCCAGTCGATTCACGTAAACACGCCAGTCCAAAAGTCGTTTTAACTTAGGAACTTAGAAATCGCCTTTTGGTTTTCTGTTTTAAACGCACTTACTTATCTAGTCTTGGATTGTCATAAATCTTCCAATAGCTCAATTACTATACAATTTCTGAGTTACCTGGTGTAAAGAATCATAAAAATTGGTTCAAAAATACAGCGAATTGAGAATTCTCCTTTTTTTAAGTCGGTTAAAAGGGCTAAATTTGCAAAAAACGAAGTGACGTCACTGCGCTACGGTTTTTATTACTTACGTGAATCGGGCAGCTGGTAACGTTTTCATTCTGATAGGTTTTGTGATAGCCATTGATTTTATCATCAAATTAGCAGAAATCAGAACTTGATCCGTAATCGAATGAAAAACCATTAGAATTTTGAACTCATATTTCGTTATTGTTTAATTACATACTTTTAATTAGTATATTAATAATTTACAAACTTCTGTTAAAATTAGTAAATAAATGAATTATTTACTAATTTTTGTACAACCCTAGCACGCTTTTGAGATAGCGAGTAATGGCGACTCATATTTGTTATTGTGTAGTAAATAAATCATTTTTATACTTGTGTTTCATTTATTGACATTTTTTTTAAAACCCTAGGATTTTTTTTAGATATCGACGAGGTGATCGTAAACAAAAAGTAAGTATTTGAGTTTACGCAATAGGCACATTTCCTTGCGTAGAGATAAACACACTTCCTACTGAATTTGCAATTATTTTATTGAATGAATATTTTACGAATTAGAATAAATTTTGGTAGTGAAATTACAAATAAATAAATAGTTGGAATTTTAGGTAAGTAGAATACAAAAATGTCAGATGTCAAATGATAGAAAAACATAAAAATTGTGTCTCAACTACTCTTATTAATCTATTAAAAAGAATCAACAGCTAGTTTCCAAAAATTCAACGTTATTGTTATGCTGTAAATATTCAAGTTCAATAACAATTTCTCAACGTGGAACGTTTGTTGCAAAACATTTTGAAAATCGCGCTCTCTAGGTCATTCATCCGCCCCGTCGGATGTTACATTAAACTTTGGCGCTGCGGTCGCTCGAAATCGAGATCTCAGGCCAACAATCTACACCCTTAACGTTACAAGTAGTGTGGCCGTTTCAAATATGTAAAGAGAAGGAAGAGTCAAAACTTTTAAGTTTTTAAAATATGACCTGCAACCGTCAATTGCCCGTAATTTGCATATTGCATAATGCATGGTACATACCCATGGTTAAAGTATTGTATATAGTGTTATAATTAGTGTTTTTTGACATAAAGAATGTTATTATTATTAACAAAAATGAAATTCAAATCGTTAAAGGGAAAAAATTGTTATATATTTAATATACATATAATAATATAATATATTATATTGCATGATTGCTATTACACTGACGAATATATTTGATAAATATTTCACATGCATTGCTTGCTATTTAATAATATGATTCAATAAACATATTCTATTTCTTTTAATAGTTATTTATACCATAACACACATCTCTCCACTGTTAGACATAGGCCCCTCCCAAGGCTAGCCATCATATACGGTCTTCTGCTCTTTGCAACCAGCCAAAGGCAAACTTCTTCATATCGACGGTCCACCTGACAAAAGGGTGTTGTAACACACTACGCTTCCATGTACACAATCTCTATTTAAGGACTCATTTAGCCCATGACTTACTCATTCATTACTACTACAATATTTTTACATTTAAGTATTTTTTTTTAAATCTCGTCTTGGAATACGTCAGATAGATCATTCATTATTCAAGAATTTCCGCCGAATGTCAATAGTCGATGTGTATGGAACCATAAGTTCCAGGTTTTTGTTGATATTTAAGCTCGGTTTGTGTAAAAAACGCATATAGTTGTCGATAGATTCAACTACTAACTTCAACATTCCATACAAGAGATTATGAACTCTATTGCATCATTAATAAGATACGGGTCAATGTTAGAAAACTGTAAATTAAGTATGTTTAGATTTGTTTGAGTCAAGACCAGGTAGAAATATTCTCAGATTTCAAGAATAATACTTTGACGCATCGACGAAAGCCGACAAAAACTGGCCGCAAAGTTTAGGACACACCGAGAGAAAACACGACGAAAATATTTTATACTATCATGAGCACACATAAAATAAAATAAAAAAAACTTATTTGCTTATTTACCTAAGATAATATATGCACTTATGTATCGATAGCAATGAATGAGTTTGAGATAGTTTTATTCCACGAATGTTGAAGTATCCGAGAGTACAGAAATTGGTCACAATTATTTACCCCGCGAATGTTGAAACAGCGAATCGCGAAACAGTGAATAAGGAGCTTGGACTGTATTATAAATCAGGTAGACCGAAGACTTGAAGAAATTTGCCGGTGGTGGCTAGATGATCCTGTGTAGTGGCGAGCTGTGGGAGAGGCCTATATCTAGTAATGGAGCGACGTAGGTTGATGGTATATTATTAGTAATTTTAATTAAGTATGCAAATATATCTATAAAAGAATAAATAACGATAACATACGTGAACTTATTGATAAATCTGATTTTAATTACGATATAATATTATTTTTATGAATAATATACAAACATTATATTTCTGACTTTTGTTTATAATTTCAAAACATTTAAAGGTCACGAATAAGGTAAGTAAGTATGTATATAAAATTCTGTACTCAACGGTCAATAAAATATGCCATAGCAATGTCAGTAATTATACAATTCATAAGTAACAAGTACTACGAGAATAATAATTATGGGATAGGTTATAAACCGCAGTAACGCGCATTCGTAAGAAAAAGCCACTATAGTTTTTGTCGACAATTAATGTCGAACAATTTATATGTTTTATGTCGTTATGTCGCACTCAGTGTAGACCACGCCTTTAAACACCCAGTATTGTCTGGTTGTTGTCGACACTAATATTTGATGTTTATGGAACGATATCCAAATCTAAGAACCGCATTAGCTTCAACTAAGGCATTTTTATTATTTTAACTAATCGATTCTGTGGTTTAAGTGAACACATCATTTATTAATGACCACCAAATATGCATAATACTTCCTGTACTTGGGGATATTTATCGTGAAATTAGAAATTTCAAGACTGGATGATTCACTTTGATTTAGTGTTAATTTTATCTTATATAATTTAACACCATTTACAATGTAATATTGAAAAAAGTATTTACAGCAATTTCCTATTACATAAACATTTGAATAATTAACAGCAAAAAAATATTCAATGCTAATAAAATAAAAACAGTTTGTTCCCAAATCTAACTCACCCCAAACGCGTGCATTCTCCGAAGCTATCATCGAATATTGGAAAAAAAATGTTTTATTGCATACCCAAAACGATATAACTTTTTATATTGTAAATCTGGTAATATTAGTAAAATTCATATTTAAATTTCATAACATTTCGTGTTATCAACTTATTCATGTCGTGCCCTGTTATTTTTTTAATTAGTTTGGATTTGTGTGCCCTGCTGGGCAAAGGCCTTTTACGCTCTTTAATGCCAGATCGTCCTGTTCAATGCTATGCCCCGCCAAGTTTTAGGGTGTACATCTAAATCGACCCGCCATCTTCTCCTCGGTCCACCTACGTCAGTGTTAATTCAGTGGCAACCAAATATTAAAATATTAAAGTTTCAATCAATAGTTACAATAATACAAAACTCGTAGTTTTCCAGCTTAACGCAAACATATATAGGACCAGATGCATTTCGAGGACATTATTGTAATATTTTCTTAGGTTTTCGCGATTACTATACATAGCAATTAAACAACTTTGAACGGTTTAAATCGCGTATATTTGACATTATTTTTATCCCGACGTTTCGAACACTTTGCAGTGGACGTGGTCACGGGGTGACTAATTGATTTTATTTGTCACTTGAGTTATTAAGAAATTATTTGGACTACCCTCTGAAATTTTTTGAACTACCGTCTGGATTTTTTAATCATAACATTCCCTATGCACGCAGTATTCACTCACGGTGTCCAGAGGTCTTGCAGTATTGCGTTGGCCTTGGGATTTAATTAATTTAATGACTGGATCCCAAAGCCGGTGGTACTTGCCAATTGTAAGTTTAATAAAATCGTAACAGAACGGTGTCTGTACATTAAATATTTTTTGACAAAATCTTTGCAGTGTCCACGAATGATACAGAACTCAAAACGGCCATTTTTAGAATTTATGCGTGTCTGTCTGTATGACCGCGCATCACGCAAAAACTATTGTACGGATTTTAATGAAATTGATTTATGTGCCGGGTTAACATTTAGTGTACCTACTTTTTATTCAGACCCCTCATAAAGTTCCGATGGGAATCAATCCATAGCTCACGCAAACGAAGTCGCAGGCACCGCTAGTATTACATAATACACATGCTTGTTATTACCAAGGTTTCAAACGAGACAGTTTAAAAATGTAAGAAGACTGGTCTCAAGGAATGCAAACCACAAACGGGGTAGCCCTGTCCAAATATTTGTACGTGCCAACCTTAGCGGTTGGTCCTAAGAGCTTGCTTGAAATTCCCTTTTATATCGCCTACTCGTTTCATATAGGGATTATGTAGGGTTGTTAGTAGATTATGTAAAGGGATGTTGTGGCACAGTGTCATGTTGCGTTACTTTTGTAAAGGCTAGCTTACACAGTGGTAGCTGCCTACCCGCTAGTTAGAAGTAATAATCGTTTATTAATTACTATTTATCTGACGACCGATTGGTTCAGTGGGCGCATTCATTTGCTTGCTGTGTAAAAGGTACCGAGTTCGATTGCTGGTCGGACATTCATTTGTTTAAAGAGAAATGTCCACGGTGTCCACGGGCGGCGGTGACGGGCTATAAAAAAATGTTTGTTCAGGTGTGTTCGTCTTTGTATATATGTCTCTGGACCCGGGACACAGGGAATCCTAGTGTGGGTCATTGAGTGTGGCATTATTTGTACCGGGAGCGTATTATGAGATGTTATTTGCAGTCATTTTACGTTGTAAAATGAATCGCCATGCAATTTCGTATTATGAACACATTTATACACGAATTTTGTAGAGCGACGTCCTATTTATACACTATCTATACAATTAATACACTATTTATATACTTAATACACTGAATTTTAAAATATTCGACTACTAACAATAGATAATCAAACAAAACAAAAGTCGCTCAGTTACTTGAATCTCATAATATGAAATAAAATAAGGCAGTTTACAGCCATGAAGTGACTTACTTGGAACTTGGATGGCTTTTTAAAAGTTCATAATATGCTGCCTATAAAAAGCTATTCGAGTGTTTACACATTAGCAGATACTGATCTAACTGCATACTGATAAATAAGCAACATGTACGAACACGTATGTATCAATCTTAAACACGTGGCCATGGTTTAGAGTAGGGATGTTATAGAGCTTCGTAACCGTAACCAAAACTATCGAATATTCGAAATCGAATCCGAAATAAAAGTTTCGGATGTTACTACAAATATTTTTTCGATGCCATTAGGAAAGGAGTTTAAACTAAGACAAAATTTTGGCCGCTTGCATTCGTTTCAATAGACTTTTCGTTCATTCTATATGTAAGTAACAGTCTGTGCTTAATATTTTTACTAATTATTACCATTTCGTATAAGAAATATGTACCTACAGTTAGAGACGTATTGTTGGTGAATATTAGTGAATCAATAAGGTAAATGTTATACCTATTTAAGTTATAAGCAGAGGTCGGAATTAGGTAGTGTGATTTATGTACTTGCAACGAAATGTTGATAAGAACATGGATATTTCTGGGATTTTCTGAATAATAATCCCGGGAACCGTAATTTATTGCCAATAGTATATTTATTTACTATCTTAAGATTTTAGGGTTGTATCGATATCTCAGAGATAAGAGAAATAAAAAAAAAATATTCAATAGTACTTAATATATTAATGATTTACACACGTTAACATTCAGTTTCAGTTTTTATATTTACAAACATTAACCTACAATTCTATCTAATCTAAATATAGGTAGGATAAAACGCTTTAAATTGAAATCCCGGGATTTGAGGAATATCCATATTATTCTTTTGCTCTATGATATCATTGCAAGTACATAAATCACATAATTCCGATCTCTGGTTATAAGTCTTAAATATTTTCCACTGGTGGTTTTTTCAATTCAGTTTATTATTGCCTGTGACTGTGACAGCGGTCACTGTGATTATTATTGTCTATTTGGTATTATTTTCCTTTGCTTTCAGTCCGTGATACATTACTTTAAAATGTTCAAAAACGTATCCGTAACCGAAACCGGTAACAGAGTATATCTATATCCGTTACCGGATCCGAAATATCCCTCGAAAATCCCCGATAATCGAAAATCCCCAACGACCCTAGTTTAGGGTAATTTGTGACGTACTACACATATAAAATGTGAAGTTCCTACGCCAAAACATGGTCGCGGGTATCGTATTATGGGACTGTGAAATGGGAAATGGGCACGACACGAGGTCAGGTGGGAGGACGGCAGACGGTCGAAGGCAATAACGGAGAGCGGTGGCCTCAGGTAAGACGAAAAGTGGGTAGACCAACAGCCAGGTGGTCGAACGATAGCGTCCAGATGGCAGGGAAATATTAGACGAGGATATTGGAGAGGTATTTATAGGTAGAGGGTATAGGTATAGGTATCTCCAGGTATTGGAGAGAGGAGTGTTGGGATCGCGCACTGTGGCGAGAGAAAGAAGAAGCATGTACCCAGTATTGAGCGAGAATAAAATAATGTACCTATATCAGTATCAGATATCAAACCAACCCACTATACAAATACTCTTACAAACCTTTGTTACGACATTAACCCTTCTTGGATAAAAAGCCACAGGGGGCGGACGAAGCATACGACAGCTCTAGTTAAATATTTAATCGTACCCTTCGCCCTTTGTGTGAAATCTTCAGTTAGGCAATTATATCCATTAAGCGCAGTCTACCATTAACAGCAGGAGAGTAAAATTACCTGAAACAAACAGACAGAAATGTTGTCAATAAATTATGTTGTGTTTGTTGCTGTTGATAACATTTTTCAATGCAGTAATGAAGACTGTCTAACTTTCTTCTGTCTTTCGGTAGATATGGATTTATATGCCCGGGAAATTCAGCAAGGAGACTTTTTTTTTTTTATATAGATTAGTGGGCGGACGAGCAAGCGGTCCCACGTGGTGGTAAGTGTTACCGCCGCCCATGGGCACCTGCAACACCAGGGGGTATGCGGGTGCGCCGCCGACATTGCAAAATCCTATTCACAGCTCTCTTGAAGAACCCCATATCGTAGCTCAATGGAAAGACCTCTTGAGGCAGTTCGTTCCACAACCTACGGGTTCGCGGTATAAAATAATTTTTGGACCGAACAGTGCGCGACACCTCCGTATCGAGGAAATGCGGATGGACCGCACTTCTGTGACGGGAGGTGCGGTTGTAGAAACCCGAGGTGGGAATTATATTAAACAATTCTTCAGAGCATTCCCCATTGTACAGGCGGTAGAACACACAGAGAGACGCAACGTCTCTCCGAATGCTGAGGGATTCTAAACCGCCCGTGAGAGTGGGATCGTCGACAATACGAACAGCACGTCGTTGGATGGAGTCAAATGGGTTCAATTGGTATTTCGGTGCGCCGGCCCAGAGATGAGAGCAGTACTCCATATGGGGCCTCACCTGAGCTTTGTAAAGCATAAGGAGTTGCCCAGGTTTGAAGTACCGCTTCGCTCTGTTCAGCACACCGAGCTTTTTGGAGCCCATTTTGGCCTTATTTTCCAGATGACCCCTAAATTCGACTTTGCTGGAGATGTCGATACCAAGGATCCCGATACTCTCCAAGATCTTAAGAGGTATGCTCTGAAAGCGAGGTGCTACAACAAAAGGGGTTTTTTTAGCGGTGAATGCACAGACTTGCGTCTTACTGGGGTTGAAATCCACTAGGTTCAGAGAACCCCAAATCGAGACTAGATCTAAAGAGTCTTCGATTTCAGACACAAGCCTGGCGCGACTCTCTTCCACTTCGACCCGAGGGATGTTGGCGCGGCCCCTGTACAAGGCGTCTCCATTACTGTCATCTGCATAGCAACGTATGTCACCAATTTGCAACAGGTCGTTGATATGCAGAAGGAACAGAGTTGGAGACAGCACGGAGCCTTGCGGGACGCCAGCGTTAATAGACATGGTGTCGGAGCAGCTACCATCGATAACGACTCTGATGCTCCGTCCAGTCAGGAAACTGGCAACCCATTCGCATAATCCCTCGGGTATCCCGAAAGATGGTAACTTGGAAAGCAGCGATTTGTGCCACACCCGGTCAAAAGCTTTCGCAATGTCTAGACCTACAGCCAAAGCCTCGCCTCTACTCTCAATGGCGTCAGCCCAGCGGTGTGTTAAATACGCCAAAAGATCACCAGCGGAGCGATTATGGCGAAATCCATATTGACGGTCCCTAATCAGCTGGTGATCCTCTAGGTACCCAAGGAGCTGTGTGTTTATGACACGCTCCATCACCTTGGAGAGGAGGGAGGTGATCGCTATTGGCCTGTAGTTGGCCGGGTCTGTGCGGTCACCCTTTTTAGGTAAAGGGTGAACATGAGCTACCTTCCATGTTGACGGGAAGCTTTTTGTAGAGTATGAGAGCCTAAAGAGTCGCGTAAGCACCGGGGACAACTCGGGAGCGCAAAATTTAAGCACCACTGCAGGAATACCATCAGGCCCATTCGATTTTCGGACATCAAGAGATGCTAGAGCTCGACAGACGCAACTCGGCTAGACAGTACTTGGGGCGTCAGATCTTTTCATCAATGTTTTAGTCAAGTCAGATATGACCTGCCAGACCTTTAGGACCATTACGTATACTTCTTAAAATAAAAATTCCCTCTTGCCTAAAATAAAATTGCATTAAACAATTAACTAAGCAATTAATAATTTACAATTAACATTGTAAAAAAATCAACTAAAATTAATTACTATGACTTAAAAACCTAGTTTTAATTTTATAAAGTTGACTGTTAAAGGCCATGTACATATACACACATATACATATTTTATACAAAATATAAACTGATTGAAAGGAGTCCGGGAAATCGGCATAAATCAACATTCAACAATATAAAGAATTCACCGTTATGGTCCTAAACGCTGCCAGATATGACCTGATTCATAAGCTTCGTAAAATCGCTTATCAATACAATTCTATCATTATTCAACAAAAAATATCTGCCAATGCATCATCGCTCATCAATACAATTCTATCATTTTTAACAAAAAAATATCCGCCAATGCATAAATTGTTGCTAAAATCGGTTGAAACATTTAAAACAAGTTTCGAAGGCATTAACAATTTATAAGGCTTCCCTCCGGATAGAACGAGTTCAGTAAAGGGTGGTCAAAATTCAATATGGCTTCCTGTCTGATGCGCTACACTCGATTTAAAAATGGGGTAAAACCGTAAGCCTATTCTATAAAAAGGAACTATAAAAAGTTATAATACCTAAGTAATTATAACTTAAATTTAACCTTGTTCAAATATACGCCGTTATGGCCGTGTGGCGGCGGCCGGCTTTATAAAGGCACCACTCCATCTCGTCCGGAGGGTATCGTAAAAGACGACGCAAACCTACCTCAAACCCAGAGGCACTACACCATCTCTAAAAGAGTTGATTCACCAATCCGTTTGGTCAGGCGTGGCGATTTAATGCCACGAACACATCCCTCATACATAAGGCTGTTTGCGGCGTACGAGTATATGGGGATGCGCCCACGTTTGTCATTCTCAAATGAATAATTCTGACCTGTTCTGATGACAGTAACTACTTGCCACCATCAGGTGGAATGTCTGTTCGGCTGCCAACTCTATTCATAATCTTTCGGTGTTCCTTTCGATTTTGTGCAATTATCGAAATACATATATATTCAGTATTTCAATAATCAAATAAATAAAACCTTACAAAATCCCTATAGTAGTTACTTAGTTAAGTTATACTCTAATGTACATATTGTATGCTTACTTGTATGTCTTAGTTTACTGAAATAAATATAAATATCTTAGGATTTCTTTTAGATTTTGCACGACTTTGTCAAGTCCACAATCCGTAAAACTACCATATTGATCGTCAAAATAATATACATGAAAATGTCTCGTTTGCCTTTATCACCATTGATAATTATGTTTAAAAAGGCACAAGAACATAACAAAAGCGGTGAATCAGTGGAGTATCGTGCACAAACATATTCTACGACGCACCTCACCGACTGACTGACTCACCGACCGCAACTTATCGGTTCTTTGTCAACATATGACTTTCCAATTGGTTAAATAGGTCGTGTTGAAACACAATAAACATGTTAACTGATTGCACTGAAAGATGAAACTGTAGGGGTAATGTTGTGAAAATAATTTGTGACTGCATTATTGTCTTGGATTATAGTTGCCATCGGAAGAAATTAGAATGACCCCGTAACCCCGTACGCATTGAAAAACATAAACCAGTCTTGTTGACAATCTTCAATTGTTTAATACAACCTGTCACCGTCGTCGTCGTGCGTAACTCATAAAAACTTAAAAACGTCACGTCTTAAAAACCCCGGATACATTTAAAAATGTATTCGGACGTCCCTGGACGCCCTTCAAAAGAGGACAGTGTCAAGGAAAAGAGGACGGATGGCAAATTTACCTTGGACCGATAACCGTTAAGGAGAACAAGTCCTTGAATGGACACTACGTATGAATATAGAAACAATTCAACAATTCGAGCTGCTTTGGTATTGTTGTCCCCACTGATAATCTCCTGGGGAAGGGGAAAAATTATTTCCGTTGTCCCCACTGATGTCACTGGAAATTCATTTTTGTGTTTGAATTTTCCCTGACCCCACTATATCTGTTACGATATAGCTTAAGTAAGGTGAGAATAAAAAAAAAAAATTTGAACTAGTTCTAATTGTAATAAAAATATCTGCTGACGGTCATTTACATTCACACTCATTCTTTTACTTTTATTTTTTATTCTCTTTAATTATAAATAATACATGGCAGAATTTAGGCAATACATGTAAGAAAAGTGATCACACATAAATCAAGTAGGAACCAGCTAAAATTCTTAAGAATGTATACCTAGCATGCACGAGTTAATTTAATAAATGTAATATTAGTAAAAATTAAAATGTTTAAAAATCGCTAACTAGGTAAGTGAAGTAATACAATAATTATTATTGAAACAGCGTTAAACAAATCAGAATAATTATCAAAACTACAGAATTTTCAGGAGATCGCATCTGAATACACCCCTTTGACGAATTAAAGATATAAGGCGTGTTGCCTTCTCTCTTCATTGCCAGAGTGACATGTTCTAATAACGGGATTATGAGGAGCGACATTGCTATTAGCTACAGGAATAAAAAATCGCTGAAAATGATCTTGTAGGGATACATAAGTTAATATTTTCACTGAAACTATGCTATTAACAATTTTATATAACCACATGCAGTCATGTTGGGTACGTCTGGTCCTGCTTAGGGTATATCGTAACAACTACAGTGAGGTCAATGGTAACAATTTTGTCTAGAATTCCCTTTGTCGCCACGAGAGGCGGATTGTTCGTGGACACGACGGCACCAAACCTTCGAGGGTTAACTTACAGGCACTAGGTAAATTTCTGTGTAGTTTAACTAACTCTGCGTATTTAATACCCACCGACCTGTGTCCACCCACGATCGGATATAAGCCTCTCCCAAGGTTCGCCATCACATCAATGTTGTACTATCGGCATTTTCAGTTTAAATAATAGTTTAGTTATGAAGCAGCCATCACTTGGAGGTGTCATGAGACCGTCTCGATTTATGATTAGAGACGTAATAGATACCAGATGAAAACCAAATGGATTGTTATTGATTTCATTATAGATAGATAGGCACATTAATTTTACATCAATACATGTAGTAAAATGCAAATTACAATGGATTACATCGCTAAAGCGATATCTTTCAGGCAATTTGTAGTTATAATGAAAATTATTACAATAATTACAAAGTATCTATTTCTAGAAGGAATCTCTTCTAGCCATCCTTAGAATAAATGAGAGGAGTTACTCGTATGTCATTAAAAAACGGGCTACAATATGTTATAAGACATCGGAGATATATTTGTACATAGATACATAAATATGTATATATTGTATGTATGTGCGTACATATAATTATACATCTACATACATAACTATAGATGGTGGGAGTTTCAACCGGTGTGAGAGTGCATGCTGCATTCCCACAGCCGCTGGGCGCACTCGACTGGTCACGTTACCCCTCTCTCACAGAAGACTACCTGGAAATGTACTGCATTTCGTACTTTTTCGTATTTCCCCAGTGCCAACATTTGTCATTCTGGACCGATGTTGGCATGTATCGCGGATGTCCATGGGTTACAGTATCCACTTACCATCAGGTGGACGCCTTTTTTCTATAAAAAAGGGAAATCCCGATATTTTTCAGATCCAGTAAAAAACAATTGTTATAAACAAATCCTGTACCTATAACCTTATTATTTTAATCTAAAAACCCTTAAAATCAATACAACAGCTGGAAAAATATACAATACACACACATACATAGGTATGAATCAGTTAACTTAGAGTACCTAGTTATGGAATTATGGCGGCTTTTATAAAATGAAACAATTTCCACGAATGAAAAATATATGTATTTGTTCCACCTTTCGAATAGTAAACATCAAAAGTCGGTCCGACAGATCCTTCGATTTGTCCAAATGATAAATACCTATGATAATTTCGAACACGAGAGAATACTATCTAGTATTATAGACAGCGCCATTCAAAATCAATGAACGCCTAGGGCGTTCAAATAATTTGCGGTCTGCTTCTGAGAGGTGCCGATTACTATTTGAATGCGACCGCAGGCGAAGACGGGGCGAAGATTCGGGATTATAGGGTACGACGGTATAGAATGTGGGTGCAATAGATCACGTTATTATAGTAACAAGAGAGCTGTGAATAGGATTTTGCAAGGTCGGCGGCGCGCCCGCATACCCGCTGGTGTTGCAGGTGTCCACGAGCGACGGTAACACTTACCATCACGTGGGACCGCTTGCTCGTCCAGCCACTAGACTATAAAAAAAAAAAAAAGTAAGCAGCACAGCTGGATATGTCTCTCCTCTTATACATTGTCTTGTGCACCAGCTGGTCAAGCATGTTGGCGAGTCCACTTTTTTAAAGGTGGCTTTGTTATCCCCTAGTCGCCTTTTACGATTCCCACGGGAATAGATAAAGTGGCGCTGTTCTAAAGCTGGCCGACATCACACAGCCTATTATAGTGTGATGGATATTTATGTGATTATAAATCCATTTGCGTAAGGATTATAATGAGCGGTGATAGCCTAGGGGTATCTCGAGTCCCGTTCGTGAAGTCGTCAGTTTAAATCCCCGGCCCGTATCACTGAGTTTGTACTTAAGTACGGATATAAAAAAAATGTCACTAGCTCGGCGGTGAAAGAAAACGTAGTGAGGAAACCCGTATATGTTCGAGAATAAAAAAATCTGGAGCATGTATCCGCATACGCATTGGGCCCGCGTGGTGAATTATGGCCCGAAAGCCCTTAGTGATCTACTAGGGGAGGCCCTACCTTGCAATGAAACGTAAAAGAGGAACATTTTCAGTATTTTATGTAACAATTTTATTTAGTATGTCTATTTAGAATGTCTATTTAGTATGTATATTTATGTCTTTTGTTGTAAAAGTAAATTATTATTGTATTTTATTATTATTATATATACAGATGATTTAAGCTCACTGTTTAACTGCACCCGCAATAATTTTTCACATTTCACTAACGGTCGACTATTAGGCCTTAAGGCATTAAGTCCGCCTCTGTACAATAAAAAGAGTAAATAAAGTAAATAGAGTAAATTTTATCATCTATTTGACATTAATATTGCATTCCCAATCATTCCCAGCTCATACAACCCTGTCACAGTAAACTGCTTTCAGAACTCTTTAAAAAGCAATATCTCATTATTTTGTGTTCACGTTGACAAAGTTCTAACACAGAAATGATTGGTTACTTCCGAAGTATGATGAAATTCAGGTACAAGTTTGTGCAGAAGTTTTTCGAACGTTTTTCTTATTTTTAATCTTTATCTTAATCTTTTATTAATTATGTATTATTAATATGCCCTACGGCCAAGTGAACCGACAACTTGAAATGAGCATGTTTCTTTTCTAACAGAATCTTGAAACAACAAAATTTTAAATTAATCAATCATCTCCTTTTAATCAGATAATGTCATGAATCATATATGATTCACTTATAAACAATTTATAATACATAACATTTATAAATTTGTATCGAAAAATCCATTACATCAGTGAGATGGCGTATCTAGCGCAATATACCAAAACAGTATAAAATTATATGAAAATTCTAATACATTCTCGCAAAACGTAACAGGATTCGAACCCGTCTAGAATTACAAATGTAGTTATTGCCGATCCATATTTGATATTGAGATTGCATATTTCATGCGATATTACGTTAAAATTGAATTCCAAGACCTATCCAAGTGATGTATATGTCTGTATATATTAGTAAATATAATCACGACGAAGATGGAATGAGATATATAGATACGGTTTGAGATATATAATTCAGACAGCATAATTTTCTTTATGCTTTAGCATGACTTTTAGCTATAGTCTTTTGCCCGCGACTCCGTTCTCGTCGTACATATACACTGATGCTTAAACATTGTTTTCATTTAATTTTTTTATTTCTAATAATTATATTAGGTACATACAAATTTTAGAATTTTAATTTACTAAATCCTTCCGAAAAAAATAATCACATAATAGTGAAAACAGATGGATTACAGCCCGAAACGCCTTCCTTCTGATCTACAATAGGAAATAATAATAATACAATAATATCACGTGGGACCGCTTGTTCGTCCGCCCTCTTCTCTATATAAAATATATATATATATATTTGGACTAACTTCGTTATCATAAAATAATGTTATAAAGAAATGTGTAGAAATCATGGCAGAGTAATACGAGTAGTTTATCAAATATACAGCGTGATGTATCTTCTCTGCATTCTATTCTAAACAGAAGGAATCGAACAAACTCAGAAAAGTACTCCAACACGTGTACAACATGATTCGATACTTGCAACGGAAAATATGAATTATTCACACTAAAACTGTATAAATTAAATTTTCCGATACTAAACGGGATGGTAAAGAAATCTAGGTGACCCGTTTCGTGGTATAAATCATTAACACCTCGCTGCCGTGTCTTAGGCAAATTATTCAAACCGCTCCCGTCTCTATCAATCGATAGCTCATTGCATATTCACATTTTAAATCGAGTCCCGGTATCCAATAAAGTTCCGTCCAGACGCCTGCTCGGCGTCTCGCTCTACACAATAGTGTTAATGAAACATGCATAGCGGCAATTTTATATTACCCTCTCCACCGCGGCTACCAATAACAGCTTTATAATTGCATTAAGGATAAGTTTGGGTATGGGGAACGTTTGAAATGAAAATAACTTGGTTTATTTTGGCATGTATGTTGACTACTGGTTATATAACCAATTTGTTGTCCCTTACACACACTACACAATAAACAAGGTTTGTTTATTGTGTAGTGTCTAAGGAATAACAAATTGTTACCACAAGTTCTGAGGGATTACACCACCTTTGAAAGATTGCACTCACCAACCCTCTTGGCCAGAGAGGCGTTTTAAGGCCACAAGACAATAGGCATGAGGAGGTCCATGTCCAGTAGTGGCCTTACCCAAGTTTAAGCATTATACCCTATCTTCGGCTGTACTTATCCGTCCTTGGGAGAAACCTATATGCAGAAGTGAAGAGAGATACAGTCTGATGGTATGATAAAGATGTGAATAGGATTCTGTGAAATCGTCGAGGCACCAGAATATTTTTTTTTATATAGAAAACAGGCGTCAGACGAGCATACAGTGCACCTGATGGTAAGTGGATACTATCGCCCGTGGACATCCGCGATACATGCCAATGTAGCTATAATTATAACTTTTAAAACTTTCACTTTGTTTGTTATTCTAAATCAGACCTCATACGCGTAAAATTAAAGGATTTTGTTTATCGTTTATTTCTATTATACGTTTCGGCGCGGGTTTCGCCAGCCGTGGTCTCGAGTTGACTGAAGAGGCGGGTAGTCCAGCCTTTAATTTAGACGATACATATCCCAAAGAGCTTGGTAGAACCACGAAACATCAAGATACTCGTACGAAAAAGAAAAAAAGAAGAAATTTTAATGGAAACAACTAATATAAAAGGTTGAGAAAGTAATGAATGTAGATAACAATAACTCTGCAAGAAACAACACTATAACATATATAAAATATGACGATTATTCTGTGTACAAGAAAGAAACATTTCTGCACGCGTCGACATGAGCTAAAATTCAATCAAAGTTCGCGTGGTATGCATCAACTAACAATCAAATTGAATGTATCATGTCTGTCCGATTGTCATCTATTCACAATCATAAATCTTCGAAACAAACGCATTCGAAGAATCGATAAAAGACATCCGATGAGGCAAAGAAAATAATATTAAATGCCGATGCTGCCTTAAAAACAAATATCAAGATAATAAATTCATAAGGTCCTCTGTCGGCACCCATAATAAATAATTAAAATCCGTTCCCTTTTTATGTGACGATTAAAATTTCTGTCTTATTGAAACAAAGCAAAGGGCCATATAAACAGGACGTAGGGATCTTCATGGTAGGTAGCTCTCGGGAGGCGAAATAAAAAATCGGACAAGTGCGTGTCGCACGCATATAAAATTAGTGTTCTGTGATCCAGTGATTGATAAAAGACTTCAGTGATTTGAAAAAGTTTTAAATATTTTTCGAAAAACCGTACGTTTATAAAAAAAATTAGGTCTATAAGTAATTTTATTACCAAGTACCTTAAAGTAGGGTTTTTAAAGTAATTTCCATTACCTTTAAAAAACCCCACAAATTAAAAAAATATACTTCAGTATTTTCCATACGCTTGGTGTGGCAAATTTAATATATTACAAACGGACAGACCGAGAAATATGAAAATGTAGACAGAACCCTAAAAAGATATTAGGTATATAATATGCTTTAAGGGAACACGACCAGCAATCGCGAAGCGACTGTTAAAATATCAAAAGCTATTTGAAATGTAAATATAAATAATTTAACACAAATGAATAAGTATACAGGAACATGAACTTGATCTGGTTACACTACACCCAGCCAGGTCAAGCCTGTGCCGGTCAAACCGGGGGCGTAAAACTTTAATAGGAGAGACAGTAACTGGGATGGGAAAGGGCGATCGACTAGTGGCAACCGGTTGACCACAATCAGCTGACTATGCAGCCTTGAGTCATAGCACATCGCACACATCGCACAATCTCACATCGCTATACCCGTATAGCGATGTGAGATTGAACGTTGACGATTGCAACGCATGTTATAAGGCCGCTTCCGCTCTTCCCTTCGTTCTCTTCTCAAGGATGGTAAGAAGTCTGTAAACGAAATAGAGTTAGATGGTGCAATAATGTTTTTATATAAAAACATATATAGATTTTGTATTAGTTCAAACGTTAGTTTCGTCAATACTAGATACAGATATTTATCGCTTATCGCTTCGCTTTCACTAGATGGTGAACTTCGCACCTTAGTAAGCCCTCTCTTTATATTCTTTTGTTTAAACTCAAGGGGGAAACGTTTGATGGTCCCTGGCTATTTTTAAACGAAATTAATTAATGTAATTATGGCGACATCTTTATGACATTTTATTGAGTATTTTGAGTTTGTAATTTGTAAATTATTTTGATTGATTAATTCCACTTCATTATGTATTTTTATTGTTGCATACTGCAATTCCATGGTCGCTGGATTGTGCCTGAATGGCCTACTTACATAAATCTTACAGAACACTGCCAGAAAATACCATACTATATACCTGTTTTGGGTGTGAGTGAGTCACAGATACACCGTCCCCGCCGGCGGAGACGTGGACGTCCCCCTCGTTACACCGTCAACACACACCGGCTCTCAGCCAACACTTTTACCTGGTAACGGCACGTGCCTGGGCGCTTCTCACCGACTCGCGATCCTGCGGTATCCCCCCAATGCAACGCCCTAAGCCGAGGCCCGTTCCTTCCGCCGGTTTACCGGCGGGGGAGCCCTTAGGCTCGTTGCAACACACATTTTGTTCCTGGCTGAGCGCCTTCTGCGCTCGCCCCAAATTAAACACGACCGGTGACTCTTGAAAGGCCACTAGGGCCACAAGAATTTAGCCATTCCAAAAGAAAAAAAAGGGAGTGAGTGAGATATGCCAGAGTCCATTTCATCCTATCATTCATGCTATCCTATCCTATCATCATATTGTAAGAGAGCTTTTTCATTGTATAGGGAATACAATCTCATTGTATTCCCTAGTCCCTAATCCATTCCCTTTTTGTTCCAATTATTTGTTCCTATAGGTACCAATTATTTTTTAAAGACAAAAGTCGGCAGACGAACATACAGTCCACTTGATGGTAAGAGGATACTGTCTTCCATAGACATCCGCGGTACATGCCAACATCAGTCCAGAATGACAAACGTTAGCACGTGTCCGGAAGCGCTGCCTACCTTTAAAGGACTAAGGAATGGATTGGGAAAATGGCGAGGGATAGGATGGTATAGGAATGGGCTCTGGCATATCACATACCTCACTCACTACCGAAACACGTACGTGCATTGGGGAAATACGATAAAATAGGAAATGCAGTACATTTCAACCTAGTCTTCTCTGGGAGATGGGTGACGTGGAAAGTCGAGTGCGCCCAGCGGCTGTGGGAATGCTGGGTGTAATCTCCCCCTACACTACACTCTTTATATCCCAAGGAGGAATGGTAAGTGTAATCGGATGAGGGAAACTCCGTTATACTGCCATTGCCATCCTATCCTATTCCTCCTTTTCCCGGCCCTTTCTCCAAATTAATTTCGTGGCAATGTTTGTCATCCTGAACCGATGTTGGCATGTATCGCGGATGTCCATGGACGACAGTATCCACTTATCACCCGCAGCTCGTCAGACACCTTCTTTCCATAAAAAAAGGATTCCATATTGTAATACGTAAGCAGGATCGAAAAGGCACATTAATAAAGCATATTCCAGATATAAAATTGATTTGAGCCGGCAGGAAGCTCGCAGGGAAACCAATTTGCCCCTCTAGCCGCAACAATATCCCGTAATACCGAAATGTCACGGGATGGAATCAAAATCCCTCTCGTACATAATTAGACTGGCGTGGGGGTTACTGGTTAGACGCGGGACAGGGTTGCGATTGGTCGCACTTTGGATAGTGAAGTTAGATTTGGCCGTCAAAAGTTCAAATTGATGATGTGAATTTCATTCGATGTAAGAGTCAGTCGAGGAACGCTTTTTTAGAGAAAATCTTCTCTAAATTTATCGTTTATAATAAGTAAGTGAGACGTGTGGTGTCGGCCGACTTTAGAATGGCAGCATCCATTCTCTTCTCGTAGGTAACAAAGGCAAATTATTAGCCAGCGTACTCTTTTAAAGCCCACGTATGTACCTCATGCACAAGGCAATATACATGTCCCATGTCTCTGTCCGGCAGTAGTTTGTAAGAAGTATACTTGAGTATGGCTCCTCTATATGGACACCTTTTTATGAGATACACAAAAAGAGAATAGGATTGGCACAGAAACGTTTCCTGTGGACAGTGAGTTATACACACATGGAAAATAGTTTATAATACATAATTATCGTGATAGACTTAATCATTACAATGTGTTGTCATAGCAAAGTCGAAGGAGAATAATTGACTTCTTGGTATTATTTAAAATAGTTCACGGCTCGGTTGACACTGATATACTATCCTCTGCTAGAACCTTCTTTATTCCATATGCTAGTACAAACACTGTATTTAATTAGCCTATTCGTTGTATATATAGAGCGTATAATGATCTAGCTGCAGCCAATAAAAATCTAGATATATTCTATGGATCAATATCCCGATTCCCTAATCAAGCATAATCAAACGTTTATAGGAGACTTTATAAGCTCCTATATTCATACACGTAGTTTATATACTTTTATCATTGTTTATGGTAAAACTCAGTATTAGAACACATTATATAATAATTATGTTGCCTGTTTTGGTATGTTACTGAAACCATGTTTCAGTTTAAATATTAAGTAAATTCTGTTTGTGCGACATAGTAAGTGAATAAATAAAAAATAGACAGAAAGGGCTGTCTACGGTAATCAGTTATTATTGTACACGAAACAGATACAACAGTTTAAATAAATAGGTATACAAAAGCCTAATCGTTAAAGCGACGTCTCCCAGACGACCTTTGGGCGGGAGATGTGTATGTGTTTACAAGAATAATAGATGTGAGCATATTTTTATAGCTGGAAATAAATATTAATTACGTATATTTATATACGTAACATAATATAAAGGCGACTAAGGGATAAGAAAGGGGTTATCACAAGCCTGAGTGGACTCGCCAATCCGCTTGGCCCGCTGTGGCGTTTTAAAGCCTTACATCCCCATATCCAACAGTGGATGCTGAAAGAGCTGATTGCATTGCATATTTATATACATAAACAAAGATAAATACCAAATAATACGTACTAAATACCATTGCTAAACAAAGGTATTTAAAAGAAAGATACAATACACATTCCTAATCATCATTATCATCGTAATCAGCCCGCTGCAATCCACTGCTGCACTAGACTGTTTGACTGTCTTGACTTGTCTTGACTTGTCTTTGACTGTTGGTCGCTTGCTGCATCCACCTCGAAACATATACACAATACACATGAAACTCAAGAATATTTTGAGAATAAGAGAAAAACGGCAGAATCTACTGCTTTGAATTTTAGAGCTTCAAAATTCAAATAATAAAACTGAGATTATCTTATTCTCATTCATCTGTTCCTTTCTTTGTGACGTCATTAACTACATTAAAAAACGTGAAAAATCACATTAATATCGCTTTAGCACACAACTTTGTAATAATCGCTTGCAATTCCCTTCCCTTCCGACTTTTAAGTCGCAGGTTAGTGAGTCGCTTATTGTATGGAACAGGGCGGGCGGCCGGTAATTGGGCATGTAGGGTAGTCATTTGCGACTGGACTCACTGATTCCAGGGGTGGGTTACGCCCCTTTTTAATTTACGTTTCGAATATTGATCAGTTCCTTTGCGTTACATCTTGAAGATATTTTGATCAATTTAGGAAGATTTCGAAATCTGCGAGATTCTTGAAAAAATATGGTTATAAATTATAAATCTTATGAGAAAGTTATAATTATAAATTATGAGAAGAGTTCTTTGACCGGTTTATATATGAGTGTCAAAATATTGGTTTTATATTTTATTTACAGGAAGAAGGCGACAGACGAGTATACAGTCCACCTGGTGGTAAGTGGATACTGTAGTCCATGACTCTCCGCGGTATATGCCAATTTCAGTCCAGAACGACAAACGCTGGCCCACTTCCCACTTCCCCCTTCCTTTCGTGTGCTTCCAAGGAGTCCTCTTCTGTCCTCAGTAAACCTACTATCACTTTACTGAGCGACTCTTGACTTACTTCGACGGGACTGGGCATTAACAGGGATACGTTTTGAAATTATTTTAAATTGTTTATTGACAATAGCAGAATGTGCTAATTGTACCATTGCCACATATGAAGAAGAAAAGAAGAAAAAAAGATGATGTTAGTTATATTATTATATATAGAGTCTCGTCCCCACAGTGAATTGTTTATAGTGAATGTCATAGTATCTGATATGTTGTCTGATGTGATGGTCTCAGGCCTGATCTAAAATCACTCGATTATTTTAGAATTTGTATGATTTTATAATAACCAGCAATTAGAATTACTGAAAATAACCGCTTTCTAATACTAGAAGAACACCATCTGGTGAACACCCCCACTCCATTCCACTCTCAACTAAACTGGACAACTGCACCAGTGGGAATAAACGCTCCTTTCTCTCGCCCCACTTCTGAATATGGTCCCGGTACATTATGAATATTTCTTCCCGTTTTATTCTAATGATTCCTACTACATTTTCCACTTTAGCTTATTCCCCAATATACGTACGTGTTTCGGTAGTGAGTGAGATGTGCCAGAGCCCATTCGCATCCTGTGCCTTCCCATTTTCCCAACCCTTTCTCCAAATCCATTCCTATATCTCCAAAGGTAGGCAGTGCATCCGGGGGCGTGCCAACGTTTGTCATTTTGGATTAATGTTAGCATGTACCGCGGATGTCTATGGGCGGCAGTATCCGCTTACCATCAGGTGGACTGTATGCTCGTCTGCCGCCTTAGTCCAAAAAAAATGTAAAAAGGTAAATATCGTAAAATATTGATAGGTAGAAAAACTCTTTATTGCACATCAAAACAAAACAAGTCAGTAACAGACACTGTAACACATGGAATGCACAAAAGGCGGTCTTATCGCTAACTGCGATCTTTGCCAGAGAACCTTTTTGGTAGAGACTCAAAACCTTTGGGAGACATTGAAACTTCATCGACGTTAGATAGATATATACACTTTATTGTACACTAAAACATACAGAGAAATACAAAGTACAAGTAATTAGAAGAACAACCGACGGCCTTATCGCTAAAGCAATTGCTTTCAGACCACCTTTGGGTGGTAAGGAGAAGTCTATAGAGATAGAGATAGATAGATAGTCTATACGAAATAGAGGTTACGCAAGAGTCGTGTCTTACTTTTATGCATATTGTGTTTATACGCACAATTATACAGAATCGACGAATCGGAGAGACGCATTGCATTGAGAAACTTAAATTCTGTGTAAAGTAGCAAGAAATAATTGTTGAGACTTATTTTGAATCCTTTACTTTCAATTTTGCCGTATTATAATACTGTCATGTTTGTTTAATATTGCCAAATTAAGAATAAAGGATAGTGGTCCAACAATTATATGCTGTGATTGTATTCACAATGGAGGATTAAGCTGACTGAACGCGGAAGGAATGTGACTTTCACATGTTCGTCACGTATCTGCTATGCATAGTGAGGTGTCTGTTATTTATAGTGAACTGTTAGGATTATATAGATGTTTATACAAATAATTTTGACTCAAATTTTCCAGAAAACCGGTATGTTAAGAACATTCCGAATACTTTTTTACATATCTTTTTTATGGACGAAGGCGGCAGACGAGCGTACAGTCCAGCTGATGGTAAGTGGATACTGTCGCCAATAGACATCCGATACATACCACCATTAGTTCAAAATGACAAACGTTGGCATGCCCCCGGATGCGCTGCCTACCTTTGGAGATATAGGAATGAATTTGGAGAAAGGGTTCGAAAAATGGGGAGGGATAGGATGGGAATGGGCTCTGGCACATCTTACTCACTACCGAATCACGTACGTACATTGGGGAATAGGATAAAGTGAGAAATACAGTATATTTCAAGGTAGTTAGTCTTCTGTGAGAGAGAGGTAACGTGGCCAGTCGAGCGCGCTCAGCGGCGGTTGAATCGCAGCGTGCACTTTCCCCCTCAAAAAGAATAGCGACTCTATTCAAGTTAGCGTCACGTTTCTTCTTCACGCGTACGTATACACCAAACGCTTATGTAGTAAACAATAAATGGTGACTATCTTATCCAGAAGCATTGGGTACGACAGTTAATTTAATTATAATTAACAATTAAAAATTAATAACATAACATACTTTACGAACAAAGTATTTAAGTTTTCTGATAAACAAATTATGGATACCTAGTTGTCTTTTTTACTATGTCATACTCATGCCTATATGTAACTGATTAAAAGTATCAAATATTCCTAGTGACGTGCTATTTCGGAACTCTGCGGCCTGATTGGTTGATTAACATTTAGTAGACCATCTAATGACGGCCACGTTTGGTACGTTTTCGGTGTGCCTTCGAATTAGGATTTAAACTAGAGACCTATATTTAAATTAAACCCAATTTTAGATCATATGTTTTATGCAATTACATACATATTTATGTATAAAAACGGAGATAAATTAAAAAAAAATGCGAAAAAATATGCGTAAAATTCTCATGTCAATTAATTCAAAATCATGAGCAGAACCATGGTTCTGGTCTTAAAAAAATCTTTTAAAAAAGAATACAGGTATCTAATTTTGAGATGACATGCGAGTGTATCCCAATAAAATATTTAAAGAAACTATATTAGACATTTGCATAAATAAACACTTTAAGAAAAAAATATTTAAAGTAATTTTTAATTTAATCGTAAATGGATTGATATTTGGATTGATTTTTATATTGGATTGATTAATAAAACTCAGAATTCAAATAATGTATTTTTATCTTTGCGTGTATCAAAGTAGGTATAAATATTCAGCGCCTCAAAAGGGCTGTTGCTCTGTACGTATATTTACTTATGAGCTTCACCGACAGCTGTAACGAGGAACTACGCAACCAACCATACGCTTCGCGCCGCGTTGCTACAAAATTCATTCGGTTGCCATCGTGGGCACCACGAAAATAAAGTTCAAATCGTTTCATCAAAAACGATATTAATCGGGTCGCGGTCCTAGTGATGGTGAGTGTACAAAGATCGCCGGCTGCCGAAGGTGTGCTGCGTCTGGAGCCTCCCGGGTAAGTACGTGACATTTACTATAATCATTTTCATTTCAGCTATTTTTTTCCTAAATAATTTCTTTCCCGCATCGCAACAACACCCTGGATGTCGTAATTTAATTTCATCATCCCCCATAACTCATAGAAACCATGATAAACAGGGGACCCATATTTTGTCAAACAAATCCTTGCTCACCTATGTAAATAAGTTCATTAAGGGCACCCCTTGCGATCCTTGATTTGGGACTAGAGATGCCCGGTGACTTCCGGCGTGACACTGTATGGAAACCAAGCGTGTTAAGTCACGAGTAAAGTTTAGTCAGTGGAAACCGCTCACCGATGAAACATCTTCTTTGACTAGTTCGACACTTTTAAAGATTTTTTAGTTTGCAGTTTTTACGATTGGGCATTTTATTGTTTTGTAATAACGACTAACTGACGACACGGGTCGGAACACACGGAAAAAGCGCCGTGAGAAGTAGGAGCTTAACGCCAACTTTCGGCACGCAGCGACGGACAGCTGGCGTTATCTATCCTTCTATAACTTATCCTCTCTACTATAACTTGTGTTCTCTACATACTTATCCGTACATATAGAGAAATGTCCTGACGGACTGATTCATCAACGCCGAGCGAAATACGCTGAAGCTAGAAAAATGAAATTTGGACAGTAGCTTCCTTTTATGACCTCTTTTAAGACCTTACTAAGAAGGAATTTCTCGAAACTCAACCCCTAAAATAGTGAAACAGTGTCAAGGTGTGTAAAGAAAAAATTAAAAACGTGTCAAAAATAGTGTCAGGAGCTAAAATAAAAGTATCAAATTTGTATGAAATCACGTAAATAAAGATATATTTTTAATACAAATTCAGTAAATATGTTGTATTTACTACATGAATGAGTAAAGACATTTTTTACCGTATTTACCCGACTTCGTATTCGTATAGCTGTAGTCACACGTCCCATCTCAAATAAATAAGACAAACTAACGATGACATGTGACTACGGCAATACGAATACCGATATTTATTTCAATAATGATTGCAAATGGTGTTTGAAGAATTTTCATAATACAAATGTAACGCCCCATCACAATAAACCTTTATCATCTTGTTTCATGGACAAAGAACAATTTTCTTTTGAGAGCGGATTAGGTAGATGTTATCATACGAATACAGTTGGTATATTTTTAGTGTCATTCTAATAAAAACAGTGAGAACTTGTTTACAACTTTTAAAAGGGCTTTAAAATGTCATAGTCTGGTTGAAGATACATATTTAACTTTTTTTTTAAATCATGTTAAGACAATTATATCCAAGAGAGCGAAGCCGCGGGCAACGTCTAATATAAAAGGCGGCAAGACTTGGAACCGGTTTAAAAATATCGGTTAATAAAGGTTAATATCATTAATTAAAGCCTGAGAATATTTGAGATACTTATTTCTATCTCGGTTCTTATATGTCGCAATAATGAAACTACCGAAGATTGTTTTTTTCTATGATTATGGAATTCGTATATAAATTTATTTAACTAACTCAAGTCATCGACTTATCTGGCTTTATTCTACAAAATCAGCCTGCTAAAGTGGCAATGGCCAGGTCATATTTGCCGCAGAACCTATAACTGATGGGGTTGATGAGTCCTGGACTGGAGGCCACGTATCGGGACGAGTGTACGCGCTCCGGTCACTTGGATCGACGATTTGAAGAAATTTAGCCGGTATTTTTAAATAACACCACACTAGGATTCCCCATGTCGTAGGTCCAGAGATACATACACAGGCGAACACAACACGTGCAGACCCGAACAAACATCTGTCTTTAAACAAATGACTGTCCGACCGGGAATTGGGACCTATTGCACAGTAGCCAAAGGCACTACCAACAGGGCTAAATTGGTCGTCAAACCTTTGATAGGTGGATGGGAAAAAGCGAATATGGTTTGTGGTATATATAGATAGATCTTTGGGAGAGACCTAAATACAGCAGTGGCGAGTCATAAGCTGATGGTATGGTAATAACTATGAGGAGTTATGAAAGCGATAAATCATTAATGAAAAAGTACGAGGAGAATTTAAGAAACAATTCTGTTGAATTTATTTTGTTAAAAATTAAATTAATTAAAAGCTTTCACTTCAGAATTTAATTAAAGGGTGAGTGAAAACAATGGACGTAGAATGGATACTATTTTCCTTAAAATACCTTCAACCGGATAAGACAGGTATTAAAATAGATTGTAATTATAGGAAACATTGTAAATTTTTGGTAATGATATATTTTAACAAATAAAGAAACAAAGATTTTTTTTACAGGAAGATGGCGGCTGACGAGCTTGCAGTCCACCTGATAGTACGTGGATACTGTCGCCCGTGGACATCCGTGGTACATGCCATCATCAGTCCAGAATGACAAACGTTAACACACCCCTGGATGCGCTGTCTACTTTTGGAGGTATAGGATTGGATTTGGAGAAGAGAGTTAGGATGGGATGGGATGGGAATGGGCTCCGGCATATCTCACTCACTACCGAAACACGTACGTACCTACGTACATTGGGGAATAGGATAAAATGAGAAATACAGTACATTTCAAGGTAGTCTTCTGTGAGAGAGGGGTATAGTAGCCGGCAAACTTCTTGAGCATTAGTTGGCGTAGTGGGGGAATGTTCTCGCATTGTACACTTACGTGCAAAAAAAGTATTTACTCTTATTTAATTGTACTCTCATTATAATTAGGGTATTAAAAAGCTTATACATATTTATTTATTAGAAAATCAACATAAATGTAAAAATTTAATCTTGGGGTACAATAGATATTCCTTCCATTAGGTCAAAACTAGAGCTCGTGCCAGGTCTTGGTTCAGTTGAAGCGAAGCCGGTACTAGTCATTGCTTCTTCGTTATCATGATCTGGATCATCATCATCACTGTTATCATCATCCGAGTCGCTATCATCATCAGCAAAAATAACAAACTCGTCAGTGACTAAATCAACCACGTGATCACTTTTTATATACTCTGTCTCAATTTCTTTGAGCCAGCGTGAACGATTACTACACGCTGCCCTTTTGAAATTGGTCGTTTTAAACCCCTAGTTGACCCATCTGACCACGAGTTACCACTAGCATGTGATGAGTCGACATAGGACTCATCGGTGTATACTATCGGTCTTCCTTCTTGCCTATATTTAATTATTTTTTGGAGATATTCGATCCGTAGTAATCGAATGTTGCTTTTTTCAATTAACAGCTTTCGATTATTTTCTGTTTTTTTCCATCTGAAGCCTAACTCTTTCAAAATTCGTCGTAAACTTCGTTCCGAGCCATTAAAATTTATATCTTCTTTTAATTTTTTACGAAGCCTTTCTACGGTAGGGAGTTCATTGTTTGTATTATGGTAATTATGAATACATCTTTTTATAACAGATTGGTCGAAACTATCAATTTCGGTGACTTTCTTTTTCCCAGATCTTTTCTTACCCGGAGTCCGGAACACGATGAGCAAGCCGGAGCCCTTAGCTTCGTTAATAATTCGCCTAACAGTACTGACAGATGTTTTTGTTGCCTCCGAAGTCTCTTTCACCGTTTCAATATCATTCTTGCCCTGTTTCTTCATGAAGCAATATACATCGTAGACCATTTTTCTGGCTTGTCTTTTTAATACTACGCTAGTTTGTCGTGGCATAGTGTATTTTTTATAAAACAATCAACAAAAACTCAACAAATCACAATAACAACAAAGTCAAGAAACAATTATAACAAAAAACGTCAACAAACAATAACGAAGGACTTTTTCACTGCACGCAAGTGTATTCGGGAGCAAGCGGGACGTGGACGCGGTGCGGGAGGCAAGGGTCGACTGATCTACCAATAACGCGCTCGATACGATACTCCCCCGCCATCGCGCCCCGCACTCACCACCAAAGAGACCTAAAATTTGGTTCTGCGCAGTCAAGGTCTTTTGCTCAAGAAGTTTGCCGGCTACTATAACGAGGCAACACGAGTACGTACGGCGGCTGTTGGATTGCAGCGTGCACCCCTCCCCCATACGTAAATTACAAATTATAAAATTTAAAGTAAAAAAAAATCAAATAACACTACATATTTTGCAATACGTACCTATTACATTTGTATGATGCTGAAGTTATTTTATAGATAATGGGCGGGCCATATTTGCCGCAGGACTGAGACCGATGAGGTAGACGAGTCTTGGAATGGAGACTACGTGGCGGGCAGTTCATTCTTACATTAAAATCAAATCATCATCAATTATCATTTCGTTTAAATAATCGTCATCATCACGCACACAAAAACAATATGCGTGTGAATGCATTTTTTGCGAATGCTATTGTCACCGGCATATGAGCAAATAATCCACGGTGATACACATTTTTTATAGAATAGATAGCAGACGAGCGGGCGGGACATATGATAGTAAGTGGTCACCGCCGCCCATGGACACCGACCTTGCAGAATCCTGTTCATAGCCTTGGATAAAATTACAAGGAGGAAGATACATTACTCACCGGCGTGGTCCTACAAAACCGAGTCTGATGGACCTGCTTCGTTTAGTCACCGATAGAGCAGCGACTTGCTTGCACGTGATACGCTCACACGGTGAACACACTTTAGTAGTGGAAAAGATATTTAAAAATGCTTTCCTGTGCATTTATTCAGTGCACAAATCACTCAAGGACCAAAAATAAGACACGGGAATCACTTTTCATGCGTAAGTACACTAAAAAATAATAATTTCTAGAACTTTATTAAAATCGTTAGTTTACATTCGGCCATTAATGAGTGAGCGAGATAAAATTTTACGAAACGTGACGTGCCTGACCCCCGCCGCACGGCCGATCGGGAAGTAGTGCTTGTCTCGCTCGTGCTACTGCCCTAGCTTAGCGCTCTATCTCTGTCGTTTAATGTCGTACAATGTGACTTCAGTTATAGCTGTACGAGTTTGCTTGCATGTAGTTGTGCATTCAAGTCCATTTTCCGTTCATGCAAGCCACGAATAACAAATGTAACAAATATGGCACGCACACAGATATCTCGGCTACCTTCGAATTTCTAAGTAGATTTTTACAAAAGATTGGGGAGGATGACCATAGGAAATATAACGCGACGACGAGTTTTCGTCATTCCATAACATTCCCCATTCTTAACAATATTTTTCCAGGATTATACCCTCTACTGAAATGGAAAAGGAAGGGATAGCATAGCAAAGAAAGAATGAATTTTTTTTGTTATTCTTTCATAGCTATTGACGTGTAACGGATAGAATGGGAAATAAGCTCTGACATATCTCACTTACTTCCAAACATGTTAGTACATTGCAGTCTTCTGTGATAGTACCACGATTATGGTATATTGCTACAGAAATATTGATATAGTCTCGAGCATCTCAAGCATTTCTATTCCCGCACAATATAAACGTGCTCATAGAGGCTGAGACATTTCGCATCTTCATGCTAGCTCCCCTGGGCGGGCACAGACAATAACATAAGGCTATTGATGAAAATAGAAAGGCCGATGTATCCTTGCATTTGAGTAATAAAACGCAATTGAAAATCAACTTTAATGCTCTATAAATACAGTGTGAATTCGTAAGTTATGTTTATAGTATTACAAATTCATTCATAGAATTCGTCTTTGGTAACATTGTTTCCAAAACAGTGACACCGCAAGAACAAAAGTTTATTACTTGTTCTCGGAAGGTACAGTGGCGAGCAACTGGCATGAAATAGAAAAAGCAAGAAAAAAACGAAGCGCTAATAATTACTTTAAAAATGGAACTGTTCGTTCCCTGTCAACATGAACGGAACGTTTTAGATTTATTGTGCCGTTGAAAAAGAACTGCTTTATTTTTTTAGTTTATTGTTGAATGCAACGCAATTTTCGTCGTCGATTTTATTACTAATTGTTTAAAATGATTTCAATTTATTTATTTAGTAAGTTATTATTATACATTGACGTGTTAATGCAAAATGCATTATCTCATTCATTATATGATATATATTCATTATAAGATAAAAAAGAACTCCAGGATGTATAATTGTTATTTGTTATTTATGCCGTTTGTCAAACAAAGGCAACTGTTCTTTGCTGACATTAATGTACAATATTATGAACAATTTAGATGTACTCAGTCTGCTAATAAGCATAAATATAAACATTACAAACCACATACACACACTGCATATCCACATTCACATTTCACATATTTACTGTCACCATGATGTCAAATATAAATTCTAAATGGCTTAAGAATTACCTACATTTAAATTCAACCATGTTATTTAAACACAATAGCTGTGAACTTTGTTAAAATAGATAAACAAATAACTTTATTATGATATTATAGGATATACTTTGATATCTGTGAATTTATTATTTAAAACAGGTTGTTTGACATATCTAGTTTTGATGAAAATTAATAATTTAACAGCGGAATACAGAAACAAATTAGTTTAATGGATCCGGATTTCGATTGGCGGCATCTCTGCACTCGGCACTGAGTTCAAAGTGACAGTTAAATTATCCAAATTAATTGTGAATTAATTAATTAATTTCTCGAAGATAACTTCTCTGGTGTTGAATTGAGATCTGCACCACTCAGTTTCTAGTTATAAATAAGTACAGATTTCTTAATTATTGCTAGAGTGTAAAGAAAAACATCTGAACCCCCAACATCTAGGTCGCTATCGAACACCCCACCTGAACGCCCTCCAATCTAGGACAAATCTGAGAAAACCCAGACGGATGGTAGCCCTATTTGCCTTCTAGCCTCTTACCCTCCTCTATCCTCTATCCCCCGGCCAGGTGGAGTTATGACTTAAAGAAATTCGGTAGTGGATGGATGAGATGAGTAGAAAGAAAAACGTATGCGGTGGTGGACCTTGGGAGAGGCCTTTATAGGCATTTGCCAAGGTCTCTATAATAATCCGTCTAATCCGTGCGGATATATATCCAGAAGTGGATAGACATCGGTATGGTATGGTATCACATTCTTAACATCCGTCTGGATGTATCCATTCAGCGTTCTCGAAATGTATCAGAATATAAAAATGTACGTTGAATTCAATATATTTGAATATTATACACAAGCGAAAATAGTTTGACACCGGTGTATGCATCGCAGGACTATTTTTCTACACGTCTGTACAAATTGATATATCAATACAGTATCGGCCATTCGAGCGATCGCATAAATACAAAACTCCTTTGCAGTCCATTATCAACTTATTCAATAAACGGTTAGGCAGCCCCTACCGCAATGCAATAAAGTATCTCGTAATAAAGTATGCAATTAAAGGTATGGTAATTCATATACGTGGATGACACGTTCGGGTGTTTCCGGATTAGCCGATGGCCAATGTTTTGTAATGTATCTGTACCACCAGGTGGACTCTATGCTCGTCTGTCGCCTTGTTACTATAAAAAAGCTCAACAACTTTCCTTGAGACATTTTTTTTCTAAAACGTACCAATAATAACAAAATTTTCCTTCCAACTGATGCTAGCGGGCTTTCTTGTTATTGTACAGTGATTACTCTCCGCATATAACAGATAAAGAAACTATTCTTATAAGAAAACTTTTAAAAAATTCCCATGCCATTATTTTTTCACAAGTCCGTTTAAAGAGATTGCATAGAACAGTTTTATTAAAGTCGAGTAGGTACAGTTGCGAGGGAAAATGAGAATGTTTGAGTAATGTGCGTGTTTTCCACAGACTCGTTATTTGTTTAGGTATTATTGTGCTCGAAAGTGTTTGGAGTTAGGACGTTTTTAGGGCAAAAGAAAGTCACGACAGTTTAACTTTTTGACCGCCAACGATAGATATATATCTGATTAAAATTGACCGTTAACGACGGATGAGAACGCGTCAACTTTCCTAGTAGTGAGCAATGTCTGTAACAATGTAAATGGACTGACACGACAAGTGATTTTTCGCATAAACGGTTATTTTACAACAAGCAAGTTGACGAGCACTTGTGAATTTAAACAACAATAGCTGACATATTTTTGACAAAATGTTACATACATTGTTGTTTTTTCTATTAGTATATTATTCATATTAGTTTTATATTGTATTAGTCATTCGTTATTGTCAGTGTAAATGTACAATGCATATGAAACACGTGTTTTAGAATTTTATGAGGGGGGAGGGTGTAATCTGCAATCCCACAGCCGTTGAGCGCTCTCAACTGGCCACGTTATCCCTCTCTCACAGAACACTACCATAGAATATACTGCATGTCTTACTTTATTCTACTCCCCCCAATGTATGCACGTGTTTCAGCGGTGAGTAAGATATGCCAGAGCTCATTCCCATATCATCCTTTCCATCACTAAATCTGAAAAGGTAATCACTACCTTCCGCGGTAAATCACCAGGGAGCTTCGGGCCATAATCCACCACACGGGCCCGGTGTGGATTGGTGTATTTGAAACATAAAACATGGTAAATTTTGAAACATGGGAACAAGTGTTTTTTTTTAATCCGTAATTAAGTTGAAACTCAGTGGTGCAGGGCTGAGGATTTGAACTTACGCCCTCACGGATGAGTCGAGAGTAGACTCTTATTCGTGAGTAGACATTGATATATACTGACATTTAAAAATATCCCAATACGAAGTAATTTATGGCGCCGACAGATTTTTTGTTTCAAACGAATGTTCGAATTTCGAACGCTGTTTCCGTACATTTTTTTTCTAATTTTAAGCCGCGACAAAGATCCTCTATACAGTTTTAAAATAGCACCGAAATGTTGTCACAATTTTAATCTTTATTTCTACGCAATAGTGATTGTATTTGTATAATAAATAAATGCACGTGTTGCAATGTCTATTACGGGTGTGTATTTTTGCAGTGAATAGAATACTCAGTTGTAGTCAAAAGTTGTTGATTTAGGCAGAAGGAAGCGTGAAATAACTACAAATATTATGTTTTAACACACTTTGCTGTTATGATTAACGAAAAACATAAATGCACCGCGATTTTGTAAAAATATTTCGACTTTTTTTTGACTGGGAGTTGGACTACAATATATTGCAACTAACTTTCGTAGGTATTTATGTAACTTGACTGGATTTATGAGAAAATTGTTGGTTATTACTTACTTTACATCCCAATACATTTGTATATTAATATCAGCGTCCCCCTGCAGGACACAGATTCTCTCATTGCAATATCGAGAGTTTCGGGTTGAAATCTATTTACTAGTACTGGTAAGTTAGCACGTGTACCCACGATTTTCTTTTTATTAGCAACTGGCTTTGCTTTTTTTACGAAAATAAAATCACACTAAGTTTGTAATTTTATTTCAATGACTCGTTGCCAAAAAAATTATCGAAATATTACTAAGAACTCTAATTACGTAAAAATAAAGAAAAAATATTTTAATGATACTGAGGAATATCAATTTAATTCAAGATATAACTTTTTAATTTTTCGCGTTCTGTACACATTTTATATTCTAAATGGGGTCAGAACGCGTATAATAAAGGTATTTGTTTACCTTTTGTTCCTACTCGACGTTTCGGCGCCGGCGCACGGGTTACACTAGCCGTGGTCACGAGTTCACTGATATGACTAATGACGAGTTGAATAATTCAAGATATGTTAAAAAAAAAACAATTAATAATTTTCTCAATGAGTGTACAATTAATTGTGCGGTGAGATGTGAATACAATTTCAAATTACTTACGTAGAGATTTTGGAAATGTGTCGAATTGCGATGTGGTTCCGTGATAATAAGCCGAGAAATATTAAAATTTTAAATGACATAAATATACACTTTATATACCGTATTCATTTATATAGAAATATATCAACTTTTGTTTTGCCATGGGAGGTTTTAAGGGTCTTACACCGCCGCGCTGGTCATTACGAATTGACAAGTCCACAAAGCTATTACACAGAATTATCAAGCTGAAGTAACAACAATATGTGTCGCAGGGCCGACAATCGATGTGGTTGACGACTCCTCGAATGGAGACCACGTACCGGGAAGCGCAGTGCGAGACGCTCTCCACCCATGTAGACCAACCCCCAACGGTTTTAAGAAGATTGTCGTTAGTGGTCGGATGAAAACAGCGAACAATGCATGGTGGCGAGTCTTGGAAGAGTCTATAAATAATATCCAGTAGTGGAAAACTATAAACATAGATATGGTATGCTACTAAATTTAATATAATAGACATACATAGCATTCAAAATGTCTTAATAGATAGACAATCATAATAGATAGATAAACAGTATAGACATTAGTGTATAAGACGGAGTTAAGCAGAGAAGCAGGCTATATCCCGTTTAAACAGAGGTGTCGGGTTCGATGCACGGGTCGGTCAGAATTAATTGAGGCGGACCAGTCGCAAGCTTGAAACCACAGCACTCGAAGTAGTCAGTAGCGCAACTAAAACAGTGACAAAAGATGAAGTATTATCTAAGAAGCGTATTATACAAAAAAAATGAAATATCATCTTGTCTACGAAACATATAGGTATAACTATTTCTTTTGATTTATCAGCAGTATACCATTATCTATCGGCTCTTCTTTGGCATAACTTTCCTTCACTAATTACACGTCATCTTTGAATGAATGAAGGAAGGAAAGGAAAAGGGGGAGGCCTCGGCGACAGAAATATGGCGGAGGGTCGTGCTGCACGATACTTAGCGTCATGAAATGACCACGACTGATCTGACAAGAACGAACGATTAAGAAGAAGTGGACGAAATCTGACTGGATCACATTCGTTCCTTTCCTTCTAATAAGCCTACTCATTCGTTACTTTAATATTTATTACATAGTATAACAGAGTATGTACTCACTATGTAGGATACAACATTTAGGATACTTACTATGTAGTGAGTTTCGATTTTTTTAATTACGAGTAATTATAACTCTTTCACGACAATGTATGTAGGCGTATTTACAAGATAAAGTTTATACAAGATAAACAGGATATATCTTTATCTTGTATGAGCTAAATGTAACGATATTTTAATGGTCAAATCTAAAAAATATGTAATAAAACGATGGTTGCAAGACATTGTAGGTCTAAATTGTCGTTCAGAATACTTTACTAAATGAAGTGTTGCTCAATGGTAAATGGTGTACAGATGGGATACTGTTTTTATACAAATATTGTGTACTTTCTGAAGGTAATAACGCAATTCCCGAGATGGTGGGTTTGTACCAATTAAGTCTGCCCTCTTGGGGCACGGTTGGTTGCCAAACAGTTAGCTTAAGGATTTGTATGGGACGTACGAGACACTGAAACGTTATAGAGAAAAGGAGAATTGTCATCAAAACAGCGCGTATCTTTAAATTAATTGTTAATATGCAATTTTTAATTATTATTTTCTTCAATTTCTGAATCAGTTTCTTTTAAAATTCATTCTATTAAAAATAGTGAAGTAGTATTTTATGTTGATTAAATACACAAGTGTTTATACTACCGTATTTTATACAATATTTATATAGTTGCGAAATTTTCTTTAATTACTTATGTTAATGTTCCATGAAACGATCAATATCATACCATCAGCTTGTATCTCTCCATTTTAGGATATAGGACTCCCAAGGCTTGTCACTACACACCATCTTCAGCTCGACTTCTGATCAGGCCACTACTGGCGAACTTCTTTAAGTCGGCGGTCCACCAGACCAGAGTGCGTCCCTAAATTCGTTTTTCGGCATGTAGTCTTCACTCGAGGACGTGTCTACACCGTCGATGGACGGTCCTGCAGACACTTACTACCCATTGCCACATCAGCATGCTGATTCTATGAACTATATCAGTGACCTGCGTTACTGATTTTATCCTGCGAAGAAACTTCGAACACAGCTTTGAAATATTTGAGCGACATTGAACTAATGGATTAGGCCTACCGTCATAGGGACGTTTCGGCACGTAATAGCCTTTAAAACTCCCATAAAACAATCGCTCTTATAAAATTAAATTGTACCATATAACTTTCTAGACAAAGTGCTACATAAGGTGCTTGAATTTTTACAATTACAAAAAAGCAAAAAACGTACCGAGTAGCTACCAAGGCAAAGTTCCGCGCGCAACCGTCCACCTGCCATGGCTTCTGCATATGGTAACAGTTTACTTACAAGGCTTCCGTGCCGTATGGCCTACACGCACAGTTCTTTTAACATGTTCATTTAGTGCACAGTAAAGAAACTATAATAATAATTATAATCCCACGACAATATTTTCTTTAAAATCATTGTTTAGGACGGCTTAAAATTCAACGTTCAGTTTCATTCAGTTTGTGACGTCGCCGTTACAAAGTTGCATCGCATGTGAATATTGTGTTTAATGTATAAATTGTAAAGACTTTAGAATAGCACCATCCTATCCCATGGGTGTCCTAAATGGTGACTAAGGAATAATAAAGCGGATACCACCAGCGCTAAGGAACTGCACTACCTCTGAAAGAATGGACTCGCAACCCGCTTGATCAGCGTGCTGTTTTAAGGCCAACCCTAGTGCACAATGTGCCTGAGCAGGCCAATGTCCCAGCGGGGGATGCTAAAAGGGCTGGCACATGTCAAACCGATTCAATAATAAGTAATGAAATAATAAGTCTCACTATAAAATAACATTCTAATTTGATATAAAAAAAATACAATATGTATGCACCTCATACATATGTGTGTGTATATATATATATATATATATATATGCAATATGTACCTCATATGTATGCAATATGTATGTATGCTCAATGTTGTCCAGAACAAAATATCTGATAGTTTACGACAGATGCGTTAATACTCAATATAAAGTTACTTTGTACATAAAATACTGTGTAATAATGTATTAAATCTACTGAACATTATACAAGTACTCAACTAAATTAGTAAGATGTATATCTATAGGTAACGAAGGTAACAATAAAATCCTAACAAAGCTGTAGATGAATACTTTGAAGAAAGTTGTTGCAGTGTAAAGTGCGAAATCACGGAACTCAAAAATACATTTAACACAATCACGCAAAAACCACTCCACGAATTTTGATGAAACATGATATAGTTACTGCTTATGTGCCGGGTCAACATTTAGGATACTTTCTAACCAGATTAATTATAACGCGCACGAATCTCGGCCACTGTCAATATGTTATTATATAATAGAACAGTCTCATGAAGTACAAAAGAAAATGCATACATGCACGTGGATATTCCATTGAAAAAACAATAACTGTACATGAAATTTGCACGCGAAATGCGTCACCGTGTAGTCATTTACATATAAAATATTATGCACTAACGCAATGTGACTCAAACCGACTCAACATTGCATATGCGTCCTACTAACGCAGTAAGATGTAAATCGCTGCAATGTACTCGTACGTGCATATTTACGATATACACTTTCGCCTATACTAAAGGCTGTTCTTTGTGATGCCAACTTCGGTTTTATATCGTCGCACCTCTCGTCATCGAAAGGTGGATATGCATTAGCATTTCTTTGGTAAGGAACGCATATGCAGACCGCAGACTGCAAACGGCAGCATCAAACCGCGGGCGACACTACTGGTTGCTACACTTTTCTATGTATGCGATCCGTATTCGGAACACAGCATCACTGTCGCTTGCCGCGGCGACAGGCAACAATGACGTTGCGTTCCGAATACGGTTTATAGAAAACTATGGAAATCTGTAGTGTCCCCTGATGCTACCGTTTGCAATCTGCGGACGAGTTCTGAATTGTACCTTAACGTTCATCATTAGTCATTTTTGAAAGACGTTGAATGACGAGAGTAGCTGCTTACTATCTGTTAGTCTACCAAGACCTGTATCGGTAGCAAGTCGTTGTTGCAAAGCACAAAAATGCTTAATTGCATTATAAGCAATAGTAAAAAATCGTCAAAAGTGGTGACCCGAGACAGGGAAGATGTTTCGTTTCATCGGTGGCTGGTTTCCAATCACTAAAGTTTACCAGTCACGTGACACGATTGGTGTTCATACAATTTTACGAACTTACGTGGTCTACCTATGTCTACCTGTATGCTATCAACTTATTTTTATAATAAAAATATATATGTATTTAAATTCCGCTTGTCGCTTTTCTTCACATCACCGACTCACACCTCTAACAAAGTCAATGTCCTATATTAAACTGTGTTTCGAAGCTACGCAGCCGAGCACGCCCGACTGTGCACGAGTCATTCCTAGTCACAACACAGCATGTTACATTAATTACATAAGAAGACGTTAAAGGTTGGCGAACTAAGTAGGTATTGTGTTATGAAATTTTTAGAGAAATTTGACGAATTTCTTTAGACGTTCCTTGAGATCTTAGAATTATATAATGAATCAACTGCTCAACGATTTATACAACGGAACACGGATCTATGGACGTGTTTCAAAACACCTTGCAAGCATTTCACAGGATGGCAGTAGGTATCGTTGTTTATCTGTTTTACAATCGTAAGGGGTCCCGAGTAACAGTATAAAGGACTTTTTGGCGGGAACTCGAGAAGTTGAGTTTTTGTTCGATTTATGTACAAAATTGCGTATTAGGCGTTTTGTGGTTTAATAGTGATAGTTCGTTAAACTTCAAAGTGTTTTTCGTGCATGGTCTTTGTGATAATCTGATAATCAAATAAAAACGTGGGACTGTGTTTTTTGTGTGCTTCCAAGGAGTCCTCTTCTGTCATCAGTAAACCTACCATCGCCTTACTGAGCGACTCCTGACTTCTTCGACGGGACTGTACGTTGATAGGATAGACTTATTTAGACTATAGACTACAAACTTAGATATTGTAGACTTCAAAATCGTTGACATTGTCAAAATGTGGTAATTGCAAAATTGCCATATATGAAGAAAAAATAAAGTATCGTTCATAGTTTCAAATAACTACGCTTTTATAAAAGCATTGAACTATGAACATATAGAGAAATATGCGTATGAACGCATCTTTCTCTATGAAAGGCAGACAAGAATCAGTACGTCAATTAGCAACATACTCTCATACATCACGTCTCATCGCCGAGGTGTGGTCAGATCGCATTAAACGTTGTAAACAGATCGCTCGCAGGTGATCGATCCCGTCGACCTCGCTCCGGCTATTGTTGCGCTGCGGCCTATATTGGCCGGTTTTCGGGTTCCGTCCGCAGAAAACCATTTAGAAAACCGGACTAAGCAAACTGAACAGATTACAATAGCCGAAGCTATAATCCCGTTCAGTTTATAATTTTTTTTGTCCGATAGTAGAAGACGAATACCTAATATTTTATTTTGTCAGTACAAAATAAAATTTGCCGGACATTAGAATAGCAGTTTCACATCTCTTCATGTGGCTTCATTAGACTAAAGGATAATAAATCCACAAGCCCTGAGAAACTACGCCGCTTCTTAAAGAGTAGACTTGCCAACCCGGTTGGCCAGCACCGCATTTTAAGGCCGTACATCCCTTTTGCACAACACAGCCTGCATGAGGTAGCCTATGTGCAGCAGTGGACGAAAACAAAAGTTGGTTACGGTTTATTATTTGCTATACAAAAGAAATGGAATGCCCCTCACGAGATATACCATTACGAGAGTATACAGTAACATGATGGCGAAAGCCTATCGCCCACCACTGGTACAGGATATGCAAAAAAAACCGTCAAAAAGACAAATAACTGCCAAACAAAAAACCCTAAGCTGTGTCACCATAACGTTTTAGCAACTGGTTGCCAGTGAACCTCGCCTAACGCGTGGCAGTCATGTGGAATTGGCGGGTGCGAATTTCGAACATTAGCAATACGCGAACACCCTAGATTCTTCTTGTTCATATTCAACACGTGAGGCGGAAAATTTTGTGAGTGAAATATTCTATAATCAAAATAATCCGCTAGCCATCGGGTAGAACTGCAGTAGTATTTTATTTAACTATAAAAAAATATTACTACAGAACTCTCTCACCGTAAACGTAAGGCGCTTATCCAGTTTTTTGTAGCGCATGTCAGCACGCACTTACAAGATTAATTTACACGCGACTGGAGATGGATTTGAGACGGTGTCCGATGCGACATCTGGTCGAGGCTTGGACCAGAAATATTGTACAATTATGGTGGTTATATAGCGGTAATAATCAAGGAGTATCTATTCTCGAGACACATGAAATACATTCGTAAAGTTTTAAGTTTGATCTCCGGCCCGCATTTTAAGTAGCTATTGAGTTTCTATTTCTTGAATTATCATTAGGTTTTCCAGTGCAGGAAAATACCGAGAGAACTGAGAATTAAAAAAATATCGATGATATGAGCGAGTTGGGAGGAAGATTTTGCAATTTTCCATAAACATAAGGCAAAAAAAATTAATAAAATTTTAGAGCCCTGCCTTATGCATCAACATATCGTTTATATGGATTGGTGCAGAAATCTATTGTTTTTTTGAAAAATCAAAAAAATCAACGTCGTAACTTTAGTACGTTTCTTGACTTTATAATTCCAAAATAGTGATCTGTACGAGTGATATCTGAAAATATGCACTAGTAATAAATTTGTAATAAATTTTGGGGATTGTGCATAAGATTCACCAATTAACCAATGTATTTATATAAAAACGCACTTAATCGTATAAAAGGCGAGCTTTCTCTATACCTAGAGGCATTTCTCTACTAGCAAACCTTTGGGTTGAACAGAAAACCACACTGGGAGGTGCAATAAAACGTTTAAATTTATGATATTACAACTGTATATATATAACTATTGAACATAAATACATATATGTATACATAATATGAACAATACCTAACTAATTTAACAGAAAAAAAATCAAGAAAAGGATAAAATTAAAGAAACACGCTAAAGGTGCTTTAATTAACCAAACTAGCCGAAATTGATAGAAATGCCTTTTGAATTCCATCTTCAAAGTATCTATAGGATAGATAGGTAAAAAAGTAACTTTTATCGACCTACGGATATCACAAAACTGCACCGCTCGTAAGACAGTGACTGTATCACGATCGCATTCCGTATAGCGTTCGACAGAGCGTGACCCATTAGAGACATGACGAGGAATCCATGCCAGGGCGCGAGCGATTGATCAATCTCAACCGGATGCGATTGTAAAAGATAGGTACGTATATGAAGACTTTGATGACCAAAGGTATTGAATATGTGTATATCATCAATTTGAGAATACATATCTGTATATTAAAGAAGGGAAGGGACAAATTCGTGCGTTAAAAAAGCTTGTGGTGCTTAAAGCATTCGCAATATTACAGCTTTCCAAGGGATATTTCGATCTACCATCCCACAACAGGGCGCAGGCCTCTCGTAGTATATTATTGGGGGGTTTCAGGCCATAACCCATCACGCGGGCCCTGTGGTAGATACTTAAGATTTTTTTTACGTTTTAGCATGTAGATTTCCTCATGATGCTTTTCCTCAACGCCAATTAAGGAGAATATGGAGAATAACGGATTGAAATGAATTTGGCAGAAGAGAATAGTATGGGTCAATGATCAATTATTTTCAGTTGGAGCCGCACCGGTGACCACGGACTGCCCACAGACAGCGAATTGTTTTTTTCAGCGAATTTTTTTTATAGTGAATTTTTTCACACTGCTTCTATATTTTCATTCAACAATTGCTTCTACTTTTCTATTAAATTTTCCTTTTAATAATGTCTTACCAAAGTTTTCATCTTCAAGTCTTATTAAAACATTTTTATTACCTGAAAAAGGAAAGAAATAAAATTAAAACATAAAAAAAAACATATTATCATATTCTTTACATTAACTACTAATATTTTTTTTTATAGAAATTTTATCGGATATCAAACTGAATTATGTCGATGAATGTACCACTCAGCAACTGTCTTGTAAATATTAAACAACATCCAATGTCATTGTATCCATACATAACCTCCAAAATTGGGTAGCAAATATAAAATATACATTAAAACAAACATAAATTTGTTAATACCATCGAACATGAAATAAAAAACCCTTTTAGAGGTGAATAAAAAACTGTGGTGACCCGACAAACGGCAAGAGTGGGTAATAAAACGGTAACAAATGGTAATGGAGTTAGATAACGGAAACTAAATTCGTACTAACGAAACTCACGGGATTATCACTTAGAATGTTGGAATACTATCGAGGATGGTTAAAAGTCTACATGACTTATACGACACGTTGATTATTGATATAATTTTTAAGACGATTAATTAATACATGTAGTACATTATTTTAGTCATGATTTTGTGACGTATTTAAAATAAATATTTATTGTCTGAAGACATTTGTCCCCAGTTAAAAAACAGGGATTGCTACAAAAAATATTGAAAAAACCCACCAAGGTGAAAGGTGCAAGATAATTAATCATTTTTAACCGTCGCGATTTCATCAAAATTTTATATTTTGTCTTTTGATTTTCCGCTTTTTAGTTAAGAAATATAAATTTTAATATCGAATTAAGAATGACGTGATAATCAGATGACTTTAGATAGTAGTAACACTCTTTTGAGAGAGCCTCCCGCGGGGTTCTTCAAATTTATAATATGAACCATTTTTCCCATGAATTTCACAGCTTGATGCGGCATTAATTATTTTAATTTTTATTTTAAAAAAACTTATTTTGATGCAGTATTTAAATTGCTACTAATTGAGATCCAAATTTAGGAATGAGTAATAAAGTTCATACTCGTAAATATTCTTCAATACTATAAAAGTCAATTAAATTTGCCAATTTTTCCATAATGTCAGTTTCCTCATGTAATGACTTAAAATGATTTTGAAAAGAACTCACGAGTTCTTTAAATACTACATCAAAATAAGTTTTTTTACTTCCTATGTGTTTTGTAAGTAGTAAGTAACTGGTAACTGTAAGTAACTGGCCCACTGTTTAAATTTCTTCTGGACCAGGGGAATAAAATTGATACAAAATTATAAAATGATAAATTGTAATTATACAAAATTATAATCTTTAATCTGTGACTATTTTTTCTTACAAAGAAACAAATGTAAGACTAAAATCTTTAAAACTGCGCTGGGATTTATTCCTACCTATTTATTTCTGATATAGTAACTTGGCCTACTGTTGGAATTGCTTCAGGGCCAGTTGACCACCAGTATATACAAAAAGTGGTAAACTCGCCCGCGCCCCCAGATTTTGAGCGGGCCAGTTGCCACCTAAGCCAATATTATAAGCGTTCAAATGCATACAATACTTATTCGTATTATTTCTACCCGTTTATACTCTCATTCCACAGCGACTTTTTTCTGTATTCTGTTTAATTAGGGCTAGTACAGCGTCCCATGCACAAATAAGCACCTCATCAGCTGTTATGCGATATATGCAGTGTTTAATATGCAACAATGCAACCAGCCCTTTCAGTATCCATAGCTGGACATGGGCCACCTCATGTACATTATCTTGAGCATGAGGGATGTATGTACGCGGGTTGGCGAGTCCACTCTTTTATTGCTAGTGCAGTTCCTCGGGGCTGGTGGTAGCGGCTTTGTTAACATTAGTCGCATTTTACGAGACCCACGGGAAGAGATAGGATAGTGCTATTGATAGGTGGTATATTATATTATAGTATACCATACCATCAGCTTATATTTCTCCACCGCTGGATATATATTTCTCCCAAAGCTTGCCACCACACACGATCCTCGGCACTTCTCATCCAAGCGCCACCGGTCGTCTTCGGTCCATCTGGACGGAGGTCGTCACACAGCGCGGTTCCCGGTCACGTGGCTTCTAATCCACTCGATGGCAGGTTTACGCCCATCGGTTATCGTTCCTGCGGCAAATATTATCTGCTCACTCCAACTCAGCACGATGATTCTGTGAGCGATTATAATGTACATCTAAATAATGGTTCTGAAGTTTTTGCAGAATGCAGAATTTCTGGTGTGAAGTGGCGGACCGATTCCGCTTCTAATAAAAACATTAACAAAGGTATGCAGCAGCTCAGATATAAGCTATAAAATCAGCTATAAATAAACAGCTCAAAGGCTTGAGCATAATTCTTTTCAAATGTATTTTTTCCTCAAGTGAAACAAAGGATTGCAGTATCACAGTAATTTTACTTAGACAAAAGGAGAAAGAAGTAACTTGCTATGGAATTTTTAAAAGTACAATTCGTTTAAAATGAGTGAAATGAACAAAGTTGCATCAGAGGGATTCCATAACAAATACTTTTTAGTTCAAGAATGAGTGAACTTTTCTCGCGAGTTGTAGGGTGAATAGCTACTGTAGTTGAAAATTTGAATTCCTTAAAAATATATTTGGTAATATACATAATATAGTATAAATTTAGTAAAATATATAAAATTGATTACATAACATACCTATATAAAATATCGTAACGATCAATTTACTTGAATAAATATAATTGACTACATAACATATATAAAATACACTATTATATTAACACATACATGACATACATATAGAGAATAAATACATAAATCCATGGGAATAGATTAGACACAACATTTATAAATAAATACGGAATGTATGTGTAAATATGTATGTAAGTTTAAAAAGTAACGCTAATATATAACACAGTCTACTGTATGACATCATTTAAAAATACACCCCTCGTCTGTCATTATGGTACATATAACAACATATTTAGTAGGTCGAAGTGTACAAGCATAATTTACTTCTAATTGTTTACGGCAGCGCAAATGACATAATAGTACAACACCACTAGAGGCGCGACAATGCAAAACACGCTACAAACTTGGCTTGTTATGCAACTACCTACAAATTTACCTAACAATTTAATAAAATCGCTAATTATACGCTACACCTCACAGTCACAAAGGGTGGGATTTTATTTTCATGTATTATTACGAGCCTCCGACTGAAACACGACTTAAACAACTCTACATAACAGCTATATTAGAAAATCACGTAACAAAACTTAGGACGTTTGTAAACTTATAATTTTACGAATACGTTTGTAAGGGATGCTCAAATGCATCTACTCGTATCGCCACGAAACAGCATAAATCAATTTCCTGTACGATAGATTTACGACTTTATAATCAACGCAACAAAGTCGAAAGTTTTAGTAACAGAGTAGGGTAAACGACGCTATAGTTGGCGTCCCAGATGCCTTTGGGACATGCGTTGCATTGAACCCTGTTTGCTATATCCGCCCTTTTTTGGAAGCACCAGATGTCTGAAGCGATCCATTGTGCCAGAACTCAACTGAGTGCCCAATTATATTGTTAATTTTACAAAATTTTGAAATACTACACGCTGAGTCGAATAATAAGCCATTATAAGCAGACGAGGAGAATGAGAATACAAAGTCTAAGTGTCGGGTTTCGTTTATAAATGCAAGGTGAGAAATTAGCACAAAAGCTTATAAATAATGTTCTCGCGTTGGGGAAGTGTGGGCTTAGAAAATTCGCGTTTATAAACGTAATTCACAAGTGACCGCGAATGATAAATATATCCCGTCTTTCCTGACTAAATAAAGGCTCATTTACACAAGTAGAGTTTCGCGGACGTTTCGGGCGAGAATATTATATACGAATGTCGTATGCGACCAAACTACAACTGTTTGCATAATGAAAAAACTCGATGATAACAGAGGTAACAGTGATCAGATAATGATAACAGATAGTGATATTAACTTATGACCTATGTTCGAGAAACTCTCCTTGTGTAAATGAGCCCTAAGTGTGTTTGCTGCGGTCATATTTTAACTTAATTTTAAGCTTTAAAGGACAATACCCAAATTTGTATTTGCCGATGCTCAGCTATCAGTTTTCATGTATGTATGTATATGAATAATTTTTATTGTGTTATTCATAGCCTTTGATAGTCACGGATTAATAATACATAAGGAACAAGAAATTTTGAGTATTTTGGAAAAAAATATGTAAAATTAGCTTATAATTATTTAATTAGTTTGAAATATGAGTATATTTTTTTTTATATAGAAAAAAGGCGGCAGCCAAGCATACAGTCCCCTGATGGTAAGTGGATACTGTCGTTCATAGACATCCGCGACAAAAATTGGCACGCCCCCGGATGCGCTGCTCTTCACAGATTAAGGAATGGATTGGGAAAATGGGGAGGAATAGGATGGGATGGGCTCTGACATATCTCACTCACCACCGAAACACGTACGTATATTGGGGAAATACGATAAAGTAGGAAATGCAGTAGGTACATCTTTTGTGGGAGAGGGGTAACGTGGCCAGTCGAGTGCGCCCAGCGGCTGTGGGAATGCAGCATGCACTCTCCCCCTACAAAATATAATAACAAAATATAAATATAAAATGCTATATAAAATGCAACGCCTGTTAGTTTTTAACCAATTTCAAAGCCTTGTCCCATTTTTAATGATTTCAGCACACAATTGGTCTAGTTTTAGTATACAACGAACTCGAAAATATTTAAAAGCATGCAAAGAGCACGCCATGTCATTTGTCCACAGATAGAATTGGGGTTGCCAAGCCCACTATATAATAGTATCCTACTATAGCTGAAGCCCTATTATTATATTTCTAAAAAAAATGGGACACGTACAAAGGAGATTCCCTTCTATACTTGTATTATTTACCATTCTTATGACCTAACCTACCTTTAAACTTGCTAGCAGCGATTTGCTGCCCATTCAGTAAATTTGCTGCCCATTAAGTAAATTTGCTGCCCATTCAGTAAATTTGCTGCTTATTCAGTAAATTTGCTGCTTATTCAGTAAATTTTCTGCCCACTCGTAAATTTTGCTGCTGAATTAATTATATTATTGGTCAAAAAACCGTAAGTTTGACATTCTTTGAAATCATTTTCCTTTTGCTCTTTGAAATATTAATCGAAAATCAATCAATCAAGTACAATATATCTTCAAGAGCGGTAATTCGATAGTTACTCGTAGATTAAATACTCTTTCCAAGGTTTCCTTTTGTGCGTACATTTTGCTGTAACTCAGTTTGAAAATGTAACTTTTCCCGTTTAGATATCACTATTTTAACAACTTTTACAAGATTGAAAAAAAATATTCAGATGAAAAATAAACGCTATATTATATTGTCATACCATATCGGCCTATGTCTCTCCATTGCTGGATACAGGCCTCTCCCGGGGCTAGCTATCACATGGTTCATTCTTTTCATCCACTCAAGTCGTCTATCCAGCTGACCGGAGCGCATCCCGCGCCACTGCTCACTGCTACTTCAACTCCTCGATTCGTTGATTTGGCGAGTTCTTTGTTTCGTCTGTCCAGCAAAGAGACCGGCCATCGCTTGATGAACGACTTTCAATTAATTGATTGTAATAAAAATTAAATTAATATCAGCCAGTTGCTTCTTTATTTTTATTTACATAAATGGTTTAACTCTGTCGAAAATTAAATTACGTAAACTTAGTTTTCGTGAAACTTGAATATATCCACTGGATATTATGTCTTATGATGACTTAAGAACGATTATAAAAAGTCACCGATAAAAAATAGTTAAAGAATTTTACCGATGTCGTGACAACAACAAATTCCAAAAGCCATCGTGATCTTTACTTTAATGCCCAAATAATGTCACCATCTTTTTCTCAATTTCTCGTAACAATAAGTTTCAATTTGACACTTATTGATTGGTAGTAAGATTGAAATTGATTTTTCAATTTTCCAATTGATTTAATAAGTTGGTATTGTTTACTGGTTGACAAAGTTTTATAAAGTTTTTTGTTCAGCTGCGCTTGTAATAATATGCCCTTTGACTGGATTTTCATACATTGTGTCGACCAAGCATATATGTATTGTCATCAAAAACCAAAATGTTTTTAAGCTTCTGTCCGTGAAATCGTTCTTTGGAAACCTTCAGCCCGGGAAATCGCTTTTCGATCAGTTTGTTTGACAAAACAAACTACAGTTTTCAGACTCAAATTGATTTATTCCCGATTCAGTAACTTTCAAAACTATTGACTGAATCGATTTTTATAAAAAACGTTCTAAAATCTCTCAGGATAAATACCGCAACAGTAATCAGTCCTTTTAACATCCATTGTTGGACATAGGCCTTCTTATGCACATTGTCTGGTGGATGAGGGATCTATGATCTTTAAACGGCACGCCGCCGGCCAAGCGGGTTGGCGCACTCTACCTCCACTCTTTTAGAAGTCACCACTTCTTAGTCTCCTTAGTCGCCGTTTACGAGATAAGGTGGTGATATTCTAAAGCGGCAAGAAATTGAAGAAATTCACCGGTAGTAGTTAGATGGGCGCAAAACGTGTGCGATTGCGAACCTTAGGAGAGGTCTATATCCAGTAGTAGAGTAGTCCAGTAGAGGAGAGACAGGTAGATGATATTGTATATTAATATAAACCTTACCAAAATTTTAAATAAAACCGTAATAGTTTGTAATCATTTTCTCTTTTATACACAATAGCACAAATAACAGTCAACGATTCACATACAAAAACGCACTTTGCCGAACCATTACCAACTAACGCCGGTTTATTTACAGACCGAATGAAAGACCAATATTTACGAAACGCGAATATTTCACGCAATATGTTCACGCCCAGACCACAATATGTCTAATAAAACAGTGTACGATGTCAGTACTCTCAATAAAGAATAAAGACATCTATATTCGGTAGAACATTGCAAAGGGTTGTCACTTATTTGATAGCACATGATACGAGTATTTTCAACCATACCATCAGCTTGTGTCTCTCCTCTGCTAGATAAAGGCTCTGTTAGATAAAGATATATATAAATAGTTGTAGCATTTTATGTACTCATACGTGAGCTTGTGTGCGTAAGATCACGTTAAATGGAGATTACTTGCTGTAACGTTTTATATTGTGCTCATGTGGATCCACAGGGCTGACAGTGAAACGGGTAGACCTTACTGAATAAAACTGGCGCTTTTTCTTTATTTTCCACTACCAACCTTTCCTTTGGAGCTTTTAACGAGAAAAATACCGTATAATGGTCGGGAGTTAATTCTGGGAGAAAGATAAACTAGAATTACAGTAGGCTACGTTCAGTAAAATGCATATTGAAAAGGATCTTATCCGCGAGTTTTGTAATTGGTATCAATCGATAGATTAATTTTAATGGATGATTGATCGATAAATGTCACGATATAGATGATGTAGTTGTAGTTCCATCACATCACATCAGTGCACAGTTAAATGTCCGATTACGGTTTGATTGATATATTATAACCTTCGAAAGTAATGCTCGACTTTTCATTACAGAATAGAAATTTAAAACGAAGAAATTCTACAAAGATTTAACGTCATCGACATAGCTCACAAATGAAAGCAAGCTGAAGGAACAATGCCATATCTGCCGCAGGATCGAAAACCGATGGGGGTGACGACTCCTTGAATGGATATTCACGTGCCGGGAAGCACAGAGTGAAACGCTCACCGGCCATATGCACCGATGACTTGAAGAAGTTCGGCGGCAGTGGCTGGATGAGAAGAGCGGAAGGTCGTATGTGGAGACGACACATGTATCTAGCAATGGAGATACACAAGCTGATGGTAAGGTGTATTAAGTGGTATTTTTCAGATCAGTTGTAAACCTTGTCATTAATTCCCGGTTTCATCGTCGTGTGATTAATCCACACTTCCTTGACAAAGAGTCGCTGCTCACAGTGCGGTCGTCAAGACACTTTATACGGCGAACCCGAAAGTTGTGGAATGAACTGCCTACTGAGATTTTCCCGCTACGCTACATACGGTTCTTCAAGAAAGCTGTGAATAGGATTTCACAAGGCCAGCAGCGCACCCGCATTCCCCATGGTGTTGTAGATGTCCATGGGAGGCGGTAGCCACTTACCATCGCGTGGACCACGTGCCGGTCTGTCACCATGATCATAAAAAAAATCACTATCATTTCAAGTTTGTCGCGACTGGTACTGCTGAGCAGCGAATGCTGCAGAATTGACTTCTTACAACTCAAATTCAACTAAAACTCGAATTCCTACACTGTTGTCTTCCAAGGAACAAAACTTTTTACTATCTTCTTTTATGTGCAAGCTACAAAATGTACATTTCAATTTTGTCTCTCTAATTTACTTCATTTATGTTCCGTTCAAAAACTGTGGACATTCTGCTCTCAAATCAATGCAACATTTTAGTTAGTCTTGTTAGTATTTGCATCTTTGAAGCGGCTGTCGGATTGCAGCGTACACCCGAAGGGAACATTTTGCGTTAAAGTTTTTTAATTCCGTCAAAGTCTTATTTAAAAGTTATTAAATGCTAATTATTCAGTTTTTTGTAATTCTTAAACGATCTTATATTTCAGAATGAAAGGACGGGTCGATGTTGCCAATCTATCGAGTTTATATTCCCCAGAATAAGGCAGGCTGCATGATGTTGCAGTTCTTATAAACCTTTCTTACATAGGAGCTGTCTAAGAGGCTTAAGTTAAAGTATGCACGGTAGACTGGCATTGAACACACTCAAGTTACAGGGCGGTAAAGGGCGCAGTAGGCAATGAAGTGAATACATATCTGTAGCCGAGATGTAAAGTAAATTAAGTTGTAAATGTCCAGTGTAACTCACTATTGAAGTTACGTGAAAGTAGGAAATTTGCGATAAAGTCAGTTATCTTATAATTGTATATAAAGATGTTCTGATAATATTTTAGTTCAGTAAATAAAAACAATGTCAAGGTTCCTGCTTCCCCGTACGACGTTATATTTGATCATAAATACAAAGCACAGATCTGATGGCTTTCCAAAAAAAAATATTTACATAACATTTCATTTATTTCAAAATCATGATCCACGGTTTCAGTTTTCGGGAATACATCTATCTAATACATCCTGTATCTTTCTATATGTATCTAGATGCCGAGACATCAAAGGAGACAAATTAATTTTCCCGACCCAGCTTCCTGTTGCAAATCACTTTAGTCACTTACTTGATCTAGGACAGACTTAACTTGATATACTTGTTAATATGATAAGATAAGATACTAGTTATCTTGATCAAGTGAAGAGAAAAATTGGTTACGACCGGTGTTTGAGATGGTTTTGGAACTGATCTTTAGTTTCTTACCACATGTATCGATATCAGCCTATAAAATCCCGCTACATCCCTATCTATAACATCCCAGTCTATAACATAGAAGGAACTCAAAGTATGTTGATAAATCACATTTTTTAAGAAAACCTTTTCTTTAAAGCAAGAAAATTCGCATAATTTAATTAAAATTCTTTCTACGTGGGAGTGCTCATCACCTACATCTACATTCTCGTGGAGTAGTCGACACCAAATCCGGCAGTGATTTGTGCGCCGTACGTACTCGCCTGAGTAGACTCACTTCTGACCTCCGCGGATCACCAAGTTAGTGGGGGCTTTTTCTTATGCATTGAGAAGCAGAGATTTACTATATCCATTAAATTTCTCATTCAAATTGAACCAGCCCTAAAAACACCCAACACCTAATCACAGCCAAAGCTCTCTTCAAACTGGTGCGTCTGCGTGGCGGGACGCGGAATGTGAATTCGTTTACATGATTTTGGTTAATAACCCTTGAAAACTGACGCGATTTCTCACTATACTTAAACACTCTGAATAGTATTTTATTTACATTTAATTTTCCCTCGAAGCATAGATATACCAACTGATTAGACACTGTTTACTGGAACAAAGTTCCTTTACGCGGCTTGCGGTAGGTGTGATTCAAGAGAAAATGTAACGTCACGTAAGATTTTTACCCCCTCCATACGCCTTTCTCTTTCTCTGTGTGTGTGTTGCGTGCGAGTATCGAGAGCGAGACTCGAGCAGAATAACAGACTTGCAGACTAGTGCGTGGCCGGTTGTATAACCTAAATTTTTTATTTTTGATTTGATTGGTTATTTTAAATTAATTGCATTGAAAATATGATATAAAATAAAAAAAAAATACATGAACTATACAGATTTTATTTCGAATTACATTCGGAGTTTTAAAAAAAAAATGCGTGAGGATCTTCGTTCCTGACGGGGGGTCCCCTGACCGCACATTTAATTTTTATATTTTTTTTATAAGTGCAAAATTATATGCATAACAGTAAATATTATATCGGGGAATTCTCTCGATTTTACCGTCAAGCTGTAATAAGAGTGTCAAGTTTTTATAATCAGGATTATTTAAATCATAGAGTACATGATTAATAACTTTTTCTATTGCGTTTTCATGACGTCCCGTAATAAGAATAAGTCGTCCCGCGTCCGTTTCACACAACTAGTCGTATCAGTGTGAACTAGCCAATACGAGGACATACTCGCTTGCCGAGTTCACGAGAACGAATTCGCATCAGTTTGATTAGTCCTTTATACCAAATTAGGACAATTTTATTTATTTATTTACACTTCACAACATGGTACAAAAGGCGAGCTTAATGCCTTAAGGCTAAGACCATTCTCAACTAGCCAACCTTTGGGTTGATCAGAGAAGTTCAATTAGAAATTTAAATTTTAAAAACAAATGTCGATTGTAGAAATACTAAGCCGACGCGTGCTGATGCATAACCGATTAAACTCGATTGTGAACCAATCGAGAGATGTACAATCGAATAACGTATGTCACAAGCGCACAAATCACGATGTTTGTTTGACCTCCTTTGGGACAACGTGGGTACGACGCAACTTAATACGTTTCCATTGTTTTGACTGACTGTGAAAAAATGATGATGGTGTTTTTGACAGTTATGGTCAGATGTTTTGGACTATGTGTGGGTCGGCAATACGGGTAATCACATAAGACTACCGTGAAATGTACTGACTGAATACTTCCTACTTAATACTATTTCTGAACCCTTTCTCCAAATACTTTTCTATATCTTCAAAGATAAGCAGATAATCCAAAGGTAATCCGGTAAGGTAAGGGGTGTACCAACGTTTTTCATTCTGGACTAATATTGACATGTATTGGGGATGTCCATGGGCTACAGCATTCATGTACCATCAGGTGGACTGTATCAAGTATATGTTCGTCTAGCGTCCTATTCCATAAAAAACACAATAGAAAAAAATATTGACAAAAAAACAATATAGGACCTTTCATTGTTTTTATGGTCAAGGGGCCTTTTATAGTTTTTATGGTCAAAGAACCCTCCATTGTTTTCTTTTGTTTAAAGTTTCACCGATGACTAGAAAACGACAGATGATTTAAAAAAGCTTACAAAAATGTTTTAAGGTTCAAATAATTGTTGAACATAAGTTTCTTTCATTTGACATCAGGAACTCTTTTATCGACAGGTAGCCGATATTTTTCAATAGTTAAGAGTATGTTCAGATGACAAGCGCTTAACGCGCGTTGAACGCCCGCTAAGTTTTAGTATAGTGTACACATGCCGTGCGCTTGTCAGGCGTTGAGCGCGCGCTGCTCTAGTTCAGTTCGAATTGTACATTTGTCGAAGATAGACGTTGAAACAGCTTTGTGTTTGGTGTTTGTGTCACAAAATATGAGAACGAGTTCTTCCCAAGCCCGTCTCCTTAAAATCTTATCTGAATAATCAGTACTTGTCATATCCCACATCGCCGGACGTTTTCCAACTTCGTCTATGAATAACTAATATGTATTAAAAGCTTCTGTATCTATTCTGGACTTTTTAAAATAACAGTACGAACCCAAAAACACGTCTTAACGCATCGAAAGCGCGCGCTCAACTGAACGGCAGTATGGCAAACCAATGATCTCAAAGCGGGCGTTGATGCGCGCTGACAACTGTCGGGCGCTAGTGCAGTGTTGAACGCGCGTTTAATTAAAACGCACGTTAGCATGTGTACGCCTTGAATAAAATTCATGTAGCTGTAAACGTGCGTTTTGATAATGCGCGTTAAGAGCCATTTCATAAAAATGACTAAAGCCAGTTTAGGTAATTACAACGCAACGCGACTGGCGATAGATAGTTCATGCCCCCATCTCTATAGCGTAACTATGGAAAAAAAGTTTTGATAATTTGAATAAGCCGAACTTGTACGCTCCGTGTGCTTCTATAGACAATCATTGACCCCAAAAATATTGGAAATCAATTATTCTACTTCCATCGATGACGAAATGTTCCTAAAACAAATAAAAATAAGAAACGTAAAGCATTTGTAAATAAATAGTTATGTGTGCATGTATGCATTTTTTTTTTACTGAAACCAACAGCTTATTACAAAATACATTTATTCATAGTTTATAAAAGCAATTACAAGTTTCAATCTTATTAAGTACTAAAATGAGAAGAAAAAAAAAATTGTGTATCGAGAGGAAACATGAATTGTTGCATTAAAAGTACCTACATATGTACATAATTATGTCATGTACGAACTCATTGTCATTAATTAGTGCAGCATCACGAATGTCATTTCCCAACACAGCAATAGCGTTAGATTTTTCAAGAAAGCAGTGAACCGCTGTCTGCAGGACCGGCAGCGCATCAGTGACCCTTCTGATGTTGCAGTTGTCTAGGAGCCGTAACAATCACTTTTTATCAAGTGGACAGTCTGTATAATAAAATAAAAAAATATATATAAATGAGGAGTCTCATTTCAAAGAGGCTTATTTCCACCTCCAGGAAAAATATATTTTATTTTTTTAACGATTTTTAGCATTCGTTTACATCTCCATGCAATATAATTTTCATCAAGAACGCTTATTTCTTCCAGAAAAATGACCTTAAATTTACTAGTTCACGACAAACCCTCTTATTTCCTTATATTAAACACACAGAAATCGTTAATCTAAAGTTCCATACAAAACGACTTAATTCCAATATAACTAAAGATAAAGCCACGTCTACTCTAACAAACCTACTTAAATTTATCTCATAGATCTATAATTTTATTTTAGTGAATATACCAGATCTGATACGTGTTAATAATACATAATAACGAAAGAAAATGATGGTGGTCCAGCCGGTGTTACAGTGTGAGGAAGAGGAAGATTGTAATTGCTTAGATTTAGATATAGGTGAAATTCGAGTTTAAACTTTTTAACTGACTTCATTTATTAAAATAATTTATGCAAATCAAAATGCCTATTATTTATCTCATAGTACAAATCAAAAAGTCTTATTTCCAGCAGTAGGTACTGTACAAAGGTACTTATTTCCGAATTTGATATATTAATATCTTCTCATATAATTAGTTTAAAAATAAATAATTTAATGCTAAATACAGCTCATGTGAGTTATTTTGCAGTCCGGGTAGAAAAATATTTGTGCATTATTGATAGAATTCTATTATAATATTTTCCAATTATTGAAAAACCTGATAAGGCGGAAATAAGTCCTTTTGAAATGACACTCCTCAAATAATTTTAAATACTAACGATTTTTCCAGATCCACGATCTTCCAATTCTATCGCGTGAAACAATCCTTATAAATCCTTCTAAAAAAATGGCGTTGTCAGAGGACAATAATTTGAAAATGCCGTATAAAGATACGGCATTTTCAAATTATTACACAAGCTATCTTAACTCACCACGCTTTCGGTATCTATTATTGGAACTTATTTGATGCTCAATCAGATTTTGTCGCTTTTTCATCCTGAAATTAAAAACTAATTTATAGAAAAGGCTGTGACAAAATTAAATGACATCGCAAAAAAAATACCTGGCTTCTATTGCTTTTTCAACGCTGCATAGTTATGACGTTTTTTTCTTTTCAGACAATGGTAAACGGAATCTTTTATCCCCATTGCTAAAAATAATCAACTTTTTAAATACTATTACGCAACATTTAAAAAAAATATCATACACTAGCGCCCCGCCCTCGTTTCGCTTCGGTTTAAGAGTTTTTTTTTCAATTTTTTTCTTCAAAATTTCAAAATAAAATATAGCCTATATTAGACACGCATCATGTAGCTTCCTATTTGTGAAAGAATTTTTGAAATCGGTTCAGTAGTTCCAGAGATTACCCCCGACATACCTACAAACACACAATTTTACCTCTTTATTATATTAATGTGCAAAAAACAAATAATTCAAAGACTTCAAAAACCAAATAATATCAACCACTATAATATTTTAGTATGTCAACTAAACAAAACAATAAAGAACTCAATTGATCAAGACGTTGCAATCCTTGTATAATGTTTTGTAAACGCGTGCGATCGGAGCGCGGTGAAATTGACATAAGTCTCACCTCGATGAGCGTTCGCGCCATACTAACGGCCGACGCGAAAACCTCCGAATATAATAGAGCAATAAGAGCAGATTTGCGATATTAAAAAATATATATAATAAATCATAATTTATAAAAATACTTATGTGTTCGTTTTAATTAGGTAAAAATTTGATTTTAATCTAAGTATAATTAAAAAAATTCTTTAATAAATGATAAAAAAAATGCAGTTAAATGCCAGGTATTTTACGTTGAAATTGACGTACATTATTTTATTTTTTCTCGTGACTTGTGTTAATTTACGGAAATATTAGTACACTATGTGTCAATAGAATTATATACTACGTATAATTGTACGTTTTCTTGTTAAACTAATGAATTTTAGTAGAAGAAGCAAGGCTCTGAAGTTCTTACTACGCGCGTTTTTGCTAAAACATGGTTGAGTACTACAGGATAAATAAAGAAATATTTTGAAATGTATTACATTAAATGTCAATACAAAGAAATTACCTATTTAAAATATTTACTCAGAAATGTAAAGCAAATTTCATTTCACCTATAGGAGAGCTCAATAACTTATATTTTTCGCTTAAAACGTGAAATGACTCTTAAGCGCTTGTCATCTGAACACAGCCTAATAATGCACTCTGTAATATAATAATACAATATAATGATAATGTAAAGTAATTTGGTAGGCGATTACGAGTACGTCCTATGTCCAAACCGCAGTTCAATCGCTGCGATCGAAACCGCAGTACCGGTGATATTCACAGAATCATTGCAAATGTTTCGCAAATGTGGGGATTTTATTTTATTTACATGTTACTGTGAAAGTGAGAAATACCGCAATCTATTTTACATACGTGTTACTGTGAAAGTCCGAAAAACCGAAATACTCACTAAATGTTGACAAGTACGGTCGACCAATTGGAGATGTAGGTCAGTCTAGAACCTATTCACAGCAACGAAAATTGTTATATAAATGTACACCCGAAGAAAGCCCCTATTGCTATTATTGTAACAAGGTTCTTAACTGGCCTACAATTCCAATTGGTTGACCGTACAAAGCGCTATGGGAAACGATCCAAATTATTTCATTTTATATAAAGTCATACATCAGTGGTAGCTTCGCAGTAGTAATGTTTTTGAAGGTATTTACCATGAAAAGGCAAGGTCCTCAACAAATATTTTAATAATTTAAGTTACATTGAACAGTTGATATAAAAAAAGGACTGTCAACTCATTTTATATTCCATTGCCATAGTAGTTAGTCATTAGGGAGATGAGTGTCGAATTGATTGCGTAACTACGCGTAGAATAATTACTCATTTACATAAGGATAGTTTCTCGAACGCGAGTTTCTCGAACATCGGTCAAAAGCTAGTATAAATAACTGTTATCATCATCTTATCATTGTTATCCTTGATCATCTTATCATCATCGAGTTTTTATCACCATGTGAACATCATGTAGGCGAAAATTGTATGTAAAGCGTGATGAGCCACGAGCAGAAAGATTTCGGTCATTGACATGAGGTCAGCCAAAACTGGATTGAATCTTAATATTAGGGGTCTAGTAAAGTGGTCGGTGATCGAAGAATTCATACAAATCTCTTTAACGTCCAGTCTTGGCTGACCTTATATCAATGTCCTAAACTCTTTCTGCTCGTGGCGAGCACTGTAGTATGGTCGCATACGAGAATCGTATACGTATATATCGAGAAGTTCTTGCCCGAATCGTTCGTGAAACTTTCCTTGTGTAAAGGAGCCAAAGATATGCTAGAAAAGAACAATAACATATGAAATTATTGTAAAAACTGGTGGATTCGATTCTATTCTCGGTAGGTACTGAACAATATATTTTCAACTTTTATGTTAATTTCAGTGACAGCTTGTATTTTGAGATTATAAATATCAATATGTTTGAACCACACTATAATATAAGTCAGATCAAATAATTTACAAGCAAGATCTCGAACAGAATGCTTGCGTGCCAATGACTCTTGCGGTCGGAGCCTTCGGTTCCCGGTTTAAGCATGGACAATCTCCAAGGCCTGTTATGTGGTTTCCCCGAGGAATTCTAGCCTTTGTCTGTAAGGTTGACTGCAAGCTATAAGTGATTTGAGTTTATTTAAATGTCAGATTATTGTGGTACCAACATGAAAACTATAGCACTATGTTATCTTTTATGGGCTTAATACGCCACGCTGGCCCAGCGGGTTGGCCAGTGGCGGACTAAGATTTTGCGGAGCCTGAGAATAAAAATATTTGAAAAAAGCTGTTATATTTTTATACTTACATAAAAGGCGGTGCCCCATTGAGAGTGGGGCCCGGGCTGTAGCCCACCCTAGTCCCTAGATTAGTCCGCCACTGGTGTTGACGAGTACATTCTTTTAGAGGTGGTGTAGTTCCTGAGGGTTTGTGGTAGCCGCTTTGTTAACCCTTAGTCGCCTTTTACGACACCCGCGGGAAGTGATGGGGTGGTGGTATTCTAAAGCCGCGAGACACCACACGACCAAAGGCATATATTCCTCATGACAATAAAAGAGGTACGTTTATTTTAATGACGCAACCCTTCATGTAACTGGACAGAAATATCGACTATAATAAATCGTGAGTAACCCGTTTACATAACAATTATTATGTTCAACTACGATACAAAAAGTTTAAAATTCTTACTACCAAATCCCTAAGAACTGGCCGCTAAGGAAAACCTAAATTCAAATTTGCTCCAAACTCTTTGATTCGATTGCTTTTTGATCCATTCTGCAGTCTAATTTTCGTGTAAAGACGTCGTGCCGTACCTATTACACTTCGGTAAAGCCTTTTGTATCTGTATGTTTGTGAATATCTCATAAAACGCTTGTAATTGCGCATGTTACTGCAGTTCTGCTGTGTAACAATACATTTGTAAAAAAATACCCTATTAGGTGTGTTTTATTTAATTCTTTTAATACTTCTACTGGTAAATAAATTGTTGGAGTGAAGACTGGGTGTCATTTATTTACTGAGAACCCTTCTACCGTCTGAGCATATTATATTGTGATGTTCTTTTTCCATATAAGTTTTCATATTGGTGTGTTTCGGTAATGCAACCCATCGAATGAAAAGTAAAGTCGAATAGAAGTGGTACCGTACCTTATTCCAATATATTATTATCTGTTAATGTCATCAATTAGCATATCCGTTAATTTTTAGGCTAAGGTACTGGCTAAGGTTTTGGTACAAGTTACATGGGTTGAGTGCGAAAGGCCTGTTTTTATTTGACCATCTAGGACCATCTATGGGGGAGGCCTATGTCCAGCAGTGGACGTCCAACGGCTGAAATGATGATGATGATGATGATCTAGGAGTATACTGCTTCTTTTACTCTTTATATAAAGTTAGAAAAATATGCATCATATTTAAAGTGCCTAAGTGCGATTTTCGCATTTTGGAAATCTAATTAATAATTAGAGGGCTAATTAGAGGGCGTGCCACTATTTCGATGCAGTTTCCTGCTATTCGCCAAAAATATATATAAGTCGAGTATCAAATCATACACCCGCTAGATCAAACACTGCTCGCGTCGCCATGATATATGGCGGCCAACAATCATCTGGATATAAGCCTCGTGAAATCGTAAAATTTGATGTTGTCACGTCCCCGCATTATTGCTGTGCGACACACGGGTGTGTCGTTTGGAAAAAACACATTTAGGGAGATGTCAAAAAAATCTACCTATCGAGAAGACTTTTGAATTTCGAGCATTTTTGAATGGGATATAACTATCGATTTAAGAATACATACTAGATATGGTATACAAGCACTGTAGGGCGGGTACGTTACGAGTCTAATAGTATTTCTATGTTCATTAGTTAGCTCCCAATTATTTAATTCACGTTTATACTTTCGATTAAACATTTTTAACTGAAACGTACAGAGATTAGCGAAATCTCCCATCCGACAGCCACGTGCCATTAGTTACTTTTTTCTTTATAGGAAAAGCAGAGTGATTTTTAAATTTGAAATTCAAACACTTGTGTGTTCTGAAAAGCTATGCGTGTTCCATTCTTTTTCTATCGCAGGGGTTAAAAATAGTTGTTAATATAAATGGGATTTCCAAAATTAAAAACGTAAATCATCCGTGTGTCCCAAAATCGACCGGAAAATTTTGGCTCCTGTATCCACCGAAACAAATTGCAAAGCAGCGTGATGCAATACATTCACTGCAGTGAAACCCCTAGCAAGGTCAACAAAGGGAGGTTTTACATTGTTCGAGCCGGCACCGGGTTCGGCGATAATCATTTTGAATACTGACGTCCAGTTATTGTAAAGGCATTCGTTCGAATATGTTTGCTTGTGTAATTCTGCTCTCAACAATCTTTAGAGTTGTTTAACTAAAAATCATAATTGCTTCACTTCTTTTTATCTCCGTTTAATGTTTCATACACAAATTTTCCTGAGGAATTCTCAAAATAACAATAAGGTCAATTGGATTAACCATTGTGGACTAGTATTTCTATTCTTTCTATCCCTTTAAACCACTGAATAGATTTTTATATTAAATCTACACGACGGTGACGGTTACAGAAATTTACCCTCCACCGGCCGGCAATGTCTGCCGGTGCCGGACCGTGCCATTGTGAAAACTCCCTAAAGGACCCTTCCCTTTCTAATCTAGGGTTACCTCTTACTATTATGTATTATATTTTTGTTTGCTCAGCGCCTAAATCAACCGGGTTCAGCTATTGTTTATTTTTCATTACAACATGTGCGCTGGAGGTAGTTGCATTCAAATTGTATTGTTGGGATAATGAAAATTTGAACCACCAGACGGTGCCTACAGATATCTACTTGTATTATAAAGGATAAAAGACACATATGTATACAAAAATACAGATAGTATATACCGATAGTAGATTATAAAGTTCCTGTTTATTCTTTAAAAAGAAAGAAAGAGAAAAACATTTATTTGTACACCACAAAAAACACCATAAATATAAAATTTAACATACAGCACGGATAAATACTCATAGTGCGGTGCAATTGTGTGTCGATAAAAACGTCTGTAGCCTAAGCATATGCTGCAACACAAGATGGGGTTACAGCGCTGGTTCAGCTGCAACCTGGTATTTACATCTTGGAAAGATAGTTATTTCTCAAAAAGTCAACATTACATCGTTTAACTACGAGATACTAAGTAAAATACGTATAAAGTTAGAGTACTAACATATTTGGTATTCAGTCTATCGGAGATAGTGTTATTGTTTAAAACACAGATAATTATTTTTTATAGAAAGAAGGCACCAAACAAGCATACAATGCACCCGGTTGTACATGCCAACATTAGTCCAGAGTGGCAAACGTTGGCACGACCCCGGAGCGCTGCCTACCTTTTGAGATGTAGGTAGGAATGGATTTTCAGCAAGGGTTGCGAAAATGGGAAATGATAGGATAGAATGGTATGGGAATGGGCTCCGGCATATCTCACTCACTACCGAATCACGTAGGTACCATGGGGAATAGGACGAGGTGAAAAATACAGTACATTTCAAGGTAGTCTTCTGTGAGGGAGGGATAACGAGGCCAGTCGAGTGCGCCCAGCAGCTGTTGGATGGCGACGTGCACCCTCTTTCTAAAAATATTAGGCCTTATTTGATTAGATAAACTTTTAATTTATTTTTGACAGTTGATAGATAACTCTTTATTGTACACCAACGCATGTTGCAAAAAGGTAACTTAAGTAAGTAACACGAAAAGTGCAACAGGCGGCCTTATCGCCAAAGCAATCTCTTCCAGACAACCTTTGCGTGGTAAGGAGAAAACAGGTAAAATAGGTAGATGGTGAAATTTTATATAATATCAAATGAACATAATTTAATAATAATAAAAAATATATACATAAACACTTAGGTACTTAAGATGAATACGATACATAGATGCATACATACATACATAAATATATACATACATACACACATAATATGGGAAGTGGTAAAAAAAGTGAGTATAGAACAAAGTACAGCACTAAGTAGATAAACAAATACTGAAAGAGAAAAAGAAATTACTGAGTCAGATAATGGTCTGTGACGTAGTTATTTAAACTAAATATTTAATGTTTGAGCGCGTCTTATAGATTAAGTTCGTATAGTTAAGTATTTATGGATAAAGAACTTTTATAATTTCAAGTATAGTCCTCGCAAAACTTCTTGGGCTGTGACCTTGAATGGGTGTCAACAGTCTGCGCGTGTCCCTCCCACAATTTCAAACAACACTCAATAAGGCGAGTGTGCGAGTAAGAATTTATTGTTGCGTCTCGCTCGAACTTGCGAACATATTGTATTGTAAATACCCCCTCCGTCGCATTCCAGCCCGCACCATTAAACGACTTAAAAATAAGCTACTGCGCAGGTTTGTCACGTGATATCGCCAAAGCTTAAGAAGTTTTGCGTGTTTTATAAACTGTTATACATATAATTGAGCACCCTCAAACCGTACGTTCTTCTTTCCATATGGGGTTCTCACCTTGGGTATGTCATTTTTATTTTGGCGACCAATTGGTGCAGTTGTTAGTGACCCTTACTACTGGGTCCCGCGTTCGATTCCCGGCCTGAGATTTTTGTTTAAAGACAAATGTTTGTTCGGAGGTGTATTTGCCTTTGTATGTGTCTTTGGACCCATTGAGTGTGGCGTTATTTATTTATGTCTATACTATTTTTATAGTGCACAAACGAACAAATACACTAGGACACAGTTGGCCAATGTTTTACTATGTGAAAAGTTCCGAACGTATCGGACGTATTTAATAAGGTGTCTTATTAAATAAATTCTTACTTGGCTGAAAACATGACTACGTTGTTTAGATTTGAACGAGAAAGAAAGCACTCAAATATTTATAAGGTTCCGAAGTACGCGTTTTCTACAAGAATGTGTTGCACACAGAAGTAAGACTACGTAGAGTGGACCTTATATTATTCAAAAGTGTGGCAATATTTATTGTGGTCGGGCCAACACAAGTTAAACTCGCTGATAAAAGAATATTTCTTCTCCATTCTATACATATAAAATGCAATATCCATTTGTCTATGTGCTTGTAACTCGAAAACTGCTGCCGAAAAATATGCAGAAGGGAAGATTTTTGTTTTAAAGGTTTTTGTTTCAAGCTATGGCTATGAATGTGTTAATAATTAAAAAAGAAAACACATAATAATAATCACTAACAAGTTATTGTTTCATTCAACGATAAATTAGTTTAGTAACATATTAGGTCCTTACCTGAGAAAATGCCGTTTTATATGGAAAAATTAAAATATTTTTTGTATGAATATTAAATATGTATTTAATTAATCGAAGTATTGTCCATTATTAACAATGCATTTTTGGCATTTTAATGGGAGTTGATAGATGCCTCTGCTGCGTTTTCAAGCTGACTTTCATGACTTTCCTATTGGCATACTTTCATAAGTTCATACGTTACCTTAATGGGAGTTGATAGATGCCTCTGCTGCATTTGCAGCTGACTTTCATGACTTTCCTATTGGCATACTTTCATAAGTTCATACGTTACCTTAATGGGAGTTGATAGATGCCTCTGCTGCATTTGCAGCTGACTTTCATGACTTTCCTATTGGCATACTTTCATAAGTTCATACGTTACCTTAATGGGGGTTGATAGATGCCTCTGCTGCGTTTGCAGCTGACTTTCATGACTTTCCTATTGGCATACTTTCATAAGTTCATACGCAATTGCAATTTGACGCAAATGGAGCAATATCGTTTTGTCACTTACTCCGATGGTTGCTGCCAACTCAGACGTGGTTTGACATGAATTCGTTTCCACTATTGTTTCAATTCGTCATTATCGACTTTATCGATTTTCGATCGTCCATGCGGATTGTTCTCAAGGTCGAAATTTCCAGAACGGAATTTCCAATCAAACCAAAAACGCACCGTGCGTTCCTTTCGGGTGTTTGGTCAGTACGCATCGTTGATATTGTGGACCGTATGTGCTGCGTTGGTGCCACGACGTAACTTATATTTGAAAATAACGGTAATTATTAACTTCTCCACGGTCGCATACACAACGATATCTAAGCGAAAATTCGTTTGACGGAAAAACAAATGAATAACTGATTTTGAAAAAGAATATGTTAACTTTAAATTGAAATCAATTTGAATTTGAAATGCCAAGCCAAAAAACGCAAGATAACTAAGTTCAAAGTGGCAACTATGAACATGGCAATGTTCGTATGGCAATTCGTATGCAACTATGGCAATTTCGTAGGTAAGGCCGTAATATATTACGTGAATTTAAAGAAAACTGTTACAATTTATCTCTTTTTATCCGAGTGCAACACATAAGGGATTACACAATAAAAAATGTGGTCCGGACTGCTTTAGAGTATGATACTGAATTGTTAAAGTAGTAGAGTAATTCATAAAAAAAAACAAATAAACCAAGTGTACGCAGTAAATATGCATACTTACCTACTTGTTTTTTTTGTTTTCGTACGAAAAACAAGTAAGTATGTATGTATGAATGTAAGTACATAAGTTTATTTCACTATACATATTATATAGTGAAATAAACTAAAATACAAATACAAAATACATGTAGTACTGAGCCGCTCTACAACATATTTATCTGTGGTATTGCATCGCGGTTTTACGGAGTGAATTTTTAAGGCTGTTTGTCCTAACAAATTGAATATTGTTGACATAATACTTAACTGTGTGTCGTAGATGGTAATAATAAGTAAATAAATTATTAAATAACTATTATAAAATGTAATGCAAACAAGAGCATTTTCGATTTAATAACTAATGTGCAAATGAAATAGCACATGAGGGGAAAATTTAATAAAAAAACAAATCATTTACTCAGAATAATAAATTTTATAGGTACTTCATATTATGTTCTAAAACTAGTATGAAATTGAAACATAAATGAATGTAGAGAAAAACATATAATTATATCTTATATAACCATAGTTATAAACTTTTTGGCGGGTTTTAAAATCACTTTTTCTTTTTTTAAACAGTTTGTTGTTTAAGTTTGTTAGCTTCGCTCAGTCCGTGCTACGTGCAATGCACACGTAAATTGAAAAGATAATAATTAGTGTATTTTTAGCATTTGCTAGGCTAATTTTATTATTATTCAATATTCATCATTATTCAAGTATCATAATTATTGTTCCAACTATTTTTAAGGGATAATCTATTTTTTTTTTAATTTGCCGTACTACTCCAGTCTCAACTTTCGTTTGTCAGATTATTGTTTATTGTATATTATTAGCGTGTAGTGTTACCCAGCACTAATAAATTTCTTTCTTTATTTGCTGCTAACAAACTTTACGAGTGGTAATAACATCTTATAAAATATATCTTTACAGAATAAACGTTCCTTAAATGTTACAAAGGAAAAATGGCAGCCGGATTTATTAAATTACACAGTTTTGTGAATTCATTGGGGGATTTATCCAATCAATTCCAGTAAAATTGATATCTTGTTCGTAATAGAGGACTAGAGCAAGAAAAACAAGGGGTGAGTACAATGAATGTATTATTATGCTTTAGGAATAATAAAGAATGGGCAGTTATATCAGCTCTATATGGATTTTTGGATATTCGAGCATTATTGGTGTAATTCCTGGGAACATAATAGGCCATTGCCTTTTGTATTGTCGATTGTTCAATTACTCTATCTGGTTTTTGCTCATTTTAATATTATCTGTATATTGCAGCGTATTTGGCTTGCGTATGTGGATCGCAATAGTTCGTATTATGTTTAACAGTTCATTGCCATAGAATAAACTATATTTTGAATTAATGAATCATTTGTATCAAAATCGCTTCAAATTTGAGTTTAAAATGAACTCAAACGAACACGCCCTCGGATGCGGTGCCTACCTTTGGAGATTTAGGAATGGATTTCGAGAAAGGGTTGGGAAAATGCGAAGGGATAAGATAGGGTAGGAATCGGTTTTGGCATATCTATCTTACTCGCAACCGAAACGTGTACGTACGTACAAATTTTACAGTAGTCATCTGTGAGAGAGAGGCACCCAGCGGCTGTGGGAATGCAGAGTGCACCCCCCCCCCCCCCCGAAGACACAAAGTAACGAAATACTACAATTCATTTTTAAGACAACTTAACTTTTTCCTATGATCACAATAGATTGAGAGTAGAACTATGAACTAAAAACTAAACTCATCAGTCATATGATACAGAACTAATTTCCCAGAAGTCATAAGCGAATCCCGATACATATAACATAACCAATAACGACACATATTCGCAAGAACGCGTTATAAGAAATGTGAGGGAAAAAACTCGAGCCGTGGAAACTATAACTGGCCGTGCAATACCCACGTGACTCGGGTGCACACGGACGCGGATATCTTTAGATTAGACTCACTTCCTTACGCGTTTACTTGCTCAGTGGCCAAAGACATCTTAGCTCTAGCTAACAAAACACACCATAGATTTATAACATTTTGTATGTAGTTTCATCTTGACAGGTCCTTTTTATCTTCAGCTTTCCAGCGAATGGTGTACTATTTTGTACATAATGTAATGAAATCAATTATATGTCCAATTTCTTATACAACTGATCACGATATAATAACCCCTTCTCCGAAGGGAAAATAATCTGATCCACTAAAGCAACATTTAAGCGAAACATATTTACGATTCTCACATCCGGATGTGAAAATAAATTTGGTATGGGTGCGCCGCGGGGGCTCGTGTTCCTTGTGTAGAGTCCTCTACGCGTCCTCTGCACAGGGAACTTCAGCTTCTGGGTGTTTCTCATACTGGAGTCATTAATAAATATTCATTAATAGTCGTAAAATAAATAAATTTGAGTACGAATATGAAATATAAATAAATATACGTCGTGACATATCACGACGTGGATCCGCCGCAATATTGAATATTCACACAAACAGGTACACATTTTACTTTTTAGTTTTTCTTCACTCTTATACATAAATGCACACAGCCAAACATACATAAATACACATATATACATATGGTACACTCACTGAGTCTTACGCGAGAGTTTATTATATAAGCAAACCATTGCCTACAACAAATGTAATTGTATAGTAAAATCCGTTTTTGGAAATAAGCTTAATTAACATGTATGATAAGTTCACATTCCTGTTTTGCTATGGATTTTTGTTCATTAATAAATATTTTTCCTTATTGTAATTCACAAAATTATAGCGAGCCGTCATTTTAACGTTAGGGTGGCAGGTAAATTCCGAAGCGATAGATTTTCTTTCTTTCCTATTAGTGTGACGGATTGTGTGTTTGTGAGTGTAAGTGATCAACAACTTTTCCTTATCAATGGCTTATATTATATTTTAAATAATTCAATTTATAGTGATAATTTATTGTTGTATGTATTTATATGGGTATATGTGTATATAAGTATATATATAAGTATATATATATAAGTATATATATATATATATATATATATACATTGTATATATATACATACATATATACATATATATATTTACATATATATATATATATGTGTGTGTGTGTGTGTGTGTATTTGTATTAGCGTACCTAGGTATTATATGTGTATTGTATTATATGTATTATTTGTATTCATTTTTTATTGATTGCACGATGCACCGCCCTTCGTATTTCTGTTGAACCAAAGGTTGACTAGCAGAGAATGCAGTGCCTAGTGAGGCATTAATTCCGCCTTTTGTACAATGTTTCTTTGCGTACTAAAGTTTAAATAAATAAAATAGCATGTGAAAATATTTATGTAACAGTTTATGCTTCGGTCTATCGAATAATCCACCGGTATCGGGTCCGTGTCAGGTCGGATCGCGTATAGTTTTGATAGCAGATGCTCTCCCGACAATATTTGACGATGGCTTCCGTCCCACTTTTATTTAGTTTTCATTTTCCGCGCCGCGGCACAACTATAGTTTTTTTTATATAAAAAAAATCTTTGTTTTTATAGCCAGTTGTAGTATGAGGGAACGGAATGAAAGCAAAATAGTTATCATTTGGACAGACTTTCCGTTTGTGTACGAGTATGTTCATATGTTTTATTTAACATTATTATTGTACATGAAAGTTATTGCCATTTTGAAAGTCGAACTTGAAACCTTGAAATGTATGTGGGAACTTTATCGTATTTCTCCAATATACGTTCGTGTTTCGGTAGTGAGTGAGATGTGCCAGAGCCCATGCCCATCCCATCCTATCCCTCCCCATTATTTTCCCAACCCTTTCTCCAAATCCATTCCTATATCTCCAAAGGTAGGCAGCGCATCCGGGGGCGTGCCAACGTTTGTCATTTTGGACTAATTGTTGGCATGTATCACGGATGTCTATAGGCGACTAATGCTCGTCTGCCGCCTTTGTACATAAAAAAAAAACAGTCAAAATTAACTTTTTTCAGTGGCAGAGTTCAAAAGTTTGATGTTTGTGTTTTCGGTTTGAATATAGAGATATCACATTAATGCCGAAATCAATTTCTTTGAAACTATCAAATACTGAAAGATTTAAATTATTTAACGTGTTGGAACTTCTTATTTAAAATTTTGAATATCTAGAGTTATCAACTTATTCTTTATGTGTACGGATATTTCGTACCCACGGTCTTAGAAAAAAAGGATAATTTCTTTCATAATCATCCAGGAACTAGTAGATAACGGACCATCTGTAGGCATCGTCGAATAGTAACAATAGTCGATGATTATTTATTTATAAATCTGTACACAGACCTGTGATAAAACTGGCCGTTCTTCAAATCGCTGAGGAAGTGGAATTCAATTAAAGAACGTTGACGAATGCCATCGTTGGACATTTTGGCGGGAATTCAAGAAATAAAGTTGAGTTTTTGTTTGATTATTGCATAAACTGTGTATTAGACATTTTGTAGTTTAATAGTGATTCGTACGTGGTGTTTGTGATAATCAAATAAAAGCATAGGACTGCGTTTCTCGCGTCCTTACAAGGAGTCCTCTTCTGTCCTCAGTAAACCTACTATCACTTTACTGAGTGACTTACTTCGTGGGGGCTGGACATTGACAGGATACGTTTTAGACTTTAAAATGGTATTAAAATTAAAATTAACTCTATTAAAATTTGACACTGGCAGAGTGAACTAATTGTACCATTACCATAAATGAAGAAAAAAAATGCCACCGTCGACAGTTATCAAATGACAACACACGTAATTGTGGAACAAATTAATTCCAAATAAAATTATTCTCTTTTTCAAAAACAATACAATCAACGTATACAAACGGCTAATAAGCTTTAAGGAAGTAGGAATAAGGTCTAGATTGGATTAGCTTTACGTTTATCAGTAAAATTATGTGAAGGTACAGAACCCCGTGTTTGATATAAAATTCACAATTCCTGTCATTATTTGTCACTTTTCTACAAATCAATAAATTGCTTGTAGGTTTTTATAGTGCTGCATTAAAATAAGGTTCAGTACAAATGATCGATTGAAGGAAAATATTTATTTACAGACACGGTTTAGCTCAATAGGGCCGAGCCATTAAAGGACCGGTGTTGCAGGTGTCCATGGGCGGCGGTAACACTTACCATCACGTGAGACCGCTTGCTCGTCCGCCCTCTTCTCTATAAAAAAAAAGGAAAAAGGAGAACAATTGAAGGACAAAGGTTAATGCTCAATCTTTTTATAAAGACTATAAATTAAATGTTTATGCAGCTCTCTGTCTGTCTGTTTCAACAATCAATGACATTTACCGTTGATTTTATGTTAAATTTTGTTTATAATTTTTTTTTAAATCTTTTGTGCTACAAGCGTATGTTAGGCACAAATACATACCACTGATTGAAACAAAGTGTAGTGTCATTCGCACTTCGTTGTAGTCATTTCTGTTACCTTTGTCATTTTGTGTCATTTTCCATCATTTCTTGACATTTCTGTCACGTCTTGTCTTTTTGTCATTTTAAAATTTTCGTCATTCCTTATACTGAGTAGTCGAGATCGGAATCAGAGATTTAAAAAAAAAATCGGCCATTTTGAATCTTCCATCCGGTCTGATCGTGAACAGTAGATAGATGCACACTGATTGTATGCGGTGTTGTAATCTTAAATCAATAATATCGGTATTGGAATAAACCAAATTAATAAAGCTTCAATAATTAGCACAGTATACAAAACCAATCCGATACTGATTTGAGGTTTTTCGGCTTCTATGGAAATACCGTTACTAATAATAGGCGTTTAAACTAATAATAGTATGAAATTGCCGTTTTATAGTAATAGATACTTTGAATTGACATAAAACCTTCATGGTGTGAGATTTTCGAGTGAAACTTTTTTCACATGATACCTATGAGGTTCTTGTTTTAAAAAATGTGCAACATTCGATTTTCGACTTTGAATTGTTTTCTTTATTCAGCTTAGACGGGAAAGATGGATACTTCGAAAATCCGAGTAATCGTTGAATACGAGTTCCGACGCGGAACAAACGCGGCAGAAACGGCTCGCAATATCAATGCTGCGTTTGGAGAGGAGACTGCTAATGAACGAACCGTGCGTTTTTGGTTTAAACGCTTTCGTAATGGAAACTTCGACTTGAAGAACGAACCACGTGGAAGACCGCCCACACAGGTGAATAACGCTGAATTGAAGGAGATGGTGGAAGCCGATCCGAGTCAAACTACCCAGGAATTAGCGGCATGGTTTAACGTTACCTTACCTACAATATTGACTCATTTGCATCAAATCAATAAGATAAAAAATATGAAAAATGGGTGCCTCATGATTTGACTGATCTGCAGAAAGAAACGCGTGTTGAAACTTGCGTTGCCTTGTTGAATCGGTACAGAAATGAAGGAATATTGGATCGAATTGTGACATGTGACGAAAAGTGGATTCTTTACGATAACCGAAAGCGAAAAATGCAATGGCTGACCTCAGGTCAAACGCCGCAACAGTGCCCTAAGGCAAAGCTTACCAATAAAAAGGTAATGGTAACTGTTTGGTGGTCTATTCATGGTGTTATTCACTATAGCTTTCTCAGGTCTGGTCAAGCAATAACAGCAGATGTTTACTGTGCCGAACTTCGAACAATGATGGCGAAACTAGCAGTGAAACAGCCCCGACTCTTGAATCGATCTTCACCATTATTGCTCCATGATAACGCAAGACCTGACACTGCAAGAGAAACCGTTGTAACTCTACAGGAGCTGCAGTTAGAAACCATACGTCATCCTCCGTACTCGCCAGACCTTGCTCCAATGGACTACCATTTTTTTCGTGATTTGGACAATTTTCTACGCGGTAAAAAATTTTCTTCCCAAGAGGCAGTACAAAATGCTTTCACACAGTTTGTCGAATCTACATCCCCAGAGTTCTATCGCAAAGGCATAAATGAACTTCCGATTAGATGGCAATAATGTATAGATAATGAGGGTAAATATTTTGATTAAATAAATATGTTACATTTTAGAAAAAAGGAGTCTTAATTTTCAGTACAAATCGGCAATTTCATACTTTAACCATACGCAGCAGATGCAATAGTTTTAAGATCGACTAAAATAAGTCTTAAGTGTGTACTAGAACTTATGTGTCGATGTCCTCAAGACTTATAATTTGAACGTGTGAATGGGACCAAATGTTAAATTGATACAAAGTCCTATGAACACCATATACTTTAGTCAATTACTAACAAATTAGTAGGTATAGTAGACGTGTCACAATTAGGTATTAAAATGATAAAGTATTGCGGGTAGTTTAATGGTATGGAGTTCGCTGTCAGGTCATTGTCCCACCTGATGTTAAGTGGCTTCCCATCGTTGCGAATAGTAATTACAAAAATCAAATCAATAAATAATATTTGTGTCATTAGATTAACGTAACTCCTCGGTCCCCTAATTAAGAAACATTTTACCATGTGGTGAAGGCAAATGGAGTAAAACTCTCGAGTGATGACCCAGACCTGGAAAAACGAGTATACAACGTCTGGCAACCAGGTGTCTCAAACGAAACCTGGATGCGACTAGCACAAGACGAGGCATATGGTTCAAAATAGGGAAGCCTTATAGCCTGCAGTGGGCTGAATAAAAAAAACTGAGAATAATGAAATTAAGTGTTGAACACCATTAAAATACATCGTCTCATTATTGAACATATATATCGCGAAGTACGATCGTGTAATAAGGTGTAATGCATACATACATACGATAGTGTAATAAGGTGTAATGTATACATACATACGATAGTGTAATAACGTGTAATGCATACATACATACGATAGTGTAATAAGGTGTAATGCATACATACATACGATAGTGTAATAACGTGTAATGCATACATACATACGATAGTGTAATAAGGTGTAATGCATACATACATACGATAGTGTAATAACGTGTAATGCATACATACATACGATAGTGTAATAAGGTGTAATGCATACATACATACGATAGTGTAATAACGTGTAATGCATACATACATACGATAGTGTAATAAGGTGTAATGCATACATACATACGATAGTGTAATAAGGTGTAATGCATACATACATACGATAGTGTAATAAGGTGTAATGCATACATACATACGATAGTGTAATAAGGTGTAATGTATACATACATACGATAGTGTAATAAGGTGTAATGCATACATACATACGATAGTGTAATAAGGTGTAATGCATACATACATACGATAGTGTAATAAGGTGTAATGTATACATACATACGATAGTGTAATAAGGTGTAATGCATACATACATACGATAGTGTAATAAGGTGTAATGCATACATACATACGATAGTGTAATAAGGTGTAATGCATACATACATACGATAGTGTAATAAGGTGTAATGCATACATACATACGATAGTGTAATAAGGTGTAATGTATACATACATACGATAGTGTAATTAAGTGTAATTAACATACATAAATTAAGTAGTTGGTTAAGGTGTAATAAATACACATATACGATACATATACAAGGACCTGTGAAAGGAGCAGCCGTACTTTTATCATGTGGTAAAAGAAAGTGCATATTCCATTACATTCTATATTCCCAATTTCATCTCATTCCCCTTCCTATTAAGGAAGAATGCTGATTATAATGAGTAAGGAATCGTGTTTGCAATCCATTTCTCCCAATTATTTTTATAAAACCACTTCGGGAGCATGGCAATGTTTGACATTCTTGTGGCGTTTGACAGTTTGACAGTTTGGCGTGTCCATCTGCGAAAGTATCCACGTACAACCAGCTGGAGTGCCTGCTCGCCTACCACCTTCTTACAAAAAAAAAATAAAAAAACCTACACAAAAACAAACTATCGAAAACACGCGATCTAATCGAGCGGTTATATCGAACATGCGGTTAAATTTGACATTCTTATTAACATCTGCTCTATGGTTACGGTTGGTGATCACTATTAAGGTGACGTTACACTGTTTTTTGTCTATCGTAAAACGTTGAAGGTTGATACTTTACACGACCATAAAAACAATGTATAAAAACACGGGTATAAAAATAAATAGAGGGGTTGAAGTACATGTAGTGTTTGTATGCGTCTGAGCCATATGAAGCTGATCTACTGTTTTCATTTTTGAATCTCTTCACTGTATCCATTTAACTTATCGAGCTATATGACTTGTAATGCTCTCGTTTGTATTATCAAATAATTCAAATATTAAATAATACGAAACGAAACGATTTCACAAAAAAACTAGTCACTGAGCTCATAGAATTAACAAACTGAATTGGCAATGGGTAAGCCATATCTGTCGCAAAACCGATAACTGATAGGGTAGACGAGCCCTCGAATGAAGGCCACATACCCCGGTACATGGCCTTCATTCCTCATACATGGCGCAGTGTGGGACGAGCTGCACCCAAGTGGACCGACGACCGAAAAAAGATTGCTAGTAGTGGTTAAATAAAGACGAGAAGAAGATCATGCGTGGTGTCGAGCCCTTGGAAAGACCTATATCTAGCACAAGAGACAACGGTTAAAATGTCATTTTATCTTCGCATTGATTTGAGAATACATACGAGTAGATAGATATATTATACAAGCACTGTCGGGCAGACACGTTAGAGTCTAATAACCAGTCTGATAAGATGTTCATTAGCTCTCGAATTCTTTAATTCATATGTGTTTTGAAAATGGAACATTCTTAATACGTATGTTTCAAATTTGACTTTCTAATGAACCCCCCCCCCCGCGCTTCACCCCCCCCCCGCGCTTCACCAACCCCCCCCCCCCCCGAAGTTGCCAAGCAGGTTTCTTTGATAATAACGTACGATGTGTCATCTAGTCTATTCCCATATCGATGTATTTTCAATTTCTTTTTTTAACACGCGAACTATAGACTAACTGAAATTAAACTTGTAGCATTTTACAGATTAGAGAAAGGAATCAGTTATATGTAGACAAAGTGTGCTAATCACCTAGTAGATAAAAGCTATCGTTCGGTCAGCCTGTTTACATCTTAACAAGAACAATAAACAATACAGCGGAATCACCACAATACCCAAATTAATTGGCAACAATATAATTAAACTCGATTCAATTGACTTCTGAAGCGTAACGATCTATTATTTGTGAACCTTAGATCATTATGACGTTGATAGAATGGGCACTAAACGCACTTTTTAATAAACGATGACTGCGATTTCACCTACGGTATTATATTTTTAGTTTTTTTGCTATGGACGAAGGCGGCAGACGAGCATACACTCCACCTGATGGTAAGTGGATACTGTAGCCCATAGACATCCGCGATACATGTCAACATTAGTCCAAAATGACAAACGTTGGCACGCCCCCGGATGCGCTGCCTACCTTTGGAGATATAGGAATGGTTTTGGAGAAAGGGTTAGGAAAGTGGGGAGGGATAGGATAGGAATGGGCTCTGACACTATCACTCACTATCGAAACACGTACGGACATTGGGAAAATAAGATAAAGTAGGAAATGCAGTACATTTCCTTCCAGGTAGTCTTCTGTGAGAGGGTAACGTGGCGAATCGAGCGCGCCCAGCGGCTGTCGGATTGCAGCGTGCAGTACCCCCCTCAAAAACTTTCTTTATATACTCAAACTTTTTCTCGATTAAAGCGAACATTATGCCCACTCTATTTCCATCTATTCTCTATCACCACAGACGGTTTCTATATCAAGTTTACAAGATTAAATTTGGGGCACCTGAGTTTATTGCCATATAAATAATAAATAAGGGTTCCAGGTATATTGTTAGGTTAATTTATACGTTAATATTCATTATATTCGTCCGAAAATAATTTACGAAATTCTGGGGCATGTGTATCTGGAGTGGTGGATTATGGACCCGAAACCTTCTCGCCATTGCAAGGGAGGAACTGTGTCCTGCAATGGGACATTACAGGCATCAGTCAACAAAATCCCACTTCGTATCACTTCGATATCAACTGACAGCTTGACAACATTTAGAAGTCCGTAAAATCAGTATGATCTTAAAATGCTGGTTAAGCGGGTTGGCGAGTCCAATCTTTTAAAGGCGTTGTAGCGCCTCGGGGCTCGTGGTAGCGGCTGTGTTATCCCTATAGCGACACCCACGGGAGGAAATGGGGTGGTGGTATTTTAAATACTACCACATGGTATTTTCACTACATGGTACAAAAGTACCAAGAGAGAAAATGTTCAGAAAGCCAAAAAAAAAAATACTTGCAGTAAGTCCTGTCAATTCCTCTCGTGAATTTTTAAAAAGGCAAACAAACCAGCCTTTTTCAATAAGCCTCTTATCTAAGACTATGTAAATTCCTGTGTCCGCTTGCCTTATCGCTTGTTTATTCAGATACTGGGTATCCAGTGCTGCGAAAATAAAACTTATATTGTCTACTGAGGTCACATTGTCATGTAAATTTGACCCCGTACAGGGCTGCCACGTAAACTTAGGACTTGACAAATAAAAACCAAAATAATAATAAGGAATCTATTAAGTGTAATCTGTATAAAGTTTTATGTTCCAATTCCGCTACTCTAAGTGAACTATCTTCATGTATGTTTGTATATTCATAATTCAGCATATATTTACGTTTATAGGAACAAATATATGTTATATTTCTTTGGGTATATTGTAGCCTGCTTCATAATGACATAACCCCTCTCAGTTTTTCGGAGATTCTGGAAGAGATTCGTCTAAAACGGTTAAGATTCTTGAGGTTCACTATATCGAATTCCCTAGTTATCACAGTCACATGAATCCCTGTAGTTATTGTATTTTCTTTGAAAAAGCATAGTTCGAAATTATGCAAATTACAGACGGGTACCGACAGTAGGTATACCATATACACTACGTTTACTCTACTCTAGAGCATATGTAATATTCATCAATCGTACCGGCTTTGCATGGTGGACTACGGCCCGAAACTCCCCTGTGATGATATCAAGAAGAAAACAGTGGAACGTTATAGGCTCATATCGAAAAAGTTCTTTTTTTAAAAATAAGTGAACATACAGTCCACCTGATGGTAAGTGGATGCTGTCGTCCATAGACATCCGTGATACATGCCAACATAAGTCCGGAATGACAATCGTTGGCACGCCCCCGGATGCGCTGCCTACCTTTGCAAACCAAGGAATGGATTGGAAAAATGGGGAGGGATAGGATGAGATGGTATGGGAATGGGCTCTGGCACATCTCACTCACTACCGAAACACGTACGTACATTGGGGTAATATGTTAAAATAGGAAATACAGTACATTTCAATGTAGTTTTATGTGAGAGAGGGATAACGTGGCCAGTCGACAGCGGCTGTGGGAATGCAGCGTGCAGTCCCCCCTACTATTATCATAATATAAAAAAGGTGATTTTTAAAGCCGCGAGAATTAAATAATTGAGCAACAAAAATATTGCATAAGCAGCGAATCGACGGCAGCAGTTTTAAAGGTGGGTTAAAGCTTAGGTTCTCTGGTAACGATTGCGCGGTGTGGCAAATAAAAATAGAAACTACAATGCTGGATGAGTAGGTGTGAACGTCCTTGCTTGCCTATTTGAACCTTATAAACGAGTCATGAAAAATAGGCAGCGCTTACAAATATTGGAAAGGATGCGTGGCTCCAAGCGGGAGCTGATGATGCGGCGCGGTGATGGTCACGTCGGCGACTGGCGACGAAGGCAGCAGCTCAAAGACCACCAGGAAACAAACAAACATGCACTACACACACATTTACCGGCGAAACTACGACGACGACTGCGCGGGCGCGAATTAACCAACCACTGTTGCGAATGAAGCGGGGGGTGAGTCACTTATGTGGACTAGGTTAGGATGGATTAGGTTGTGGATTAAAAAAGTGGATTAGGATTAAAAAAAGTGGATTTAAGTGGATTAAAAAAGTGGATTAACAAAGTGGATTAGGTTTAGGTTCTCTGGTGACTATAAAGATATAGGAATCCCGGGTCCCGTCGACTCGGTTCTTTCTTTATTCAATGATTTACGATTCTTTATAAAATTATTTACTTCAGTTATTCAAAAATAGGTCGTTATGTTGATCATGATTAAATAGAATACCATACAATAAGCAGACACTGCTGGATATAGGCCTCTCCCGAAACTCGCCACCGCACACGATCTTCGGTTTTTTTCATCCAACCACCACTTGCGAACCTCTTCTAGTCGTCCTGGTAGTAGTCCACCTGGCGGCGGCTCATACTCTGCGCTTTCCGGCACGCGACCTCCATTCAAACACTCGTCTACTCCATCGGTTATCAGTCCCATGGCTAATATGACCACTGCCACTTCAACATGCTAATTCTATGAACTATGCCAGTGACTTTAGTTCGTTTCGGAGACATTATCCATCAGTAAAAAATTTAGCCATTATGAATCAATCTGCTTTGAGCCCATATAGTGAATTACGTCCCAAAATTACCTCGTGATAACAAATGTAACCTTACGTTATAAGCCGATACGGTACAATAATCTTGACCTACTTTTCGACATTCCTTCGTAAAAACAACGACCCTATTGGGAAACAAATCATGAATATTTTAAGAGATACCCGAATATCATTTTTGGGAATCCCTCGAACAGACTAGGGTTTATAGTTAGGATTATAACGACGAATTAATTGCTTCTCATGTTTTATAACAGTATCGCTTTAGCGATAAGGCCACCTTTTGTATACCTAATTATTCAAACTGAACAAACTGTTGTAGACAAGAACATTTTTATCGAGATATAAGTTAGCGGGTCCACTTTTTAAGAGTTATTTAAGATCCACGGCTTCTGGTACCCATGGGAATGAATGAAAATGAATATTTTTATAAAATAAAAACTCATATATTTCCACTATATCGGTGTGACCCCTATTTTCCGTATTATATGAGGTTATCTGTAATATAAATTCCATAAAATATACAGACCACAATCGAATTAGACACAAAAGCGTAAAATCTGTTTTGTCTGTCTGAATGTGTGGCCTAATTTTCAATTTACTCTTGTGGATTTCATAAGATATTATATCAGATGTTATTACATACAGGTGTGTGTAAAATTTTAATGTAAGTTATCTCAGAGTCATGAACGGAATATCTTCGGAAAAATATCTGACTTACCCGTAGTTATACATATATATATATATATATGTACATATATATATATATACATACATACATATATATATCAAAGCCAGTCTAAAAATTATAAAACCGTAGCAAAATCTGTAAAAGGTGGTCACTATTTACAATTTCCTAAGTCAAATTGGGTAAATTTAATTAATATATATGATAATTTTATTTCGTATTACTTACATATATACTTACATATAATTACATACATATTCGCTATTTATTTACATATCATTTTATTCACAATTTAAACGGCCATATCATTTATTTTGCCGACGTTACCCCTGAAAAATTAGGTTTACACAGTGTGAGGCGTTTGGCTAAGAGTCTAATTCGACGCCATCTCTAAACCTAGTTGTATTACATTTATTAATAATACAATCTTTCCTGCTGTTATTTTAATATTAGTTGGATTACAAGGGCGGCATGGTATCGACCGGCTCTCGAATACGGTCACCTGATACTTTTCCTGTAGTTGTCGCAAACTACGAGTTTGCGAAAGCAGTCGCTTGTGTAAAAATAAATAAATAAACATGTGTACCATATATTTGTACGTCACTAATTGGCGGAACATTGTACTGAAAATAAATTGAAACAGCTTGTGTTTCATGCAAATGAATGTCAGACAAATAATGCAAATATTGTTAGAGCCGGGTTTTTTTACAGAAAGAAGATGTCGGACGAACAGATAGCCCATCTGGTGGTAACTGGACACTGTTGCACATTGGCATCCGAGATACATGCCAAGATTGGTCCAGGATGACAAGGATGACCTCTAGATAAGCTACTTAGTTGCTTTGCAGATTTAGGAATGGATTCGGAAATAGGGTTGGAAAAATGGGGTTTAGAATAAATCCCCTTATACTTATTTCATTATAAGGGTGGGAAGTAATTAGGATGTAAAGGGTATAATGAAATATACGCTAAATTAGTGTAACAATGTAAACTGATCGGGAGTACAATAATTAAAAAAATCGTATTTAAGTGGAAACTCAGCGATAAAGGCCGGGTTCCAATTAAACACTTTACGAATATTAAATATATGTAAAGAAAATATATTTCTTTCATCTGAATTTTGAGGCGCTCCGCGCTGTCGGTAAAACTATTCGTATTATGGTGTCGGTAAAACAGTGTGGGCGTCAGGTGAAGAGAATTGTTCTGTAGGTAGACAAAATTGTAAAGTTGTAGGTAGACATAAGATAATAGATTTTAAAAAAGGATTGAAGATTAAACATTATATGTCGTTTCTTTGAATATCAAAGCAACACCAAATAAGTTTGTTTCACTCCACAATCCTTTATAAAACCCTTTATAAAACGACATATTTGGTTACAAAAGTCAATTGATAATGGAGAAACTTCGTTTCGAATTTGCATTATTGCCTGCAAGTGATCCAAAAACAAACATTTATAGTATAACCTCAATAACCACAAGTGATAATAAAGTGTATGCAATACCAGAAGTCCTACAATCAGTGAGTCTTCATAAAGAAATAATAAAAACAAATGCTTACAGCAAAGTAAAAAACAGTATAGTGAAAAGATACCAGAAAAGAAAGGTATGGATAACAATAACAGATGAACTAAAAAAAACTTACATAGATGAGGATGATAATTTACAGTTTGGGGGTCAATTTCTAGAAGAATTGAATCCAGAACAAGTTGCTGCAGCACAACAACAAGAAACAGGTACATTGGGAAAACTTTTTGAGAAATTCATGGAAAATATACAGGAAAATAGACCACAGAATTTAAAATACATCGCAGAGAGGTTTGTGCTTGAGAAATTTACAACCAAGAATACGAATGCAAACCAGTGGATTGATATTTTTGAAAAAGAATGCATACGCTTTGATGTAACGAAGGATGAAAATAAAATTGAAATACTCAGATTGTTTATGGATAAAAGTTGCGCAGATTGGTACAGTTCCATGATTATAAAATTGACAATGAACTCAGAGTGGTCAATGTGGAAAACCAAATTCTGTGAATCATTTACAAACAAGGGATGGAACCCAGTCACTTATGCTCTATTATTTAAATATAGAGAAGGTTCATTGTTGAATTACGCTATAAGGAAAGAAAAACTTATACTGGAAATGAGAAAATCGATTGATACAGGTACTTTGGTGGATCTTATTGCAGTTGGGTTACCAGAATACATACTCAATAAGATTAATAGAGAAGCATTAACAGACACAGTGGATTTGTTTAATGAGGTGAGCAAATATGAACACATGGTAAATAGAAAAAGTTTTTTACTTACGAGAATATATGGAAATTCAAAAAATTATAGTAAAAATGAAAAACAAACCCCATGTAAAATATGTGAAAAGTTAAATAAAGGAACTCGTTATCACTCGGAAGCTACATGCTGGTTTAGAACAAGAGAGAATGACAAGGAAAAGAAAAATATCATTAAACATGTAAATAACACCGTGATAGAAGCTGAGTTAAATGAAACTAATCAAAAAAACGAATAGTGACACCATTAATAAATGTCAAGCTACTATTAAATGATACAGTAGAAGTAAATGGAATTTATGATTCAGGTTCAAACGTTTCTCTGATAAATTCTAAATTATTAAAACTAAAAGGAGAAGGAAACAATTTGAATGAAACAGATTTAGTAACGATTAATGGTGTTAAAAAAACAAGTGGTTTGACTAATTTAAAAGTAAAAATATTTGAAATTGAAAAAAGTGTTGATGTGTACATTATTAATGAACAAAATTTCAAATATGATTTTTTGATAGGATTAGATTTGATAAAAACATTCAAACTAATCCAAAATGAAGACTTGAAAATAACTCAGAAACAGTCTCAGAATATTGAAAATACAAAAAAGGTGGAAGAAATTTCTACAAATAACAGAACAAATACGGAATTAAAAAGTAAAGAGAAAATAAATAACACTACAAAAGAATATGAAATAAATTTTAATGAACATGTGAAAGAAGAAGATTTTGAAATAAAAATAAATCATTTAAATGAGTATGAAAAATCAGAAATAAATAAACTGATTAACAAATACAGATCAGTTTTTGCAAAAAATAAATACGATGTCGGAACTGTTAATGGATATGAAGCAAGAATCGATTTATTAATAGACAAATATTGCAGCAAAAGGCCTTACAAATGTACTGTAGAAGATAAAAAAGAAATAGAGGAACAAATAGCAAAATTACTAGATAATAAACTGATAGAAGAATCCTACAGTCCATTTGGTGCACCTGTTACTTTAGCATTTGAAAAAGAAGAAAATAAAAAATCAAGATTATGTATAGACTTCAGGGACTTGAATAAAATTGTAGTACCTCAAGCCCAACCATTTCCGTTAACTGAAGACCTGATGATAAAGACCAGGAATTGCAATTTTTTTACAACTCTGGACATAAACTCTGCTTTTTGGTCTATTCCATTACGAATTGAAGATAGGAAAAAGACGGGATTTGTAACACAGGAAGGACATTTTCAATGGACCTGCCTACCATTTGGACTAAAGACCTCACCGGCAATTTTCCAGAGGATATTAAGTAATATTTTGAGAAAATATAAACTTACCCACTTTACCGTTAATTATATAGACGATATTTTAATATTTTCTAAAACTTTTGCTGAACACATAAAACATCTGGCATTATTGCTGGAAGCAATCACAACAGAAGGTTTCAGATTAAAATTTACAAAGTGTACATTTGCATCAGACTCAGTAAAATACCTGGGTCATATAATACAAAATAATTCTATTAAACCAGTGAAAGGTAACCTGATTTCAATAAGGAATTTTCCTGTTCCAAAAACGCAGAAGAATGTAAGACAATTTCTAGGGAAAATTAATTTTTACCATGAGTACATACCAAAGAGTGCAATAATACTGGATCCATTGCATAATTTACTCAGGAAAAATCAAAAAAATGGTTTGGTCAGATGAATGCCAAAAAGCATTTGAGACAATAAAAAGCCTCCTATGCTCTCAACCAATACTGGAAATTTTTGATCAAGATTTACCAATTAATATTTACACAGATGCTTCTTTAGAAGGCGTTGGAGCCATTTTGAAACAGACACAGCCTGATGGAAAAGAAAAACCAGTGGCTTACTTTTCAAAAAAACTAAATTTAGCCCAAAAGAAAAAAAAAGCAATATATTTAGAATGTTTAGCTATCAAAGAAGCGGTGAGATACTGGCAATACTGGTTGATAGGTAAACCATTTACAGTTTATTCAGACCACAAACCACTAGAAAACATGAATTTGAAATCTAGAACTGATGAAGAACTGGGTGATCTGACATATTATTTATCGCAATATGAATTTAAAATAAAATATGCTCCAGGAAAACAAAATCTGGAAGCAGACTGCCTGAGCAGGAATCCAGTATTGGAATCGGATGAAAATAAGGATGAACAATTAAAAGTTGCGAACTTTGTAAAACTGGAAGATATTCTAACAGATCAGGATAAGAATAAAGAAATACAAAATAAAAAAAGCAAATTAATTGAAAAAAACAAATTATACTTAAAAAAGGTCAGAAGAAAAGAAAAAATAATACTAACAGAAGAATTTAGCATCAAGCTTTTAAGAAAAATACATGAAAACCTGTGCCATATTGGAATTGGACAAATGCAGAAAACGATTAGTCCGCTCTACACAGCCAAAAATTTATTTTAATATTTGACAAAAAATATTAAAAAAGTTTGTAGAAGCTGTGAAATTTGTATAAAAAATAAAACAAGAGGACACGACAAATATGGGTTTATGTCTCATCTAGGCCCGGCCACAAAGCCTTTCGAAATAATTTCAATTGACACAATTGGAGGTTTTGGAGGTACAAGATCAACAAAAAAATATCTACATCTGTTGGTAGATCATTTTACTAGATACGCATTTATTCTAACATCAAAAACTCAGAGTGCAAATGATTTTGAAAAACTAGTCAAGAATATAACAGAATCGGAGGATATTGGTATGCTTCTAACAGACCAATACCCGGGAATTAATTCTAAAGAGTTCAAGAAATTCTTAAATGACAAGCAGATACCAATTGTATTTACAGCAGTAAATGCACCACTCTCGAATGGCCTAAATGAAAGACTAAATCAAACACTAGTAAACAAAATAAGATGCAAAATAAATGAAAGAGTGAAAAAGAAAGCTTGGACAACAATAGCTCAAGAATGCGTAAATAAATACAATGAAATTAACCACACAGTTACTGGCTTTTCACCAAGTTATCTTTTATATGGTACGGATGTTACGATTTTACCGAAAGAATTAAAACAAGAAAAATCACGTAGTGACTGGATCAAAGACAGAAGAACAGCACTTGAGAATACAATAAAATCACACAATTACAACAAAACACTATACGACAAAAAACTAAAATATTGGGAATTTAATGTAGGAGACATGGTGTACGTGGAAAATGGAAACAAGTTAAACAGGAGGAAATTGGATGAACTGAGAATTGGACCATATGAGATTATTGAAAAAATATCTAACACAATATATAGGATAGATACTGGACACAAAAAAACGGAATCAAATCTTTTTCATATTACAAAACTTCTTCCAGTCCCTATAAAATTATATGAAGATAGAGAAACAAAAGAAACAGAAGAAGATCGGTGAATATGGCGAAAGTTTTCTTTCCTAGGGGGGGAGATGTAAAGAAAATATATTTCTTTCATCTGAATTTTGAGGCGCTCCGCGCTATTCGTATTATGGTGTCGGTAAAACAGTGTGGGCGTCAGGTGAAGAGAATTGTTCTGTAGGTAGACAAAATTGTAAAGTTGTAGGTAGACATAAGATAATAGATTTTAAAAAAGGATTGAAGATTAAACATTATATGTCGTTTCTTTGAATATCAAAGCAACACCAAATAAGTTTGTTTCACTCCACAATCCTTTATAAAACCCTTTATATACAGGGTGTCCCGGAAATAATGGATAAGCCTGAAACACCTTATAGTAGAGCTATTGGGCGCTCAAAATAAAATACAAAAAAAAATCTATCCCAAGTAGTATCTAAGATATGTCATTTAGAAAAAAAAATCATTTTTTTTTCACATTATTTTACGTATCTCTACACCACGGCTACAATTAAATGAAATCCGACGGTTTTTTGGTGTCATAATATTCTTCATGGACTATACCAATAGATATGCAGTAAATAGTATGAATAGCTATTACACATTATTTTCCGTATCTATGCACCACGGCTTGAAAAAAAAAGGATTTTTTTTTCTAAATGACATATCTTAGATACTACTTGGGATAGATTTTTTTTTGTATTTTATTTTGAGCGCCCAATAGCTCTACTATAAGGTGTTTCCGGCTTATCCATTCTTTCTGGGACACCCTGTATATATGAATGATATAAATAAATACCCACTAAATACATAAAAATAAACATATACATGTGAAGGAACAGGTAGTTACCGGTTTTTTAATGATAAATTTACAAACCGGCCTATGGTTTTCACGTGGTTACAATTTACTCGAAGATAGATATCCATCAGAGCTGTGATCATTGATAATGATGAAACATCATTGATTTGTAAAATATTCATGTGGAAGCTTTGTATGTTTGTTTGTAACGAAACTTAATAGTGAAGAGAAAGACAATATACGGCTTCTAACAGCACCTACTCAGGACATAATGGTACATAAGACGTACGATGTCGACCAGATTAAAGTTTGCGCAATCAGATTGTGCCACTACTATACAATAAGTACAGTATACAACAGTAGTTTAACTTAATTAATGCTCGAAAATTACATAACCAGCCCTTTTATCGTCCAATGCTGGAGACGGGTCTCTTTATGCGCATTATCTTGTATATGAAGGATGTATGGCCCTAAAATGTCTTGCTGACCAAACGGGTTGGCAAACCCACTCTTTTAGAGGTGGTGTAGTTCCTCAGGACTTACTTATACGATACCTATAACGACCCACTGCTGGACGCAGGTCTCATCTGATAATCAAAAGGAGTTTTCGGTCGTAATCCACCTTTCTATGCTGCCCTACTCAGCTTAAAACGCAGTAATAGGAAAAAGGCGATTTAGAGAAAAACATGGCAATTTGTTGGGGTAGAAGCGCCGTGTAGGACTCCCCCCGGCCAGGTAGATCGTCGACTTGAAGAAGTACGTTGATGGTGGTTGGATGGGAAGAACCGAAGATTGTGTGTGGTGGCGTGCCTTGGGAGGGACCTACATCCAGGAGTGGAAAAACATAGGTTTAAAATATAGTATACAAGGAATAGATAACTTAAAAATTGATTATTTTTGGAATTACGAATGTCACAATCCCGATATCGCAAAGAAGCGAGACAGACACAGATACAAAAATCCTATAGAAATAAAATACTCAAAAACGTTAAAATTGATATTAATGAGTTTTCAGCTGATCAGGGCAGCATGGTCGTATAATCTTCATACATTTTTTACGAACATATATTAATAGTTTAAGCGGGCACCAGTTGAGCTTCTGTTTTCATTGTGCTGCGCTACTACGATGCCCTTTCTTTATTTGAATCGCTTGTGCTCTTCGCGGGGTACATTCGTAGGGTCGTTGTAATTTTTGGTTTTTGTAGGACTTTGTTACAGTCTTCATAACTTTATGGTACTAATTTTTCTATAAGATTTATGAATAAGAAAATTTAAATCCCTGTAGCTTTTATGTATTGATATAGGTATGTTTTATTATTGAGGACTATGGGTTCCGCGAGTCACTAGTCTCGTATAAGGGTGGTGATCTACAATGATCGTAAGATCATTGTAGATCACCACCCTTATATCTGTCAAATGTAGTATCATAATTTTTAGCAGCGACTTGTTTGTCTGACCTCTTTAGGTTCTAGTGGGTGAGCGGCCATATACGTGTATATTTTCAGGTGTGTTCAGGTAAGCAGGTATATTGGTGTTTCATCCATTTCTCAGCAAAATATGCAGTAATAAAATAGTTTTGTAATACATATATAGATTTATCGTGAAGTTGAAAAATTATAGAACTTGTTATTTTGACAAAAACTTTCACTTTAGTGCAGTTTTTGCTAAGAATATCTACTCTCGACTCAAATTCGTGTAAAATATTATTATTATATTTTCTTTTAATTATGTACAAAGGCGGTAGACGAACATACAGTCCACCTGATGGTAAGTGGATGCTGTCGTCCATAGACATCCGTGATACATGCCAACATCAGTCCAAAATGACAAACGTTGGCACGCTCCCGGATGCTCTGCCAACCTTTGGAGTTATACAATAAAGAGTATACGTATCTATCTATCTATAAAATTAGTGAGTTCGTGAGTTTCATGAAAAACTGTCGTTTGTAACTTGTGATTTAGCCTCACTGGTGTACGTTAAATTCACAAACTTTAATATTGTAATAATCTGGCTAACGATACTAGTTTTCTTCCAGGATATTTCGAAATTGTAGTCACATTAAATACATATAAGAGTATATCCAGGTCAGACTGCTAGTCGCTGACGGCTTCCAACAAACAGAATTGGTTTTCGTTTTACCCCTCTATTGCTTTAAGAAAGAAATTCAGTTGGAAAAATAAGTTTTTAAACATTCTAAGTCTCTTGATTGAATGAGTTTTCCATCCAACTTTTAAAATATTGGATGCACTTACACTCGAGATTTTTGAAATGGAGAAATAATTCAAATATTTCTCCAGGAGAATGTTTTAAAAAAATAAAGTAATACATTAAAAAAATGCAACTAAATATACTACTGAAAAATTAAAATACGACTACAACATAAATTGCATCAAGTAATATAATGAAGCCACTACAACAGACAATAAACATATATAGATATATACATAAATCGATTATTATGATCAAATATAAGAATTACTGATGTAACTGAGCTGGTTAGTACACTTGGTATAACTCTTCTCAGGCAGATGTTTGTTTCTATATCATTAGTGTTAAAAGCAGTATAATTAGGGAAAATGGAAAAAAAAACTCGGGCGAGAGAATGAAAGGAAATGCCAACAGGTAGTACAGAATGACAAATCAATTTAAAACGCGTTGATTAAGTTAATGGTTACGAACGTATACACGTTAAGTTAGCGAAGCGAATTAGTGATACGGAACTCCTCCTGCAAGTGGGTTATTTTTGTGTTGTTAGAAAAAAATAGCATTTTCTCTATGAAAAATATCCATTCCCAGTGTATATTTAGTATAAGATGGTGCTATGTGTAAAATTACTTTATTATCTTTTGTGTACACGGATGACATTGTTGTCCGTGGCGTCGATCGGGGAAAAGGCATTCCAGGCGTGCAAGACTTACGGACAATCTATGCTTGAATGTCACAATATTTTATACCCCCGAGAAAGAGTAAGAGTCCCCGTGGATTTGTTGCTATTCCCGCATATGACGTTGATTGGATTTAGAACAGATGTAACCAATATTCCCGCTTGGAAGTGCGGTGGATCATTAGTTAGTGACTTGTGGGTGCTTTCTGCTGCTCATTGTAAAGAAGATCCTCTCGATGGACCTGCCAGTGTCATGAGAATTGGAACAGCTACATTTGAATTCGACGAAGTTGAAGGCTTGGCTCAAGAGAGAATGATTGCTCAAATTGTTACACATCCAGAATATAAGCCACCTTCGAAATACAATGACATCGCCTTAATGAAAGCTGGCGAGCCCTTTATTTTAAGTAGAAATATAAGGATTGCTTGTCTACCTTTAAACGAGGAAATTAGTGGCAAACTAACAGCAACTGGGTTTGGTGTAACTGTCGCTGGAGCTGCAATTAGTAGCCAGACGCTAATGGAAGTTGAAGTAAATTTAGTGGACAGTACAATTTGTAACAAATCTATGAAGTTCTTGATAAGAAGAAAGATTATAGCAAATGGAATAACTCCAGATCAATTCTGTGCCGGTGATTATGAACATGGTGGCAAAGATACTTGTCAAGGTGATTCGGGAGGTCCTTTGCAGCTGATGGAAGAAAGAGTGGATTGCGTGAATAGTTTTCCTTTGCATAAAGTAATAGGAATAACCTCTTTTGGAAGAGACTGTGGCAGGAAAATGGCGCCGGGTGTTTATATAAAGGTTTTCAGATACTTAGAGTGGATTGAAAATATTGTTTGGTCTTAAATTGTTTTGATATTTAATTCTTGAGCCGTAACCCACCGCGCGGACTCGGTGCAGATTGGTGGATCGCATACTGCAGATTATTTTTATTTTTGGAGCATGCGGGTTTCCTCACGATGTTTTACCTCACCGCCGAGCTAGTGTCAGTTTTTAAAAATCCGTACTTAAGTAGAAACTCAGTGGTACAGGCCGAGGATTTTAACTCACGATCGCACGATTGTGAATTGAGTATACAAGGTTGAATTGAGATACCCCTAGGCTATATCACAGCTCATATTATAAAATTATTATTTAAATTATAATAATAGTGAAAAATACATTGTCACTTAATGCTGGTAAAAGAGATGTCCAGCTATGTTCAACATATCAAGCTGAATGATGTTCGGAACTTCTACTAAGTGAAATGAATTTTAAAACGGAGATTTTCACAGTTCGTTAGATCTTTAATAAACAAGCATTAAAATATTTTTACAACTAATAAAATTAGAGATAAGAACTTATTAAATTTTTACCGAGCGATAATGCTTTTATGAGATTGTGAAATAAAATCTACAACATTTTTTATAACGATTATTTTACTTTTAAGTACGAATAAATCTTCGACGTGGGACTTGTGATCAAAGATTAAACATCAATCAATACATACAAATAAAGTTTAAGTGTCTGTTAATGGAAGAATTTAAGTTACAAACTACGTGGGCGATTAAGTAAATTTTGAGATACAGAAAAAATATTTGAGTTACAACACAATTTTTTATTGCAACCTCTCAAAATACTCTGAATTAGTCTCTATACAGCGATTCATTGTCTAAACCAAGATTTAAAGCACTGGCGATACTCTTCATTAGCGAGGTTCTCAACAGCTGCCATAAAAGCATTCCGAGCGTAATCAGGGCTGTCGAAAAGAATGCCATGGAGTCAAGCTTCACTTTTGGCAAGAGATAGAAGTCGCATGGAGCTAAATCAGGGCTGTAAGGAGAGTGGGTCAATTCTTCAATTTCTATGGTCTTCAAAAACTCTTGAGTAAGTTTTGTGTTGTGACATGATGCATTGTTATGATGCCAGAAAAGCCCTCTTAAAACTGTTGATTTAACACATCGAATACAGCTGGTAAATTCACTTCACTGTACCATTGGGCATTAACAGTTTTTTGGGCGACAGTTTTTGGAATCGCGAAATTTTGAACCGTAATACCGTAACCAGTCCTTTCATCATCCACTGCTGGACATGAGCTTCCTCATGCACATTGTATGTTTTTTTTTTTTTTTTATGGACGAAGGTGGCTGACGACCATACAGTCCACCTGATGGTAAGTGGGTACTGTAGCCCATAGACATCCGTGATACATGCCAATATTAATCCAAAATGACAAACGTTGGCACGCCCCCGGATGCGCTGCCTACCTTTGGATATAGAACTGGTTTTGAAGAAAGGATTGGGGAAATGGAGAGGGATAGGATGGGAATGGGCTCTGGCACATCTCACTCACTACCGAAACACGTACGTACATTAGGGAAATAAGATTAAGTGGGAAATGCAGTACATTTCAAGGTAGTCTTCTGTGAGCGAGGGGTAACGTGGCCAGTCGAGTGCGCCCAGCGGCTGTTGGATTTCAGCGTGCACTCTCCCCCGCATGTTGCATGAAGGTTGTATGATCTAAAAATGCCACACTAGCCAAGCGGTTTGCCAAGTTCGCTCTTGAGGTGGTGCAATTCGTCGGGACTTGTAGAAGCGGTATTGTTATCCTTTAGTCGACTTTTACGACAATCAGGAGAAAAGATGAAACGGCGGTATTATAAAGTCTGGCCATTTTTGAATACACTTCAACTTTTCAAGACCAACGTCCCAATTTTTATTAAAACTTCGCTAACTCTGAGTTATTCTAAATAATATGACGAGCTTAGGATCAAACGGTGACACTTATCCATATTTATTAGAATATAAACCGAAGTTTTTACCAAAATGTCTTCACTCTTTGTACATAATTAGTCACCTTTTCATGTAAATAACTTCAAATATGGCTTATATAGAAGCATTGGAGCGCGAACGTACAAAATTGCAAATGATACTTTTTGAACCGAATCTCTAGGAATATGGTGCCAAGAACCGTAACAACAAAAACCGTAAGTGAATCGAATCAATATATTTTAGGTTTATCTTTGACAAGCAGACAAATCTATACTAATATTAAAAACAGACTCTGTGAACTGGTTTGTTCATATGTAAGAGGTAAACTGAAAAACTACTTGACTGATTTTGAATTTTTGTTATTTTTTAAGAAGTTTAAGGCGATGTTTCAAATGTCAGGCGATGATGACTCCTGACCGCGAAGTCAAGACGACTTGCTAATAAACACATAAACTGTTTTTTTTAACTTTTGCCCTCAGCTTCGACCCGCGTGATAGCTTTCCAACGGGAACCTCAGTTTTGTAGTCTAAGTCTAGTCATGTAAATAGGTATGATCATGGGCGTAGCCACGGTCGGGCAGGTTGGGGTGCTTGAACCGTGGCATAGGGAAGAATAACTAACAGACTTTCTGCATTAAACTATGTCTATTTAGGAATCAGGATCTATCAGGAAATTGTGTTCTGTGCCCCATCTTGGATAAAAAAAATTTGTTTTGCCCCACCCTAGATAAACTTCTGGCTACGCCGTTAGGTATGAGCTACATAAACAGAAGCGGGCGTGTTCAAGGACAAAAAGCTAGGTGGACTTGTCTTATCCACGTAATTGTGGGAGGAGAGTGCACGTTGCATTCTCACAACCGCTAGGCGCATTTGACTGGTCACGTTACCCCTCTTTCACAGAAGACTACCTTGAAATGTGCATCTCCTAATTTATCGTATTTCCCCAATATACCCACTCCTATTCCATCCTAACCCTCCATATTTTCCCAACTCTTTCTGCCAATTCATTCCTTAATCTGCAAAGGTGGGCAGCGCATCCGGGTGCGTGCCAATGTTTGTCATTCCGGACTGATGTTGGTATGTGTCAGGGATGTCTAAATTCGACAGTATCCACTTATCATCAGGTGGACTGTATGCTTGTCTGTCGCTTATTATATATATATACATTATATAATACCTAATTATTCATTTTTAATGTAATAAAAAGTCATGAAACACTATGTAGATATCCATTGTAAAATCGCCGAACACACTTGAGATGAACTGACAAAATGGCGCACTGTAAACAAACTAAATGACAGATGACGCGCAAACTCCGCACGAGTATAGAGGAAAGTTGTACCAACTTAGTGACAACAAGAATTTCGACAATCCTTTTAAGCGGGCTTTTTAAATGATCAATTCCCGCTACTTTATTGACACAGTAGTAAATTGTTGCTAGCCATAACAGTTTCAGTCTACTGATTAACATACATATAAATATATTTATATGTCCATCTGCTAGATGGACAGACGACCTCATAAAGGTTGCGCGCACCCGCTGGATGCAGGTCGCTGCCGATAGGTCTAAATGGCGGACAATGGGGGAGGCCTATGTCCAGCAGTGGACGTCCAAGGGCTGAGAAGAAGAAGAAGAAAAATATATTTGACGCTAATTTTGTAGGAGGCATGTGTTAGGATTAGGATGTTTAGCGAAGACGAAGTCATACACGATTGGTAGTATGCTCATAAAAACAAACCTTTACATAATAGATTCAGATCTTCACTAAGGCTTACCACTTTTCCTTATGAAATATTCCTCCCAATGCCTGTGTAAAGGATAACGGCTCTCACCTGAAACAAAAGGAAGTTTCCATGAAAAACGGTGCGTCAATGTTTTGGCCACTGGGGAATGAAGAAAGAGAGAAAAAATACATGTAAATGTCACGTTGGGGAGGCAACAAGCATGGAGAGTCGTTGGGCTGCGAACTTAGTGGAGGTAGCGGAAAGTATTTTCTGGTGTATTTTTTATTTAGGGAGATCTCGAAGGGATATTTCGAAGAAATCTACCTGCTGCGGAGATCGCGACTTTACTAGATCTCGACTAAAGGCTCGTTTACACAAGGGGAGTTTCTCGATCGGATCGGCCGAGATTATTGTACACGTTTCTCGTATGAGACCAAATTACATACAGTCCTTGCCGATAACTGTTCACATGATGTTAAAAACTCGATGATAACAGGGTTAACAGTGATCAGATAATAATAACAGTTGTTTATACTAGCTTTTGACGTGAAACTCGCGTTCGAGAAACTTTCCTTGTGTAACTGAGCCACAAGGGTGACCATTCGAATCCAAAACGACGGCGACGGCAGGCGCCAGTCGGAAACGTAGATTTCGCGTAACCAATAAGATTGGCAAGCTTTTAAGGAGTACATACGATATAAAAACTGTATTTTCTCCTTGTCAAAAAGTAGCAAGTTGCTTGCGTTCTCCTAAGGAGAACTTGCCCTATCAGTGCCGTGGAGACTACAAAGTGAACTATAGCTGTGGAAGCTCATATATTGGGCAAACTAGGCGAACCATAGTAAGACGTGTAAAGGAACACATAACCGCCGTGAAAAATAATATTTCACACAAATCGGCAATAACAGAGCACACATTAAAGGCAGGAATCAACCATTGGATTGAATTACACAAAAGTAATTTCAACTGAACGCCATTACATACCGCGTTTGGTCCGAGAGGCAATAGAAATTCAAAAATGCCGAAATTTCAATCGCGAGGATGGATTTAAGTTTGCGCGTACACGGGACCCAGTGATTGAACTTTGCAAACCCAGAAAAGTAGATGCGTTTTCAAACTCGCGTATGTGGTGATATTGTTAGTATAGTGCGCAAGGAACTTTATCAACAAAAACAAGTTCAGTGTGGGTAGGTGAATCAAAAACGAACATGATGGAGGGTAGATAGATTTGTTTGTCAATAGCAACAATACCTTCACCCGCCTCCGCAGTCTCGCCACGGCACCAACTGGACCGAAATATCGGCTATAATAAATTAATAATAAATCGCGTGTAACCCGTTTACATAACAATTATTTAGTTAATGTGGTTGAACATTAACGTTAATTCATGTAAAAACAATAACAATGAATATTAATTCATGATTATTTGCGCTTTATAAAAAATAATGTAAATTTAGATATTGTTATGAAATATATCAGAAATGCATGTTTAAAAAGTCAATTTGTATTAAAGTAGGACATTTTTAAAAAATATAGAATAGATAGTAGACGAGCGGGCGGGTCACATGACTGTAAGCCGCCCATAGACACCTGCAACAACAGGGGGCTTGCGGGTGCGCTGCCGACTTTGCAGACTCCTGTTCACAGCTCTCTTGAAGAGCAACATATCGTAGCGTAATGGAAAAACCTCCGCTGGCAGTTCATTCCACAGCTTTGGGGGTTCGCGGTATAAAGTGTCTTTTTGACCGCACTGAACGCAGCGACTCTACGGCATAAAAGTGCGGATGAATCGCACGACGATGACGAGCAGTGCGATGGCAAAAACCCCAAGTTGGCATCAAATTGAATAGTTCTCTAGAATATTCCCCATTATGTAGGCGGCAGAAAACCCAGAGAGACGCAACATCCCTTCGCATGCTGAGCGCTTCTAGACCACCTGTGAGAGTGGGATCCTTGACAATTCGGACAGCACGTCATTGGACGGAGTCAAAAGGATCCAGCTGGTATTTATAGTTTGGAGAGGTACTGACTCCCAAGAAACAGATTGTTTCTTGTTTGGAAGTCAAGACCCAAACTAAGCAGTAATATAATTATAATAATAATATAATAATTATATACCGAACTAAATAAGTATGTTTAATAGAAATAAAGGAATTCAATTGAATAACAAAAGTTTAAAATCTTATAGAATATACATAATATAGTCTACAATTTACTATACCTCTCTCTACAATCTGAAAGTAGAATGATTTGGTTCACTGGCGCAGCATCCATCACATAGGATCGATGTTATTACCGCATCGACACGGAGGTATTTGTCTGAAGTAAATACTTTTTGTTAGACTAGGACGAATGTGGATATAACGGGATATAAAAGGACTTGATCTTTTGCTGAAATAATTGTGGAGAATTTTTGATGATCCATATTAGCCTACAACGTCTCTTCAAGGCCAAATTACAAGGGAGTTTCGGGCGACAATAAACCACACAGAGCTTGTGGGTTTTCTCACGATGTTTTCCTTTAGATTTACGATCGAGAATCGAATCCGAGACCTTTTCTAGAGCACGCAGGCGCATTACCAACTGTACTAATCAGTCATCGTTATTGCAATAAGTTTAGAAATTATTATTGTTTCATTAATTTATGTACCAAAGAAACAATAAATGATATTTTATGTACTCTGTGCCCTTAAACCTGGAAGGTTTATGGTGGCGTTGCACATTCGTATTGAAACTAATTACCAAGAGTAAAATTAATCGTTGGATTGGTTATTATTGTTACGTAGTTGGATAAGTGATTTACTAAGGGGAGGCCTGCCCAGCAGTGGGACGTTATTGGCTGATACAAGTACAAGTTGGATATGAATTGAGTTCATTAAACAATGATATCCCAAAATTGTTATCGTCTTTATTAAAACGTAATGTAGTCAACAATGTAATGTAGTAAACGTAATGTAGTAAACTTAACGTAGTCAACATTGTAATGTAGTAAACTTAACGTAGTCAAGATTGTAATGTAGTAAACTTAACGTAGTCAAGATTGTAATGTAGTAAACTTAACGTAGTCAATATTGTAATGTAGTAAACTTAACGTAGTCAAGATTGTAATGTAGTAAACTTAACGTAGTCAACATTGTAATGTAGTAAACTTAACGTAGTCAACATTGTAATGTAGTAAACTTAACGTAGTCAACATTGTAATGTAGTAAACTTAACGTAGTCAAGATTGTAATGTAGTAAACTTAACGTAGTCAACATTGTAATGTAATAAACTTAACGTAGTCAAGATTGTAATGTAGTAAACTTAACGTAGTCAAGATTGTAATGTAGTAAACTTAACGTAGTCAAGATTGTAATGTAGTAAACTTAACGTAGTCAACATTGTAATGTAATAAACTTAACGTAGTCAAGATTGTAATGTAGTAAACTTAACGTAGTCAAGATTGTAATGTAGGAAACTTAATGTAGTAAACAATGTAATGAAGTAAACAAATGTAGTCAACAATGTAATGAAGTAAACGTAATGTAGTCAACAATGTAATGAAGTCATGCTAATGTTTCTTTGTTATTTCGTTTTATCATATTTTTATCCTCAACTTCATATAATAAGGGCTGTGGATTTTGTATAAGTATCAAATAAATAAACTTTTTCAACACCATGTCCTCAACCTAAAGGATCAGACCAGGTATTCTCACATCTCCTTACGCTTATCCCTCGTAAGATCTTGCATCGTTTACCCTGGATATATTCCTTAGTAGGCTTAGCTTACTTTTAAAATCGCTTTACCCATTGTATCGTTTGGTTTCTTTCATTTTTGTTACATTAGTTTTTATACCTACATATAATTCGGGAAAAAACAGTCACAAATTCAATAAGCTAATATTTAAACGAGCAGTACGAAAATATCAAATGAGCAGCAAATCTGATCAACTTCTATTTGATTATTTTTGTATCAGCCAATAACGTCCCACTGCTGGGCAGGCCTCCCCTTGGTAAATCACTTATCCAACTACGTAACAATAATAATCAATCCAGCGATTAATTTAACTCTTGGTAATTAGTTTCAATACGAACACGAACGTGCAACGCTACCACAAACCTTCCAGGTTTAAGGGCACGAAGTACATAAAATATCATTTATTGTTTCTTTGGTACATAAATAAATGGAAAAATAATAATTTCTAAACGTATTGCAACAACGATTGACTGATAAGCACAGCTGGTAATGTTCCTAAATCACTAAAGGATTTCGGGTCATAATCCATCACGCGGGCCCAGTGTGGATTGGTGAATACAAACACTTCAGATTTTTTTATTTCCCGTTCATGCGGGTTTCCTCGCGATGTTTTTCATCACCGCCGAATTAACAACATTTTTTTTAAAATCCGTACTTTATTAGAAACTCCGCAGTACGGGTCGAGGATTTCATCTCACACGAATGTGAGTTGATATCCCTAGGCTATCACCGCTCTATATATAGCTATTATCTTTAAATAACTGAAGTAAATAATTTAAATGACTAAGAATGACATCACAAAGTCGACGAATTCCTATTTCTTTATTGTCACCGAAGAACTTAAACCTAAAAGCCACCTTTAGACTTTTTGGCGGGAACTCGAAAAAATTGTGCATTAGGCGTTTTGTGGATTAATGGTGATAGTTTAAAGTTAAAAATGTTTTTCGTACGTGATGTTTGTGATAATCAAATAAAAGCGTGGGACTGCGTTTTTCATCTGCTTGCAAGGAGTCCTCTTCTGTCCTCAGTAAACCTCGCTTTTATTTAATAAGTGACTCCTGACTTGTTTCGACGGGACTGCACATTGACAGGACACGTTTTAGACTTTGAAGTCAAGTCAAGTTTCAAGTTTTACGAGGAAAACTTAACACTGGCAAAATGTGCCAATTGCACCATTGCCATATATGAAGAAAAAAAATACCTTTAAATTTGCTACCATAAGTTTGCTGCTCAAATTCAGTATTTTCTGTTGTTGCCTATTTAATTATTTCTCATATTTAAGCGCGATATAATTAATATAATGTTAAATTAAAATTAACTTCATGAAAATTGTTCGATGAGATACTCAAATTTAGTTATAATTTAAATATGATTGACTTTGTTAAAAGTAGATTTGTTACACGACTTCAATATGTAAGTAAGTAATCCTACTTACATGAAATTTAAATTAAATTTTGAGAAAAGCATTCGTCATTCAGGTAAGATAAATCGCTTTTTTTCTACCCTCGCACATCAACTGTGGGAAAATAAGCTATTAAACTTAGGATTAAGTTTAAAAGTCATCTTATTACACAAAAACACAATTTACAACTTACATGAAAATGCGTAATTTTCATTTAAACTTTCGCCGAAGACTCTCCAGGAGACGGATTTTCGTTGAGCCAAAACATTGTTCATAGTTGGCTACTTACGTTGAAGTAGGTACACAGAGGAATTTAAACTGGGATTAAATTTTCTTGGCAAACAATTTGGGAAATCTGCATTTCAACCTAACCAAGAGACGTAAAGTTTGTCATAGGATAAATACAGTTTGTATTTTTTTATCTCAAAACTGAGTAATGGTCTCTCCCATTCCTGTCCAAGCTCATCAGTGGAATAAAGTGGAGAATGGAATAGTATCTTTCAAGGTGTCTTCTTTGAGAGAGGAGTAACGAGGCCAGTCTAGTACGCCCAGGGACTGTTGGATTGCAGCCTGCACCCTCCCCCTCCTGAAGCTACCTACCTCACCATCATAACATACCTTCACCCTATGTCTCTTCACTGCTGGATATAGGCCACTCCCAAATGGGTACGTGGTCTCCACTCGAGGACGCGTCTACCCCATCGGTAATCAGTTCTGCGGCAAATATGGCTTTCCCATTGCCACTTCAGCATGCTGATTGTACGAGCTACGTCGGTGACTTCAGTTCTTTAGCGAACCTCTTCGTTTCAAATAATATCCGATAAATTCTGAGTATAGGCTCTGTTCAAAACTGAGTGACTTTGAACTTATGGATCAGGCCTACCGTTAGAGCCTACGTTTCGGCACCGTACGTTATAACTGGCACGATGCACTGATTGAAGACTTTCGTCTTCAAGCATTGTGGTATAGGCCTAGGAAACCTCCTATGGCACTGGGTACCTTACAGACTCAAATACGGCACGACAATCTCATAGACCGAAGGTCGTGATGTATTATTTCTTGTGTCCAGTTCACCAAAACTGTACGCTCCCTTAAGGCGTCCCCAACAATCAAGTTCCCCTTTTTATCGAGCGCCATTTTGGGACCATTTTTTATAATTGCCAATCTGCCTCGGGCCATATCTTGGGAAAGGTTGCCAAGATCTTGAGCACCGATTATAATTTCGGAGATTTAATTAGGTTTACCACAAGTTTTGTGTCTCTGGAGGATACAAATAAACCGTTTTGTGGGTACACTTTGGGGCAATGAACTTTCTACCGGACTCTAAGAGTGTTTTGTCCTGAATTGACGGTTTATTATGAACATAATGGATTATTAAAGGAAGGGTGATAGTGGCCGGGTTGGAATTCGGATTATCCGATTTTTGATTATCCGACCATTTAAAGACAAATGTTGGTTTCAGGTCTGTGTGGTGTGCTCGTCTTTGTATGTGTCTATGGACCCACGACACACGGAATCCTAGTGACCATTGTGTGACATTTTTAAAAAATACATATTTTTTATAGCTTATCTTGAAAATCCGATGTTAGAGAACATTACTAATTAAACAGAATCTTGAGACACCCTTAATTTTAAGATAGAAAATCTTAACCAAAGTCAGTAAGTCCATACCGACAATGAGGTTCCTTTGCTCAGATAACGTCACATATTTCCTAATATGTATTATTTGTACTGGTATGGCTTTTATTCGACTTAAACGTTGTTCCTGATATATAATTCCCCGAAATATTATTAAATATAATTTCCTGTAAGAACCGCTAAAATGAAACGATATTGGGTTCCTGTTCCTCAAATTCGGTCTTTGGAAACATCTTAATAGAACAATAATGTAGGTATAAATAGCAGACAAATTGAATAAGTTTATGGAATCAGTTTTTGGAATCAATACGAATAATTTTTCCTCTATTATCTCATTAGGCATTTGTCCTACTGACAGCGATACGATAAAAATAAAAAACAAAGCAATGGTCTTCTACACTCTTGTAACAGCTGATATAACATGATCACGAGATAACATGATATAACATGATATATTTATAACATATAACATGATATAACATAACATGATAATAATATATAACATCTATACGATCACGAGGTCAAATGCGAATACAAATATGTTAGCAAAAGTCCAAAACGGTTTAGAGAAAAATATACTTTCGGAAGGTTATCGTTGTGTGAATGTTTAAAATAATACTTGGTTGTGTATAATACTATTACTTGGTTTGTTGTAGTCAGAACGAGAGCGGTGTAGACATCGACAGTTGAATTCGAAACATATCAATAAATAATCGTTGCAATGTAAAGGTAGTATTAGGTGCTTACCTATAAAATGACCGATTTTATTACTGGAAACTTTGAGTTTCGGTATCTTCTGTTCTAATTCGAATTTCAATATAAAACAAAATGCAGCTGATAGCTATTACCATGTTCTTATTTCAAACTCAGTATTTCATTTGTTTTTCTGTACCTAAATTTTGATCATGTGATTGTCTTGAAAAAAAACGGATAAATTGAAAATTCGTGCTATTTTTTTAATATGAGTTTCGTCTACCATATGAACTGAACGAACTTCAGCGACAACAACGCGTCGAAGTGTGCACTGTGTTATTGAACCAACACAAAAATTAAAGAATTTTGAATCACATCTTGACTTGTGATGAGAAATGGATCCCGTACGATAATCGCAAACGTTCGTATCAGTGGCTGGAGTGGCATCAATCAACTGGCCGTGAGGTGGCGTTTCTCAGCTTTTCGGTTTCTCATACAAATCGGTCATTTCATAGGTAAGCACCTAATAGAATAGCATAGAATCGCTATAGTTTCGCCTCAGCCGGTCGACTGCCTTTAGTCGAAGAAGTAATTTGACAATTCTCGGAAAATTAATATTTCTTTGTGATAAATCAGATTATTCCGAATTTTGTGAGGACGTTGTAACTCCAAAAACTATGAACTGAAGGTAATATAATGATAATAATGAATTCTAATTCGCAATGAAGTACTGAAAGAATAATTAAATAAAATAATTATAATTATAATTAATTATATCCTTGATTATAATCAAGGATATTAAACTACAACGTGAGCCGTTACAGGAGAAGTTCACATGGGTATTTCGGGCCAAAGTGGACCACGAGGACCCCAAGTGACCCCGTGCCGATTAATAGATATAACATATTAAGCCCTACATTTTTCAATAATTATTACAATAGAAAAAAAATAAAATCATACCGTACCATTGACTAATGTTCCGTAATAATTTTGTATTTACTTTTGCACGTCAATTCTGGCAAATGTGACGAGCTGTTGTATGTGATTACCATCTGTTGCAAATAAATCATTTGATTTTAGCTTGTGTCTCACCACTGCTAAGGTCAGCTACCACACACGATCTCGGTCGGGCTCTTCTCATCCAGCCGCTACCGATGAATTTCTATAAATCGTCATCGGTCCACGAGGACGTAGGGCGTTCTACACTGAGCTTCCCCGTACGTGACCTCCATTCGAGGACCCAATAAACAATAACATAATTATAATAAAACAATAATAAATGTGGCGTGTTGTAGGCGGCTCTTTTCTATATGCTCGCACTGGTTAACGGCGGTGAGGTTAAAAAGACGACGATTAAAAAACTGACGGACTTTTTGGCGGGAACTCGAGAAGTGAAGTTGAGTTATTGTTTCATTAATTGTAAAAAATGTGTATTAGACGTTTCGTAGTTTATTAGTGATAGTTTATTAAATTTCAAAGTGCCTAGTATTTGTGTATAATGTTTGTGACAATCAAATAAAACCACGAGACTATATTTTTGCGTGTGTCTAAGGAGTCCAGTTCTGTCCCCAGTAAACCTACTATTACTCTATTGTGCGAATTCTGACTTACTTCGACGGGAGTGGACATTGACAGGATATTTTTAAAATTGTTTATTACTAAGAAAAACTTGACACTGGCAGAATGTGCTAATTGCACCATTGCCATAATAATATATGAAAGGAAAAGAACAGACTGACATTTGGACAGACAGACATTTAGATTAAATACCATAAATAACGTAATTTTAAACAAAAAGACATTTTTATTACTGCAATACGCAACAACTCGAGAAGAACGGTTATTGTTCGATGACATCTGCCCAGCAATGATTTTATTACTTATTGAATTATTACAAACAATATTTCGTGATATTATTAGTCTTTAATAATGAGACAAGAAATAGTCAATAAAATAATAATAGTTCTAAAAAATTCACAACACTATGTTTTTCCCTTAATATCAATGCAATCCCAACCGCCACCCTTAAATATCTTAACGCGAGAACATCACGGGCCTAATAGAATTCCAGAAAATTCCAAAGATCGAGTGCTAATGAAATAACTCGGTTTAATCATCCGGCCATTGTCCGTTTTCACCAAAGTTTGATGCGACCCCTACCATTAAGCACCTTTTAATTTTCAACTGCAGTAGAATCTCGATTAATTTTTGAGTTATTTTTTCATAGATGATGTGGCAGACGGGTTAATCATTGTTCTATATTTAATTTATTACGTAACGCGTAGAGAAAATAAAAATTAATATATATTTTATTTATGAGTTAATAAAAACACTGCAGTACAATGGTAAAATCTTGTAAAAGAGTAAAATTTTCGTAATTTTTTGACAAAATAAAAACATGAATTTTCCTTTTTTTTTGGGAGATTCCGAAGAAGTCTACCTATAAAAGAGATCGCGGCTTTAGAGTTTCAGAATAATTTCACTAGATCTCCAATAAGTGTGAACAGAAAACCACAAAATTAACGTCAACTCCTAACAATGAATACCATATACGGGATATAACGAAAATTATGAAAATTTTAATTCATTTTTTATCTAATTGAAATACTTTTTGGCGCGAACTCGAGAAGTTAAGTTGAGTTTTATTTAATTTATTATTATAAAAACGGCGTATTTGTGCGTATTGTGGTTTAATAGTGATAGTTTATTAAAGTTCAAAAGTGTTTTTAGTGCGTATGGTTGTGATAATCAAAGAAAAGCATAGAACTACGTTTTTCGTGTGCTTACATGGAGTCCTCTTATGTCCTCAGTAAACTTACTATCACTTTACTGAGCGACTCCTGACTTACGTTGATGGACTGGACATTGACATGATAAGTTTTAAACTTTGAAATTGTTAATTGGTAATAAAATTGGACACTGTCAGTATATGCTAATTGCACCATTGCCATTATTGAAAAAAAAAAACTAATTGAAATCAAATGCGACACTAAATAAAGTGAATCCAAAATTGCAACTTAAAAAAAAACGTTAATAAATATATACAAACGATGTTGTTAGATAGAGCTAACAAAACTATACAAATTTTGGTTCAACACTTTTTTCTAAACGTACTGAGAAATGCAAAATTCTTACTTTTGCGCCAAGCACGAGCTAGGGGCGTTTTTTTTGGATATTGTGTCAAGTGTTCGATAAAAAGAGGTAGGCATAGATTCTTCGTTATCAAAATACAGAGGAAAATAAAAAATAGGAAAAAATAACTAACTGACACGAAGTCATCTTGATGAAATTTTTTAAAATTATATATATTTTATATATTAGTTGCGCTCGAGAGGCCGGAGAGATAACATCCCTGCTCTTAGATGTGATAACATCACATCTAACATCTGAACGCAGTAGCCGCTGAAGATGTCAACCGCAGTTGTTGACGAAACGTTTGGAAGAAAGAGAAGAGATTCCAGAAGACCTCGGCCAAGTAGCCCGGAAGATTCAATTAATATGGACATCGGCCGAGAAAGCCTACACTCCACTATATATATATATATATATATATATATTTAAAGTTATAGATTACTGTATTATTACAAGATTAATAAAGTAGTTTCCATTATTAACATATTAATATAACATTTCATTATTAAATTTTGCCGGTAAACCCTCTCGGTTTGTGTTGACATTTTGAGTTTTCCACCATCACATTATAATAATGACAAAGAACAGTAACAGTCGTTACAGTAAGACACTACCGATTCAAAATAGTATCTACTTCCTCTAAAATACAACACAAAGTGGGTAGTGTGCACACTTATCATTAGTGAATAATTATCGAAAATAAGTGAATAGTTATCGAGTTACAATAGTAATTGTGTATGGGTAACGTATACCGATATCGGATATTCCAAAGTGTCTGGTGAATTAAACTTTTTCAATCATCTCAGAAGCCTGCTCGCAGACACTCTTTTCGAAATCCATTCATACAAAGTGGTTTTAAAATGAAAACTTCATCCCAGTCTGAAAGAAACTCCCAAGATTTTTTATTGAAACGACCTAATTATCTATTAACTTTATATTAATAAAGTTAATAGATAATACATAACGTTTTGATAATGTAGAAAGAGGACAATGTCTATATGTTTGTTCAAAACCGAGCTTAACAAAAATGATAAGGATTCTCACACAATTAAGGTTTATTTACACAAGGAGCGTTACTCGAACGCGTGCAGGAGAGAAAATCGGTAAAGAATATTCTTCCTTAGTTTAAACAATATTATCAGCATATTACAACAGTTGCAGGTGAGAATCGTATGAAGTTTTTTTTTTTTATAGTAGGAAGACTGCAGACGAGCGTGAGCATACAGTCCACCTGTAAGTGGTAAGTGGTAATGGTAAGTGGTTAAGTGGTTGCGTTCACCCATGGATATCTGTGGTACATGCCAACATCAATCCAGAATGACAAACGTTGGCCAACGGATGTATTGCCCACCTTCTGAGATATAGGAATTGATTCGGAGAAAGGGTTGGGAAAATGGAGAGGGATAGGATAGGGTGTGATGGACATGGGCTCTGGCATATCTCACTAGCGAAACACGCACGTGCATTAGTCTTCTGTGAGAGAGGAGTAACGTGGCCAGTCGAGTACGCCCAAAGGCTGTTGGAATACAGCGTGAACCTTCCCCCTTTTAAAATGTTTGGTCGCATACGATAATTGTATACAATATTCTCGAACGATTTCTCGAACTAAAGAGTCTAGTATACTCGCATCATCTAGAATCTGTATTACTGCTACAATCGCACAGCTGCTGGGCGTTACTCGTTTCTCACAGAAGACAAATGTACATTTCCCACTTCATCCTATTCCCCCACTTGCTTCAGTGGTCACGGAGATATGCCGGAGCCTATTCCCATCTCATCCTAACCTTTCCATACCTAAATCTCCTAAGGAAGGCAACCAACGGGTGTGTAAACGTTTGTCGTGCTGTACGGATGTTGGCATGTATCGCGCATGTTGCAGGATGACAGTATCCACTTACCATCAGCTGGACTCTGCTCGTCTGTCACATTCATTTCATAAAAAAAATGTATAACGTGGAAATATATTTTGTAAATCATTTAGACATACATATTTAGACACTAATAAAAGGATTTGGAAATTAGAATTAGGTAATATGGAGAAATTATTCTTTGATTTAATAAATCGCTAAAAGTACTTACAATTTTTATGAATTTTAGATTCAGCTAGGCTTAAAAAGGAATTGCAACATTTGTCTTAAACAACTTTTTGACGTTGTAGTTACAGAAAAACTGACATAATCGTGTAACCGTCCACAGAATAGAATATAATAATGTATTTGCTCTAAGTACGGTACATTAGTTAGTCAGTCGGTATAAACATGAATCGTCCACACATTTAACCACCTTCGGTATACAAATTTAGAATTGATCACTTAATTATTATTATTCACAGATTACAAAATTAAAAAGTTTATAAAATTACAAACATTTTCAGAATAATCATATTATCATATTTTAATACAAACTGTACAAGCATATTATTATAAATGTCAGATGATTTATTTATTGTATCTACATACATAAACTTATTTGTGCAACGTGAATTCATTAGTAGTGTAAGTAAACAGCGGTAAGTGGTCAAGCTGCCATTTGTATAATTTTATTATAAATGGAGCCTCTTATATTATATAACATTAGGAATTTTGTTGAATATTTTTGCACACAGCACAACAACCTTGTAAGTAAAATTTAGTTTTGTGTACTTTAGGTAGTACTAATCTATTGGAGTCCCGTCTGCCGCGTGAGCAAATAAATATCCATGACTCTGCTAAAGAAATGTGGATGTTTTTTAACAAAGTGACACAATTCGTACATAATACATACACGGTACATTTTCCATTCCCCGTTGTTAAAGTACATGTAATTTGTGGCAGCTTAATTTGTGTATAAATTTATTATAATTTGTATGTATTAATATGTACAATTATTATGTTTGCGGCCAAATAAAATAAAAATGAAATTAGGTGACAAGCGAATAAAGCGGCGGCTTAATGAAAGTTTATTGCAATTTTATCGAAAGCGATAAGGTGGACTGACGACTTAAAGAAAGTCGCAGGCAGTGACTGGATGAGAAGAGCGTAAGACCGTGTGTGGTGGCGGTCCTTGGGAGAGGCCTATATCCAGCAGTGGATACACGCTGATGGTAAGTAAACCATCAGCATAATGCAAAACCTGAACCAAGTCAAGTAACTTAAAATATAAAAAATTGTTCCATCGAAAAAAAAAAATATTATAACTAATTTTAAGTTAAAGTTTTGTTCTTCTATCTAAAACATTTGTAGCGCTCTTTACTCAGTACACGGTAGGTAATGAACGGGCGCTTAATCGGGCACAGCGTGGGCGACGCGCGTAGAATGCAACTTACGCATGGAATAAAAGATATAAATACTAGAAATGAACAATAAGTTATGACAAAAAACCTACTGTAAAAACGGGTAGAATCGATTCTAATCTCTACACTGTATAATCTGTTTTCAACTTCTAAGTCATTTCAATGACACATTGTATATCGATATATGGTATATCCCCAAAGAATACGTTTTAACAGTTTATCCCACGGGAAACAATATACATACAGGATTACATACAGGCTTTACCGAAAATAACCATTTAAAAAAGCCACTGCAATTCTATTTGAATCATTGCAGAGTGATAGAACGGCGGACACGCGAGGTAAATAACAAATAACGTTGGACGAAGTGTGATTCTAAATTTGTATTTTACATTGATGTGTGTTTTGTTTCTGACCATTTGACGTGATGCCTATTTAAACGGTGCTGTTACTGTTGGGATTTTTTTTAAATAAATAGTATACACTACTTGTTTATGGTGAAGGTGGCAGACGGGCATGTGGTCCACGTGATGGTAAGTCGCTACCGCCGCCTATGGACACCTGCAATACTAGGGGGTATGCGAGTGCGCTGCCGGCCTTGTAAAATCCTATTCACAGCTTTTATTGTTAAAATTATTAGTCATTTTATTAAAAGCCAATAGTAGTCAATTAGTAATTGCAAGAAATAATTGTTGAGCCATTATCCTTTATTCTTAATTTTGCCGTGTTTATAAATACGGTCATGTTTAATACGTACGGACTGTGACATCATTTATTGAATTATCAAATCGAATCAAAATGTTTATTTGTGGATTGTAGGTACAAAGATATATATTATGTTATTGTATTATGTTGTAGATGTTTGTTTAGTATTATCATATTATGAATAAAAGATAGCGGCGGCTCAACAATTAAATATTGGGACTGTACAATATAATAATGACTTTAGGGTATTTTTAAGACAGCCCCAGCACTGCAGTGTGTCGGCCATGTTTCACGAGTCACGTATTAACGGATTCGGTACCTACTATAGGGACTATCGCAGACGAGCGACAAATAATAATCGCTCTGAGGTAATTTAGTTCATTATGTAATTTTCCTATTAATTTGTCCTGTATTGTATCGGAATAACATTCCATATATTCGAAATCCAAAGCTCGTGATTTCGCATCACTAAAAGCCTTTTAAAATAATTGTTCACAAACTGAATGCAACTAAATGAAGGAATGTGTGTAATTGACTAATTGTGTATACCCAAAGGTTGTCTGGCAGAGATCGCTAATAGCGATAAGATCGCCTTTTGTCCATTTAATGTGTTGCAAATGTCTGTTACTGTCTTGTTTGGTGTGCCATAAAGAGTTTTATCTATCTATCTATTTAGTGTCGACCGAATTGAAAATAGTACCACTCCATTTCTTCCTGTGGGTGCTGTAAAAGCGACTAAGGAATTACAAAGTCGCTACTACAAGCTTTGAGGAAGTACACCACCTCTAAACGAGTGGACTCGCCAACCCGCTTGACGAGCGTGTGGTTTTAGGGGGAGGCCCAGGTCCCGCAGTGAAGGATAGGGCTGGTTACAGTTACGATGTGTTTCTAAAGTATGAATTTACTGTACGATACAAAAATTACTTCGGAATATATATAATTACATAAAGTCAAAAGTTGTGTACATATGCAGTCTAAAACATACGAAAACCATTTCCATAATGTCTTATATAACGTGTCTTAATAATTTCTTAATTATTCCGAAATTACTTTCAAATTCAAGCTCAAGTGACTTCTGGAATCCAAAATTAACGCCACTTTGTTTCAAACTTTGCCAAGGCGTCACGAATTACGAAGTTTGTTGAATATAATAACATGTTAGAAGATTATGTACTTAAATAATTATATTCTATTAATGAAGTTTATTAAAGCTCTGTGCCACTGATATCTTGCCTTAGTATTACTACCCACTTCATATAACAACAGGATTTTTAGACATGAGTAAGTAAACCGTGGATGGATGATAAATGATTTTAAAATATTGTTTTCGTATCTCACAAAATAAAAAACACTTTTGACCAGTTAGTGGGTAGGTCAAATATAACCAACAGGATAGACATCCGAGTACTGGGAAACGTAGCGTGGAACAAACTCTTATAGAAACTTTGGGCATAGTTCTCTCAATAGGTCGCTTACCTACGGAGAGAGTTTTTAACCTATCAACCTATATAACCTTTGCCTTCAGTTGTTTGCTTTTGTTTATTTATTTCTAATGTTTCTCAATTTATATTTGGATAAACACATCACAAAACCGAATGTTAATTTGTCTGCGATGTAGTTACAAATGTACTATGTTAATCATAGGTAGGGTGAGGTACGTATCACAAGTAAGCTGGGTAAGGTGGACAGCGCATTCGGGGGCGTGCCAACGTTTGTCATTCTGGACTGATGTTGGCATGTATCGCGGATATCTATGGATGACAGTATTCACTTATCACCAGGTGGACTGTATGCTCGTATGCCGCTTTTTATCTATAAAAAAATCTATATGAAGACGGTTAAATTCATTATATCAGTTGTAAACTGTAGCACGAGAAGAAACCTCAATGCCAGCTGAAGCCTTTGCTAACACCGATGTTGATGGAAGCCACAGCGTATCACAAAAAAAATATTGACCGTACATTTTCTCGTGTTGAATTTATTTTTACATAAACAAAAAAATCCCCGCCATAACAATGAAACAAATAAAATAACAAAGATTCAAAAATAATTTAAGAGCCAGCGTTGGATTTTTTAATTTTAAAATTGTTTTAAATACGGCACGTTTCTATATGGTCATGACAGTCGTTGCATAACTATATTTATTGATTAAATCCTAGGTGCGAAGGAAACTGCGTAACAACAATGACATACGTAGGCCTATCTGCTCCGACAAAAAATATTTCTGCTAAAAATCTCCGTTGTCTGTAGTCGACACTCCCTAATCGGTCTGAGTGTCTTCCCCTGTACCGCTAACGTGAATAAATCGCTACTGAGAAATGTTAGCTTATTTATTGTAATTTTTTCCGCCAATTTTGAAGATGTCTCTGAGCATGCGAGTGACTAGGTCTTCTATCGTTGTTTTTCACCACTTTATCGCGAGGTCTCCACTTACAACGAAACCGATTCGATCTTAGTTTTTGTCGGGTTACTTTGTATATGGTGGTATTTGTATATGTTGTATATGGTACTTTTAGTTCTTTCATGTCACGAAGGTGGCTGGCGGTGACTGGGCTTGTGCATGTACATTGTTTTAGTTTGCGCCGCGGTGTTGGGAACTCAACTGAGCGTTTCAAAGTTACGCACACTAAAACAATGTTCATTTACGAGCACAACCGCCAATAGGTAACACACCTTCGTGAGATGAGAGAACACTATAAATATAGCATTCATTTGATTTGTGGAGTGTACCTGTTGCCGGCGTTTATACATTAACCTACAAACGCAATCCACACTGAGAATGTTACCTCTCTCTCTCGCAAATTGACAACCGTAAATGTATTACAATTCCTTTCCCCAAGTGAGATATGCCATTCCCATCTTATCATATCCCTCCCTATTTACCCTACCCTTTCTCCAAATGCATTCCTGATTCAGGCCATGGTCAGGCCAACGTTTGTCATTCCTGACTAACGGTGGAATGAATCACGGATGTCCGTGGACGACAATATCCATTTACCACCAGGTTATAACTATCTATATCTAGCTATAACTATATATTTTCCGGACTGGCCTAATAACGTCCGCTATTTCGTTCAGATGAGATGTAAATATTTTTTGTACGTATCTGTTATTAGTTTTCAACACGAATGCCTGTCGTCGATCGCTACGAAGCAGTCATCACTCACACTCGGCGCCTGATTTATCGTGTACAAGATATTTGAAACGCTCTAGAAGTGTCGGCATAACGTTCGCGTAAATGTAACGCGACTACTCGTAAAAATATGATTTAGAAACATGTGTCCGTTATTACTTGTTTATATAGATCAATTAATATAAATAACGCCACATTTAGTGGCCAAATTAGTGGCAGCGCCAGTCCGAGGGGAGATTTCGCTATTTTCGGCAAGTGGTCAACTTACAGAAAAAAAACTTACAAATAAATGCTCGAGAACGGAAAGGAACAATTCATCGACATAGTTCACAGAATCTGCATGCGGAAGTGACAGTGGGAATGTCATATTTGCCGCAGGAACTATAATCGATGGGTTAGACGAGTCCTCGAATGACACTGAAAAGGGTTAAAACTTAAATATATTTAAGAAACATCTTTTCAATTTGCTGATCGAGAAATGTTATTAAACTGTTGACGAGTTTTTAAAGGAAAAATAAATAATAAAATCAATCTCTTGAATAAATAATTAATAATTAATCATAATAATTATAAGATGTAAAATATTCTTTGCACGTCTGTTGAGGCAGAACATAATAGGAAGTATCTAAAATGTAACAAATACAAATATAACCTATGTAACCTATATTCAGGCAAAATTAATGATTGATTTGATGCCACGTATCGGGAAGCGCACTGTGGGTAGGGTTACCAGATGACAGGAATCTTCCTGACATGTCCGCAATTTTAGCCCTCTGTCAGAGAAACAGGGAAAATTTGAAATCGTCAGTAATTTTTAAATAGAAAGAGAAAAATATAAGAAATAAAAATTAAAATATTTATTGAGCAGTTTGTTCACCAAAAATAATAATAAAAGAATCAAATCTCAACAATTCAATTAAGTTTCATTCAATCTGATCTGGCTCGTACTTTGTATTGCTGGATATTGCTTTCAGCAACTGCTGGTCTTTCATAACAATTATTTATGAACCTCTTCACATGACGTGTTCTTCAGATTGAACTATGTCAACAGTAAAGCCTTAGCAGAGGCTATGGACAGTCTATTTCTCTCCTTTGTCCACTCATGGGTGCGCCCATTAATGAGAACACTCACTCTACGTTCGTATTTTGTGTTTGAATTGCAAATACAAAACAGAAAATTTTGTTTAGTTCTGCCAGTCTCTCACAGCTAACGGATTTTGAAATCATTTCCCATTGTTTAACGGGCACGTATACGTAGGCTATATGCTACATAGGCGGGTAGGCGCATGCGTCAAGCTCACCCGCGAGTTTTTAAAATTAGATATTTTTGCTCCCTCCGGGTGGGTGGGTACCTACCATAAATATAAATAACATTGACACAAAATGTCAGGAAATTTATTTAAAAGTCAGGGATTTTGCCAGGAAAACTCATTTTCGGATCTGGTAACCCCAACTGTGGGGCGCCCTTCGGCCAGGTGGACCGACGACGACTCGAACAAGTTCGCCGGTGGCAGTTGAATGACAAGAGCCGAAGATCGTGTGTGGTGGCGAGCTGTGAGAGAGGCCTCTATCCGTCAGTGGAGAGACGTGGCTGATGGTATGGCATGGCATACCATAGCTCGACTTTATCATACGCCGACTGTATGTTTTTTTAAATTTATTTATCAATTAGATTAACAAACTCAAATTCATAACATTCTAAAAACTAGGAGTTTGTCGAGAATATCGATTGTGCATACAATCACATAATATGTGTATATTAGCGGGTAGTTATACAATACTATTGAAAGTAAAATAAAAATGGAACATACATACCGAACACTACCCTCACTAGCCTCATAATATAATTGACTTAAAAAGTGTCTAAGTGTCGAATATTAGTGCATACGCGTCGACACCCAGGAGTAAATCTATAGAACCTGGCTTGTGGTAGTTTGGATCAGCCAGGACTAGTCAATCTAGGTGAGGCCAATTGTTTGCGTTGATTGTATGGGACGGTAATTTGGTAGTCAGTTGCTTTGACATAACGTATGTTCTAACCGTCAAGTTGAAAGCTTCACATCTGGACTCGACGTTGATCTGAACTACTTGTTTGATATCTTCTCTCGTTGATCCCACACCGACTATTGTACCCCTTATTGGATACCGCTTGACCTTGAGTTGTTGTGCAGCTCGTTCACTTATGAAGCTCGCTTGTGAACCTTGGTCAATTAAAGCTCGCAGTGTAATTGTATAGTTGTCTTCACTTCTCACTTGTACGATTGCTGTTGCTAGTAACGCTGTACTTTGTTTAGTGGAAACGTGTGACGTCACCATTGTTATATCTTCCTTTTCTTCAATCTTCTCCACGTTTGTATGAAGTGCCATTTCGGGTTGTTGTGTTTGTTTGTTCTCAGTATAGCCCGTTGTATTCGACACACTTGCCTTGCTTTCCTTGTTTACGTGAAGAAGCGAATGATGGCGCCTACTGCATATTCGACAGCATGTTGGAATGCGACATTGCCTTACAGAGTGTCCAGGTGCAAGGCAGTTGAAGCACAGATTGTTTGTTTTGATAAATTCACTTCGATTGACTGGTGAACGTTTACCGAACTCCTTACAATGGCTAAGTGTATGATTTTCACTGCATATTTGACATCTTTTATTGCTTTCGACGCACGGTGGGGTATTTGAATGATCTGGGCGGCCATAAGTCTATTTTGTAAAAATGAACACAATTAAAAAAAAGGAGCATCGCAGCAAAGATGACTTATAAGGGAACAATGCACTAACATTCGTTCCATCGTCCGCGTAACAACAAGCTCGCACGGGCCAGTCGGAACTTGATTGTCGTTGTCAGTGTTCGTGTATTTCTCGGCGCGCGGCGCGGCAACAATATTTTCTTAAGTTAATATTATAGCCTTGGGTTTTCGATAACAGTGAAGGGTTATGGATTTTAACAGAGTGGGTAAGTGTGTATTCTTTTTAGATATTTTCATTGAAATAAGAAGTACTATGACTATTGTAGAAAAAATTAAAAATAATTTCATTATAATTATTTTTTTGTCCCGTTTTTATACTAATCGGAGATTATTAGTTGTACCTCCCGAGGTTTCCCGGCAATTCTTTTTTCTGTATCAAGTACCTTGATCTTTCTACTATACGATTATGTAAAAACTAGTCCCGGAATCACTTGGTTTTAGGAAATTAGGGTGATGGAACGTGTTAGGTCTTAACTGCATTTATTTACTACGTGTAATTTTTCGTTTTATTTTTTGTTTTAGGGTCAGCAAATGTTAAAATAATTACTCGAAGGGAGTTGTTTAACATGATGCAGCGGCAAAATTTACCAAATATAAACAAGAAGCTGGATTTTGTGGAAAGTTACCCACTAAATTATGATGACTATACAGAAGATGAAATAAAGGAAATCAAGCATAATTTTTCCCGTTTTAAGTCCGAAATGAAATGTCGATGGACTGCGGTACACAGTAAAGAAGAAGCATTCATCAAGAATAATACAGATTGGCTGGAAAATACATTTAGGATCCCCAAATTAGTGAATCAACCAGGGCGGCCAATAAAATGAATATTTGGTGAATCAAGTGAGAGATCAAAAAGAAGAAAAACGGAAGAATTAAGGAGCTCTACAGATGTAGAAGTACTTGCTCATGCTGCTCAGGTGAAGTTGGCAAGTTCTGGAAAGAGAGACGCTGCCCACATAGTCAAAGAAATAACTAATACTTCACCAAATCGGGCTAAAAAGTATAAACAAACATTTTCTATGTATCATCAGAAAGACAAATCAAACACTCAAATGTCACCATTACAAGCACTTTCGATGTTTGTCGAAGCTGGTCTTTCCAGAGGCCAATACGAAATCATAAAAAGGGTGTAGCAAGCACGCCATTGTTCCAATAGCCCAATGATCAGAAGAGGCCGCAGAATCACGAAATAAACATTTTCGTATATTCCGTCAAAATCTAGCCAGAAAATTTTCAGGGTTTCTTGTAATCAAGATGTGCTTCACAGATTACTGTTAAGCTCGGATCCATTATTAACTGGCATGAGGCCCTTTTCTGACTAATTTATTTTGTATATTTTTCATTTTTCTTATGTCACGTAATTAAATGTAGTGAAAAATTAAAAAATAGCATTTTATTCAATGTTAAAATAGTACCTATCACTAAAATTGCTATAAATTAGTTGGATAGTACACTTACAACCGATTAAACTACAAAAATAATTTTGGCCGCCCAGATCATTCAAATACCCCACCGTGCGACGGTGGTTGAAATGTGAAATGACTTCTCTCGCAGACAAACAGGATTTGCCTTTTGTTTTGTTGGTTCTGGGAACTCCAGCGTACGGAAACGGCTTTCAAGAAACTTGCAAAACATATTGAGCGAGGGGAGACTGTCGGAATCTGGGCAATTGCTACTCACATGTTCTTCCCAGTCTTTATGCATTTCAGAGTCCAGTTTCTGCACTATGACGAATATTATCAGTAGATCCCAGTTTACAGTATCCGCTTTCATGTTATTTAGGTGATGTAAGCATTCGAAAGTTGTGTCTAGTAAATTCTTGATTACACTTGAATTATTAACTGTCATTTTATTTTGCGAGAAGAACCTCTTCATGACGGCGTTGATAAGTATTCGTTTGTTTCCATACCTTGTTTTTAATACGTCGCATGCCTGTTCATAGTGAGAATCCGTCACTTGTATATGTTTTAATATTGATGCAGCTTCCCCAGTAAGGATTTTTTTAAAATAATGCAATTTTTGTACATTATTCAATGTCTCGTTGGTGTGCACAAGTGTATTGAATAAGTCATGGAACGACAACCACTCTTCATATTGTCCACTGTAGGTAGGTAATTGTATTTTGGGTAACACTACACGCGCATGTTGAAAGTCACTGGATATTGGTAACGAAGCGCTGACGCTGACTTGTTGAGGAACTAACAACTCCTTCAGTTCAGTTTTTAGGCTGATGTATGTTTCTTCATGCTCATAAAATTCTTCCTTTGCGATGTAGGGTATTTGATCTCTCTTTTCCCTCGATGTGTAGCGTATTATTTCGCTATAAGCCAATTTATATTCGTCCCAATAGTCTTCTACACATTTCAGGCGTGCTTCGACGTAATTTTGTGTTAATCTTGTTTTCGGGCATTTTTTCAAATTAACTTGTATTTTCTTCAGAGTCTACGCAATGTTTTCCAGTATATTTAACGTTTTTTCCACTTCTGTAGCTATTATACGCACGAAATTCGATTGTAGCAAAAGTAATGAAATTAATTTATATTAATTACAACTCAAAACTTTGTAAACACATCGAACACTCGACCGTCTTATCACACTCTTATTTGTCAGTCGGCCGGTAATGTAGTCGCAGGTAACTGGATCGATTTTGGACCATATGTTGATTCAGGTAAGGTCGAGTTTCGCTTGATTGGTTTCTTATGCAATGAAAGACGTGTAGAAGTTCTGTTCAACAATCTATTGGACACTACCTACTACTATAAAAACATACTGACACGAACTCAACAACACCGTTTGCATCTATAGCCGATAACGCCCTTTTCTATTAAGCATATACAATATGTCTATAGGTAGGTACGTCTTGTAAACAGCCAATAACATCTGTAACCCCATCAACGTCTATATTTAACGAAAGAACTCGTCGAATCATATTTTTATTTGCGCGAGAAAATATAAAAATTACGTCGGAATCCCGTCTCCATCCCGACAGATGGTAACATAATTCCCCATATTAGTTTCCCGGTAACAGGCTCCCGGGAAAATTGAACGGTTTGCGGGATTGCAGTAAAGTATTTCGCAGCACTAGCTATCGTTTGCGGATTCGTTTGTGTGAAAAGTTTATTACAGTTGCTGCTTCATTATTAGGTCATTGGGTTACCGATCGATCTTATAAACCTTCATAAAATATGTTTCATATATAATAATGTAAATATGCTTGATGTATAAAATATGCCTGTTAGAAAGATGTAAGTCAACGAAGATCTAAAGTTGTCGACATAGTTCAAAGGATCAGCAAGCTGAAATCACAGTGGTCTGGTCATATATGTCGCAGGACCAATAACGGATGAGGACGAGTCCTCGAATGAAGACCACGTACCGGGAGACGTAGTGTGTTACAAGCCTTAAATTTACAATTTCACGAATGAGAGTAGAAAATAGATAGACACAGGCCCTAGTATAAGTTTATCGTTTATAAACGTAATCACTTCGGCACCAGATGTTTTTTATTTATAAGATCAAGCAGTGGCTCTAGCGGTAGTATTGAGAAACTTATAGAAAAATAGTAGACGCGTCCGCGATATACACGTTTGTAAAATCTACACTTTCTGACTTAAACTGAATTTCTGAATTTACTGATTTTCTGACTCAGCAGACCTCTGACACCTCTGACTTAAAAGTAGCAGAGGGTGGCAAGAAGAAAACGTTTTTCATTTCAATATTATCAGTATAGACTTTTGACGACATTTACCCCGGACGGGAATCCTGCAGCTCAACGGGATTGAGTTCCGAATGGAGGGATATCGGAAAGCCGAAATTGGCTGAAGTAAAGTCCTTTCATCATATGACTCATAGCGACTTTGTAAAATTGATAATTTTATTGTAAATCCTATTAATATTGTGATAAGCTAATTACTTAGTGCGGTACAAGCTATGTCAGAGATTTTAGATCTTTGGCGAATCTCTTAGTTTCGGATCCTTAGCCTGCAAAGAAACTCCAAGCGTAGCTCTCTCCATAGCTCGTTGAGTGACTTTGAACTTATGGGATCAGGTCTACCGTTAGAGGCCACGTTTCGCCACCGTGCGTCATAAACAAAAACCTGGGCGTTATAAGCATCATGCGTTGTCCTGATGAAGTGCATACGAAGATAACCCAAATGCCCCCCGTCCCCCCCCCCCTCCGTCTACCTTTTCATATTCCATAAAAAAGTACATTTTCTATCGATCAATACATGAGGCAACAGCAATAAGCAATAAAATTTTCCGACTTTTCGCGAAATTGACGTGGGTCGACGTGGATTGTTCAAATTCATTGACGTTTTCTAGACACCAAAAATGGCTATCGTTTTTTGCGAATATTATACGAGTATTTTCCAATAAATATTTCTTTAGCAGTATTCGAATCTAATACCGCTAAAGCTGCATTTGACAACTGAAAGTGTGAAAGAAATAAAAATTCCAGTCAACTCCTTACAGAAGCACAAAACACATTACGTAACCAAAGCATATTACAGTCTCACAGAGATAAAGTTGAATAGAATGGCTTGTTTTATCCTGTAGGTAGATATACAATGTCACGTGGGAGAAAAACTTCCCCGCGTGAGCGAGGCGGCATGACGATTTTTAGATATATTTTATTTAAATTACTTTCTGTAATTTGTATGTGATATATAAATAAGCCTATTTCAATGAATGTACTGTAAATGTGGTAATACTAAATCGAGAGCATTATACAGTTTCTATTAAATTCCTTAGTAGTAAAGTTCTATTTAGCTGCTTCCTTGTTATTCAGTTTTTTTTTTTATAGATAGAATGTGGCAAACGAGCATGCAGTTCACCTGATGGTAAGTGGATACTGTCGCCCATAGACATCCGCGGTACATGCATTAGTCCAAAACGACAAACTTGGCACTTTTGGATGCGCTGCCTATCTTTGTTGATGAAAGAATGGATTTGGAGAAAGGGTCGGGGACGTGGGAAGGGATAGGATGGGACTGGGCTCTGGCATATCTCACTCACTACTGAAACATTGGGGGATATGGATAAGTGGGAAATTTCAAGGTAGTATTCTGTGAGAGAGGAGTAACGAGGCCAGTCGAGCGCGCGCGCCCAGCGGCTGTTGGATCTCCCCCTCTCAGGCCCCTCCAAGTCGGCTCTTTTTTCATTTGTATTTTTTTATTTATTTATTCTGGTATATTATGTGAGTAGTTTTTAATGGTCCGTTTTTACTTACACAGTTTACTTTTATTTAATTAGTTTCTTAAGTGCCTTTTATTTGTTTCATTTTTTTTTATGTTATTTAATACTTTACTGATAAATTGCTCGAGTGAAGACTGGGTGTCATATATTTCTTGAGAACCCATCAAACGTTGCAGTGGCCGCTCTATAATATATATTGGTCTGTGTTAAGCCCAGCCGGACAAAAATCGAGGACATCAGCGCAAGCCGCGTTCGTGTTCATCGAAGAGCGTCTGTTGAAAATACAGAAAAGTTTCCAGTTGCATTGCCAAAATATAATTCGGGCGTTTTGGCCCCGCTGGCTCTCGCCATCTTTTGTTTGCCCTAAGATTGTGCAGCTCTTAGTTGGCATAGATATTATTTAAAGTACTTTATTCAATAATCAGTAACCCGTCTCATCTTCACACGACTGCAGTCCATTTAATATTTATTATTATGACTTATTTCTTATTTTGAAAAAAGAACATTTGCCATATATATTTAAACAATACAATATATTCCTGACCATTCTTCTACTTTTTGTTCACGATCCGTCACTATCACAACGCCCTTGTCTACCTAACGCAGTCCACCTAAACACCTTTGGGTATGAAACCAACATCAGTTAAGTAATAATGATGAACATATATAGTATATACGTATAAATATATACATAGATAAAGTGAAAAAATGAACATTCTAGATGGAAAAATATATAAGTAACGTAACCTAGATCCCACATTATAATCAAAGGATAAAAGATCCAACTACGTCATCTGTTTTACCCACAAACTCAATTTTAAAATCTAAATGCAAAATAGAAAGGATAAAAGACAATTCAAAGTTAATTCCGTAGAGAAAAATGCAGTAAATAGCAAGGAGCATCGGGAACGAATTAGGAGTGCATCGCAAATGTGGAGGAAATGCAGAAATATCAAATAGAAACAATAAATCTGTGCTATCCTTTGAAACCGGGCGCTGTAAAAAGTGCTAACTCGTATAAACGGGCGATAGCGCAGGGTTGTCACGCCGCCCGGCAAAATTTACTGCAATTTATGATATCAAGCATTATACTTTTATGTATTGCATTGACTTCTAGTACTACTTTTGTGCATTGTATTTACTTTAGTATTTCTTCACTTTTGTGTATTTTTTATGTTCACAATCTCAATTACCTACTGTTATTTCTGTTTTGGTGTGCGATAAAGAGTTTTATCTATCTATTACTTTGCGTAAGTTTATTATGCAATTTAACAGTAAATGCGTTAATTTTTCACTAAGTATGGACTTATGTATATATATATTTATATCCTTAACCATTTTGTCACATGATATAAAAATGTTGATTTAGTGCCCCAAACAAGTATGTTTATTTTTGATAAACGAAATCCTAAGTATGAAGAGGTCACCTGGCCATGAGTTACAGTATCCACTTACCACCATTGTCCGCTCGTCTGCCACCTTCTTTCTATAAAAAAATATATATAGATGTTACCCTCTAAATTAATATTATTTAGTGACAACCCTAAACATGGAAGTAGGAATTCAGCTTCGTGTAGCGAGCCCCGCGGCGTAGTACCACCAAACGAAAAATATCAAATATGTGTTCTGCAGATACTCGTATTTATCTTGATTTTGGTCAGGACGAATCAATACTTGTAAAATCGTTCTATTCTACTTGTAATCTCAAATAAAGTACCTAATATTCAGACGTAAAATCGTCTGTCGTTAATAGGGCGACTTACCCAATTTATTTTCTTGCAAGATTTTTTTTTTTTATGGACGAAGGCGGTAGTCGAGCATACAGTCCACCTGGTGGTAAGTGAATACCGTCGCTCATAGAGATCCGCAATACATGCCAACATTAGTTCAAAATGACAAACGTTGGCACGCCCCCGGATGCGCTGCCTACCTTTGGATATAGGAATGGATTTGGAGAAAGGGTTGGGAAAATGGGTAAGGGTAGGATGGGAATGGGCTCTGGCACATCTCACTCACTACCGAAACACGTACTTACATTAGGGAAATAATAATAATCATTCCGTAATTTCAGATTTATTTTGGGTTAAAATACTTCGAAATTGGAAATCGCCGGTGTTACCAGAATGAAATTAGTCAAATCCAACTAATACGGCATTTATAACTCAAGTCGTATGTCACACTGTCAGTTGGAAAACTATACTAAATTGTGAATGCATGTTTTAGAAATGGGGTGACATATGGGGATAATGTTCACCTAATTTGTCGGTCAGGGATATCAGTGTCTCAAATGATGAAGATTGAAGTCACTTCAGCAGATTACTACCTGTCCTTAGAGAGTTAGGAGTTTGAATTTTATTTTAAAATAAAAAATATTATCGTGTTTTTTTTTAATTTAATATTTAAATAATATTCAATATTGTAACCAGCCCTTTAATCGTCCACGGCTGGAGACGGTACTCCTCATGCACCCTCCATAGGGATGTATAGCTTCAAAACGCTACGCTAAACAAGCGGGTCTCTTTTAGAATTGGTTATTCCTCAGTAGCCTTTTTCGTCATCCACGTAAGACACGCTACACACGGCCGTACCTAATTTAATTTGTGGCTAAGTTACGTCTCTAATAATCTATAAAGGGTAGCAAATATTCTATTGCGGACGGTGTGACAGTCGCCCGCTCCGCTCCAACAACCAATAGCGGAATTTATCAACCGATTCGATTGCAATTGGCCACATCAAATAGATTGGAAATTACCTGACAAGTGCACCGTTTCACTGATTTGTTACACTTACCGAATAAACATGTCCGTTAGGACAATAAAATGTGAAAGTATTGTCGGTATGCACTTATTTATGCACACGTGCACGGTGCAATCCCACAGCGGCTGGGCAAGCTCGACTGGCCACGTTATCCTTCTCTCACAGAAGACTACCTTGAAATGCACTGCATTTCGCACTTTCTTCTATCAATCCAATGTACGTACGTGTTTCGGTAATGCGTGAGATACGATAGAGCCCATTCTCATATCATCGTATCCTATCCCGGCCCATTTCCCCCACGCTTCCTTCAAATACATTCCTAAATCTCCAAAGGTAGGCAGCGCATCCGGGGGCGTGCCAACATTTGTTATTCTGGACTGATGTTGATATGTACCGTGGATGTCCATGGGCAATAGTATCCATTTACCATCCGGTGAACTGTTCGCTCGTCTGTCGAGTTCTTCCATAATAAAATATTTTGGTTAAGACTTTCTCAGCTATAAAAACCTCTAATTACTAAAAACTTTTAAAAGAGTAAAATATAAACTTAAACCAATCTTATAGACTATTTGTAATAACCAAATGCAGTCTGCCACCTGCAATGAAGTGCACACAAACCTGTACCACTCTTACGCGAAACGTGTACCATTTCCGTTCCGTTCGTGGGAAAAATTTCATTGTTTAAAGATTCTGTTCAAATAGAAACATACTACTTTAACTTCTGTTGTTTAAGATAATAGGCATTAAAAAAAATATTTTTTAAAAGATTTCACTAAAGTTTCAATATCTCAGAAACTAGAACCGGCAATAAGGTATTTTTCCTTAGACACAAATTCATTTTATTTACTTTCTTTTAGTACTCACTTAGCCTTTGAAGTTGCATATTGACAAAATCTGTAAGAGCTCAGCACACGAAGTAACCTCTTTAAATTTTCAAATACGGAACGCTCGTTCAGAAACCTGCACGAACATCTTCAATTGTTCGACGTCCCAGCAGAAAGTTCAAGTAAACACTGAATAAAATTTCATGAGGTGTGCATCTTTGCGAGTTTTCGAACGAGTCGCGACATTTGAAAGAATCATGGAAGAATAATGACGTAGTTGTTGCCATATTGTCTTTTAAAACAGAGTTCGAAATTTAAAAGTATGTTGTGGGTTATTTATGAGGGCATCGGGTCGCTGTTGTTTCTGTATACTTTGTTTTAATATCAAGAAATAAATTGCTACAAAGAACTTGGAAATAAATAACCAATGAAGGAAACATTTTACTATTATTCACCTGTTTCATTTTTTTAGAGAGATAATATTTTGATAGTGGAAGGGTTCAGTCATTTATCTGCTTTATTTCTTTATTATTACTTTATTTATTTATACATAAAGGGCAAAAAATATTGACTATTACACAAAGTGTAGGGATTTGTTAGAATTTAACATAGGGGGCCGCCTTGGAAAACCTGGATTAAACCGAGGCGAAAAGAATCGAAAAAGTTTAGATATCACTGGAGTACCACGTTGCGGATAAAGTTGAAAATATCAATAATTTATAGTCCCTAGTTATTTTCAACTGTCAAAATGTCGTAAACAATTTTGATGTATCTTTATTTACTTAGTAGTACGAGTACATATTTCAAAACGAACAATTAAATCGTATAATAATTCAGAGAAATCAACGAGACATGAGCCTTGCGTTTGTGTGAGTGCACACCGATTGTGTACAGTGGGAACCATTTCGGCAATCAGATTAGACAATTCGGCATCCACTCACACATATGCAAAGCTAATGTCTCGTTGGACTTCACTTACCTGAACTGAACCATTGGTTTTGATGATAAACATTCAAACTGGTGCCTTATCATTAATAATAAGCGTTAAATGTAAGTATAGCTGAGCGTTTAAATACAACTTTCTACGCTGAACATGTCAGTCGGAAAGGAGGTTTCGCTGAATTCCGTACGTTTGAGAAAAAAGTGTTTGAACAAGTCTTGTAGATCTTTACGAGTCCTATTCAACGACATATAGTTTGTATGTATAGACGTCAACGACATATAGCTTGTATGTTTTTTTTTTATAGGAATCGTAAAAGGCGACTAGGGGATAACAAAGCCACCTCTAAAAAAGTGGACTCGCCAACCTGCTTGACCAGCTGGTGCACAAGACAATGTATAAGAGGAGGCACATTTCCAGCTGTGCTGCTTACTTTTTTTTTTTATAGTCTAGTGGGTGGACGAGCAAGCGGTCCCACGTGATGGTAAGTGTTACCGCCGTCCATGGGCACCTGCAACACCAGCGGGCTTGCGGGCGCGCCGCATCCGATTATACAGACTTTTTATACAGCACTGAGTAGTAAAATATAATTTTGTAATTTGAAATGTATTATGTATAGACGTCAATGACACATAGTTTGTATGTATATACGTCAACGACATACAGTTTATACGAATAGACGTCAAAATTTTATTTTGAGGTTTCAGAAGTTTCCATTGTCATAATATTGGAACTACTGAAGCGATCAGGGGGTCTACTCCGATAACACGAAAAAAGAAGTTTCAGCCGACATTTCGGTAGATTGCTACCACGAAAACGTTCACTACGATTAATCGGTGCGAACGAACTTCATTTGACATTCTACATTTGACATTGACATTGACACTACATTTGACATTTCATTGACAACTACTCCAATCGCACGAACCAACGATCGAAATATAGATCTTGACAAGAGATACTTAGGGGATCAAACGTCAAATTTCACGATAACAATATCTCCTCTTTTAAATAATCACAAATACCCGATATGTAGAGCTCCGAACAAAGGAAAGTCAGAGTAGGCCTATATACAGCACTTCATTCGTTCGAACTTCTCTCGAAAACTTCGGAAGCACAAAATCGAGTGAACAGACACGCTGGTCCATCTTCGTAGTTAACCGCGATATAGGCCCAAATTATTTTTCCGCCAAATTTAATTTAATCCACTTACGTTTACAACCTAGAAACTGATTGGTGTTTTGAATTCGAAATGAAGTGAAATCCTACAATTTAAAATAAATAGAAAAGACATTTGACACTTGTATGATTAAAACTTTGATTAATTAGTGTTTCGATAGTGAGTACAACTTTTTATACAGCACTGAGTAGTAAAATATAATTTTGTAATTTGAGATGTATTATGTAGATTGAATTGACAAAGAGATTGACTTATACCGATATATTAATTGTATTTAATGACATACCTTTGTAATATATAAATGTTTGTGAACAAATGACTTTATAATGTATTAATTTGATAGATAAATGAATTAATTGATTATATTATTAATTTGATTACATTAGGATGAAATTATGAAGTTGTATTTTAATGATTGTATAATTATGTGACATATTTGTACACCTTACGGCAGAAATAATATGTTCACAAATAAACGGATTTCATTTGAGTGAGACATGCCAGAGCCCATTCCCATCCCATCCTATGCTATCCCTCTCCATTTTCCTAACCCTTTCTCCAAATCTCTTCCTGTATCTATAAAGGGCAGCGCGTCCGGGAGCGTGCTAACGTTGTTTTTCATTCTGGATTGAGTCCAGTCTAGAATGACAAACGTTGCCACGCCCCCGAATGCGCGCGCTGCCTACCTTTGCGGATTAAGGAATGGATTGAGAGAGAGGGTTGGGAAATCGGGGAGGAATAGGATAGAATGAGATGGGAATGGACTCTGGCAAATCTCACTTACTACCGAAACACGTACGTACTCGCTCATTGGGGAAATACGATAAAGTAGGAAATGCAATACATTTCAAGGTAGTCTTCTGTGAACTAAACTCACGTCTCGGCTATCATTCTATCTGCGGCTACCTACAAGTCTATCGTGAAAAATCGCTGCGGTCTTCATTCTTTTGCGAGAGTATAAAGCACAAAAGCAACCGGATTACATAAGTCTTCGCAAACACAAGACATTCTCAACAGTAGAGTCGCGTGGACCAAATTGGATTTGGGTCCACGCTGAGTCCGCCTAACGAACTGCCACTATTTGAACTGGCACAAGGAGCAAAAAGATATGTTTATTATGTTATTCGGACAAAAAAATTGTTATGTATTTTGTGTATATCGTGAATGGGGCTCATCAAGTAATAAGAGTCCCATTCACGATTCACAATATGCATCGAATGTATGTAATAAATAAGAGAGGCATTATTTTTCCAAATCAAATAGAATATAGTTTATTTCGTTTCCAAAACACAATATATAGCGCAATGAGAATAGTTTATAACATAATCTACAACTAAATGAAGCGCAGTAGTAACAAAAAAGAACTTTTTTTTTTATGTTAGGAGAGACAATCAAGGAAAACCCTGCATGGTCACCTGGTACCATCTAGTCTAGCTAGTCTAGGTGGTACCAGGTAGTGCCGGACTCCTACCGGCTAAAAAACCTTGATTGCCTCAACATCGTGTATGTTCTAAGTTCTTGTGGCCCTGGTGGCCTTTCAAGAGTCACCGGACAAAAAAGATCTCTAACTCAGCATAATGTAGTGGTCGCCTACAGCAGACCACTACACTCATTTTCAGCCTGGGTCTGAGTTTATACGTCACGGACGCCTCTAGCGAACAATCAAATACATTTATTTGTGAACCCATTGTGTATGCCCATGAGCGACATTATTCCTTTATCATCAGAATATTTGCTCGTGTGCCACCTTCTTTCTATTAAAAAAACAATACAGGTCGCACAGGTAGCCATTTTCCATCAGTCAGTCTGTCCGCTCTTAACTAATAAAAATAATTTTATATTCACTACTCGTAATAGTCGACTGTTGTATTGACTGTATTGTACCTAGGGCTGCCACTCCTTTAGGTTTGACCCGGATTTGTCGTTTGTGGGATGCTTGTACGGGTTATGGGTTAACATCGTGATGCGACTCCGAGCCTTCGAAAATCTCAAGAAAATGAGAAGTATGATTTTAAGGGTCTTCCTTCGAACTATAATGTCCTTGTGCTCCAACTACCGGCAAATACAGTTTAGTGGAAAAATAAAGGCATTATTTACTTATTAGATACTTAAAGGGCGTTTACTTAGGAAAAAATAATTGTATAAGTCAATATGAATATCTTGAGGGGGATATGAGATGATTTTTAATGCATATTTTAACGTATTCTGTCCAAAAGTGACCTATTGTAAGTGTTTATTGATTAATTGCATTTGTGCATTTAAAATCAACTCATCCCTTTCAAGATATTCCTTGCGGTGTTTAGCAGGCGGTTTCTCAAGTGAATCGATGTCTTGTTGCCATATGGCGGTAAGCAATTTATTTAATGTCACGTATTAGTTTAAGAAAATCTTTATTATTTTTCGAATTCTAACTCTCCGCCTTATTGTTCGTGCGGTGTCTCTCGTTATACACCATATTTTTGTATTTTTTTCCATATATTTAATGAATCTACATAGCCTCTCATTTTTTAGATTTTCTAACTATGACAGTATGTATCGCCGTCCTTTTTCAATTAGATCATGAGGTAATAGAGGCAAGCTGGCACCCTGACTTACGACGGGACAGAAACAACCGTTTATTGGCAAAATAGCAAGCTGGCTTTACTTAGTAAAACATTATTAATAGTATAGACTATTTTAAAGATTATTGTTAGCAATTTGAAGTAAATATAATATTTTTTTTAAATCTGCGGGTTTAGAGTATGTATTCCGAAGGTGGCAGCCCTAATTGTACCCTACAATTTACCGTGTTTAGCGGCATGAACATATTAAACTGTAATTATTGGCATAACAGACAAAACCGGTAAACGACGCTAAATGAGCATGATAATTACAAGGACTGTATATCATTTGACTACTTAAAGTTTTTACTGCCAACGGTTTAAAGGGGTTCCACAATTATTGATATTAATAGTTACAAGTCGCTCAACAAGCTATGGAGAGAGTTGTGCTCGGAGTTTCTTTAATAAGTTTCGAAACAAAGAGAATCGCCGAAGAAAAGTCACCGAGATAGTTTATCGAATCAGGATGTGCTGTAGTAGGAAGGGCTAGACCATATTTGACGCAGAGCCCACAACCGATTGGGTCCACGGGTCCTCGATTGAAGTCTACATAATTGGTAAGGGCAGTTTGAGATGTGCAATGCAGCCATGTGACCGACGATTTGAAGAAGTTAGCCGGCAGTGGGTGGATGAAAAGAACCGAAGATCGTGTGAAGTAGCGATAAGAGACATAGGGGATTGGTATGGTAAGGAATCCCTATTCCTTTAGAATGTCATCACTCCCTAGTGATGACATACTTTATTGTCTATCAACTTCTTTGGCGATGTTTATCACGGGTGACACGGGGCCAAATGCGAATTTGTCAGCATTACACATAGATTACAGTTTATTTTTGGTTTTCTAATGATTTTTTTCCTTTCAGTGCCGAGAATTCGAACTCAAAAATTTGACGAATATTTTTGTTTATCTCAAAGTAAGTTCAAAACGTCTGTTTAGTTGTATAACACTATTCTAATTCATGTATTTTTATAGTTATTACAAAATTTGGAATCAGCCTATCTGAGAATTGCTGTGAAGTTTCTTCTCAATTTGTATTTATTATTTTGTGGATTATGAGATTATTACTTGCTAAACTAATGGTGGTTAAGCGGTGGAGACTTCTTTGGTTTTCTTTTCTATTTTTTTTTATAGACTAGTGGGCGGACGAGCAAGCGGTCCCACGTGATGGTAAGTGTTACCGCCGCCCATGAACACCTGCAACACCAGGGGTATGCGGGTGCGCGCCGCCGACCTTGCAAAATCCCAAGTATTATTATTTATTAAGTATTGTGTACACATAATTTATTCTAACAAACTGTATGTCTTATTGATATAAATAAATAAATTAGCCAAGGGTAGAGTTACTCCTAGACTATCATCATTCTAAAAATCCACCTTTCCCTTAAAATATAACATTTCCCTTACAACTCCATCACAATGACGTAAAAGGCTAATAATAAATAACAAATGGACCATTCTGTAACATTTACAACCAAATACAGGCTATAAGAAAATTTCTCAGCGTTCCTTTATTACGAGTACGATGCTGAGATATCGTTTGACTGGAGCCATCGAATTTTCTCCCGTGTACAACGCAGTATTTATTACACTTACATTTTATATAAAACAATAGATACATTGCAGTGTCCAAAAAATAACTATGCAATTTGACTTTTACGTGTTTTGCATATTTATTAATTTGCAGTCGCATTCAGAATTATACCTTAAAGGCTAAAGTACCTAAGACTTAAAGGTAAAGTGTGGACTCGCCAACCCGTTTGGCCATTTTAAGGTCATACATTCCTCGTGCAAAAGAAAATGTGCATGAAAAGGCCCATATCTAGCAGTGGATGATAGGGCTGGTTACAGTATAAGACAAGAAAATGCATAACTTGTTTACATTAACCTTCTAAAATACAGTTATAAAAAAATATAGCTAAACAAAAACGCTCAAAACGCATTTGACAAAGCGAACTGGAGAATAAAACACGCAATGTACGACTCACAACGCGAAAATCAGGACCTATTTCGTAGGAAGGATTCCGAGATAGGATTGATTCATGATCACAATTACCTTTCGATGTTGTTGGGACATATCCAGTTAGATCTTATAGTGTGACAATGTCCAATTTTATTTGACCTCCAAGGGTATGATGAATAATCAATATGAGGGGTCATAGTACATTGGACAAAGGTATTCACCTACCAATTTAAGTTGACCTATCAACTCAGAACAAAACATTTGGAACGTGTCCTGAATGTAGGGTCAAATTACATTGGATAAGTGACTAGGCGAACGATCAATTTAAATTGAACTGTCAAATCGAACAGTATGCAAGAGGATTGGAGTCAAGTTACGTTGGGCTAATGATACAAGACAAAGAAAATTCCATTATACATTGAACTGTTGAGTTGAAGAAAGTGGAAGGCAGTTGAGATCACATTATGTTGGTAATGTAATACAAGCTTCGGAGCCAAGATTTTCTCGCATTGAGCATTTCTTACGATCCCGTTGTGTAGTGATGAATTGGCTTTTGTTTGGACTGTAAATAAATCAAGTGTTTAGCGTGTTACGTTGATACATTGAATCGTGTTTCCAATGGGATGTTGTAAAGAATGGGGAGGATATAGCTTCACGGGATTGGACAGATAGGCATTGTATTCGATAAATAGGTGTTTGGATACTGATATATGTTTTATCCGAGTGCGAAGTCAGACGATACGGTGACTAAATTATGACTAGATTATTTGCATAGACTATAGATCATATCTAAGTTCGTAGATATCTATCAGCGAAATAATTACGGGTCTAAAGCGGATACGGAACGTACACTTGGCTAACTGTCTCAAAAAGGCGAAAAAGGCGTGGCAGAAAGGCGGGCCTCCTCAGAACATTCGAATTACATGCAGGCGGTAGAAAACTCAAAGACGATACAACTCTCTACGATTTAAAAACGTAAATATTCTATTCAGTTAACATTTTTAACTTCCTTCCATCTTCTGTTAATCCAACGTGTAATTTTTTTTGCTAGCCTCAACTGAAGCATTCAATCTTTATATGTCCAGCCCAACTGTGCCCTTGTCACTGTACATATTATCTCATTCTAAATCAAAGCCTCCACAGTTCGTGGATTCATCCTGGTATGATTACTTTCAGAAATCCTCCCGCATTCTTTGTGCTCGCGCTAATACAATTTATTTCTAAATATAGGTACAACGGATTGTTTTATTTTACATAATATTTCAGCTATAATTTATCCGATTGACGTGCAAATTTGTAAATTTCCATCTAATTACATTGTTATCAACAATAATAACACATCACAATTTCGATGTCAATATATAAATAAATGATATGATAGTATTATTAACAATCGACTAATAACAAAAAGATGTATAGAATATATACTTAATAAAATAAAGTATCTTATAGATAAATATTCTTTTTAATAATAATGTTAATTGATTTCTAATCTATCATTCCTATCTGATACAAGACAAACATCTTTCTCAAAGAAATAAGTTAAAACTGTCTTCCTATAATGTATTAAAAGCAATAAAACCGTTGATTGGCTACAAGACCACTTTAATTGATATAAACGACATATTAAAACACCTCATCAAGGAAGTGAAAGTGTATTTTACTGTCTATCAACGTAGAAAATTATTGAAAACAAAAAATCATAGGGGTTCCGTAGCATTTTATAAGCACTTGCAACTCACTAGCGCCAAAAAGAAAAGATACTTTAAGTATCAACGTTTATTTGAAAATCATTTACGATACCATTGCGTACTAAAAGAACTAAAAAAATATTGAATAGCGAGGCAAATTATCGCTTTAGCGGTATGGCCGTCGGTTTTACTTCTAATTACCTGTATTTAGTTTGTACAATGAAGTATATCTATCTACCTATAGAAGTTATAAAAGAATTACCTATGCTATAACTTCTAAATAGGCGATTGGATTCTTTGGATCCTACTATTTTACTGTGGAACGCTAAATAATTTAATCGATTGAAATCTCACAGTAGTCAACCAGACGGACGCACTCATTTAGATAAAAATCTGGTTTTAGAACTTGCTCTTGTGATAATTAACGACACTCAACTAGTCAATTAGTGATAAAGAGGTTGTAAATTTTGATAAAAGTTGCCTTCAAAAATATACGACAATTCAAACGGTTTATTTAATATATATTCGCCACAGTGAAAATTTACCATCGAAGAAAAAGCTTGCAGCTACAACAACTGGTCTTACAAAGCTAGTATAAGCTCTAGAATCGAATTAGAATGTTGCTGACTGTAGATTTGTCATTTTAAATATGCAAACTCGCCACACGTAGTTTTATACAGATAAGCTTAAAAAGTACTGTTAATATAAAAAAGATTAATGTTCCATGTTCCGTTAAAAAAAATTCCATGTTCAATGGCAATTACATTAATATTCTGTAATTTTAAATAAAATTCTGATAATATGTATTTATTCATTAAAATTTAATGAGTTGTATTTGACGTTAATACTGATTAATACCTATCACAGAAAAAATGGTTGTAATAATATATGTATTTTGTATTAAAAGACTGGTGAAATTTCGTTTTTAGTATTTGTACAGTTTATTGCCTTTTCAAAAGGTTAAATACATATTACTTGTGATGTATTTACAAGTAATATTCATACAATAAACTTGTGTTTAATGTACGAACTTTAAAAATATGTGACTAATATTCAATGTGGCAAATATGCAATCCATTTCATAACATTACCGACTCTCTCTCTATACAGGCTGTATATGGATTATTCCCTAAGCCTGAAACAATGTTTACAATCTAGTGTATGATTCTGAGCCGAGTAAAGATTATACAAAACTATTTTTTACAAAGAAATCATCTGTTTGGGTTTATATTCAATTTCTCATACAAATTTGCTAAACATAAAGCTCAAAAACTAGATTTAAAAAATAATACAATTATATATGAATGAACATATATAGTATATATATATGTAGAATCTTTAGTTTAATCGGTGTGTAAAAATGTAACGGTTCATTTGCGATATGTAACGGTTTGAAATTCAAGTTTTACTTTCTTGTGCCCTCTTGCAGGGCAACACCAATGCTTCCCCTCAACAAATGAATTGAGGTACCTAACGTTCGAAATAGGTTTCATATTTTTATTAAGCGGTATTTTTAAATCGGGTCCAAATATCGACTTAAAACAAGTCAATAAAGCAATATTATTCTCTTTATTCAATATCAATCCGATATTCCAACCTATGCCAGGTTCGTCTGTCATTGCATCAGGGCGCAACAAAAGTACAAATAAACGCGAAGAACTGAATTAAGTCCTATTGACTGTGCTGGGCAAACACAATCAGCGGCGGAAGGATGTTTTCGCACTGAGAGACTAGGCTTCGAATCCTTGGAGGAAATGTCAATAAGATCGCTATTCATTGCTTCTCGGTTTAACAAAGAAAAAATATTATTCGACTGCTCAATTTTAATTTTGCAAAGGTTACGTTGAGGATAGAAAAGAGATTCACTAAACAATTTGGTCTCGTAATAATTTTGTTGTTTTTTTAACTGAAGAGATTTAATAGACTGAAGAGTAGCAAGAGAGCTAGCAAGTAGCAAGTAGCAACAGAGCAAGTGTAGTAAGTAGCAAGAGAGCTGTGAATAGGATTTTGCAAGGTCGGCGGCGCGCCCGCATACCCCCTGGTGTTGCAGGTGTCCATGGGCGGCGGTAACACTTACCATCACGTGAGACCGCTTGCTCGTCCGCCCTCTTCTCTATAAAAAAAAAACAAATCTGCTACCACCAGCCTTGAGCAACTAACTAACTCAAGCAACTAGCTTGAGTGATGGATTCAGGTCAGTGACACTATCGTGTACGTGTGAGAGGGCCCCGATGACCTTAGAAAGCGTACGAAAGCAGTTTCTGGATTTTCCTTCAACGATCTATCGAAAGAAATAGCTACTCAATAAGAACTATGAAGTCTATAAGCGTAACGTCTCGCACCTGCCCTAGATCGACTCCACGTACACATACTTACACATCGTACAGAGTACTTCTATAGCACACTACTTTTTCCTTTCTGTTGTCTGATATTTATTCAGTATTTATAATCAAACAGTGACGTTTCGCACCAAAACCTGAGACATTTTTTGTGCTGCGATAAATATGATTTTGGCAATTTGAAGTTGAATTGAAGTTTATGATCAGCTTTATTTATCAACTTACTGGCGAGGAGAGTAAAGATTATTGCTCTTAAATATTACAGTACAAACAGCAATGTACTACCACCAATACCAAAGTACCTTTTAACACCTACAATAGTCTCGTAAGGAATGAGAACAAGATCTAATAAGTGGCAGATGCGGAACAATGCGGGAGAAAAATCCATGTGACGATGCAGAGTCGTGCTGGAAGATTCAATAGCTCAACTGGAAGTGGAAGGGGAGGCACGTGATTAGGTTTCTTAAGCTTTGAAAAGAAGCCGCATTCGTATATTTACCGAAACTTGAAGATGTGAAGTTCGAAGAAAAAACGACATAATAAAAATGAGTAGTAGTGGCTCGCAAGAATGTGCGTAGCCACAAGTTTTAGGCGCTTGCCCTCCCGGCATAGGGTCTTCCCATATACTTATAAGTAACAGGGGTTCTGCATTACACAATCTCTCTTTAAAATTATAAGACAATTGTTTGATCTGCTCCTCCCTGGATAAAGTCCTACGTCCTTGTTCGCAAGTGAGACTAATCTTGTGAATCAGTCTTTATCTAGCTCGCCGTTGCTCTGACTGTATCATCTAGTTCACACACTCAAAACAAATTGTAATCTAGTCGTTGTACCGTTCCTGATCGCGACGCGCGAAGAATGATACAGCGACTACAAAGTTGGTAACTTAAAACGTGTATTTTGATAGTAAGATCTTCGAGCATCAACTTTCTACTTACAGTTCTACGAGTGAAGCATTCATTCACTTAATTCTCTCGCTCAATCGCTCTCTATATTTCAGTGAGCTACTGAGCTAAATGAATGATATATATATCCTTAGATTAAAAAGATTCATATCTCTCTTTTCGTTTTATTAATATATTCACTGCCATCACTAATAGAGCTCGGCAACTCCCGCACCAGTGAATGTTCGGCTGTTCGGTAGGGATTCGTTCAATCAACAGTTTAGAGACGTTGATAAAACATTAGAGTATAACTCATGCAGATGAAGAATGTCTTATGCATGAAGACTATGACACGCTGGCCAAACTGGTTGGCGAGTCCATTGTTTTAGAGGTGGTGTAGTTTATCAGGGCTTGTGGTAGCAGCTTTATAATCCCTTAGTCGACTTTTACGATATCCCATGGGAAGAGATAGGGTGTGGCTTTGGCCGTGCGGTGAAGGCCGGCTAGATAAATATTATACTCGTGGATAACATCTATTTTAGTAATAATTGACAATTTTTATTTTAAATTAAATAATTTAATTTGACGTATGCACGCTATTATTGCGGCAGAATGTGTATGGATACACTTTCTTTTAGAATAGGACCTTTGTTAAGTACTCACAATAAACATTATCAACTGATAATGATTCACAGTTCTTAATAAAAGTGCTACCAATTAGTACATCTCGGTAAGGAATTCTCACGGGACAGATGCATAAAACTCTGTATATACGTGCGTAACCGCGGGCAAGTTGACATAAAGATTCCTCATTCCCAAATCATATCAAGGAAAGACCAATTTGTTAGATCAACAAAGGATCCTATCCATTGTCATAACAACATAATAGTTGACCTGGTTAGCCAAGTTTCCTGAATTATATAAAACAATATCAATATGTCTATTTGATTACTATTAAATAATATTACGGTTTCAGTTACTTTCAGTGCTTGTCAACTTTGAATCTTACATGTTTCGTTTCTCGACCTCGTCGGTCGGTATTTTCCGTTCCCTCCCCCCTGAGTCCCTCAAGGAAGAGAAGATTCAGCTCTCCCAACTTCTTCACCCAAAACTTTTGAAACCAATGTCTATGTGTGTATGGTTGCTTGTTTTTAAATGTAAGAGGTGGATATTTCTTTTTGATTCGAGCATGTCACAATATCTGGATAGACTTTTATCAATCACGCCGGTTGCTCCTATTACTATGGGGATTATTACTGTTTGTGTGTTCCATAATTTAATATTTTGAAGCTCATCTTAAATAATACACACACTACACATACACACCCTCACACTGGGTACACACCCACACACAACACACACAAACGGACACTCCAATGACATAAATCAATATGCTTTATTTAGAATAACCTTTTAATTGCCCACAATCTATTAAATACTGTATATAATGTCAGTGTAATCTGTATTGGCCCTTAGCACTGGCAATATATTTGTTAAATAAGTTACATAAAAGGCTGTAGATTACATAAAAAAAAAAAAAAAAAAACAAATAATCGCGTAATTTCTATTTTGAGCAAGTGGTATTTTCTATTTCTTTTGGACCTATGTTATAATCTGAGGGTATTGTGACATCATTGAGGTAAGTTTTATTTTCTATTTTACTTATGTAAATGATATCCGGTCTATTGTGAGCTTCTGTTACATCAGTTTGCACCTGTATATATATTATTATTATTATAATTATAAAATATATTATTATGTTATTAATTATTATACTTTTTGCATGGAAAGACGGCAGACGAGCATACAGTCCACCTGGTGGTAAGTGGATACTGTCGCCCATAGACATCCGCGATACATATCAACATTAGTCCAAAATAACAAACGTTGGCATGCCCCCATAAGCGCTAAGAGGTTGGGAAAGCGGGGAGGATTAGGATGAGATGGGAATGAACTCTGACAAATCTCACTTACTACCGAAACACGTACGTACTCGCTCGCTCAAATCATTTTCCGAATCCACTCCTAAGTCTCCAAAGATAGGCGGGTCATGCCATTGTTTGTCCTTCTTGATCGATGTTGGCATGTTTTGCGGATGTCCTATGGATGGGAGACGGTATTCATTTACCACCATGTGAACTGTCACGTCTGTCATCTCTTTCGTATTAAAAAAAAGTTTCTTCTGCCGCAAAATGTATAATATATTCCTATATACTCGTATATACAGTACAGTATTCGTTATAATCATTTATTTATTATTTTATGTTTGGGACATTATCTTATTGTTATTTATTGTACACGTATATTCATATTAATATACTCATATATACTTAACTTGGTGTAATACATATTTTGTTGACTACCGAGTCCGTATCACTGGTTCGGCTCCAAATGAAAATCAGAGTCGCAGTTTACGAGTACGCTGCGTGCGACATAATAATAAGTTCACCATAAATCTTAACCTAGTGATAGTAATGAGGAACAAATTGAGCTTAAAAGTAAAATTAAGATACTTACTTTAATTAGATTGGCACAACAATTCATATTCCTGTCTTTTTTACTTTAAGCTGATTTTTTTTTATATATGGTAATGGCGCAATTAACACATTCCGCCAGTGTCAAGTTCTGTTCGTATTAAACTATTTGAAAGTATATAACGTATCCCGTCAAAGCAAGTCAGGAATCGCTCAGTAAAGTGATTGTAGGTTTACTGAGGACAGAAGAGGACTCCTTGGAAGCACACGAAAAACGCAGTCCCACGCGTTTATTTGATTATCACAAACACCACGCACGAAAAACTTTGAAGTTTAATAAACTATTACTATGAAACTGAAAAACGCCACAATTACACAATTTTTATAATAATCAAACAGAAACTCAACTTCACTTCTCGAGTTCTCGCCAAAAAGTCAATTCCGCTCAATTTATTATAGTCTTTTTTCTTCGTTCTTCTAAATATTTATTTATAGAGACAAAGTTGCGGACAATCACGAGTATGTCACAAATGACATTCATTGTCCGATAGAGCGTTTGTTTGACTTATTATCTTATTATAACACAAACATTGGCTTGTAATATCAATAAAGCGAAGTTTATGATAACAAACGACATAATGTGATAATGTGATATGTTCGGGGATATTGGAAAGAAACCTTTTTTTGTTGGAAGTTTCTAGAAAAAGAGGCAGACGTGTAGTTAGCCAGCCTGATACTAATAATAATTACTGTTACCCATGGGCATCCGCGTCATATGTCAATTCCCGTCAAAAATGACCGATGTTGCCATATCGATAGATAAGTTTTTAGGCTGTTTAGTCTACTGTCTGTACTAATTTTATAAAAGACTGAGCTTTTGACCGCTTGCGGAAAGCCAAAGAGTATTATTAATTACAAAATATATACATCTGAATTTTATTTTGCATTTTAGTTTATTTCAATATACTCGTATGTATTGAGACAGGAGTTCGATGCAGTCGAGTTTTAAGTTTATAAAATAATTAATTTATTAAGTTTGTTTTTAATAAAACTCATACCTACTGGACCGATGTTAAAAAATCTTTCACTTTTAGCAAGCTGATCTAACGCAGATGAATATAAAATATAGATTTTGACAAGAGATAGGTACTTCGGGATCAAATGTCAATTTTTTCGGTAACAAGAGAGTTACCCTTTAAGATACTAAAAGAAAGTCAAGAGTAGGGTATAGCACTTCCTTCGTTCCAACTTCGGCCAGGCCTGAAACTTCGGAGGTGTAAAATCAGAGTAGGCCCCTAGGGTGCGCCCTAACGTCAATATCGACATACGACGTTAGTAAAGTATACGATAAAAAATTGAATAAGAATACTCTTTAAAATTATGCAAGGGAAACAATTTTGTACTCGTACTAAAACTTTTAACTACGAAAGTACTTGTAACTCAGTGAAAAAATTTGGAAGTAGTACCTACATATTTGTATTGAAGAGTTCAAACATCCATCTTGTTGTTTGTGATGTCTTACCTGAAACAATAATTTGAAAAATATAATAATAGTCATTGTTTTAAGACTCCTGTATATTTTCAAGCAAAATCCTCTAACATGTGATTTAACACATTATCTTGAAATGCCATTAGGGTCACAAGAATTTAGCCATTCTGAAAAAAAAACTTATTGTTAGTTCTATTACGCTAATTAAATAATTCTATTTATTATTATTATTATGAGATCTAAAAAACATCTGATTTTTAAGATCTAAAAACTATGTTATTATCATACAAGAAATATTAATATTGATAGGCTAAACAAACAAGTCAAGACAATTCCCACTTTATCTTATTTCCCCAATGTACGCACGTGTTTCGGTAGTGAGTAAGATGTGCCAGAGCCCATTGCCATCCTATCCCTCCCCATTTTCCCAACCCTTACTCCAAATTTATTTCTATATCTGCAAAGGTAGGCAGCGCACCCAGGGCGTGGCAACGTTTGTCATTTTGGACTAATGTTGGCATGTATCGCGGATGTCTATGGGCGACAGTAGGTATCCACTTCCCATCAGGTGGACTGTATACTCGTCTGCCGTCTTCGTACATAAAAAAAAAAATCTTTAAATATAAGTATGTAGTAAGTAACAAAAAAGTTCCTTAGTTTGTAACATATTATATTATTAATAATTATAAACACCACAAATATTACACATACATATTTATAAACTAATATAAATCGTACATATAATGTGTACTTGTCCTAACAATTTACTTGCATACACAGGACCTCGCAAATCTATTTAGTCGGGGCGGACTATATAGGTTGTTCCAGCTAATAAATAACGCGACGTGCGTGTGGGCCGCACTTTGCCACTCGTCCACTGTAGGCCATGAATCAACCTGTATACATATACTATATATGTTGCAGTTAATGTCCGAAGAGCCACGATTATCGACACTCACTGGTAAATACTAGATTTCACTAAGCGCGATGGTGATTGAACGAAGTTGTTTTATGTAAATTCTTAACGTTTATTTTATTAATCAGTACGGTTTTATTCTTATGAGACGACACCCATACTGCCGGAACGGTGCTAATTTTGTTACAGTTATTTAATCAACAACTACAAAATATAAATTATTTAGCAATTAAACAACTTTTAACGGTTTAAATCGCGTATATTTGACATTATTTGATTAAAATTAAAATGTTATGATTAAAACATTTCAGACGGTAGTTCAAAAAATTTCAGACGGTAGTAATAATTTCTTAATAACTCAAGTGACAAATAAAATCCATTAGTCACCCCGTGACCACGTCCACTGCAAAGTGTTCGAAACGTCGGGATATAAATAATGTCAAATATACGCGATTTAAACCGTTAAAAGTTGTTTAATTGCTATGTATAGTAATCGCGAAAACCTAAGAAAATATAAATTATTTGCATAATACGAGATTTAGATCTGTATCAATATATACCACAATATCCTATATCTTCAGAAAAACTGCTGTGGCACTAAGTAGGTTTCAATCTCAGGCATATGATGTTTAATAATTCAGTATAATTGTTTCTAGATTCTGCTTGAATGGAAACAAATTCTAACATCAGTTAACATCAGAAACAATATTGAGGCAGAGCACTGGAGAATTACGTAGTCTTATTAAGGTGTCTCTATGGTCTTGGTATCTTGGAGGCTGGAGCCGGCAATGGGTACCCTTTCCTCACTCCTTTCTAATTTCTCCTTACCTAATTTGCTTCACTAGTAATATCGGTGACTGTGGACTATCACAGATGAATGTCGACAGTCTCCAATTTCGGACATTCACAGTGAGGTATACTCCTGTATACATGCTGCAATAGTAGATAAGCAATAGGGGCTGATGCGTTCGTGTCTATGAAGCGTTACAGTGGCCATTTTTGTTAAAATTGGTGATAAAACGAATTGTTACTCAGAGCACGCAAGTGGAATTAACTATTTATTCATATTCACTTCACACAGACCGATAAAGCTAAGAAAACTGAAAAACAACATATTGTATTATACATTTCAAGGTGGAAGTATAATTTCAAACCTCATTACATTTTATTGAATCAAGGATTTTTTTTGTGAAAAAAAAAAACTGAAAGCAAAGATAAAAAATAAAGATAGAATTAGGTTCGTTTTAAGGAACTTGTTCGATAACGAAATTAGATAGATAGATAGATAAAACACTTTATTGCACACCAAAACAAAACAAGGCCTTAACAAACATTGCAATACATGGAATGCACAAAAGGCGGCCTTCTCGCTAATAGCGATCTCTGCCAGATAACCTTTGGGTACATACATCGATATGGGAACAGACTAGATGACACATCATACACATGAAACTTAAGAACTACGTCATAAGAATGTTCCATTTTTAAAATACATATGAATTAAAGAATTCAAGAGTTGCTGAACATAGAATTGAGGGGGAGAGTGCACACTGCAATCCAACAGCCGCTGGGCGCGCTCGATTGGCCACGTTACCCCTCTCTCACAGAAGACTACCTTGAAATGTACTACATTTACCACTTTTATCTTATTTCCCTAATGTACGTACGTGTTTCGGTAGTGAGTGAGATGTGCCAGAGCCCATTCCCATCCTATCCCTCCCCATTTCCCCAACCCTTTCTCCAAATCCATTCGTATATCCAAAGGTAGGCAGCGCATTCGGGGGCGTGCCAACGTTTGTCATTTTGAACTAATGTTGGCATGTATCACGGATATCTATGGGCTACAGTATCCACTTACCATCAGGGGTGGACTGTATGCTCGTCTGCCACCTTCGTACATAAAAAAAAAATTGTAACGTGCCAGCCCTAGAGTGCTTGTATAACATATCTAGTATGTATTCTCAAATCCATGGGTAAAGAGGAAATAAATATGTTAATGACGGGTAGATGAATTCGCTCATTTTCTTAGGTTCCTTCGTGAGATGCATCGTACTTGTTTTTTGCCTCACATTTTATCTCGATACCACTGCAGGGCATAAGCCTCCTCTTATTATTACAAAGGGGTTTCAGGACATAATCCGCCAGGCGGTATTAGTCCGGATTATTACATCACATTTGCCCCAGATTTTTTTTGTATTCTCGAACACTGAAGTTCCTTATGATTTTTTACTTTACACAGTCAGCTGCAGAAAAATATGTCCCTAAATTAATGTATTAACTTATTTTTCAATTTTTGTTATTAACTCTAGGAGGATAATGGAGTTTTACCAATCATTTCTTTATTTAAAAATTAAATAATTAAAACAATATATTGTAGATAGTCTGTCACATTTCTCTGTAGCCGACCATGGGGCATCATACATAATTATTGCATGTAACAATGCGACAAGCCCTCGAAGTGTCCACGGCTGGACATGGGGCCTCCTCACGCGCATTCTCGTGTGCATAAAGGAAGTAAGGCCTTCAAACACCACGCTGGCCAAATGGGTTGGCGAGTCCACATTTAGAGATGGTGTAGTTCCTAGTAATTATTATATATTATTACTTAATTAAAACCTATAATTTTATATTATTATTAAAACATTAACAGTAAATTTCTTTTACAATCTCCCCGTTATCTTTTGTAAAAATATTTCTTCTACTCTAAAATAAAAATGGCGTCTATGCGAGTTTTCGTCCATATAAAGCCTGATTCTGAAACCGCAGAAAACATAAGTTGTTCAAACGTCCCATATAATAGTGAGCCCGGTCGTCCGATTCATTGTTTATTTCCTTAGACATAATAAAGTAATGGATGAGCCTCTCAATACAACTCATGTCAATTTGACGTTTTACGATCAGAATGCAAATGAAGCAAATCATCTAATTCGCACAACGTCTGTTAAGCAAATCGTCCAATCTGCACAACCACAAAATAATTAATAGTACAAGTACAGAAGACTTACTCCCTAAGAACGCTCTATAAAACCTACAAAATAAAATTTTGTTCAGCGCGAGCCAAACTGAATTCTACGCACATCGGAGAAAGGCGATATTACATTGAAGTGCTGAAGGTCACACACACAATGACACTCCGTGCGTGAATGGCAAGGGTTGTCATTCCTAATTATAATGTCTTATAGTAGTTGTGCACGACGGGACTCAGGTGTCCAAAAAAACCAAGTGTGACTGTATATCCTTTTATTTTATAGCTCCACTGGTCAGGTCACCCAAAAAACCAAAAGTCACCATTCAAGGCCTACACGAGAACGAAACCATAGCGCGAAGTAGAACCGATACAGCGCCATCTTTTGGCCTTGACATTGACCTTACATAATAATTACCTACCGACTTAGACATTCCGCCCACCAAGGACAGAATGTCCTTTCCAACCGCCCACCATGGCGAGGTTAGTTCATTCTGTCATTGGCACAAAAATACTATAGAAATAAAACATTAAAACTTGTGATCAAAAATCTCAAATTAAACAACACAACATAAATCTATTCGTGAACTGGCAGAATACAGAGTTTAGACGTGGGACTAAAATTAAGTAAAACGTATTATACACAAAATGATGGTACTTTTTAAACACTTTTATTTGCGCGCGCGTTACAAAACGCTAGCGGCAACCGATTGAAATAAACCCCTGCGCAAGGGCCCTCCACTGTAGGAATATTTTCGTACCAAAAGTGTGGAGTGAGCCAGGCCTGGCACAACGCCCAAGTCGCTGGAAGTCCAAGTATGCAGGATGTACTAAACGCTAAAGGTCTAATTAGCAAAACGTCTAATTCACAACTTGTTCAATCGGGAACAGAAATATTTAAAAAAATATGTTCATTTATTATTTATTTATTTAAAAATAATAACGGCAATGGTTATATAACAAAACAAATTAAAAGCACATTTCCTAGTAGCGTGTATTATTGAAGTTTTTCCCCTTTACAATTGAAGTAACCTGTCCATTCAATTTCATATTGTCGTTAGTTTATAGCGGGCCCCGGTGCATAAATAAGCCGTTTTGTTTACGCGATCGATTGTGTCGACGCATCGCAAATGTTTGCAATTTGTTTGTTCTGTATTAGCCCGGGAACATGATGGGCTTACGTAATGTCCCCGGGCTACAAACAAACAAAAGTTGAAAGCATCTTGGAAGAACATTTTTTTTAAATTAGATTTTTCATTGTACGGAAATTGTTTTTTTATTGATTTTCATTTATTGAAAATGGAATTATATTAAAGTTTATTTTTTTTGTAATTTCGTATGATCTGCTGTGATAAGTTTGGAAAGCTTAGTAAAGAATTCATAAGGAAAATATCATACTCGTGTCATTGTATAAATTTTATACTGAAATAAATAAACATACAAAGTGAAGATTATTAAAGTTCAATGCACCATATAAAAATCTATTACCTCGAGTGTGTGAGATTTGTGTAAGGATTTGATAGGGGTTATTAATAGAAAACACATTATTGATGAACTTAATTACATTTATTGTTATACAGAATACTTGACAACATTAATGCTGATAAATGTTAATGATAATCAATTTTAAATTAGTCCAGACCAGTAATTAAATTATTTTCACCGCAGTTCGAAGGCCCGCGAAACTGTCCACGAATTATATTTGCTAAAAAACTTCCGCGATGACAAGTATTCTTAGGGCTATCTATGACAGGACATATTTTGCCCAACTGCAATGAACATGGTTTCTTGTCGAACTTCGTTTTAATATTGAGTTCAAAAGTTAAATGTACTTATTTTTATAAAGTGAAAAATGTGCGTGTATGTGTGATAGTTATGCCAATTGCTGTCAACGCGTTCGGGAATTGAACGCATTCTGATGTAACAGAAGATAGTGTAAGACTAAAATATAGGTGTATTGACGGCACAAATCCGAAATGCAACGGCAAACTTTGGAATAACGTTTATGTATTTGTTGACATTCGGCACAATTATGATATTTATTAAGTACAGTACTGATTATAATCTGAACTGTATTGATTATAATCCGTACTGTAATGATTATAGTCAGTACACAACTGACATTTCATTTGATAGTATAATAACAGTTTCGCTCGGGTTCGCACCCTCACTCCCCTCCAGGTGGGAGAGAATGCCCAATATTGTGCTGAGTTTAAAACGGTAAAGCTTCTTAAGGTACACTATTGTTGACTTAACGTTAATCATTTCTATGCTAAGACTTACGCTAAGACTCTCACCCTCTGCAGCTATTGTGGTTGAAAGCACTTGTCAGTTTCATCGTCTGACCAGCCACTCAGTTTGAACTTGTTGCTGTTTGAATTATTGTGAATTGAATCTATACGGTTAGCAAAAAAAAATCAACACTAAATCTGCTATTGTACTTACCGGCAAATAAAACCGTTTCACATGTCATAATTATCTCTAATGCAAGTTCGTTTTCCTTTGCTCTGTTATAAAGAATTCTTCACAGAATAAATGCGGTGCGTACGATAAAAAAATAAAAATCCACGCGAAAGAAAATACAACACAAATAACAATTGTGTACACGTCCTTACAAAAGTAACAGGGTCAACAAACGCGTAATATTTCGCACTCTGGCTACTTGGGTCCTATTTGCATAAAATTGTCTCATTCGTTATTTTATTTACGGGTTTTTTCGAACCCTTCGGTTTCGCGCCGAAACAAAATAGCGAAAGGAATTTCGGTTACACAAACAAATGGGTACTTTTTGTTACGCAGACTGAATGGGTCTTAGATCTTCATATTGCTATTCGAGTTAGCAAAAAAGGTATTTTAAAATGTAAAAGGTCGTAAATCTTATACATATCAAAAAATTTCAAAGACCTTTTCTGATAAATAGTACCTAACTGATTTATTAGTATGTGTGTATATTAATTTATATTTAATATTCTTGTGTTCAATTTGTTGTATCAAAATGACAAACGTTGGCACGTCCCCGGATGCGCCGCCTACCTTTGGAGAATGGATGGATTTGGAGAAAAGGTTGGGAAAATGGGGGGGGGGGGGGGGGGGTAGGATGGGAATGGGCTCTGGCACATTTCACTCACTACTGAAACACGTACGTGTACATTAGGGAAATAAGATAAAGTGGGAAGTGCAGTACATTTCAAGGTAGTCGCCCAGCGGCTGTTGGATTGCAGGCTGCACTCGCCCACTAAAAATGTATGATAGTTTAACATAAATAAGCCGTAATGTAAACATGTGTGTGAATGCATAGATGTCAATTTTTAACCATAGACAAACAATCGATATTCGCGTTCGTATTCGCGAATGTTTATAACACGACATTCGTCACATCACTACACTTAATGTACACCACCTTTACATACATCTCCTCCCGCCAAAAAGTTGCCTGGCTGAGATCGCTTTGGCGATAAGGCCCACGCTTCTGTAGACGTACTTATTTAGAATTTTGTTTCACTTTCAGTGTATTCTTTAGTGTGCAATAAAGTGTACTTACTTACTTAAATTATCGTTTTTAGCCATTGATATAAAAAATATAAGATATACAGCGTGCCGTTCAAAAATGTTGACATAGATAGTGCGCCATATAAGGTCGATTGTATGGCATACTTATCATTCAGTAGGCTATATTATGTTCACATCCAATTAAATAAAATTTTGCAGTATACGGTTACAAATTAATATGTTACACATAAAAATGTTTCAACTGTCCCACTATTGAGTAAAAGCCCCCCTATATCCTCCACTCGGTTTGTGCTTTCGACGACCAGTCTCTACGATAAGCGTCAAGCTCGTACAGCCATCGTTTTAGGCCTGATATGATGCCTTTTGATAAGAAAAGGCTTCGTGGTGGGATCCAAAATGTTGTAGTGTCTTATGTATACGGACAAATGTTTTTTTTTTCTTCCTTTAGGTCAATGAAAACGCATAGATATATGCTAGTTTCTGTATGATACTCGTATTAATCTGTGGCACAAGACAGCGCGGCATAAAAGCGCTCAGACGCGTGCCAAAAACCTTTCTGTCTGACCGGGTCTTAAGTATACGTAACGTACTCGTATATGACAGTGTACAGAGAAACAGTATGGAATCTGCACTGGCAGTTATAATTTTGTTGCACTATTTTTCCCATTAAATAATTTTAACATACAAATGAAGTGGCAGACGATTATACAGTCCATCGGTTGGTAAGTGATCAATTGCTCGTCTGTTTCTCATCAACATCTGCAAACATTATCTACGTATCATAAAAATCACTAATCTTAATACGTTCCTAGATGCTCTGCACACTGAAGACCTTTGAAAACAGGATTAGAAAAGATGGGGGGGAGTTGAATGTATAGAATGTATAATGGATGAGATTTTTTTTTATATACAGAAAAAAGCGGCAGGCGAGCATACAGTCCACCTGATGGTAAGTGGATACTGTAGTCCATGGACATCGCGATACATGCCAACTTCAGTCCAGAATGACAAACGTTGGCACGCCCCCGGCTACGCTGCCTACCTTTAAGATACCTGGCCTACCTTGAGGAGATTTTCTCATTCCAATAAAATCCTCCATCGATCCTCATCCGAGATCAATGTCATCCCATCCGAGGGGGAACGGGGGGAGGGGGGGTTCCCTTACTGCCGACTTTGCTCGATCCTATTCACAGCTCTCTCGGAGGACCCCACGTCGTAGCTCAGTGGAAGTCTCAGTAGCCAGTTCGTTCCACAATTGGGTTTTTGAAAAAAAAAATATCAATTTTTTTTATGTATTTTAAAACTTTATCATAAATTAAATTAATAATCGATGCGAAATACTCTTAAAAAATGTTTATTTAATTTATTATAAACAATTTAAAATTGATAAAATTTTAAAAAGAATCACGTGACTACAAACGCGCTACGATTGGTCGCCATGTTTGTGACGTCATAATAAGGATTTCTCGATAGTACAGTATCACAGGCTTCTACATGTAAATTGACGACAAATATCCGACATTTAGTTTAAAAAATTATTTATATTAACTACTTTTATTTAGTTATGTGTGATAAAGGATTTATAAAGGCTAATTCCGATAATATACCTGATGTGGATATATTTATGATAACAGATTTTCTTAAAAATGATATTTGGTTTAATTCAGCTGAAGTTCGAGGTGCTAAAGCATCAAGGTAAGTTTATAAAAAAATAATATTGTAAATTAAAATATTAAATGATTTATTCGTCATTAAATATAATTTGATGTTGTTTTGGAATTAGGTCGTCGCACTGCTTGGAACCATTTATTTCGACGTTTAACATTTTGTGGAACATTTAAAAACATTTTTGCAGGAGTTGTTTTTGTAGTATTCGTACATAATGGTACGAAGCAAGCACGATAACTTTTAAGGTTAGACATTTTCGATATATTTATTAATATATTGACGATAATAACAAGATTTAATCGATTAATAGTCAAAATACTGTATCAGCTGTGTGCTACAATGAGTAGAAATTAACATTGTGACGTCACACGCGCTCGGGTTTGTTCGGGAACTGTCCGCGTGTTTTCGGTACTGGATTCAAAAATTTATTTGTAATTAAATATAACTTTTTAATTAAAGCGAAAAAAAAAACTAAAAATAGTTTTGTTATAAAATGTGTATATGATCTTTCCATTAATGATAAAATTTTTTTTTTTTTCAAAAACCCAATTGTTCGAGCTATGCAGTGCCTTGAAGACCGTAACAGTATGCAGTAGCTTTCTGTCAACAAAGTGGAAGCGTCTGCATGAAGATTCCCCACCGATCACCTCTTTTCCCGTGGCATCTGTCCCGTCCGGTGACCGTGTCTCAAGATATATCTTTCCACTTATTTGGCGGTTGTCGCCATTTAATTTTCCACGGCGTTGGCCAATCTCATTACATTATACTTGGGAGAAAAAATAAAAAATATATATGTTGTTCTACCGGTGAGCCTTTTTTTACAGTTGGAATGTAAACTTGAGTAAATGTTAATAAATGATAAGACCTAGTTTTGGACGAAAGATGTGATAGACATTTGTGTCAATATAGCGACGGCAAGTACTCCATAGTCAATAACCACTGTAGCAATCGGAGAGACCTTGTGTCTCTCTGTGTGTTCTACCGCCTGTACAATGGGGAATGGTCTGAAGAATTATTCAATATAATTCCCACCTTGGGTTTCTACAACCGCACCTCCCGTCGCAGAAGTGCGGTCCATCCGCATTTCCTCGATACGGAGGTGTCGCGCACTGTTCGGTCCAAAAATTATTTTATATCGCGAACCTGTAGGCTGTGGAACGAACTGCCTCAAGAGGTCTTTCCATTAAGCTACGATATGGGGTTCTTTTAGCTGTGAATTAAGCTGTGAATAGGATTTTGCAAGGTCGGCGGCGCGCCCGCATACCCCCTGGTGTTGCAGGTGTCCATGGGCGGCGGTAACACTTACCATCACGTGGGACCACTTGCTCGTCCGCCCACTAGTCTAAAAAAAATTACGTAAATACATACATAGTGGTATATGTATGTATTATACATATAGTGGTATATTATGTCAACTCAGTGAAAACGAGGTGGCGATCAGCTCTTGTTGAAACAGGGCCGGATAATGGGTTGGGCAAGCTGGACGATCAGTTAGGCGCCAGATAATTTCATTTTTCTTCTGATAACTTCTGATAAAATCTTCATCTGAGTATGCTTTAAAAAATACACATTAAAAATTAAATATTCGATCTATTTCTTCTAGGCGCGCAAAACACTGCCTTTACAGGGCGCTGTACATTTCCGCCAAAGGCGTTACACATGCTTGATCCGATTGTATTGAAACTAGAGACTACATTGTAAACCGTATTGTAAACATAACACGTTTATTTCGATTTAACGGTTTTGTTACAATTTCCACTATTCCAAAAATAATTTTCTTAAAGAAGGATTCATTTTCATGAACAATGGAGACACTAGAAGCTGAATGAAAATCCCAAAAATTCAAAGCGGCATGAAGCTGTTAACATTTTAAGGCATTATTTAACATTGGCGCTACGTATTTCGCGTTAACTTCAACGCGAATGTTCGAGTCGTTCATTCGTTACGTTTTGTCTTACAAATTTAACCCATTACCAGCAGTACCGTCGAAAATTTACGTTAGGACTTGCATAAATTGCAGCTTCCTGTTAAATGTATCCATTACGCGTTGACGTTTTTAAAGGTACGGTTTCACATTGACGACAACAATACTATTGTTTCGTGGATATGTGAAATTCAATCCACGCCTTTAGTGGCTCCTCGTTGCTTGTGCAAATGTCGCGTTGCTTACTTCTATGAAGAAAAATAAAATACATATATTTTATGACAAGTAAGTAAATGGGTTTTCTATATTATAGTATAGAATTTCCTTACAGCATATTTTTCTTTTTTAACGAACAGTGTTGGAGTATTATATAATGTTCAAAATATTAATAAGAAATATATAATAAAAACATGGTCGGGTATGCTACACGACTGAAGCGCCGCGCGAATTGCACCAGCACCGACTTGCAAAAGATTTACGGGAACGGAAACACGTGTCCTTTTAAATCAGGAGGTATGTATTATTTTTTCTATTTGTGACGTTATTAATTTTTATATGCGTGTGTGTGTATCCGGAGTTTAGACTGCTTGGATCTCCGGCAGTGGTTGCTTCGGCCTTAGTCTTAAACGCGTGTCAAGGCAAATATTAGTATCACTATGATCACTGCTCGTGAGTTATCAAAGGTATGAATAGTCACGATCAGTAAATAAGTTACACTTTACCATTACTATGAAAATATATAATTATTTATTAACAGAATTTCATACTGCATTGTTATGTTTATTACCCATCAATCAGAAACTCATCAACACACCATTGCTGTATTTTATTATCGTTTTTAAGCCAAACTGGCATTAAAAAAATAAAGAAAAGGTATAAAAAATATAACATAAAAAATATCTGCAATAAGTGCAAAATAATTTTCGATATTCCCTAATTTATTTCCCAATTTCAAATCTAAAATTTCAATCGTCTTCCCGGAACCCCTGCCTAAAACCCATGCTCTCCGTGTCCTGGCGCCGCTCCAAGCCGCGAGTGGTCTCAGATGACGTAGCGTCTCCGAGTCGTTATCGCTACGACGATGCAGACGCGCGGTTAATAATCGCAAGCGAATACCTGTGAGTATTATCTACATATTGGAGTATCTCTACTAAACAATCCATTAGATGGTCGGATGACGTCCTTTGTACGACGAACAGGCGATGAATAGAATGGGTAGGAGACAAAGAAGGACGGCGCCAGCACTATCTAAGGCTTATGTATAAACGGAATTATGGATCAATTTAGTTTAAATACTCAGATCGTGCCCGGTAATGTATATAAAAATAGCAAAATACATTACGGTCCTTTCGCTACCAGGAACTCTTCAAGTTTAATATATTTTATTTATATAAAAATAAATGAGATTTAGTGATAAATTTAATATACCCGTAAAACGTTTTCAGTATATAGGTTAATCTAGTTTATTTATAAATTTTTGGCTCTATTTTGTACACGAAGAAGTCATTAGTATAAAAGTTTTATCAAAATGATGTTCATATTTTCATCCTCAGAATTATGTCTTATGTTATACACACAGTTGTTACGCATGCGGAGCATGCCTTTAAGTAATAACTTTTAGTAATAATATTTTTCGTCATATTTGTTTGTACAATAATATGTATACATTGGATAATAAATAAATCAAATATAATAAAAATACGAGACATTCGATTTAGATAATTTTCATTTGGATTATAATTTTTAAATAACCGTCATTTCTATTAATGGATCTAATAATCCTATGTCAAACTGATCGGTCACTATGTCGGTCACTAAAATAGTTACATAATCGCCGATAATGTCGCAAGGCTGCACGCATACGTTTGCATTTCAAGTTTGCAACGCATGGACGCTAAATCGTATTGATAAATAATTACCCCGCGCTTCCTGAAAGTCTGAGATGTCGCTTGTGTGTACTTAGTTTTAGAATTTATGGTTGTCTACTAGTACCAGTATATAATGCGTCATGTTAGGGAAAATTATTACTGACGCTTGCCTTGTAATATCAAAAATAGTGATTCTGAGCTATTCTGATCATGAGATGAGAAAATACTTCTCCTTTTTTACATAAAGAAAGCCGCAGAGGAGCATACAGTCCACCTGGTGGTGAGTGGATACTGTCGTCTATAGCCATCCGCGATACATGCTAACATCAACCAGAATGAGAAACGTTAGCATGCCCCCGGATGCGCTGACTTACCTTTAAATATTTAAGAATCGATTTGTTTGAACCTGTTCTGTTTCCCTCATCCAATGAAAGTGAAATGCGATGGTGCGAGATGTATATAGTTCCATACGATTATGTCCGGTTCCCTCATTTAATGAAATTAAGCAGGTTTGAATAAATATAGTCCCAATCCACATCCTTCCCAATTCTCATTTCGAATCCTGAATCCACAAAAATAAACATTGCATCTGTGGACATGACAAGATTAGTCATTTTTGACCGACGTTGACCTGTTTCACAGGGGTCCATCGGCGATAGAATTCGCTTATCACTAGGCAATCTGTCTGCTCGTTTGTCAAGGCAAACAATATTCTTCAATTGTACGCGTTTAAGGCCCATTTTTTACAACCCATACATGCCCTGTTAAATTCATAGCCCTTCGCTGGCTTCGCTATAGATGAGAAGGGATAAGCTTCCTCTTACGTTTCGAATCATAGCTCTTGGCCAACACAAGAGTGTTGGTAAACGCACACCTGTCTATGAAAAGGGCTTCTGTCCAAGTTATCCAAGTTATTTCGGCTAGGAGCTGTCAGATAGGTATAAAAAACCATTGAATTCATCTCACTCGATTATAAAAGGTCTTATTTCTTTGAAGGCGTGTGTTGTTCGAAAAATTCAGCGTTATTTCTGAAAAGATCTTTATTTCAGTTCGAGTTAGTGGGAATTTTATAAAATCCTCTCTTAAGATGTTCATCCACTGAAAGCGGCAAATACCATACTGTATACTTAAAGGCAACCAATAAACATGAAGTATGCCCTGTAAGTGTTTAACGTGAATGTTAAACTACAAGGCATGTAGTTTAACATGCACAAAATTTAGATGCAGCTGTTAAACTAAACGTCTTAAAACATTGCTCATATTATCAATCAGTTTCAATGTTTTTAAGCAGCCGTCTGATATAAATAAATTAATTAAATCTTTATTAAGCAAAACAATGGTCACCATAGTTACAATTTGTTCCAACCTCTGTACTAGGTTTTTTTTTATAGACTAGTGGGCGGACCAGCAAGCGGTCCCACGTGATGATAAGTGTTACCGCCGCCCATAGACACCTGCAACACCAGAGGGTATGCGAGCGCGCCGCCGACCTTGCAAAATCCTATTCACAGTTCTCTTGAAGAACCCCATATCGTAGCATAACTGAAAGACCTCTTGAGGCAGTTCGTTCCACAGCCTACGGGTTCGTGGTATAAAATATTTTTTGGACCGAACAGTGCGCGACACCTACGTATCGAGGAAATGCGGATGGACCGCACTTCTGCGACGGGAGGTGCGGTTGTAGAAACCCGAGGTGGGAGTTATATTAAACAATTCTTCAGAGCATTCCCCATTGTACAGGCGGTAGAACACACAGAGAGACGCAACGTCTCTCCGAATGCTGAGGGATTCTAAACCGCCCGTGAGAGTGGGATCGTCGACAATACGAACAGCACGTCGTTGGATGGAGTCGAATGGGTCCAATTGGTATTTCGGTGCGCCGGCCCAGAGATGAGAGCAATACTCCATATGGGGCCTCACCTGAAGTAAACCCATATTACAGATATCGTAGCCTCCCTACGGATTCTATCCTTATATAGTGTAGTGTAAACTGAACATGAAACAAATATTTGAGTTACGAGTAGTAAAGATTAGACGCCAGTTATTATACATATTAGTCTAAAATTTAATACACCAAATTAATTATTTTATTTCTTTTAAAAAAATGGGTGTATGTAAGCATGAGAGAGAACATGCGTGTGAGTTATAGTACGATCTGTGTTCAGTGCTTGTGAGTTGTGTATGCGGTGATCGGTGTGAATACAGATTCTGTGTCGTGATAATCTAATGTTAAGAATCAATTATTTAAGTTCATTTTAAATTCGTATTTATTATTCGTATGCATTATTCACATCAATGTGAAGGAATAGTCAAAAAGGTAACACCGCTGTCTATTAATAAACGACGAGCGTATTATATTACACACTCATTTCTTTGTTTACTATGTTGGAAATCTACACCGAATTGCAGCGAGATATAAAGAACTATTTATATAATATATATATACACATATATACACACACACATATATATATATATATATCGTTTTACTGTCTTGAAAACCTAAATTGATTATTTTGTATTATTTTATAAACAATGATGATGAACATTTATGACAGATATTGGAATACAATCTTAAATAAAATAAATAAAGTACAATACATTTAGTAGTAAGTGGAATAGCACCAGCCCATCTCCTGCCGTGGTTGTCGCAATAGGTCACTGGGACAACAAAGATGCTAGCACAAGATCTGAGGAACTACACCACCTCTAAAAGAGTGGAGTCACCAATCCGCTTGGCCACCGTGGTTTTTTCAGGCCTTACATCCCTCATGCACATGTCCAGCTGTGGATACTGGAAAGGCTTTTTGCATTGGATTGCAAGTACAATAGTTGCAATAATGGTATAGAAAGTGTAACTCTCAGTAGTTATTACAGTACTGTTGTTTTTATTACAGAACAAACCTTCTGTTCGTCAGTATTATAACGTACATAAAGTAGTTGTGATTTGATGTTAAAACTTAAGCTAAAGCAGAGACGGTCGTTTTCATAGCTATATGAATTTCTTCGCTTTCAATAGCGCGCCATTATCTATGGAAAGGAATCCCTATTTGTAGCCTGGTAGACCAGAAAGTATCCTTACAAAATTTCAAATTTCTATCTTTTGGGGCTTTGATAGCCTTAGGCTTCTCCTTTACGTTGATAAGTCGTTTAGAGGTCTTTCGATTTTCGCTACTTAAGCAGTTTAAGAAGGCTACAAAGGAATAAAAAACTATAGAATTTGTAACATTTTCTTTTTTATGCTTTAAATATTACGTTTATAAATTACGACAAGTATATCGATTACTTCTGTGTACGAATCATTTAACTCATTCAACCACTACTAGCGACATTCTTATTACAAATACGAAAGTTAGTTTGTTGCGTGATATTTGTGCAAAAAGAAACCGATTCGTTACTAAATTTTCGTGGGATTGATTAACACACAGGATAGCTTTCAATCTTATTTTTTCTAATCTACTTTATTTAAGGATAGTTTATAATCTGAAGCTGCGGGCAGCCGCCTAGCATTTTATAAATGCGGAAGTTGGTTTGTTTAATACTTTGTTACTCAACACATAGGCCTTGTTAATCCGAAATAACAAATAGCCTACTATATCATGCGAACGAAGTCGCGGGCAAAATCTAGTAATTATATAAAAGACTGTCTGTTCAACCGCCACTTTCTTTCTATAAAAAAAATGTGTATTTTTCTTTCACAAACATACGCTAACTAAAACAACAGAAAGCCATTTGAAATATATGCCACAATAGCAGCACAATAGGCGTTTAATAAATCCCCCCCCCCCCCCCCTCCTCCCACAGCAAATGAACCCACTAAGTTAAGATACCATCAAAAGACAATACAGACCTTACATAATTTATTACATCGTGAGCAAAAACGGCGGAGGCTGCGGTTGCGAGTTAAACTAACACGTGGTCACACCGTGGTGCCGATTGACAAGCGACTTGGCGAACATTTACTCGGATGCATATAAAAATTGCTTTGATAAATAGTTGGAGATGATTGAATTGAATAAATCTGTCCCTTTTTTAAATTATTTAGGAAGAGGGTGGCAGACGAGCGTACAGTCACCTGATGGTAAGTGGATACTGTCGTCCATAAACATCAGCGATACATGTCAACATCAGTCCAGAATGACAAACGCTGGAACACTCCCGAATGCGCTGCCTACCTTTTGAATTGATTTGGAGAAACGGTTGGGAAAATGTGGAGGCATAGGATAAGATGGGATGGGAATGGGCTCTGGCATATCTGGCATGGAGAACACCGAAGAACGAAAAGTTTTGTATGGTAGTGGTTTTGAGACCGAGTCTATATTCATAAATTAAGTGATATGTCTGAAGTATGGACTGAAGATATGTCTTCCTAATAAATTTTATATAGCACATAGTAATATAAAGTGCAGAAAATAATTATAAGATCCCGTATTTTCACTGTCAATATACCTCAAGAGTTTTATCTATTCATGAATCTACTTTTGTTCAACATTGAGGAGAAAATAAAATTGAGCACAACACCAGAAATCATTAGTTAAGTAACTACTTCGACACGTGATAAAATATATCCTCATTGTTAAGTATTGTAAAGAAATATCACAAATCTATAAGAAATCTTCATTTATCAAACACTGGTTTTCATCTTTAATCTTAACTATGTTTGATAACGACAACGAATCATTCTTTTACAGATTTTACCACGAAATTTGTAGCTTACCCAACGCTACAGCCGTGTGTCCCACACACAAGTAAACTAAGTAACGCTTACCCCTCGTCACATGTCAAGTGTAGACCGCTACGAGGCGCCCTGCCCCGATCTGGCCCAAAAATTGCTTTTCGGCCCACTTGAGCGTTTCATTAATTTATTTATAGGGAATTTAGCGGGATTTCTTTGCGTGAAACCGGGGAAATCCGCGTTGATTTCAAATAGATTGGTGTTTTATTAAAGGGTTAGGTTAGATTCCTTATTTATGAGATTTAGGCTCAAGCGCTAGAGGCTTTATTAATTTATTTCCTTTTGAGCTCTTTAAAATAATTGAATCGTTATGTATATTTTTACATTATTTTGGTTTTACTGAGCAAAAAGACCTTATTGTCGGTATGGATTTATTGATTTTAGTTAAGATTTTCTAACTTAAATTTATTTATTTTTTATTGCATAAAGTGACAAACGTGATAATTTCGTTATTTCAAGATTCTGTTTAAATAGAAATATGCCTCAACATTGGATTTTTAACATAACACAATTATGTCCTTATAAAGATTTCACTATAGCCTATTCACGTTAAAAATGCAATGACTCATCACTAGTAAAGACATGTTCACATTGATTTCCAATATTTGAAAATAACATTTCGTTTATTTTGCCAATAATCATTTAACACATTAAACGAAGACCTGGTCGCCATACTAGGGCAACCTGTATCGTGGGAGACAGTTGCCCCTAATAGACAAGAGTCTTAACAGCTATAACATTCTATAGATAAATATAATATAATTACACTGTAGTACGGAATATTAATTAGTAGAAAACTTAAAATATGATCAATACGATGCATTTATATTTATTGGCATAGAAAGAAAACTTGAAACTAGACAGAAATACAAATGTATTTGTTATTACTAAAAACGTTTACAACACTACTATAGTTGGCAACGTTTATATTACAACACTAGAATGTTAATTATTGTGTAAAGAAAATTATATATAAGAATTAATTCTGAATCTGAAAACTATAATTTTTATTTATTTATAATGAACAGATTTCCTTTCTCCAATGTGTAATATTGATTCAATTTGTTTTTAAGAATAACCAAGGTGGAAATGTTTGATTTTATATCAATATATTTTATATCAATATGTACCATTTTAAAATCAATATGGTACACGTGGCACTTTATGACACGTCCGACTCGCATGAAGTATCGAGTGAGACTGAGAGAGATGTGCATGTTACTGTGTAAATTCTAAAGTGACGCCTATTGTATTGGACGATGGGTCACTGCATTCTTAAGGCGAACAGACTTTAGTCTCAATATGTAGGGGTAAAAGATCCGGCAATAAGATCCCTTTTCTCATATTATATCACACTCTGTGTAGGAATTAAAACAGTTTCTATCAACACAGGAAATTTTAGCGCTTTAATTTTCAGCCAAAATTTAGCACAAACATAGCAACATTCTAAGCCGGAAGCGTATATAAGACGCGAAACCGGAAACCTAGAGCGGAGTACTAAATCAGAAATATTATAGAATTAAGATACAACTAGATGTGGCATGATCAATAAATATTTTTCTTTTCGTAATCTAGAATTTTTTATTCGTCGCGGTTAAATTATTAGTTTAGTCACAATATAAATATATCGATGGAAAACAAAGTGAGTTTCTCTGATCATTATTCTGCTGATAAGAAGAATTTAGAAACGGTTACTTTCACTCCAAACAAGTTTATTTAACTATGAGCATGAATCTCACTAGTAACTGTGTTATTTATCAAAGGGATACTGTTTAACCTTCCTGTTATTGGTTAAGGAGCGTAACTTAGGAACATCAGAGCTCAGAGTAATAATAATGAACACTCCACTCATCGGCACTTTATCTCAGTACAAACAGCCTAACAAACAAACCACCACACACCCTATAACCTTAATACTGACTGCTCGATAGAGACTGAAACACTAATCTCTGCACATACTTCAGTGTTGCCCGGACGGCTACTCGAACAAGAAAGACATATTGTTCGTTCGTAGCCGTCTTACAGTCACCCCTCACGATGGGTGGAGTTCCGTTCCTGGGCTACGGTGCGCCTACCTACGGAGGTTTCTTCGCTGCTTGCTACTGCGGGTAGGTCCCTGGGATGATTTCCCAGTTGGGTCCTGTTTCTTCACGCCACCCATGCGATCAAACCCACCGGATAAATTCTGTTTGTGGAAAGCCCAGTAAACCACTTCGCGCGGGCGGTGACTTAGGCAAGGCAGGGTTAACGATTGCTCGGCTCTCAGCAGCTTCCTGTTAGTCTCGCTGGCTGGGGCATACGATGCCGCCGCAGCGTATGTCAAACGGGATCTCGCGTGGGTTTTGTAGATCCCGGGCTTCATTCATTGGCTCGCTACGTACGCTTCAATAGACAATAGTTATCACTTCAGAGAGATGTGACTAAGTGGGAGTAGAGAGAGGAGCATCACACCATCCTGCAACGTATTGCGCTCTCGCTCTAGCGTCGATTGCTTTTCGATTAATAAATAAACGAAGGAATGAAATGTTTATTTGTCATAAAACCAGGTAATAAGTCCTAACATACGGAAGACTCAATCCTTAGTAAAAACTTTTAAATATATATCTTTAGTTAGTAATAGTTATAAATCTGTCCACGCCAGGGATACGTCCCCGCGCGCATGATGTAGCTACATTTAAAGTAGTTTATGATTAGTTAGTTATTTCAGGAGGTTCTGTCTTGGTCCTAACCTGTTGTAAGATGGTGTCAAACAAACTACGTATTTAAAGATGTTCACAGGCATGTTTGTCAACTAAGACTGTGATCTTAAACGTGTGGAAATGACTTTTGATTACAATCTAATAACGGTACCTACATCTTTTTTATCTTCATAATACATAAAGAGACACAACGTGAATTAGACGAACCAATTATCAAGACCAACGGCATAACAGTAAGGTTAATTAATTATTGAGTGAAACTGCTTGTTGCACATAAGTTTCTTTGGTCTTCAAGTGTGATTAAAGTTAAAAGTTTAGAAACAAGCTTTTAGTTAGAAACATTTTTGGACCACGTATTGTGTATTTTGGACAATTTCATACGACAGAAATGCTTGGAGATTCTTTTATATCTCAGTCTCAAAATGATACTCGCTTATTACTTCTTGCAATTGTATATTCACGACTTGTGCTACATTTGTGCATGGGATATTATCCAGTGCAGTTTGTGTGCAACGAATGTTATTTTACCAACATAATTCCGTTAGAACTGTTAGAAGGCACACACACACAATTAACTATACACATTAGAGTGGTGATGCGTATCAAATGTATAATTCGAAACAAACTTTTATCGAAATATTTATGTCGTATGATTTTCATTTATTTACTAATTTCTGTGCAATATTTCAAAGTATATATAAAATCAATATATAAAATCACTATTTGTATGGCATAACTTACGAATGAACCATTTTTGACGCGGTTTTGTATGAAGGTTTCACATAATGCATAGTTTTAAGGCTGTACCACCCTCATGCATGAGGCCCGTGTCCAACAGCGGATGCATTTCTTATTTAAATGAGAATTTTCTTTTTTAAAGAAATATATATGATATCCATAATTTGCGTTCCTCCTATCGTTGCTCGAGTTCTCTTTAAAGCGAACAGTTTTTGACTGGCTTTGCATTTCAAAGTGCTTTGTGAAAAGAAGACTTTAAAGAAGACTTTTACCTTTAAAGCGGTTTCCTCGCTTGCAACATCATAGAATAGATGATCGATCGATATCAGCCTATAACGTCCTACTGCAGAGTACAGACCTCCCCTAGTAATTCATCTATTCCCCCAATGGACGGTAGTAAGTGAGATTTTCAGAGCCTATTCCCATTTCATCCTATCCTATTCCTTCCCTTTTTCCCAACCTTTTCTCCAAACCCATTCCTAATACTTCAAATGTATGAAGCTCATCCGGGAACGTGCTAACGTTCGTCACTCTGGACTGATGTTGGCATGTACCGCGGATGGCATGTATCCACTTACATCAGAGGTGTCTGTCAACTTTTTTTTAAGAAAAATAACAAAACATTCTCCAATCAACCTTATAAGTTATAAAACTTATGCCTAAACCTTAGATCAAATCAATTTACGTTGATCTAAGGCCTAAACCTTATAGTTAGATGGAACCAGTGCAATAGGAGTTTAATTTGCATGTAGCCTTACAGGTGACCTACTCAGGGACACTAAGTTAACTCTGTAAATAACTACGAAACCTGCGGGACTCCGAATTTAATTAAAGTGTGCCGTTTACATGAGACTAGCGACCTCCTGCGGCATTACCCGTAATTACATGTTAGGGACATTTCAAATTTATTCGAATAGATATGGGTCTTTTACTGATGTGGGTCCCTAAGGAAAAGTGTGAAACTGTTAGAAATAGAGACATTTGTTCTAAGGAACCATGGCGTCGATTTTATAATTATGAAAAACTGTATTCAAAGATTTTCAGAAAACTCATATACAATCGTTTCCTTGAAAAGTTGTTGATTACGCTAATTGATAGTGTAGGTTGAAAGGAAAATCTAGTTTTCTCTTTTTCGAGACACCCGCCTCAACTACATATATACATCAACTACATATGTATATTTTTTACATATATATTTATAACTTTTGATATATTCCCTTAAATAATTTTATTTTCCGTTAGAACGGTTTTATATAATTATTATAAATTAGTTTACGTATTTAAGGTTTCACGTTATTTCGGTAATACGTTGTATATAAAAGCCGAAATTATTTTATTTGGAACTTTGTGAAGTTTATACCGCCATAATTTTGAAACTACTGAGCCGATTTGGTTCATTTTCGAATGTAACCGAAATACAGACCTAAACTATTTTTCTGCCAAATCTCATGTCATGACGTTTTTTTTTTTATATATGGTAATGATACAATTAGCACATTCTGCCAGTGTCAAGTTTTCTTCGTAATAAACGTATCCAGTCCCGTCGAAGTACAAGTAAGTCGGGAGTCACTCAGTAAAGCGATAGTAAGTTTACTGATGGCAGAAGAGGACTCCTTGAAAGCACACGAAAAACGCAGTCCCACGAGTTTATTTGATTACCACAAACACCACGCACGAAAAACATTGAAATTTATTAACTATCACTATTAAACCACAAAAAGCCTATTACACAATTTTTACAATAAATAATCAAACAAAAACTCAACTTCACTTCACCAGTTTCTGTAAAAAAAGTCCGCCATGTCTTTGGATAGGGCTCATGAAGCTCTACAACTTTGCCTAAACATTTTATACCGCGAACCCGAAAGTTGTGAAATGAACTGCCAGCTGAAGTATTTCCTTTACGCTACGATATGGGGCTCTTCAAGAGAGCTGTGAACAGTATCCTGTAAAGTCGACAATCCCCTGTTGTTGCAGGGTGTTTATGGACGGCGGTGACCATGTAACCCGCCCGATCATCTGCCATCTCTTTTATATTTCTATTTTTTTATAAAACGTTCGCTAAATAAGGAAACCTCCCCACTGACTGGCGAGGGCTTTATTTTTCTCAGTTTTTCCAAGTTGCTTTTGTAGTATATGTTGGTGTCAATAAAATCATTATCTTTCTTTGTTTCTTTTTGTGTCGGTCGTAACCATCGATTTGAGAATACATAAAATGTTATAGAAGCACGCTAGGGCAGGTACGATACAGTCTAATAGTGTTCTACTAGATGTTCTCTCCTATAGTAGCTCTTCAATTATACCAATTGATATGTGTTTGCAAATGGAACATTCTTATTACGTAGTACTTAAGTTTCAAATTTGTTTTTTTAATGAACCCCTCGTCTGCTTCAAAAGATGTTGCCAACTAGCTTTCGTTGATAAGAACGTATGTAGTGTGTTATGTAGTCTATTCCCATAACGATGCTCGTAACTGAATTGCAAAGTGTATACAGTATTTATCCCTGAAGATATTTAGTAGATATCTTTTATTAAAATGGAACTAAAGTTTTAAAATTGTATCGAATTTACCAAGACAGGATAATTAAAATTGAGAAGTAATTAATTCAACAGAAAAATAGTGAAAGTGGCAGCAAATCGATGGCAGCTAATTCAAAGATGGGTTAAGTTGAGGTTCTCCAGTGACAGCCCGCGAACGTCGACTTTGTGTTCACATTCTTAGTAATTGAAAGTTATTGAAAAATTGTTTCGTTTATTGATCATTATTTATCGCCTATTTAGAATTGTTTTGCTACTCTTGTACGAGCCGTGGGTGTCGTTAAAGGCGACTAAGCTGACTAGGCGACTACCATAAACGTTCAGGAAGTACACCACCTCTTAAAGAGTGGACTGGGCACGTCACGCTGGGCAAGCGCCGGTTGGGGAACCGGCGCTTGCCCAGCGTGTTCGTTTTGAGGCCATTCATCCCTCATACACAAGACAATGTGATTGAGGAGGCCCATCTGCAACAGTGGACACTAAAAGGGCTGGTTGGATTGCTATAATATTTATTTTGCACGCCAATTCTGGCAAATATGACGAGCTGTTGTATGTGATTACCACTCACGTTGCAAATAAACGGTTTGATTTGACGATAAGGGCTGGTCAAATATAAAATTCCCAAAGATCCTATCAGGGTTTCTATGAGAAAGTTGAAGGCAAGGGGCCATAAAGTTGTCTATTATGATGGGGCGGGCGCGAGCAGCGAGGTGATTGGATGCGAGATGAAAATTTTGTTTTAGGAATATGTTGCACTAAGCCTCTGCCCACGGCTTTAACTGCTTAGAAAACGTTTTCCCAACTAATTATATTTGTAAATTTATGAATAATGCTTTTTATTTGAGCAAAACAAACAACTATCAAGTGACACATTTTCTTCGAGTGAGTCGAAGAGGGCCTATCATACATGTTTATACATGTCTTATCATCAAGTTTATAGGTTTACTGTTAAATGGTTGGATTTCTATACATTTTAGGGCAGTGATTAGTGAAGTAATGAGTTCAAATCCTCGGCCCGTATACCACTGAGTTTCAAATTCAGCAAAGATTTTTTTTAAAATACACTGGGTTTGCCGGTGAGAGAAAACAGCGTGAGGAAATCCGCATGTACTAGAACTTTAAGAAACCTAAACAAATCCGCGTTGGGCTCGCATGATGAATTAGGGCCCAAAACTCCCCCTATTGATTTACTAGGAGAGGCCTGTGTTCTGCAGTGGGACGTTGAAAGGCTGACATCATCATCATATTTCAGAAGGCAAATAATCCAAAACCAAATTAGCAGTTCCATATGTGTTAAAGCTTCAGAAGTGCGCATTTACTGACCGACACTACCACAAGTGCAAAATAAAACACGTTCCCTCTAAGTCCGGCCCTTGTAATTGGATACGAGGCTAAAATGAGCGCGCGGGGCCGCACTCTGATTGTTCTGGGCCTTTTTTTAATAACAACCTCAGTATTAACACAGAGGAGAAATGTTCTAGAACTGCTATTTTGAATAGTTAGGTAATACTTGTTTTAGAAGAAATACAGAGATCACTTACGAGAAATATCCGATATCTGGCTTTCTGACACGCGTGTCGAATTTTTCAATGCTTTTGACTTTTAACCGACTTCAAAAAAGCATGCATAAACTACGTGTCACTGAAATAATGCAACAAGTGAAATTAGGTTGTTTAGTATCGAGAGTAAAATCGATTCTACAAGTTTAAACAATAGTTTTATTTTTTCATGATTTATAGTGTACAATTCTAGTATATCTTTTATTCTACGCGCGTCGCGTCCACCTCGCCTACGCGCCCTTAGAATTTGATTAATGAGCGCTACGAACACTTTAGACGTTGTAACTTTTAATTTATCCTCACAATAATTTTATCTTTGGCTGAACGGCTTTGTATATTTTAAATTGTTTGACATGTTACAGGTTTTTCGTTATTTCAGTGAACCATTGTATATCTGTAATTATTATTCGATTATTTTGTCACCGTCTTTAAAAAAGTAGTAATAAATTGTAATACAAAAGGATATTATAAGAGAACGTTTCTTTCTTAACTTCTTAGCGCGTTTTCGATTCGCTTCTTTGTGCATTAAAACAGTTATTTACATCTTTTGCATCTGATGAATAAAAAAACAATGGCCAACTTTGAGTAAAAAAAAGTAAAAAAATAAATACTTCGAGGAAGACTGTTATATTGCAATATACGCTCATGTCCATTCCAGCAAATCCCTACATCTTTGTATATAACAGTTGCGGGCGTACACTGGCCTTTATTGGCCGTGAGTTTCAGATAGTTGTATTGCCACTTCCAGCGTAGTTCTATCTCCGTTTTTTTATATTTATTTCATTTTACTGTTCTGCCATCTTTTATTTTCGTTTTAAAATAGAGATATTAATGAGGACTGTGTTTCTATTGCGAAGGATACTGGGATTTTAATATCTTATGAAGTTTATTTTTTATTATTTTGATATTTGAAAGGTAGGCAGCGCGTCCGGGGGCATGCCAACGTTTGTCATTTTGGACTGAAGTTGACATGCATTGCGGATAATATTTTCTTAGGCTTTCGCGATTACTATACATAGCAATTAAACAACTTTGAACGGTTTAAATCGCGTATATTTAACATTATTTTTATCCCGACGTTTCGTTTAGTTTTGTTAGTTTATCAATTAGGGGTAACTAATTTATTTTATTTGTCACTTGAGTTATTAAGAAATTATTAGAACTACCGTCACCCCGTGACCAAGTCCACTGCATAGTGTTCGAAACGTCGGGATAAAAATAATGTTAAATATACGCGATTTAAACCGTTCAAAGTTGTTTAATTGCTATGCATTGCGGATGTTTATGGGCGACAGTATCCACTTACCATCAACGGCCACTTTCATTCTATACAAAAAAAATTCAAATTTCAGAATTATGTTTAAATATAAATATAACTTAGCATGTGGTATCAGCCGACTTTACAATACCACCACACCATCTTACCCCGTGAGTGTCGTGAAAGACGCTAAAGGATAACAAAGCCGCTGCTACCACAGCTGTGAAGAACTACACCACCTCTAAAAGAGGGGACTCGCCAACCCACTTCTTGGTCGGGGTGCCGTTATAAGGCCATACATCCCTCATGGACAAACAATGTGCGTGAGGACTTGAGGGAGGCCTATGCCCAGCAGTGGCTGATAAAGGGGCCGGTTACGATGACATAAATACAATTCGATATACGATAAGGAAAAGAATATACCGGACAAAATTAGGACAATGTATGAGTGAATAATAACATTGTTATGTAAAGTGGATTATTTTGTTTCCGGGAATACGGATGGATTAAAATTATTTGTATTAAAATTATTATGGAAAACTGTTACGCAGTGTACGAATAGATCATACCAGTCTCCAGGCTTTGTCGCCGCGTATGTGTTTGCAACACACAAACATACATACGTAAATACGTACATACATACTGTATGTAAGCGAACCGAAAACGTGAAATTATAATTTTGCGTTTCTATTAAGCAAATTTATATGAAATTTGGTAAAGATTGCATTGTTTCAGGTTTTGGGAAAGGTTTTATTACACCATGTATAGAGATATTATACTTAACTACAACAGAGATAAGTTTAGGGTACGACGGAGCTGACATGTGCCAAAGGCAAAAAAATCCTTAGAAAGAAGAATAAAAAAAAGACAACTACAACAGAAATACAAGTTACTTTCCAATTGCGGCAAAACAATTCGGAGTATCCCGGGAATGTAGTGGTATGTCTTCGCCCAGACAGTTTAATCACGTTAAATTAAATGATATACTGTATTAGTGTATTAGTGATTAACATTTTTAATGTCAAATATAAAAGGATATATTGAGTGCATTAGCACTCAACAACTTGACCGATTTTTATTTGTATTATAAAAACCTATTGAACGATTTTACTTTATTTTGAAGCTTCTTCTGTTCTTTTCCATAATATGATAGTTGTTTATTAGTAGACAACAACCATATATTACTGTTAACGACGACATATAAATCGGGTACTTGTATTATATAGTTGTGTAAGTTTCTCATTAATGTTTAAGTCTAAAATATGTATGTATAAAATGTAATGTGCTTTTGATATTAAAATGTTCCCTAGTGTGTCTGTTACTTCTCTATAAGGATAAATGTTGGTGTATAGCTTAGGTAAGGCATGCTAGGGACAAGTTGCGTAATGTTAATGGACGCTATGGCGTCCGGAGAGCAACTGATGGATGGCCCGCCGCCTGGCGGACGAATTTTATATTTATACTCCTGAGGCGGGGGACGGGGTAACGTAAATATGTCACGCAACCGCGCGCCCCGTCCACTCGCAACCGAACGTCATAGCGTCAGGATCTTATTAGATCCACCTAGACAGTAGTTTACAATGGTTTTAATTAGGATATAAGAAGTTTATAAAGTAAGATTCTTGTTAAAACATGTATAACGAATAAATGATTCCCCGCGGGCAGCGGGAGGGGTACCCATGTAACATAAGTAGTGGGGGAAGCCCAAACTGAATAAAAGTAGGAACATTTGGGGCTTCCATCATTCCGGCTAGCGGCACCACTCCGACAACAACTACACGAAGAAGTACCTCTGCGCTACCCCGGCTCTGTATTAAGAAAAACAAGGCGTTTTATTATTGTCAAAAACCTATATACAGTCCACAACCCCGGCGATCTATAAGGTTGAGGAGCCTCCTGTCCTTATCAATTACAAATATTTAACAAAATTAAGTAGATTTGAGAATATATGGAAGGGAGCCATCTAATGCGTGGATATAATAAATATACTGTAATAATGACGTTATTAAAACAGTAGTGTACAATAATTCTCGCTCTGAAATAATCTCAAGCTCATAATAGTTTTATCCGCTTATTTTCTAATAATTTTTGGATTTTTTTTTTTCGATTTCATTTATTTAACTTTTTTTGTGCTTGCGACAGACCGAGACTTCAACGAGTTTCAGTAACATCTGTCACACCCTTGAACGGCTACTCATTAATTTTCTTTAATTTTCTTCTCCAGTTGTCGATAAAGCGATAAAACATAAGAATTTCAATTGCCGTCAATTATCGTATTGAGCTAAAACCATTTCATTACAAAATGGACAAATCATAAACATGTAACGTTCACACGATCAGATAAACAAACAGACACTTTCACAAGATATAGGGCGACATCTTTATACTCCCACTCATCCTTGAGCCCGTGTTCCTGTCACATTATAAGGACATTAGAGCGCCGGCATTTAGGTAAATGTTCAGGTAGACCAGCGCAACATGAGCTCCGGCAATTTAGTAACATCAAGCCACAAAATATACTCCATATAAGACCTTATTACTAGGGAGTTAGTGTTCAGGTATATAGGTCTACCTGCGGTACTACGAGAAAATTGTGATGTTATCATTAATTTTAATAGGTATTCTGGAAGATAGTCACGGGTTATGGACACCGCGGAGCAGTCCTGAGGCTAACTGTTCATGAGAGATGTATAACCTTAAAACGGCACGCTAGCCAAGCGGGTTGTCGAGTCCAGTCTTTTAGAGGTGCTGTAGTTCCCTGTTTTTCCTCATACAAGCCCTGTTGTGGTAGCAGCTCTGTTTCTACTTAGTCGCTTTTACGACATCCACGGGAAAAGATGCCACCGGTATTCTAAAACCGACCGACACCATACGGCCAACGGTATCTTTATGGTTTAATAAAGTAGGGATGTATCAAATATTCGCTTTCGCAACATGCGAAATATTATCGGGTTTTTCGGGAAGTTTCTAGTTATTTTTTTGACGGCCGCTAAGACAGGCACGCAACACAACAGACCGTGAAGACAGTGACTACCCACTGAATTATGTTTAAGTGCATTTATTATACTTGTATAGTATGTATACTTATTTTATTAATTGCACCTACATATTTCTATGGGCCTATCAATCTATCCCTATCTATCCGTCTGCCTATCTATCTGCTCCCGCGTGCTGGAAAGTGGTCCAATACCTCGTGATTACCTATGTCCGACAGTGGAACGTTATGAAACGAAATATCAAAGGCTGCACATTTGTAACTCTCCGAAATTGCAAGGAAGTAGGTGACACAAGATAACATTCTACCATTAAAATAGTCTTTCTATTATACTGCAATAATTTAACACGCCATTAACGTGCCCCATTGTCTCTTAAAATCACATATTACAGAAATGACACGAAGAAGAAAGAAGCTCTTAAGCGAGTCGTCTTCCACGATATTTCTGGTTGTAACGGCATGACAAATGTTATAGGTCTGGCAAGAATGGTCTCCTATTAGATGAAAACGTGCATATACGGTAGCTAGTTGCGTTCGTGCAGGCGTAATAAATCCAGAGCGTTAAAGCGGAGGTTTTTCTAGATACTAATTTTCCAGTTATTTGTAAATAATTGCCATTATAAAAACTAGAATTATAATAACATTGTAATTATAAAAACATTGTTGTGAATGTCATCTAAACTCTAAGGATTTAAACGCTCTTATTTACATATATGAAGAAGACTAGAGCGGGTAAAGGATAAAAATAGATGTCTCAACATGATTAATCATAAAGCTCTCCAAGTTCCACAGTATATCCATTTACAATACTTCGAGGTGGACTGTTTTCCCGTCTGTACCCTTCTTTCTGAGATTAACAGCGAAGAAATGCAATGGAGCTCGCTACTAAAATCAATCTTTCGCTCTTTTCATCCAGCCACTGCCTGCAAACTAATACCTTACTTTGAAACAAAAAGCGGCAGCCGGGCACGAACAATAAAAACTACCCTGTGTTTTCAGTCCACATCATCTTCAAAACGACCATTTTAGCTTGATCTCTGTAGTTTCTTACACTCTCCCCAAAACAACATATATCTTCAAAAACGACGAGGGGCAGGGAAAGTTTAGTAGGAATGGTTGGCGAATGACATCTTCGGGTATCTCCGTAAGTCTTCGTTTGGCCAGTTTCCACTTCATTTGGTCGAGCAATGTCAATTTTGTGCAGTCATCCTTTAATGACCCAACTTGACGAGTTGAGGAAATGATGGTTCCAAACTGTCCCGGTTTAAAAGAAGGAGATATTTTTATAGGAATCGATGTTATGGATTTCGGCTTATCGATGGTCCGGTGACGATTTATCTTTATGATGTTTGTTTAAAAAATATGATAAAAATGAATCAAGTCAGGGAAGGGTGTGTGGTATGTTTATTTATAAACCGAAATTTACTTTTACCAACCACTTCTAAATCTTGGATATGACAATTTAAACATTCTTTTCCGAAACGAAAAGCCAATAAAATTTTCGATTGCGTCATTAAATATTTATAAGCCACACAGACCGACAAGACATTTAATTTTACATTTACGAGGCGTCATAAAGCCCCGATCGCAGGCTGAATAATATCAAAACTTTCCATATACTTTTGTAAAACCTTAACAGTTTTACAATACAGTTGAAAATAGAACATGAAATCAGTAAAACAATTGGTGCTGATTAATCAAATAATTGTTAAGCATTGTAAACACGTAGGAACATAATCGGGGTATGATTTTCTTTGACGGCTCAATGTGTCAGAAGGTTGAGCTTGGTTTGAAAGTAGCTTGAGCAATTGAGTTGAAGTCTGTTTGCTAGGAGTTATTCAAAGTCGCTCAGCGAGAGAGCTAAGCTCGGATGTGCTTTGGGGATAAGGTCCAAAACGAAGACACTCTCCAAAGTACGAATGTCACTGATATAGCTCATAGAATCAGCGTGCTGAAGTGGCAATGGGCAGGTCATATATGCCGCAAGACCTACAATCGAGCTGCAAAGGGGTTTGTATTTGAGCGAATGCTCGACTAGAGACTAGTTTTCAAGATTTAAGTTCAATTTTTTTTGTCTTTTGTTAAGGTCCCATTGCTGATCACAGGCCTCCCCTAGTAAATCATTATAGGGTTTCGGGCTATTTATAGTCCACCGTGCGGGTATAGTGCGGATTGGTGGATATAATGTGCGTGGTGGACTAAAAAAGATCATAAAAAAATATAGAGCATATACTTGAATTATATGCTCTAGATTTTTTTATCCTGAAACATGTGTGAACTAGTGATATTTTTAAAAATCCGCACTTAAGCTGAAAGTCAATGATACGGCGGAGGATTTTAACTCACGACCTCATGAATGAGAGTCGATTATAGATGCCCCTAGGCTATTTCCGCATTTGGGACGATGAAACCTGTAGGTAAATTTCAACCAACTCTGACTTTGGAGAGGGAGAGTCCATGCTGCATTCCCACAGCCGCTGGGCGCACTCGACTGGCCACGTTACCCCTCTCTCACAGAAGACTACCTTAAAATGTACTGCATTTCCTACTTTATCGTATTTCCCCTATGTACGTACGTGTTTCGGTAGTGAGTGAGATATGCCAGAGCTCATTCCCATCCCATCCTATCCCTCCTTATTTTCCCACTCCATTCCTTAATCTGCAAAGGTAGGCAGCACATATGCAGCGTGCCAACGTTTGTCATTCTGGACTGATGTTGGCATGTATCGCAGATGTCTATGAACGATAGTATCGGCTTACCATCAGGTGGCCTGTAGATTTGTTCTATAAAACCATTTTCTATAAAAAAAAAACTTCAAAATTAAAAAGATTTTTTAACAACCAAAAATTACAAATACATGGCTTTTCATGGATAATTTATATACAGAAATGGTATATCAATCGGCAAAACCGAAACGGTAGCTATATGAAAGAAAACAAACGCGTATACGTAATGAAGGCTGGGTGAATCCGAGGAATTGAAATATATTCTTTTGATATTTAAATCGCATACTAATGAAATGAACCCCGGGGATGTGCTGAAAGATATTCCAGGTGTTACAGGTGCACGTGGCGGTTTATGAGAGCCGTATTTATTTTGGTTTCAAAGGCGACATTCGGGCGTTACGCGCGCAAATAAATTGACGTGAATTACACATTTTTTTAATTTTAAATATTATTTAAACTTCTGTTATATTAGGAATGTGCAAGATTTTCTTTTGTGACACGATGTATAAAATCTGTTAGAAAAAATCGAGATATGGAACAATCGAGTTGCCATTGTTAATATTTTTAATTAAGCGTGGCGTTTTATGGCCATACATTCCTCTCATACACAAGACAATGTGCATGAGGGAGCCCATGTCCAGCAGTGGATACTGAAAGGGCTGGTTGTATTGCATTTTGAAGAGAGTGCAAGATTATTGTGTTTTTATGGTGACAGGCAAGAAAACGCTAGTAAGAGACACTGAAAGCGGAGGTTTGTGAATATTCCTAGTTACACTGATTTAAAAACAACGTTTTTAAATATTAATACAGGAGTTGAGTAACATCCGCAAATATTTACAAACGCAGTACTGATATAGAAGGCGTTCCTCGGGTGTAACAGGCACATCCTTATGCACATCAAATATATAGCAGATTGTATAAAAAGCATTTGACGTTAGGAAGCGAATTTGAAGTTAGGTTTTCATTAGTGGCCAGTTCTTAGGAATTTAATCGCTAGAAGTTTGGTAGATACAACACGATCCACTCTCCTCAACCAGCCACTATCGGCGAACATGTCCAAGCCGTCGGTTAAGATCCCTATCAAATATAATAAAGTGGTTTCTATTGTGCGGAACCCTAAAACAAGAGAAATTATCATAAAAAACATAAATTAATTTCGTTCTAAAGATGTAAGTATCGCGTGCCTAGACATCGTTTGGCAGTAATCAGAATTATATACAAAAAATAATTACATACTTACAATAGCGATTAAACATAGCTATCTCAAGTACACTTTAAGTGTTTTTAATGGTGCTTAATTAATATTAAGGAGTCTTTTAAAGTTATAGAAGTACGAATTATTTTTATAACAAGTCGTTAAACGAGTATATACCGCGACCCCGTGGGCTGTAGAATGAACTGCCGCAAGAGGTATTTCCATTACGCTACAACACGAAGGAGCTCCACGTCGTAGCGTAATGGAAGAAAGGCTCTTCAAGAAAGCTGTGAATAGGATTTTGCAAGGTTAGTAGCGCACCCGCATATAGTGATGGCAACTTAGCGCTTTTGGCGCTAGAGCTGACTCTTTTTTGGCTGTGTTAGCGCTCAACAAACTTCTAACGCCCATTCTAGCGCTTTTTAGAATAATGTTTCTCTTCACTGAAATGGGGGAGATCTATCTACGTCTAATAAGATGCAATTGTTTAAATTAAATATAGATTGGCTCTAAAGGACAATATAATTTCCACCTCGGGGTTCTACAACCGCACCTCCCGTCACAGAAGGGCGGTCCATCCGCATTTCCTCGATAGGGAGGTGTCGCGCACTGTTCGGTCCAAAAATCATTTTATACCGCGAACCCGTAGGCTGTAGAAAGAACTGCCTCAAGAGGTCTTTCCATTGAGCTACAATATGGGGTTCTTCAAGAAAGCTGTGAATAGGATTTTGCAAGGTCGGCGGCGCACCCGTATACCCCTTGGTGTTGCAGGTGTCCATAGGCGGCGGTAACACTTACCACCATCACGTGGGACCGCTTGCTCGTCCGGCCACTTGTCTATAAAAAAAAAAACAAGCAACCAGAGACAATCTAATAAAATCGAGAGGACAAGATCCAATCTATAAAACCCTGCCTCTCGGACTCGTCCGTTAAATACTTAATATTAATTACTTTCTTTTCACTGATAATTTTTGATTAAAGTTATATGAAAATTTCCATTCATTTATTTATGTTGTCGTTAGGGCGCGCTTTCGTTAGAGAGTATTGGCAACACTACGAATATCCCTTGGTATTGGTAGGTGTCCATTGGCGGCGGTAGCCACTTACCACCACGTGGGCCGCTTGTCCGTCTTCCTTGTTTACTATAAAAAAATGAACTTACAATACAACATATAAAAATATTTTTAATGCACACCAAAACATGGGACAAACATGAAAACATCGCCGGCCGTCGGTCGGCTTTAGAATAGCAACAGCCCATCTCTATCGTGGTTGTCGGAATAGGTCACTGGGACAACAAAGATGCTAGCACAAGATCTGAGGAAGTACACCACCTCTAAAAGAGTGGAGTCACCAATCCGCTTGGCTGGCGTGACGTTTTAAGGCCATGCATCCCTCGTGCACAAGATAATGTGCATATATGGGCTCATACGGACGAAAAAAGGGCTGCTTTCGCTACACCAAATATATCATTTAAACATAATCTTGAAACAGCGAAATTTGAAGTAGGAAAACTTCCAAAGTCAATAAGCCCATAACGATAATAAGGCATTTTTACTCAGATAACGTCACATATTTTAAGAAAAAGAACGTATATATAATCAGCGATGGTCTCACGGCAATAACTTGTTTCTTCATTATTGAAGTGATGTTGATTCTTACCTGTAACAAAAAAAAAAATTTCATTAATTTACTCCATTTAGATTTAGAGAGGTGATAGTTTAGCTAGAGTCTAGGGCATCATTTCTCAACCTGGGGGTCGCGATTATATTCACAGGGACGTAGCAAATCCAAGGGTCAAGAATGAGAAAACCAAAGAGATTTTCTAAAATTGTCGAGCGTCGCGGATGTGTACGTGAGCGTCTCGCGATAGGTAGCGGTCGGTCGGCACGGGCCGCACGCTAATAATGCATACATTTTTACTACGCAGACCAGCGGACAGCTGTTGCTTTGATTTATATCAAACATGTATGTAAACTACTCAAAACAAAATAGGGCCCACTTAGTTTTTACAGTGTAATTTAATAATATACAAATTTATATAGTTTTTATGAATAGACATGTTTAAATTAGGGATTTAGAAATCATGTAAACATAACCAATGGTAAAAGTTGATTATTATTTTTTAATTACTCACGAAAAAGAGTATTTAGGGAAATTATCACTAAATGAACAGTAAAAGTAAATTTTGGTTATGACCATTTTTCTAAAAAAAAACTGATGATAGGTGTCATGTTTAATAGCGTGTAGGGCCCCCTCGGCTCCGTATGCATTCTCTGAGCCTGTCTGGTACACTTTCAATCAGATGGCTAACGTTTTCATCAGGTATTCGCTCCCAAAGGACTTTTAGAGCTTTTATAAGCTCTTGTTGACTGTTGACGCTGCTGTAATTTTCTTTGAGGCTTCTTTTCAATTGATCCCATAAATGTTCGATGGGATTGAGGTCGGGACTCATCGCTGGCCATGGCAAAACTGTAATACTGGCGTCAGAGAGTGCTCTTTGTGTGGTACGGGCCGTATGCGCGCGAACAATATCTTGCATAAAAACAAAGTCATTGCCCACTCTTTGTGAAAATGGGATCACATGAGGTCGGATTACTCGCTCGACATAACTGGCAGCGGTTACGGTACCTTCATCCAAAATTACCAGTTCTGTTTTGCCTATTAAGCTTATTCCACCCCATACCATCACACTTGGACCCCCAAAACGGTCTGTTCCGTGGATGCATGGTTATGAAAAACGTTCGCCTTTTCTTCTCCACACGCGTACTCGTCTGTCATCACTAAAAAACTTGACCTTACACTCGTCTGTGAAAAGTACAGTCCTCCAGTTATCTATGGTCCAGTCCAAATGCTCACGTGCGAACCTTAAACGCGCTGCACGATGACCACTTGTCAGCTTGAGCCGAACAACACGCATTCTGGAACGTTGTCCGTCCTCGTGGAGTCGGTTTCGGATGGTTTGATCACTAACGCGTGTACCGGTAGATTGCAGTAGTCGGTTTTGTAAGGTCCGGGTAGTTACAGTACGATCCCGACGTGCAGTTAGCCTGATGTACCGGTCTTCCTGGGCGGTTGTGGCACGAACTCTTCCTGATCCTCGTCTTCTAGCCACACTACCTGTCTCCTGGTAGCGGTCCCATGCGTTCTGGATAGCTCGTCGCGACACACTGAGACATATTGCTACAGACCTTTGAGATTCTCCCCCCTGAAGCAAAACAACCGCTCTGGTCGCAGTTTCCGTGTCGATGTGATGGCGAGAACCAGGCATAGTAATCAGGACTAATACCGAAACTAAACAGAACAGCTATACACAATGACTTTCAACAGAAGCGTTTACAACGAGACTGTGAACTCAAGTGATTAAGAAATAGTGCATAGGGTAATTTCAAGCACCTCGGATTTTCTGTCTACTCACTTGAGAATAACATTAAAGTTGTCGCTCAAAACATTGATAAGGACTCATAAACATGTCTACTATAAGTTTCAATGCTTCAAATCGCTAATGATTACCTCACGAGCTATTTATAAACAAACTTCGAGCTTAACTCAAGATGGGCCCTATTTTGTTTTGAGTAGTATATTTACATTTTAAAGAACTGATGGCGGTAGGTAAAATATTTTTTTAAATATATTTATGTTTTCTATGTGCATTATTTATTTATTCTAAACCATATTTTATTTTTAACTAATTAATATTTTATTTTAGACTTTTAATTTAGGGTCGTCGTTGGTCGTTGTGGAGCAAGTGAGCAACACGGGGGGTCGCAGTTGTTCAAGAAAATTAAGCACTTAAATAAAAAATATAATAGTGAAAGGGGCGTGAGGTTATTTACTTTCTTTTTGACCTTTTCAGGGGGTCGCGACACTAAAAAGGTTGTGAAACGATGGCCTAGGGTTATTTATTGTCGATCCTCATACGAGAGGTCATGGGTTCGAACTCCAGCCCGTACCATTGAGTTCCTACTTAAATACGATTTTATAGTGGTATAACGAAATTAGTAAACAAACTGCAGGACGCATTTCTTAACGGATTGAAATGAAATTTGGCAGAAAATTGGTTTAGGAGACCCCCATATCCAGCAGTGAAAAGACACAGGCTGTCGGTATGGTATATATGTCCGACAAGGAATCGAATCCGGAACCAATTTGGACTAATGAAACTAATCAATCATCAATATTGTTCCGAAGATAATATAAATCTATATGTGAGTAGAAATTCGAACAAAATGGACTTTTGATTTAAAATCTCCATCGTATGAAAATTATGGAACTGGGATACTGTATCAAAGATCAAAGTCGCATGCAAATTCGCATGAAAGGTCGACCTTAACACGTGTGCGGACTTAGTAATGAAGGATTAGCGGTTTAAATCCGCTTATGTCGGAAAATACGGAGTCACTTTTAAATAGTTCGTGTATCGTGCTGCCGGTCTTATATTCCAAAGTATAGTACAATGCCTGGTGACGTCACTGAGTACCGACGGTATCATATGTTTAGTATGTTCAGTATCGTCTCATTGCATCGGTCCAAAAATCGTTTTAGGCTGTGAAACGAATTGCCTCAAGAGGTCTTTCAATTATGGTACGACATGGGGTTCATCAAGAAAGCTGTGAATAGGATTTTACAAGGTCGGCATCGCATCCGCATACCCCCTGTTGCAGATGTTGATGTTGATAAAAATCCTTTTTACACGTAAAAGAGCTGAGGATCAGTGGGCAAGTAGATAGTATCACCATAGTATCACCCATCTAAAGATAAGCCACTCTTTAAATATATTTTATTTGAAATAAGCAGACAGACCGCTTCATTTCGCCACGCTGTATTTTCCCCCATACCTTTGCTAACATGCTCTCAACCTAATTTCAAAGTGATACGGAATTTAAATTTCAAACGTAGTGAATTGAAAGCAGGACAAATGCTTATCCGGAGCCACAGCTCATACGATGCTAAATCGAGTGCCTCACCAAATTGGGGACCTGACTCCACCCTGACTCCTTATTGTCAACTCCTGACTACTTAATGTCAGAGGTCGTTTACTGAATTTGGAGCCATTGATTGACATTTAATCTACGTTGTTTTTGTTTGTAATGTTTCTTCCAAATGATTACAAGGCCTTTTAGATGGGCGTTTAAGGTTTATGTCGATCACGTAGCACCAACTTTTTATTTGTCACAATAGTTATTGCTCCACATCGCCGCTTCAACATTTCATTTTATTTTATATTTTTATTAACTACCGCCAAGGCATGGGTAGTCTTTGGTGATTACCTACATGTTTAACACACAAAATCGTCAACAGTCAGTCTATAAAGGATGTGAGCCGGGACACACTAAAATCAGTCAAGCAAAATCAATCAAGCAAAATCAGTCAAGCAAAATCAGTCAAGCAAAATCAATCAAGCACTAAATTCAGTCAATCAAAGAAGTGAGCCGGGACGCACTAACAATCTATCCAATAAAATAATCAATCTAAATTCTTACAACAAGACCCATCATAATTTGTATTAATAAATCAAGTAATTAAATCAGTGACAACAAGCAAAACCTTTCGGGTTTTATTTCACCTAAGAAATAGGACTCGCAGTGTCTCCGAGCGCAGACAGTTATTAAAGGGTACATAACAATAACCTTGTTGACAAAAACTGTTAACAGATGTCATGAAAACTTTCCTTTTTAAACTACGGAAGGGTTGAGGGTACATACCACGAAGGCTCCAATTAAGTGCTGAATTTACCTAACCCTCGTCAAATATTAACAGGGGATATTGGTTCTAACGTTAATTTGACGGTCCAGTGTTAAAAAATAGACAAAGTGGTAACAATACCCCCATGGATAGCCTTTTGTTGCCCTCTTTACTTCTCTATTCTTCGGAACTCTTACTGGCTATTAGACAAGAGCACCTCGGCCCAATATGGCTACTAAAACAAAAGGGGACAATTGATGCGTATAAAGTGAAACTCAATGTGACAAACGTCCCAAGCAACCAGCCCTTTCGGGATCCACTGTTGGACATGGGACCTCGTCACGCACATTTTCATGTGCATGAGGGTTATTATGTCCTTAAAACGCCACGTTGGCCAAACGGATTGGCTTGTCCACTCCAGTCCAGAGGTGGTATAGTTCCTTAGGGCTTATAGTAGCCGCTTTGTTATTCCATAGTCGCCTTTTAGAACACCTACGGGAAGAGATGGTATATCGTGCCATTATAAACACACACACACCCACACACACACGATACCCTACAGGACAAATTAGTATACGAGGATAATTGGAACATTTTCTTGTTAAACTATAGAAAATTAAGAAATGTTTTTGATAAGAGAATTAATGGCAAAAATTATTTAATTGAAATTGTGTGCATGTCAAAAAGTTTCAATTGCGGTGTTATACAGTTTTCTGTTTTTTTTAATACAATAAAGTATACTATTTTTGGATATATCAACGATACAAATGATATAGCAGAATTTGACACAACAATGTCTCGACTCTCGTCTGTAATAATATTATTACAAAATATACATATAGCACAAATTATTTTTATTAGGTATATTTTATTTGGAATATAGGTATTACAGTATTCACAGGTATCATCATCATCATCATCATTTCAGCCCTTGGACGTCCACTGCTGGACATAGGCCTCCCCCATTGTCCGCCATTTAGACCTATCGGCAGCGACCTGCATCCAGCGGGTGCCCGCAACCTTTATGAGGTCGTCTGTCCATCTAGCAGATGGACGTCCTCGGCTTCGTCTGCCGGTACGTGGTCTCACAGGTATAGTATTCACAATAAAATTTATTAAAAATAAGAATACTGGTATTACCTACTTGTAATAGACAACAAACCTTATTTATTATACATATTATGCTGTTACAGATATGACATTATTATTATATTATATTATAAGTAAGATACATGTCAAGGTCAAGTTCAAATAATTGAGCAAATAAATAACTGAATCAAGAAATTTAGGTCTAATTTATTGTATTACATGGTATTACAAACTCCTAAAATTCAGTCAAGAAATATTTAACAACCGTCAATCTGAAATATACCCCTAAAAGTTTCAGAAACAAAAAATCTTTATTGTTTTCGGAAATCTTAAACTTATCTGAATTTATTACGTCAAACAAATAACTTCTTGTTACAAAAAATACATATTATGTTTAGAATAAAAACACTTATAATAAAATATAAAGTAATTTTTTTACTTACTTAAATTATTATTACTTGAAAACAGCAAATAATACTACACTAAATACGGGAAGACTCGAAGATATTGAATGTCAGTCTAGCTTTCTTTACCACAACTGAGCGAGACAGACAATAAAATCGACGCGATGAAAAGAGATAAATATATATTTTCGAGCTACGATTGATAAACCGCGTGCTCATGGTTGTTGTAGCCAGAGAAACAGCTGCGAAACTTCTCTTGAGTGAAGGAGATGGAGAATATTATCGATAAACCATGCATCGTTCCGTCCGACACTCGTTCGATCAACGATACACTTATTTTATGATAAATCTTCAACATTACGGACATTAGTTTTCGATGTCAAAAGGATTATATTAATTAAACTTGGTGGCTTTTTTAATATCCGCCATATGTTGTTACACAGTTGTTAATAGGGGCATTGATATTAAAAATACTCGTAAATGTTTGGGTTTAAACTCTTATTATTAAACTCTTTAAAGATTACTTACTATTAAATTTTGCTTCCATATTGCACAAAAGAAAGAACAAAAGACAATTATTCTACCCTCCTAAAGACAAAGGGCCTTGGTAACATTTCTAACGAAAGCATATAGGTACCTACCTAAGTAACATCATATTCGGAAATTAAAAATGTTAAAGACAGAATGTTACTTCTGTAGATAAATGAAATTTGCACAAGTTTATAGCGTGATTTTAAATTTTAATATATATTTTAGAAACATTTTTATGAAACATCTTGTATTCTCGAACGTTTGTGTCTTTTTTCTGAGGAGGACAGTATCAAGTTACAAAGCTATTAAGTACATAGTCGAAGGAACTCCCGTTCTGGGGGAGTTACAACGACTCTTCGATGCCGCTCTTTACAATGGCATCACACCCGAAGCGTAGAAAAGGAGTGTAATGGTCTTGTTCTTTAAAAAAAGGAGACAGGCCACTATTGAAGAATTATAGGCCGATCTCACTCCTAAGCCAGCTGTTATATATATCAGCTGTTTTCGAGGGTTATCTTATCACGAATCGCCCGGCGGTTAAATGAGTGCCAGCCTCCGGAGCAGGCTAGGTTTCTATGAGGCTACATTACCGTAGACCACATTCACACCTTGCGACAAATTATACAGAAGACTAACGAGTATAATCAGCCACTTTGTTTCGCATTTGTGGACTACGAAAAAGCCTTTGAACCTGGAACTCAATCGAAACCTGGGCTGTTCTGGAATTCTTGCAACGATGCCAAGTCGATTGTCCATATATTGAGGTGTTGAGATGCTTATATAAAGCATCTCACTGTAAAGCTTATATAAAACAATGACAGTCAGAATCCAGGGTCAGCAGACTAATGCAATACATCGACGTCGAGGAGTGAGGCAGGGGAATGTATTATCCCCAAAACTATTCACGAACACACTGGAGGACGCGTTTAAAATGCTGGACTGGAAATATTATGGCATCAGTGTTAACGGCGAATACATCTCTCACCTTCGGTACGCAGACATTGTTAACATGGCAGAATTGCTGGAGGAGTTGAATTGGATGCTGAACGACCTCAATACAACTTGCGACGCGTTGGTCTCGGGATGAACCCGAGCAACAGAAAAGTCATGTTCAATAAACACGTCATCCCTGGACCGGTCAGCGTCACTATAAGTTGTAGACGAATATATCTATCTTTGACAGTCAATCCAGTTAGATAAGTCCAACTTCAGTCAAGAGGCCGAGAGACGCATTAAGCGCGGCTGGGCAGCATTCGGGAAAATGCGTCATCTCATCCCATCGCCTATACCACAATTTTTGAAGACGAAAGTCTTCAATCAATGCATCCTGCCCGTAATGACGTATGGTGCCGAAAGATGGTCTCTGACGGTAAGTCTGGTTCACAAGATCAGTCGCTCAGCGAAAGATGGAAAGAGCTATGCTCGGAGTTTCTTATACGCAAAGAAGAATTATAAGTTGCCAACATAACTCAAAGAATCAGCAAGCTGAAATGGCAGTGGGCAGACCATGTATGTCGCAGGACCGATAATTAACCGATGGAGGTGACGAGTCCTCGAATGAAAACCACGTGGCGGGAAAAGTAGCGTGGCACGCCCTCCGGCCAGGTGGACTGACGACTTGGAGAAAGTAGCTGGTAGTGGCTGGATGAGAAGAGCGGAAGACCGTGTTTGGTGGCGGCCTTTGGGAGCAGCCTATATCCAGCAGTGGAGAGACACAGGCTGATGGTATGGTATGGTATATAGTTAAAACCGGTATCAGTTATGTACACGAGAGTCAAATAAAATTAACTGTAACTTAAAGCAATTTAATTCAGAAGCCAAAAAACAATATGCACACAAATCGTATTCAACTTTTATTATTATCTGAGACATTATTATTTTAAAAATAACATTGGTTTAAGTATGTCGGTTCGTCCTCGCTATCACTAGAAATCGGCAGGTCAGAATCGGAGTCTTCATTTACATCGCTCTTCTCCATTCCATCCATCAAATCATCCAACATCTGATCTACTTTCCAATCATTTACATACACTGACTTCTCTTCATTAGTTATGAAATCAAAATAAGATGTCAAGTGCCTTTCTTCGGTTATCGAATTGAATATCTCCATGAATGTAGGATCGTTTTTAACAGCAGAATTTTGTTGCTTCTGGTTGTATGTTTTCATATTTTTTTCCACCAACTGAGCTACTAAAATAGCAGGCGTGAGGTTCATTACGCATTTTGGTATACGCAACAATATATGGTTGTATGATTCCACCTCGATGTCGAGTTTGTATATTTTTTCATCGGTATTGCTTAAGGTTTTAATCAAATCAAACAACTCATATTTTGGCATGTCTGGATCAAATGGTATGTTGTTACGCTCGAGCCATTCAATCATTTCTAATCTTAAACTTGCTGCAGTCGGAGGAATCATTATTTGTTCTTTATACTTATCAATATCAATCACTATTACGCTTTTAGGTGGAATTGTGGGAAGGAAAATATCAAACAGCCACATATGGAAGGTCTCGTAGCTAAGGTCATCCACGTATATAGCGCTATGGATATCAGTCTTAGACACAGCGAATAATACCTGTGTTATTGTATCGGTAATTGCAGGTGGACAGTTTTCTAGTAGGTTCGCTTTGAAATCAAAAGTGCATGTTCCAAGAAAGAATATTGGTCTCCCTTGCTCTCTATACTGTATTATATTGTGCAAATAATTGTACCTTTCAATTGTAACAACAGGATTTTCTAACACGCCATAAGCATTGGGGAATCTCTTCCATATATAACCCATTTTGTATAGATACTTGCGGAAACTTCTTATATCTGTATAAGCAGGTATTTTGTCATGAACGGCGTCGAATAACTGCTGTGTCGTGGGTATTTTATTGAATTCCAAATAAGATTTAACTAACGCATTTTGAATGATGGATCGATCGAAGGTACCGTCGGCAGGCAAATATAATACTTTAGATTCTTTGATTGTCTTTAACACTTTTGGATGTAAGCCTGTATAACGTGCGGCGCGTTTTAGGTAATCATTTAAAGGCAAATTTAATTCTACATCTTCAAAACACTTTTGAATCACACGTTTGACTAAGCGAATAGTTTCTGCGTGATGATTGAAACTTATTGGATTCGCTGTAGCTGCTTTGCCAGTTGAAGTGGAAGGTATTGGCGGCGGCGGCATTTTATTATAAAAAGCTTTATATAGTATAATAATAACACTGCACTAAGTAAAATGATAAGTAAAATCAATGGCAACAAAATTGGATAACGCAAAAGACGTGCAAGTATGTCCGAATATGAACATCGACTGCTAGTGCTGAATTCGTGTGAATGAGAAGCCAAAACGTATGTACCAAGATAGAAAAAGACAAATAACTTCCCGCCCCGCGCGTCTCGTTTTGCGCGTCGCGTAGAGTCGCTGTACTAATAGTACGTCATACGTATGTACAAAGCATACGCAACAAAAGCGTGCAATATTTAATAATACATTTACTACTTACATATTTAGCACATTCATATAATGCAAATTGATTTACAAATTTGTAAATATTATACGCAGTTACTATATTCTTTACTCGTAAAAGTTTATTAGTGTTTATTTATTTCATGAGGCTTATGTACTAAACACAACATTTACTAACTAAATTACAATCTTTTTCTATATGGGCTCTATATATGTGAAAAACAAAATCTTTTTCTATATATGCTTAATTATGAACTATAATTTTTATGAACGGGCCAACGTTCATAAAAAATAGTGTACATTAGTAACAAAATTTGCCTATATGAACATACTAAAATTAGATGCAGTAAAAAAATATGTGAATATTACAATATAATGCTTATATAAGAAGCTATTTATGATACATTTCATTATATTTAGATAAAACAGTATTTATGTCTATAAAAAAATATGCTGAAAGGGATATAATGTTGTTGTCTTGTACAGGGCCTAATTACATTAAGATTTATTCACGATAACACAGATGTACAATCAAATAACTAAGAAATTAAATATCAGAACCATTACAACAAAATACAAAACTTCGTATGATTCGTTTTAATGTTAAATCTATCTACGTTGAATTTGGCGAAATTTACAAGAAATGTTTTTCATGATATCTTAAACAAATACTTTATCTTAAAAAAAAAGATGTTAGATTATGTTCCTATTTAAAGAGAATTTAATTATACTGAAACAAAGAAATCTTAACCAACATCCACCAACAGTAACACCAATTAACTAATTATATGCATTCATTGATATGGTACCGTACACATGTTCATAATATTTACTGCGTCTGGCGCACTCAGCATTTGTGAATTTTATGTAAAAATTAAAAAAAAATAGTAGGTATCGTCACTGCACTTGACATATGTGGTCCTTCTTCAGCCTTCAGCCTTCAGCTAACACTTATACCAGGTATTGGCACGTGTCTGGGCGCTTCTCACCGATTCGTGATCGCGCGGTATCTTCCCAAAGCAACGCCCTAAGCCGAGGTGCATTCTTTATTGAGAAAGTCCTCGTCAATTTTACTACATTATAACAGGAAAACAAAGTAAAATAGAAAACAAACTGCAACACCGATAAAAGAAGTAGCTACGATGAGGTCGATAAGAAAATTTATTAAATATCTACCTATTATTAAATACATTTTATTAATACATTTTAAAAGTGATAACCGATAACTACAAACAGTCAATAAGACAAGCCATGTCAACAAACATAGTTCTATTTTTAAGTAATTATATATCTCTTTACTACTGCTTTATTTATTACTGCCCATGCTTTGATTTAATGCTAAGAGATTTAATATTATTTTTCTGCCACATTCAACACGCGAAATGTGATCACTTACGTCACACAATATGGAAAATTGCATCTTCATGTAAGTGAAGTCTAGTAGTTTTAATAACTCATGTGTGAAAACGAGCTTTGTCGACTAAAACCGAGATATGCCGATCGGACTTCTTTAAATAATTGTAGTGTACTTTTTTTTTATAGATTAGTGGGCGGACGAGCAAGCGGTCCCACGTGATGGTAAGTGTTACCGCCGCCCATGAACACCTGCAACATTAGGGGGTATGCGGGCGCGCCGCCCTTGCAAAATCTTATTCACTGCTCTCTTGAAAAACCTCATATTTTATTTTTTATATTCGTAGTGAATAACGCTATCGATAAATAAACACATTACCTCGATTTGATCATTATTGTCCCAGTACTATTCGAGATACTTTGACATTCAATTAATGTGCGCACTCTTAATTCGCGTATCGTTGTTACGGCAAGCGGGCGAGTGTACGCCGCGCGCCGATCGGCAACGAGTGGGCCTCAGAGCGGTGCGGTATGGACCGCGGGGAGCTTGAGTCACGCGGTGCGGACTGCGGGGTTCGCGGGTCGGGCAGTGAGCGTTCCTCGTCAGACCGGATCGCTGTGTGTTGTCAAATGTTGTGTAGTTAGATAATATTGTGACATCATGATTTCATTTGAAGGTAAGTAGTAGGTATATTTTTATTCAAAATGTTTAAACAATTTATGCGGCAACTAGAAAACATGTTCCTCTCAGCAAGGTAAGAAATGTAGCAAAAATGTAGTAATACCTTCCAGAAATCAAAGATATCACCAATGATTCAGTATTCCTTTTTGTTCAAATAATATTCCTCGTTACAATCTGTTTATTTATTCGTGTATGTCGTTCATTTAAATGTGTGTGTATGTGTGTATTATATATGTCATTTAAATAACGCAAAATTTGAAACACGTCAACTAATTTATAATACTTATGAGCGCTATAGCAAGAAATAAGATTATTTTAGGGAATAAATAAAAAAATACAAACATGTAAAGTTAGTTTTTCATCCCAAAACGTTCGTAGCGCTCCTTTTTTCCTTATTTAAAAAAAAAAATCGAATTGAAATTTGTTTATTGTCCCCAGTGAAAGTCTCATAAATATGTGTCCAATGTCCAGTACCTCCTGTACGAATCTTGAGCCGGCGAAAATGAAAAAGAAATATTTTGACTTCTGTTTATTTATTTACTCTTTTTTTGTAAATCGTTACAGAAGGTGGACTAATGCCTCACAGCATTACCTCCCAGTCAACCTTTGGGATATTCAGGACATGAACTGGACATGACTGTTTGTTTAACACAATCTTAAAAGGAATAGTAATTTTGTGTAGAAGAATAGTCTAGAGAAAGATATGAAACTATATGAATAGCACAGTACGCTTGTGATATATTAATTTACTTGTTTCAGAGTTGTATAATTTAGAAGTGAACGAAAACATCGCACTACAACGTAGGTGCAACGACATAGAGAAAAAAATGAAAATCGCTCGGAATATTTTAAAAGTATGCGAATCGGAGGCGAAAGAAGGTCCCAAAGCCCTTCAATACAAAAGCAAAGCGGCGATGTACATCGGCGAGGACTTCAAGTATATTACTTCGTTCGTCAAGAAAGCAACATTTGGCGTAACATTTCGGAACTTGGTCGACATCTTGACAGATGACAAGAAGACGCTTCTTCACAGAAATGTCTATGAATATACACGCACAATAATTTTAGAAAATTATTTGTTCAAACAACGAGTTCCGACGCTTTACGATATCCAAAATAAATACACTAAAAAAGAATACACTAAACCACTATTCAACGGTAAGAAACTTATAGATAAAAATAATATGACATGTATGATATTGAAGAAGTGTGGGTTCATCTTCCAGCAGTTACCTCGCACAAACAAATGCATGATCGTTGAAGATCCTGAACAAGTATTCACTAGGCAACGATACCTGCGCAAAATAAAAAAGTATAGAGAAGAAGGACGATATATCGTTTATATAGAAGATAGACTTATGTGGGAAATAAGTACTCTAGGAGCACAGAAATATATGGTGTTCGCAGCATCGTCTAAAGAGGGATTGATTAGCTCAGTGATATTTCATAAAGCGGCAACGAATAACGAAATGTCTTTTCACGAAATGTCTTTTCACGAACAGTATTTAAGAGTATGGCTGATAGATATAATTTTACCCACCCTTTACCCAAACAGCGTATTAGTATTTGAAGATAAAGAGCATCATGACAAAAACATTTGTGCCTTGCCCACAGAAACGAGTTCTAAGAGAGAAATCATAGCGTTCCTCGATGAGAACAACATTCCTCATGATCCTACGATGCACAGAGCTAGTTTGCTAAATCTTGTGAGAAAAATGAAAAAGTCATGTTGCTTAGAAAAGTATCCCCTTACCGAGTTTATAAGGAATCGAGGCTTTGAAATTCTTCGGCGTCCAAAAGGTCTACCTTCTTTGGACATATTTGAACCGATATGGGGGCATTTTATTATGCAAGGGAAATCAAGTAAAATTATGTTTAAAGAGCTCAGTGCCGCTGCCAGACTCTGTACTCCTGTAGAATGGAAAGATAATGAAAATAAGCTTGCAGAGAATGAGGAGGCATTTTACAAAGACGATATTAAGTTGGAATTAGTTATTGATAAAATAATGACACTCGCGAAACACAACGGTATATCTAATAATGAACTGAAACAGTTTTATCAAGACTACTCTAAAGAAAACTATATTGTGGACGATATTATAGTTATGTAAAATTATGATGTGATTTTACTTAAAATAAACGTTATTACAACACAGAAACCTTTTTGTAAACAAAAAAAAAATTAAACAGAAATATTTTTTTGTAAACTTTTGTCCGGCGCTATCTGTGAGCGAGTGGCAACTCTCCGTCGATGAGACGTAAATCTTGGGAACCACCATTTTAGGCTACTTACTTTGGGAAGTTTTAGTGTGGATTCGTATCAAAATAGCGGTATGGAAAATATAGCGGCTTTTGTAAAACAATAGAGAAATAATGATTATAATAGCAAAAACCTTAACGGAGCAGCAAATCCATGACAGCTTTAAAGATGAGTTAGGTTTAGATTCTCTGCTCTGGTGACAATGAAGTAGTAGGGGGGTCTCTTTGTGATGTCATTCTTCTTCTTCTTCTTCTTTTCAGCCCTTGGACGTCCACTGCTGGACATAGGCCTCCCCCATTGTCCGCCATTTAGACCTATCGGCAGCGACCTGCATCCAACGGGTGCCCGCAACCTTTATGAGGTCGTCTGTCCATCTAGCAGATGGACGTCCTCGGCTTCGTCCGCCGGTACGTGGTCTCCATTCGAGAACCCTTTTGCCTCATCGGCCATCGGTTCTTCGAGCTAAGTGCCCTGCCCACTGCCACTTCAGCTTGCTAACCCGAGAGGCTTAGTAATTATAAAATTACTTATTTCAGTTGTTCAAAAATAGCTTCTGTTAATCTGCTGCTCACTTAGTATTTTGTATTGCTCGTCCAAATACAAGCCAAACGAGGCCACGTTACCCCTCTCTCACAGAAGACCTTGAAATGTACTGCATTTCCTACTTCATCGTATTTCCCCAACGTAGGTAACGTGTTCCGGGCCAACGTTTGTTATTCTGAACTGTTTGCATGTATCGCGGATGTCTGCGGACAACAGTATCCACTTACGATCAGGTGGACTGTATGCTCATCTGCCGCCTTTTTTATATATATTATATATATCCTCTTCCCTCTCCCTCGCGTTGTTGTCAATCTCAAAGAGGTGCAGAGATAGTATAAATTAAAGCGGGTGCAGTAGAAATTATACAGTCAACTTAGTTTATCAGTATGTATTTATATATTAGGTAGTCGGATCAGTTCGCGGCCTTTTTATAGTGAAAATAAAGACTTTTGACTTTTGAATAAAGACTATTTGTATTACATACATATTTATTGAACGGAATATTGCCCATTTAATTCGACTATCTTTTGCCATTTTTCTGGCACAGCCATTATCCCATCGCTATAAACTTTTTGGAGTTTCTGAGCGAAAAACTTCTTTCTGTCTTACTTTCTTTTATACAGGCTTCTCTTGAATTTAATTTTACTCCATTTAGACAATTTTGTAAAGAGCGGAATAAATGATACAATCCGAAGGTGCTGTCTGGACTGTATGGAGGATGCATTAAAACTTCCCAGCCAAGGTCCATCAATTTTTGTTTAGTCGTCAAGATGTATGCGATCGAGCATTGTGATGGAAAACTACATACACCTTTTCTATTCTAATTCTGGGTGTTTCTCTTCGAGTGCTTGTTTCAATTTTACTAATCGCTGACCGTAGACATCAGAATGAATCGTTCGGCCATGTGGCAAAAGCTCGTAATACACAATGCCTTTCTAGTCCCACCATACACATAACATAAGTTAATACATGCACGTTAATAAAAAAATACTTATATAAATATACGTATAATATAATACACTATTAAAGCAGTAGTTGCAAACAATTTTGCATTCGCAAGCAAGTTATTACAATGACTTTAAAGTTCATGTTTAGTTGCACTAACTAAATGGAACAGCTTTGTTCCCCAACGTTCCACATATTTGTGGGTGGCGGCACATTGCAGCTAATATTGAGGAAATTAATTTGCATTTATTCAATTGGTGAATCAGTACCTACTATGCGTTAAAATTTGAAATTTAATCCATAGTCATTTCCAACTCATTTCAAAAGGCAATATACAAAAGGCGCTCTTTTCTGGAGGAATTCTCTACGAGCCAACCGTTGAACAGAGAGGCACGATGGGCGGTGCGTTAAATCTATCTATCTATATATATATATATATATATATATATACATATAATAAAACTGTAGAACCAGCGTGTCTGTACATTGAATATATTTATCAAAAACTGATTGGGAACGATAATTTTTGTCTGTCTGTTTATCTGTTCGAACACGCTAATCTCCAAAACCACTAAACAGATTTTCATGGGGCTTCTACAGGTTAATTAAGCTTAGCTTGGCGCTTCGAATAGGCTTTGTTTCATCAAAAACGGCTGACGGGAAGAAAGGATATCTCAATTTAGAGTTCAAAAGCTACAAACCAACGCGTACGAAGTCGCGGGGGTAGCTAGTCGTATAATCGACTTAAATGACGATTTGTAGATAATTTACACAAATACTTATATCATATACCTACATACGTATAGATATGGCAATACAACTTCATTCATATGAACATACAAACATCTATGCTGAAAAATTGAGGTTAAGTTTTAAATTCAATATCACCATTTAAATTAGTGTTCTTTCTAAAATAATGCCTGATATTTTTTTTCTGTACTCATTACAATATGGTGCCTTATATTCTGTCTCTTTCAGTTCAATTTGCTTTAATAGCAACTTCCGTTACAGCACAGGCTACAATTGAATTTACAAGGGAAGTTGTTTTTTTTATTCCTCAACCGATTTCGAACTTTATGCTAAAGGAAATAAAGTTGAAAATTTGAAGAACCTAGAGATAGATGTTATCTACTCCGAACGCTTCCATAGGTTCTCGTAGGAAGTTAGTTTTTAATTAACCCGAGGTGGCGATGGTGTATCAGTTCGATCCTCCGGTCGGACACAGGATTTCAATTGCCATGAGCGCCATCGATTGAATGTTAACTGGAAGTTGTTCGTTTAATTAGCTGTTTAATTTGTACTGTCACTTGTTTATAGGGTTCAAGATAATTTCTTATTTCAACATTTTAATTCGGACACTATTTAAATTTATAGAACACTTTTTTATAGAAAGGTCGCGGCAGATGAGCACACCACTTTATTCTAGTCCCCCAATGTACGTACGTGTTTTAGTAGCGAGTTTTCACCCGCCAGAGCCCATTCCCATCCCGTCTAATCCCTCCCCATTTTCCTAACTCTTTTTTAAATCCATTCCTAAATCTCCAAAGGTAGGCAGAGTGTATTCGGAGGCGTGCTGCCGCGTGCCAACGTTTGTCAGTCTGGACGGATGTTTGTATATTTCGCGGATGTCCATGGACAACAGTATCCACTTACCACCAGGTGGACTGAATGCTTCCATAAAAATAATTTCCATAAAAAGAAACCAGTCATTGAAACGATTAGAAATCGCTTCCCCGCTCCTATGTTCGTAGGACCTGACCCTAAAGCGAACGTATCAACGAAATGAAATTTGCAAATTTTACAATTGATTTAAAGATACAACACACACGTCTTACCCAATACGGAACCACAAGCCTTACCCACTTACCCAATTCGGTTCTGTTAAGGTTCTCTCGTTAACTTAGTTGGAAGTTTGCTAAATAAATTACAGAGGGTAGTTTCATAAGTCCATTCTGTTATGTGGAGGTTTAGAAATTGGACATGGCATAAGGTTTCCTGCTGAACGATATGTCGCGCTTACTTAAAATGTTTTGTGGACAGAGGTGAGTAATGGAGACGACATTATTGTTTTTCTTTTTTTTTGTTAATAAAATCTTTGATAACGAGGCGGCATTTCTATGCATCGTTAATACAGAGGTAGTTTATGGGTACCACCTATTTTTGACTCGCTTCCATAAAGTTGTGAGTTCTAATCCCGGTTTGTACTTTCTATTTAGGTACATTTTTTTAATAATCACTACACTCTGTTGACAATAAGAAAAAAATTACGTAAGCCGTCCAATGTAGCATAACACAGATTTAATTGGTCAATCACTCGCAATAGATGAAATAACGTGACTGATAGTAACGACATGACGTGTTTCTTAACTTGAACAGAGTATAGTTAAGCAATGAAAGAAAACATTGGGAGGTAATTCGACTTCAGTTCTCCAGTGGACAGTTGCTTTCAGCAGCTGACTTCATCAGCAGCAGATGCTTTCGGCAAGTCGTGACCACGGCCAGGTTACCCTGGTCGAAGTATAAAGTGAAACAATATAAAAAAATCATTCCTAAACAATATTGTTAACACGAAAGTTGGTTTGTTAGTTACCTAATAATAATAAGTTTCCAGCAAACTGCCACAATTAACAATTTAGTGCTAGGTAGGTACAATATTTGGCCTTGTGTAGTCCATGAAACGGAATAACACACAATAATTATTATTTTTATCCTGTGTCACTTGGTAGAAAGACATTCACGTGTGCCCATTTCCGTGAGTCAAGCACATCAATTAGGATGTCGTGCTGTGTTTTAACACGAAATACTACAATAAATATTGACATAATAGCCTTTGCGACGCCTTTCTTCGCTTTAAAAGGTCCAAATCAAAATTTTATTTGTATTCCACTTGTTAATGTTTATGTAATATGTAAGAATTTATTATAATTGTAATTATTCATATGTACAATTATACTGTCTGTGCCCAGAATTAATTAAAATTGTCATTGTCTGACATTGTCACATTCATTCTGTGTTTACTTGCGCCCAAAATTCGCACTCTGCTTACTGTTTCTCTTTGATTAACCGATTGCTCGTACTAAATACACACAGAATTCTGTCGCTCGCCGCTTACCATACACCGTACGATAAACAATTCTCGGACGCAAATCCCTTTTGTCTTAGAAAGGCTACTTTAAAAAACAAACAATTAATTCTCTCAAACTGTAATCACAATGAATTAAGTATACACACATCCAGACTTTAAGCATGTATTTAACTACACACGTATACACATGACAATAATCACTACACATTGCTCAAATAACACATACGATTATAGGCACACCACAAACTAATCTGTATTAATTGTTCTTTATAATATTAGTTCATAATTGGCCTAAAACTTAGTAACATTTTTAAATTACTCTTACTGAAATTATAGCCGTGAACTTTGTGAATGAATGAAAAAATAAAATCTAAAAAAATCCGGTGTGGTGAAGTAGTGACCCCGTGTACCTGAAGCTTAAGGAAACCCGTGGTCCCATTTCGCATGGAAAAAGTCGTTAGCCCCACAAATGGCCTTTATTCCCCAAAAATAACGTTACGTTATATAACGTTATTTCCTCAGGTTTAATAACCCGCAAGCTACATAAGATTTATCTGCGTAATATACGCAGTGAAACGTAGATATTGTGATAGTTGAAATGAAACGCGTCAGGAGTGAAACACAAGGGTTTGTCTTTCGATTTGTTCAAGTGGAATTTGATTTTAAAAAAACCTTTGAGATGATCTGTCGACATAGATATATAGATAGATAAAATTATTTATAATAATAATAATAAAACTTTTAATTTCAGAAAGCATTCCACATTAAAAAAGTTACATCAAAATAATAAATAAACTTGCATTTTTTTACCTATACGTACATATCAATTAAAATAAATCAAATTAAAAATTAAATTAAATTGAATCAGATGAGATTAATTAAGGTATTTGTTTACCTTTTATTCCTACTCGACGTTTCGGCGCCGGCGCACGGGTTACACCAGCCGTGTGCACGAGTTCACTGAAGAAGGACTACCCTGTCCAGGATGGGAGCCGCGAGCAGTTTTATCAATTACCCACATTTGATCTTCACATTCGGAGACACACTACACTAACAATGTCCGCGGAAGTATTCGACGGTAAATCGCAAGGTTTTTTTGTTAATCTCTGGATTCCACGTCGACTACAGTTCATACTCGTATCCATCTCCCCGATTGAAATTTTTATACGCGTTCAGACCCGATTTAGAATAAGAAATGTGTAGAGTAAACGTGAAATTTTAAAAAGTGATAAGGATAATTAAATCTATTCTGATACATGTCTATAAGGATGTATACTCTAGGCAGGCACAAGACAAAAGAGATTTACTTAATACCGATGACAAGAGAGTTATCGGTGGCTAACTCTACCTAGTGTTGTTACATTATGACAAGAATAAGGATCAGTGTTTTAAGAAGAGAATACAATAGGCGGTACAGAATTATATATAATATATAAGTGTGCTTTCTCATCCAGCAATTATCGGCAATTTTCTTCAAGTTGTCGGTCCATCTGACTAGCTACGAGTAGAGGATGGCCCCACATTGCCTTTCCCTGTACATGGTCTCCATTCAATGACTCTTCTATGCATCGGTTGTCGCAACTTCAGATAGGGCCGAGCCTATTGCCACATCAGCTTACTAATTCTGTGAGCTATGTCGGTGATTTTGAACTCTTCATTTCGAATGTTATCCCACAAACGAAACTCCTTAGCTCGTTAAGCAATTTTAAACTTAGAGCAACAGTTACAGACCAGGTTTTAGCGCCGTAAGGCCTTTAGGGCCTTCATATAGACTGTACAAAACAAATATCGTGAATAACCTGTTTACATACAATAAATACGAAATCTCTTGTGTAAATTAAAAAATTAAGCGATGTTTAATACAACGATGTATCGATGTTTAATGTTCGCTGTAATGACTTCGTGTATTCAAAGTAACGCTGGCCTACATGGGACATGGGCATTAATTTGTTCAGACTATTTGCTCTAACTCACCAGACACGTTGTTAACTTGAACTGATAACCTACTTAGTTAATCGTTTAGATTATGTTTGATTGTATGTACGTATCGTCGTCAGTAGTGTTGGTGTACAACAAATAGTTTATCTTAATGTACACCAACAGATGTATGCAAAAAGAGAATTTAAGCAAGTAATACGAAAAGTACAACAGGCGGCCTTATCGACACTTAAGTACTTTTAGTACTTAAGTAGATACTTAAGTATTAATATGTTAATATTGACGGTAGCAATAATTTGACTACTATGACAATTGAAACAGTCACAGACCAACAACGATAAGACAAGTAAAACAAGTGTTTAACATCGTGCAGTAATCGGGTACTTGAAAGCAATACAAACAATATACAATAAGTAGACAACCAATTAGGCCAGTTGATAGTGACCCTGCCAGCTGCGCAATAGTTACCGTGTTCGATTCCTGGTCGGACAAACAAAACAGCATAAAGACAAGTGTTTGTTTAGGTGCCTGGGTGTTGCACGTGTTGTGTTCGTATTTGTATGTATGTCTGGGACCCACGACACACGGAATCCTAGTTGGGCCATTGAGTTTGGTGTTATTTATTTATTTAAAAATCCCATCCTATCCTATCAAAAAGGAATGTGAATTGTATTTGAGGTAAAAGATGGACTAAGTATTGTTTTCATAAACGAACTTATTTCGGATGAGGGCCTGATTATTTTAAATGTCTGTCCCAATTTTTTCACATTATATGGTTATAACTATTTTTTTTTCTTTTACACTGTTATAGTGGCATGTGTAATGCACGCTACCACACTCGACTGCCAACTGGAGTGCACCAGACGTGTTTAGTGGCGATAATTGCATTCAATCGGTAAGGCTAGCATGGAGATAGTTTCTGATAAAATATAATGCTTTATTTATGTAGACATTACAGACTGTTTTTTTATGTAAGCGGTAAAGTAAAAACTAGTGACTGATATTGATATTTTTTTATTTATAGAAACTAAATTGATGCACAGAAAACATAGACTGTTTTTGTTTTCCCTAGGAAATCCCAATATTTGTAAATTATAAAACACGAAGAGAAGTCAGGGCGGATGGATGTTATTTTTTTCTAATAATGTTTGTCAGCACCATATCCCGTAGTCCGCCATTTCGTTTTATATAAAACCTTGTTTGTTTATATAAATCTTGTTCCATGAATATAAAATGGACAATACTGTCTTTTAACAACATATATTATCTGAAAATGTTCAAACTTCCAATATGGACGCGGAGGTGTGCGAGCAAAATGCAAATAAACAATGTGTATAATATATTTAAATTCCAGTGACACAATTCTGTGCGTCTTTTTTTTTATGTACGACGACGGCAGACGATTATACAGTCCACCTGATGGTAAGTAGATACTGTCGCCCATAGATATCCGCGATACTTGCCAACATTAGTCCAAAATGACAAACGTTGGCATGCCCCCGGATGCGCTGCCTACCTTTGGAAATATAGGAATAGATTTGGAGAAAGGAGAAAGGGGAAAATGGGGAGGGATAGGATGGGAATGGGCTTTAGCACATCTCACTCACTACCGAAACACGTACGTACATTGGGGAAATAAGATAAAGTGGGAAATGTAGTACATTTCAAGGTAGTCTTCTGTGAGAGAGGGGTAACGTGGCCAGTCGAGCGCGCCCAGCGGCTGTTGGATTGCACCGCACACTCTCCCCCTCAATGGAAATGGTTTTACTTAATGGAATGGAATAATCTTTCCTGTTTTTAATTTCATTGGCAGTTTACTTAAGCTGCCGAACAGGAAACCACAACCACACAGGGTATCATAATGTAACTGAAAATAAGTCCCAAAAATAATGCAATAACGAACGTAGCCTGAAAATAAGTCCCAAAAATAATGCAATAACGAACGTAGCCTGAAAATAAGTCCCAAAAATAATACAATAACGAACGAACCCTTAAAATAAGTCCAAAGATAATGCAATAACGAATGAAGCCTGAAAATAAGTCCCAAAAATAATGCAATAACGAACGTAGCTTGAAAATAAGTCCCAAAAATTATGCAATAACGAACGAATCCCGAAAATAAGTAAATAATGCAATAAAGAATATAATCTGAACTAGGCCACTTGTTAGTTAATTCTGACTCCAATTTATGTGTTGTTTGCTATTCATGTTATCCCTCCTCAACATAGTGCTGATATAGCTAAGACGTACAGCCGGGCTACACATCTCATTGTGTTTAAGCCTACAGATCAATGCATTGATCACGTATTAGTTTAGAAGTACTTGTACACACATATATATGTAAATGAATATCTTCGCACTTCATTTCGAATAGACTATGGTGGTGGCTCTATGGAATTTGTGCCAGTCTATGGTTACTCTATGGTTGAGGCAATGGAGGTTTGACAGAAGGGCTTGTTTAATATTAATCGAAGTTTTTTTTTTTTTTTTTATAGCGAAGACGGCGGACGAGCAAGCGGTCTCACGTGATGGTAAGTGTTACCGCCGCCCATGGACTGCAACACCAGGGGGTATGCGGGCGCGCCGCCGACCTTGCAAAATCCTATTCACAGCTCTCTTGAAGAACCCCATGTCGTAGTTTAATGGGAAGACCTCTTGAGGCAGTTCGTTCCACAGCCTACGGGTTCGCGATATAAAATAATTTTTAGACCGAACAGTACGCAACACCTCCGTATCTAGGAAATGCGGATGGACCGCACTTCTGTGACGGGAGGTGCGGTTGTAGAAACCCGAGGTGGGAATTATATTGAACAATTCTTCAGAGCATTCCCCATTGTACAGGCGGTAGAACACACAGAGAGACGCAACGTCCCTACGAACGCTAAGGGGTTCTAAACTGCCCGTGAGAGTGGGATCGTTGACAATATGAACAGCACGTCGTTGGATGGAGTCAAATGGGTCCAATTGGTATTTCGGTGCGCCGGCCCAGAGATGTGAGCAATACTCCCCTTTTTGCAATTGAGTCGGGTGACAAAATGCAATAAGGGGATTTGTTTGCTTGTGTTGAAGTGGACTTCATGGAGAGACAGTGAGAGTTGAGTGGAGGGTCAATAGCTCTAAATGTCGTTTCTCTTTTCAGGTAAGATTTGTACACCTTATAAATTGATGTCAAATGTATTGCCACATTGGGTTTAATAAAAACAATCTCTTTTCAGAGCAACGCAATTTGGTTTTGATTCCATTATATATATACTTTATTGTCCATTATATATATACTCGTAGTTATACCGTAACCAGCCCTTTTATTGTCCACTGCCGCACATGGGCCACCTCGAACACATTGTCTTGTGCACGAGCCCTTAAAGTCAGGCTGGCCAAGCGGGTTGGCGAGTCCAGGGTGATACATCATCATTTCCAAAAACTATAGTTCCAAAAGGCTTGTGGTAATGATAGCTGCTTTGTTATTCCTTCAGGCACAATTCCGATCTCAACCGCAGACCGCAAATGCCAGCACCAAACCGCAGACGACAATACTGGTTTCTGTGGTTTTCTATGAAAGGTATTCGAAACACGGCGGTAGGCGATAGTGACGCTGCGTGTAGTGTCGCTTGCGGTCTGCGGTCGAGTTCGGAATTGTACCTTCAGTCGTCTTTTACGACTACCACGGGAGGATACCACGGGAGATAGGGTTGGTGCTATTCTAAAGCCGACGGACACACGGCCATTTAGGTAAACTTGAGAATCTAACAATATTTTTACCTAAGTACACTTTTCATTACTTCGGTAAACAATTCCTGGTAAACAATTTCTGTTATATTTCAAAATTTACTCTCGCAAATGTTTATCGAGATACAAAGTATATTATTATAACGGCACAGAAAACAGGTGATGTCAAAAATAACGCCCTTTTGTCTTAGCGAACCTTTTGCACTTGGGGCCACGCAAAAGTGTTAATTACATGTTTTGAGAAAGAGATACTTCGCGAAGCGTAAAGTTAGAAGCAAGTAACATTATGATATGAGACACAGTTATTTTGAAGACGAAAATAATTGTAACATTCTAATATTTGCTATTGTTTATTTTAAATTCAAATGACAATAGAATAGAGCTTTTTGATGAACAGATGCAAGCAGCATAAAATGAACCCTTTAGAAAATTTTGTAGACATTGCAAGAACTAAGTAACTAAGAAAGTAAATATTGAAATTTACTCCTGACTAGTCTTTACAAAGATTCCATTTATTGTTTAAAACGATACTTGTTTGTATACAAGTATTTCATTATGATTCTAAGTTTTTTGGCATGAAAATTATACAAATCTTTTTTGAAAAATCTTTTTTTGTTGTTTTTATCGAATTTTTCATACAAATTCGCTAAGTGCAAAGCCCAAAAAGAATGATATATTTACAATAAAAATATATAATAAATGCCAATTAATTCACAATAATAAATAGAATCCATGGTTTTAAGCTTCAGGAAAGCTTCGGATACAGCCTGTATAGTGGCAAACATTGAGAGAAGTCTATATAAAAATTTTGGTACAAACAGATAAATATAATATTGGTACAGATATTATGTATGTGCAATTTCAGAAGAAGTAGGTGTCTCACAGAGCGTTTGAATCTGCAAGCGATTACAATAGAAATTATTTCTACCTCTTACTTACCCTTCTCTCGGCCACAAGTGTACAAAAACACAGCTGCGCACAAAAATTTACAATCACAGATATGGTGTGGGATTTTATTTGAATAATTTAAGAGGCATCTTCTCGAGGTGCGATCGTATCGTTTAAATTGCTCACACACCTCCTGAGGATGAGGATGGAGGATGTCTTTTGGTCGGATGAGGCACTTTCTGTTTGTGAAAGAGTAAACGGTAATTGGAAAAAGCCATTTTACTTACTGTTTGTGAGAGAGAAACGGTAATTGGAAAAAGCCATTTTACTTAAGGAACACATAATTTTGACATGCATCTGTAAGTAATAAAGATGAATCGGTAAAAATATCGGTAATTGTAGTCGTACGGATAAAATTTTACGGGTATATAAGACATAAATATCCATATTATTGACAGTATTTTTCCGGAATTTGGTCTTAAATTTCAATAACAGCATTTTTACCATTATTTCAAGGTGCGTTTTACAAATGGTGGTGGACATGTAAGCCTTCAAGTGCCTTCACGCGCAACGTGTCGGATGGTAATGTTCTAAAATCGGACTGGTATGCTAAAACTATCTATAACGAGGAAAATACAGTAGCGAACGAAAATTGACGGTATTTCTGGTAATTTACCGGTTTGAAACCATATGACACATAAAATAAATCACTGCTTATTAATAAATGCACAAGTCACTTCGATGAAATAAATCACAAACTTGCCGTAACTTAGTTTAGATTTAAAAACTTTGTCGTTGGTTTTTAAATAGTTTCAAACGTCTCACAGCTATGGCAATCCAATACACTTTGTGGAGTAATATCTAATTAATAGTAATAGTAATTTGTGGAGTAACTTTGCAATTCCAAAGTGTTCATGAATGCGGATGTCATAAAAAAACAATCGAATACAATGAAACCATTGTTTAAAAATACCACATCCAAACTTTTCTCACATACAAGTATAAATGTTGGCGAATGTATCCAAATTCTCATAAAGGTGATGAAGCAAATGACCGTTTAGAGCTGTAAGCAAATTGCGAGCGACGGCGTGGGGAGACCTTATAGAAGATTCGAGATAAGGGCATTGTCAGTGAGATGTCAGGTTTTATATTAGCAAATTGTAGTATAAATAAGAGTGACTTGTCAGATCGTCGTATTTTGTTACAATTTTGCTTTTACGTAGATTCATTAAGACTTCCTGGTAGAATTAGATTATGGTATACTGCATAATTTATGATAAAAGTAAGACTTAAGGCTCTTTTACACATGGAGAGTTTCTGGAAAGCGTGCAGGAGGAAATCGGTCAAGAATATGCTTGCCGAGTATAAACAACTGTTATCACAATGTAAACAGCTGCCGGCGAGAATCGTATGAAGTTTGGTCGTTATACGAGCATCGTGTACAACATTATTGCCCGAACTGTTCCAAAGCTAAATTCGACTCACTAGGTCGTAATTTGCAAAATTAAAAAAAATTGGTGCACCAATTGGCACTGGGCCCGTGTGGTAGAATATAACCTGAAACCCATTTATATTCGCAGGAGAATGTTGTATCCTTTAATGGGACTTTATACTCTGATAACAGTTCGACATACCTTTCTTTGATGAACGCTTCTTATGTAAAACGAGAAACGTTGTTCTTACCTGAAAAAAGAAAAGAAAAATGTCAGATCGATAAGTTCGATAAGTAAAACCATTGCACCGTGCGTTTTTACCATTGCTCCAGCCTCCACCCGTGATCGTCGTGCGGTTCATCCGCATTTCCTTGACATAGAGTCGCGTAAAGACACTTTATACCGCGAACCCTAAAGTTGCGGAACGAACTGCCAGCTGAGGTTTTTCTGTTACGCTACGATAAGGGGCTGTTCACGAGAGCTGTGAACATGATTCTGAGAGGTCCCCGCCGACGGAGACGTGGACGTCCCCCTCGCTACACCGTTAACACACACCGGCCCTCAGTCAACACTTTTACCAGGTATCGGCACGTGCCTGGGCGCTTCTCACCGACTCGCGATCCCGCGGTTACCCCCCCCCCCCCCCCCCAATGCAACGCCCTAAGCCGAGGCCCGTTCCTTCCGCCGGTTTACCGGCGGGGGAGCCCTTATGCTCGTTGCAACACACATTTTGATCCTGACTGAGCGCCTTCTGCGCTCGCCCTAAATTAAACACCCACAAGGGCCACAAGAATTTAGCCATTAAGAAAAAACAAAAGGATTCTGCGAGGTCAGCAGCGTGACCGCATGCCCCCTGATGTTGCAATATCCATGGCCAGCGGTGACCATTTACCATCACGTGGTTCGCCCATTCGTCTGTCATATATTCTATAAATAAAAAATAGAATCTGATAAAACCACTCATTCATTGCCTTCCTATTATTATTTTTTTCCACTGTCTGGTACACATGTGTTTAGTTATATGACAAACGAGCAGTCATTTAGTGGACTATCTCCGCATCCCGGGCGATTATTTTTAAATGCCTACCCTTCCCTTCCCTTCCCCTCTCTTAATAGATTGTAACGAGGTAATTTATCGTACAAAGCTGGCAGGCATGACGGTAACGAATATAAATAGATTCGTGAGTGTGAATGAAAAATAACCTTGATTATTCTATATAATGAGTGTACATACATAATTTAAGTAAATCAGTTGCGAAACATAGCAGGCAATATGTATGTGTATGAATATTTATGTACAGAAATATTTATTTATTTATTTAAACTGTAATGTACAAGGAAACCTTGTACAAAAGGCGGGCTTAATGCTTAGTAGCATTCTCTGCCAATCAACTTGTGGTTAAACAGAAAAATGAAGGGCGATGCATCGTGCAATCAATAAGAAATAAATACAAACAATACCTACCTACATATGTATTATGAATAATGTGTGAATAATTATGTCTGTATACCTATGTATTATATGTATATGTAAATAAATCCACGCGGTATATGAGAGCACTTATCATTTACTGGAGGGTATATCAGAGCACTTATCACTTACTGGAGGGTATATCAGTGCACTTATCACTTACTGGGGGGTATATTAGAGCACTTATCGTTTACTGGTGGAGGTTCCATCTCGTACTAACCTCCGACGTAGTGCACCGGTGTCACGTGCTATACTTAAAATTTTATTGATATAGCATCAATAAAATTTTAACGAGGAATAGTGACACAGATGTTTTCTTCTCAAATGAGCGGGTTCTGAGCTGGTGTGCTGTGGTATTTATAGAGAAATCGTTATAAAGGATGTACGCATTAGTTTTTATAAACTGTAATGTACCTTCTATTCCATTCAAATAAATAAATAAATGTGTATATATGCAATATCTATGGTATGTGAATGGAGTCAACGGCACTGAAAGCAGTCAAGTGTGTGGAGTATAGGGTGGAATAAGTATAGGTAAGGGAAGTATAGGTGGAATATAGCGAAAATAATAGGGTAAAAGGTAGGTCCTTTTACCCTATTATTTTCGCTATATTTATAGAGTACAATACTTCTTTTTGTTTGTCATCTCAGGAACTGTTGATTTTGTTTTACTGATATAACCAATATTATTATTAGTATGATATAATAGGCAACTAGCAGCTGATGTACCTATATGTTATGCTGGTGTATGAATCAATCTTGCTCCGATATCCATTTATCTAGTCTCGACTTGAAAATCCCCACAGTTAAGGAAACCACCTCTTATTGTGGTGTTTACAACTCTGTTGTTCAGTGCGTTATATGGCACTTTTGATGAGGTCAGAGACCTTTCCAATTCTTTTTTGATGCAGTGTCTGGTTCTGTAGTCTATTCTTAGCTTGAAGATCGACAGCCGGTCTGGGCAGTCATATTTGTTGGTTATAATTTTATATGTCTCTATGAGGTCAACACGCATACGACTAATGAACTGCAGCTTAACTTAATCTTTCGCTGTATGCCTTTTTCCTTAGAACGACGGAAATGGAGTTATCTCTGAATGTTTCAACCATAGACAAGGATAGACAACGCAAGTTCGTGAAGTTCGCAAGGAAACGAAGCTTGTCACTTACTTTGTACCTACGACTAAGTCACGAGTAAATTTTAGTGATGTGAAACCACTAACCGATGAATCGAAACCTCTTCATTAACTCGATTCACCATACCACACCATCACCCTATCTCTTTCCACTGTTGGATATAGGCCTCTCCTTCAGCTCGCCACCACACACGATCCTCGGCTCTTTTCATCTAACCATCGACGGCGAATTTCTTTAAATGGTCGGTCCACGTGGCCGGAGAGCGTCCCACACTGCGTTTTCAGGCACGTGGCCTGCACTCGAGAACTCGTCTACCCCAACGGCTATCGGTCCTGAGGTAAATATGACCTGCCCAGTGCCACTTCAATATGCCGATTCTACGAGCTACGTCATTGACTTTATTTAGTTCTTTGGCGAATTTAGTGATATCTGTTGGCGATCTCGGTTAAACCAAACAACATCAATCGATGGTCGAACAGTCTTCGTTATGTTAGGAAAGACAATCAAGGAAAACCCTGCATGGTCACCTGGTACCAGCTAGTCTAGCTAGTCTAGGTGGTACCGGGTAGTGCCGGACTCCTACCGGCTAAAAAACCTTGATTACCTTAACATCGTGTAGGTCTAAGTTCTTGTGGCCCTGGTGGCCTTTCAAGAGTCACCGGTCGTATGTTGATGTGGGGCGAGCGCAGAAGGCGCTCAGCCAGGAAAAAAGTGTGTGTTGCAACGAGCCTAAGGTCTCCCCCGCCGGTAAACCGGCGGAAGGAACGGACCTCGGCTTAGGGCGTTGCATTGGGGGGATACCGCGGGATCGCGAGTCGGCGAGAAGCGCCCAGGCACGTGCCGATACCTGGTAGAAGTGCTGGCTGAGGGCCGGTGTGTGTTAACGGTGTGACGAGGGGGACGGTGTCTGTGTGCTGCATTTGAGTGCAGTGTGAGAACCGCATTAGCAGCGGTGATCGGGTCGTCGGGATCGTCCAGGATGTGCAGCGGGCGACGATGGCGCGGAGGGGCACTCCTATCCGGTGTGTAGGTGAGGGAGGAGACAATCAGAGGATTGGGATGGTGTGGGATGACGTCATAGTAGCGTCGGGCGGTGTCTTTTATGTATTTGACGATAGAGGGAAGTTCCAAGTCCTTGTGGAGGTCAATGTTACGCAAGTACCACGGTGCAGCCACGGCTTTGCGCATAAATCTGTCTGGAGTTTTTGAAGGATTGTAATGATGGAGGGAGCTGCGTGTGCGAACACAACGCTAACATAGGTCATAATGGGACGGGACGAGAGTTTTGTATAATGTCAACTTATTTCTAAGCGACCAGTCTTCATTTCGGATCCTGTCCTGCAAAGAAACACCGAGCATAGCTCTCTCCATAGGTCGCTGAGTGACTTTGAACTTATGGATCGGGTCTATCGTGAGAGGTCACGTCTCGGCACCATACGTCATAACTGGCAGGCCTTGGTTCAACACTTTTGACAATTGATTGTAGCACAATTAGGCAATATTGTGTTTAGTAATAACGTGAGAAGTAGGAGCTTAGCGTCAACTTCAGGCACGCTACGGACAGCTTACGTTATCCGTACTTCTATATCTGTGTTATTAACATATACGAGTATGCTATCAATATTGGTTCAGTTGTTATGCAAATATTGCAGGTATGATGTCGCCCGGCCATCTGGGTCCACATATAAATCATGCTATAATATGAGAATTAAGTTTAAGTGGACCTCAATTAGGCTAGAGGCGGCAACTTAGTGAGAAAACTAACAAGAAAAATATAAAAGTAATGTATATTGTTAACTAAAATACAGCACCTAATGAGCCTAGCCCCTTTAATGAGGGGGAGAGTGCACGCTGCAATCCAACAGCCGCTGGACGCACTCGACTGGCCACGTTACCCCTCTCTCACAGAAGACTACCTTGAAATGTACTGCATTTCCCACTTTATCTTATTTCCCTAATGTACGTACGTGTTTCGGTAGTGAGTGAGATGTGCCAGAGTCCATTCCCATCCTATCCCTCCCCATTTCCCCAACCCTTTCTCCAAATGCATTTCTATGTCCAAAGGTAGGCAGCGCATCCGGGGGCGTGCCAACGTTTGTCATTTTGGACTAATGTTGGCATGTATCACGGATGTCTATGGGCTACAGTATCCACTTACCATCAGGTGGACTGTATGCTCGTCTACCACCTTTGTCCATAAAAAAAAAAAAAAACCTAATAGTATTAGAAAGAGATTTTTTACTCAAGTTCTTGATGTTATATTAAGATGACTTCCGGATACATAGCTATAAAATAATGAAAAATCAGATCAAAATCCATTTTCAGTAGATTTTACGTACAAATATTTCAAAAACCACTGTTTGTGGTTCCGTAGCTTCTAAAAACGCCCACTGTTACACTTTTTCAAAATAATTCAATGTAAATCTATTTAATTATATCTATATATAGATTAGTAAATTAAATTGGCGTTGTTATGTATCGTGTAATTATAATAATATGATATAATTTTAGCTTCAGTTCCCACAGACTTCAACGAGAATATAAGAATTAATCGGAAATAGTTAAAGTATATAAAAAAATTAAGGAAAAATTAAAAGCCCAAATACAGAATGAATGGCCATACGTACTCGTATTTTTTTAAAATTATGTAATTATCTATTTTTTTATTTTGTAATTATTAACACGTGGGACTTTAAAATGCAGTAAAACAAAACCGCTTTTCGCTCCGCTCGTCACAATGCTAACCCTTACATCGTCATTAAGTTAACGTCGAGGAACAATTAGGGTGCCAACGTCCGTCCCCCATTCAGGGGCTACGTGTATGCACACCCCTAAAGAGTTCTGAAATATTAGTAGCTACATCATCAAGCGTAAATTTTTTGTTTCATTTTCGTCTTTATGCCAACGAAATAACGATTATGATACATATCATGCGCTTCTTTGACGTGGCGTAAACTTGACCGATTTGTAAGAACGTCGCCGGTAGTACTGTAAATTACTTTATCTGTAGCTGAGAAATAAAAGGTAGGTAACCGTAACCAGTCCTTTAAGTATCCACTGCTGTATATGTGGACATGTGTCATGACAACGTCTCGTGCACATTGTTATGTGGATGAGGGATTCATAACTTTAAAAACCACGTGGTCCAAGCGCGAGATCACTCTTTTAGTTGGGGGTGTAGTTCTTCAAAGTTTGTGATATTTTTTCTATCTAGAAAGAAGGTGGCATACAGTCCACCTGGTGGTAAGTGGATATGATCACCCATTGACATCCGGACATCCTCCGTACATGCTAACATTAGTCCAGAATGAATACCCATGGCACGCTCCCGGACGTGCTGGCTACCTGTATTGATGTAGGAATGGATTTGGAGAGGACGAAGAGTTGAGACAATGGGAAGGAATAAGATAGGATGGGACAAAGGCGTAGACAAGATTTTATTAGTCAAGATTAGTCAAAGCAAACAATTTTCTTATAATTTAAATAGAAATAGTGTAATGCAGAAAGTCTGTGATTTATTCTGCTCTATGCCCCTTCGGGGGGGAGGGGGAAGCGCCTTAACCTGCACCACCGTGGCTACGCCCATGGGATCGGATGGGAATGTGCTTTGGCATATATCACTCACTACCGAAACACGTACGTAATTGGGGAATATGATAAAGTGGGAAATGCAGTACATTTCTCAAGGTGCTCTTCTGTGAGAGAGGGGTAACGAGGCCAGTCGAGTGCGCCAAGCGGCTGGTACCGACTTAGTTATCCCTTAACAAAAGCCAGTGGTGCTAAAGCGAGCCGACACTACACAGCCGAGGTAAAAAAAAGTCAACAGGTAATAAATTGATTTTTAAAATGATATTTTTACAGTTATGAGTTTTCAAAGTGTTACTTTACATATATATGGTAAAAAGAAATATATCCTATAAGACCATTAATAAAATAACAATAAAAATGGTTTTTATTGATAATTACTCAAAACATGGTTATCCTAATTAAACTAGAGGCAAATGGTGGTGAATAAATATAAGCCTTTTTATAGCGTGCGCTTTATGCAATTAATTCATTTTCCGTTCTTTTCTAATGCCACTTTTTATTTGACAGACTATTGTGCATAACAGCGCTTATTAAAACACTATGAGCTACTCCGTAATACACATTTGTCGGGACTCAGGGCCTCTCAAAACGTTAAAAAAGTGTGTCATTTGACAGTTGATTCTGACTCTTTCTCGCTTATAGACAACGCGTGAGTGCTACGATAATACACTGTTGGTTTTGTATTTAATAAAATACAAATAAAATAATAAGTTACAATAAAATCTTCACTGAAGATCACAGTTGCTGAAACATTTTGAATTTTAAACATACAACCAATCACGGCTGAGCATTATTTTTTAAAATTCCCAGCACAGATTCGCACGTGCAAAGCCATATACAACCGCCTTCGTTAGTAACAACGTGTTAGTGCTGTGTCACTTATTAACGAGCCACCTCAAAATAAGCGAAATTTATTGTGATTCCCTCCTCCTAATTTTAAAACAACCAGTATAAACAAATACCTATTATGTGGTACTCGCAATATGTGACATGGTTGTTCGTATTTAAATGCGAATAACATAAAAATAGATAAATATATCTTCACATATTTTTAGATATAACTATTTTTTTTTATCTATTTAAACTAGAGTGCACAATGAAACATTGTACAAAAGGCGGAATGTCTAGTGGCATTTTCTGCCAGTCAACCTTTGGTTAAACAGAAATACGAAGGGCGGTGGAACGTACATTCAATAAAAAATAATAATACGATACACATATAATACCTAGGTACATAATACATAATATATACCTATATATACATACAACAATAACTAAGTATAAAACATATTTAATGTATAACATATAATAAACATATATTATTTCCTATTAAATTCTTTCAAGTAAATTTTCGGTCCATTAAATTTTAATTCCAACAACCAGCTTGTAATAATCAAAGAGGATTATTACAAAGTTAGATATACATACGAGGGCGGAGTGATAAGTCTGGTAAAAATCTATTTTGGAATAAAATTATCGCAAATTGCATGAAACCTCCTTGTTCACAACTCTTTTGAAGGACTAAATTAAAATTTTCAGCCAGTACCGCCGGATAGTTTTTTTTTGACAGCCATTAAATAAAAACAATTAAACGCATTTTCGCAAAGATGGAGAAAAGTGAATTTCGTGTGTTGATTAAACATTATTTTTTGCGCAAAAAAACTATTACGGAAACGAAACAAAGACTTGATAAATATTATGGGGACTCTGCTCCGTCGATTAAAATGATTCATAAATGGTTTACGGATTTTCGGTGTGGTCGTACAAGCACAATTGATGCTGAACTCCCAGGACGCCCAGTTGAGGTCACTACTTCAGAGATGATCGCTAAAATCCATGACATAGTGTTGAACGACCGAAGAGTAAAAGTGAGCGAGATAGTCGAGATAGTAGGCATCTCAGACGAACGTGTGCGCAATATCTTACACCAACATTTAAATATGAAGAAGCTCTCCGCGCGATGGGTGCCGCGTTTACTGACTGTTGATCAAAAACGCATGCGAGTTACCACTTCGAAGGCAGGTTTGGCGTTGTTTCAACGGGATAAAACTGAATTTTTGCATCGTTTTATAACGGTAGACGAAACATGGATCCACCACCATACACCAGAAACCAAGCAACAATCGAAACAGTGGATTGCTACGGGTGAACCAGCTCCGAAGAAGGCCAAAGCAGTTTTATCGGCCAATAAAGTGATGGCTACAGTATTTTGAGATGCACGTGGGGTAATCCATATTGACTACCTAGAGAAGGGTAAAACGATTAATGGCGAATATTATGCCAATTTATGGGACCAATTTAACAAAATTTTACCTGACAAACGACCGCATTTGGCTAAGAAGAAAATCCTCTTCCACCAAGACAACGCACGAGTGCACACCTGCGCGATTGCCATGGCCAAAATCCATGAGTTGCGATATGAGTTGCTATCTAACCCACCATATTCGCCAGATTTAGCCCCTTGCGACTATTTTCTGTTTCCGAATTTAAAAAAATGGCTCGGTGGGAGAAGATTTAGCTCCAACGAGGAGATCATGCACGAATCCAATGCCTATTTCGAAGGGTTGCCTAAGTCGTATTTTATGGAAGGGATCAAAAAGCTAGAGAAACGCTGGATGAAGTGCATTGAGTTAGAAGGAAACTACGTTGAAAAATAAATCATAATTTTTAAATAAAGTTGACTCCTTGTTTAATTTTTACCAGACTTATCACTCCGCCCTCGTACAAGCGAAGAGACTTGAATCTAAACAGTTTGATGGCGCACGTTTTGACAATCTTATTGCAAATATAAGGATATGGATAATATGTAAATGGTTTAGCAAAAATTTACTTCTCACTAATTATTATGTTACTCATTTCGTGGATACCTAATTTTTATTGCTGCCTCATTACTCCATCAACACATTGTCTTCTCCTCACTAATTCTCTCCGCATTGCTCCATACGACGAGGGAGTCACATACATCACGGGCAGTGCTTACCGTGATGGCTCCCATTCGGGCCGTTTACGAGCCGCGTGCGTTTTTCTTTTCAATTTACGATCTCGGCCCTTCTCTCAGGGAATCATAGACAAACAGTAGGTGAGAATAATCTCATTTATTAATTTTTTTAATGGACAGTGGCGGACTAAGATCTCGCGGGGCCCGGGACTAACGACTGAAGGGGATCAAAGGGGGTTTTTTAAGAGATCAAAAAACTACGGCTCTAAATTAAAAACCTTTCAATTTGTATATAAAACATATTTGATTATTGATTTGTATTTTAATATTTACATACACAGTAGGTAACACTAGTTCTTTTTCTACCTTCTATATTTATTACATTTATTTCCTGTCCTACCACTTCATGTCCTGCATAGCCCAAAGGTTGATATTGCTGTAGGGCATGAAGTCCACATCTATTGTCATAATTTACAAAAAAAGAGTAAATAAATAAAAGGCGGGGCCCCCTAGAGAGTGGGGCCCCGGGCTGTAAACCACCCTAGCCTCTAGGGTAGTCCGCCACTTTGAATGTAGAAATCTTTTTAATATGGGACATGTATAAAACACATTAATCCAGCAATTTCATATACATACAAGAAACGCACCAAAATCTTCTCGGATTGACACTAGACTTCCTTGTGCCGTGGATCTTTAGACAAATGTAAAGAGATCTGAAACCAGCTGAATTTTGCATATAACGTAATTTTGTAGACACACTGAAGAACACACTTCTTTAAAGGGATTGAACTGAATTAATTAATTAATGAATTAACTGAATTAACTGAATCGATGTTTGGCGCTTGTTGAATGATTGTTGCTCGTAAAGCTCAATATTTTTACAACAGTGGATTCAGTATAGGATGGATGTATCTTGGATGGATATATATAAATAGTGTTGTACGCGACACAGACATCAAGATATATAATACTAGCGACCCACCCTCGCTTCTCTTCGGTTTATAAGGTTCTTTTTCAATTTTTTTTTTCCAAATTTCAAAATAAAATAGCCTATATTAGACACGGATAATGTAGCTTCCTATTTGTGAAAGAATTTTTGAAATCAGTTCAGTAGTTCCAGAGATTACTCCCAACATACCCACAAACACACAATTTTACCTCTTTATATATTAGTATAGATATAGATGTAAATTACTCGCTACATAAATGATAGAATTCGCCAAAATTCGAACAGTCGCATACTTAAGTGTGCGTGTGTGAGCACATTTAGAGCGTTTATATAAAGATTACTTGCTGTAATTTCATTATACCATTCTCTTCTCGTGTTCAACGAAATTCAACGAATTTCTTTTAATTAATGCCCGCCTATTATTTACCTCTTGTAAGATTCTTCGAAGCTGTTACGGGAATTTCGATGCAGAGGAGTTGAAAAATGGTTGTTAAAGTTTAGGGAAATTAAGAGGTCGCATGACGGAGCAGCTCTCGAGATTTTGTTGCGTTTTTCTTTCGGTTTCTGCGAAGATTTTTCGGGTTATAAAGGCAAGGAGTTTTGTTTTTGAATGATGCAGCATTTTGTGGGATTAAAAATAATTTTGAGAAGGACTAAGATATGTCTTTTTTACTTAAATGATTAATCGCGTTGTGTTCATTTATTTATTTGGCCGTGTGGTGTCGGCCGGATTCAGAATATCACCACCCCGTCTTCCCATGGGTATTGTAAAAGGAGACTACGGTATAACTAAGGAGCTACACAAACCCCGAGGAACTACACGACGCGACGTCTAAAAAAGTGGACTCACTAACCCCGCTTGGCCCGCGTGACGTTTTAAGGCCATACATTCACAAGACAATCGCGTGAAGTAGTGTTGTATAAACGAGCGGTCGACGTTCGAGCGCAGCGTGCGCGCTAATGAACTTTGAACACTATAGTGTTAATGTTTGAACTATATGTTTGATGGTCTAAAACCCTTGTAGTTAAAAGCTAGAGTCTAAAACGCTTAAGGTTAAGGAATGGCACTAAAATAGGGCTCGAGCGCGGAAGCGTTCAGCGCTCGTTTTAACAACACTAACATGAAAAAATCCATGTCGAGCAGTGGACAATAAAAGGGCTGGTTACGATTTTCTACGATAACTAACTCAATAGTACACACTAGGTGGTTGGGGTTAAATCGGTTAAGATCTGTTATCGTGTTCTCCGGGCGAACCCGAAAACAAAATTCAGTATGTGAAAGTGTATTCTAAGCATACAACTTCGTTACTTCATTCAACTAATAAGCCCTTAATTTACATTAAACATAATTAGTAAGGACAGACGGACATTAATTAGCGTAATTCAATCAAAGGCGTTAACATAATCGCGTCTAGACACTTTGTATTCAAAATCTATTAAGTTAAGTGATCACACAATGGATTATAACTTGTGTCGTCATAAATAAGACGCATAATGTCAGACAAATTTCTGAATTAGGCCATTTTCACATGACAAGCGTTAAATGCAGTTTTTGTTATATGTTGTGATATCACACTTGCATAACATGCTGCTAATATTTTTTAAACTTACATTGTATTTACAAATGAGCCAGATGGCACTATTTTAACCGGTTCTGCTGTTGTTCTCGCGCCTAACTGCCACATCGCCTCATAATACTAACCACTACTCAAAACGCACGGATTAGTGCCAGCCAATTATTGTCAGTGCTGCCAGATATACAGATTTATCGGTATTTATACAGACTTTTAAAATGAGCTGCAGATTTAAATTAGGAGTTATTTCTATACCTACAGATTTTCACAGTCCGCACACTTTTCGTAGAGATTTTCACCATCCGCACATTTTACGTACAGATTTTCACCATCCGCACATTTTACGTACAGATTTTCACAATCCGCACACTTTTCGTACAGATTTTCACATCCGCACACTTTTCGTACAGATTTTTACCATCCGCACATTTTACGTACAGATTTTCACCATCCGCACATTTTACGTACAGATTTTCACCATCCGCACATTTCCCGTACAGATTTTTCATCAGTTAGTAGTTTTCAATTCCCTCAGAAAAATATAACGGCAACACCGATCTTTGTTTCGGGAATTACCGGAAAATCAAAAAGTCTTAATGTTGCTTAATGTGTGTAAATATTATGGGGATTTCCCTTTGAATCATTTCTGCTCATTTCCATTCATTCGATCGCTCATTTTACTTATTGTAGTGCTTACGTTCTACACAGATGTATATTGAGCTGCCAAGATAACGTATTAAGTCTTCATAAACTTAGAAGAAAGTGCGTTTTATGTTTTATTACTATGCTACTACATTATAAAAAAATCACGGATAATGCGGCGCTTTAATCAGCATTGGTTGGAAGAAACAGCTTTTAGGACTTGGCTTGAACCCAGCAAGAACTGAGACACGTACGCGTTCCGCAGGTACCTCTACGGTTCAACAGATTATTCAATAGTGGTAAGAATGACATATATCGTCACAAGAAAACAACAAAACATATAAATTCTAATTCACAGTCTTACAGTATTAATGACAATTCTACGAAGATGGCAGAAATTCTATTAGTATCTTTCGTAGTTGAACATTGTAAACTACAGATAAATCTTACAGAAAACATGTAACACATACAGCAAACATACAGATTCATTTAATTATTGTATTTACAGATTATATACAGATGATTGAATTCGAAATACAGATTTCTAGCTTTCTTCATCTGGTAGCATTGTTTGTTGGTAACAGACAAAGCGTTAATTAAGGCCGCGATACACATGCATCATGCATGTCTATCGAGTCATAACTTGCTAGTTATTAGCATGTCTGGCGTGCTCTTTTACTGGCATATGTATCACACGGCCTTAATGTTTTCCAGGAGGTACCCTTCGCTGAAATTCCGGCGTGGTCACCTAACGGAACAGTCCTGCGCGCTTGCCGGGTCCGCTCGTTCCTGATCGGTCGCCTCGCAGTGGTGTGCTAACGTACTCCAGCCGCGTCACGACTTTGACCTAAGGCTGGCGACCCACGACCTTCTTGTAAAATATTGTTATCTTACATAAATAAAGGTCCGGTTGAAATGTTTACTTTTCTTTTCATTTTTTAAATTTACATAGTATTATTAATAGCACAAGTATTATATAAGTATATAAAATCTGAAAATAACCGTATAGACTTTTAATAATAATAATTATTATTCTTTTAGTAACAGATCTTGATTCTCTATATAAGGGTAGACGAATGTTCTAAAACTGTTAATAAAAATTTAATATATTTCTCATCTTATGCATTATATTCCGAAGTCAAACGAAGGGAATAAGTAATATAAAAAAGTGTTTTATTTCAATATGATTGTTCATTGATATAAAAAAAGTGTGTATTTTGCGAAAGGCTAAAATAGTTTATTACTTGTGACGGGGCGTTCCAATACATTTAGTATGAAAAGTAACGTTTGGAGAAGGCATATCATAAAATAATACAAATATCTACGAAAGTACACAAGGAAAGATTTTTAATAATTGATCATTAATGGGAACATAGAATCCGATCCCATGGCTTTCCAAGACACCTACCATAAGCTTTGGTACTAAATAACCTAAATGAGAGTGAATTAATCTTATTAATATAACTAGCGGTGCCTGCGATCTCGTGATTCCCGTGGGAACTGGAACCCGGCACTTAAGCTGTAATTATACCAAGTTTTATTAAAATCCGTCTGATAGACTTCGCGTAATGCGCATTCAGACAGACCAACGGACAGACAGGCAAGACAAAAAATCCAAAAAAAAATGTTTTGAGCTCATAAATATTGCATGTACATATTTCATATTTGTCTATAATGATTTTATTATATTGTTATTAATTTAGAATGAAGGGTACTTTGATTTAAAATAATATTTTTTTTAACGATTTTCCAATTCGGGGAAAATTTTATATGCCTACCGATCGTTTTCATGATTTCAATTATAACATTAAGAAACTAGTCGATATTAATGATATACCGCATCAATCTCAAACCACCATCTTTCATACTTCCGTGTTATTAGCGCCCTTTTTAATATCCCTTCGCGACAAGGGCGGGCAGGGTGCCCTTTGGAGCGGCCCGGTATTTGGGACATATTTGTAGTGTATAGGGCGCATTATAAAGTGTAGCCTTTATTATAAGGTTGGAAGGCTTTGTTGGGGATATTAGGTTTTCTATAAGCGTTGATAATAGACTAAACATGACCAAACCTTCCCGGATTTCTGTACAGACTTTCGCGTTCCAAAGGTTTTCGTGGTATTCTATACAAGAAAATCATCATACGCAGGTATAACACACAATCGTTCGGAGAGTTGGGTCCCTGAAAGGCTCTTTTTTACTTGAAAGCCCCAATGGAATAGATACCTAGGCAATGGTACCAACGATTTCTGGAATTTTCTCAATGTGTCCAACATTACACAAAAAATAATGAATGGATGGGAGGAATGAATAAACGATTGGATGAATGGGGTTTTTTTCTGTGAAGTAACCAAGTAACAGAATTGACACCTAGAATAATTTTCATCATGCTCGTAGGTTCTTTTCTTTTTTTTTATGGACGAAGGTGGCAGACGAGTATACAGTCCATCTGATGGTAAGTGGATACTGTCGTCCATAGACATCCGTGATACATGCCAACATTAGTCCAAAATGACAAACGCTGGCATGCCCCCGGATGCGCTGCCTACCTTTGGATATAGGAATGGATTTGGGGAAAGGGTTGGGGGAAATGGGGAGGGATAGGATGGGAATGGGTTCTGGCACATCTCACTCACTACCGAAACACATACGTACATTAGGGAAATAAGATAAAGTGGGAAATGCAGTACGTTTCAAAGTAGTCTTCTGTGAGAGAGGGGTAACGTGGCCAGTCGAGTGCGCCCAGCGGTTGTTCGATTGCAGCGTGCACTCTCCCCCTCATAACTAGAACTCTTCTAGAAGGATATTCCGCCGGCGAATTTAGTTATTTGGTGAATCGTAGAATCAGTACGCTGAAGTGTCCCAAGGCCCTGAATTGCCGCAGGACTGGTGATCCATTGGTGATTGGCCGCGCTTCCATGGTCACGTACATGGAAGCGCAATGAGGGACCAGGTGGACCGACGACTTGAAGAAGTTCGCCAGTGGTGGAAGAGCCGACGGTCGTGTGCAGTGGCCAGCTTTGGGAGAGGAATATATCCAGCAGTGAAGAGATAGGTTCATGGTACTGTATGGTAAAGTTAACAAAGAGATTAAATTATATATTAATTTTTATTTAATGCTATTTTTTTGACTTGTCTGTATTAATTTGATTGTTAAATATATGTATCTACATATTTTTTTAAATTTAATTTGTAACTATACTGTGTTGAGGATCAGATCGTGAAGTTCTATTTTAATAATTGTACTCATAACATTGTAATATTTAAAAAAATAAATAACGCACTCAATGGCCTACACCCCGTGTCGTGGGCCCAGAGACACATACAAAGGCAAACACACACCCATACCCGAACATACATTTGTCTTCTTTTTTTTAAACAAATGTATGTCCGACCGGGAATCGAACCCGGGACCTTTTGCACAGCAAGCAAGGTCACTACCAACTGCGCCAATCGGTCGGTAAATAAGATAATTATGTTATACATTTGTACGCCTCACCCCAGAACTAATTGTACAATTACATATAAATGGATTTGATTTGAAATTCAGAACATGCCATCCATATACAAATATCAGAACAAGTTATAGTTTTGTCAGTCTGTCAGTTCCGATTGGTATACTTCTTGAATTATCTAGGTCTTTATTATCATTTCTCTTTTTCGTCATCGCCTCTTGAGCTTCGTAATGAATTATTCAGGGCGTGATCCGTCGTTTTTCTGTGTGACCTCCCTGTCTAGAATGCGCGTTGTGACAGTTGCGACACTTTATTAAAAACTTTTCCTTATAAACATCGTTGCGCAGTGTTATGTCGCTGATTCAACGATTTGTTGAGAGTCATTGCTAAGTTTTCTATTTCTACCATTTAATTATTTGTATTCATGTAGTATTTATTTATTTGAATCGCTTAAGACTCATTTACACAAGAAGAGTTTCTCGAACGGTTCGGGCGAGAATATTGTATACGATACTCATTTGCGATCAATGTTTTTCTCGTCTGCTACATGATAAAACTCTATGATAACAGTGATCACACGATGATAACAGTTCCTCCTTATACTAAGCAAGCATATTCTTGGCCGATGTTCTCTCCTGCACACGTTAAAGTTCTCCTTGTACTTAGAAATACTAACTCACAGAAAGTGAGATACAGTTTTATAAATAATAATAATAAAAAAAAACTGAAAATCGACATGCGCTAAAAATACTACATAACATAAGTCGACTTAACTTTTTAAGTATTAGTATATTTCCTTGCAAGGTGGACAGTGCACTCGCATACTCCCTGGTGTTGCAGGTGATGTTGCCTGTGGCGGCGGTGGTCACTTACGATCTTGTGGACAGCTTACCCGTCTGTCCGTCTACCTCGTTTTGGAAAAAAAAAATCTAGTTTAACTAAAAGAATCTAGATAAGAGGTAATACTTGGACAACGCACGCCTCCCAGACGGAGGCCGAAGTCTGTTTTTTTCCGCGCGAATAGTTAGCGACTTGTAAGCCAAAAAATACCGCGAATTTGATTTCGAATCCGACTTCCATTGTTTTGTTTTTCGCGTTTCGTCTTCGATCCGATTCGATGTTAGAAATAAATTTAATTATACTTTTAAAAATGTTTTTTTCTCGTGTTTATTTGTAATGCCTTCCCATCTGGGATGTTTACGTCGTAGTAGATAAATTTTCCTCAGCTTTTTTATGGAATTGTACGTAATTTTAAGATTCAAAGTCAATAGAGAGGTCGGTTTATTACCAATCTTAATTTTTAAAGATATAAGTAGAGAAGAGTCGTGAGGTTTATTTGTTTACTTGTCACAGAAATATTCCAAAAGCTGAAAATAGGTTGTTTACTATCCAAAAGAGAATCGATTCTACCAGTTTTTACAATAGGTTGTTTTTCATAACTTATGAAAATTACAATAACTTTGCTCTGGTACAATAATATCTTATATTTTGTACGCAGTTGTATATTATGCAGGTCGCCCAAGGCCGCGCTGCGTTTAAAATTAATTTCAAATTAGTTAACGTGTTTCGGCTTCTACGTTATTTCAATGACACATTTGACACGCTGCAATCCAACAGCCGCTGGACGCACTCGACTGGCCTCACTACCCCTCGCTCACAGAAGTCTACCTTGAAATGTACTGCATTTCCCACTTCATCATATTCCCCAATGTACGTACGTATTTCGGTAGTGAGTGAGATATGCCAGAGCGTTTTCCCTTCCCATCTCATCCTATCCCTTCCCATTTTCCCAACCCATTCTCCAAATCCATTCCTATTACAACAAAGGCAGAAGCGCATCCGGGGGCGTGCCAACGTTTGTCATTCTGGACTGATGTCGGCATGTACCGCGGATGTCCATGAGCGACAGCATCCACTTACCACTAGCTGGACTGTATGCTCGTCTGCCATGTTCTGTCTATAAAAAGAAAATACGGTAAACTTTGAAATAACTGTACTCATGGTAGGCGCCAGTCAGAAGGAACATTTTTCTATTATCCGTATACGTTTAAAAAAAAGTGTTAGACATATAATTTGTATGTATAGAAGTAACACCGTCATAATTTTGGAACTTCTAAACCGATTTGGCTCATCACAGCTAGAATACATATTTAAATAGAAGAGTAATTAATAATTCACCCCTATAATGATTATAATATAATAAGTATATTTGACAGTAAAAAAAGCAGAGATGTCATTTTATATGACATAAAGTATAGACATTTGTTTCAGACTTAAACATTTAATTAATTGGAATGATATTTGAATTTCGAACGTAACCGAGATATGGAATCGATTTTTTCAGCCATATATATTTCTTTACAATCCGTTAAAGAAAACCTTAAAACATTTTCCTAAAACATAAGACACAAGACAGACAAAACTAAAAAAAATAATAGTTAAAAGGAAACTTTTAAGGAATTATTCTTCGCAAATCCCTAAATTATTGTCAAAAACAAAATTAATCATCGCTATTTTTCTCTTTTAATAGAAAAATAGAAAATTTTCCTCCCTCAGTGATTTATAGATGCGGAGTAAGGCGATAATCTGAAAATAATTAATATAAATAGCCATTGTTCGTGCAATCAACGGTTGTATTAGTGACTAATGATTCGTTGCGTTTTTATTAGTCTGTCTGTATATGTCGGGCAAAGGCGAGTTTGTAATAAAATTAATTAATTCATTTACTCTTTCTTAAACTGCCGTGTATACATGTAAGTACGTTATGTAGCGATCACTCGCGTAATTAACGCAAAACGACCAAAACGCAGAACTACTAGTACGCAAAACGACTAATACGCAGAACAACTAATACGTAAAACGACTAATACGCATAACGACTAAAACGCAGAACGACTAATACGAAAACGACCAATACGCAGAACTACTAGTACGTAAAACGACTAATACGCAGAACAACTAATACGTAAAACGACTAATACGCATAACGACTAAAACGCAGAACGACTAATACGAAAACGACCAATACGCAGAACTACTAGTACGTAAAACGACTAATACGCAGAACAACTAATACGTAAAACGACTAATACGCAGAACGACTAATACGAAAACGACCAATACGCAGAACTACTAGTACGTAAAACGACTAATACGCAGAACAACTAATACGTAAAACGACTAATATGCAGAACGACTAAAACGCAGAACGACTAATACGAAAACGACCAATACGCAGAACTACTAGTACGTAAGACGACTAATACGCAGAACGACTAATACGCAAAACGACCCATATGTATAACAACCGAAAAACATTCCTAATTTTATTGCTTTAGAAAATCATAGTAACCAAATATTAGAGTACGAAAGGCTTTGGGAAAAAGTTTGTCTAGCTGTGCCAACTTGTATATGGATATAGGTTGGTACAGATACATTACGAAAAAATTGGCCATCGGCTAATCCGGAAACACCCGTAAGCGTCATCCAATAAATACGGTTCGGGCTTTTCCGGTTTAGCACATGGCCAATATTTTCGTAGTATTTAAGTTGCTTTTCAGGAATGAAACACCATAAAGTGTTTCCGAAATTAAAGTGATACCTAAGTAGTGGTAGCTAAACATTGATTAGCGGCATAGCTCATAGAATCGACATGTTGAAGTGGCAATGGGCAGGTCATATTTGCCGCAGGACCGATGACCGATGGGATAGACGAGTCCTCGAACGGAGGCCACGTACCCGAAAGCGCAGTGTGAGGCGCCCTCCGGTCAGGCTTAAAGAAATTCGCCGTTGATGGTTGGATGAGAAGAGCCTAGGATTGTGTGTTGAGGCTTGCCTTGGGAGACGCATATATCCAACAGTGGTACTCCACATCTATGTGCCCACTTCACATATACCTGCTTGCACATAGGGAATGAATTACAATTCTTTGTAGGTACAGGTCATTATGCGTAAGATCGATACGTGTATAGATCATTCCGTTTATACGTCGTTTGACTACTGGGCATTTTTTCGACGTTTGTCCATTGTAATAACACTATTTCTGTTTGTTTGCGAAATAAAGTTAAGTTAAGAAAGAACAACTAGAATATCCAGAAGTAGGTTAGAAAATGTTAGTTGAAAAACGATTTCGTATTCAAAGTTGTACGTTATAGAAGCGGCGTTAACATAAATATTTTAGGGTACCGCCGCAACAGTCTACGGTTGTTGGCTGATTTCCCTGTTGGCTTCTCTTGCTCAAGGTTCCGTAGAATTCATAGGGTCGATGTATTTGTAATCACCAAGTCCATGTACTTTTGAAATGATTTTTGTCGTTTTTGGCAATTGAAAAAAAATACAGGTTGAAATAACACTGACGGGCGTCATGCGGTAGCGTTGTGCATCCATGTTGAGCCGTTTCCGCGGCAGCAGCAACATCATCTTGGGTACGCTCGTGGGGACTCGCGGATTCTGGTCCACTGGATCCAGCTACACGTCGCCAACGTATGTTCTAAGAAATTATTTTCGTTTTTTTTTACAAACACAAGTCTGCAGTTTGTGAACATGCTCTGGACAAACCCAACCATTACATTCGATTTGATAATCCACAAATCCTCGCTAGAGAGACCCGATTCATGCCAAGAATGTTACGCGAGGCTATTGAAATCAAGAAACACCCAAATTTCAATAGAGAAGATGGTTGGCAAGTACCACCGGCTTGGGATCCAGTCATTAAATTAATTAAATCCCAAGGCCAACGCAATACTGCAAGACCTCTGGACACCGTGAGTGAATACTGCGTGCATAGGGAATGTTATGATTAAAAAAAATCCAGACGGTAGTTCAAAAAATTTCAGACGGTAGTCCAAATAATTTCTTAATAACTCAAATGACAAATAAAATCAATTAGTCACCCCGTGACCACGTCCACTGCAAAGTGTTCGAAACTTCGGGATATAAATAATGTCAAATATACGCGATTCAAACCGTTAAAGTTGTTTAATTGCTACATATGAATTGTAATGCTAATCATGTATTTACTTTCCGAAATAAAGCTATTATTATTAAAATTATTATGAATTATTAATAATTATTGTTAAAAATAAAGCTATTATTATTATTATTAAATAAAAATATACCTGCACCCTGTTAATAGTGAATTTCTATTTTTAAAACTAACAACTTCCGTTATACGAGTTTTTGTTAAATGGTAGGTGGATATTATAGTCCATGGACATCCGCGATACGTGCCAGCATCAGTGCAAAATGAGAAACGTTGGCACGCTTCCAGATGCGTTGTGCCTACCTTTGGTGATATACCTGCCGATACCTGGTAAAAACGATATCCACCTGGCACAAGGTCTCATCCTAAAAAGTTTTATTAAAAGGGGTACTTAAAAATTGAGGACAAAGGGACCAAACAACAAAATTGGGTATAAAATAAAATAATTTTTAATACACAATATGTGACGGGCCGGCCCGTGTCGGAACGAGCGGCACGGGTACACTAGCAGTTATAAAGAGTACCTACGGCAATAATGTTGAACGAAATTTATAAATACGATAAAAGAAGGTGCGCGGTTTGAAAATACATTTGTTTGATACTTTTGCTATCGTACCATCAGCCTGTGCCTCTCCACTGCTGGATATAGGCCTATCCCAAGGAACGCCACCACACACGGTCTTCCGCTCTCCTCAGCCACTACCGGCGACTTTCTTCAAGTGGTCAGTCCACCTGGCCATAGGGCGTCCCACACTTACCATAACAGATAAATAAATACAAAAGCTGGCATGTTTGTTCCTGGCATCAAAAGCTGGCATCTGGTAAGGGGATATTGTCGCCCGATAAGAAGATATACGAGTAAGGGTTGGAAAAATTAGGAGAGATAGGATGGGATGAGAATGGGCTCTTTCATATCTCACTCACTACCGAAATACGTACGTACGTTGCGGAACAAGGATAAAGTGGGAAATGCAGTATATTTCAAGGTACATTTCTGTGAGAGAGGGGTAACGTGGCCGACCGAGTGCGTCCAGCGGCTGTGAGATTGCCACGTGCATACCCTCCCCTCATTACCTGTTACCTAATCACGCTGCAACAAACTTCCAAGCTGCATCGTCTGGATATTAATTGGTCGGATGGATTTTCACACAGAATTATTAATAAGTACGTTGCGGAACAAGGATAAAGTGGGAAATGCAGTATATTTCAAGGTACATTTCTGTGAGAGAGGGGTAACGTGGCCGATCGAGTGCGTCCAGCGGCTGTGGGATTGCCACGTGCATACCCTCCCCTCATTACCTAATCACGCTGCAACAAACTTCCAAGCTGTGCATCGTCTGGATATTAATTGGTCGGATGGATTTTCACACAGAATTGTTAATAAACATAATTCCATGTAGACAAAGTTTTGTTAGCAGCAGTTAGATATAAAGAGCTTTGTGTGACTAGACAAATACGACTACTACTTACCATATTACTACCGAAACGCGGCGTATTAGCAAATGGATCGCTTTGTTATGTGAGAGTGCAAGTCGTGATTGGTGAAATTAGAATTCCATTACTTCATACAGACAGGTACAGGCTTTTACATTATATCTTTGAGGAGAATTGTATTGAGGAGAATTCTATTCGGTCTCTTTACTTAGAAATAACAAAATACTGCATTACCGCGAACCCGGAGGCTGTGGAACGAACTGCCTCAAGAGGTCTTTCCACTGAGCTACGATATGGGGTTCTTCAAGAGAGCTGTCAATAGGATTTTGCAAGGTCGGCGGCGCGCCCGCATGCCCCCTGGTGTTGCAGGTGCCCATGGGCGGCGGTAACACTTACCATCACGTGGGACCGCTTGCTCGTCCGCCTCCTAGTCTATAAAAAAAAAAAAAAAAAAAAAAAAAAAAAAAATTCTAAACGGCAAAATGGCAAACGAAATATTGCGAAGATATCGGCCCTGTGCTCGTTTGCAAACATCTCCAATGCACTACAATAGCGCGGCAACCGCAACAACACCCTGAAGGCATTGTTGTAATAAATATTCAGGGCATTTAACGATTTTCGAGTGTAATTAACCCACAGATTGTTCGTATAAAAAGACTGACAGTATGGGTTATCCAGCGTTATTTTGACATTTTTAGAACAACGCGAAAATATAGTTGTACACATTTGTATAAGTACTTATACTAGTATCAGTCTTTAATATCCCACTGCACAGGACTTTCCAAATCACAAATTACATGTGCGGACTGATGGATACACATACATACGTCAGGTTTTCTTTTATTTCTCGAGCATGCGCGTTTCCTCACAATGTTTTCTTCTCACTATCAAGTACTATTTTTTTTTAATATGTATAATGTGCTTTATCAAACAATGTAGGAATCTCGAAATCAAAACCAAATTGCGTTGCTCTGAAAAGAGATTGTTTTTATTAAACCCAATGTGGCAATACATTTGACATGAATTTATAAGGTGTACAAATCTTACCTGAAAAGAGAAACAACATTTAGAGCTATTGACCCTCCACTCAACTCTCACTATCTCTCCATGAAGTCCACTTCAACACAAGCAAACAAATCCCCATTATTGCAGTTTGTCACCCGACTCAATTGCAAACTTCGATTAATATTAGACAAGCCCTTCTGTCAAACCTCCATTGCCATAGAGTACCATAACCGTACATGAGAATACTTACTTTAGCTTTAAGTAAATAAGTAATATCAAGGTATAATTTAAATAAAACACGAGAATAAGTTAAAACCTTACTAAAATATCTTAGAACATCGGTGAGTCTTTTTTTATCAACATAATATGGCGGTCTGGTGGGTACACCAGTAGAGAGGCGGATGTGCAGTTCAACCCCAAGACATAACAGTGTGGCTATATTTTTCGGCTGGCTATATATGACCCCAAGTACCTTATAAGTATCGCGACGTTATTTAGCGTGCAGGTAATACCAGTTAAGGGTGCTTGGAGCATAACAGAGTAATTTTCGTAGACAACGGACCGTGTACACGTCTCCGTTGTGACTAAGGCTTAGTTTACCTGTTTAGTCACTTACCAGGCTAGTACTTGGCCAAGTAAACTTTTATTTTTAAATAAATTTCTAAATCTATTCTAATCTAAATTGAGAGATGATTCGTTAAGGTAGGGAAATTAATAGATAGGCAAGTCGACGGCGTGTTTATTAATTTCCCGCCTAATTATTAATTGTCGACGGAAGTAAAGTATTGAAACTGTAAGAATGTCATTTTTGTTATGTTACGTTTGTTATATAAATCGTTAAATAATATAGAACTATGTATATTTTTAACTATAGAAATAATATAGAAATTATATGAACTAATGCAATTATTTTTTAGAAAAAATATTTTTTTTATTTGTTAGCTTTTATACTCCGGTTATTATAACATGAGCTCTGCAATCTGGATAAAAGAACACATAGCTGACATGAAGAACAGACGCTCGACCAAATCTGCAGTTTGTGAACATGTTCTGGACAAACCCAACCATTACATTCGATTCGATAATCCACAAATCCTCGCTAGAGGGACCCGGTTCATGCCAAGAATGTTACGCGAGGCTATTGAAATCAAGAAACACCCAAATTTCAATAGAGAAGATGGTTGGCAAGTACCACCGGCTTGGGATCCAGTCATTAAATTAATTAAATCCCAAGGCCAACGCAATACTGCAAGACCTCTGGACACCGTGAGCGAATACTGCGTGCATAGGAAATGTTATGGTATGATTAAAAAAAAATTTTCAGACGGTAGTTCAAATAATTTCTTAATAACTCAAGTGACAAATAAAATCAATTAGTCACCCCGTGACGTCCACTGCAAAGTGTTCGAAACTTCGGGATATAAATAATGTTAAATATACGCGATTTCAACCGTTCAAAGTTGTTTAATTGCTATGTATAGTAAGCGCGAAAACCTAAGAAAATATTATGAGCCCTGCAAGCTGACAGTTGAAAAAGCACAGTTATGAGACTGTTAATCGATAGCCTAGTTGATCGATTTTTTAAAATTATTCATTATAAATATGAAATACAAGGTTAATCAACCCTTGATAAGGCAGTTAACTTTTCTATTTGACTGTCTTTTCTATTGAATTTATTATTAAAATACAACCCAAATATAAACTAAAACTAAGAAATTTCGAAGCCAGGAAATAGAAAAATGTGTATAATGATTTGCATGATTATATAAATATAATAAAACAGGATCAAAGCATGAAAATATAAACTGGACTTTTTAAAATTAAATACATACAATATAATAAAATTATATAATTAATACTATAGGTATAATAATATTAATTATATTAAGCACAATTAAGCACAATTTACATTCCGTTACACGATCATGTGAATTTACATATTAAACGAGGAAAATGAATTACTTTAATAAAATTATATAATTAATACTATAGGTATAATAATATTAATTATATTAAGCACAATTAAGCACAATTTACATTCCGTTACACGATCATGTGAATTTACATATTAAACGAGGAAAATGAATTACGTTAAAATATACATTAAAATAACAATAAACACTTGACATTTGATGATTATAATTTCGCAACTCGTATATGCCTTAAAATTATTTTTTTAATTTTTTACGGAATAAAAATGTTTTGCGTGAAATGGACAACGCCCATAGACAATCTGTCAGAGCTCATGCTATAATAACCGGACTATAGATGAATGTTGATAATAAGAATAGACGAAATAGACGAATGATAATAATGTTAATAATAATAAGAAGTTAATAGACGAATGAAGAATAGAGTTAATGGAAACTAATTGAGTAAATAGTAATTATGAATTCTCTCTACCTATTTTTGATATTGTTATCTGTTTTCTCCATACCACGCAAAGGTTGCCTGAACGAGATCGCTTCGGCGTTAAGGCCGCCGGTCGTAATTTTAGTGTTACTCATTTAAATTGCATTTTTGCAACATATGTTGATGTACAATAAAGTGTTTGTCTATCTATCTATGAATGGTAAGAAAATAATTTTCCTGCAGAGTATCGAATTAGCTGTTCCAATATTTCATATTATCATTTATCAGCATAAAATTTAAGTGATATAGATTTTTGCAATATTTTAGATACCATAGATAACAGTTTACTTGACTCAGAAACTGATCAAAATGAGGACCATTCACTTCATTTTTTATATTGAAATGATAAAAATATAATCCAGTTAAGCAGGTCAGCCAACTTGATCGTACTAAACAAAGCATATAGGCGTATCCACCGAAGAAAGTAATTTGGGACCATACGAGTCTCAGATAAGCATTGTAGCCTTAATTGCAACTACGATTGCCTCACTTTTGTATGAACACGGCTTCAGTTAATTTTGTGGTTTTACGGTACCGTAAACAATGCAATAATGATTTATAATTTAACGGGTCTACTTTGAGCCGTTATTTGGTAATACGGTATATGAGAGAATTTTGTATCTGTAATGGTGTGGGCAGGCTATAGAATACCACCACCCCATCTCTTCTACCACACAAAGCGGCTACCACAAGCCACGAGGAACTACAAAAACATCTAAAAGACTGGACGCGTCAACCCGCTTGGCCAGCGGCTTGTGACGTCACGAAACTGAGCTGTGCTGTACTGTGACCCGCTCCGCTCGTTGGTGTAACCGTAGTGTATATTGTACCGTATCAATCTTCTCACCAAATCGCGATCCCGCGGTACCCTCCCAAAGCAACGCCCTAAGCCGAAGTGTGTTCCATCCGCCGATCTACCAGTGGGGGAGCCCTTAGGCTCGTTGCTGCTGCACACACATTTTGCTCCTAGCTGAGCGATTTCTGCGTTCGCCCTACATGTCACACATGCCCTACATGCCCTACATACATGTCCGTCCGGTGACTCTTGAAAGGCCATTAGGACCACAAGAATTTAGCACGTCCGAAAAAAAAAAGAGAGTATTGCTTTGTCGTAAACACAGTATAGTCAAGCAATGTATTGTCATGCCACGCAACGCAGCTTGACCGAGCCCGGAACAAAGCATTACGCTGTGACGCACGTAACACAGCTTCAACACATCTATTTCATAGCATACCAGGTGTTGCAGGTGTCCATGGGCGGAGGTAACACTTATCATCACGTGGGCCCCTTGTTCGTTCGCCTACTTCCCTATATAAAAAAAATAAATACAAAACAGTGTTAAAGTGTGATTAGCGCAGCTTGCCAGAGCTCGGCAAAGTGTAGCGCCAGTTTCATGGTCTCACCCTAAAGTTAAGGCACTTTCAGCTAAGCTAGGTTCTCAGATAAATTTCAAGGAAAGCAAATAAATTTTCCTTTAGGAATTTCGGAAGCAAATCATTACCTACATCCGAAAATTGCATTTATCTGCCCTCATTCGAATGTTTATATGTATAAGTATTATATATGTTACCGGCCAAATCCCATTTCTAGGGATAAAATAGTTTTTCCCGGGTCGAACTAGTGTATCCGAAGCGTGTTAGGATCAACTAGTTTATTGAGCCTAGGATAAACTAGTTTGTACTGATAAGAAAATTCACACTTCAGGAGAAAATGACATTGCCTAGGCTTTTCCATGAATAGATAGATGTCAGTGAAATAATGATACTAATTTTATTTTCCATAACTAGTGTGACTATTGGCTGGCTATAAAATATCACCACCCCATCTCTTTCCGTGGGTATAAAAGGCGACTAAGGGTAAGAGCCGCTACCACAAACGCTACGAGGAACTATACTACCTCTCAAAGAGTGGACTCACCAATCCGCTTGGCCCGTGCGCTGCAGCGTGCCATTTTAGGCAATATATCACTCATACACAAGACAATATGCTTGAGGAGGCTTATGTTCAGCAGTGTAGCAGTGCATTGCATAGTGTAGTGTAGTGTAGTGTACTGTAGTGTAGTGTAGTGTAGTGTAGTGTACGGAAGTCTTTTCTACCGAAACAATTTGTTTGAAATAGTCCTATATGCTAAGTATTTTATTTATTTTCTTATCGGGACAAACTGGTTTACCCCAGGCTAAACTGAGCGTGTTAGGATCACCTAAAGCTAGGAAATGTCAGGGAAACGAGTGTAACATGAATAAAAAAATAATTTAACAAATAAAATTAATGTTTGAAAATGAATGTTAATTGTTTACAATTAAGCAAAGTAATAATTTTGTCAAATTTTCAAATTATCCTCAGAATTTGCCAAATTTTCAAACAAAAACAAAAAGTAACACCCCGTGTGTCGTCGTCCGGGCCAAACGGTTCCCACGTGATATCACTTGTTCGTACCAAATTTCCCTTGCTTTAACAGCTAATTTGCTTTTTCGATTCGCTTATTTGATTCTTGCTAGTATTCTGACTAAATATAAAATACAAACAAAATTCAACCTTAAAACCTTAGTCCTAAAATACATTTAAATTTATCATACACATTTAAAACGTTGATTTTTGAAAATACCTCTAAATATCATAGCAATATAGTTGAATTTCTATCCTAATGTGTAATAGTTTATTTTTAATAATAAAAGTATAATTTGGTCGTAATTTGACATGTCAAAATGCGTCAGCGCATGACAAATGTCTCTGAGCTTCGTTGTGTAAAGATTGACATAATTATTGTTACAATTATGTTAACGAGTTTATGTATAATCTCAGTTTTAACTGAAATAAAAAAATACCTAAATAATTAAAGCGATATCAACCTTGTACGGCACAGGCGAGGGCCTAGTAAATCATGACGACGTTTCGGGCTATAATCAATTAACCTAAATCAATAAGACCCATTGATGTATAATCCTAGATTCCCATTAGACGGCAGCTCTCACTCACATGATATTCACTACTTGAAGGGAATATAATGCCCCTTCCCAAACATCCAATTAACCAAACTTTAGATAACTAGGTTACTGTTTACGATGCGCACACTAGGCGCGCACCTGCCTCGCGTTACGCGAAAGCAGCCCGAGGAATGTGCACTCGGGCCCAAAAGTAGTAAACTTACTCAATATATCCACCAAAATGGTGGGTAAGCACAATGAACAACAAAAGGCCTCACTTACCCCAAGGTGGCTTTGCCCACGCACAAATCTGGAAAGTGTTCCTACGCTAGTCCCTACTAGACGTGACCTATCTTAGTGTGATTGAATATATACATACATTCCCAATAAATATTTGTGTAGTAATCCAAGTCTCATCCTGTGGTGAGCCGGTGGCCGCTATCGTTCGGCAACTCACACACGGCAGCAAATCACCTCGAGATATCACTTCCAATAAGCACAATCACAGCAAATCCAACCAAAACACTCGCGTGGCACAGGATATCCGCGGTCAAGACCTATTACTAGGCGCGAATAACAAATATCGACTGTCCTAGGCCGCGGTGTGAGTTTATCTCCAAATCTAACTCTGCTCGCCGCCGAGCGCGTGTTACTACTCAAAAAATATCAAATTCTCAAACCGCTTTCAATATGGCGGGGACAAAAAAAATGTTGCTTCAAATAATGAATGTATGCGGGTATGCAAAGATGCTCGCGCCAATTCCAAACAGTTACTATTTCTTTTATAAACAAAGTTTATCATAATTATTCATTCATTACCATTAAAATTACTTTAGTGTCATGTTCGTAAATTTTTGTGGAAATAATAATAATAATTTAATTTCTCAATATCAAGGGATTAAATTCCACAGATAATAATAAGATATTTAAAATTAATTTGATTAATAGATAGCTCAAGCAATCTGGTTATCAATAGTTAATAGTTTGTGATAAGGTTGGCTGGAAGAAATCGCCTTAGAGATAAGGTTGCCGTTGTACTTTTAATTACTTGTATTGAGTGTGGCTCTGTACGTTTTGGTGCACAATAAAGTACATCTATCTATCTATAGATAAAACACCGACAAAATAGTTCCTTTCCGAAAAAGTCACTACTTATATTATATTATAAATTACGAGGTGTAAAGGGAAAATTTAAATTTAAATTCGAGGGCAAGGGTGCGTTCAATTAAATCCCTCAGCATAAATGGAATTCCTAAACAAAGGCAGCGTTGTTCCTGAATTTAAAAATAGAAAAAAAAAATGAAAATCGAACGATCGACATAACCGTGCAGAGACAAATGTAGGTCGGTGCGGCCCGACGCACAACTTGAACGAGACGTCAAACACAGGCGTGGGGACTCGAAAAAATTGTTATACACTAGTCAATGACGCCGGCTGGCTGTATTTTTTTTCTATTTGTCGGTCGCTACCGTGGCGGCATTTTTAAAACTACAAGCTTCTAACACAAGAATAAACATTTTAAAATTCGATTTGGTTTAGCTTTGAGGTGTACTGAAACATATTTTCGGTGTTGTTAGCAAAGCAATAGAAGGATTAATAAAGTTTTACTGGTTTAACACAAAGACGACACAGTTTTATCTATTTTTCCGGACTTTCCAGATTATAAAAACCAAATGCAAATTGATTGGTTCTGCTTTGAAGTTTACTGAACCATATTTCCGAATTGTAAATAAAGCAATGTAATCATTATCAAAAGTTTAGGGGTTACTATGCAATATGCAATAATAAGAATATGCAGTTTCTGTTGGAATATTTGTAATACGGACTAGGATAACTGATTATAGACTTGATTTATAATCTCACATTTACCAACGGCACAAGCGGTTATAACAGAGAGACAGTTTAAGGTTGACAGGTGACAACTATTCACAGTTGACATTAATAGCGTGTTTACACATTCTAACAGTTTCAAAACTATTTTTCTACTTTCCGGAATATAGAAACAATATGCGAATAGTTGAAACTGTTCGACGTAAATTTCTCATCTCTCCGGGCAGCTCGTGACCACGGATGGTATAAGCCGGCCAAAATATCGAGTAAAATAAAATACGTTAACATATACCTTTATGCATCCTTGATTATATACATTTTTATACATTTCCGTTCAAGCGACAAATTAGACCAATATTCTTAAAACTTGTACAACGTATACCAATTATTTCATGTTGATTTTAATCTCAAAACGATTCAAATGTACCTTTGAAAGAAAGATTAACAAAACAGAAGTAACTTTCTTGCAAAAAAAAACCCGCGAATTTCCGTTAAAAATATAACGAAATAATGTGCCGTCAATGTATAAACCGTCAGCGTCAATTCGGACGGGCGGATTTATTTCTGTTTATTGTACCATTAACATGTTCTGGCATGTTTACACAATATTGACAGGTCGTTCATAAGTGTCCGCGGCATGCACAGGGTTAAACACACGGTAAAAAACGAATGAAGTAAAATATATTTTTTAAGACAACAACAGGAGTGGACGGGAGTAAAAAAAGAAAAAAGCGAAAAGGACTGATTTAGAAATATGTATTTTACAAAAAGAAGAGTTTTAAATAACTGCGGTTAAATGAACTTTTCGAGTTAAAAAATGGTAGAAAAACTACAAGTACTTTACTAAAAATCGTTCATTGCTGGACTCCGTGGACTCACTCTGGACACACATTCTCTTGTGTGCATGAGGGAAGTATGGCCTCAAAACGACACGTTGATCAAGCAGGTTGGCGAATCCACTCTTATATGGAAATTTTATGAACTTTTTTGGGAAGAGATGGCGTGATGCTTTTCTAAAGCCGGCTGGCTCGACACCACACGGCCAAGAAATACTTTCGCTAATCGCTTTCAAAGCAATGTTCAATCACGATATTCAATGTGATTAATTCATTCATATTCATCGGTGGGATACTTTCTTAAATTCTAAAATAAGTGTCATTGAAATCATTCCAGAATTTTTAGTGCGATGCACGTTATAACAGACAGACAAAATATCCAAAAATTGTTGTTTTGAGTTCTGTGTCATTCGTAGTTTACATTACAATGATTTTTAGAAAAATAATAAATTGTATACATACGGCTTTCTTACGTGTATGTATAGATGCGTTTATGTATATACATATAGGGCTGCCACCCCTCCGGGTTTGACCCGGAGTCTCCGGGTTTGGAGGACGCTTGTCCGGGCTACGGGCTAACATTGTAAATCTCCAGGCGGCACGGCTGAGACGTCGAACATTCAAAAATGTGAGAAAAAATTGAAATATGATTTTTAAACCGGCTCTAGTAAACATTACTACCCACTATGATAGATTACTTTAAAGATTATTGTTGTGACAAATGCAAAGATACAATTTAAAGCGTCGCTGTGTGTATCAAAGACAGTATAAGTTTATCTTGTAGTAATTTTATTCGTAATTTAGTACTAACTAAAGTACTAACTTTAAATTAAAAATGGACTACTATTTCCTGTTTCGTTATTGTCCCACTTTTTTAATCTCCGGGTTTAGAGTATTCTGAAGGTGGCAGCCCTATATACATACATATATACACTGTAGTATGTACCCGCTTGAAGCCTTTCGGTCCAATTGAACCACGATATTGTTCAGTACTATTAGCGTCCGTATAAATTCACATCTATTTAGCCGGCTCCAGACACAGCGTGAACTGTGCGCCCTGAGAACACGTTTATACACAAAATCTGCGAAAACCATACACATTCGCGTTCACGGCTGTTCTCGGGGCTTCACGACGTGAGTCTTAGAGTCGGCCTTTAGAGTGAAGCGAACTGACAAAATCGCATCCTCAGCGTAAAACATAAAACTAGGAAAAACTGAAAACTGGGATAGTCGATCCTCTCCGCAACCGCTCGCCGTGAAGATAAATCTATCCGGGGACATATCCCGGGATAGGAAAAAAAAATAAGGCTCGAGTACTAGCGACAATTCCGCTCATATCTCAAATTTTGGCGCGAAGCCAGGCTGCTTTAGTGTTTCCATACGAGAGGGGATTGTTTTGTGTGGATTCGATGCTGTTCGTGATTGAATTAAAGTGGCAACACTGTGGTTTGAGGTTGATTGAATTGTCTTTCGTATAGTGCGTTGAAACTATTATATTTCGGTCCTTTATTTACTTATTTATTCATTGCTATAATGTACACTGGCAGGAACTTAGTCTAAGTACATAATTGTTAAATCGCGCGCCACGAGCAGGAAGAATTTCGCTCATTAACATGGGATCAGTCAGTTATTGAATTTTAATAAGAGGGGTCTAGTAAAGTGGCCGGTGATCGACGAATTCATACAAATCTCTTTTTCGTCCAGTTTTGGGTGATCTTACGTCAATGACCGAAATACTTCCTGCTCGTAATGCGTTTTAATTGTTATTGCCAATTGCTAACTTAGTCTAATTGCTAGTTAGACGCAAGCTATGGAGAGTGTAATTGGATGAAGAAAACTCCACTTCCCATTATATTACCCATTCCCTAACCTTCCCAATTCTTTTCCCAAATCCACTCGAAAAACTCTTAATGCCTATAACTAACGATAATAATCATAATCAAGAATAACGAGCATGGCAATGTTTGTTAAATCTTGATGTATTGTAATTAGGAGACTGCATTTTTATTTGGTGTTTTTTTATTTTTAGTTAGTTGTCGGCCAGCTATAGAATAGCACCTCATCTCATCCTACGGGTGTCGTAAAAAGTGACTAAGGGATAACAGAGCGTCTACCCACTTTGCAGTCACAGAATAACTAATTGTACAAGTACACAAGACGCACTCTCTTAAGAACGCTTTATAAAACCTACAAAAGATACCCACAAAATAAAATTACGTTCAGCGCGAGCCAAATTGAATCCTACGGCGCATCGGAGAAAGGCGATATTACACTGAATCGCTAAAGGCCACGCACACATTGACATTCCGTGCTTGAATCGTAAAGGTTGTATTAATATAATATAACTATAAATTATAATATAACTAATTATAGTAGTTTTATTTGTTTTAAAACACAATGTTTTATGTTTGTTCTAAAATAAATTATGACCTAAATAAAAAGTATTATACCTACTTACACAATAGATGGTAGTTTTTAAACGTTTTTATTTGCGCGTGCGTTACATAGGGCTCGCGGCAACCGACTGGAATAAACCCCTGCGCAGTGGTCCGCCGCTGTGTGTATATTTCCGTACCTAAAGTACCATACCTCACGGCCAGAAGAATGTGCATATGGAGGCCCATGTGCAGCAGGTGGGCGAGAATAAGGGCTGCTTCCGATTTCGGTTTTTAATCCAATATTTTTTTTTATAATTTGCGGTTTTTAATGCTTACTATTATTAAGGGCTAGCTGTGCTCGCAACTTCGTACGCGTGGAACTTTAGTTTGATTTATAAAACTTTGTATGCAGTATCTTTTCTTCCCGTCAGGCGATTTCGATGAAATAAAGCCTATTTGAAGCGCCAAGCTAAGCTTAATTTACCTGAGTAAACCCCATGAAAATCCGTTCCGTAGTTTTGGAGATTAGCGTGTTCGAACAGACAGACAGACAGACAGACAAAAAATGGGAAATGCAGTACATTTTACGGTACTCTTCTGTAACAGAGAAGTAATCTGGTCAATCGAATTCGCCCAGCGGCTGTGGGATTGTAGCGTGCACCCACCTCTCTAAAACTATGCAACATATCAACGGATCACTAGTCGTAGGACAACTAGTCGCATTATAGATATGTGTACATAAAAGATTTTTGAAATAGATTTCAGCTCCAGTTATTAAGCCGGTATTTTCCAGTTATTTGTAAGCCAGTTTAGTCAGCACAAAAAGGAACTGAAAATATTTTTCGAACGTTCTCGATAGTGACGTCATGTACCGTCAGTGAAATAGGCCGCCTAACTGAATTACAAGAGACAATTTACTTTTATACGGAGAGACGTATCGGGAAACAGAACTAGTATTGCCTCAAGAGGTCTTTCCATTAAACTACGTTATGGGGTTCTTCAAGAAAGCTGTGAATAGGATTTTGCAAGGTCGGCGGCGCGCCCGCATACCCCCTGGTGTTGCAGGTGTCCATGGGCGGCGGTAACACTTACCATCACGCTTGCTAGTCCGCCTACTTCACTATAAAAAATAATAATAATAATAATAACAGTGCAATAAGTTTAAAAACTATCAAGTTTATAACTATGTAGTGATAGGAGTGGAGTGTAGTGATAATAGTGACCTCTCATTCGTGAGATTGTGAATTCAAACTCCAGCACGTGCCATTTTCTAGTTAAGTCCGTCATAGTCACTAGACCTTTCATTATCCACTGCTGGACAATCTGGACATGAACTTCTTCCAGCACATTAACTTGTCCACGGGGGATGTATTATAGCCTTAAAACGTCACGTTGGCCAAGCGGGTTGGCGAGTCCATTCTTTGGCGAGGTGGTGTAGTACCTCAAGGCTTGTTTGTGGTAGCTTGGCCCACGGGAAAAGATGGCGTGGTCCTATTCTAAAGCCGGCCGGCATCACACGGCCCAAAGTCTAGTTAACTAGATACAGATATATTACGAAAACATTGGCCATCGGCTAATCCGGAAACACTCGTATAATTAAGTATCTCGTAATAAAATATGCAATTAGAGACGTACGTGGTAATTCATAGACGTGGATGACGCGGTTCGGGTGTTTCCGGATTAAACGATTAGGCCAATGTTTTCGTAGATAATGTATCTGTACGGTGTTTAAATTATTACTGTCTCGGCGTAGAAGTAAAACAGGTTAAAGATGAGCCAAATAGGTTGTTCCAAAATTATGACAGTGTAAGCTTATAAAATCTACAAACAAAGTATTCAACGTCCGTACACAGAATTAACTTTCATCTAATCTCTTTTTTCTAAATGAAATTCCGTGATGTCTCTTTATGGCGCGTGTCATCGACCTTTTTTTTATAAAACATCTTTCATACAAACATAATAATGAGCACGATCGTCCGTGTGACAAGGGAGCATCAAAGGCGTATATCGTGTTTTGACCGCTCATAAAGGAAATGTCTATATATCCGCGACGCGGGCGGCCGTGAGAACACCCCATTAGATCCGGGATGCCCTTTTGATCGTATTGATACATGTCAATAAATAAAATGATAAAGAAATTGGAATGTCCCTTGAACATTGATATTTCTGTCGCGGTTTTTGAATGGTATTTCCGGATACTTATACCCTCGACTTACATACAACGTCATGAGTTCGAACCTTGACTCTTAAGACCCGGTATAGACCCACTGGACACGGGCACTTGCACATTGTCTTGTGTACGAGGGATGTATGGTCCTATACTGCCACACCACCCCAGCGGGTTGGCGAGTCCACCCTTTTAGAGGTGGTGTAGTTCCTCGGAGTATGTGTGCTTAGTCCCTTAGCCGCCTTTTATGATACTTACGGGAATAGGTAGTGCTATTCCAAATCCGGCCGACATCAAACGGCCAAGTAATGCATAGCATGGTCTGTTATTCTGACTAGAGTATCTGGTCGTATTTGACCCAACATAAAAATATACGATAGATAACTATCTATAAAATAAAAAAATATCTATATGTCGGAACAGGAGGCCGAGAATTTTCATTGTGCGACATCTTTTAGTTACAATATTGGAATTTTAAACATGAACTCAGGAATAGAGTCACTAAATTATATTTTAAACATGAACTCAGGAATACAGTCACTAAATTATATTTTAAACGTGAACTCAGGAATACAGTCACTAAATTATATTTTAAACATGAACTCAGGAATACAGTCACTAAATTATATTTTAAATATGAACTCAGGAATACAGTCACTAAATTATATTTTAAATATGAACTCAGGAATACAGTCACTAAATTATATTTTAAATATGAACTCAGGAATACAGTCACTAAATTATATTTTAAACATGAACTCAGGAATACAGTCACTAAATTATATTTTAAATATGAACTCAGGAATACAGTCACTAAATTATATTTTAAATATGAACTCAGGAATACAGTCACTAAATTATATTTTAAATATGAACTCAGGAATACAGTCACTAAATTATATTTTAAATATGAACTCAGGAATACAGTCACTAAATTATATTTTAAATATGAACTCAGGAATACAGTCACTAAATTATATTTTAAATATGAACTCAGGAATACAGTCACTAAATTATATTTTAAATATGAACTCAGGAATACAGTCACTAAATTATATTTTAAATATGAACTCAGGAATACAGTCACTAAATTATATTTTAAATATGAACTCAGGAATACAGTCACTAAATTATATTTTAAATATGAACTCAGGAATACAGTCACTAAATTATATTTTAAACATGAACTCAGGAATACAGTCACTAAATTATATTTTAAATATGAACTCAGGAATACAGTCACTAAATTATATTTTAAATATGAACTCAGGAATACAGTCACTAAATTATATTTTAAACATCTCAGGAATACAGTCACTAAATTATATTTTAAATATGAACTCAGGAATACAGTCACTAAATTATATTTTAAACATCTCAGGAATACAGTCACTAAATTATATTTTAAACATGAACTCAGGAATACAGTCACTAAATTATATTTTAAACATGAACTCAGGAATACAGTCACTAAATTATATTTTAATTGTTCTACACAATAATTCTTAACACCTATATAGTCACACTTAATGTCTAAAATTATATTAACTTATCGCTCTACACAATTATCGCTATATCGAATTAAAGTATGCGAGTGCTATAAAACGGAAGAGAGTTCCTCGGGACGCGCGTGTCTCTCTCAATCTCAACTGTGCCCTATTTCTCATGCACTGCCGCACCGAGACTCTGTCAAAGTATTGCTCCTGCGTCGCTTACGTTTTGTAGCACCCATGTGATGATGGCCTTATTCCGACATACATATCTATAAAAGTCCATATTAATAAATGTTACTTAACAACGATTTTAGGAAAACACAATTATATTTATTTATAGCATTTTTTCCAGACAACCTTGAGAAATGGAATAGGTAGCAGCTAGGATATTAATTGACGGAGTCACAACAAGTCAAAACATATTTCTGCTTAGAGGCACAATTAGTTTGTGAAGCCGGGCGAGCAGTGGGGATATTTTTATTTAAGTCTAACTCCAAATTACCCAATAATAAATAATGATAATACTCGTTATTGCATGACATCAGGCATTTGATCGTCCACTGTTGGGCGTGGGCTCCCTTATAGACATTGTCTCTAGTCAAGCAGATTGGAGCGTCCATACTTTTGGAAGGTGATGCAGTTCTCAGAGCTCGTGGTAGCGGCTCTGTTTGCCCTTAGTCGTCTTTTACGGCACCCACTGGAAGAGATGGACTGGTGCCATTCAAAGTTGGTCTACACCACGCGGCATAAGACTTTAACACATACATACCATCAGCTTGTGCCTCTCCACTGCTGGATACAGGCCTCTCCTAAGGAACGCCACCGCACACGGTCTTCCGCTCTTCTTATCCACCGGCGACTTTCTTCAAGTCGTCAGTCCACCTGGCAGGAGCACGTCCCACACATAAGATAACAAATAAATAAATACAAAAGCTGGCATGTTTGTCACCGGCACGTGGTCTCCATTCGAGGACTTTTCTCCCTCATCGGTCATCCGCCCTTGCGACATATACGGCCCCGCCCACTGTCACTTCAGCTTGCTGATCCTTTGAACTATGTCGGCAACCTTAGTTCTTTGGAGAATCCCCTCGTTATGTATTTTGTACAGCAAAGAAATTCCGAGCATAGGCCTCTCCATCGCTCGCTGAAGCGACTTTGAATGTGTGAATCGGGCCTGCCGTCCGAGATCACGTTTCGGCACCATACGTCATAACGGGCTGGACGCAATAATACATCATAATAAATGAGTAAATAACAGATAACTTGTCCCACATATTAAGTTCAACTTAACAAAACTTGGAGATGTCGTAATCATTTGTTCCGGTTGGCAGTGCGGAACAATATCGAATGTAGTTTCTCGCACATTTCGCGGTTCACTGCATACTAATTAGTTCAGTGCGATTAGGTTCACATAAAGTGACATTTGTATTATACCATCAGCATTGTCTCGTGGGTGTAAGCCTCTCCCAAGCTCTGCCAACACACCCATCCAGTCTTACCATACAGCAATTACCGGTGACTTCCATTTTTATACAGGTAGAAAAGATAAATGTAATAAGTAATATGGCCCACATTAGCGTTCCTTGTGACGTGGGTCCAAACACACACCGAGAGAGAGACCCTAACAAACATTTGTCTTTAAACAAATGAATGTTCGACTGGGAATCGACCAATGAATTACCAACTGCGCCAATCGGTCGCCAAGATAAGATGGCAGATGGCAGAAGAACGGGCGGTCCCCATGATTGCCACTAGCTTTAGACGAAGACTCTGGCAAATATTGGTAACTTATACAAGAATTCGTTTCCTTGTATACTACGAGTATACGTACAATGATATATTATTTATTCCAATTTTCACTTGTTCAAGGACATTTTGTGACACGATACATGGAACGCCAAATACAATGAAATCGTGAATAATCCCAATACGGAAAAAACAAAGCGAGTATAAAGGTACATTCACATCGACTCCAATACTGTTTCACAAGATAGATTGGAGATAGCATAAAAGAGCAACCAATTTCCCCGGGGGCGAACGAATCTCGCTCCGCGCGAAATAAATGAATTTTGTCAGTGTGTATGTTGGCAGGTGTAAAGGACATATTTGACTATCGTTTATGTGTTTAAATACTAAATGTGTTTAATCTAAATGCCCCTTTATTAGGAACAAATACATAATAAAAAAAAAAGTTATACGAGAAACAATAAAGAAAACAATACAAAAAATATCAAATAATATTTCTTAATTCGTCTATTTATAAATAGAGATAGATATAACGTTCTGTTGCTGAGTCTTTCTTCCATTTCTTCCACTAGTATCGGTTTTGTACGTTCAATGGACGATCTTTACAATAAGCTTCAATTATTTAAATAATCATAAGTAAACGAAATCATTATTACTAATCGCAAAATTCATATAAGCACCGAGAATTTAAACAAATCCATTATATAGAAATTAGATCCCTATTTCCCGTTGTATTCACCCCACGTTTCCAATTCTCAACATTCTTATTAAAACCTGACAAAATGACGTCATATCTCAACAGTCCACTCTAAACCAGATGGAAGATGACAATCCGAACCAAATCTATCGACGTTTTTAAAACGCTGATACCAATTCCGTTATTCTCTACACTGAAGAGCTTACGTTTTTGCGAGTTAAATAAAATGAGTCAAATGAGTAAAATTAACTTCACTAAAATTGTAAGAGAGAGACTGATTTTGTTTTTGTTTGTATGTAAGAAGTAACTCAAAATGTGCTGGATTCATTTTGGAAATTCTTTCACTTTTAGGAATTTAAATTAGTGCAGATAGGATAGAGGCTATGTTAGTGCCACTTGAGCGAAGTCAGGGCGACTCACTAGCTTATTTATATTTTTGTCATATAAATAATTATAATGTCAATAAAATTAAATAAAAAATGGATGGAAAAGTCGAAATAGTTCGCGTCATTTAGTATTATAATTTTCTATATTTTAGCTGGTGTTGCACCAACCGCACCCCGTCTCTGCATAGACCAAAAGTTGACTGGGAGATAATGCTTCAAAGCGTTAAGTCCGCCTCCTGCCACTCTGCGGAATAAAGAATAAAAAATTGGAAATACATAAAAGTATAAGTGTATACGTCTAATTTCACATAATTTATAATCTAACTTTCGTTCATGTAGTCTACATATAGCCTGTATATTAATTCGGATATTGTACAATCAAATTATTTGCCAAGTTTCAACTAAATCGATACAGCCATTTCGTCATTGGATAACAAACATCCAAATTTTCGCATTTATAACATTAGTGGGTTCCGATTTTTCCATATTCTTAAAATATATCCCACTGCTGGACAAAGAAAAGGCATTCTCTACTAAAATGAGAAATTATTAAAAAAAATCATTTTAGTCATTTAATGCAAATGTCATAAATTCATTCATCCATTTACAATTCCAGAAATTGAGGTAATATGGCTACATTACCCCACGAGGACTTCATAACACGAAATGAGTACTCCTCAACCCCATTTGAAACTGAGTAAAAGCCGCCATTTTGATTATTTTCCCGCCAAGTCCCCGTGAAAAGTACCGTTCCGTTACGCTGATGGCTTTTTGCGAAATTAGCACAAAGCGCTTTTTCGCTATGTGTGATTGATTATTCGCGTGGTTGAAAGCGCTTAAGCGATTTGTTATTGCAAACCGGTTTTATTTTTGTAGTGTTTGGAATTAAAGTTGGAAACTGAAACACAGCGTATAGAGTAATTAGTGTTGAATCTTCATTCATATTTTATAATTTACACACACATATGTGTCACAAAGTTTCAATTACGTTTCTTCCTTTCATACTTTTCATGATTTTTTATAGACACTAAATACCATTTACACACCTTCACACACATAATAATGTGTATCGCAAAGACAATTCAATTAAGTATCTCCAGAAATTGTAGAAATATTACTACAAAATAATCCTTAAGAGGGGACGACGACATTGTTTTGTACATACAAATGTATTCTCCTAATATCTTCCTGAACTGTGGCAAAGGGCAATTACTTTTGAATATATTACCCATATCTACCATGATCATGTCCCTACGCTTTGATTTTTTTGGAACGAAGTTCTTTTACGCGCGGTTTGCGGTAGGTGTGATTCGAGAGAAAATGTAACGTCATGTAAGATTTTTACCCCCTCCATACGCCTTTCTCTTTCTCTCTGTGTGTGTGGATGCGAGTATCGAAAGCGAGACTCAAGCAGAATAACAGACGTGCAGACTAGGGCGTGGCCGGTTGTATAACCTAAATTTTTGATTTGATTCCTTATTTTAAATTATTTGAATTTAACATATGATACAAAATAAAAAAAATACATGAACTGTACAGATTTTATTTCGAATTACATTCGGAGTTTAAAAAAAAATGCGTGAGGATCTTCGTTCCTGACGGGGGTTCCCTGACCGCACATCTAATTTTTTTATTTGTTGTTTCTTATAGAAGGCAGTACCCTCCAAACTTGGCCAAAATAAAAAATTACCCGTTAAGCGAACGCTGCAAAAAAGAAGCCCAGTGTGCAAATTTAACAACTCTTATTTAAAAAAGCAAAACATACCGACATAGAGAAACTATTCTTTAATTCAAATCAGAAAAAAAAAGATTTATTTTTGAAGGAGGAAACAGAGAAATACGAAACTTTTATTTTCTCGAATTATTATAGTTATTATCAGGTCGAAATGCAGCTATTTCTTTCTCTCAAAGAAGTTGCATTACTCGCTGTCGAGACAGCAACAAATTGTAAAAATACCTGTTCTTGAAATCCGCTTGTAAAAATTCCTTCCATAATAGACCGCCTCTCTCTCGGAACTCTCTGAGATTAATCTCTAAGAAAAAGCTCCTGAAGTCCAATAATTGTACGGCATTTAAACACCGTTTGAAATGTCAAAAACAGAAAAAAACATAAATATATGGCAGTACGTAAAATTTCACAGGAAATAGTCAATGACTACTCAATAACTTGACTTCTGTGGTATTCCCCATCCACCCTAATCCTTTTTCCTAATTTGTTCCTAAATCTCGAAAGGTAGACACGCACCCCGCGTGCCAACGTTTGTCATTCTTGGTATTGGACAGCGGATGATGTTTATGGGCGACAGTTATCAAGTGAATGGTACATAAGCTCCGAGAGCCAGAGCCAGCGTTACGTTTGTATTTCATAGATTTGTATGAAATTCCATACTGTTTGTTTCGTACGTACATTGTGATCGAAAGTGGCGCAAAGATTTTGATTTGAACAGAGCCTTTATGAATACTTCATTGCACTTACGATTTTTTAAATTTCAAACGGTGGATAACAAAACTTTGTCAAATGCGTTTGCGATTTGTTTTAAAGAAATATATTTTTATGGCGGTAGACGATATTTTTGTAAAGATTCAATGCAGACGGGCTTTTCGATTGCATTTAACCATACACTTTGGTATATTTTAGGAACTGAATAAAAAGTAATACACGTACTAAATAACACATGTCATAAGGGGAAGGTAGGGTTACCAGTGGAGAAGCAAATAATCTCCCAACTGAAGTGTATTAATGTCATGTTATGATACTCTCAGCGGTTTAATTGAATAATGGAATAAGCCATTGAAAATGTCCCTTTGATTTAGGTTGACCTTCATTGTCGTTCAAAATGTAAATTTGATTTGCTTTTAAATTATTGATAATATAAGGTACTATATTAATAATACATATACGAGTAGAATATAAAAAAGCACGTAAGGGGCTAAGCAGTTATTTTTCTATTGCGATTCATTCCGTACTAAATTTAGTATTCCTTTACGACTTTTAGGTGTCCATTAATAAATAACACACTGATATACTCTTAGCCTATGTCTCTCCACTGTTGGATATCTATCTGCCTTAATAAATACACAAAAGAAAACAATTTTAATCAAATTCCAGCATTGTTGCATGAACAGCCTGATATCGCATAACTACTGACACCTTTTGTCTGACTGTTACAATGGTATCCGATAATTACTGCTGGAACTGGAGCAAACTGCCTTGTCGTAAGCATATCAGACAATGAAACAAAGTATTAAATAACGGGACCCCTACCGTTTGTTATACGAAGTAAACTCGACGCGAATGTGCGAGCGTGACAAAACATTAGTGTTGTTATTTCTCGTACTATTTATTCCTATATCGCTGAGGTAGTATCCGTAATTAGCCCTCTTATCATCCTGGAGATGCTGGACTGCTGGAGATGGGCCTCCTCATGCACATTATCTTGAACGTGAGGGATGTATGGCATTAAAACTGCACGCTGGTAAAGCGAGTCCACTCATATATAGGTGGTGTAATTCCTCAGGGCTTGTCATAGTGGCTTGGTTATCATTTAGTGGCTTTTTACGACACCCACGGTAGAGATGGGGTGTGGTGATATTCTAAAACCGGCCGACAACACACGACCAAGAAGTACAAATTTCTTTGCGAGATAGGATCCGAATGGAAAACATTCACCGACATAGCTCGTAGAATCGGCACGTTAAAGTGGCAATGGGCGGGTCATATTTGCCACAGGACCGATGGGGAAGACGAGTCCTCGAAAAGAGGCCACGTATCGGGAAGCGCAGTGTGAGGCGCCCTCCGGCTGGTGGACCAACGACTTAAAGGTGGTGGTTGGATGAGAAGGGCCGAGGATCGTGTGTGGTGGCGAGCCTTGGAGGACTATAACCGGCAGTGGAGACATATATGCTGATGGTATGGTGTGGTAAGTAGAAATTTAGTAGTACGGGCCAAAGTTTGATTTAAATGAATATAATAATAAAGAATCCGGAGAACAAATATCTAAGCATTTATTTAGCTCTTCTATTCACCACTACATATTTTGTTTATTTCCCTAATCATTCAATTCATTTTCAAACTATTAAACTGTGTAGTCATATTTAATAAATCCATACCAACATTACCAACAATATCATTCAGACAACGCCACATTTTATACGGTGCAATTTTCAATAGTAGTGGTAATACCTACTCGTACTAAAAAAAAGGAAAATCTGAAATACCCATCGTTCCACTTCGCTTTGAGTCTGACAAACGTCGGAATTCTCAGTACTTTGTATTAACAAATATAAATATTTTTTACTCTTTCCACGCGCAAAGGACACAGCTTCGGAAATTCTTTAATAAGATGGGCTCAAAGACCGAATACCACAGATACGTTATATCATTTAATGCCTAATCCAGTGTTCCGAAACCTTTTTTCACTTGCGGTACGATACACCTGAACAAAAAATATACTTAAAAGTATAAGGATTAAAAAATAATAAAAAAAACTACGTGCAATCTACTAATTTGTTAATTAAACAGTCAAAAATTACTGAACAAGTGAAAAAGCGTGAAATTTGTCACGTTTGTGCGCTCTTAGTTACATTTCCCTGCTGGGTGATTCAAGTTACACTGCGGCACACCTAGCATCGTCTCACGGTACACCAGTATGCGGCGATACACCGGTTGAGGGGCACTGGCCTAATCAACACTCACACTAATGTTATAAATCTAAAAGTTTGTTTGTTACGTTTTAATGACTAAACTACTGAACCGATTTCAATGAAAAATTTATTAGTTTTCTTAGGGAGAGCCAATTAACAAAGGCAGCTTTAAAAACAAAATCCATGCGAGCGAAACTGCTAACCAAAGTTAATCTATGCATATACTAATAAAATCGTAGCAGAGCCGTCTGTCTCTACATGAAATATTTTTTCATGTGCAGATGATACAGAACTCAAAACAACAATTTATAGAATGTTTGTCTGTCTGTCCGTCCATCTGTCTGTCTACTGGACGGATTTTAATGAAACTTGGCATAGTTATAGCTTATGTACTGGCACATTTAGGGTACTATTTATCCAGGGCCATTACAGAGTTCCCACGGGAATCACAAGTCGCCGGCACCACTAGTATCTTTACTCGTATTTTGCACCTGACGGTACAATTTGATAAAACAGTTTTTATAAAAAAAAAAGAATATTTTATGTTACTTATATACAGTTATATACAGTTTTGTTCCTTTATGTTACTTTAAAGCCTACAAATGAAACTACATTTGCACTTTTATCGTATCTTACAAATTGCGAAACATGCTCACACATATAGTGTCGAATAGGAGTTCAGTGATTTTTTTACATTTTTGCGGATAGGTACGAGTATACAAACATGATCAAAGCACTGTTTTATAATTGATGTTTTCATTCCAAGTTGGATTTGAATGCTAGGTTTTTCCAATTATGATTATTTTTGTAAATTATAGTATCCTGATCCTTCAAAGTTATCAAACGTCGTATTCGCATCCCTGATCTTTGCCGTACTTACTTCTGCTCTACCTATTTTGACGGGAAAAACGTCGAAAAATAAAAGTAACATTGGGGGAACCTTTCAGATTATTAACCCCTACATTAGGGGTAATAGGGTGGGGCTGAAATCTGATTTTCACGGGACTGGACCCCGTAAACATTGCCTGCAACACCTCCGTAATTAGGAACCTTTTTGGAGCGTTATTGAAGGGTTTGTTTGTATGCCATTTTTAATTATATGTTTGTATTATTTATTTTATTATTGGAATACGTGTTTTATCAGACTTACAATGTGTATCAGGGTAGCGATGGTCTGGAATCTAGAGTATCCTTTCTCAACCTGGGGCTCGCTACCCCCAGAGGAGTCGCCATCACATACATTTGATCACGAAAAATTAAGTACTTAAGTGCGAAAAAATCTTTTATTAATTAATTATAATCAAATGTTAAACGGTAACAAACATAATTAAGAATTAATTATTAGTCATTTTTTGCCTTTTCAGGAGATTGCGAAATTAAAAAGGTTGAGGAAAGATGGCCTAGACATATCTATTGTTTGACTTAAATCAATAGCCGCTAACACAAGGACTCGCCAAACCGCTTGGCCGGCGTGGCGATTTGAGGCCATACATCGCCCATGCACAAGACAATATGAAGCAGTGGACTAAACAAGGGCTGGTTACGGAACGGTTCTTACGTTTACAATGCTGGAGAGGACACGAATTTATAACGTTACAAGTATTTGGACATATTCAACGGAACTCAATAAACTCGACTCCAAACCGCTCCAAACCGATAATCGCTCTCGTGACATAGATATTTCCAAAAATAAAAAACTTTTTTACTTTCATTCCCATCCCAAATCAGGAATCGAACACAAACACTCGGAAAATAAGTCAATAGAGGGCGGTAGCCTTTGAAAAAACAAAGTTTCCGTGTCACGGCCACTTCGGTCAGATCCTTTAGAACGGCTTCCTATCACACCGATGACTTATTTTTAATTCCGCACTTGCCTATTTGTGTTTTTGGCCTAGAACAACGTAGCTGTATGTTTCTTGTTTCTTCATATATGGCAATGGTGTAATTAGGACATTCTGCCAGTGTCAAGTTTTCTTCATAATAAACAATTTCAAAGTCTAAAGCAGTGATTCACAAACTTATTTCGGTCATGGACCCCTTACTATAACAAAAACTTAACTATGAACCCCCAAGTGACTTTTATGATATAATAAAACCTACTAAAAATACATTATTCTGTCCTTTATGATGAGACAATTGCACGTAGGTAGGTAGGTTGCACGTAGGCTGGGGGTCCGTATCGACCACTTTGGGAATGACTGATCTAAAGTATCCTGTCGTCAATCCTGTCCCGTCGAAGTAAGTAAGTAGGTTAAGTCAGTAAAGCGATAGTAGGTTTACTGAGAACAGAAGAAGTCTCCTTGGAAGCACACGAAAAAAGCAGTCTCACGCTTTTCTTTGATTATCACAGACACCACGCACAAAAACACAAAAACAAAAAAAGAAGTTTAATAAACTATCACTATTAAACCACAAAACGCCTAATATACAATTTTTATAATAATCAAACAAAAACACAACTTTACTCCTTGAGTGGCCGCTAAAAATTCCTTGCTGTACGTTGTCTGACGGGATAATCTATGGCATGATTTGTTAACATTTCTGAATGAGAATCAGTGGCTAATTTTCGCTACATATGCTGAGCGGCGACTTGAAGTAGTTCGCTGGTAGTCGATGGATTTGAAAAGCGTCCGCGTCCCATAAGTAAAAAATATTCGACCTTTTTCAGAAACATATATTTTAGGTAGTAGACACGGAAAATAATCACAAGAATTATTAATTATAGTTATTATTATTATATTTATTATTTAGTTATTGTTATATTTATTATAGTTATTATTAATTTTCCACTAATAACCCTATCGGTGTGATAGACGGTCCCTTCCCTATTTTTTTATCCGGGCAAATAAACAGTTCAGTGAAAACTCCTATCATTGTCTCTTTAGATAATATCTGTGGGGGATGGCAATGTTTTAACGAAAAAGGGAGGTTTTGCCGAAAGGGCCTCGCTCTTGCCGAAACGGGGAGGGGAAAGAGGAAATAATTTGGGCGACAAAAACTTATATATACAATAATATACATATATATATTTATAAAGGCATATATTTTGTCTTGTTTTCGACTAAGCCTAATGACTTCTGGCTTTAGGAGGTCAACAAATGATTACGGTTTAGAGATAAAAAATGTAGATTGGGACATTACGGTAACTATGTATGTTATTAATTTGGAAATTTAAATGTCTTATGGCTTTTTCGACCAACTACAGTCAAATCCATACTATAAAAATTCGTTAGTAGCAAAATGTGAATGTATCAAAATGGCAATCTCTTAAAAAACATTTTCTTTTGTCTTAAAATGACAAATTTTCAAAATGTCATGTCCTCAAAATAGCAAATTCTCTAAATTCATTAAGAAATTAGATAAATGTCAGTTAGTGAACATTTGAGGTGAGGAACTATCATTGTCTCTGTCACTCATGTCATGAGTAATAATGCCACTACCGAACAATGAGGATTGACTTTCATATTGCGTATATTTTTGTAAATTATTTAGGCACATAATTTTCTAAACGTAACTAGTCAAATGCCAAATTGTGCCAAGTGTACCAATCATATTTGTTACCTATATTTTTGCAATATAAAATGATTTGATACTACATGAACAGATTTCTTGCAGACATAGTTGAAAATTTTAAACACAGTAATCATTTGCAGGAATGTACAGTTAGCGACACGTTAACTAAAGCATTCCATAAGCACTTTAATGTGATATTAATAAAAAATCCTACTTAAGCAAAAACTACGATGGGGTACGGGTTGGGATTTAAATTCACAACCTAACGAATGAGAGTGGAATGAGAATAGACATAAGAATAGATATTAGACTATCATCGCTAAATATCGCAGTTATTAATGAAGTAATAAATATAATGCATGAAGTCAATATTCTCGGCAATTAATTTTATTTTTATTATTATTACCAAATTTACAAATAATAAGTATAAAGCTAACATATTTGTATCTAATAAACCATACAGATTTCTCTAAGATACAAGTACTAGTGAAATCAGTAGTCGAGACATTAAAAACCTATCTGTGAGCAGTGAACAAATTATAATTTGGACGAGAAATATCTTTATAGTTTATATTTAAAATTATTTTCGCTGATATCTGTTTTAAATTTAAGATTAAATTCATTTATTAACCCGGGAACAGAGTAAGTGCTGGTCCGCTGACCGTATATATTGTTCGAGGCGTTGATTACCAAATGCGTGATTATGTGTTACACTACGTGTAAATATAGGATTTGATATTAACATTTGAATTTTGGTATTGAAATATTGTTCTTTTAATATATTATATGTGCTTTTAATATATTACGGCCGTTCTATTTAAATTATCTCTGTTTCTGAATAATATTAATTCTGTATTATTCCACTTTGACCCCGCATACATGGACAAAAGATTCAACGTATTTTATATGTAAGTGTTATCTTAACCCTAAAACACAAACTAATCTGTCGCATGCAAAAGTGTCCCGCAGTGCAATCTATAATTAACCATAAACGGGGTACTTTCGACCCCTTAAACCATTCAAGAGAGTGAAGACGTCAAATCCAGGTATGAAAAGAGACTTGTACTTGACATGGATATAATGACAAAATCTTTTAATGATGCTTTGTTAATTAAAGTGTTGTTATTTATAAATAAGAGTACCAAGTCCGGTCTCATCAGAGATAACGCGATAGTAGCATTAGAATGTAATAAGGGGTCATCCATGAATTACGTCACACGTTGAGGGGGTCAATAAAGTGTGACATCGTGTGACGGGGGGGGGGGGGGACGAGTTATAAGCTTCGTGACGTCACATGTATAAATCTAAAGTATTAAAACTAAACTTCAACTCTAACGAAAAACTTTAAAATATTACCAACTCTATCAATATTATTATAAGGTTGTTGTAATATAATAATCTATAAATTTAAAATTGCAAAATATGTGACGTCACACCAGGGAGGTGGGGGGGGGGTCACACAAATATGACCACCTGTGACAAGGACGGGGGGGGGATTCCTAAATCATGCATCCTCCTGCATCTTGTCTTGTACATGAGAGGTGTATGGCCTTAAAACACCACGCTGGCACACTTGTGATTACATATATTGTTTTGCAGGAATTGTAATAATGAGACAAGGGTACGCTGAAAAATTAACTCCATGTAGGCGAGTGACTACTCACGGCATACGCTGAGCATATCTTTTGCGCACTGAGCTGTATATATTTTAGTTTATATACCGTTGTATTTTTGATACCATTGTGTCAGTGCAGTAATAATTAAAGGATTCATTTACTTATTTCACCTACGTAGTTGTGATTTTCAATTGCTCTTTTTGTATTAGTGAACCATATTGAACCAAACAGCGCTTGAACTATCAGACATCGCGGCGTTTTGAAACATTGCGCGTGGAAACCGCCAGCGTTTTACTTAAGTAAGTAGTTTATCGCAATATCGGACCGGCCGCATTATCAGACGTCCTCCAGTACAAGCATACACGGAAAAATAATAAATCTCTTGTGTTCCTCGAAGCGTTACTAATTGAACTCGAAATCGAAAATCGGATTGCGGTTGTACGACGTTAATTACTGCTGTTTATACAGGCTTAAATATAAAATACCTACACACCGAACTATTATCATTAAAACTAACAACTATATATATATTTATGTAACTATGTACATAACTTAACTTAAATAAGTACTTAATATGTACTTAACTTCGTCCAATTTAACCCCAGTATAACACAAGTCTGCGAATTCACCGCTAAGAGAGCTCCATTTGTCGTGGCACCTCTATTTCAGAGCATTCCTCTCAAGATTTCTGAGAGTTTTGGGGTCCTGGGTGTCGATATTTGGTGTATAGTCGAGTTTTGGAGTCATGTGGCGAGCAAGACAAAACTTGCTAGTAAAAAGTTCGGTGTACTGAATAGAGCAATGCAGTACTTCCCTCCGGGGCAATGCTTGTAGCTTTATAAAGATCAAGTTAGACCCCACATGAAGTACTGCTCACAGCTCTGGACCGGTGCACAGAAGTACCAGCTAGACCCTCTTGACTCCGTCCAACGACGCGCTATCCAAATTATCGACAGTCCGACTCTCATAGGTGGTTCAAAATCACTCAGTATTTATAAATATGTTGGCGTCTCTCTGCGTTTTCTACCGCCTTTATAATGGGGAATATTCTGAAGAGCAATTAAATTTGATGCCTATTTCGGGTTTTTACCATTGCACCGCTCGTTATCGTCGTCACAGCTGGATGCGGGCCTCTCCCAAGGTTCGGCACTATACATGATCATCGGGATCATCATTCAACCAGCCAACACCGGCAAACTTTTTTAAGTCGTCGTGCCATCTGGCTGGAGAGCGTCCCACACTGCGCTTCCCGGTATATTGTGTACCATTCCTTTTCTTATCATTGTCCGTGCGTTTCCAATGGCTCCACTGGAGACCAGTGCTGTGGTCTGTCCGTAGCTAAAGTTGACCATTTGCGGCATCCCAATGCACACTCAATCCTTTTATTGTTTCTATTTATTTAATTTTTATGTGCATTCTCTTAAGTGTAATTATGTCGATTTATGTAAAATTGGAGTATCTGTATTTGATATTGTCATTTGTTATCTCCTCACCGCCCAAAGGATGACTAGAATCGATAGGTGGTTTATCGATTCTAGTCATCCTTTGGGCCGTTGTACTTTTCGTGTTACTTACTTAAATTGTCTTTTTGCAACATGCGTTGTTATACAATAAAAGAGTTTATTAATCTATCTATCTAATTTGTTTTTTCCTATCCTTACTGTGTGTTGTTGTTCCGAAATAAAGTGACATCTAACTCTATTATTGTCCATTGAAAAAAATGGATTCGATTAGTCGCCCCAGTCAAAACGTAGTAAAGATATCTACCTAAAAGAATCTACGCATTCGAGAACAATTGGTAACGCACAGGCAGAATGTTATCACGTTCTTCCTTTAATATTCCATGAGTTCTCGAATCTGGGATGTTACTGTTTCTGTAAGTGTTTTTGTTTTCACGGAAAACAATACATTATTGTTCCCGAAAATCTTTATTTTAGGATCATCTTTTTGTAATCTTATATAATAAACATTACACAAATGACATACATTGAAAAGTTCGTTCTCAATGTATGTCTGTATGTAATGTATGTTCAATGTATGTTTTCAATAAACGTTGTGTAATTCATACATAAGAAAATCATAAGAAAATTCGCCGAAGAACGAAAATCACCGACAACATCGACATAGCTCACGTAATTAGTACTCGTAAGCTGATGTGACAATGGGCAGGTTATATTTTCCGCAGGATCGACAACCGGCGAGTCCTTGAATGGAGGCCACATAGCGGGAAGCGCAGCGGGAAGCGCAGCGGGGGACACCTTCCGGCCACGTAGATGGACGATTTGAAGACTAATTATAATAGATTTATTGCTAATAAAATATTTTCAGGATGTAGGTTAGGTTAGTCTATATACTTAAAGCATTGTACACCGTGGCAAGATACCTGCGTATCAAGCTAGCGGCATTACCTCGCTGAATGGTAAGTCTGTAAGCGTTCAGGTCCACAATGTCCAAAGTATTAAAATTACCAGTCAAAAGGTTACAAAATGAATAAAGTATCGAAACGTCCTCAGTATCGTTGAGGTCCTTGTAGGTTCTTGAGTAAGTACTAGGACCCCAGCCAGACCCGTCAAGCTTTGAGTTCGTTCACCTAGTCTGGTATCATTAAATTCCTAATTTTCTTGAAAATGCATTTTTCTCGTGCGAATTCTTACCAACGTATCCCCAATGATTTATTTTATATATACCTGAAACAAAAAATAATTAATTTAATGAATATCTAGTAGCAATAAAATAAATTCTACTAATTTTAAATACAAAAGAGTTAAGGGAAGCCCGGAATGCGAAGAACATCCTGGCTGAACATTCTTCAGCTGGCCAGTGATACGGCAAGACCACTCCATCACTATTCCATACTGCAGCTTTAAAAGTGAAATTAGCCATGATGATTGTCGACCTTCGTAAGAAAACGGCACTGCAAGAAGAAGATATTTATGAGGTGATGCTCGAATGAAAATATTTACAATTAATAATTTGCAAAAACATCTGTTTACTGTACCTACTCGTTTCGTTTTACGCAGATGTAACGTTTTTATTGTATACTAGCTGTGGCCGGCCACGCGTTGCTGTGGCTGCCCAACAGATGGCGATTACCCAGTTTTTTTCTATTTATTTCAATATATTTCTAGATTAATTTTCTTTTTTTTATCCGTGAATTTTTCAGATATTTTAATAGTTATTCTGCTATTCGGGGCGTAGACGAATCCAACAAATCAGAGATCATTAAAACCGGTCCAGCCGTTCTTGAGTTATAAATGTTGTAACTAACCCGACTTTGTTTTATATAATATAGATTTTTAAATGTGTAGCAATCTCTTTTTTCTGTATTTCATCCCCTTCTTACTTTTTAATATTGAGTATATATTTTATTTTGAGTAAGGGTCGTCTACCTATCTAGTTGTCAGTGAGCATGTAAGTAGGTGCTGACAGAATATCAGTAGGTACTGTGGATAATCTGCAGCGTTTGCTGGGGCAATTTCATTTTGTTCTCGTCGGCACACAGTATACTTAGATATATATCTTTAATGAATATACTTACTGTCCATACGTAACTGTGGTGTTGAGACAACGATATCTATTCTTCATATATATCTATGTATTTCTTCTTTCTTCTCTTTATATTATTACGATAAAACCGAGATTGAATACATTTAAAAATATTTTATTAGTCACATAAACGCAGCAGATATAGCGCCATGTCACAAAGGAGATGACTGGCAAAGTCGCAGGTGTCAACAGGGGAGCGAGGGGAAAAAGATAAATAGGTTTGGGAAACCATCTGAAAAGCTGAAAAGGACACCAACTTATAAAATCATATTTTTTCTTCATAAAAATAAGATTGCCAGTTGAACTCGGTTTCCACGGGATATCCGCTTTCAATGCATTGGTGTACAGTTAGAAAAATAAATATTTCAGATATTTTAGACAATTTTAAGAATGATCTATTATGAAGAGGCCTATTATTATGCTACCTGGTTTCATGAAGTCAAGAAGAGCTTTCTTCGAGAGTCTACTTAAACACTCATTTGGGGTCTTCACGAAATGCTAAATCCAAACGTTCGACTTTTTATTTTTTATACACGACTAATCTCTGCTAGTTGGAATAGCGAGAGATGCCTTTTTCATCTGTGATGCTACTTTTTCTCCTTTTCAACTGCTTATTCAAATTTTTGATGAAATGCAACTAATGCAATGTAACCAGCCATTTCAGTATCCACTGTTGGAAATGGGTCTTCTCATGCACATTATCTGGTTAATGAGAGATGTAAGGCCTTGAAACGCCACGCTGTCCAAGCGGATTGGCGAGTCCACTTTTCCTCAGGGCTTGTGGTAGTCGCTTTGTTATCGGTTAGTCGTCTTTTACGATACCCACGGCAAGAAATGGGGTGGCCTCTGTTCTATAGTCGGCCCACACCATGCAGCACAATGATGAAAATAAAGAGGTATATTGTTTTTATTAAATCGTAATTCATTAGGATTTATACAGCTTCAATGCGTTAAGGAATGCTTAAACACGTCTCATGAGTTACGCGTATGCCACATAAGACTAATGTCAAAAAAAAAATCCAGGTTTTTAAAGTTAGCTTTTTATTCCTCAATTATTAGTCAATTTATTTTTGACGCTATCAGTCAAAACATACTAAATATAGTATTTTCAAAAATAAATAGGTATTTATTAATACAACATTCCTACTGTGTAATATAAAATACACATATATAAAGGTGATATATATCAACAATTTTGTTTCGAAAACATGTACGACAGCATATTAATTGTGAGGCAATAAATATAAATGTTATATATTTTGGAAACGAATGCCATGCCATACTTGTAATAAATAACATTTTCCATTAATTTATTAACATAAATCAAAATTTATTTTCTTAGGTTTTATGCAATCAGTACACCCCAACCTCCCCAGCATAAGCCGCGGCTCACCCATTCATCTTCCGCAATCATTTGTTAGGATATGAGCCCCGCTGTACCCTACAGAACCCTCTCACACTGATTTTAGACATTGAATGTAACAATCAGTAGCGTAACTCAAATTATTCCTCAAATTAATTACAGTAACTGACGCGCCATTTCCGTTAGTGTCGTCAAAGGCAGTTAAACGATAACAGAGCCGCTACCACAAGCTCTAAGGAACTGTATCACCCCTGAAAGAGTGGCCTCGCCAACCAGTTTGTCCAGCGTGGCATTTTAAGACCATATAATCCTCCCCCAAGACCCATACAAGAACATTGTCCAGCAGTGGCCGATAAAAAGGCCCGTTATGGTAATTAACAGTTTTAGATCCGATGAACCCGAAGCATGACCCTCTGTGCCCATTCGATCCTTACAATGTATAAGGATTTCTTTTGATTTATTGCGATCCTCGAGAATTCAGGATTTTCACTACAATTTGGTAGTTTTACTTCAATTATTATTTATTGAGGTATTTCTACAATTGTAGACGAGAATATTTTAGAAAAGTGTCATATGGATTTGTAAATATTTTTTAAATAAGTGATACAACACCTTAATTTTTTTTTAGATGAAGATCATAGTATGTATGAGCACTGTATAAGAAGTCATAAGAATTTTTTATTCTACGTAACTTAATTTTTTTTAACGCAATCCTAAACTTCTGTTTTAGTCACGCTTCTGTGTGAGCCCCGTTTCATATGTTTCTATAAAGATGACTTACTGTTTGCGTTGTTGTGCTGTAGCTTAAAGGTTAATCCGCTGATATGAACTATATGTTTGTACAACTAGAGATTTCGACGGTCCTCTACTAGAGTGGGATCGCTGGCCAAATTACCTGTCTGTAAACTACGGGGTAAATTAATTTAAAGGATACGCTTCAGATATTACTGAATATATTCAGTAAATATATGAACGAGATAGAAATATTCGTCTACAACTTCTATGCATTCATTCACTCATTCAAATATCCGTCAACAACTTCTAGTAATGCTTTCTCGACGCTGACCGGTCTAGGGACGACGGGCTGATGGTATGGTATGGTATGTCTATATACATAGATATATATAATAAAATCGTAACACAGCCGTGATTAATATTTTTTGAAAAAATCGTTGCAGTGTAAAATACTAATGATATACCGCTAAATGTCTGCATGCAGAAACCACTGAACGAAAAGTTATAGCTACTACAAAGCGGCCACAAGCCCTGAGAAACTGAGAAGGGCTGGTTGCATTGCATAGCCTATGTGCTGGATTAACATTTAGGGTACTTTTTATCTAGATAAATTATAAAGTTCCCACGGGAATCACGCTCTAACTTACTACACATACTCTAGCGTCTATGCGCACGAAGTCGCGGGCACTGATAATAAATGAATGAAGCAAATGAAAAATATTTTAAAAATTATCCGTCTAAAAAATACGAATACCTACTATCAAAATTTACTTCACCTTCATCACTGACAAGTGCCAGTGATAAAGGTTTTCATCGCGCCATCGATGATAATTTAAAATCGGACTTTAAACGTAATTCGTTACGCCAATGCCCTAATTGCATCATGCCCTAATGCGGTCAACTCGTCGTCAGAGGTATTACCCCAATACATAATCGCATCACGAAACACGTAAGGCCTGCCTATTAAGTAGAAACCTTACACGTGATAATGCTGTTTCTTATGGAAAAAAAGGCGGCAAACGAGCATACGGTCCACCCGATGGTAAGTAGATGGTAATTTCCCAAATGTACGTATGTGTTTCGGTAGTGAGTGAGATGTGCCAGAGCTCATTTCCATCCTATCCCTCCCCATTTTCCCAACCCTTTATCCAAATCCATTCCTATATCTCCAAAAGTAGACAACGCATCCGGGGTCGTGCCAACGTTTGTCATTTTGGACTAATGTATGCATGTATCGCGGATGTCTATGGGCGACAGTATCCACTTACCATCATGTGGCCTGTATACTCGTCCGCTGCCTTCGTACATAAAAAATAAATTTAAAAAAAAATGGTTTTAGGCCATGCAGTTAGGAATATCATTTCCCTTGATGGTACTCGCACAATTTGATTATACTGTCTCAATTACTCACACAGTGTAAACGCGTCATAAGACTAATAGGGGCGTTGCTCTGAAGACCGTAAGGGACCGTTGCCATGGCGACCGTAATCCCATAGCTTATCACGTGACCACGCATGACTAGTGCATTCAGTGCACTATATGCACTAAATCAAAGATCCAACCGTCGGTACATTGCTACATCGACGGTACATCGACAGATACAGAAAAAACAAAACGTGGTATGTAAAAAAAATCGAAGATTTTATAAGCTTAAGCAATGCTTACTGATAATACTGGTAATGGGACTTCTAGGGCTCGAACTCACGACTACACAAGAATAGATAACTTATCACTATTCAGATTAAAGAACAGCTGAAGGTCCGAAGGATGACAAATTCCTTGCACCTCGTAATATATATATTTTTATGAATGTTAACATTCCCTTACATTAATTTATAAGCCTAAAACTGTTACAGTGTCCCACTGCTAGGCAAAAGACTTTTTTGTAATAATATTTTGGCTCTTCCTTGAGATGTATTTCCCGTTTCCTACCACGGAGTCTGCCCTTTCGCCAATGTTCAATGTATATTTTGTAGCACCCATTTCACAGCATTTCTTGTTCACTTTTGGATGCATTTTGTTCTATTTTATTTGTAGATCAGGTCAAATCAGTTCAATAGTTCCAAAATTACGATGGTGTAAACTTTGCAGAAATTGAAATAAAACATCATCGTTTACAACAAATGCAAATCAGATACAATTTTCTACTGGCGTATATCATTAGCCTTATTGAACGCAGTATAATGCTTAATAAACTTGTTTCCAAATAAGAAAAAAAGAACTATTATCGTCAGAGGCTTTGGCTTGTTCAAATGTTTAAAATATTCAACTGCCTTTTTTTCTATGGACGAAGGCGGCAGACGAACATACAGTCCACTCGATGGTCAGTGGATACTGCCGTCCATAGACATCCGCGATACATGCCAACATTAGTCCAAAATGACAAACGTTGCCACGCCCTCGGATGCGCTGCCTACTTTTGGAAATATAGGAATAGATTTGGAGAAAGGGTTGGAAAAATGGGGAGGGATAGGATGGGAATGGGTTCTGGTACATCTCACTTACTATCGAAATACGTACGTACATTGGGGAAATAAGATAAAGTGGGAAATGCAGTACGTTCTGTGAGAGAGGGGTCATGTGGCCAGTCGAGCGCGCCCAGCAGCTGTTGGATTGCAGCGTGCTCTCTCCCTCTCAATGTAACAATGTCAATGTCTTATTGAATATGTTTATTAGTATACAATATTCTTATCTACTTCAAGACCATTTGTTTTTCTACGAAAATGTCGTATGTGACAGTTTACAAATGACTCCTCACTGACCATACATGTTCAGATTAACATCTGACATCCTGACACTAGCGCACTTGACAGCGCCGACGCGCGTCACGTCTGCGTGACGTATCACTCAAACGTCAGTTGTGTAAAGGTTAGATACAGGCTTTTGATTTTGTGCAACATCTGCGTTTCGGGTGAATGTGTTTTTGATATCGCGATACTGGTGTATGAGAAGGCAAAACTAACTTATTTATATTATAAAACTTTCAATTATTTAATATTTTTTAGATTACTTTCAATGCGATATTGTTTACACAAGTCGCAAAATCGCATGTATGGGAAAGCATTAAAATTGCACCGAATTATACATACTTTCCATAGAGTCACAGCTTATCAAAGATACATAAGCTGTGATAAAGTGGTAGAGTCCTTGAATCTATGTAGTCCTTGAGTTCAAATCCTCGCCCCGTACCACTGAGTCTCTAGGATATACAAAAAAATCTGGAGCACGTGTGTGTATCCACCAATGCGCAACTGGGCCCGCGTGGTGGATTATGTCTCAAAACCCCCAAGTGATTTGTTAGGGAAGGCCCGTGTCCTGTAGTGAGACTAATTTGCCTCACAACTCCCACGCTCTATGCACGCACATGATACGCACCGGGTACACTTAGCACTTCAAAAAATATTAGTAATTATTCATTTAAAGTATTTACAATTAGTACTACACATATAATTGGACTAGATATAAGTATGTATAGTAGTACGTAATTGGCTTATTAATTACTAAATATTATACTGATAAATTTATATTATAAGCTGTGAATTATTTGTAAATATCTATCATACTATCAATAAAATCTTATGTGCTCTGTGATACTATCAAAATTTAGCACTCTTCCTTTCCAGCATCGCTGTAGTTAAATAAAAGGACTGAAAATGAAATAACCAAATAACAAACACTTTGAATTAGTCCGAATATAATAATACTAATGGTCCGTTCAACAAAATTCGTTCAAATGAAGTTTATTTTCTACTACGAACTGAATTTCAAAGCCGTGCCCCGGGTTTTTAGAGTAATGAATTCATGTACGTACAGTCGGCAGCAAGTCAAGCTACGCTATTTTAATAACGCCTTACGCTATTTTAATGTTTGCTATATTTTTTTTGTCTAATAAAATGGTGAAAAAAAAAAATAATTTAAAACAAAAAAAACTTCAAAATCGCTTTGAAAGAGTTAATAACCTTAGTCTTTACGAGTACTTAAATACTTCGTTATTCTACATAATACGACTTCATGAACTCATTGATAAGTTTATAAATTTGATTTTGTAGTTTACACCGACTTAAAAGTTGCAAGTGGATGAGTTTTAATATTTAAAGAGAAAAGTCCATATCTCGAGACTTAGACCCCACTTTCCCGTATAAATTCTGGATACACGTTTGGCCTTCATCTATTATATAGGTACACATACGAGTTTTTGTCATTCTCAAGTTAACCTGTGTATTTAGACATCTTTATCCGCGTAAGGTTTCTTCATAATAATTCCGAAACTACTGGGCAGATTTTAATTTAAATACTTTAGAACCCTCTTGAGATTACAAGGATTATTTTACAGAAGTTACACGAAAATCCGCGCAGTATTTTTTGAGGAAATCGCAAACATATATACATACATACATCGAACAGAGAAACTTTGTTTGAAGTCAGTTAAAAATATGAATTTTTATAATTTTTAATGTATATTATAATGTAATAATAATATAACATAGGTACATATATCAGCCTATAACGTCTTACTGCAGGACACAGGTCTCCCCTAGTAAATAATTGGGGGTTCCGGGCCGTTATCCACCACACGGGTCCAGTGCGGACTGGAGTAAATGGTGGATCATATACTCCAGATTTTTTTTGTTACATTTGGAACATGCGGGTTTCCTCACGATGTTTCTTACGAACTATAAGGCGTTAAGGATGCGCTGCAAGGTCTGCAGTGCATCCCATGGTGTTGCAGGTGTCCATGGGCGGCGGTAACCACTTACCATCAAGTGGCTCGCCCACTCGTATGTCATCTCTTCTATATAAAAAAAATGTAATTATGTATTTATATATTATGTATATGGAATTATATTTTATTTAAATTTATTATGTTCGCGTTATTTAGCATTGTAATTTTTGTCTTTATTTTTTACTGTTATTGCACCTGTTATTGACCATCTCTTCCCAACGGTGGACTGTGCTAAAGTAGTTGACGTCCGCCGTTTGTCACCGTGCAATAAAGAATAAATAAATAAATAAATATTTTTGTTATACGATTTTTTCTGAACACTATATGTTGTCCATAAAAAATATTATTTCAAATGAAGTCTCTGACTTTGTTATTCTGTACTATTCGCCGCGCGAGCTAGTCACATTTTTTTTTTTAAATATAAATTATATTATTTTTATATATAGGAGAACTAGAATGTTTTTGTTCCCAGCAAGTGATATCGAAGACAAGAACTAGTTTCAGAAATATAACCCTCAAAACGAAATTATAAAACTCCTTAGGTATTATGGGAGAATTCCCCGCAATCGCAATTCTGCACTCCTCTCGAATACATTCTATAACGCGTTTCGCAGTTATATTTTTTAAATCCCCACTTATGGCATTACCACGTGGCATTTACCACGTTTGTTGGAAAGCATTGTTGGTTTTAAGGGCTCTGTGTGTACTCTGTAATGAACCTGTATGTGTTTGCTATTGTGAATGATTATTAACATCTGTTTGACAATTATGTATTTATTTATTCTTTATAACGCATAGTGACAAAAGGCGCGTTTAATGCATTGAAGCATTATCTCCCAGTTAGGGTTGCCAGATGTTAACCTAAAGGTGAACATGTCCTCCTTTTCTATGATTTGTCCTCCCGTCCTCCCTTACTTATTGTATGTCCTACTTTTGCATGCATCCTTTTGTGTCTTTAATGCATGCTGATAGCGCATCAAATGGTGATCCTGTTGACAAATATTATGATTTCAAGTTGCACGAGCAATGGACGATTTATTTTAAGAGTTGCGAGCAGTTTCATCAACTACCCGCATTTGGTCCATAGTCCGGAAAGTTGCGGCACACAAATTAAAAAATAGCGAGGTTCAATTTTATTAAATTTATTACTTACTGGATTCCATATTGAGGTCAATTTGTGTCCATCTTCTCGATTGAAATTTCTAAGTTTTTTTATTTCAATTGCTTTTCAATTCAATTCAATTGCAATTCAATGAAACGTAAGAGTAAAATAAATAAGGTAAACATTCGCGTTAAGACCCGTTTAAATAGATAAAAAAGCAGATTTTTTTTTAATTCATTTCCCTTATTAGAGCATGGTTATATTTAAACAAAATGTTGTAACAACGAAATTTTGAGGTCTAACCGGACAAAGCCGCCGGAAAAACCAATGCAATATGTTATTTTCGTTTATCTTTCACTATTTATTTACAACACGTTCTTGCAAACACACGTTTTGGGCGGGAAGCGGTATATTATCTTCGGGACGCCCCCTGTCTGTGTCCAATGGTCCTTCGAATCGGATACTATTAATAATTTCTTTTTTAGACTGTAGTCTTTGCTGAGGTGGCTATTTTGAGAAAGTCTTCATTTATTTGTATTTCAGATATACGAAGTACACTATCCGGGAGTGTCGTACAGTATCCGGGAATGTCTTCAATTCCCCTGACAAATTCTTAGGGATTTGCGAATTAGGATTTGAAAAAAGGATTGGGACGGATAAGGTTAGACGAATAAGGAGAAGAAATATTACCATACTAATTCATATTACCTTGAAGAATGAATGGAACGGGGTAGCATGAGACTATGTGCATCACATACCGTATCACCCCTCTTCAGCTGGATGAAAGGACGGGATGATATAATACAGAATTAGATATAAGAGATGTTGTATTGAGCTTCCATTTTTAAAGGATATTTTGATGTTTTGTGAAAACATAAGTGTGTAGACATATTTATATTACATGCGGTAAAAATATAAAATTAAGTATTCCCCATACTCAATGAGCTTCGCAAAATTTATTACGATTCTATTTAAAATAGTAATTGTAAGTAAGTATACAATTATATTATTATATAGGTAATTATATTGTAGATATTATCTACAACATGTTTCCTCTTTTAGCATACTTAAGTTTAGATTAGCTAAGCATATTATTTAAGAAAGACTATTCTTCAATCTTATCATATATATATATACCTATATATATAATTGGATGTTGGTATATCTGAAATTAATAGACTTCGACACCGTTTGACCGATCATCATGAAAATTGGCACATATATGTATTTTTTTATGGAGAAGGTTTTTATGCTATCCACTTTATTGTAACTCGCCACTAGATGACGCTGCAGCACATCAACTTCTATACCGTTCAGCCGATCGCCATGAAAATTGATATACATAGGTATTTGAGCACGGAAAATATTTTCGGGCTATCGACTTTGTTGCAACTCGCCACTAGATGGCGCTGCAGCACATCAACTTCTATACCGTTCAACCGATCACAAAAATTATATCGACGGCAAAACAGAATAATTTGTGACTTTATATACAGGACAACGTCTGCCGGGTACAGCTAGTAATATATATGCTTAATAGTTAACATTACTAAAATTACAATTACTTTAAGTTTCGGTCACTGTAATTTAAACGTTGATTGTGTTTACAGTCTGTGACTCTTGTTCACCGGACTTGTACGACTATTTATCTTTTATTATGTTAGCTTTTAAATTCTTATGTAACTGACAATGTCTTAATGAGAATGAAGTTTCTTTGAACTTAAGCAGTTATTAAGCTAATAAATGGTTTATTCATTCTATCAAACATTCATTGAAGCAATGAGATTGGCAATGAGCCCTAACACTCATTCCCAAAATGCACGAGTATAATGTGTTTCTTTATGGAAAAAGGTGGCAGACGAGCGCACAGCCCGTCTGATGGTAAGAGGATACTGTCATTCATGGATATCCGCAAAACATGCCAACATCAGTCCAGAATGACAGATGTGCCAACATGACAATATGCTCTCGGATTCGCTGCCTACCTTTGCAGATAAAGGAATAGGTTTGGAGAATGGGTTGGGGAAAATGGGGGGGGATAGGATAGGATAGGATGGGATGTGAGTGTTCTCTGACATATTTTACTCACTACCGAATCCACGTATGTACATTGAGAAAATAGGAGATAAAGTGGGAAATGCAGTACATTTCAAGGTAATTCAGTTCAATGCGAGCGAAACTGCGAGTAAACACTAGGTGCACAATGGATAGAAAAAGATAAAATTGGAAGCAGATGGTGGTTCATCTGTTAGCTAAAACCACCCACAATCCGCTCATTTCAAATAGTTATCACGTCTTCCAACAGTTTCGCAATATCGTCCACAACTTTCGTTTTGCTCTAATGAAAAATGTTTGCCACCGAACAAATGTCCTTAACTTGTCCAACTTATATTGCAATTTTATGTTTGGTACAAGTCGGTGCAAATAGATCTTTTGAAAGAGTGTGATAAGGTCGCCGGAGCAGTTTCCAAAAAGAGGGACGCTTTAGACGACGATACCTATGTCTCTCTCGGGATTGGCCAGTGCCATAGAGCGGAACGATATAGGCTGACATGACGTTCTAGACTTGGAACTATGGACAAACAAGTGACTCCCAAAAAGTCGTCTCTGGAATTTTCTTCTCGGACCGATACGAGACAGTCCATCGATCGTTGTCTTTAAGTCTCATCTAAAGCAGCACTATCTGTCACTCTCATGTGAATGAGGACACGTTATCTCTGATATATTTTAAATATGTACGTGTGTATATATATATATATATATGTTTGTGTGTATTCGTATAATAATATATTTAATAATCGTATTGTTATAGTAGTGTATTTAGGTGGGCACTATGTCTGCCCATTTGATTGCTCACCTATCGCTCTCGCAGGTTAGCTGGTAGAAATCTCTCAAGGGAATAACCACGCCTTTTGTATGTATTTTCTTTTGTAACTATTTTTATCATTTGTGTGTACAATGAAGTACATAAATAAAAAATAAAATAAATACGTAAGTCGTCGAGTGCGCGGTTGAAGGAGTGCATGGGCGGGGGGCACAGCGGGGATTGCACGCAGAATCCACGTCAAGCATACAAGTAAACGAAACCGAAAACTATTTGAGACAGTTTCAATACTTGATTTTAATTGCTTTATACTAATCTAGACAGCGACTTCGGCGTAACGTTAGTGGTGGTGTCGTAAAAAGCGATTAAGGGATAACAAAGTCACAACCGGTGAGGAACTACACCACTTCTAAAGGAGCGGACTCGCCAACCCTCTTGGCCAGCGTACCGTTTTAAGGCCATACATCTCTCGTGGACAAGACAATGTACACGATCCCTCCAAAATTGATTTGTGCGTAACGCCGTTGCTGCTCCATAGTACTGTCGCAATGTCGACCTCCACAAGGACTGGGAATTTCCCTCCATCGTCAAATACGTGAAAGACTCTACCCGACGCTACTACGACAGAGTCCCTATGCCATCCCAACTTCCTAGTAGTTGCCGTCGTCGTCGTCGTCGTCGTCCTCGGCACGTCTTACACGACCCCGACGACCCAATTACTGCAGCCAATGTGCTACTTACACTACACTCACAGACTACATATATACACCGTCCCCGCGGGCGGAGACGAGGACGTCACCCTCGCCACATCGTGAACACGCACCGGCCTTCAGCCAACACTTACCAGGTATCGGCACGTGCCTGGGCGCTTCTCACCGACTCGCGATCCCGCGGTACCCTCCCAAAGCAACGCCCTAAGCCGAGGTCTAAACTATACATGTACGGTGACTCTTGAAAGGCCATTAGGGCCACAAGAATTTAGCCATTCCGAAAAAAAGCAGTGTGATGAGGACATGTCCAAAAGTGGACTAGAAAAGGGCTGGTTTATGGCTCCACATTACAAATGTACTTATATACTTGTGTGTTCATATTACGCAGTAATACCTCATCAATCATGTCCGACTTGAAGTTAGTCAAAAGTTAATCATGTAGCCAATCGCAATCGCATTATAATACAGGAGTTGCGTAACTTTGCGTATTGCGGACGTGTGAACGGATACAACAGGTGGAGGATATAACAAAAAAAAATATATACTTGATAAATAGATACGAGTACATATAATTTATTGTACACCAAAACATACAGAGAAGCACAAAATATTATACAAGCGGCGCCCTTATCGCTAACACGATTTATTTCAGGCAACCTTTGGGTGGTATACAGACGAATAGAGATAGATTGTACAATAAAGAAATAACGACTCTATATAAATACATAGTGTTTAAGCCGTATTTTTTAATAACGCCATACTCAATGGCCCACGCTAGGATTCCTTGTCTCGTGAGTCCAGAGATACTAATAGTAATAAAGATAATCACAAACACACATCCAGACCCCGAACAAAAACTTGTCTTTAAACAAAGGAATGTCCGACCGGAAATCAAACGCGGGACCTTTTGCACAGAGGGCACAATGGGTGAGTAGCAAATGCGCCAATTGGTGGTATTATTTAAATGTATTGTAATATTTTACAGACGAATAAATTTGGCCTTAGACACGAAGAATCCCAATATACCTAATATGATATACATATTAATAGATTCTATATATCTAGGTATGTAAACTTGGAAATTGATTAGTGTTTTGGATTGAACTAATTGACCGATCACCTTTAATCAAGATGACGTAAAAAAATCTTCAAAATTTCTCTAACAAAGTTTTTATTCCTTTAGAGACATAATGTGCAATAGGCCAAAAAGTACAATCACCTTTTTACAATCGGAAGTAGTTTTGTGAAACACTATTCAAAAGCGTGTAACCATCATTATCTCATTTTTAAAGACTTTATATTTTTCTCTTTAATTAATTTGCGTTAAATGAAAAAGATTTTTTGTTAAATGAAGTAAATTTAAGTACAAAATACTTTTAGAATATGACAATTTATTTAATTTCTAGCCGTGTGCCCGATGAGATTTCTCATCGGCAACATCTCAGGAACTATCCGACTTTTCTCCCATACAAACTTTCGTCTCTTATTTCACACCCTTAGGGGATGAATTTTCAAAAATCCTTTCTTAGTGCTCACATACGTTAAAAGGAACTCCTGTGCAAAATTTCAAGCTTCTAGACCCACCGGTTTAGGCTGTGCGTTATCTGTCAGTCAGTCAGTGTTATTATTAGGTGGATTTTTACAGCCACAATTTTATTGCACCATTTTCGAATTGCACATAATGCCCCTAAATCGTAGCAGTGTGTAAGTAGCTATTTATGAAAAAAGATCGCTTCAAGATCGTCTCGACAATTAGAGCACTACATCGCTGGACGAAAATATCAGTCATTATTGATTGAAGACATTCAATCTTGATATATACAAGTGTAGGCTTAATTCCCAGATTAATCACATCTTCAAATACCACCTGACGTAGGTGTGGTACAGGCTTGAATAGCACATTATGTGCCATAAAGGTCATTTTAGTTCAAACTAAATGAAACCTTATAAACCTACAATTAAAATTCAATTCACTTTATTAACTAACTCATTCGAGAGGATAATGTACTTATACGGAATTTCAAGCCTTATATTAATAGAGATTGGGTATAATTTTGTGTGTTTATAAAAATAAGTAACGTACTTACGTCTCGACCTTTAACCCGTTGCTACTTAATAACCCAATTGCTTAATAGCTTAAGCTCAGTTTATTGTGTTTGAATGTAAACTTAATAATTATTAGCAGGGCTCTTAAAAAAGTGTTATAAAAATATGTGGTAATCCTTGTGTAAGTTACACAAATTGACATAACATTTGTCATTGAAATACATAGAAAAGGGTTTGATAAAATCTGTTACAAAATTATTATTGTCTATCTTTATGGCCCCAAATAGACTAAAGCTGAGGCTACACTATACAGCGAATTGAAATTTAACCAATGTGATCAAATTGAAATAATTTTAATTTACTAAGAATATCATCTCAAAGTTGACGTCTATTTCTTTGTTGTTACCAGAGAATCTAAACCTAACCAACCTCCAAATTTGCTGACATCGATTTGCTGCCTATTCAGTATATTTTGCCGCTCATTTAATTATTTCTCTAGTCTCAAGGAAGCTTATGTAGCTTATGTAAACGATAGATATCGCCGACTAGGCGGTCTTCTCGGGTTTTTTTCGCGACTAATCTTCCTTTTCTATAGACAGGCGTTGACAGACAAGCATACAGTCCATCTGGTGGTAAATGGATACTGTCCAGATGGATCGGTCCAGAATAAAACGTTGACACGCCCTTGGATGCGCGCTGCTTCCGGTTGCGAAAGGGTTGGCAAAATGGGATATGATAGGATGTGACTAGCGAAGCACGTACGTGTGTTGGGAGAATAGGATTAAGTTAAAAATACAAAACATTTTATGGTAGTCTTCTGTGAAAGAGGAAGAGTCTTGGCCAGTCGGATGCGCCCAGCGGCTAGAGATTGCAACGTGCAGGGTGCACGCTCCTGACAATCTTCCCGGACTAACTATTTATTTAAAAAAAAATATATTACGCTTAATCTCACAAAAGGCGAGCTTATAATGCCCGGAGATATTCTTTACCAACCAACCTTTGGGTTGTTCAGAGAGGCACGTCTATCATCATGGCATTGTAATTGCTTACATTGCTCATGAAACCAACAAAATAAATCTATCAGTGGTAAGCACTGAGAATCTTTTAGGCGTTTCTGTTTGCGATTGCACCTGCGTATTTATTTTTTGCAGTCGAAATCTCAAACCATATTTGCAAAGCTCTTTTAACTCAAACATTTGAGCACGCTTCAAAGCATCGTATTGAGCTGAAATGTGTGAATGTGAATACGCTATTTCGGAGAAACAGGAAAAATAGAAATAAAAATAGAGTTTTGTTAACATTCATAATTTTATTTCTCATATTATTATATGTGTATTTTATACCATATCAGCCTATGTCTCTCTATTGCTGGACACAGGCCTCGCTATGTTTCGCCACCACACACGGCGTTCGGCTCTTCTCATCCAACTACAACCCACAAAGTTCTTCAAGTCGCCAATCCACCTGATTGGAGGGAATCCCACTCAGCGCTTCCCGGTACGCGGTCTCTATTCATGCACTCTTCTACCCCCATCAGTTGACCGTCCTGCGGTAAAATGTATAACCTGTCCATTGCCACTTCAGCTTGCTAATTTTGTGAGCTATGTCGGTGACTTTCGTTCTTTGGGCGTACCTATTCGCGTATGTGTATCCTATACATTACTCGTATTTTATATCGATGTATATGTATTTGTATAACTTTAGTTAGGTATCTATCTGCAACTGTTCAGGGAGCTGAAGCGATATTTATAACATTCTTCTCATTTTGCTGACAAAAATTTATTGATTTACATAATGAAACTAAAGTGAAAAGTAACTGGCGTTTAATAAAAAAAATCGTTTCAGAAGAGAATCCAAATAGACATTAAGTCTCGAAATGGCCCATTTGGGACCTGACCCGGTGATATTTGTACTAAGACTACGGTTGAAAGGCATTGTTTGTTATGATTGAAAAATAACGTCACGGTAATGAAGCGAAGCCGTGACCGCAGCGCGCGTGACGTTAGGATGACCATCCATTTAACATAAAATAGAAAAATTATTTAAACAACACGGGACTTTTTCAGCAATACTCTAAGTGTATCCTATGGACCAGCGGAATGCAAATAAAGCGAAATGTAATGCTAAATATAGACGCGGTGCGAGGGGCGCAAAATTGATTGGAGAAAATACAAAGAAGATAAATTATAAAAAAAAAATGTCGGGTATATACCGGCGCAGCTCATCCAGCAGCCGACATAGATGCGGTCATTGCACGTCACTGGGGTCGACTCCTTATTATCTTTCTATTCTCGTTTCTTTCTTATTTTTCTTGGGGCGTCTCGAAACTAGGTTAATTGCGTTACGTCGTTTTTTCCTCGGTGACACTTGTCAGCTGTCATCTGTCATGCGCTAAAGGCCGAGTTCTAAAACGCGACCATGACAATAAAGCGACGCGAAAAGTAAGTTTTGTTAAAAGCTTGGAATGTGCACCCTCAGCATACTGCAATACTTTTCTGTAGATTTTTTTCTTTATTAGGTATTCTTTTTTGTATGTTATTACAAAAGGTGGTCAAACAAATGCCTTACCTCATTATCTCTCAGTTATTATGTGCATTTCAAATAAAGTACTTATTATTAATAAAATGTCATTATTATAGTTCTCTGTCATTATAATTTGATGATTGTTGTTTATTAAAATTTACCTATTTATAAAGTTCATAAGTTCAATGCCATGTCTTAGCTCAGTGGAAAAACTTTAAGCAGTAATTCATCCAACAACTTTTGGGTTCGCGGTATAAAGTGTCTTGAAGACAGCCGACGTGTATAAGAAAGAGATAATCGTTTGCGGAACAGTACAGTGAAGATTTAATAGATAAAGGCAATTAAGACAGTGTAGTGTTCTCTTGCAGAAACAATATTTATTTATGAAAGGAATTATTCGACCATTATGTAAAAGACAATATGTAAAAGGCGTAAGTTAAAATACATGAGGTTTTTACAAGTTTTCACTGACAAGTTGTTTGACAAAAATATACATATATAATACTGCCAACGGACAATGTGTACATACAAATTGTATACAGATAAGAGATATTCTAAGCATTCTGCTCGTATGGTCACCCTACAACAGCAGCTACGGCTCAACCCAACCACTCAGAATAGCTGTACACATAATAACCACAGAAAATGGATATTAGAACTAGTTTATACAGCATCTCCGCTCCATGGCCATTCATGAAACTCCATACAATTTCCATACAAATAAGTGTATTACAACAATTGCGCTGTGGTATTATCTAATTTGATAGACATTTTCTGAAAGTGGATTATATGGTTTTGTTTTGATTGTATTATTTGAGTATTGTATTGAATAAACCAATAGCAGATTATTATGTTCCAATGCAATCATTATAAACTCAAGGCTCTCTATTCTATGACATTACTTGTGAAAGATAGAAAACAAATAGCAAAAAATAAAAAAGAATCGCAATTTCAAAATCGCAAAATAGAGACAGGTGTTTTGTTTGTAACGATTTGTGTTGAAGTGGCAAAATAAAGAGTTCTTCTATTTAATTAAAAAAAAAAAAAAAAATTAATGAAATAAGAGATAATATGCGTCGGCGCAACAAATTGTTCTCTCATTTTTCTTTCTTTATAGAAAGCAGTGAGGGAGGAATTGTAGGATATGAGCTTACAATCCACCCGGTGTATATGTATGAATAAATATAAAAGAGCTTTAATTTTTTTTTATAGAACAAAAGGCGGCGGACAAACTTACAGTGGATGGTATGTGGATACTGTCGTCCATAGATATTGATACATGCCAACATCAGTCCAGAATGACAATTGTTGGCACGCCCCGAATGCGCTGCCTAACCTTTGTAGATTAAGGAATGGATTGGGAATATGCGGAGGGATAGGATGGAATGGGAATGGGCTCTGGCATATCTCACTCACTACCGAAACACGTACGTATATTGAGGAAATACGATAAAGTAGGAAATGCAGTACATTTCCAGGTACAAGTCCTCTTTGGGAGAGGGGTAACGTGGCCAGTTGAGTGCGCCCAGCGGCTGTGGGAATGCAGCGTGCACTCTCCTCTAAACAATTTTAATTATTTCGTGCACTCTCTATCGCTGCTAACCCATAAATCGCTGCTGACTCTGCTAGATTTAAAAAAAAACTGATATGACTTTTCAATATTCAAATTTCAAGTGTTGTACTAACATAGTTTTAAGTCTTATACTAACCCAAGTAGACCTTTTTTGTTGTCTATACGTAAAAATAATAGAAAAATCCTCGCATTATTCTCTTAGAAGAGATGGCAAATATATGCATGCGATTATTATCTTTAAAGTAAATTACTGTCTACGTATCTAACGGTTATAGGCAAGGCGACGAAAACTATAATTGCATTTACTGAATTCCTTTGTTCTAATCCTCAGCAATAATTCCCATAGTAATCATTGATCGCTATCATTTGATCCAATCATGATCATGAGCCACGATCTCTTGGCCAATCGGGCTTCAAGTCTATCAGGAGGAACTACTTAATGGTTAGATGCAAAGATGCAAGTTGTGTTGGATGCGGCGATTATCGGTTGAGTTGCTAAAGCCGAAAACTGTATGGTATTGGATATAATAGTATCAGATAAAATAGTAACAAGAATAGTAACACACATAGTGTGTGTCAAAAATTGACTCACTTAATCCTGCTCCGCTTGCGGATCCGACTCCTCTTAGTTACTCCTCAACTATTTTGATTCACCTACTTAATCACGTTCCGAGAATGTTTCATTCCCTTTCCCTAATGGTTGTTGCATAAACAAAAACAAAAAAAAAGGTCATGCGATCATTGCATCTCCATTTTTGAGCCGCCGACAAGTGCCGATGCGCGATTACACTCACAATCATGATTGGCGCCGCCGGATTCGGAAAGGGATTCTGCTCCGCACGCGGATTCAACTCTTTTGATTCATTACCTCCGGAGTTACCCATCACTACTGGCTATAACCGCTAATTATAAAAACCACTTAAAGACAGAGCATCCTCAAGTACCTTCTTAACTTTATCCCTAAGTAATGTCTTCTCAATATGCTTGAACGTCTTTTAAATACATGTATTAGTTGTCTTTGGTTTACGAAAATACGACCACTTTTCGTATCTTTCGTTTCGTATCGTTCTAAGCTTAAATGGCTCTCTATTCGTGGTCGTAGACACTTCCGACTGCTTAATTTTCTCTTCTCAATCCTAATGGGACCTAATTACTGCTGAATATTTAAAAAGATTTTTCAGTTTTCTTGGTGACATCCATCAAAGAAAACTTCGTTCAAGCGATTATCTGCTATTGCAGATCCCCACCCAAAGTACTGGGTTTCTCTCGGACTCCTTCACCATACAGGCTGCCCGGCTCTGAAAAGCTCCATCACGTGCTAGTTTTAAGAAAAGGCTTAAAGAACATTTAATTGAAATGGAAAATATTGATTTGGAATACATTGACTAAAGTAGGTGTTTGTATGTAGGTATCTTATTTATATGTACATATTATGGAATTACATTTAAATATTATGTTCGCGGTATTGTAGCATTGCAATTTTAGTATTTTTCTTTATTTTTACTGCTATTGCACCTACCGGACGATCTCTACATAGCCCAAAGCATGAGCGTGAGAGGCAGGTTGGGGCGCTTGCTCCCAAGGCATAGGGAAGATTTTTTTTTTCAGCCAGGAACAAAATGTGTGTTGCAACGAGCCTAAGCGCTCCCCCGCCGGTAAACCGAAGGAACGAACGGGCGTTGCATTGGAGGGATACCGCGGGATGGCGAGTCGGTGAGAAGCGCCCAGGCACATGCCGATACCAGGTAAAAGTGTTGGCTGAGGGCCGGTGTGTGTTGGCGGTGTAACGAGGGGGACGTCCACGTCTCCGCCGGCGGGGACGGTGTATCTGTGAAGTCTGTGAGTGTGGTGTAAGAACCGCATTGGCAGCAGTAATTGGGTCGTCGGAGTCGTCTAAGATGTGCCGTGGACGACGGTAGCGGGGAGGGGCATTTGGGACATAGGGATAGAGAAGAATAAGTAACAAACTTTCTGCATTACATTACCTCTATTTAAATTGTAAGAAAATTGTTTGCTTTTGTCCCACCCTGGACAAAATCCTGACTGCGCCCTTGGCCGAAAGGTTGACTGAGAGGCATTAATTAAGTCCGTCTTTTGTCACTGTGCAATGAAGAATAAATAAGTAAATAAATAACCAAACTAGTGAAATTAAGTAAGTGTATATTTATTTAGACTAACTTTGTATTAGTATCTCCAGTTGTGATAAATAAAACACTTTGTCATTATAAAAAAGTTTTTTTTTTATATTAAAGGTGTTAAGTGGTTACCGTTGCCTATGGACGCCCGCAATACCAGGAGGATTACAGACGTGCTGTCCACCGTGCAAATGTCTAGTCATAAGTCTCTTACCATCAGGTGGACTGTATGCTTGTTTGTTGCCTTTCTTCTTTATAAAAAAAGTTATTAAATTATAAAATTGTTTTTGCCCGCCTATGGAATTAAAATATAATGGGAGATATTTATAATGAACACCATATTTGTTACCTAGGTTTCTGCAGAACAAATGATTTGATTTAAGTCAGACGGCGTGTATAAAACGCGAATGTTTAACTATTTAATTTTACTGCACATTTGGGCTGGGTTACACCAACCGGCAACCACGATCACGAGCTGACTTAGCTATGTTTAAGATCAGTTTGATATAATTATGCAACAAATAGTACTATAATAAAAACTTAAATTAATAACTACACTAAACATGCCCTCTCCAAACCTTCATAAATTTTCTCACATCTCGTCTGTATCATAGCGTATTCGATACGGGCACTAATGGAGGTGTGGCAATAAGGCGATTGGGTATAGTCGGCTGCGTATTTACCAGTAACTTTTCCAAGTAATTTTTGCAGTGAGTTTGTCAGTGATGTTGGCATGTTGAATATGCCAACCTATGTTGAATGTCGCAGGGCGAGAGTATCTACTTACCACTAGGTGGATTGTATGCCGGCATTTCTATAAAAAATATATGTATTACGCTCCTTATCGAACACATATATATAGTATATATAGTAATCCGGCCCCCGTCTAATCCGGCGGAGCACCTTGTAATCCGACACGCCAATCAAGGTGAAGCAGAGGTCAACATAAAAGACTTAGTCACTGCCCCGCAAAACGTTTGTATTTGCAAAATAATGTTGCAAAACTGCAAAACTGACATCAGAATCAGACGTTTATTTATTGTCAGATTGTTTAAGGTCAGTGCCAAGTTTTACAGCCTAACCCTGATCAGACATACAATGTGTAAAACGCCAGGTAACTAAGAAAAATATATCTAATACCTATTACTAAATTTAGTAGGTATTAAGTATTTCATAATATCTCGAGATTTGATGTCGGCTTCTTTAAATGTTACAGTACTAACTTAATAAAGTAAGACTTAAAAAGGTTAGATAGGAATGCTTTAAGACAATTTTAAATAACTATGTTTTAAGGACAGAATAATTATCCAGACAACTTCCAGACAACCTTGAGAAAGGAAGTTATGATTGGAGTATTAACGGAAAATTAATTAGATAGAGTAGATTCTCAAGATAATATTGAAATTACATTTTCGTAGAAGTGTCCTACAGGTTACAATTGATTACTTCAGGCGCCATGTTAGTTATCGCGCTTTCTTTCTATTTTTCTATTTAGTATTTCTATTTTTTTATATGGAAAGAAAGCGGTGGTAAGTGGATACTATGGATATCCGTGATATATGTTAACATCAGTACAGAACGACAAACGGAAGACGGAATGGCACGCCCTCGGATGCGCTGCCTACATTTGGAGAAAGGGTTTGGAAAATGGAGGAGGATAGGGTAGGATGGGATGGGATCATGGGAATGGGCTCTGACATATCTTACTCACTACCGAAGCACGTACATATATTAGGGAAATGGGGTGAAGTGGAGAATGCAAGTGGACATTTCAAGGCACTCTTCTGTGAGACAGAGGTAAAGTGAGGACAGAGGTGGCCACTGGCTAATCGAGTGCGCTTAATAGCTGTGAGAGTGCAGGGTGCAACTTATCCCATGAAATTATTAATATTTTGCAGTTAATTTTGCTGTTGCATTTACATATGTAGTTTTTAGCCGTTCCATCAATTGGCTATTGAGTCCTGTGCATACGCCGCCATATTAAGCCTTCATCTCATGCTACTGATGATACCACTTTTTCCATCACTAGCCATCGTCTCATCTTTTTTTCTTTTACAATTGATAATTTTCACCTTTTGACTTCAATTTTCTTCGTTACATGTTCGATCACACGCTGTGTTGTGAGTTTAGGTTGAGTTTTCAACACGGTAGGTTCACTTAATTTCGTCTCGCTTTGCCGATAACTTATTTCCATACTGGTCGAGCCCCACAATGTGCAATGTGGGATGGAAATACAAAATAGTTGGGATTGCACATAACCCACACATCTCTCTCGTCCCACTCTCACACATTAGTTTAGAAACTAAATGTACTAAATGAATACCATTCTCCGTTTGGAAATTTAATTACAATATTACGCTATAAATTTTGATTTTATATTTTGCATGCTACTGAATATAGTAGTACAGCTACTGGGTAAAATCTCGTTAGAGTAGTTTGACATGCGGTCAACTGTACACAGTGACCCGCCTCTCGGAGATTTTTATTTATTACGTTTTTTAATGGACACAGTTTTTGAATCCGTAATAGATTAATGTTTCACTTTTTTGGGAAGTTTGTTATTTAAATGGCTGTGAGGCCAATGATGCATGTGTTGTACATTCAAGATATATTCTTGGGAATAGTTCCGCAGTATTTATGTACATATTATTACATGATCCTTTATCAACAAGTGACAAAAAAAAATTTGTTCCTATTAATTGCCAATAATGTCTATATTCGTGTAAGTACAAAACGGCGGACTTACTCCTAGAAGGAATCACTCCATAACCGAGACGGATTATGTCAGTGAACAGCGGGCTACAAGCATAGAATAAAAACATAAATATAAAATACAAAATAAATATGATTTTAATACAAATCCAACCATTTTTCACTTGTTTCGAAATGTAAAAACGGCATTTTTATTACATTATAACAATCTTAAGCCCCAGTAGTTTAATGGTGTGCATCGTACACTGTGCGAATTACGAACGAATATTGCGAAGGTGAGAATATTTTTTTTTTAAATATTTATATATATTTAAATAACGCCACACTCAACGGCCCACACTAGGTTTCCCTGTGTCGTGGGTCCAGAGACACATACAAAGACAACACACACCCAGACCCGAACATACATTTGTTTTTTTTTAAACTAATGTATGTCCGACCGGGAATCGAATCCGGGACCCTTTGCACAGCAAGAAGGGTCACTACCGACTGTGCCAATCGGTCGGTCCAATTTACACATTATATCACGTATTACGTATAAGTTTCGAATTGAATTATCTCAGCAATCAGATGTTAAAATATATTTGAACATAATCTTGAAACAAAGATTAAGTTAAGAGAATCTTAACCAATGACATTAAGGTTCCAATGATTAGATGACGTCACAAATTTTATCATTTAATCCTACCGAATACCATAAATTGTTGCAATAGAAAATTCATGGAGGTGTATACGGAACGTTTTTAGAACTTCAATTTTCAATATTCTATATTGTATTCTCAGGCAATTTCGTCCAGGAACTGGCGAACAATAGCTAGAGCCGTGCCAATTTCGATGGAATAAACAATGAGTTAAAAAAATTGTACTCAAAAGCAGTTTATAGAAGAATGTTTCGCGGACTAGGAGACTGTTAGTGACTTCATTTGTGTACAGATAGATGATACATTTTATTGTATACCAAAACATGCACAAGAGAAAGACAAAAATACAAGTAATTAGATGTACAATCGATGGCCTTAATCGATGAAGCGATTTTTTTCCCGGCAAATTTTTAGGTGGTAAGAATAAATCTGTGGATAGTAAAGAAATAATGTCTCCATATAAATATAGTTATATAATTTTCTACTGACAATATTATAATATGACGTATAAAATTTCTCATTTTTCAACAGATAGAAATAAAATTAGACAGAAAAGTCATCTGAAAAAAAAAGCTATCTACAATTAAGTTCGTAGATAAGTTAAATCGTTTAAGCTAGTAAATGATATGTTGTTGGGAACGGACCAGCAAGCTCTACACTACATAGCCCATTTTTCGTTCACTGCTGACCACGGGGCTCCTCGTGGGTGGACATTGCCTTGCAGTTGGCCAGAAACAGGTAGTGAAGAGTTCCTCAGGTCTTATGGTAGTGGCCTTAGTTGGCTTTTGCGACCCCCGCGTTCACGGGATAAGATGGGGGGGGGGGGGATAGTGTTGTCACACTACACACCCTCACACTGGGTACAAACTCACACACAACACACACAAACGGACACACCAACGCAAACATTATTAATAATAAAGAATCATCCTTTACTTGCCCACAATCTACTAAATACTGTACTTAATGTCAGTGTAATCTGTATTGGCCATTAGCATTGGCAACATAATTGTTAAACAACATAAGTTACATAAAAGGCTGTAGATTACATAAATAAATAAATGCCGGCCGACACGACTTACATGACGATCTGCTTCGCAACTTTTGTCCAAATGTTCTTTTTCTACAACAACACTGTAAATAGCAAAATCTGCAAAATTTTTAGAAGTTTCATGACGCACAGATATCTCTAACCTATTTCCACATATTACTTTTTTTCGTAGTTAGATTTAGGTGAGAAGAGAAGAGGGGCGGGGGGGGGCGGGGGGCGGTTGCCAAAGCAAATTTTCCGTTTCTAATTCGCACTCGACTGCGTTTGAAATGCTGCATTTTGTACGGAAAGCGAATATTAATGACGGTTAGAACGAAACGTGACGTGTGATTCGGTACTTGTCTAGATTTTCTATTGACACTAGTGTGAGCGACTGGATTCGTTCCATAAATTTTAGGGAGTTTAACATTTTTTTAATTATTTTTTTACTCTTATATCCTCGGTCTACTCTCTTCTATACGTATATATGTGTAGTTGAAATGTTTTTGAAAAAAAAAAACGTTGCAGTGTACTCTAGGAACGTCACAGAAGACAAAAACAATTACTTTTAGAATTTTTATTTCTCGGTCTGATCACGCATCACTCAAAAACTACTGGATGGTATTTAATGAAACTTGGCAATGTTATGGCTAACGCCCTGAGTTAACATTTAAGGTCCATTTTATTCCGATCCGTTAAAGAATTCCCATGGGAATCACTAAAGTCAGTAATGAACTTGTTCATAAAAAAAAATGTTCATAAAAGGTGTTCATAAAAAATGCAATGCAATTTCAATACCCAGTGCTGGACACGAGCTTCCTCACGAGCTGGACGAGGGATGTATGGCCTCAAAACGCCACGCTGAACAAGCGGGTTGGCGAGTCCACTTTTTTGAAGGTGGTGTAATTCCTCAGGGCCAGCGGTAGCCGCTTTATCCCATAGTACGGCTTTTCCGACACCCATGGGAACAGTTGAGGTGGTGCTATTCTATTGTATTCGTAATTCGAGATTACGCTTTGATAGTTAAAACTACTCTTTTATTTACTCTTTTAAAATTGGAGAGGTTAAAAAATGTCAGTCAGTATTCAAAATAAATGAAATAAAGAATTATTTTACACCCAATTTAACCGGACACCGCAGTGTATATTTTACATGTAACGGAAAGAGTGGTTAAATTTGCGAAAAACGTCTGTCCATTCATGAAATACACGTAAACAAGTCCGCTGCATTGTATGCGAGATGCGACAAAGAAAACTGTGGTGTGGACATGCGGTAATATTTTTTATCTTTTCTTCAATTTCCTATAAGTTTTATAATAAAAAATGAAGAAATTTCTGAAAATATATATTTATAATTATAATTACGTTATTTAACACGAGTATGTACCCTACATGCGTCTGGAAGAAATTTCTCAAACCAACAAGACCGCCTGGTTGTATTCTTTCCCTAGAACATTATTCCCCATTCTTGTCACAATTTAACAATTATACAATAAATAGCTTTATCTATCTATCTGAGACTAAAAAACTACCAACAGTAGATAGCACTAAAATAAATTTAAAAAATAAAAGAGGATTTTGTATGAGAGTTCACTGTACAACGAATGGTATCTAATTTTCAACATCTCTACAGGATTGTATTAATCATACCGGATTCTTTTTTCAAATTTAAAAATTCCTGCCATAACAATATTCTTTGGCTCTATTTTATATGTCGTTAGATAGACTATAGAAAATTCGTTGTTCCACAAGATAGTGTTCGACGAGGACGTTCCCCTCGCTACATCGTGAACACACACTGACCTTAAGAAACCCGGTATCAGCACGTGCCTCATGTTCCCACCGACTCGAGATCCCGCGGTATCCTCTCAAAGCAACGCCCTAAGCCGAGCCCCATTCCTACCGGCGGAGAAGCCCTTGCCGCACACACCTTTCGCTCCTGGCTGAGCGCCTTCTGCGCTCGCCTTAAACCATACATGTCCGGTCAGTCTTGAAAGGCCATTAGAGCCACAAGAATTTAGCCCTTTCGAACAAAAAAGACAAGGTAGTGTTGGTTTTTCATGATTTATATTTTTTACCTTTTCACCGTGTTTAAATGGAGTGTCAAAAATGTAAAAAAATCGCATTTTCTACACTTTTGTCATTTCGAATTAGTTAAAATAATACATGTGACTCGAAAGTTTCACCATTCACACATTAGACACCTGTGGCGGGAAAACGGAGAAAATAAGCGCAATTGCTAGAAACAGAGACACTTGCTTTTCTCTGAATTTCAGAGAAAATCGCACACTTCGGAAAAGAAAAATATAAAATACAAGTGTCTTCTCCATAGCTTCCTTAATAATGTATCGTCATACAAGACATCACTTTGTATGCGGGAGCCGCAGGTGGTGCGAGGCGCGTTTGACGCAAGTGTGCTATCTGGAGCCGCCTTTACTTTGGATGATAAACATAAAATGTGGACAATATTTTTTTTTATGGATTAAGGCAGCAGACGAGCATACAGTCCACCTGATGGTAAGTGGATACTGTCGCCCATAGACATCCGTGATACATGCCAAAATTAGTTCAATATTACCAACGTTGGCATGACGCCAGATTCGCTACCTATCTTTGGAGATATAGGAATGGAGTAGGAGAAGGGATTGGGAAAATGGGGAGGGATAGGATGGGAATGGGCTCTGGGGCTCTGGCACATCTCACTCACTATCGAAGCACGTACGTACATTAGGGAAATAAGATAAAGTAGGAAATGCAGTACATTTCAAGGTAGTCTTCTGTGAGAGAGTGGTAACGTGGCCAGTCGAGCGCGCCCGGCGGCTGTTGGATTGCAGTGTGCACTTTCCCCCTCCCATATATGGATATATGTGTATTAAATATTCAATCGGTCGCCATTACACTATCGAAAAAAATCTTTGATTATTGTTTGTAATACGTTTGTAATTGTTTGGCCAATAGAGGAGACATATTTTATCAAATATACTCGTAAGAGCGGCAATATTTTTGTAGAGTTACTAGTTTTCAGGCGTAATATGTATCTTCAGAAGGGGGGATAATTAACTTCCATTGTCCTATATACTATTATATTAAATGATCACAATAATTAAATAAAAATGTATACATATCGTGGACGCGCGGGAAACGATTGGCGAGCAGTGTATGCAATGCTCTCTAACGAATGCGCGTTGAGTTGGCGTTAAAAAAGCACTAGCTCAAAGAAAACATTAAAAAATGAATGGAACTTTTCTCATTATCCATTTTGAATTAAAAAAAATCAGATCAGATTTGAAAAGAAAGTACCTATTATGTATTAGTGGCTATTGTGGCTTTTAGATTGGTTTTACGGCTCTGGTTTCTTCCCCTTTAGAGCCAGTCTATAATTTAATTTAAACAATTACCTTTCGTTACACGTTGACAGAACTCGCTCATTGCAATTAAGAGGAACATTATTAAAAATAAAAGCCTAGAATGGGCGATAGGCGTCAAGTAAGTTTGTTTGGTGCTAACAGAGCCAAAAACGCGTCAGATCTAGTGCTGAAAGCGCTAATTTGGTATCACTGCTGGCGAGCGCAGTGTGAACAGTAACGCTATAAAACTTTGAACTGTGAACAGTATACCCCCATCACCGCTCGAAACTAAATCTTCCTTAATTTGACTTCTGTGGTACTTTCAGGTCAGGCCATTTAAAACACCGTGCCCGTTCTGCGTGCACTGTGTTTAACCACTTTAATAACTTTACATTAGGAACCCCCCCCCCCTCTAACAAAAGGAAACAAATCTCGGTATATTACGTTAAGCCCTCTCAAAAAGTTTGCCAAATTCGAAGTATAATACATTTTACAAGCAACAATAAATCAAAACTCTTATTATTAAAAAAAAACCTTCTTTGTAAAAGTCTGAACCAAAAATGCAAGCTACTAAAAATAAATTCAACTTTATATTTTCCGAGCGGAGCAAATCCTGCACGGTCCACCGATCAGATCGGTGGAGGAGGGGTTCCAACTGTAAGGAAGACGTGATACCCTTCAGACTTGCGACTTTTCGAGATTTCTCCAGATTTAAGACGGCACCATTCACGGTACGACAGATAGATTTATTTTATATTACATTTCCTGTAATGCCATAATGATTTAAAAACTAAAAATGTGTATCTAACCAGTCTCCGATATTATTCTCAGATATTATTAATATGTGTCATAGTAAGAAATTTTCTTTGAATAGTCATATGTAAGGATATGCTTGTTGTTTCTCCATAAAAAAATGAACTAAAATTTGAAAAGATGATTTCATTCGAAGTAAGTACTTATTACAACAACAGTGTCGTTTTAGTGTAATTTTGTGCTGCCTTTAAAAATATTAAAGGAGTAAGACAAATCTTAGAATTATAACGTCATAGTTGTAATTATTTTTATGATTTGTAATAAGGTTGGTGGGGTTAACTTTTATTAATCAAAAGTTATTTTACTCCATACACAACAAAAAAAGCAACATTTCAGAAGGAAAAAATCATAGCGAACAGGTTTCCTTATTTCTATACTTGGTGGTCAATAGTCCGTGAATGGGTTTCGTACAAATTGTCAATTACGTCTTTCGTGCCTTATGGACCATACACAATGCCACTCACATACTTAAAAACAACAGGATTTCGCAGTAATTTTCTGCAATAACACAACTAAAGCATTGACCAACCGAGCGTTCATACAATTACATTTCTCTTTGCGTTCGCAAACGAGTTATTATGGTGATTTTAAAAGTTTATTTTCATTGCTCTAATAACAGGATGGATAAGTTTGTTCTACAACGTTATATTTGCGGTTGGCTACCTAACCGTTTAATAAGTAGGTAAGCTGATAAGCGGTCGGCAAAGGAATTCGAATTTGTACGAATGCTCGATGGGCCGATACTTTACCTATAAACTCAAAGCGCAGTGATAGATACCATCCTTTGCAACTGATTATGCAGGATAATAAGATACACGGTCACTGTCAACCTGACAGAAGACGGACATCTCGGCTCAAAAATCCTTAGAGAATGGAGAATGGAGCTCGTTCCTTAATCCATTTGTAGGCAGCGCATCCGGGGCGTGCCAACGTTTGCCATTCTGGACTGATGTTGGCATGTATCCCCGATATCTATGGGTGACAGTATCCACTTATCACCAGTTGGACTATCTGCTCATCCGTCACCTTCTTTCCATAAAAATAGCTTACAAAGCTCTTAAAAAATTCTTTGCTCTTATTTATTTGTATCTTTTATATTTTTTACATTTATTTGCTCACCTAGTACTACTACATGTCCTGCATAGCTCGAAGGTTGATTGGGGGATAATGCTAAAAGGCATTATGTCCGACTTTTGTAATAATTTACAAGAACCGAGTAAATAAATAAATAAAAATAGAAACGAGTGGGGTCCTTTATTCGTGCAGACACCGGCGGTCTACAGTCCGTGAATAGGTTTCGTACAAATTATGTGCGGTAAAGACAGAGCTGGACGGATTGATAGGGGGTCCAGGGATCAGTATGAAATTAGTGGACAAAATATGACGAAAAGCTACCTAAACTCAGTTCTCGTTAAGAAGGCAGTGAGTCGTCTCTCAAGACAATACGCGTCACCCCTTTTTTGACCAATAATGAAACAGACCTAAGAATTCTAAATAACACTAAACCTAAGAATTGTAAAGAAAATTACTTAAAAAAAACTCAGTGGTCGAACGTACGTATGAGGTCGGTATTAGGTAGCTTTGCGTTAATTAATTGGTCTATAATTAACAATAGTTTTTATTTTATAAATATTAAGAATTTATAATTTTTAACAAAGCAAATCAGTTCGTGATTATGGTGTAACACAGCGGAAACGTCAAGAAAAATAGAATAATTAAACATACGATTAAAGATTATTTTTAATGTATAAATATATGAGAAAAAAATAAGTTATATTATCTATTCAATGCTTTAGTTATGCAAAAATACGCTTTGAGGGGGAATGTGCACGTTGCAATCGAACAGCCGCTGGTCGCGCTCGATTGGTCAGTCCCACAGAAGACTCCCACAGAAGACTACCTTGAAATGTACTGCATATCCCATTTTATCGTATTTCCGTATTTATCGTTATGGAAGTTATCAAAAAAAGGGTTAAAAATTAAAAAAAAAATCTGGGTTTGGAAGTTATCGTCCGTCCATTCATTCTATACTGGTCAAAGGGTGAAGGGTTTAAACTTTCATTTAAATCGGTTTAGTGTTGGATTGGGGTAAATTGGTACGCTCATTTGTTTCTGGTGTTAACAATAACATTTAGGTTGAAAGTGAGATATTACACACATTTGTATTTTCTAAACACAACCATACTGCATGGAGTGAAGAAATTAACGAAATAGGTAATGTCAGAATAGGTTAAGGTTTCATCAAAACATACCATACTATAAATTATATCCTACGTGAAAGTGTTGCGCGTGCGGTGTCAGCCGGCTTTAGGGTCGTGTCCCTGTGGGTGTGGGTGTCGTAAATGGTGACTAAGGAATAAAAAAAGCGACTACCACAAGCCCTGAGAAACTACACCATCTCTAAAAGAGTAGACTCACTAACCCGCTTGGCGTTGAAGGTCGTACAACCCTCGTACACAAGATGACCATATCCAGCAGGAGACGATAAAAGGGTATTTTATTTATTAAAAAATAATTTTGTGAATTAAATTGATTAATTTTGTCCCGAAATTTGGCAACCCCCACTACAGAGAAATCAACGAAACACGAACTTTGCATTTGTGTGAGTTCACACCGACATAGTGTGTATAGTGCGAGCCATTTCCACAATCAGATTGAACAATTCGGCACCCACGCACACAGTTGCAAAGCTCATGTCTCGTTGATTTCACTGTACAACCACTATATTTCCATCCGTACAAATAAACGACTCACTGAACAAGACTTACAAAAGGAAACACACACGGTCATTCACTAACAAACCTAAATTTAGTACCAAAGATTAATGCGAAAAGACAAACACGCGACTAACGGTCGTTAGCGACAAAGCTGGAACGCGACTAAATGTAGTCACGAGAAAATAAACTGTGGACATCAATCGTGTGGATAAAGACGCGTAGACGTGGCTATTTGTTAAGTAAAGGCGTCTACACACACAAGTCTACTTATGGTTAGTCTAGCCAGACCACAAGTAGTGTTATTCTTGTCAAATCCGTAAGCAGCTCTTTAATCGTCCACTGCTGGACATGGTCTTGTGCATGATGGATGTATAGTCTGAAACCAACCAACACGCCGGACAAACTGGTTGGCGAGTCCACTCTTTTAGAGGTGGTATAGTTCCTCGGGACTTGCGCTGGCGGTCTTTTAGACACCAACGGAAAGAGATGAGATGGTCGACATCACACGGCACCATATTTATTTATTTCTTTTTATTGTACACGAAACAACAACATAAACACATAATAATAATTACGTTGAAAACAATCTCCATTCACATGCCTATAAATGTTTCAACAAAAGATAAGTGATTTGCATTACATAAATTATACTGCTTTTTTTAAATTTTTAAATCTATAAATTCTAGTTCTAACTTTATGAAAACAAACTATCAAATAAAATATGTAATGGCAGTATTAGCCTCTATATGTGTGTGTGAATTCTGTGAGAATTAATTAATTATATTAATTTATATAATAAATGAATGAATATAATCAATCACATATAGATCACTCAATTTTATCATGCCAATACTACGCCCTATTTTTCTCCCAAAAGCCAAATAAGAATTACAAAGTCGATATCCCTATACGAGTCATCGTATGGTTTTCATAATAATGGTGGATTATACAGCATTTAACGGATTAAAGATAGATCCATGTATACTGTATCGCTGTAAGCTGTGAGTATTCGTCTACACAGCAACATACAGATCTAGTACTGAAATCCATAACAATCCTCAGTGTCTTCAGGGACGTGCCTAAGCACTTGCCGACCCCCTGTTTGAGGGTTAACCCCCTATCCCCTGACGTAATAACCCGTCAAGTGGCCACTCGAATCGCTACATGTGTTTCGTTTGACACAATACGTCTCCAAACCCCCTTAGACGTGTTAAGAGCTCTTCGGGGGATGATCAGTGGGGATTCATGGGGATTTGATTTGGCATGCAACTAGCGTTATAACAAACATACTAACTAGCTTCAATCTGCATGGTTAGTTAGCAAAAAAAAAAAACGTAAATGGTGTAAGCCTGACGGAATCAGTAAAAAATTTGTAGCTTTATTATCTCTACAACTGATCTGATTTGGCTCATCTAGGGATTCAAAGTGTAAAATTTCCAAAATACGAAATCGTGATCTCAGTAGGGAGGTTTCCATCCTTAAAGTGGAAGAAAATCTCAATATACATATTTAAATATTCAAAATATTTTGAAACCCGACATTTTTTTATTACTATGTACGAGTGAGTATATCTGCTTAACGCCACGCTCCGCCATCTCTTCCTCGGTCTATCTATACGTTGGTGTCCATTCTGTGGCATCCATTCGGTAACAATTTTCGTCCACCTTTATGAATGTATGCGATAGACGTGTCCAGATCAGTCCCATTTCAGCTTAGCGGTCTTAGAACTGAACTTGCATCAGTAATACGGGCTTTAGAGGGCAGTTCGGTGTTCTTGATGTGGTCGGTCCTTTTTATACTCAGTATGCTACGCTCCATTGACGTTAAGCAGAGCAGTCTGGTATAAAAGATGGGAGGCCTTTGTCAAACAGTGGAACACAAATATACGCTAATTTAAAAAAAAATCTAATATTACAGAGATTGTACAAAAAAAAAATAAAAAAAAAGTACAAAAACCCCAAAGTATTTATAAGCACCAAATAAATAGCGTCTAACGCAACAATATCAATCGTTCGTAACCGTTAGCGAGGGTTCCGTACCGTAATTTAGGGTTCCCGATCACCAATAGAATTGCAAACCTCGAGGAACGGAACGACCGACCTTTTTCGGTAAGGTTGAGGATGCAGTAAGAAAAATCGGTATAACACCACTAGCTATCCTTAAGAAGATAAGGTACAAGATACACAGAAGAGACGTGGGACGCCCCTTCCATATCATGGGGCAAAACATACTCGAACATACACCAACAACAGACAACAGACAACAGGCGGCCTTATCGCAAAAGGGGTCTCTTCCACGCAACCTTTGGGTGCAGAGGCGACGACGAATTAAAGTTAAACCTGAAAAATTTCTATCGATCACAGTATAAATAAGACGGTCTGGGAATCAATATATTTTTTTCTCTTATTACACCCTTATCCTAACCCCCTCCCCCTAATGGCCAGTTAACCCGTAACTGGTCATTCCTCCGCGACCCAAACTAGTGTTTTTATGCCACCTCGTGGATGAATTAACACGCTATTTTATTGCAAACTGTACTGACAGATCGTACCATAATATGACCTTTAATTGTCCTTTATGTATTGAGTGGGCCTGTTGAAACCCATATTTTAAATTATTACTTGCAAAAGATTCACATTGCACATTGTCTTGTGCATGGGGGGCCTTTAAAACTTGGCCACGCTAGTCAAGCGGCCAAGTGTGGATGAAATAAAAAAAAATATATGTATAATATTTTCTTAGGTTTTCGCGATTACTATACATAGCAATTAAACAACTTTGAACGGTTTAAATCGCGTATATTTAACATTATTTATATCCCGACGTTTCGAACACTTTGCAGTGGACGTGGTCACGGGGTAAAATCAATTAGTCACCCCGTTTAATTGCTAAATATATATATATTTTACTTAGGCTTACATAAGGAAACATTGTATTGCAATGCAACCAGCCCTTTTAGTATCCACTCAGTAAAAAATTTGTAGCTTTATTATCTCTACAACTGATCTGATTTGGCTCATCTAGGGATTCAAAGTGTAAAATTTCCAAAATACGAAATCGTGATCTCAGTAGGGAGGTTTCCATCCTTAAAGTGGAAGAAAATCTCAATATACATATTTAAATATTCAAAATATTTTGAAACCCGACATTTTTTTATTACTATGTACGAGTGAGTATATCTGCTTAACGCCACGCTCCGCCATCTCTTCCTCGGTCTATCTATACGTTGGTGTCCATTCTGTGGCATCCATTCGGTAACAATTTTCGTCCACCTTTATGAATGTATGCGATAGACGTGTCCAGATCAGTCCCATTTCAGCTTAGCGGTCTTAGAACTGAACTTGCATCAGTAATACGGGTTTTAGAGGGCAGTTCGGTGTTCTTGATGTGGTCGGTCCTTTTTATACTCAGTATGCTACGCTCCATTGACGTTAAGCAGAGCAGTCTGGTATAAAAGATGGGAGGCCTTTGTCAAACAGTGGAACACAAATATACGCTAATTTAAAAAAAAATCTAATATTACAGAGATTGTACAAAAAAAAAAATAAAAAAAAAGTACAAAAACTCCAAAGTATTTATAAGCACCAAATAAATAGCGTCTAACGCAACAATATCAATCGTTCGTAACCGTTAGCGAGGGTTCCGTACCGTAATTTAGGGTTCCCGATCACCAATAGAATTGCAAACCTCGAGGAACCGAACGACCGACCTTTTTCGGTAAGGTTGAGGATGCAGTAAGAAAAATCGGTATAACACCACTAGCTATCCTTAAGAAGATAAGGTACAAGATACACAGAAGAGACGTGGGACGCCCCTTCCATATCATGGGGCAAAACATACATAGGTACACTCTTTAGTGTACACCAACAAATGTTGCAAACAGACAATTTTAACAGACAACAGGCGGCCTTATCGCAAAAGGGGTCTCTTCCACGCAACCTTTGGGTGCAGAAGCGACGACGAATTAAAGTTAAACCTGAAAAATTTCTATCGATCACAGTATAAATAAGACGGTCTGGGAATCAATATATTTTTTTCTCTTATTACACCCTTATCCTAACCCCCTCCCCCTAATGGCCAGTTAACCCGTAACTGGTCATTCCTCCGCGACCCAAACTAGTGTTTTTATGCCACCTCGTGGATGAATTAACACGCTATTTTATTGCAAACTGTACTGACAGATCGTACCATAATATGACCTTTAATTGTCCTTTATGTATTGAGTGGGCCTGTTGAAACCCATATTTTAAATTATTACTTGCAAAAGATTCACATTGCACATTGTCTTGTGCATGGGGGGCTTTAAAACTTGGCCACGCTAGTCAAGCGGCCAAGTGTGGATGAAATAAAAAAAATATATGTATAATATTTTCTTAGGTTTTCGCGATTACTATACATAGCAATAGCATACATAGCAATAGGTCCACGTGGTCACGGGGTAAAATCAATTAGTCACCCCGTGACCACGTCCACTGCAAAGTGTTCGAAACGTCGGGATATAAATAATGTTAAATATACGCGATTGAAACCGTTCAAAGTTGTTTAATTGCTAAATATATATGTATATATTTTACTTAGGTTACATAAGGAAACATTGTATTGCAATGCAACCAGCCCTTTCAGTATCCACTGCAGGGCATGCCCCCCCCCCCCCATGTACATTGGCGAGTCCTTTCTTTCAGAGATGATGTAGTGCTTGTGGCAGCTAGCGGCTTTGTTATCCTCAAATTGTGGTTGGTGGTGTTTTTCTAAAACTGCCCGAAACCACAAGGCCAAAGATAATATTAGCTTGTAATTATTCCAGAGTCCATTCCCATCCCATTCTATTCTATCCCTTCTCAATTACCCACCTCTTTCTTTTGAAATCCGGAGGCGTGTCAACGTTTGTCATTCTGGATTGATGTTGGCATACACGTAGCACGGGTGTCCATGGGCGACAGTATCCACTTATGACAAGGTATGACTGTATATGATAAGGGACTGTAATGGCTCGTCTGCTGCCTTATTTCTATAGAAATAATTATAATTCGCTTATGTTTTATTGGCGTTAGCTACTACTAGCAATTAAACTGTAGATCTAACTATGTAAAGAATATACTAAATCAAAATTCCACATTTTTGAATCAAAGCGACCTTGGACTTGCAAAATGGAACAGCGAAAAAAACCTTCTTTCAAATTAGCATAAGACTCCTTACAGAGTAAGACTTACAAAACTTGGCTGACAATCCAATCTACGCATGCTAATTTATTTCAGAGGAACGAAATTCCTCTGTTGTAAAAGAAAAAATGTGGCTTAGTTTGGAAATATAAAAGTCTAAATGTCAGAAAAATAATTACAGTATTCATCTCTACTGAAACTTTGTAGTGTTCTTTTGAGCTACGTGATAAGCCTGTTTGATTTCCAAATATCTTATCCAAATAAAGGAATGTTTCATTCCCGTTTTGTGATTCAAAAAGCGTGTATCGAAGTTTCATAGTTGTTGCAGTTCAAAGTTGTTGCAGTTCAGTGTTGTCGCATTTCAGTGTTGTCGCAGTTCAGTATTGTCGCAGATCAGTGTTTCGCATTAAAAGTTTGTTACATTTAAGCATTGAATAAATAAACTATAGAAAATAAAAATACAAAATAAATGATCTATTTCAACTTGCACCTTCTTTTATGGAAATAATGTAAAATAAAAAAAATAACCCAAAAAGTGTGAACAAAAAAGTCGCAGTTAGCTGGAAAAAGCTACGAATCTTCTTGATCATTATATGCCAATCAACTTATTAATCAATCTAAGTTCAACATAAAAAAAAATACGGTTCTGTGTGATGGGTACACTATCAGTACATCGATAATTCGGCTGCAAACTTCGAACGGCTAAGAGAGTTCGCACACCGTTGGCAGACAGAAGCGGATGGCAGTAAGGGGCTGCTCGCCACCGGAGGCGTAAATGTGTCGGCTAGTCCCTAAAACGTAAGAGTAGAACAAAAGAGAAGTAGAAATGAGAGAAGAAGATGCATAAATAAAGATATTCATACATGCATACATATACACATACCATACAAACATACTTAACTATAATATATGATTAATCGCCAGTCTGAGCAAGATTCTCCACTTTGACTAAATGTTCCCTGAGTCTGAGCCCTCTTCCCACGATTCGGTCCGAATAACCGCAAGGTTGGTAGGACCATGGGAGATAGATGGATCGGTTCCATACAAATTTACAATAACCAAACAGACTTTTTGATTTACATCACTTTGAATAATACTGTGTTCAAATATAGGCTAAGAATGAGAGGCTTAGGTACTGTGAGCCATTTCTCAATGTATATAAACTTATATAATGTTGTATGGTATATAAACTACTTATATTTGCATATTAATTTATGATTTGTCGTAACGCCGGCATACTGTTAGCTGCAAACTATTAGCCAAGTGTAATCATTTTGTCGGCCATTTTGAACTTTAATCACTTAAAAGTGTCCATTCTGAAGCAAGCTTGCTGAAACTTGTTTAAGGAATGAATCAGAGGAAGAGGCTAATCAGCGTCTCCGCCGTTTTCCTACACCTGACATTGGTGTATAGCTCCTGGATATGGCTATACTAACCTTACCATACCATCAGCCTATATATTTATTTATTCTTTTTTGTAAATTATTACATAAGGCAGACTTGATGCCTCGCAACATTTATCTCTCAGTCAACCTTTGGGCTGTGCAGCACATACCATAAAGTGGTAGTAGGGGGCTAACTAAATGTAACAAATATAGAAGAAAAAAAAAATAGTGTAAGTGAATATTAAAATATAAACATAATATAATATCTATATTTATGACTATTGTCATACATATAAACATATACTAATATTTACATAGACTATGTATATTAGGAATAAAACATGTATATACTTATATATAAAGACACACACAAGAGATGATTAAACAGTGTCTGCTTCAAGAAGGTGTTCTTTAAGCCGACTCTTGAAAATACCTCGAGAAGATGCTTTTTAATATTGACAGTCAGCGTGTTCCAGAGTCGGGCGTTCCAGTCCATGTCTCTCCACTGCTGAATATAGGGCTCTACCCAGGCTCAACGATCGTCGGCTCTTCTCATCTAACCATCACCGGCGAATATGCTGAAGCCGTCGGCCCACCTGAAGGGCGTCTCACACTACACTTCTGGGTGGCCTGCATTCGAAGACTCGTCTACCTCAAGTCTCTTCTAGTAAACTGATCTAGATCCACGTATTAGGCTAGAGCTAACTAAATAAAAATCCCGGGAAACTCCCGGAATAAATCACCGTCGAGGAACAAGTTATAATGAAAGAGCGAGACGACTAGATTAATGATGTTTTGTATCCATTAGAACAATATTTTTAAAAAGGGAAGTTGTAGTTGATAGTCAGACTTATTTTTAAGTGTTTTCTAAAGTCTTAGATAAAATTATGTAGGTAACAAGGGCTAGGATTAAATAGTTTTTGATATAATATCGTGGCAAGCATATTGCAGCATAAATTAAGATGGAAGAGGTTTTATAAAGAATACTCTCAAGTTCTATTAATAAGCTTTTTTATAGTACATACACAGTTTTAAATAAAAACAACAGCATCATCTTAATATTGAATTTCTTATTATACTTTTGTTCTAGAATTTTTGGCGGGCCTTCGAGAAGTGAAGTTGAGTTTTTCTTTGATTATTATAACGATTGTGTAGTGTATTGCACGTTTGGCGGTTTAATAGTGATAGTTTATTAAACTTCAAAGTGATTTTTGTGCGTAATGTTTGTGATAATCAAATAAAAGCTTAGGACTGCATTTTTCGTGTGCTTCCAAGGAGTAAATACTCTTCTGTCCTCAGTAAATCTCCTATCGCTTTACTGAGCGATTCCTGACTTATTTCGACGGGAATGGACATTGACAGGATACGTTTTAGACTTTGAAATCGTTAATTACTAAGAAAATTTGACACAGGCGGAATGTGCTAATTGCACCATTGCCATATCCGAAAAGAATAAGAACTTTTGTTCTACGACTTTTTTTCTGAACACGAGGGATGTATGGCCCTGCCTGTTGTGCAAAAGGTCCCAGGTTTTATTCCCGGTCGGACAATCATTTGTGTTGGTCTTTGTGTCTCAAAACCCAATACATAGGGAATCTAGGTATGAGCCATTGTGGGTGGCGTTCTTAAAAAGACACCTTCACGCTGGCTAAGCTGAGTCCACTATTTTAGAGGTGGCGTAGTTCCATAGGGCTTTTGCGACACCCACAAGAAGAGATGGGATATTGCATCTTCTAGAGCCGACCGACACTACAGGGCTAACGTTCACGGTACAATGTCCAGGAAGAAATAAATTTTACCATGAAGAAAGTATTTTTAAACATCGACTGAAACATCGCTATATGTATACATTAACGCCTATTGTTAGCAAACAGCTACAAGGCAAAGTGTAATAACCTTATTACCAACTAAATAAGAATTTAGACGAAGTCACATTTTTATGACATTAAACGTTAACTTTTATGAGGTAATTTGACTTGATGACATTTTGACAACACTTTATTTCGAAAATAAATCTTTCATATAATCTAGCGATCGTCAGTGACTTTATTCACATCAAATATACACAGTATTGGTTCCCAAACCTTTTCGATTCTCAGCACCCTTGCTGAATATAAATAAGTACACTTTGCGTAATAGCTAATCATTTTTTGTAAGAGTTAACATATAAAATATATAACTCTTCACGTGGGTGTCGTAAAAGGCGACCAAGGGATCTAGAAGCCACCTCTAGAAGTGTGGACTCGCCAACCCGCTGGGCCACCGTGGCGCTATAAGGTCATACATCTGTCGTGCATAAGACAGCAGAGGTTACTGAAAGGGCGGGTTGTATCGCATTGCATACGAGTACAAGTAATCTTAACTAAATGCACAACATGATAAACGGACTCCGTATGCATTAATGAAGTGGAATGAGAACGAAGGCCCGTCCAGCAGTGGACATTGAAAGGGCTGATAACATTGCAATGAATATAAATAACTAAGTGGTTTCCACCAGCTCCGTTAAAGTCGCGTCCTATGAAATTCAATTGAAATCGAAAGAAAATTTGAAAAATGTATAAGCGCCACCTGTGAGCTGTGAGAAAGGCGCGGCACCCCAGGGCGCCGAGACGCATACTTTGGGAAACACAGGTCTACAGTGGTTTCTGTGCAAAAAGTGTTTAATTTTATTAAACATTTTAAAAAAAAAACAAAATTAAGAGGGAACAGACATTTTGTATTTAACTCTGTATAATTAAAAGTATAATCTAATAAAATAAAAATATATCTAATGAAATAATATGTATTAATTACATTTTTTATATTCCCCAGTTATGGGAGTTATCCTAACTCGTTACTCTCAAAAAATCTGAACTGTAACAAGCCGCAGAGCCGAGAGGCGAAACAGTATAAACGAAATATTATACATTCGCGGCATATTCGCGCCAATTTTTCTCCAGCCACAACAGATATTCGCACATATGAAAAAACTTTGTGGAAAATTTCTTTTATGGCGCGGTAAAATCTGTTTATGTAAAGTAAATTACAGGCGAGAGTGTGGTTTGTAGCCTTTCTCCCGCGCTTTACTTTTAATGAAATGTTTTTTTTTTTAAAAAGGCACGCCTATACCTCGTTCCAATCCAATTTCTCCAAAATGCAAACATACACGGCGGCCTGTAGTAAATAACACAGTCTTAAATTAAACAATGAGGTGATAATTATGGATATGTAAACACATACCCATAATTTGATTCATCGAGACTGAAATTTGCCCTACATTTAAAGTCAAATGTTGAGATACATATTTCATTGATTTGGTTTCCCTTTCGTCAAATTGGATTGGAACGGTTTTTACATAAGAGTACCCTTGCCAAGAACTATAGACATGGTATCGAATGAAAAGTATCGATACCCCAAGATACGTTTCCTTTTGTTTTTTGATAGCGAAAAAGATCGTCGACAATTCGACATCCCAAGACATAGATATTTCCTGAATTATTACAAGTCTCTTGATTCCGAAAACTATCGATACTTTTTCCGTGTTCCTGCCATAAATAAACATCAACGATTAGAACTTGAACCCTGTAGCCTTTTCATATATTGGAGTCGTTATCTGAGCAATTAATGACATTACTCGTCACTAAATGCTGCTATTATTACCACACGACTACAATTATTAAATGAATAAATATAAAATAAAAACGACAAAATTTTCAAAAATACTACGCACATTAACCCTAAAACGGTGACTGTAAACCCAAATGTGATAATGTTACGTTGACGACGTATGATATTAACGCTTCAACCCGGAGATGTCTGTCGGAGACAGTGTTAAATTACCCGGTTATTTGCCCCGTTAACCCTCAAACTGCGCCTGGCCTAAAGTACCCGGGTCCTCGCGATAAGGTATTTAATTAACATCCTACTGTGTCTAATAAATAACGACGCTTCTAGAAGTTTTAGAAAAGTTTGAGCTTTTATTTTAGAAAAACAGGACAAGTGCTAGTGAAACTCAGGAGACGAAGGTTCACCTTCAGTAACATGTTCATTGTATCGAAATCCATTTTCAACCCCCGAGGGTAGAATATTGATAACGTTTGACGGTTGAAAATGGACATCTGTATAGGTATTTTTCTCGGGGCTCGAAACTTTGGGGTTGAATATGGACTAACCCAAATAGGGTTTGGAACACTTAAATAAACTTATTTATCATCGTTTTGATATCATTTTTTAAAGTCGCACTGTAGAGCGAAGGCCTTCCCTTGCAATCAAGAGATTATCGGGTCATAAGCCACCACTTGGGTCCAGTGCGGCCTTAAAGAATGTCGCTTTAAGGCCATAAATCATCAGAACCCCATGCAGAAGACAGTGTGCATGTAGAAGCCCGTATCCAGCAGGTTCTTGGTAGCAGTAAGGAGCTTTGTTATCCTTGAGTCGCCTTTTACGACACCCAGGGAAAGAGATGGGGTGCGCTGTTCTAAAGCCGGCACGGCTATTGTACCATTGCCTATTAATTAGTACAGCCCTTCAGACAATAGCTGGAGTTGTTGACACGTACCAAGTGTATTAGTAACAATTTCTTGAAACTAGCAAGACGTATGGAAAATAGTGAAATCTTCCTTCCGATAAACACCTGTGCCATAGAGGTTTTTTAATCTATACATATAATAAAAACGTGAAAAAATAAGTGACCGCGCCTGTAAGTGAGATATTTTTTGAAAAAAAAAAATCATTGCAGCGTATGTACTCTACGAACGATATAGAGCCGATAACAACCATTTTTAGATTTTTTGTCTCTGTCTGTCTGAACACGTAGCACGAAAAATCTACTGGATGGAGACAAAAAATCTACTGGATGGAGACAAAAAATCTACTGGATGGAGACAAAAAATCTACTGGATGGAGACAAAAAATCTACTGGATGGAGACAAAAAATCTACTGGATGGAGTTTAATGAAACTTGGCACAGTTATAGCTTAGTGCCGGGTTAACAACATTTAGGGTATTTTTAACGCAGATCAATTACAGAGTTCTCGCGGAAATGACAAGTTCACGCTAACTGAGACGCGGACATGCAATAAAAATAGTCTTTTATGGGTCTTTTTTTACGAAAATATACCATGCGTTTTTAAAAGATGTCTCCCAAAATTAACAAACTCCCAAATGAAACCGGGTAAGTACTGACATCCAACATTATATTAATACATTTCGTTATCTAAACAGGCTATGAAGCAAGGGTCTGCACTTGGTACAACTGGCATATCAAGTTTCTCGCCCTTATTGCCATCACATTAAGGTTTTCATGATATAGTCAAATACATGGATTACAGTACAAATATCAAATACAAGTCGGGACAATTTCGAGATAAACTTTACGAATGGACTGGCCGTAGACTTTTAGAGTTGATTTATTTAAACTATCAAAAGATAGCTCTTTATTACACGTACAGTACTTGAAATAAGTACTTCATCGTATAAAATGGTCTATAATTTACATTTGAGGACCGGGTACTGGGAAACGTAGATAGGGACGCCGTCTGGCCAGGTGGATTGACGACTTGAAGAAAGTCGCCGGTAGTAGCTGGATAAGAAGAGCCGAAGACCGTGTGTGGTGGCGGTCCTTGGGCGAGGCCTATATCTAACAGTACAGCGACACAGGCGGATGGTATGGTATGGTATGGTAAGACTGTGTCGGCAGCTCTGATTTGTGAGTTCATAGCTGGTGAACGAACTATAGTCGGACTTTCTTTGCGGGACAATATACGAAAGGAAGAGTTTCACTACAGAACGAAACTCACCGACAGACCATCGGGTCATATATTTTTTTTTTATAGAAAAAAGGCGGCAGACGAGCATACAGTCCACCTGATGTAAAGTGGATACTGTTGTCCATAGACATCCGCGATACATGCCAACATCAGTCCAGAATGATAAACGTTGGCACGATGCGCTACCTACCTTTGCAGATTATGGAATGGATTGGGAAAATGGGGAGGGATAGGATGGAATAGGATGGGAATGGGCTCTGGCATATCTCACTCACTACCGAAACACGTACGTACATTGGGGAGATACGATAAAGTAGGAAATGCAGTACATTTCAAGGTAGTCTTCGGTGAGCACAATATTCTGCTGCAGGACCGACAACGTACCGGAATGCACAATGTGGGAAGCGCTCCGACTGTGAACTCCTTGAACCGACGACTTAAAGAAGTTCGGTAGTGGCTGGATGAGAAAAGCCAACGGTCATGTGTGGTCTTGGGAGAGGCCTGTATCCAGCAGATAAGCTGATACATTAAATATGATCTGAAATATTTGATAGTGTAATAGCGACCAAGGTGGAATACCAACTAAGGAATAATTGTTAATGACATTAAAATAAAAAAACATTAAAGTAATAAGTAGGATGCAGTCAAATTAAATTAAGACCATTACACACAAAATTATCACTTAATTTCAATAAGTTGTGTCCCTAGACAACTGATGTGTTGTGTTATGACTGGCATTATTTAAATAAGTGTCTAATTATTTAAATGGGAATAAATAGGACTTAAGTGACGTTATCTGTCAAAAGGGACCTCAATGTCGGTTCTAGTGTCTCAAATATCGCGACTGGTGTAATCTTAAAATACTTTTTTTGTATTATCTTAAAAAATAGTGTACGGAAGCTATAAAATTAATGGCCGCCTATTACAAAAGATAACAATCCATCTTAATTATTGTGCCAAGTATCTAGCAAAAAGTAATCATATCATTTAAGTTTGATAAAACATAGGTAATCAAAATGTGGTGTTACAATAAATACTTTTGCCCCGTTATGTTTTGCCTCAATAGGCGAAGCAAACGGTTCGTAGACTAAAAAAGAAAATACCTCGAGATTTGTTGTAATGACAACAAAAGTGAAGAGAAGATGAGGCGGACTGATGTGACAGCCCCATGCATGCCTGCAGATTATAAATAACAGACACAAAATAAGTCGAATGTCCTCTGCAAGGACAGATTGCTTAAAAAAGGAGATAAAAAAAAAACCTTGAATCAAACCAGCTATCCTTTTGTTATAGATAGGTGGTAGATGAGCCTACAGTTCACGTGGTGTTAAGTGCAGCATCGGCGATGCACGCCAATATCAGTCCAGAATAACTGTTGGCACGCCCTTAGATGCGCTGCCTATCTTTGGAAATTTGGTATCAGATTTGGTGAAAGATTTGGGAAAATAGGGAGGATACAGTTGTAACTTGGTCAGTCGAGTACGCCCAGAGACTGCGGGATTGCAGCGTGCACCGTCCCGCCTCCCAATAATTAGGAATGATGGGGGATGGAAGTACAAAGTATAATGGTTTCCCTTATTCTATTACACTTTCCACTTTATCATGAGGGAGGAGGATCTTATTTTTATAGTTCAAGTGGGGAGTGAACGTATTCTTGTCTCTGGTACAGTCGGACAGAACAAAGATTAAGGCATAGTGCTTTTCTGTTTTGATGCCTTATTTATTCGTGATTTAGGTAATACATGAGTCAACAACCGAAGGATAACGAATGACTGCCCATAAGGTTTTCTTACACTTTTTTAGGACGTTTCCAACGAAGACGCTGGTTTGTTTTACAAATTTGTTACAAATTTACAGATAAAATTGCAAATGGTTTTTCTGCAATGAGCTGCAATAAAATGGGCAAATTCGAACTTCGATCTAACCAAATCATACGTACTTCACAGAAATATTGTAATTACGTTTTGTATTCGTACTAAACAAAATAAATCTACTTTTTTCAAACCGTTTATACAAATGAATGACTTTGCGATCCGTTCATTCATTCGCTTAATTAAATTACACAGTGTGTTACCTTAACAAATGAACTGTGAATGATTTGCATTTTTTTCCGTTTATTATTTTTTTGTTTATTTTTTATCTTGCACAATTATTTACATGCTTACAGAAGGATATAAGTAATGATGATTAATAAAAAATATTTCGCATTTGATTTATTAACTTGCTTGCCTTTAAAAGGTAAACTTTTGGGAGCGTGAGAAGATTAAGGAATGAAAGTGCATTATCAGATTAAAATACATGATTTGCGTCTCTCTACTGCGGGGTATAGGAGGCCTCTCCTAAGGGCCGCCACCATACGCCACCATTTTTTTAATCACGGGCACGCGGGTTTCCTCACCGATGTTTTCTTCATCGTCGAGCTAGTAATTGTATTATAAATCAGTAAATGTTGAAATTCGGTGTTAATAATGCATTGCTATAGAATTTCACTGTTATGTAGATTGTATCAGGAAAAATAGACATTTTACGGTCGTAGAATAAGTCGCGGTCGCTATGACAACTTATGCAGTCTGCAAATAGATTAGTCTCCAATTTAGTCTAAAAACAAACAATGATCTAAGAAACGCCCGGTTTTTCGTTACAATGTGTTTTTTTGTCTTATACATTTCATTTTACTACGACTATATTAAAATTTGATTTAACAACTACTTTACGGAAAATTTGTTTAAATAAGAACAAAATCAACAAAAAATAATGTTTACTTTTATATAATCATTGTATTATATTTATTGTATTATATAATTTATTATTTATTGTATTATATAATCATTAGGGCGGGACATAGCTAAACTACATGAATTTTATAAATGACAACGTTACAAAACCTATGACAAGAATAAAAGAATAAAATGATTTGTTTTAATGTTAAAAAATCAAACGAGACCAGAGCCAAGTACCTAGGTACTAATCCCACTGCGCGACACTTAAAAGCGGAACGAGATCATAACTAACCTGTAATACTTGTTAGAAGGAATTAAGATCGAATCCCATAAAGATTGCCTCGAAAATCCCATCCGATCAAAATTACTAGTGATGCCGAATAAGTGACTGGCGATTAGCGATTACGATGTCCGTCATAAATGTTAGAACGAACTTTTATAGCTTATTTTTTCTATGGATATGAAAATACTTCACAATTTCAGTAAAGACATTTTGCTAAATTCCTAAATTCACGTTTATTTCCATAAAATGTAACTTAGTAAGTTAGTGATAACTTAATTCACACGCCTTAATTTCACCTCACATGTTTGTTTATTAGTCTGTGAAGGTCAAATCTTGCAAGTTGATTTTAATCCACTTCCGCTTGTACTACTTACTGCCTTGAAATTTTATACATGTATATAAAACCGATGACAATACAATAATTCGATGACCTTAATCCGACGGTGCAGCCAGGACGGCCAGCACACTGTGGAACCTCTCCACGGCGAACGGTAGACAGGTCGTGTTTGGACTCGTTTGACTCTTAATTTTAATGACAACACCTTAGTGTTATCGTATGTGTATTATGTGTATCGTGACTTTAACCTGACGCTGCAGCTAGGAAGACCAGCACACAGTGGAACTCCTCAACAGCCGACAGTAGACATATCGCGTTTGAGCTCGTAGAGAAGTTTCTGCCAGTTAGAACACTAAAATGGTGTAAATAAATTGAACATAAATAACCTTTTACAACAAGCTTTTAAATGCACTAAAATGAAAAAAATAAACATAGAAGTCATTACTACTATTTGTTAATGTTTATGTCATTATTATTTGTGCTCGGGTAATAATTATTTGTATGCAATAAAGAGTATTTATTATTATTATTGATAATTTTAGCTTCACTTTTTTCTATATGGAAGGAGTGTATGATGTCAATTTTCTAACAATTTTCTTAATTCCAATTTTGAGTTAATAATATACGACATCTATCTAAATGGTGTCTAACTGAGCATAATAAAACTTCAAAAGTTGACTACGGGCCTTTAAAAACAGCGATGCTGATTGACTGATCTGGTATCAAATAATGAGAACGACCTGAAGATGTAGACTCACGATGACAATTGTGCCGCCAAAATTTCCACCGCTATACCACTTGTACCACACACTAATAGCAGCATTCGACATTGAGGAGACAATAATCCAATTTATCCCCGACTTCGAGAAGTCGTAAATTTGCTTCAAACTTTGTTACCAAGGCTCTCAACTCGCGTTGACCTACTTCTATAGACTAGTGGTATCCCGCGGGAGCGCTTATTCTTACTTGACCGGGTAAAGTTTTAGGTTCTGTGGAACCCGACTCTTCTATTATTCTACTATTTCCAAGTATTTTTGTTGTGGCGCATTTTTTAAGTCGTAATCCGTCCCGTATCACCGACTTTCTAGTTAGGTATGTCTTTCAATGAAAACGTGCGAAAATTCGTCTGCTAGAATAATAAAAAAATCTGTAGTATGTAGCTATGTTGGCCGGCTTTAGAATGGTCCATCTCCATACTCCATCTCTTACCGTGAGCGTCATAAAAGACGACTGTTGGACTCGCCAACCTGCTTGACCGGCGTGACGCTTCAAAGCCACACATCTCTGATGCACCAGACAATGTGCATGAAGAGGCCCAATTACAGCAGTGGACGGTAAAAAGACTGGTACGGTTATGTGTAGTGTAAATATGTAACAGATCTGACGTTAATGCATCCTCTCCAATCCCAAGAGTATTCCATGGTATAAAAAACTTCTTGTTCCATTATACTTTTTACCAGCCATCCCATCGCATTTCTTTATAGAGAAGAATGGGGAGTGTACTGGGAAGAGGAAAACACCCAATCTCATTATGCCCTTTTCCTAATACTTTTAGAAAACATTTTTCCTGATTCAAGTCAACGATTGTCATTCGTGACTGACAAATGTGGCAGATAGGCGTGACTGACATTCATAGGCAACATTATCCGCTTATCACCAGGTGGACTCTCTACTTTTCTGTCACCTTCTTCCTATAAAAGAATAAAAACAAAATCAAACTTTTCGTGTTTCGAAGTTCTGTTACAAACGGACATATATTGTTTTGTATATATAAACAGAAGATTATTAAATGATGGACGGGCTGACAGCCGTGAAAGGGTTCCGAATTCACTCACATGTATGAAAGTCTTGAAGATGAATAATTGCTTCTGACATGTTTCGAAGAAGTTTCAAGTTTAAAATGTACATAATGTTACTAATTGTTTTAACACGGGTATTTTCTATTTTGTATCCACCAGCCAACCATTTGGGTCGAACAGAGGCGCGTTGGGACGTGCGATGAAATGTATAAAGGTAAAATATAACTAAAACAATTGTTATGTATTTATTATGTCCCCTTTGCACTGTACGCAACGACTATTTGTCAAGGAAGCGTTATGGTAAAAAACTGAAGTTAGCATCAAACTGAACAGCTGAACCATAAAGGCGGTAGGAAACGCAGAAAAATGCTACATCTCTTCGGACGAGCAATTCTAAACATCCTCTGAGAGTGAAATCGACAACAAAACGATCAGCACGCCTGTTGGACAAAAGTTGAATAGGTCAAACTCACTGATACAGACGGATAGATAACGCAAGTTGTCTATCGCTGCATGCCCGTAGTTGGCGCTAAGCTCGTATATTTCGAGCGGCTCGTTCAGTTTGTTCCAAGCCGTGTCGCTAGCAAGTCATTGTTACAAAACACAAAAATACCTAATTGCGTTATAATCAATAATAAGTATATAATACAATCAAAAGTGGTGAATTGAGTCAAGGGAGATGTTTCGTTTCATCGGTGAGTGGTCATCCGTCAACAAAATTTACTCGTTACGTCACACGCTTGGTGTCCACAGAATTTCACGCACTTACGTTGTGTATGTCTATGGTCTAACTGGTATTTCAGTACATTGTACCGAGCCCATAGGTGTGAACAGTAATCCATATTAGGTCTAACTTAAGCTTTACAAAGCAAAGGGAGGTTCTCGTAATGTAGAATGTACACTAAAGACTTGTAAAATAAATTCTTTTTATATGGCGATCTGTATTTATATTAAGCTACTAAATGATTTAAAATGTTTACCGAGAGAGAAATATTTTTAAGAAAAAAGTAGCACGCTGACTTTTAATTAGAAAAGTGACATAGAATTTGTAATTAATAGCGAAACGTTATGTGTGATAATATAAATTATATTCAGATTTAGTTACTTAATTAATTTATATTAAAAACATAACGGGACAAATATATTTATTATAACATCATATTTTGATAACCTATGTTTTGGCAAATTAAATTATTTGATTTGATTCACAGAACGACATAAGCTGCATTTTCCTGACACCATGTGTAGGCATAATGTCTTGTTATTAAAACACTCCTTACGATTTTAAATAAACATTAACACAATTACGGTTTTATGAAGCTATCCCTTCTTATGTCCTTCACATCGGGGAATCACATACCGTACCTGTGACAGTTACCATAGACCATAGTTCGAGACACAAATTATATTAAGAGAAATAACTAAATGAAGATCAGAAAATACTGAACGGGCAGGAAATCGTTGGCAGCATGTGTAAAGGTTACGTTTAGGGTTCTATGGTGATAATAAATAACTACGAGTTACACCATTGATTCGTATATTCACATTCTTAGTAATCTGAAATAGCTACGAGTTATTCCGTTGACTCGTATGTTCACATTCTTAGTAATCTGAAATCTTAAATAACTACGAGTTACTCCGTTGACTCGTATGTTCACATTCATAGTAATCTGAAATTTGAAATAACTACGAGTTACTCCGTTTACTCGTATGTTCACATTCTTAGTAATCTGAAATCTTAAATAACTACGAGTTACTCCGTTGACTCGTATGTTCACATTCTTAGTAATCTGAAATAACTACGAGTTACTCCGTTGACTCGTATGTTCACATTCTTAGTAATTTGAAATCTGAAATAACTACGAGTTACTCCGTTGACTCGTATGTTCACATTCTTAGTAATCTGAAATAACTACGAGTTACTCCGTTGACTCGTATGTTCACATTCTTAGTAATCTGAAATCTGAAATAACTACGAGTTACTCCGTTGACTCGTATGTTCACATTCTTAGTAATCTGAAATAACTACGAGTTACTCCGTTGACTCGTATGTTCACATTCTTAGTAATCTGAAATCTGAAATAACTACAAGTTACTCCGTTGACTCGTATGTTCACATTCTTAGTAATCTGAAATCTGAAATAACTACGAGTTACTCCGTTGACTCGTATGTTCACATTCTTAGTAATCTGAAATAACTACGAGTTACTCCGTTGACTCGTATGTTCACATTCTTAGTAGTCTGAAATCAATTTGTTACAGTTATTCAAAAATAATTTGTTTCGTTGTTCATGATTTGCTGTTTATTTAATATTTTATGCTGGCCGATCTATACGGTTCTCTGCAGGTGTATTATCAAACATTATATCATGAAAGACAGTTAATGTAGCTGTGTACTCAATCGCATATACTAAATAGGCAGATTGGACATCCCAAAAAACACAATCGATATTTTAACTGATAAAAAACAAGTCAAGTGCCACTTAAATCGACAACACGTCGACTGAATTGACAATTGTAAATCGGTTGTACATTTCAAGAAGGTTTTATAGTGTCAATTGGATCGCCTTAGAGAAATCGCTTCTCAAACTTTTGAATTAATTTCGGCTAGTTTTATTTTATTGACTTTAATTTATTTTTAAACACATTTACTTTGTTTACAGTAATTATCTTTAATACCACGTATACCTTTTATTTTATTCACTTCATGTGTATGTACCTATATTTTGTATAACCATTCAACCCTATATAATAATAGAAATTCAACGATGGCTTGAAGGTCAGCAAGAGTATAGTAATACTGCAAGTAAGCTGAACAGAGCAAAGCAGTACTTCACCTCGGGGCAACGTCTGACGCTGCCTCAAAATCTACAAAGTTCAAATCCGACCTCATATGGAGTACTGCTCACATCTCTGGGCCGGTACACCGAAGTGTCAGTTGGATCCATTTGACTCCATCCAACGACGCGCTGTTCGAATTGTCGACAATCCTACTCTCACAGGCGGTATGCAACTAGTCAGCGTACGCAGTGACTTTGCGACTCTCTGCGTGTTCTACCGGCTGTATAACGGAGAATGCTCCGAAGAACTGTTCGATATGACTCCCATTTCGGATTTCAACAACCGCACCGCCCGTCACAGAAGTGCGGTGTCGCGCACAGTACGGTCTAAAATCGTTTTTTGCCGAGAACCCGTAGGCACGGGGTGCATGGCATCAAGAAAGCTGTGAATAGGATTCTGCAAGGCCGCGCACCCGGTGTTGCAGTTGTGCATGGGCGGCAGTAGCCACTTACCATCGCTTGCCCGTCTGACTGCATTAATATAAAAAAAAACAATACAGGTATATATTCTATATTGCATTTTATTATATTGTTTTGTCAGTATTATTTTGCATTAATTTATTGCATAGCCTCTCTCTTCCTCTAAGTCATTTCGTTGCTCGTCGATTGCTTGTATATGTTAAGTTTGTTGTAATATTTGTAATTAGTATTCATTCATTCATTATTGATATTTGTTACCAATAGAGATTTTATTTATTTATTCTTCTTCTTCTTCTTCTTCTCAGCCCTTGGACGTCCACTGCTGGACATAGGCCTCCCCCATTGTCCGCCATTTAGACCTTTTTTTATTTATTCATTCTTTATATATTAAATACAAACAGGACATTATTAAAACATTCACATATACGTCGTCCCATCGCATCACGGGTCGTTAATTATAAATGAAAAACTTAAAACAGTTTGAGGACCGTTGGCTAAAGCCGTCAAGTAACGTGATTGGACGACGTTTGATTGGTAAGAATTGACCATATCTGTCGTTTGTCACGACCAATCGATGGGGTTCGACAGCCTTTTGAGTGGCACAATATTTATAAGTGTTTTATTTAAAGAAAAAAAAAAATACATTCAAAAAAAGTATTTAAGTGTAAATTTTCGAATAACATATAAGCTGTTTATAACTGCAGGGTCTGCAGGTCCCACTGCAGGGTATAGATTGTAAAGCCCGCTTATAATTGATTTTATACCCGTTTAGATTGTAATTGTATAAATTTCTTTGATGTTTCTAAATCGATTTTCGGCTGGACATCAGTCAGAAATGACATACGTTGACTTGTTCACAGATGAGGTACTCGTATCTGCCTTAGAGGATATAGGATTGACAAAAAGGGAAATTGGGAGTCCCATTATTACCTAATGTCGTACCACCCTATCAGGGTCTCCCATTTCATGGAAACGGATTGGGACAGCATGGATGTGATAATTATTGGCCATACTTTTCTCAAATTTTGCATAAAATTATGAAAATAATTGGGTATATACAGTTTATATATATACTTTAGTGACGTGTAATGTCGGCCGGCTATAGAATAGCGCCAACCCATCTCCTCTCGTGAGTGTCGCAAAAGTTATAACAAAGCAGCTACCACAAGCCCTGAGAAACTACATCACCTCTAAGAAGAGTGGACTCGCCAACCCGCTTGGGCAGTGTGGGCTTGCATCCCTCATGCACAAGATAATGTACAGCAGTGGACAGGGCTGTTTGCATTGAATTGCATATAGTTTAAACTGTTCTTTTAAACTTCCGCGGGCTCAGAGAGTTTGCACACCGATGGCACAGGAAAAGGAGCCCGAAAGAGCTGTTCGGCACTGAAGTACATCGTCTAGTGGAGTAAAACAGCCCCAGAAAGGGGAGAGTGCTTATGGGACACAGGCAAAAGAGATTACTTGTAGGGAGGCAGAGCAGATACGCGCCGCAACATAGCCCTAGCAGGCGAACGGCCCGTACCTCCCGACGATTTGGACCGTATAACCAAAAGGTTGGTAGGACCATGGGTGGAGGTGGGTATGTTCTTTTAAACAATGGTATTATTCGATAAAATACGAACGGCTGAAGATGCGATATATTTTTCGACAATAAAAAACAATTGTAAACTAACAAACTTTCTCTGTATGTTCTTTATCTAATATTAATATACATAAGATATCGGTGTGTACGTTTAGTTGGACTATTAATCCCTAAAACTTATGCTGTCATAGACCTAATACACACCCATAAAGTAATTCCCCAAAGACATTAATAATAACCGCTTGTATAATCAAACATCATTAAATAGTTTAGTATTGTAATTAATTTCCATACAATTCCCTATACGAAAAGTTTGAAGGCACTAGCTGTCACTTATTACGTTTTACTTCTAACAACATTCCTGATTTTCATAAACGCACTTGAGATTGTTGAGAAGAAAAATGTACTAAGTGCCGTTTGGGTCTATGAATTTTATGATGGTAGATAAGTCGTTTTTATATTTTACATAAGTTTATGAGCCATATAGTTTTATACGGCTTTCGAAAAGCGTAGGAAGGGTTGGGTTGAACGACCGATTTTGTTATTCGTCTATTTGTTCTATGCGATCACATATTAGTTTTCGATGTTTCGTTCGATTAAAGATGTCGACTTTATTGATGTCAACACGTGATAACAAACAACTCGTAAGGTTTTTGTTTAGACGTTATTTGTTTCTTGACTTTTATTACTTTTTTTTATTAATTTCTCAATATTTTCGATATTTTCTGAAAGTTATGTCTATTTAGTAGCTTTCAGAATCTTTAGAGTATACATACATAAATACAAAGATTATACAAGGGTGTATTACGCAATCTCACAGCCAACAACTGGGCGCGAGTGACTATAAGTAATATGTAGGCTTTTCCCCATGAGCCTATGTCTCCTCACTACTGGATACAGGCCTCTCCTAAGGCTCGCCACCACACACGGTCTCCCGCTCTTCACTTCCACCCATACCAGAGACTAGCAAAAAAGGGAGAGACTTCTATATCTATCCATTACAAGAAACTGATCGTATGTTGTGGTAGCCGTATTTAAGTTTTTATCTCGGTCGCAAAATAAAACCGCACTAACGTAATAGTCTAATGCAATCTATATCAAGTAAGCAATACACTGAACCGTTGTATCTTTAAGGAAAGAAATGGAACTTTGTGTATTTATCTGATAATAAGATTAAAAATACATTTAATTGCTAAGAATAATCCGATTTGAAAAAAAAAAAACAGAAATAGGATCAGTGTTCAAGGAACGAAGCTGATTAGGGTTGGGATTTATCGATAAATTATATCGAGAGTTTTCATTTTATTTTTAGCTATCGACACAATGCAAGGCCGTGTGGTGTCGCCCGGCTTTTGAATAGCACCATCCCATCTCTTTCAGTGGGTTTCGTAAGCGACAAAGGGATAACTAAGCCACGAGCCCTGAGCAACTAAATAACCTCTAAAAGAGTGGATTCGCCAACAGCTTGGCCAGCGTGCCACTTTATTGCCATACAATCCTCATGCATGAGACAATGTGCATGAGGAGGCCCATGGCCAGCAGTGGACCAATGTGGGCCACTGATGGCCCAGCCCAGTGTCCCTCATATGCCCCACATTAAAGTCTATTTATAAAATAACAAGGTGATATTTTAATGTCTGTGGTTAAATTTTAAGAGCTTTTCTGAACGCATTATTTGACAAATGTCATCGAATGACTGACATTTTATTACTATAACTAAAAAAATATAGCGCAGAAAAAGCGTTTCTGGTACAACAAATTATGTTTCCGTCGAGTGGAAATTTTCGTTGTGTAATAAAATGAGCCACTTTGTGGTTTTTGTCCTACCATTTACAATGCATGTTGGAAGAAACAAAACTTTATAGTGAAGTGTAGGCTTTCTCGGCCGGTGTCCACATTAATTGAATCTTCCGGGCTACTTGGCCGAGGTCTTCTGGAATCTCTTCTTCTCTGGAAGAGATTCCAGAAAACCTCGGCCAAGTAGCCCGGAAGATTCAATTAATGTAAACAAAACTTTATTATTACAAGTCAAGATTTGACTCATAAAAAGACTTTTACTCTATTTAACGTTGTTATTATAAAAAAATAGATACCTTAAGTAGTGAAATACCCTTTACAGAAACAAAATTGCTTTAGTAGTTTTATTATTATTATTTTTTTCAATAACGGCATGCTCAACGAAGGTAGCCGCATTCAAGATGACCGCTCGAAAGGGGATAGTATAACAGATTTTTTTTTTGTCATGGACGAAGGTGGCAGACGAGTAGACAGTCCACCTGATGGTAAGTGGATACTGTAGCCCATAGACATTCGTGATACATGCCAACATTAGTCCAAAATGACAAACGTTGGCACGCCCCCGGATGCGCTGCCTACTTTTGGATATAGGAGTGGATTTGGAGAAAGGGTTGGGGAAATGGGGAGGGATAGGATGGGAATGAGCTCTGACACATCTCACTCACTACCGAAACACATACGTACATTAGAGAAATAAGATTAAGTGGGAAATGCAGTACATTTCAAGGTACATAGTCTTCTGTGAGAGAGGGGTAACGTGGCCAGTCATGTGCGCCCAGCGGCTGTTGGATTGCAGCGTGCACTTTCCCCCTCATCACGCACTCTCCCCCTCATCATGCACTCTCCCCCTCATCAGAATTCAGTACTTTCGTGCTATTTTTTTTTTTATTTATAATTTTATTACAGTAGTATAAATGAATCACTTGGAAGTCAGTTTCACATATTTCCTCAAACGAAAATTCATTCTTGATGAATGTAAATTCTTCCTTAATGATGGCACTTAAAAAATAAATTGTTAACACAATAAGGTGTTAAGGTGTGAAAAAAGGGTGTGCAAATTGTGATTCAGAGATCATCATCATTATTCAAACTGTCACTTTTTATTGTGTGACTCATCTCACTTCCAGAAGCCAACAATGTATACGGTAAAAGAAAAAAAAATCTAATGATTATCTTATTAAATAAAATGAATGCGGAAACTAAAAACGCTGCAAGGCACAAATTGGTCTTTTAATTTGTCAATCTATATGACCTTTGACCTTTGATTGTAACGTTGTGCAAAGGGTATTTATTGTCGGTACGGGACTTGGACTTTGGTTAAGATTTTTTTTAAATTTTTTTTTTAAGTATATTTTAGCCGTGTGGTGCCGGCCAGCTTTAGAATAGCACCATTCCATCTCATCCCATCCCGTGGGTATCGTACAAGGCGACTAAGGGATAACAAAGCCGCTACCAGAAGCCCTGAGAACCTAAACTATCTGTAAAAGAGTGGATTCGTCAACCCGCTCAGCCTGCGTGGCGGTTGAAGGCCACATCCTTCAAAGCAATGCGGATGGAGAGGGGGGCACATGTCCAGCAGTAGACGATATAGGGGCCGGTTACGGTTACTTTATATTCCATTAAAGTACCACGAAAGTCTAAAATTTCAGCATGTATATGCAAAAATATTTATTAAACCTTAATTAAAATCCGTCAACGGTAAACATTTCCAAATAAATATGCGTAGTTCGAGTGTTGTTTCATAATTACACTGCGGGTTATTCGCATTCAAATTGAATACGTCATACCGTATTTGGCCCGGTAGACCGTTAAACAATTGTGCATCTTTCCTACATGAAAGGTGTCTGTTTGATTGAATGACACCGTTATTTTGAGTGGTTTTTGAGGAGGTTTTCATTTACATGATTAAATTAAAATAGGTTTGAGTGTATAAATTATTTAAGAGTTGTATTTTAACGATCAGCATAAAGTATTCAATTATAGTTTTTAAATAACTGAAGTAAATAATTTCAGACTAGTAAGAATGTCATTAACAGATCAACGGATTCCTAATCCACATATAAATTTGCTACCATCAATTTTCTGCTAATTCAGTAGTTTCTGTTGCTCATTAAATTATTTCTCATTATTTAACTGTCCCATTTTTTAACGGTAAATATGCAATTAAAAAACTGTTGTAACATAATTATTTTTAAGTCAGTAATATACACATACAGTAATACAAAGTTGAACCTCTGAGCCTCAAATTAGGTATAAACCTGTAGACACACGTTTAAGATTGGGGGCCAACGTTCAAATAGCAGGAACAATACGTGCCATTAGACTAGTGTTACCGAGAAATAATCAAATGAATGTATTCAAAGCGCCGTTATTAAACGTCAGAATATCTAAACAGTTACTAGTTGTTTATCGACTATCGATGCTTCATATTTCCCATCCCTAAACCGATCCGGACATGAAACCACTATGCTAATAAAACACAAATCGATTTGCATGAAACAAATCTGCTGCCTACCAATTATTTTTATTAGTAATTAATTATAATAAACGAGTCTTCTGGTGAGTTCTCTAATTTTTTTATGAGACGATAAATTGATATATTCTTTTTATATGTTCGTTAATCGAGCACAGAAATTGGTAAAATGTTTAATAACACGGAACTAAAGTGGAAAATATAATAAAAAAATATAATTAGTAAAAAAAATAACTAATAACGACTAAACTAAACTATAAAAATAACGGCTTTGTTATCCCTTAGTCGCCTTTTACTACATCCACGAGAAGAGATGGGTCGGTGCTAGTCTATAGCCGGCCCACACCACACGGCACAAGTGCTGAGTAACTACACCACCAGTAAAAGAGCGGTAACTACACCACCAGTAAAAGAGCGGTAACTACACCACCAGTAAAAGAGCGGACTCGCCAACCCGCTTGGTCAGCGTGACGTTTTAAGGCCATACATCGTAGTGACCGAGTCAGAAGACCGTATGTGGTGGCAGTCATTGGAAGAGGACTATATCCAACAGTGGAGAGGCACAAGCTGAAGGTACGGTCTGGTATATATGTGAAAAATACCTATAGATATATCTTTTAAGATGAAACGTTAAGAATTATTTTCTTAATTAGGAAAACACATGATTTTGATTGGCTTACTAGTTCAGTGTCAAAGCAGTACGACGATGTATTGTATTCGTATTATCCAATGTACGTATTGTTCAACGGTAATAACACTAATAACGTATGTATGTATATTTATTTATTTATGAAAATAGGCGCAACAAGTAGTAATACATTCACATCATTAACAGAAAATCGTACGGACCTGTTCCATGTAGGTGCACAACACAGCACTCACAATAAAAAAAAATTGAACAACAAACAAAAATAAATTGACAGTTAAAGATAACAAGTTGAAAGTTACAATACCGCCGACACACCACGAATCGGCAAGGAATCGTCAAAGTCGTCTATCGAGATATGATTTTAATATGGAGTCATGTGGTGTTGGCCCTCGTAAAAGGCGACAGGGTAACAAAGCCGCTAACACAAGCCCTGAGAAAAAACACCACCTCTAAAAGAATCGACTCGCTTAGCCAGCGTGGCGTTATGGGGCCATACATCCTTTTTTTTTCGGAATGTCTAAATTCTTGTGGCCCTAATGGCCTTTCAAGAGTCACCGGTCGTGTTTGATTTAGCCATACATCCTTCATGTACCTAGGTACCTAGTGTAATAGGTCCATGAGGAGGTCGGTGTCTTAACAGTGGTCGAAAAACAGAGCTGGTTACGATTACATACTGTTTTTAACAAATGAAATATAGATTTAAATGTGATTTGCAAACGGTCAACATTTTTAAAATATACTCTACTAAAATGTGTGGTTTTGTATCCCGTTAAATACATTTGAAACCCTTCAAACCAATATCAAATCTCTTTCGCCAATTAACCAGATACTCACGCGTTCGGCGTTCGTCGAACAGAAATCAGTCAAGCATAACACGCCTTATACATCAACGGAGCTCTTTGTAATGGCGTTATTCATCTAGCTTCTAGACAGCCGACACACAGATGAGATGTTCGGAGAACTGCACGAAGCCCGAAGTTGAGATTACTTCCTACTGCTACTAATATAAGTCTATATTTCTCCACTTCTGAATATAGGCCTCTCCAAAGGTCCGCCACCACATACGTTCTTGCGGTCTTCTCATCCAGTTCCAACCAGCGACTTTAAGTCGTCAGTGTACCTGAACGGAGTGCGTCGCACGCTACGTTTCGCTGGAACGTGACATCCATTCGAGGACTCGTCTAGCCCATCGGTAATCGGTCCTGCGACAAACATGACCTGCCCATTGCCACTTTAGACTGCTGATTCTGCGAGCTATATCGGTGATTTTAGTTCTTCGTCTAATCTCTCTGTTCTCTCTAATCTGGGTCGGATTTGACCTAATCTGGCCTATTTAGACACGTGTCACGTGACACACGTATAAGGTGCCGAGAGGTCGACTACTACAGAGGCGAGGAACAGTTCAGAACAATAGTTCACTTTTACATGGTTGTTGAAACTGTGTCTACAATATTTGCCATTCCGTTCGCGCGCTTTTTAGTCTCCGGATCTAACGGATACGACACTGTCTCCGCCTTCTATATTCACATTGTGAAAGGCGAGGTTAGGCAAAACCGGAACATATGATAAATAACCCCACATTACAACAATGGCGTTACCACCTCGACCTTTTGTCGTTCCAACCGAGTAGATCCAATAGAGCCAAATTTTCTCGATCAAGATTACGTATATTGGTCTATTACTTATCTCCGCCATTTTGAATGTTTGCACAAGAAATGGTTTGCACAGCGCGAGTGTCGGCCGCGATACGTCAAAACCACGTCAAGGTGTTTGCCTATTGAAATTTGCGAGATAGCACTATCTTTCTTTTTCGAGATGTTTCGGTGTGTTTATTTTTGGCAGCTTTTGTAGGCTTGAATAAATCGACCTTTTATTTGTTTCTTCTGTTAAAACTAGCTGTTACCCTGGGCTTCGCTCGTGTGTCACCTACTATGAGTATTTTAATTTATGAAACGGTAAAATATGTATTTAATTATTTATATTATAGAATATTTATATAACGTTTCTAGTTAACAGAACCAGGAAATATTTTTTTCTCCACAAAGTTCGAAGTTCAAGTGCTGAATTTTGAGAAATACGGAATAAAAATAAAATAATTCTAATACTTTACGTTATAAAAATATACTACTGTCCAAATTTCATGTTTCTTTCTAGTTTCAGCGGTTGCGATTTGGCATTGGATAGTCAGTCAGTCAGGACATTTGTGTATATGACAAATAGAAAGACTTAGTTTTACCGAAAGAGAAAGTATTCGAATTTTTGTAGTAAGGTTCGGAAAGAATTTATGTAAAATTAAAAATTGTAATTATTACTTCACCAAAACACTGACCAATAAATCTGAATTACAAAATCTAAAATTCAGTTTAAAATGTTAAGCCCCACATCAAACCAACGAATTACATTCAACAAAACCGTTTACAATCGCCGCTAATAAACCCAATAAGTTCACGTATTAAAAAAGCATTAGGTCTTTGACAGATGACTTTGCCACTTTAATTTGACCCCTCCGTTATTACGACGTTTCCCTTCCCTGACCTATTTCGTTAAGTTAAAAAAAGGGAGAAGAGGGTCAGGACAAAATGGTCATTTTCTATACAATGCGACGGCCCCCATGTAATATATGGGAGAGAATTTTATTTAATATCGCATTATTGATTTATAGCTCTGCTCGAGTGAGCGCTGTGTCCCATATTGGCCCCGTTCCCCCTAAATTGTGCTTAGTGACGTGTGCTGCTATAAATGTTGTCGTTATTCATAGTATTTGTGTTTTGGAATATGAATATGTAGGAGATATTTATTAAAGTAATAAGGAGGATGTGCGAAATTTTATGTTTTTGATCGTGCTATATTACCTCCTTTCTGATAAAAGATACGTCGAATATGTTTTTGACCAATGTCCGTAGGTACTTAATTCTGTTTTTTTTTTTTATTATTTTGTTTAAATTTTTGACCACCGATTAGGCGATGAATGTTCGTAGCCCATGAATGAATGTAGCGTAAGAATGTTTATAGACTGACCTGAGGGTGAGCGAAGTAAAAATCGCTTTAACGTGAAAAAACGCCCTCAGTCAAACGATACCATAATCTCTTGGCAACAAACCGTTTTCCTTACAAAGCCTCGCCTTAGGCCGGTTTGGTAATTAATACACAATTCGATTAAAAGATAATTGAATGTATATAACTGCGGGGTTTTCGGAAATTTAAACGATGATCCTTTTAAGTTAACGTTAAGTTTAAAGGGGATACTTTAATTTATATTTAATTAATGTGTTTTGTCTACTACCCTTTGACTTAATTCTTAATCAACTTCAGAGATTCTATGTTAATATTTTCTGTTACTAATAATAATGGATAAAAAGAAGGAAAATTACAATGAATACAGATTTAATAGAGAACTTGGAATGACCTTCTCGGCGTCAGTAATACTCCCCTGAGCGTCTATACTTAGGTATATTAGACACGTGCAGAAAGGAGTTTAGGCCTTATACATACCTGAAACAAACCACAAAAGATATTTAGTACTTTATACCGTCATTATGAACATTAACATATATATATATATATATACACACGCACAAATATATATATATATATATATATGTGTGTGTGTGGGTGTGTATGTATTGTATATAGGTATATAATTTTACATAAGAACTAAAACACCAAAAAGATAAACACGTACACTGCATACACGTACAAGGTGCATATCGTTGTATTCCTGAAGTTTCAAAGAAAAAAAAAATTAGGCGATAGTCGTAGTTTTATGAAACCTATCCAGCGACATCTAATAAATTGTGAAAATTTTAAGTTATTGTTTAAAGTTATCATATTAATTTCTAACATTTGGTTGAAATTACAATAGGATCAACGTTTGACTTATTCGTTGTCGGTCACACCAGAAGAACCTCGATCCAAAGGAACGAATTAGTAAAATTCAAATATTTAAAAATGTCTTTAAGATTTATGTCAATAGGTATAAGTCAAAAGCAATCGCACACATGCATGCCCGCCAAACGCCTTAAGGCTGGCGCAGACCAGTCGAAGCTCATCGCGCTCGGTTTTCATTAGCATACAACAATCAACTTTGTAGACATTGAAATAAGATCAAAAATTCACCAACGCCCCTACCAGTCTTCGAGCGCATTGGAGCTACACTTCGCCTGGTGTACGCCAGCCCTTAAAGGTCAGGTTACTGAACTGATATTGTAGCTGAGAAAAAATCCGTTTAATATTAACCTTCATATAGGTAGGTACGACCAAGTAACCCTTCCAATAACTTTCCCCAAATATTCGGAAACAATACATCGACTACCCCTCCCTTGGCGCTCTCTATTAGTGATGGGACCTGTTTGAAAAATGAGGAGTTCCTCACTTATTTCACTCACCTCAATTAGAAGAGGTATTGTTACTAACAATTTAATTTGTTGTATTACGTACACGTACTATGTATTACGTATTACGTTGTATTATTACGGGTTGCGATATGATTTCGCATAATAATTATAGTAGAGTGTAGGCTTGCTCGGCCGTTGTCCATATTAATTGAATCTTCCGGGCTACTTGGCCGAGGTCTTCTGGAATCTCTTCTCTTTCTTCCAAACGTTTCGTCAACAACTGCGGTTGACATCTTCAGTGGCGACTGCGTTCATTTTCGGAGAGATGTTATCTCTTCGGCTTCTCGAACGCAACTGACTCGACGACTGTGGCGCACCGGTATTTATAGTGGGCGAGGGTAGTTGTGATTGTGTGTGTATCGACGCACCGATATTTATAGTGGGCGAGGGTAGTTGTGATTGTGTGTGTACCGAGTCTGTTTTTGTCCCCCCCTCTCGTCTCTCTTCCCCGTGAGCTTGATATCGAGAGTCGAGAGGGGGGGGGACAAAAACAGACTCGGTACACACACAATCACAACTACCTTCGCCCACTATAAATATCGATGCGTCGGTACACACACAATCACAACTACCCTCGCCCACTATAAATATCGGTGCGCCACAGTCGTCGAGTCAGTTGCGCTCGAGAAGCCGAAGAGATAATATCTCTCCGAAAATGAACGCAGTCGCCACTGAAGATGTCAATCGCAGTTGTTGACGAAACGTTTGGAAGAAAGAGAAGAGATTTCAGAAGACCTCGGCCAAGTAGCCCGGAAGATTCAATTAATATAATAATTATAAATAATTTCTACGTTTAGTTAGGAGTAGATACTTACATATTTAATTTTCAGGGAAGAAATAGGTGGTAATTATGTCCAAAACAAACATAAACTGAACATTTTACGTATAATACACAGTACTGATTAGAAATCCTCAGAGATAGTTACAAACTTAAGAAAATTATAGGGCATAATAACTATACATATAACAAAACTGTAGAACCAGCGTGTCTGTACATTGAATATATTTATCAAAAACTGATTGGGGGCGATGAAGGAAGAGTATCAGAATACAAAAAGACGATTTTGAAAATTTTTGTCTGACTGTTTGTCTGTTCGAACACGCTAATCTCCAAAACTACTGGGCTGATTTTCATGGGGTTTCCAGGTTAATTAAGCTTAATTTGGCGCTTCGAATAGGGCTTGTTTCATCGAAATCGGCTGACGGGAAGAAAAGATGCTGTGTACAAAGCTTTCCACGCGTACGAAGTCGCGAGTACAGCTAGTAACATATAAAAGTAATCATAACTAAAAAAAATCAAATAAGAACTCGATCGGAATCAACAATACGAAAATTTAAATCTGTTCAAAAAAGGAAGGTGGAGTTATATGTCCTATAATATACATTGAAAAGTGAGTTAATACAAGTTGTACAAATAATAATTGATATACATATTACGGGGTGTTAAATTCTGGCATTAAGATTTATTGTAATCTGTTAATTAATTTAATAATATATTCATTTTTCTAAAAGACAAGTAACGAGTTCATTTATATTGAGGCATTGAGTCAAAGATAAGATAGAACTCTCAAATGTAAGAGAGTACGCCAGGGGTACGTTAACGGAAGAGCTTTTTGAGGTGTTACAGGTGAGCGTGGGCGAAACACAAACAACGTGACATACGACACCGTATATAGGGATCAAATGGCGATATAAAAATAAAGCTTGAAGCCCTATTGTTCCTCAAGAAACATATCATAAATGGGAAGTAGATTTTATTATTATTTCTAATAAAATAGGACAATTCAAAAAACAATCATGTCCGGTATCTAGTTAACGTAAATGTAGCAAGGAAGATATTGTAAAGGGTAGTGAGACTTAAATATCGGTGGACAGGACATGTAACCAGATGTGGTGACGGCAGATGAAGCAAAACCCTAACTGAGTGGATGCCTAGAGCTGGGAAAAGTAGTGTAGGCCGCCCAGCAGTCAGGTGGATCGATGACATAAACAGAGTCACAAAACAAGACCTGGATGTACGTAGTACAAGACGACAGAGGCCAATGGCGTGAAGGAGAGGAGGGTCTATTCCCTGCACTGGGATAAATAAAAAAATAAATAAATATTTGTATTTTTTTCACAAATTAATTTTATTTTGGTTTAAGTTTTTACTTTCATCTCAGTTGAATCATGTGACTAATGACGAAAGATGATACAGTCGTATGTGAACTAATATCTTTTTTATTCTTTATTGCATAAAGTTCCAAAAGGCGGACTTAATGCTTAGAAGCATTAAGTCTCCCAGTAAATCGATGGGCTACGCAGAGATGGCACGGTAGATGCAAAGATAGGTAAGATTAAGTAAAACTATAGTCAATAGTGACACATATTAATTAAATACCATAACACAAATAACATATATGTATATGGTATTTGTGGCTTGCATACATAATTATATACTTTAAATACATACATGTATGAATACCACACATATTTTATTCCTATTATTAAGTAAAGATGTCATGTTTAATTCCTAAGTTATTATTTTTTGAATATACGTCCATTAGTATACCAGAATGCTGGCATATCTGTAATTTAAATGCATATAAAAAGTATGATGTCAATGTTTTACCAATGTTCTATAGGTATTTAAATCCAGGACACAATTGTTATGTTTGTGAACTAAAAGTGCAAATGACTCTAATGAGTGAGCTACTCGATTAGTGACTCAATGATGAGACCAACCCTATTTCTTGTCGACGTTCCCTATGGACTGTACCCCTCTAAATACCTCGCATTTCTATACTCCCATGATTTTTTTCTCTTACTCTTTTCACGTAGTTTGTTTATGTTTGTTTTGTATATAGATTTAGGAAAATGCATTATTTTTGACCAAAAATAAAGGTCAAAATTGCAGGTAAAAATTATGATGTGACATGTCAGGCTAGCTCAGATGATTGTTACACGGTCCATGAATCAGTTGTATATACACGTAGGTGTTATATAGAAGATTATTACTTAGAAGAATATTAAGATTTCGTAATATACGCTGGTTTTATAGAAAGAATAAACACATGTGTCTGGTTGAGTAACCGTAACATCCATATACGAGTATAGAATTTTCTCCTAACAGCAAATCTAAAATCGACAAACCGTGAGAGCGAAAATTCAAACGGTTTACCATAAGAGAGAAAGAGATCCTATTTTTCATTTTCACTGTATAATAATTTGAAAACCAAAACGCTGTACACATAAATAGTAGACAGATGCTTACGCACAGCTTTTACCAATGTTTGTGTGTTTAGTTACACAAACAAACATAAACACACTTCTGGGAGTCGACTTCACTGGAAACCTTTTTGTAGATATTGAAGTAAATTGTGTTTGACACTTGCCTTCGTAGTCAACAAATAAAAGTTTATTTTTGCGGAACTAGGTACAGAATAAGAGCGAGCTATTGCGTATTTTTTGATGATACAGATCTTGAAATACAAGTTTGCATTTTCCACTCGTACCATCAATTACCATACCATTAGCCTATGTCTCTCCATTGCTGGATATAGGTCTATCCCAAGGTTCGCTTACTACACACAATCTTATATTTTTCTCATCAGTCTGATCGATAAGTTTAATAGTCGCTTTAAAAGATTTTTTTTAGCGGGATATGATTCGAAACGAAATAATTAATCAAAGAACTAGTTACTTAAATAGCTTGCATAATTAACATGGTGAGGTGGCAATGGGCATATCTGCAGGATCAATAGCCGATGGGGTGGGTGGACGAGTCCTTATGGAGTACACGCACCGGGAAGCGCAATGTGAGATGCCAATCGGCTAGCTATTATTGTACCTTATTATAATTTTCATTATTACTAAAACTTACTTGACATTAGTATAAATGTAACAATATTTGTAACAAATATTATTACATTTACACTGTATTAGTGTCAGTTTCTCCGAGATTATTTCATCGACTACTGGACCGATTTTGATGAAACCTTTTGCGATGTGTTCACTGTTCTTTCCATGGTGGAATGAGTCATTCCAACTTAATTGATAGCACTCATTTGGAATTACAACCCGCTGTCCAAATGATTTTGTCGGTGTGTCTAAATGGATATATCCACAAAGGAGACATAGTTAAATATTCCTTTGATATTATACCATCATTTAGATCATTTGACTCACCCGCATACTCCTCGGTGTTGCAGGTATCCATGGGCGGCGGTAACACTTACTATCGCGTGGGACCGCAAGCTCGTCAGCCTACTTCACTATAAAAAAATCAACCACGATTATTTTCAAATTTCTGGACCAATATTGATAAGAACCTATCCCCTAACTTTACAAAATACATAAGGCTTTATATACTAATATATAATACCATCGATTTGCGAATACATACTGCGAATATGTTATACAAGCACTGTAGGGCGGCCACGTTACAGTCTAGTGTTCTCTATTCACTAGCTCTCAAATTATTTCATTCATATGTGTTTAGAAGATGGAACATTCCTATTACGTAGTACGTAGGTTTGATTTTTTGACTTTTTGACACACCCACATCCACCCACACTCACCCACACAAAAAGACACACACGCATACATTTACCGAGTCTTAATTGTCCCATTTGTACTTCCTATTCCCCAAATCAATTCCTCTGTCTCTAAAGGTTTAGAGACTATATTTCGTTCAATAAATATTTATGTAATACAAAAATCGTCTTTATTATTTTCACTATAAAAAGGCCGCGAACTTATCCGACTACCTAATAAATCAAAGTGATGTCTATTAAACTTTTGTTTACCTTTTGTCTCATCCGTCAATGAATAGAGTATAATAGCTAGTAGTAAGAGCTAGAAAAGAATGGTAGGTGGAATGAATATGAAATACTGTTTTTACTACGGTAACCATTTTAATAATTTCTTTTGAAATAAATCTAAAATTATTTCAGTTTGTAAGTATAATTATGTATGTCTTTCACTCAAAAATATAAAATATTTTAAGGGATTAATATCTCCGAAGGACTCCTTTATTAAGATGTTAAGGACCTTTCATAATCTGAAAATATTTGAAGGAAAAATCTCTTACAAATCTCCGACGAAAAGGGTTTCGTTTCTCACTCGAGATAATAATGAATTATTACGCATTATGTTCATATTTTATTTTTCTATATTTATTTCTAGCTTTTAAATAATTAAAATACTTTATAAAAAAAAAAAATACTGTGAGGCACTATGAAATATACAAATTCCAGTACAACAATTTTCGTAATTTTTGTTTGTCTGTTTGAACGCGCATCACACAAAAACCACAAAACTTGGCAAAGCTACAGCTCATGTGGTGGGTTAACATTTTTATAGTTTCATTTATAGGTTAGTTTTCATCCAGATCTATAATATAGTTCTCACAGAAATGACTAAGGTTCACGCGAACAAAGTAGTCACCGACCGCTACTACGACTGATTGTTGAAAAACAAATTGGTTACTTAGTGCGTCGTAATTGGTCCTTGAAGTTGAATCCGTCACTGAAGGCACAATTCCATGTCTGACTAGTCATTTCGTATGCCATATTCCTATTAATATCACAAGCTTCTAGATTTTTCTGTAATATGCTTATTTGGTTCATTGTACAGTTCAATCAATAGATATGCGGCACGTCGTAGGGAATCACACAGTGGAAGGAATCCCGCGATATTAGATACGTGTCCCGGGACACAAGCTGGGTGTCTACATATGCTACTGCTTTTTATGTTACGAATTAATTTTTGTCCGGGATCTTTTTTGCGAAAATTCTAGTTTGCAGTTACTCTTAAGTATAATTTCTTAAGCTGTCTTTCACCACTTACTGTTACCATACCATCATAATAACTAATTGTAGGCAAATACGAGAAGTTATGTCTACATTGTGTCCATGACGCTCAAGTCACTTTCTAAAGCTATGCAGAACTAACCTTAGCTGGTAGAAAATGTCTTAAGGTATTAAGCTCGCCTTTCGTACGATAGTGTGATATTATAAAGTGTGTTAAATAAAAATAAATAAATACATAATTGAAACCATAACGTAACGCTGTCCATTAAACGAGCACCAATCCGTTCTAGGTATTTTTTTTGGAATGGCTAAATTCTTGTGACCCAAAAGGTCTTACATATGTCACCCGTTTTTTTTTTCATGAATGAAGGCGGAAGACGAGCATACAGTCCGCCTGTATGTGGATACTGTCGCCCATAGAGATCCGCGATACATGCCAACATTAGTCCAGGATAACAAACGTTAGCACGACTCCGGATGCGCTGCCTGCCTTTGGAGATATAGAATGGATTTGGGGAAAAGGTTGGGAAAATGGGAAGGGATAGGATGGGAATGGGCTCTGGCACATCTCACTCACTACCGAAACACGTACTTACATTAGGGAAATATGGTAAAGTGGGAAATGCAGTACATTTCAAGGTAGTCTTCTGTGAGAGAGGGGTAACGTGGCCAGTCGAGCGCGATCAGCGGCTGTTGGATTGCAGCGTCTGTAGTTTAGGGAGAGTGCAGAAGGCGCTTAGCCAGAAAAAAATGTGTGGTGTCGTTAAACCATAAAAACCTGTCTTCCCATTAAACTACGACATGAGGTTCTTCAAGAAAGCTGTGAATAGGATTTTGCAAGGACGGCGGCGCGCCCGCATATCCCCTGGTGTTGCAGGTGTCCATGGGCGGCGGTAGCACTTACCATCACGTGAGACCGCTTGCTCGCCCGCCCTCTTCTCTATAAAAAAAAAAAAAACATATGTTCGCCAAAGGGCTCCCACGCCAGCTAACCGGCGGAAGGAACGGAGCTCGGTTTAGGGTAGAGGATTGCTTTGGGTGGGCAGCACGGGATCGGGAGGTGGTGAAACTGTTGACTGAAAGTCGGTGCATGTTAACGGTGTCGCGGTGGGCACGTCCTCCGTACTAAGTTCCACATACAGTTCACTATGCAGAGGATGCGAGGAGAGAGAAGAAACACCTTCTCACGTAGGTTCTATTACAATGCCTTCGTTTGTCATACGAACGAGTAAAGAACCTGGAGAGCCTGACATCGCTACCATAAGCATGCAGCTAGCCCAGAAGACGAGTTCGGCCTCTGGAAGGAATTGAGGTGGCTCGAGTAGGGGACATACTTTATGAGAGTCAATGAGATAAAATTGTTCCTCTGATTGACTAATTGTGGCAAATAGCCATTGGACATGGGCCATTCCTTCAGTGTTATGTGAATACTGACAGCTTTATAACTCTCTATGTCAACAATAATTTTGAAAGGCGCACTATTTAAGAATGGTTTGGTAACTTTTGTTAACCTCCATATAAATATTTTGAAAATATGAGTCTTTAAGTTTAAGTAGAATGATTAGAATGATTTCCCAAGCGAAATAGGATTCCAGGCAAGAGAAGATGCAGACTGAAGCTAGTGAAATACAATAATTCATTTTCAGCGACGGGTTATAAATTAATGGATAACGAACGCGAAAACGAAAATTTAATATTCTCAAGAATTATTGGGCGAAAGTTGGCGATTTCTTCAAATTATAACCACTTGATTGAAAACTGAGTTATTACTCAAGATTGATTATTTAATTCTCAGTTCGGAGCAAAGACTTATTGGGGATCAAAATAAAATGAATGTCTGAGCAAAGGGCTTTTTAGAAATTGTGTAAAGAAAATTTTGAAAATTATCGATCGGGTATCTATTTCTACAGCCTATATCCTGTTCGTAGTTTTTAAGAAGATCCACGCAGAATTTCAGCTCGATTCGTCCTTCCATTGAAACGTGAAAACATTTCAAACAAACAGATATCGTTCAATTTTTTACATTAGTTAGGATTTATAGCAGGTAAGATTATGGAATGACCTGATTAAATCATTATATTCCCTAACTCCCAGTTCCATCCCATTCAATCCCATATTTTTTTTTATAGGGAAGAGGGCGGATGAGCAAGCGGTCTCACGTGATGGGAAGTGTTACCGCTGCCCATGGACACCTGCAACACCAGGGGGTATGCGGGCGAGCCGCCGACCTTGCAAAATCCTATTCACAGCTTTAGTAAAAAGGACAGATTTAAATTTATTTGAGAGAGTACAGGGTTACCTTAGATGTTGTACATATTAATTGAGTCCATGTGCAAATCCTAATGTTACAAAATGTTTTTTTTTTCAGTTTTGCAATTACTACAAAAGTGTGATATTTTGCATTATACACACAACCACAGACGCCACAAATTGTTAACCACATACAGTGCATATATTACAAACAGTTAACTAAATATACGATGTCAAGTATTACTATAAATAACATAAATAATTAAAAAATAAATGTTAATTAATATTCAATCAATTCTAATTAATGTCAATGGAGATCTTCATTAATTCCAACCCAACGAAAAATTGAAACTGTAATGAGATTGTAATGGGGTTATAATTTTTATTCCTTTCTTTCCAAATCGATTTTTGAGTCTCCAAAGCTAAATCGCGTATCCGGGGATTATGCTAACGTGTGTCATTATTGACTGATGTTGGCATGTATCGTGAATGCTCATGAGCGACAATATGTACTTACTGAATCTGCTCGTCATCTAACATTTTCTCTTTTTTAAAAGCAAAAGTAAATGGTCAGGTTGACAATTTTGTCTCGAGCAGTGTTCAATGTTCAGTACGATAAACAATAATCCTTCATGCAACTCTGTCATAACTTATCCAAATCTGTCATAACTTATTTTTACTCCGAACCTGTCGAAAGGCGTTATCCTTTCAAATCCATTAGAATAACCTTATAAAAGAAACCTAAGTTTCCGCTCGGGAGGTTAAATCTTAATCAAAATTTATTAGCAACCCTCTCAACTCAATTCCACACTTAATATTATAGCAGGATGGTTCAAATTCCTCTGTACCTTTGCGGGTGATCGAAGAAAATTTACAACTACCCCCATAAGTGAGCTGCCCGAATGAGATATGGGGTCAATCTTTATTCGTATGAATAGTCCGGGCGATTTGTTTTGAATCCCTATAATATTTGTCAAAATAAATTTATTCGGGTAACACACGGTTTGTTTATTAACTAGGGTAATATAAGGGTGTAGTTTAAAAGATAAGTGCTTGATCTAATGGATATGTTACGACGCAGTACGACGACGAAATATGGGAACCGTTGTTACCATGTATCGTCCACCAGGCCTTGCATCGTCCACCGCTGGACGCCACTTGGCCCTCTTCATGCTCATTGTCCTGTGTTTGTATGGCCTTGAAACGGCATACTGGCCAAGCGGGTTGGCGAATCCACACTTTTAGGGGTGGTGTATTTTTTCAGGGCTTGTGGTAGCTAGAGGCTTTCTTATTCCTTAATCGCCCTTTACGACATCCACGAGAAGAAATTGGTGAAAGAGAGAGAGAGAGAGTGGTGTGAGTTGGTTTTAGAATAGCACAACCCCATCTAAAAAGCTAATAAACGAATATTCTAAAAGCCGCTACAGAATATGTGATGGCTATATGGCACAGAAGAGAATGTTTTATCGATTGATAGTTTGGTTTATAATAATTTTAATTTTCTCGTTCTATACACATTGTACAAAGGTATGTAAAATTTGTATTTGCTCATTATATAAAATGTTAGAAAGATCGAGCAGATATAAAAGGCATGTTAAAGCTTTTAAGCTGGAATTCTCAATATAAAATATTTGATTTGATTGTTTTGGGAATAATAAAATAATAACAATAAGTCAACAAATCAAAGCCCGGTATATGGTTGAAGGACAGTATAGCATACTGTCCTTCAACTGCGGCCGGTTACGCACGATCCTACTACCGACAATTTTTGTTCTTCAAGTAGTATGTCCATCTGGGTGGGGGTGTTCCACACTTCGCGCTACCAAATCTCTATTCAAGGTCTTTTTGTACAAAAGATTAATTCGTCTAATGGACAATAACAGTGAATGCATAGCTGTCTAGTGGAGCTCTTAACCCTGTAACACACACCTGGGGTCCAATGGACCCCAGGTGTGATATTACTGTAGATGTCTCGGAAAGTATTGATGCTGAAAATCTGAAATTTTTGTAATTCCTCTACTAGCCACCCCCCCATACCTGTGGAAGATTTGGGTGATTTACAATTTGTCGTTCAAACGGAAAATAAAAAACAAGATACTTCGGGCATATTTTACACACTATAACATATCCTATATATCCTATATGGCTATAACATTGATTGACACATGATGCGACTGCTTTATTTACAGCTTGGACACTCAATTATTGTGAGTGATGCGACCTGTACTATACTTAGGCTGTTATTTTTTTTGTATTTTTTTGGTGTATTTGTTCACTATGTAATCATTAGTTTTACACATTTGTAATTCTTTATATTTTGAAGGTGAACAAAGAGGCCAGGTAGGCCTGTGTTCACTATACACGTTACGTTACGTTACGTTATTATTGTTTACATATTATGCTATCATTGTTTATATGAAAATAAAATGGACGCCTACTGAAAAAGAATAATATTTTTATCAATACAAAACTATCTTAGGCTACAGGGGCGGCGATCCTGGAGGGGACAAGGGGCGGTCATCATCAATCAAAATCATCAATGGCTACACGATTTTCATTATCAGAAGTTGTCGCTGCAGTCCTGGAATCAGAAACTGACAGTGATGTATCTAATGAAAATTCTTCGGACGAGATGAACGATGAACCATTTGAGCCAGATCCAAATGATGAACCAACCAGTGTCGAATCAGAAGCGCATGATCAGTCTTCATCAGAGAGCGAAGGTTCTCCGACGCCACAACGTCGCAAAAGAGCTCGACGCCAGTCACCCTCACCACCGGCATTTCCACTGACACTAGCAGGCAGAAATGGTTACACTTGGTCGACGACTCCACCTCAAACAGGCAGGGTGGTACAGGCCAACATTCTTCGACAGGCAAGCGGTGTGAATGCGTCAGCTGGATTATTACAAGATATATGTGACAGTTTAAATCTGTTTGTCACTGAAGAAATGCTCCTAGTGGTTGTCAGGGAGACAAATCGTCACGGTCGCAATGCAGCACGAGTGTGGAATGAGGCCCACGTCGACAACGAACCGCAGATGTGGGTTGAAACTGATATAATTGAGTTGCGTGCGTTCATTGGTCTGCTGGTGTACGCCGGAGTTCATAAATCTGGAGGTGAAAGTTTGACCGAACTTTGGTCTACAAAGGAAGGTCGCCCACTGTTCAAAGCCACAATGAGCTTGAATCGTGCCAGGGATCTCCTTCGTCACCTACGCTTCGACAACTTCAACACGAGAGAAGAACGTGTTCGCATAGATAAACTAGCTCCGATACGAGACCTGTGGGAAATGCATCTGGCAGCACTCCAAAGTTACTACAAACCAGACAACTGCATCACGGTGGACGAACAGCTGGTGGCAACTCGCGGGCGATGCAGTTTCCGTCAGTACATTCCAAGCAAGCCAGGCAAGTATGGCGTGAAAATATTCTGGGCATGTGATGCTAAGACATCGTACCCTCTCAAGGGTGAGGTATACGTTGGTCGACAACCAGGCGCTGCAGCAAACAGCAACAATGTAACTGATCTTGTAAAACGACTCGTACGTCCATGGTACAACACAGGAAGAAACATTACTATGGACAATTACTTCACCTCAGTACCACTCGCTGATGATATGCTTGCAGTAAGAACTACCATAGTCGGGACAATGAAGAAGAATCGGCCTGAAGTACCGAAGGAACTTCTACCTAGTCCTCAGAAAGAGCAATATTCGTCGATATTCTGTTTTGATAACCAGCTGACGCTGACGAGTTATGTACCAAAGAAGGGAAAGGCTGTCTTACTTTTATCCAGCATGCATCATGACGCCACTGTCGATGCTGAAAATAATAACAAACCGGAGATAATAGCATACTACAATTCAACAAAATCAGGTGTTGACAATTTGGACCACCTCGTTGGTCTATACTCATGTAAACGTAAGACTCGACGGTGGCCCATGACTCTTTTCTTCAACCTCATCGATACAGCAGCAGTTGCTTCTTATGTTCTTTGGTGCCGCAAACATCAAGAATATCATGCTGGAAAGTCACACAAAAGGCGGCTCTTCCTGATCGAACTGGCACACAGTTTGGTCCACGATCATCTTCTTCGTCGAAAGAGCAACCCCCAGGCTATGCAAGGCGGTGTGAAGCTCGCCTTCAAAGCCATTGGCTTTGACGCACGCCCAGATGCAGTTCTGGCCGCTGTACCACAGACCAGGAAAACTCGCTGCCAAATCTGTCCACGCACAGTTGATCGAAAGACGAAAACGAGGTGCAGTGAATGTGGCAACGCATGCTGCCATGAACACAGTAAACCTGTTTGTGAACTATGTCGTCACTTGTGAAATGCTCTCTCTTTGAAGATACATTAACTGATGCACTGTCATGAAAATGATAGAATAAGTAACATCATTATAATGCTTGTGCGAGTAGTAAAAGTATATACTGTAGACCCTAATGTCGTTTTCAGGACTATGACCTTGTTTTAGCACAATCTATTTAAAGTTATTCCAAACCTTATTCTCTCTATACAATAAATACTATAGTTGGTTCATTTGTTTTCATTTCATGTTAATTAAAACGATAGATAAGTTAATCGGAACCTATGTTAATCGATGGGGTCCAATGGACCCCAGGTATGTAAAATAGGTTGGACCGTAAGGTATGTGTTACAGGGTTAATGAAACTGTTTAAAGCCACGACGTAACGTCGTCGAAGTCGTGGTCCTTCGCAGGCGACAACTGCACGCCCAAGGTCCACCAAGGTCATAGTCATATTATCAAGGCAATGAAGTCTATTCATCAGTTAAGCATGATAATACTGTCGATACGTTCCTTCCTTTCCTCCACGACCACTTACAAGACAAAGCTCTTCTTTCAGACTTAAAGTAGGGACAATAATTATTAATATGCGATCAAGGGAGCGCCCCCCACCCCTAATTACAGCCAGGCAACAATGGCCCGGAGCAAATGGCTCGAGAAATTGCTATTGTACAGCGTGACTTTCATGGAGGTGTATTCTTGAAATCAGTGAAGTCGATAAGTAGCGGAATTATTTCATGGCAAAAATGACTGATGATTTGGCCAGTACTTCTTAAGAAATTTGTGAAAATGACCCGTTAATGATCGTTAAGACTTGCATTGTGTTTTATGCATCTTTGTGTTTTTTTTTTATAGACTAGTGGGCGGACGAGCAAGCGGTCCCACGTGATGGTAAGTGTTACCGCCGCCCATGGACGCCTGCAACACCAGGGGGTATGCCGATCTTGCAGAATCCTATTCACAGCTTAATTTAATGTCGCATAATTGGATTAGATAGCAAGATAAAACTCTTTATTGCACGCCCAAACAAAATAAGAGAGTAACAAACTGTTCAAAATTGTCCAAATGTTGTACATCTGTGTGTGTGTGTGTGACATGTATAACGGTAAGAGTAGGATTAAAAATAAACTATGGTTCGTGCCACTAGCTCGGCGGTGAAGGAAAATATTGCTAGGAAACTTGTACTATCCAGAAATAAAAAAAAAACACGGACGTGTTTCTGGAATCTAGCGTGTTGGCATTACGATCCGAACGCCTCAGTGATTTCACGGTATAGTGGAGACCTCTGTCCCGCAGTGGGATCTAATTATAATTATAATGGAAATAATTATAATCTTTTCACATTCGGTAACTTTTAGTAATTTATTAGTAATCTTTAGTATTTAATTATTATTAAGATGTAAATTATTCTATGCACGCCTGTTGAGGCAGAACATAATGGGAAATACCAATGTAACGCCATATTATGCTACCTAAATGATTAGATTTGACTTTGTAAACACAAGAAATGCACAAAAGGAGGTCTTATCGCTAAAAACGATCCCTGCCAGGACAACTTTCTGGTGAGTAGGAAAAAATATTTTAATCACAGGTAGGTAGTTGGTGTACCGTATACATAATTACATTAAATACATAGGTACATATACATAAATTAAATATAAGCTATATGATAATTAGAATAAGAGGAAAAGTAGAAATACTTTTCCTTGACGAGAGTGATTGCTTGAGCGATGATGAGATTGAAGAAAAGTAGAAATAAAGGAAATATTAAAAGAGATAACTAGAACTAAATAGTAAGAGAAAAACAAGACCTCTAATAATAAAAATCCTTCCCGGGGAGACAGTATGGTATCATTGGATAGTGATACTTGCCACTGCGCGTCATTTCCACTCATTTTTTCCAAATTCTGGTTCTTAAATCACCAGAGGTGGGTGTAGCATTTTCGGACGTGTTTTCCGTTAGGCGGAATATCAGCCGGTCTCTCACATACCTTCTAAAATAAATAGCAATTTTGTGCGTCTGGGCTCAGCTTATACTTTTGTACATTTTTCTTTTCCTAAATAATAATAACACAAGAACAAATGAATGATTACTGTGTATACGACTTAAGAAAAATCTAGTGGGTTTTACAAAAAAAATTAGCAAAAATATCAAAAGACAAAGAAAAAAAATTACTTTGTCGAATGAGTTTAAAGATTGGTATTCGACTTGACACAGCTAATTGCGCGACACAGATGGTCCTCGGGATTCATCGATACGGTTCGTCATTGTAAAACATCTTGACAATTTAAAATAATATTCGTAATAAAATGAAATGTATGTTTAATAAACAACACAAGAATATTTTAAAGAAAAAAAAAATGAATGTGGTTGACGGTTACGTCTGTAACTATGTACTATGTAACAATTTTCAACAACTGCATTTTTTATTCATTACATAATACGATTTTATAATCTACGTAAAACACGATTTATGACAATCACACGGTGCAGTTTATGTTAAACAAGAAAATAAAATTATTAAGGTATGAAAATGGACCCCTACAGTAAAAAAATGTAAATTTTGTAAAAAAATCACGAAAGATGTCTATGATCAAAATATTATTGAAATTGGAGAAGGATATATTTATAATAAAAGAAATATGAATTTATAATAAAGTTAATTCAGATAATAAAACGAGTCCAATTTAGGGTAAGTACTTACCATAATTATGAGAGTTACATTTTGTTTGCTATGCAATACACACGACACACGTTCGGAATTTTAAATATTCAAAATTGTAAGTCTAGATTTTTTTTATTACAGTAACAAATAATTCACTCAAATATTTAAAAAAAATATAAAAAAATACTAAACGACCAGCAAATCACGATTATCAAAACAAACTATTATTAAATAACTGAAATAAATAATTTTAAATTAACTACTGTAAAGGAGTTTTTGGCGGGAATTCGAGGAGTGAAGTTGAATTTTTGTTTGCTTACTATAAAAAATGTGTATTGTGCATTTTGTGATGTAATAGTCATAGTTTATTAAACATCAAAGTGTTTTTGTGCAAAATGTTTGTGATACTCAATTAAAAGCATAGGACTGCGTTTTTCGTGTACTTCCAAGGACTCCACTTCTGTCGTCAGTATACCTACTATCACTTTACCGAGCGATCCCTGACTTACTTCGAGGGAGGGGACCGGACATTGACAGGATACGTTTTAGATTTTAAAATTGTTTATTGCGAAGAAAACGTGACAGTGGCAGAATGTGTTAATTGCACCATTGCCATATATAAAAAGAAAAAAGAAAAGTACTGTAAATAAGAATGTCATCAAGTCACAAAGTCGACGTAGCCCCGCGAAGCTACTTCTTCATTGTCACCACAGAACCCAAACAAAATCTACCTTTGTTGCCATCGATTTGCTGCCGATTTTCTGCTGGTTTATATGCCTCTAATTATGTCTCATCCGCAAAATACCTTTCTGGTTGAACAAATAATTTATATGTGGCAAGCTTTACATATTACGAGACGTTACATTAAAACCAATGGCCGTATCCATTGCGCTTGCGCAAGCAAGCAAGTGAAAGGAAGAGGTCAGGACCCCGCGACCTTACGGTCGGCGCTCGATCAAGTCAACCACTCTACACTTGCGTATAGACTTGTACATGTGTAAACATCTTTACAATGGCGGTCTTTGATTTTCTATAACGTTTTGACATAGTGTATTTTTTATAATAACATGTTTTTTTTTATTTGTGTATTTTAGTAAGATACTAAGCAAGCGTTTGGAGTATTTATAGGCAGCAATTATAACTAGTCTTTTTTCTGGACTCCTCGTGCACGTTGTCTTGTGAATGAGGGATGTCTGGCCTTACAACGCTGGCGGAACAGGTTGGCGAGTCCATTGTCTCAGAGGTGGTATAGTCTCTCAGGGATTGTGCTAGCCGCTTTGTTATCCCTTAGCCGCCTTTTACGACACCCACGGGAAGAGATGGGGTTTACGGAAATAAGATTTTTTCCGTACATAATAAGCCCTTAATTTTTCCTGACCAACTGCGAGTCTCTTAAAATTGTGATAGTGACCTCCAGGTTGAGAAACGATGTTCTATAGGATGGAATTTGGCGATGTATGTACATCGCCATGTACGTGTATGTACACGGTTCTGTTACCTGTACAGATAACATATATGTGTAGATAGATAGAGTTGTTTTTCTATTGTATGATAAAAACTTTATTTCAACAAAAACATCGTCGAACTAGCCTAACCTAATTAGTTTAATTTATACTCAAATTAGTTCTAAAATTCGCCCCAATAACTTCGTTATATTTAATTAAAAATGAGGGTTAGGTTATGCCATCATGGCTTTTTATGGCACCAGGCTTTTAGCTAACGGGGTTTTCATGTTATACGCCCAGAAAAGAAAATTATTCTGTGTGTCTGTTACATAGTACCTTTGCGTATGAAAATGGTTAGTGCTTATTTTTTGCATACGAATATGGGTGCAAGTTTTAAGTCACTCAGCGAGCTATGAAAAGAGCTACGTGTCTTTGCAGAAACAAAGGGATTCTCCAAAAAACTAAAGTCACTGAGATAGCTCATAGAATCAACATGTTAAAGGTGCAATAGGCAGGCCATATTTGCCGTGGGCCCGATGAGGTATACGCGTCCTCGAATGGACTTCACGTACCGAGAAGAGCAGTAAGGGACGCGCTCGACAACTTGAATGAGATCGCCGGTGTCAGCTGGATGAGAAGAGCCGAAGATGGTGTGTGGTGGAGAGCCTTGGAAGAAGCGTATATCCAGCAGTAGTGAGACTTATGTGTATTTTTGTATTAATTTTTATATTTTTTTAAGATATTATATGGAGCATTACTCTTGACTTTATGAAACGATCGTTGTTTTGGTTTTTAAGACGAACTATCATGGTGCATGGTACTGTTCACGGTTTAGTTCTCAATACGTAGGGTTAATAAGGATTAACTTTATATTAAGATGGATTAGGGGGGGAAGATTTGACGAAGTCCAAAGAAGAAGACGTTGGTGAATATTTCATCAAAATCGGTGTAGTATCTTCTACTTAAAACAAATTGATATACCTGGATTTCTTAATTATTTTAATTTAACTTTTATACATTTTAATTCGATATATACTTGATATATTAATGAAAATAAGTATACCTGTATGTTAGGACATCTAAAATATTGACCAAAATGTTAATTTTATACAAATAAAATCGAGCAATATAGAACAGTATTTTTCTAAATATAAATCGCACTTACTGTTTCTAGCTTAGCAGCTAGGTAATTGGGTATGTCCTAGGCGTTTAAAATTAGCATTTAGCTTTAAATTAAGCGTTTAAATTTCGCAAGCAACTCAGGCCACTACATTGTAAATTTTCCCGTTTAGTATTCGCACGGGAACCGAACTCCGCGCCCGTGATGATGTCACTATGCATACCGGTCTTTGGCCTTTACTGTGTTATATGCATATTACGATAAACGTATGTCATAACATCAGACTTGGTCTCTCCCAAGGCGCGCCACTATATACGACCTTCCCGCTCATGAGAGTGCCTCTTCCGATAACTTTGAAGTAGATTATGTAAAAATGTTACCTACTACAAAAGTATGTCGATGAATGTTCGCTATATCTTCACTTATGGTCACTAGTGGACCTCAAAATTAAACATTTTATTGCATCTTTTTTCAATACCCTCGAGCTATGGGGTCCTAGTTAAATGGAGCTAGCCATTATTTCGCTCAACGCATCCACCTCGAAATTCAGCGAGATAATGCCGCCAGCATTCTGGGTACCTTGCCACAGGGATCAAATTTATACAACATGCAGAATACGAGTATACCAAGTACAATGAGCAGCAGGCACAACAATACATTTTTAGGAAGACTTTCACATTATCATCATCATCATCATCATTTCAGCCCTTGGACGTCCACTGCTGGATATAGGCCTCCCCCATAGGCCTTTCACATTATACCTTCTTCTTATTTAGCCTTCTTTAACCAATTGCCTGGTGTAGGCCTTCTTCAATTTTCTTTAATAATTTATATTTTGAGCAGTTAGAGTCCAGTTACTGCCACTCGCCACTCGCTTCATATCGTCCTTCCATCTCCTTTACGGTCTCCCTATAGTCTCTTCTTGTACCATGGCCTCCAGTATAGCACTCTTTTGCACCACGAGTCAGACTTCCAGGCTACATGTCGCGCTCATTTCCATTTAAGCTTCGCCACCCTTTGCAATGACATCTGAGGCTTTGCTTTATTCCGCAAGTATTTATCTTTTGTCTCTCAACGTGACTTCCACCAGACCTTTATCCATCGCCCTTGAGCAACTCACACCAGGAAAAATAAGACCAGAGAAAAATAAAACACATTGTACCAGAGAAAATAAAAGTTCTTCCCATATGTATATTGATTTATTTATATACATTAAACATATGTATATTTACGACCGGTCATGACTCTCACGTATCGAGTTGCACAATCGATTCATAATCGATTCGAGTTCAGCGGGTCACTCTCGCAATAGTCGCGATTTGTCTCAATACGCAATCGATTGTAATGTTTTCAAATGGATATTATTTGAATTTTGTTGCGTTTCATATAATTATGCTTTATTAAAGGTTATCGAGATGTTGACAATCGGGCCTTTCTTATCGGGGTTGAACAGTGCCAGCTAATCCTCGGCAGTAATTTATTTTATACTAAACTTATAAACGTCATAAACGTAGTAGATTTGTTTCCCTATTTTCGGTATGTATGTATGTAAAATTAAAATTTTGCATAAAGTAACTTGTTTCTGAACGAAGGTCGGTGTGGGCGAGAAGAGAGAGAGAGAGAGAGAGATAAGATGAGATAAGATAAGATAAAAAAGATAAGATGGCTGCTAGGTGGTGAGAGTTGTGGTTGCTTACAACTGTATTAAATTGTTAAAAATTAAAAGAAGTAAATACAAGTGGTGATAGTTGTCCCACTCGTTTCATTTTCGTCTTCCACAATGGAAAAATTGAATCCCACAAATGGGGGCTCGTCCGGGATCGACGTTTTAGAAAATCTATGAAGCGAGGGCATGTGTGCTTTACCGGCGGTATGAAGTGATGGCGGCTTTGTACGAATGAAAAAGTAAAAATAAGATTTTTCGTTGTGGTGTTGTTGTGGTGATACTGTGTCGTAAAACAGAGGCGTTGAGACGATATTTTTTTCTCCAAAGACAATTGAATCCTACGTGTATGTGTGCAACCAGCCCTTTGAATATCCACACAGGGCACCACAGGGCACTTTTTCTGTACGTTTTATAAATAAAAGTTTAGACAAAACTTGTAGACGTTGATAACCCCTATTCAAGGACATTTAGTCTGTATGATATGGTCGTGGAAGATTTTTTCAGATTTTTTTAAAAGTTTACCAAAAATTTACTTTTGGAATTACTGAACCGATTTGGCTCATCTTCGAACATAACGAAGATAATCCAACAAAACTGAAGATAACAGCACAAACTATTTTTCTGTCAAATTTCATTTATAAGAAATGCGTATTGGTTGTTTGTGTTATGTACACTTCAATACTAATTGGTGTTTTGGTGATAGTAGATAATAGTTATTTGTTATACAAGAGTGCAAAGTTGCTTTTTAACCGCGTGCTCAATTTTGATGACCGAGCAAGCGAAGGATTCTAAAATTAGAATCCTGAGCGTTAGCGAAGGAATCAAAAGAGCACGAGGTGAAAAATCTTTGCACTCGAGTGCAACACGTAACTTTTCATCCCACCTCAGCGAGGAAATGACTAAATGCAAAAAAAAAAGTACACCAAGAAGGTTCCGAGTCTGAGTTTTTAACAAATTAAAAAAGGTTGTATGATAAATTCGGCACCATGGAGGTAGAAGTAAATAGGTTTAATGATGTTTTGAATTCACAAACTTAGTGCACACGATGTTCTAAATTCAATTTACTTTATCCTCTAGCGGATAAAAACGGCTTTTGCACTCAGATATCGAAGAGCAAAAATACTCTTTCTGAGATAGGGGGATGAAAAATAAATTAATCATCTGTCAATTATAATAATATGCTGTACTATTGTATTTTGGGACCGATGAGAAGAGAAGATGGTACGTGGAGGGTAAGGAACAACAAGGAGTTAGCAGAGCTGGTGTCCTAGCCGAATGTCATCGGCGCGGTTAAAGCGGCCAGACTCCGTTAATTCGATCCCGTGGAGAGGAAGGGGGGGGGGGGGGGGGGGATTGCGCCGTAAACCAAATCTATGCGGGACGACCAAGTTGTCGACGGCCGGTCGTACGTCTCAAGTACCGCTGGAGAGACGAAGCGCTGCGCGGGACGCTCTCTTCCGTCGTCTCTGGTTTCGGAGGCCAAGACCCACTTCGGGTCGCTGAGCCATCGGATTAAATACTATTGTACTGAAATACTACTAACTGATGTACCGTACTTAGAACAAATAAAAATAGGACTTTTGGAGGGAATCAAGAAGTTAAGGTTGAGTTTTTGTTTCATTAATGTAAAAATTATGTAGGTCTTGTGGTTTAATGGTGACAGTTTATTAAATTTCCTAGTACCTAGTGTTTGTGCATAACGTTTGTGATAATCCAATAAAAGCATGAGACTGCATTTTCGTGTGATTCCAAGGAGTCCAAGTGTGTCCTCAGTTAACCTATTGTCACTTTTACTGAGCGTCTCTTGACTTGCTACAACACGACTGGACAATGACGAAATGTTTTAAATTACGAAGAAAACTTGACACTGGCGGAATGCACTAATGCCGTATATGAAGAAAAAAAAAATATTCCCGACTGCTAACTCTTAGTCGAGATGTAGTGATATTTTCCGAAATTTCTTCGAAATCTAGCGGCGATAAGTAAAGCCCGTGAGTCTCATAGTATGTTTATGCTGTTACCCAACACAGTGTTTAAGTCATACATAGGACGCATCGTACATCGCAAAATTCCGTCCTGAAGCAACAAAAACAAAAAGAAACACGAAGAAACATTTCGTAAGTATTCGTAGACGGACCGACAGACTGACAGCATGTTGCATGTTAATTGGACAAGCGTAAAGGATCCGCTGTCAAGCATAATTATGATGTAATTAAGTGATTTATACTTATGTAAATGTTAAACATTAAAGGCAAAAGTTAAAAAATAATCACGAACAAGAACTTTTACTAAAGATAATAATATTATATAATCTGTTTTTCTCATTTATCTATCATTGTTTTTATAATGTATTAATAATGCCCACGATTTCGTGCGCATGTAAAAATTATGTAGGTCTTGTGGTTTAATGGTGATAGTTTATTAAATTTCAAAGTGCCTAGCGTTTGTGCATAATGTTTGTGATAATCAAGTAAAAACATGAGTATATATGGTTAATTTGATCCCGTGGGAATCTAAATGTTAAGTCCGTAAATAAGTTATAGCTATGACAATTAAAATCCTTTCAGTGGTTTGATTGCGCGATCAGACTGACAGACAAAATTGTCAAAAATAGTACATTACTGTCCAGGCCCGAAATAAAGCAATTGACGGCCGAGTAATATTGGAAGGACGAGGCGAAGCGGAGTCCTTACGAAGTGATTTTAAAAGGACGAGGCGAAGCCGAGTCCTTTTTAAATAAACGAGGCCGTTAATTGCTATTTCGGCTGAGACTTGTATAGTACTTTTCTCTAATTTGCGAGGAAGCAATGAACAAATTAATTCAAGAAACAGAAGTTTCATTTCTGCCAATTCGACTGCGCGCGGTCTTTGTTCTTTTTTAAACTTTTGAAAAGAAATGCACATTCAGCCTTTATAATAATACATATCGTGTACCTAAAAAAACCTAATTTATGTTAGTGTGCACTAAAAATAACCTCGCTACTGTCCAGCAATCTATATTATTGTCGTGTTGGAAATTGCCGGCGTGCGTACAGAAAAGAGCCGATAGACGTATTCTTTTTTTAAAATAATGAAAATAATAATGATTTTTAAAAGCCATTTCCGAGCAAGTAGGAGAAAAGATTATTTTGGGCTTAAAGATTACACTGCAACGACATTTTTTCTTTTTTATTACATGAATAGATTTTTTTTGTAAAATTGTGCTAGGAATATATATTCCAATCAAAATTTAACGATATTGATGTTGTCGTAATAAAAAATGGCAATTCAACAACCCTATGCGACATGACATACCTAGTGAAGGCATGTTTACAAGAAATTCAATATCCCCGCACGGCCCAACAAAGACTTTGATGCCATTCGATGCAGGCAATATTACAACGGGAGATAAGAAGAAAAAGTAAAATGCGATGCGGTAATGTTTATCTGAACATTTTTTTTAATTATCTGAGATATATTTTAATTAATGAATAATTAGAAACTATTCACCACGAATAATTCGTCACACCGTCACACCATCGTGAAATAGGGGGAAATTTATTTCCCGTTCGTCACACCGTTAGTGGTTTCGTGCTTAAGGGTGTAGATCGTGAAAATCACCGAAAAGAGTGTTACGATTTTTCATATTTAACCTATTTACATATGATTGATATCAATGATAATTTGTATATATTACAATCAAAGACCAATAAGTATGTTCATGCTTATATTAAACTCTTAAACCTAATAGTTGTTATATAATAAACGTCAACAAACGCACAAAATTGAGTAAAAATGCAAAAACATGACTTCGTATTTTTCAGATTTAACCCCATAAATCAACACAAATTGATAAAAAGAAACACTTTTTGAACACTGAAGAAACCAATAAGTATAGCTGTATACTTCTTTTTATACCTTTACAAACAAAGACTTCCTCTTTTAAAGCCCTAAAATCTAGATATATTTTAAGGTAAATTTTTCATACACAAATGTATGGGATAAAACGTTCGTTTCATTCGTGCAATCTCGGTGGTCTGCAGCGGCAGTTCCTTTCTGTAAGTGAACGCGACACCACGCTTGTCGGCTGCAGACAGCAGAATTACGTATTGTGAATTTGTGTTTTTTGTAAAAAACTGTAAGTATAACATTTTTATAATTAATTTATTTTCAGTTAGTAGAAAGTATCGATATAATGAATGTCTGAAAGAAAACCATGATGGAACTAGATATAAATCGTAAAAAATACAATATCTACACTAATAGGTATTATAAAGAGGAAAGATTTGGATTTTTGTATGTAACGAATAAACTCAAAAAGTACTGGACTGATTTTAATAATTCTTTTATCATTCGAAAGCTACATTATCACTGAGTAACATAGGCTATTTTTTTCGCAGGACTGATTGAATTTGAGTGGCATGCCAGGGAAAAGAAAGTTTTGTACGCATTATAAAAATATGAAAGCCAAAAGATCTCGGAATAAAATGTAAGTTCCTCCCTACTTATTTATTATCGCATTTGAACAGGGTACATTACAAAGCTAATACAATATGTCATATGATTTAGATCGCCCGATTCAGACATATACCTACAATAACATGTAAATATTGGTTTGTATTATCTATATCTATACTGATAAATAAAATTGAAGTATCTGTATGTAATATCAAAATAATAGGATTTTTAAAAAAAAAAAAGGCGATACGGAGTTCGCCGGGTCGGCTAGTATTGTCTAAATATCAAATTGTGGAAGTAGGTAGGCGACAGCGCAACTTTGTCGACATACCTATACCGCCAAACAGACGCGAGGCGCCTAGCGTCTGGCTTAGGGTTGTACAAAATAAATAAAAAGTGGATAATATTGATGAATAATATTTCCAGTATTGAAAATAAAGAAAACCTTGGGGCCGAGACTCTGAGCAACAATGCTACGCGCTGTATAGAGGTAAGTTGTTATACGTAATTCTTGTAGACTTGTTACATAAATAAACAAACTACTTAGTTAGTGATGGGCGAAGACAAAATCTCAATACCTACCTATAGATTTTTCTTGCAATATTTATTATTTTCATCGAGAGACAAACACCTTAGTACCGAAATACTTCTCAATTACTTTCTCAAAAGAAAATTTACGTTCAAATAGGTGACGTCATAAAAAAACAATACCTAATGCGTAAAGAAATTATAATTTCTATTCATCAGGAACCTAATATTGTATTAATTCTTTTGCATTTTTTTAAATTTTTAATTATTTTTTATAAAAAAAATCAAGCCATTATCTTTCTTTACAGGAACTAGTTATTGAAAACGACCAAGAGGGAAAGGTGGATGAAATGGAAGTTGGGCGTAGAGTTGTAGACGTTTCTTTTTTTTTTAAAGCTCTTCAGGCCATAGGGGACCACGGTCCAATGGATTGTAAGTTAAGTTACCTCAGTATAATAGGTGAAGTAAAAGTTGGTCTGGACTCAAAACTCATCATGAAATGTAGTATGTGTAGTATGAAATTTACTGTGTGTTTGATTGAAAAGAAAGAAGATAGAATGGAAGTGAATCATCAAATTGTATCTGGTATCATATCATCTGGTGGGAGCTACTATCAGTTAAAAACATTAACTGCCGCAGTAGCCCTACCAATCATGTCACCTTCATTATACAATGAAATTAATAATACGGTTTGCGATTGGTGGGAAAAGACAGCAGCACATTCCATGGCAGAAGCTGTCAAGGAAGAAGCGGAGTACGCAGTGTCTATAGGTAGTGTTGATAAAAATGGTACACCATTAATATCTGTTGCTGTTGACGGTTGTTGGAGCAAGAGATCTTATGGTAAGAATTTTTCCGCCTTGTCCGGCGCAGCTGCGATAATTGGCATTAAAACTAATAAAGTATTGTTTTTTGGAGTTAAAAATAAATACTGCGTAGTTTGTGCACGAGCCGCAAAGAACGACAGTCAGCCCTCGGAACACCGTTGTTTCAAGAATTATTCGGGATCATCTACCGGTATGGAATCGACCATAATAGTTGAGGGGTTTAAACGTTCCATTGTTGATCACGGTGTAATTTATAATAAATTTGTAGCAGACGGCGATTCCAGTACTTATAAAAAAATATTAGATTCGCGACCGTACGGTAATTTAACAGTAGAGAAAATTGAATGCAAAAATCATCTTTTACGAAACTACTGCAATAGCTTGGAGAAACTGTCGAAAGACACTAAGTATCCTTGCGAATTGCGGAAATTCCTAAAAGAAAGGTATTTGCGTTTAAGAACGGGTGTAAAATGCGCTATTAAATATTGGGGCGATCAAAATCAGTCACTCGAAGAAAAAATAAAAAATCTTAGTGAAGATATCCTAAATGGTCCACAACACGTATTTGGTAATCACCAATATTGCAAGGAGTATTTCTGTAGACCTGATACTCGTCGAATAGAACCTGTTGGGTTGCTTCCAGCAATTGTTGGATGCGGATTAATGGACGCGGTACACATTTTAAGTAAAAGACTGTCATATCATTCTAGAAGTTTAATTCATAATTGTACAAGTAATATAGTTGAAAGTTTTAACGCAGTGATTGCCAAATTAGTAGGGGGTAAGCGTGTAAATTATTCTTCCCGTGGTTCTTATGCGGGCCGATGCGCAGCTGCTGTTGTGTCTTTTAATACAGGATCGATTCATAGTAAAACTCATGAAGTAATATTTAAATCTAGTCCTAATCCTTTGATCGCGAAAGTGGAAAATTGTAATCGTAGAATCCGTTTAATTGCTAAACCTAAATTAAGATTGAAAAAGAGCCACAGCGCTGTATCGAAAGACGCTCACTATGGACCAAACTGCGAAAAACCTGATCTGAGTCCAGAATTATATGAGAAAGCCAAGTCATCTTTTTTAGCCGATTTAAAGTTGTCTTGTGCTGAAAGAGAGGAGCTTGAAAGGTCGACCCATTTGCAAAGAAGTAGTTCTGAGTGGATGAGTACAAGGAGAAAATTACTAACCTCATCATCGTTCGGGGAAGTTTGTAAAAAACGAGAGAGCACAAGTTGTGCTGTTCTTGTTCGTAAAATCGTTTATGGTAGTAATATCTCCAGTTTGCCTGCTGTACGGTACGGTATCGAAAACGAAGAAACCGCAATTAAACAGTTAGAAATTCAAGAGAATATTAGTATACAAGGTTGCGGTTTGTTCGTCGACGATCAATATGAATTTCTTGGTACTACACCAGATGGCATTTATGCAAACGGTTTAATTGAAATTAAGTGCCCACATTCTTTAGCTGGCATGACTCTTGATGAAGCAATGGCCAAACATACCTTTTGGGTTAAGGACAAGGCTTCCAAGGGTTATGTCATAAATAAAAATCATAACTGGTATTTCCAAATTCAGGGACAGGTACATATTACTAAAAGAAACGTTTGCATGCTTGGCATCTGGTTTGGTGCTACTGTACCTATGAAAGTTTATATTATAGAAAAGGACGACAAATTTTGGGAGGAGAAAATGGAGATGAAATTAGTTAGGTTTTATTACGATTGCCTACTTCCAGAATTAGTTGATCCTCGGCAGTCACGAAGCATGCCCATTCGTGACGCGCCCAGTATCATAGAGGCTATGAAAGAGAGGAAAGAAAGAGCTTTACGTGTTATGAAAGAGAAGAACGCCTAATGATTTTGAAAGATACAGGTAACTTAACTACCCAGCCAGTCGATTCACGTAAACACGCCAGTCCAAAAGTCGTTTTAACTTAGGAACTTAGAAATCGCCTTTTGGTTTTCTGTTTTAAACGCACTTACTTATCTAGTCTTGGATTGTCATAAATCTTCCAATAGCTCAATTACTATACAATTTCTGAGTTACCTGGTGTAAAGAATCATAAAAATTGGTTCAAAAATACAGCGAATTGAGAATTCTCCTTTTTTTAAGTCGGTTAAAAGGGCTAAATTTGCAAAAAACGAAGTGACGTCACTGCGCTACGGTTTTTATTACTTACGTGAATCGGGCAGCTGGTAACGTTTTCATTCTGATAGGTTTTGTGATAGCCATTGATTTTATCATCAAATTAGCAGAAATCAGAACTTGATCCGTAATCGAATGAAAAACCATTAGAATTTTGAACTCATATTTCGTTATTGTTTAATTACATACTTTTAATTAGTATATTAATAATTTACAAACTTCTGTTAAAATTAGTAAATAAATGAATTATTTACTAATTTTTGTACAACCCTAGCACGCTTTTGAGATAGCGAGTAATGGCGACTCATATTTGTTATTGTGTAGTAAATAAATCATTTTTATACTTGTGTTTCATTTATTGACATTTTTTTTAAAACCCTAGGATTTTTTTTAGATATCGACGAGGTGATCGTAAACAAAAAGTAAGTATTTGAGTTTACGCAATAGGCACATTTCCTTGCGTAGAGATAAACACACTTCCTACTGAATTTGCAATTATTTTATTGAATGAATATTTTACGAATTAGAATAAATTTTGGTAGTGAAATTACAAATAAATAAATAGTTGGAATTTTAGGTAAGTAGAATACAAAAATGTCAGATGTCAAATGATAGAAAAACATAAAAATTGTGTCTCAACTACTCTTATTAATCTATTAAAAAGAATCAACAGCTAGTTTCCAAAAATTCAACGTTATTGTTATGCTGTAAATATTCAAGTTCAATAACAATTTCTCAACGTGGAACGTTTGTTGCAAAACATTTTGAAAATCGCGCTCTCTAGGTCATTCATCCGCCCCGTCGGATGTTACATTAAACTTTGGCGCTGCGGTCGCTCGAAATCGAGATCTCAGGCCAACAATCTACACCCTTAACCAAAATAGGGATGGACGTCCGCTAGAGCTGCGTTCTTCCCATGATACCACTAATCGGTAGTACCACCAAAATTAATATCTCTAGTCACCCGTGCTCTTCAAACGAGATTCTAACGTGGTCTAAGTCTGACGAGATCTTACTCCAACAATTGATCTATTATCCATTTTTATCATAAAGAAAGTTTCTTACATATTTGAAAGTTTCTATAATACTTAGGCGTTGATTCCGGTAAATACTAGGAAAACATAAATCATCGAGAGTTTCGCCGTTTTTTTATTTATGTGCACCTCCCTGCATTCCCGCAGCCGCTGGGTGCCCTCGACTGGGCCACGTTACCCCCTCCCTCATAAAAGACTACCTTGAAATGTACTGCATTTCCCACGTTATCCCATTTTCCCCATTGTACGTACGTGTTTCGATAGTGAGTGAGATGTGCCAGAGTCCATTCCCATCCTATCTTTTCCCACCCTATTTTCCCAACCCATTCCTATATCTTCAAAGGTATGCATTAAAACATTTGTTATTCTGGACTGATGATGGCATTGCGGATGTCCATGGACGACAGTATCCACTTACCATCAGGTGGACTGTATGCTCGTCTGCCACTTTTTTCCATAAAGAAAAAAAACCTTTTTGAAAGTTTCTTATAAATACATTAGGTGTTGATTCCGGTAAATACTAGGAAACCATAGATCACCAAGATTCACCATTTTTTATAGACCCAGACCGTTTTTAAAGAACGATTAATAAATCTGCTACTGATTTATGTACGCCTGGTACCTCTTTACCGGAATAGACGAAAATTAATTTATTAATTTAAAAAAAATATCTAATAATCGTAACTTATGTTGAGGATAAAATAAAACAAAACTTTTTTTATTAGCCTATATTCGTGTCCCGCTGTCGCATGGTTCCAAAAAGGTGAGCGAAAATTGATACCGAGGGGATGGATGCCACTAATGGACACGCGAGTTCGTTAGTTTATTCAGTCTGATCTTATTGGAATGAATAGCAGATATACAGTGATTGCGACAGTAACTCTTATGCTACCGTCGCGATCGTCCAGTGAGGACATCTGCAAAATCAGTTAGGTCCAATGTTATGTGTAACAAGCGCAATACAATTGAAGATCCGAAGACTTCACACAGAAGAACTACTTTACGTGTGTTGCACAAAGACTTATGATGTGTATATATTTATATTATATATTACGTAATTATGTGTACTGTACACCATCTACTTGTGACCAAAGTATTTATTGCAGAAATCCTTTTTAGCGATAAGACCGTCTTTGCGCATTTTGTGTCTACAATGTCTGTTATTGTTTTGTTTTTTGTACAATAAAGAGTTTTATCTATCCTTCTAAGGATTGTAACACCACATCCACTTACTATTTCAAGTGTACATCGTCAAAAATCACTCAGACGCTGCACGTACGAGCCGCTTGTAACACGGCGTAATCCCTGTCAATCCCGCCGCCTACGTAATTGCATTCTTCAAACTTTACACACTTAGTACCGTATGAATCAGACCAGACATCTTTAATATCCATTCTCACTTAGAACGTATAGTAATTCTGAATTTATTCTAGTGCGAAAGGGCAATTCATAGTACATTATACTGTCTCAGTCCCACAACCCAAGCAGGTCACTGATATTTTTACAGAGTTTAGACAAACGCGAGAAACGGGGATCTAAACCCAAACATATAAGCTGGCTAGTACAGTAGGCAGCCCTTTTGTTGTTGCATATTGTCTTGTGCACGAAGGATTTATGATCTTAAAAGTGAGTTTTCAAGAATTACCATTTGTAGGGGGAGAGTGTATGCTGCATTTCCACAGCCGTTACCCCTCTCTCACAGAAGACTATCTTGAAATGTACTGCATTTCCTACTTTATCGTATTTCCCCAATGTACGTACGTGTTTCGGTAGTGAGTGAGATATGTCAGAGCCCATTCCCATCCCATCCTCTCCCTCCTCATCTTCCCAATCCATTTCTTAATCTCAAAAGGTAGGCAGCGCATCCGGGCACGTGCCAACGTTTGTCATTCTGGACTGATGTTGGCATGTATCGCGGATGTCTATGGACGGCAGTGTCCACTTACCATCAGGTGGACTGTATGCTCGTCTGCCGCCATTTTTCTATAAAAAAAATCATTTAATTTGACGAAAAGTAGAACAAGAAGTACATCCGCTCGGTATCGTCAGTCTCGATCCTGTGCGCACCACCGCAAGCCCTCAAAACATTGCAGATACAAATCAGCGTTATTATTTTGACGACCCAAGTTCCTGAGGCCGCCACTCCACGAGACCAGTAGATGCGGATTAGCGCCGAAGCTGGCACACCGACATTCTCCACTTAAAGCTTCCCTTTCCGCTTTTTAAAAAAGACGACAGCGGTTCGGTTGAAAGGACCGGGGCAACTGGGAAATCGAAAGTATGAGGATAGTTCCGAAACGGCTATTCATAAATTTCCCAATATTGTAATATTGGATATTCTCAATATCCTTCAGAGCTTGTGGCAGCGGCTTTCTTATCCTTTACGATATACACTAGAGAAGATGGAGTAATGCTAATCATATAGTCATTTGGTACTTACTGGCAGCCGAAAAATTTATAGACTGGTAAAATTCTGTTCAAAGACATACATATACATAAAATAAATATTAAATAGGATTTAAAAAAAAAACGATATTTGCCATATTTACATTTATTTTGGTAGAAATTCTTTGGAAACGATCCTGCACGAATGAGACTCGCCCACTGCCACTTATGTCGCCACTCAGTTTGCTGATCCTTTTAGCTATGTAGGACCTTTAGTAGTTTATAAGTGGGTAAGATGCTTAGAAGAGCATTGTGAACTTCAGAGTGTAATAGAATCGATGAGATTACTATCAAAATAAGTATACAAAGAGCTTGTACCAGGTTTCATAACAATGGAGAGGTGGGCGTTAAACTGATAGTTGCTTTGTTGAAGTCGGTATCTATAAAAGTTTAAAATAACTATGTACAGTCAGCAACAAGTCAACGTGTACCAATGAGCATTTTAATACATTAATAACAAGAGCTAGAATTGAATGGTTTGGGTAGGTACCATATGTTAGTGAGTTGCTGACTGTACATTAAGAGCACCCATAGCCTAAAGGCTCATTACAAAAGTTTCTTGAACGCGTGCAGGAGAGAAAATCGATCAAAAGCCAGTATCAGCAACTTTTATTTTATTCTATTTTTATTTTTACATTGAAAACCGAGCATCAACAAAACAATATGCAAACAAAGAGTTGAGATTGACAGACAATTAAAGCCAATAAGCTTCCAATAAGTTTCCACAGATGGATATCTAGGGTTGCAGACAGGAGGAAGGAAAATATAATCGGACAAAAAAATATGCGTGATTTTTGAAAAAAATAATGCTAGCGAGATGGGGAACCGAAAAACCGAGTTGAAAGTAAATTTCTCATATCAGTAGGCTTAGTATGAAACAAATCTGACTGACAAAACAATCTGTATTCTGACGTTGCTCTGCAAAAGAATGCATTTTTCCGATGGTTAGTGCTACTAGATGGGACTTTGAAAAAAATATGACTTCTACATCATCATGTGATTACTGTTATGACCGAGTTTTTAACAGTTACAGGTGAAAATCGTATGAAGTTTAGTTGCTTAAGAGAATCGTATACAATATACTCACCCGAACGATTCGAGAAATTCTCCTTGTGTAAATGAACCTTAAGGGTATTCTCGACTCACATTTATAAACTGGTGAGTTCGAAACTAGAACCGTACTGAGTACGGATTTGTTTAATTTTTACTTAACTCTGCGTTAACTGAAAATATTTCGAGGCCGAGTACGATAGAATTTAAAAAAATGGGGCATTTAAAATATCCACCAATCCCGTCCGTTGAGCCTGCATTGTAATTATGTCCAGAAATCTCTTTGTAACTGCAAGAGGGGGATTCTAGCCTGCAGTGGGATGTTATGGGCTGATATCAACTAAACTCGTAATAACCACACTCAAAATTCTTTGCTTACATCTAGAGAATTACCACTTTGAATATAATGATGTAAAAAAAATCTATATACACATATATTGGGCCGTAATTTAAAAAATACTTGTTTAGAATTATAGCCGGAGACATCTTGAGAGAGACACTTCTTTACTACCTTTATCACATAATACTACTACATACTCCGCTGATACTGATTTTTACACTAAAAAGAACCGGAAGAAACCTTGCGGAGGAAATAATCTACACAACAGTGAAAACCGCATTAAAATGTATTCAGTAGAACTCAATTTCTCTATACCAATAATAGATCGGGCCCACCTCCTTGCTCTCTTTCCCCTCGAGCACCTTTAACGCATCAGAGCATATGTTCAATACGTGGTATCCTTGCATGTCACATTCACACATGCTAACAGTAGCTACCAGCATACTAATAGAAGCTTAATGATAGCATTAAGCTTCAAATCATGAAACCTCTTGCAGAAAGCAGCCATGCAAAGTGAAAATCTGCGCGAACCCACTGAGAATTGTTGGATTTTAAAAATATAGCGTGTTTTCTAAACAGGGTGAGCATATCAAATCATCGGGATCGCTGGTCCGTTTCGATAACCGAGCCAAAAGCCTAGGACTATATTACAGTACTATGTGACAGTCACGCACTACATTTCCAAAATTTTCTAATACTCTAAATTTTCTCTAAACTCCACGACCATCGTATTTATCATCCAAAAAGACGACCGCTATCATTCAAACGCCATCTTTATATCAGAAAGATCGAGCGGACTGGTGTCGTATCTGTCGTACGTGACGAGTCAACTGCAAATATGAACTTTAGATGACTTTAGAATGCACGTCGAATGCGTGGGAGGGGTTCGGTGTTGTATGAAGAATTTTGTTTACAAGCTGCATACAAAGTAAGACATTCCTTTTTTTATTGAAAGTAGGTAACAAGCAGGTAGTCCACCTAGTGATAAGTGGATAGACACTTGTCGTCCGTGCGCAACTGCGACATATCAGTCAAAAATGTCGAACTTGGACATGTCCTTTAATAAGCTGTCTGCCTTTGGAGATTTCGTTATCAGGATTTGAAACAAAATAACGCCGACCCGTCGCACTGGATTTTTATACAAAAACATTTTTTTTTCAATTATCAATTACAGAAACTCGTCCAAGAATAAATAAAATCTGGTGCATGTGTAAAATCCACAAATTCGAAATGTGTAAGGCCCCCGCGTGATGGTTTATTTTTCGGAACATCCTTTCATTTGCCATTCGCCCTGCAGTGAGACGTTACAGGCTTATATCGAAAAGAAAACGAATAGAATAGGACATGTCCCATGGGCCCATGGGGTAATGGTTCTTTCAACACTCACTCCTTGACGTAACCCGTGAAATAAATTTATGGTAGGTTGCTGTAAGAGACCTTGTTTTCAAGGATACACAGGTCATGATGACGTTAGTATATACCAGAGCGTACCAACAGCCTATATCTGTACATTGCTAGATATGGACCTTTCCCGAGGACTGCAGAAGCAGAGCAGAAAACCGTGTGTGGGGACACACGGCTTTCTGTTCTTCCCGTTCAACTACTACCGGTGACTTTCTTCAAGTCGTAACTTGAATTATATTGGTAACCGTAACTTATAATTCAAGCAATTCTTTTCCTAACGGGAACTACTAAGCAACAAAAGACAATAAAAGGTCAAAGCTCACGTTGGTCGATGGGTTAAAAACATAAATACCGTCACTTTTATTACAACTATAGATTAATTATAACCTCTTCAAGACCTGTCGGCCAGGTGCGTGCTGTTAAAAGCACGAGTGAATTGGCAGATTGTATCGGCGTGATATCGCTGACCTTGATTTATGTAATCTTTCGTAATCTTGTTATATTAGAGCTGACAGATTATTCATTTGATGGTAAGTGGTCACCGCCGCCAATGGACACTTGCAACACCAGAGGAGTTTGCAAATGTCATCATTTTATACCGCGAACCTGTAGGCTGTGGAACGAACTGCCTCAAGAGGTCTTTCCATTAAGCTACGATATGGGGTTCTTCAAGAAAGCTGTGAATAGGATTTTGCAAGGTCGGCGGCGAACCCGCATGCCTCCTGGTGTTGGAGGTGTCCACGGGCGGCGGTAACACTTATCATCACGTGGGACCGCTTGCTCGTCCGCTCACTGCTCTATAAATAAAAAAAATTCCTGATATTGCAGGATCCGTTATATTGATCTAGAAGTACCTTAGTCAGGTGAACCAAGTAGAGGAAGAGTGGCATGAAAGAGCCAGTTTTGAAAAATGAGGTAAATAATACAAAAGGAAATAAATAAACAATAAAACTTGTATCATAAGTTGTTGTTTATTTCTTTACATAATGTCATGAAACATTTTCCAAAAGCAACAATATTCTTATCCTTCTAACTATTTATAAAAAGAATGAGATCTCGGCTCTTTCATAACACATAGGCATTGAAAGAGCCAACAAAAGTTTTGAAAGAGCCAAGTTCCTATTACAGGACTGGAACTGTAAATTAACGAAGATATTATCGAAAATATTTATTATTATATAAAATGTTTTATATAACGCAAACTCTCAATAAAGTATTTAGTTAAATCTAAGAAAATCTCACAAAATCAACCGTTTGAGATCAATCATTGCAAATTAACTACCTAAGTAGGTACTTATTTTGCGACATTGCGGATGGTAGCATCGGGTTGAGTTGTGAGGCCGTTTTATTCCTACAAATAACATTTGTAGTTTGAAATAGAAGAAACTGTCAAAATACGTAATTTCCTGTATATTCCATATTAATATAGAAATAATTTGAAATGTGTTATAGTCAACTCGTCGGTGGTCGTTGGATGAGAAGAGCCGAGGATCGTGTGTGGTGGCGAGCTGCGGGAGAGACCTACATCCAACAGTGGAGAGACATAGACTGATGGTATGGCATATTGTATTCTATTTTTTTCTCTTCATACGAAAAAGGCGGCTGACGAGATACCCACCTGGTGTTAAGTGGATACTGTCACTCATAGACAATCGCAGTACATGCCAACTCCCGCCCAGAATAACAAACGAATGCCAAGCTTACGTGCACTACCTTACATTTGGAGATGATGGTGAATTTGCCCGTAGCGGCCGAATGAGCGCAGGATTGTGATGGTAGGACTTGGGAAAAGCCTATATCTAACAATGGAGCAGCAATGACATAGGCTAATGTATGGTATAAACTAAACCTGTGTAATCATGAACTAAATAAATCAAATTTGCTAAAGGACCTGCTAGTGACGTGCCAATGACTAAGCAATATTTAAAAAAAAATAAAACCACATCGGCAATTTTGCAACTATTAATTAATAGCCCATCAAGACCTGTCGGCCTCTATCGCGTGGTGTTAAAAGCTGAGTGAATCAATGACACGCATTGTCTGATGGTATCGGCGTGGTATAGCCGACCTCGATGTACGAAACGCCTGGTAAAAGGTCAGCTGCATTAGTGGGCGACTAAGAAATGTTTGGACTTGGGACATTATTAATAATTATTATTATGCTTTTTATTATTAATAATTATTATTATGATTTATTAATAATGGTAATGTCTTATAACATAAACATTTTGGAAAAATAACAAATGAGCAATATGTTATTTAATTTTGTAAGCAGTGCCGTGCATCTCAGACAATCATTTAACCACTACTTAAGACGCTAAACATACACTAATGTAGGCGAACCGCGGGCGATTTCTAGTGTTATTATCGCACTCGGTTAAAAATTTGGTTAAAAACAGTCTTTCTGTAAATAGCTGCATGTTGCCACAAAATTTTTACTTGTTTCAATACCAATGCGCGCCACTGTTTGTAAGCGAATACGTAAGAAATTCAATCACAACTTTAATTACACCAAAATATAGCATTTTGGATAAACTTTTATTAAGCAATATGGGATTTGATATTGTAAGCAGTGCCGTGCATCAGACATGCAGAGCCTACCGTTACTACTTCTCTATACTAAAGCTACGCTAACGTTATAGTCGATGTAAAGGAGTCTTTATGTAAGTGCATGCAAATATGCTACTAATATTTATCTAGTTTCGAAACCAATGGTCGCTATGATTGTAAAGAGAATACATAAGCAATTCAATCAAATTCTTAAATACACATTTACATATATTAGTATTTTGGGTACACTGTAATAATAACACAGGGGCAGGCTGAAAATCGGCTACTAAAGTCAATAACTCTTTTAATAATATTTTGAAGAAGAAAATAACCAGTTAAATTGCTTAAATTATGTTTCCCTTTTTATGTTATATTCATCTTCAAGACGGTGTATTTAAATTTTAAGAATAAAATTGTTGATAATTTCTTTTTATATTGTATCACATTGTGTCTTACAATTGAATCTCACTTCAGTGTACTTATTATTATTAATATTTTAAGTTTCTACTCTCCGTTATGTTCCATCTTTTATATTTTATAAATAGGTATGAAGGAACATTAAAATTGTACAAATTTTTAAGTAAATTTGTATATGCCTGTTTAGTATATACGGAGCATGCCATTCCGATTAAAGCTCTATAAGAATTACCTTTTAATTTGAAGAAAAGTATAACAAGAATAAGTGTACTTATCGTTCGGTTTTAGTATTAGTATGTCAGTTTAGTATTAGTAGATGTTTTAGTATGTCAATAAATAAATAAATAAAAAACAATATATTGTCCTATGAAAACGAAAGTTCACATCATTCAGGAAAAAATATTATGCAATGACATAGCTTTCCTAAGTTCAAAGTTTACACACTCCTAATTTACGCAACGTGTTCATACATAGAACAATGGGGACAAATTGTGTTTGTGACCACAAGGACGAACGCCCATGCCTATCTATGAATAACTCATGTATATGTACATTAACTTACAATATAGTAATCAAATGCCAATACAAGAAACACCTCCGTTGTTTATATCTACGAGTACATGCTATGAATTGCAAATATGAGCTGTTTTAATTATTAATATATTTGTCTGTATATCTTTCTACACGGCTTCGGTCTTCCTACATACTTTCGTTCATGTGTCACCCAGGATTCCAGTTGCATCAGATTGTCTCCATGCAGTGATCAGTATTATGCCGAGCCCACGGCGAGGGCGCTACGATCCACGGGTGGCTTTATTTCAGACGAAACATCCATAGTTAATAATATATTGTAGAACTAAAAATTAGTGATAGTTACATATATGCTTAAATACCACGATATAAAAAAAAATATTATTTGCTTTTCTCCCATTCTGAAACACCCTGAATGCATTATTATATTGAATACGTAAGGCGTATCTCAGTCTGTGTATCCAACCCACAAAAGTGCACCTGTAAAAGGATTGTCAGTATGCTTTAAAAAGCGTCATCGTAATTTCCCTATTTGTGCAAACCTGTGCTGGGGGCCAGCATGTTATTCAAACCCTTAGGACACCATCCCTGTAAAATTATAGTACGCATATGTAAGAATTGTATATGGAGAATTCTGCTAAAATTTCGCGAAACTTCAAAATTTACGACTTATGCAATTCGCAAACCTCTTTGCAACCCCATAGACAACGCAAACTTTTTCTACCGTCAAATGAGCACGCATTTCACACGCGCGAAAAATAAATCATGGCGGTCGAACGCCAGTTCAAATTTCAAATTTAGAACCAGAACGCCCCGGGTGCGTTCAGAATGCCGCCGCCCTCGATTTGAGCATTCGAACGTGTCTTGAATCAATGAATCCGATTGGAGCGTTGCGTTCGGAGATAGCAATAAAAATCTGGCCAGTTAGTTTGCTTGGATACTTGGATTTGTGCCCGCTTTCCATCAAAGAACGTTTAGATAAATAAATAAAACGGTTATTGAATAACAAAGCCAAGTTCGAATAAACGAATAAAGGAGCGCAATTGTTTAACAAATTATCGAATTATATCAAAGAATGTACTATTCTGAGTATTATGATTAACCAGAAACTATTGGCCCTATAGTGGAGTGTAGGCTTTCTCTGCCGGTGTCCATATTAATTGAATCTTCCGGGCTACTTGGCCGAGGTCTTCTGGAATCTCTTCTCTTTCTTCCAAATGTTTCGTCAACAACTGCAGTTGACATCTTCAGTAGCGACTGCGTTCACTTTCGGAGAGATGTTATCTCTTCGGCTTCTCGAGCGCAACTGACTCGACGACTGTGGCGCACCGGTATTTATAGTGGGAGAGGGTAGTTGTGATTGTATGTGTAGCGAGTCTGTTTTTGGGACCGAGACGAGAGGGAGGACGAGAGCATTCAAGCTGGCTCTTAAACATTTACGATAATAAATATACTGTGTTAATTATTATACATAATTTAATAGGATCTCGTCAAGAACATCAATAAGTTATAGATCATACATTAAAAATATACTTATAAATTTCCTGTTTTGTTAGCAATTAAACAACTTTGAACGGTTTAAATCGCGTATATTTAACATTATTTATATCCCGACGTTTCGAACACTTTGCAGTGGATGTGGTCACGGGGTGACTAATTTTGTTTTTGACCCATTTTTTTTAATCACCGAGTTTACGGTATTCCGAAGGCGGCAACCCTACTTGGGAGAAGCGTATATCCAGCAGTGATAAATAGACATCAGTTACTTGTGTAAATGATGTAAATAAAATTAACGTGCATCATTTTAAGAAGCTAATACAAGCTTAATATACATATGCGCCATTATTTTACTGATTTTCAATTTTTTATTATAATTCAGAATTATTATTACTGTGCGCAATTAAAGTAAAATAAGGTGGTACTGGTTGGATGAGAAGAGCCGAGCATCGTGTGTGGTGGTGAGCCTTGGGAGAGACCTACGAGTATATCCAGCAGTGTAGAGACATAGGCTGTTATTTATTAACTATTTAGTATAAACAATAGTAGCACTGACCGTATTCGTGATAGAAGACACTTTGCGTAGGGGACATTGTCTGCGGAGAGGTCACTGTGCGTCAAAAGGTTGATATTTAAATCTATCTTATCCAAACTGTTTCTTTCCTATTTAATAAAACATACTTGTACGTAAATACCCACATAATATTTTATGCAAACAGCGATGCGTTTATTTACATATTTCATGATGAGAATTTGCAATTCGTCGACCACAAAACCGTATATTCAAGTGACTAAATCTACACTTTCCAGTAGTATAAACAACGATACAGGTAGTGAATCAGAGTTTGAACGATCTAGGAGCAGTTGAATTCGAAGCTTTTCTTGACAATTCATTTAATTCCTGTATCAGTTATAGATACATTATTCTTAATTGTCAATCTCGATTAGGGTTGTCAACACTATTATACTATAATATACCATAACTGGAGCCCTACTACTATATTTCTAAAAAAATATTAAGTAGGCAAACCTACTATATTTTTGCATGACAGGCAAATTCATATATGTACATCGGAAATTTAAATATCGCTGAACATTTTCAACAAATGTGTCAAATTGCTTAAGAGAAATGTAACAATTGTAGATATTTTCCAAATTATGCAGAACTTAAAACGACAAATAATACAAGTAGATATTGATGTATTTTTTTTTTAATATGAGACAAATAAAAGGCTGGAAAAGTTAGAGAAGAGTTTCCTGTTTTGTTTCAAATCACAAGAGGAATTTCTTGCTATTTTTGACAAAAAGTCACACTTTGTCAAAAATGCATACTTTTCCTCAGGTAAGTTTATATTGTGAAGCCTCTTTATATAGCTTTAAGTACAGTTAACACGGTACTGCCCTCAAAGGCGTAATTAGCGCGGGGATAGATTGGCCTATGCCCAATGGTAGGAACATGTTTGACGTTTCTGTTCAAATTATATTCTCTCAAGATTCGTTAACGAGATTTTTACGAAGTTTTTAGAACTCATCCTTAATTTTAAGTTTTCTAAAAACTAGTACAAAAATTGGATCAGATAAAAAAAACGAAACAATTCACAGCTCCATTCAAACTTACCATCATAATGTCTGGACTAATAAAAGTACATTCACACAGAAAAGCGTTTGCGAATTGCCGTTATAAAAAGTTTAAACGCGGCTCATTAGAGCTCCCACTCTAAATGTAACAACAAAAACCTTTGAGCTGCGCTAAATATTTAGCACGTCTCTTTGCAAATGTATGCAAAAATAACTTTAAAACCTGTGCAAGTTTTAACACTTACCTATATCGCAACATTCGTAATGTCACTCATGTAACTCATTTAAGTAAAAACTTCTACATTGAAACACTTAATGGTTTTTAGCCATTTTGCCTACTGAGGGCTTAGTGTTATAAAGATAGACTAACGAAACCGTACTGTGACCAGGTCTTTTATCGTCTCATCCAGCCACTAACGGTGACTACCTTTAAGTATTTCTTTAATAGTATGATAGAAGGTGGCAGACAAGAAAACGGTCAACCGGGTGGTGTGGAGTGTATAGTGTCGCCCATAAACATCCAGAATGACAAGCATTGGCTATTAAGGGATTGTAATGGGCTCTAACATATCTCAGTCACTACCGAAACAAATACGAATATTGGGAGAATAGGATAAAATGGAAAATGCAGTATATTTTACTGTAGTCTTCTGTGAGAGAGAGGTAACTTGGCCCAGCCGCTGTGGAATTGCAGCATACACCCCCCCCCCCCCCCCCCTCCAAACAGTCATCACCTTCACCACAGTGGTCGGTGCATCTGACCATAGGGTATATTTATTTTTTTTATTTAGTAAGTAGTCAACATGGTCTGACACTCAGAGGACAATTCAGCATGTTTCTATACTTTTTAAAAAATCTAGTAATTTTTAACTCAATTGCGTTAAATGCTGTCATCGCGTAAAAATAAATTTGTGAGACCACGTTTTTACTGTCTGCCTGTCACCAAACAGCGAAGCGTAATGGTTTATTCATAGTGCTTCATTTCACACTAAATTTAATTGCCACGGTCGGTGCGGAATATTTTAAACGCCACGAAAAATACATTTTAAACTTCCATAAATATTTTTATGTACTTTCAAATTGTTATTTAAAATGGAAGATGGTAGTTTCATCTTGTTAGCGCGTTCGGAATTTTTGAATGCAAAATAAAGTTGAAATGGAACTTATTCCATATTTTTCGAAGAGGTGAAAGAGTGATATTTTATTCAAAATTGAACGTGGAAAGAATTTGGTCTTTTCAAGAAGTTTGTTTAACTAATAAAACTGCGCTGACTTTGCTTCGATACCAACGTTTTTAATTTTTCGCAATCAATTTTTTTTCAAACGGTCTTAAGTAAGCCTGTATAGTCTCTAGACCTTCCCTTGCAATTACGTAGGTATTTCAGGCCATAATTCACCACGCGATTTCAGTGCGGGGTGGTTCTGGTAATTCGGAATGTATAAAATTACTTACCAAGCGAAAAACAAAACATGGTTGACATTCTTTATCTAATTTGTCTTTTGGTCCCTAAAATACAATAATGTAGATAATGTCTATAATAGATAATAATGTAGACAGTCACACTGATAATAAGTACTATACGTTGGTTTTATTTATGCATATTTTACAATGTTTACGAAGAATGTTTGTAATAAATGTCTGTAATGTATATTTTCGTTAATAAGTAAAAGTTATGTGTGTTGCCATAGAAGAAAGCGAAAATCGTGTAAGGATCGTGTCAATTAAAGGTCTCTGGTCACTGCTGGTAGGAGACAGGCATGAAACATATTTATGCATACCTAAACGCCTATAAAGTCTGAAATAAATATAGAAAATATAATACTGAGAAACAAGCGTGTGTAAATTATAATTATCTTGCCACAGAATACTAAACGCTGTCCATGTAAACATCAGAACTAAACGTATAACGTGTACATAAGCATTTACGAAGTTTGCTAAACTATGCCAGGTGCTGCCAAGTGGCAGGACGCGCTGACAATCTGACAAACATGCGCGGCAAGAGCCGTAAATGCACCTCACACGTCTCTCTCTATAAACTGACGTAACAGTAGTGGAGCTGAGAGTCTGAAATTAAGACTAATAGGGTTGTCACTTGTCACTTAGTTAGAGAAACGTGCATCATAGTTACAAATATTTTCCCGATACAGAAAACCTGATGTGTTTTGCTCTAATTGATTACATCAAAGTCTTAAAAAAGGCCACATAAAATTACTAGATACTATTAATTACTATTAATCAAATAAAAATTATGAGTACATAACATTTCGTGCGTATCTGGCATATGTCAGCAAAAACAGAGCATTTAAATGTGTACGACAATTCTGGTAGGAAATGCGTTTTTGTGCAGTTTGCATGATTAGTTAATGCAAATGAAGCAGAGAATACCAATGCCTTAGACGCAAATTCAGAACTGAAATGCAGGATTTAAGTGGAGAACTTGTGTGTGTGTGTGTTACAACAACACATTTGTAAATATTAACTAGATACTGTTTATTCTCCGTATTGTTTCAAACGTTTCAGACTTGGTACGTGCCTTGCAAACTTCGGGAATGCAATAAACTTTGTATGTGACTGTACCACTACTCGGAAAGAGCTAGTTAATTTTTTAATTAATATTGCGACTGTACTTTTGTTGACACACACGTTGTGCACTCAGTAATTTTAAAATATAATATTGCTTTCTGTTGGTTAAAATTTTCAATATAATTCAGTAGTTACGAAGCTGAAAATATACTTAAAGAGATGAATCGTACCACATGTATCGCGGATGTCTATAGATGACAGTGCCCACTTACCACCAGGTGAACTGTCCGCTGGTGTTCCAGCTTCTTTCTATAAAAAAATAAATCCTATCTAGTGGGAAGTGGATGCCGTGTGGTGTCGGCCGGCTATATAATAACACCTGCTTTATCTCTTTCCGTGCGTGTCATAAAAGGCGACTAAGGGATAACAAGTCCGCTATCACAAGCCCACAGGAACTACACCACCTCTGAAAAGTGGACTCGCCAACCCGCTTGGCCAGCGTGGCGTTTTAAGGCCATACATGCCATATGCACGAGACTTGTGCATGATGACGAAAAAGTGTTGGTTACGATTACGAAATTGTACAATAAGTACTTGGTCCTATGACAAAACAGATAAGTATATTCTTCAGTACACGACGAACACAGTTTGATACGATAAGTATAGGAGTAACCCATTGTAAACCCTATTTACACTAGCAAAGATAAGGCACGTATTGTTGTCGATGTTAAATAATAATTAATTGAACCCTCACCCGTGCACAAGAGACCCCACATGAATGGTACAGTAAGCCCGCTTCAAATGAAGCGTTGAGAGAAATTTGTTTGACGCCTGTAACACACTTCAATTTGAATTTATTTATTTTCAATGTGCGCGGTAGTCAGATCGCCACATTTGCCAGTAATAGTGTGAAAAATTACATAAGACCATCGTTATGGCAATAGACTAGATGACACATCATTCGTTCTTATCGAAGAAACCTGGCTGGCAACTTCTAAGTGAAACAGATGAAGGGGATTCATTGAAAAGTCAAATTTGAAACTTAATTACTGCCTACTCGTACATAATAATAATGTTCAATTTTCAAAACGCATATGAATTAAACAATTCGAGAGCTACTGAACATAGAACACTTGGATTGCAACGTGCCTGCCCTAGAGTTATGTATAACATATAGTATGTAGTCTCAAATCGATATGCATAAGACATATATATTAAACAAATATTTACAGAAATACACTTAATTCAAAATATCAATTTTCATCGTAGTAACAATGTCGAAAGTGGAAAATAGCATATTTACAATCAATTTATTTTACTTTTATTACTGTATTCACTCTTTTCTGGAGTTATTCATTTAGACTCCACGACTTGTGAGAGCCGCTCGACTTGCTTGCGTGACTTCCAGTACTTGCTTGCAATCCCATACTCGCTACGAAATTGACTGACTGTACGCTCTTTACTCTACGGTAGTACATTGAATACGTGACCTATCGGTACCCCAGTAAGGACATGTTCGGTTTTTGTTTGAACAGGCACACACAAAAAGGGTGCGCTTTGATGTCAGGGTCAGAGTAAAGGATACAATATCAACAATGTATCATTAGTATCATTTTCCAGTGAAACAGAGAGGGATGTATGAAGTTCAGAAAGTCAGACAGCATTTACTTTTTTACCATATGGATACCTGATATATACGTGGTGGTGATACTTTCACAGATGTCTAAAAACCCGGCTTACCTGAATGCTATCCCCTCCCGAGTACTAAATTGTATTGTTAATCTTATCACTGTTCCCACGAATTCTTGTCGCGGTTGAACATAATAATCATAATTGTCGTGTAAACGACAATTATGAATTTACAAACCCAGATAAATAGATGCGTTTACAAACTCGCGTGTTGTTAATATAGTGTGCAAGGAACTTAATCAACAGAAAACAAGTTCAGTGTGGGCGGATGAATCAAAAACGGGCACGACGGAGGGTAGACAGATTTGTCTGTCAATAGCAACACCTCCCCCCGCCTCCGCAGTCTCGCCGCGGCCACGGCACTAACTGGACCGAAATATCGGCTATAATAAATAAATAATAAATCGTGAGTAATCCGTTTAAATAATAATTATTAAATGTGAATTAGCTGCAAATAAATTTATTTTTTCATATCTAACAAATCTCAAATCGACAGTTTTGTTAAAACCAAACAAATAGTACGTATTGCTGATAGCATAACCGGGTATTATTTATGTTTATTTTATATAGTTATATAAGATGGTATACCTCATAGAATCAGTTTGCTGATGTGGCAATGGGCAAGTCATGTCTGTCGCAGGATTGACAACCGATGGCGTAGAGAAGAGTATTTGAATAGAGGCCACGTACACCGAGAAGCACCGTATGGTACGCGCTACGGCCACGTGGACCGCCGATTTGAACAAGTTCGCCGGCCAATGGTGGCCGGATGAGAAGACCGCGTGTGAGACACAAGAGTGGAGAGACACAGGCTGATTGTTACTTAACAAAAATTGGAAGATTTTGCAGTTTGACTTGTTTTGCAAAAATCAGACAAGAACTTTTTGGTGGGAACTCGAGAAGTGGGGTTAACTTTTTGTTTTATTATTGTAAAAATTGTGTATTAGGCATTTTGTGGTTTCGTAGTGATAGTTTATTAAACTTCAAAGTGCTTTTCGTGAATAGCGTTTGTGATAATCAAACAAAAGCATACGACTGCGTTTTTCGTGTGCTTCCAAGGAATCCTCTTCTGTCCTCAGTAAACCTACTATCGCTTTACTGACTTAACCCACTGACTTACTTCGGCGACACTGGACATTGAAAGGATACGTTTTAGATTTTGAAATTGTATATTACTACGAAAACTTGACACTGGCAGAATATGCTAATTGCACCATTGCCATATATGAAGATAAAATAACTAAATACATATGCCTCTAATTTCCATATATCTATTAACTCAGAACCTTATCCAGTCTTCGGAAATATAATACATCCTGTATACTGAATCTAACAATTTAGCTGCATGAAATACAGACAAATCCGCGTGAGTGAGCTAGTGTACATATTTCTAGTTAATTGCCCAAGTGCATGCCAGGCGGACGTTTTAGAAACGACACCTTCGCAGAGGAAATTCATTTGTCACGTTCTATTGGGTTATTCTGCAAACGTTTTATCAATTTAAAACGTGAAACGACATAAGATACAGAGTGAGACGTTTAAAAGTATTTATATAGAAAGTGCGCCATATAAGACTGGCTGTCGAGTTCTTAGTAGTTTTCAAAAGATAATCTTGAAGATATTTTAAAAGAGTTTCTTACGACTTTATTAAGATTTTTCTTAACATTTAACACATATTTAAAATATATTTATTTATTTGCATTTTATTGTTTTAACAAGTGATGGATTTCGGACTTTAAAGCATTTGTAGCATTTGAGGGGGGGGGGGGGGGGGGGCTGTACGCTGAATCCCACAGCCGGGCCACGTTATCTCTCTCTCACAAAAGAAATGTACTACATATGACAGTTATCCAACTTCTCCAATGTAACTACGTGTTTCGGTAGTGAGTAAGATATGCCAGAGCCCATTCCCATCCCATTCCACCCCATTCATCAGATGTTCACCTGTCAGCTCGTCTTTCCATAACTAAAAAAAAACTTCTCTCAGGTATACTCGTTATACGAGTCAGTGATATGATCAGTCATATCACTGACTGCTGTCAGTCAAATAAATTATTTATGGTCAACAGGAGGCGGAGTATGAAGTATTTTTCTCAGCAAACTTTGGTCATGGATTTCAGTTATGGAGTTCGCGACCTTGGGGTCGCCGTCACAGGCATACATATATAGGGGGTCACACTTTATCAAGAAAAATCAAGCATGTATATAAGTATGTACGAAAATACCTTTTATTTGATTAATTAAGACCTAATTATTAGTAATGGGGCCATTTAATTTAGTCGCATCACTAAACGGGTTGTGAAAAGATGCACTAGACAATAACGATATTTACAAGAAAAAACATTTGAAAAATCCTGTATCAGAATAACGCACGTGAGAAATGGTCACGTTCTAGCAGTTGCGCGGCAACAAACAGACAAACCGACAGGAACATGTCTGATTAACGACCCGACAGGTTACCGAGTTTGAGACGAGATAGACGGATAAGCCGCTTACGAATAAGACTGGTTATAAAAATGTCTACTAGATTTTTGACCGATTGTGAAATAACGGTTAATGCATTGGTAGATTTTATTTAAACGAAGAATGCGAAAATCCAGAAAGTCGTCCACCATAGACCCATAGACATCCGAGATACATGACAACATCAATCCAGAATGACAAAAGTTGGCTTCGGAAACGATGTGTACCTTTGCAGACTTTGCAGATTTCCAGTGGATTTGAAGAAAGGGTTGGGAAAATGGCGAGGGAGCGGATAGGGTGGGAATGGGCTCAGGTAACTCACATTAAGGGAATACGATAAAATGGGAAATTCAGTAAACTTTCATGGTAAACTTCAATGTACATTTTACAATAGAATATTCTTTTCGAACAAAAATGTTTAGATATATCAGCCTTTAAAGTCACACTGCGGGGCACAGGCCTCGCCCAGTAAATCACTAGGACATTTCGGGACATAATCTACAACGCGGGCCTAGTGTGGATCGGTGGATCAGTTTTTCTCACAATGTTTTCCTTCACCGCCTATCTAGTGGTACGGACCGTGAATTTCTATTCATGCCCATTCGATTCAACTCATGAGAGTCGAGATATTATGTAGATACCTCAAGTTTACCACATACCATATATACAATACTTTTAATGTATCATTTTATACGTAGTTAGATTAGAAGTACCCAAAATTAATTTTTATTGCCAAATTTTATGTCCGACCCTCTTCAAATTTTCGCCAAGCATTAAACAACAAAATCTAATTGAACAAACTTTAACACATACTCATGTCTGACCATTAAAATAAAGTGTAGTTATAAACAAAGTTATTTTTTTCATGACTGTATAGGCGGAGGAATATTTTTTTATAAAAGTTCGAGCACATTGCATGTCATCATTTGTCCCGTGATTCGAGATTTTTGGGTTGTGGTATAAAATAAAATACACAAGCGATATTCAAAGATTTGTAATATTCAAGCATCCAAAGGAAGATTTCGTCATTTTCCGTATGTTTACAAAAAAAGTGTTTAGGCAGGTTTTACGAGCCATACGTAGCCAAGAACATATCGTTTGTATAAATATGTTGACTTACAATATTTGAGGCTTTTCTATTGTGCCATAGTAATTTTAGACGATTGTAATTTTGAAGCGATTTGTCTCATCTACAAAATTAACACAGATATAGAGTTTCACTTCAATCGGTTATTACATATATTTGCACTTCGATCGGTTAAAAAATGCACCCATTAGTTTGGCTACAAAATTTCGAATTAATGTTAAAATTTAATGTTGTTTTGATTTCACCTAAATTCAGAGTTCGTGACCTCTGCTATAGGTGGATTACTTTGAAAATTCTCTAATTACTAATGAGTTGGTAGGAAAAACCTCGATATTAAAAAAAAAAAGAAATTTTATTAACAAGAATATACCAATTGACGTTAAGTTAAGGCGCCCCAAATGTTTACCTAATTAATATGAGGACGCGGTCATCGGCTAGTGAGTACTTCATAGAACATTTTAATATACGATATGTGTGATATTGATATTAAAAACATGAACATTTCGATTAAATATTAATTATAACTTAAGTATCATTATAACTTGACATTGGGAAAGAATTTCGTCTGAAGCATTATGAATATAAATCATGATGACACATCGGAGATATAATTTTTCAAAGAGTCGACACGGAATACCTTTACTTTCCTTTACTTTACTTGGAAAATCGCAAAATATGAATCTTGCGCTCCGCGCTCGGTTGTGTCTTGTACCACAACACAAGTCCAGTAGATGGAGATTAATGGCCTCCAAGCTCCAGTAACGCACCTAATGCGATAATCTTGTAACGAAAACAATGTGCGTACCACGATTTTTGTTTATAATTGTTTAATAAACACTCGAGAAGGTTATTAATGTTCCGTACTGTTCACACCTACGCAAAAAACTTTTTCTTCATGGAATAATTATATTATGTAGATTATTCGGTTTCCAAACACAACCTCGTTGCTTATCCGACATGTGGATAGATACGACCCGGGCGTATACGGCGTTTTAATGCATTTGCCGCGACATGAGGCACAGGGTGCATTCATTTACCCTACCGTAACCAGCCCTTTCATCGATCACAACTGGACATGCACACTGTCTTGTGCATGAGGGATGTTATGACCTTAAAACGCTACGCAGGTCCAGCGGGGTGACGAGTCCACTCTTTTAGAGATGGTGTAGTTCCTCAGGGCTTCTGGCAGAGGCTTTGTTTTTTACGGCACCCACGATAAAAGACGGAGTAGTGCTATTCTCAACCCAATCGACACCACACGATCGGTATGTATGTGTAAATTTTGCCTATCCTATTTAGATACAGATCTTACCATAAATGTTTGTATAGTTACCTATAAGCAGTGGCAGCAGTGACGTGAGACACCTTCCAGCCGGGTGAAACGCTTAAAACCGCCAGAGTAGTGGCTGGATGAGATGACCAAAAAATCGTATGTGATGGCGACGGGCCTTGGAAAGGCCTATATCTAGCAAAGTGGACGTACAATTATGGTTGTTACGATACATCAAAGGTCTCTTCTAATGCTTGCATCTGACATAATAGCAGCCTTGTCGGTTCTCAGGTAAACGGAATTCACTTCATTTAAACCTTGCAAATATACGCACAAATTTGATTAGTATCGAATTTCACGTCCTCACTTAGAGCGGGAAAACTAGGATCGATTTAATAATAAGTGAAGAATATTAAATACAGTTGCTAAGAATAATTTAGAATGTAGAACGTATCGAGAATTATTTCTATGGTTTGAACTTAAAAGGGTTAAACTGCAATTTCGAGGATATTTCATGTCCTTTGAGTCTTGGAAGTTATTCTGAAATTGTAACAATTAACTTACGATCATGCTAAAAAGCTGTTATGTTTATATGCATGCTAAAGTAGCAATGAGTAATTCATATTTGCCGTAGGACCGATAACCGAAGGGGTAAACAAGTCCTCGAATAGAAGCCGCGCACTAGGAAGCACAGCGTGGGACACGCTGCAGCCAGATGGACGGACGATTTGGTAAACTTTTTGCCGGTGCTAGTTGGATGAGAAGAGCCGTAGATGATATGGTGGCGAGCCTTAGGAGATGCTTATAGCCAGTAGTTCAAACATGGATGCCCGCGATTCATGGTTATCCTCGTAAAGGACTCATTAGCATAGTGTTTTTAAAATATAGACGAAAATATCATTTGGATTAACCAATTCTCGCTGTCAGTGAAACTGCAGCTTTACCATTAATAGAAACCGCTTCCCACGATGTCCATTGAATGACTGGATCATGACTCACTGACGAGTCACGCCTTCAATGCAGTTCTGTACTCAATTTATTTTAATGACAATGGTATTCGGTGTGTTAGTATTCGATGGTCGAAATGGTGTCAATAAGGTCGATATTATCCATAGGTTTCTTTATGGCGCCCGCCCGCGCCGTCAAAAATAATAAGCCATTAATAAAATATGAAGAATTACTATAAACTTACTATGACAATTGTGATCTATCACGAAGATACTTACCTGACTCACTGCAGATACTACACTGACCGAGATACTAATGGATGTGACTTACCTGAAACGACAAAAAAAACACAAAAATTAGAAAACATACAATTTTTTCACAGTCGTATTTATTTATGATTCTATAAAACCGGAGTAAACATTAAAACATAATTGATTATACGAGTATTATTCCTTTAATGTTTATAGCATTAAAAAGAAGTTAAATAGAGTTATTTTATATTATTGTTTAAATCCGTTTTCCTTACCGCTCACAGGTTGCATGGAAGGGATCGCCTCGGATCGCTTTGTCGATATGGCCGCTTGTTGTACTTTTCATCATACTCACCTAATATATACACCAGTACAATAGAGAGTTCATCTATTTATTTATTTAACACTTTATTCAACCTTCAGGAGAGGAAAGATAATACTTAGATATACATACTTGTAAAATGCCGGTCTGGAACATGCAATAATGTCATCTCTCGCATCACAACTCAAAATGAGGGGATCTCAATACTCCCTCCAACGATATTTTGCCGATTTCGGATATTCGGGCCGGTAGCGCCCGCAAATTACGACTGCATTTGTTCAAAGAAATACATGCGAGCTTTTCGTTTAACAATTATTACTTATTAAAAAGAAATTAAGAAATTAATTATACAATCAAAATTTTACCAGTTGAGAGGTGGGGGGGGGGGGTCGGGGGGGGGGGTGGCTGAGCGAGCTCGAAATACCCTTCGTTATATATCTAGTTATACCCTTATTTTATATACAAATCCAGACGCTTGCACTTGTACTTGAAGTCGCTAATATTAGAGCAGTACAAAAAGTCAAAAGTGGATCGAAAACCGACCTGGATCCTCAGACGCGTGATTGAAACTGTAATATAATACTGTAATACTGTAATGTAATATTTAGGTGCCTTTCAAACACAAACGGTCTAGCAATAGAATTTCAAGACCGGTACAGTTTTAATAAGGTTTGGTCCTAGTTTGATATGAATTGGTTAAGGAAAATGTATCAAGTATAAGAAGATATTATCTCAAATTTTAATTTCAGGGGTTTTTCTTTCATATTTATATTTTATTTTATATTTATATATAGGGGTATTTCAGACGAGTAAGCGGGCCACACTAGCCACATGAGTCACCACAGCACATGGACACCTGCAACACCAGGGGGCATGCGGGTGCGCTGCTGACCTTGCACAATCCTGTTCACAGCCCTTCTAAAGACTTGATGCCGTAGCATAGCAGAAAAGCCTCAGCTGACAGCTCAATCCTCAACTTTCGGATTCGAAGTATAAAGTGTCTCGGCGACGGCACTGTATGCATTGATTTTATGTCAAGAAACCGCACGACGGTAATTGGAGGTACCATACCATACCACTGCTGGCTATAGACCTCTCCCTCGCCTCGCCACCGCACACGATTCTCGATTCTTCTCATCCAACAACCATCGGCGAATTTCTTTAAGTCGTCCGTCCACCTGGCCGAAGGGCGTCGCACACTGCGCTTGGGCAGGTCATGTTTACCACAGTACCGATGTCTGTTGGGGTAGACGAGCTTTGAATGGAAGCCACGTGCTGGGAAGCGTAGTGTGCGATTGGGCGGTGCGATGGTAAAATTTGTTCCTTTTCATTTGTCTTTTATTTAGTGTCCCTCCACTACTGGATGTCTTCCATGGCTTGCAACTACTCTTGGCTTTTCCCATCTACGAGCGGGTTCTAATTCTTAACATGTTCGTAGGTACAACAGCGCAATCGTAACTGTTTCAAATTTAACAACGTTACCCGTTATCAGCGAATAACGTTACGTTATAACGGCTATAGTTATATTGGAGGTAGTAAATAACGCTTTATTACCTCGATGACACAGTTTCGGTGATAGGACATACAATTTGGTAGTCCGTGACGTGCCGGCACTATGATACTTGGTAATAACGCTACATTTATCGGATTCCCATTTTGTTAGCCGTACATTGCGTATTTTGATGGTAATAGAAAGGATCTCATGCCTGCAATAGGGCAATATATGGTGATTAAATGGAGCATGTGTTTATGTGAATTTTATGATGGTAAAGTTTTGATAGTATCATATAATGGGGTTGTTATTTATATTGCAATAAGTTTTAATAAAGGTTTTTAAAATAAGTTTAAATGGCGTAAAGGTTCTTTATTATAGAAAGAAGGCGGCAGACTTATGTGTAGTCTACTCTATTCCCTTATCGATGGTTTATACTAGGGATGTTTCGAATAGCAAAAAAACACTACTCGCGAATACAAATACGATGGCGAATAGTACTTAACCGATTATGGACGCACTTGTAAAATTAGTAAGTAAGTAGTAAGTAGGTAATAAGGTAGGTTAGTAAGTAAAATTAGTAAGTAAGTAGTAAGTAGGTAGTAAGGTAGGTTAGTAAGTAAAATTAGTAAGTAAGTAGGTAGTAAGGTAGGGTAGTAAGGTAGGGTAGTAAGGTAGGTTAGTAAGTAAAATTAGTAAGTAAGTAGTAAGTAGGTAGTAAGGTAGCTTAGTAAGTAAAATTAGTAAGATGTAAAATTAGGGGGAGAGTGCACACTGCAATCCAACAGCCGCTGGGCGCGCTCTACTGGCCACGTTACCCCTCTCTCACAGAAGACTACCTTGAAATGTACTGCATTTCCCACTTTACTATATTTCCCTAATGTACGTACGTGTTTCGGTAGTGAGTGAGATGTACTAGAGCCCATTCCCATCCTATCCCTCCCCATTTTCCCAACCCTTTCTCCAAATCCATTCCTATATCTCCAAAGGTAGGCAGCGCATCCGGGGGCGTGCCAACGTTTGTCATTTTGGACTAATGTTGGCATGTATTGCGAATGTTTACGGGCGAGAGTATCCACTTACCATCAGATGGACTGTATGCTCGTCTGCCGCCTTCGTCCATAAAAGAATATATATATATATGTATATATATATATATATATGTATATGTATATATGATAGGAAAAATATATTTCAAACAAGTACTTTTTCCATTTAACTATACCACATCAAATATTTTCAGAATCAAACCGTATAAACAAATCTAATTATAAGTATTAACCGTAATACTGCAATAGCGATTAACAAGCCTCCTGTTACACCGACGCGTAATTGAATGTTTCTTGGGTGTTACATCAGCGATCAGCCAGGCTTTAAGCAAATGATAAGGACAGTGACGTGAAGAGAAAACCGCCCATAAAGGATCTTCAAGTATAATCCTGTCTGCTCAGCTCCATTATATGACGTCTCTTCAGTCGCACTAAGGCTTTATAAGCTGAACAACTAGAATAATAACAGTCTTTAAACCTAATTTTATAATTGGCAGGCGATTAGATCACTTAATATTTTCTTAGGTTTTCGCGATTACTATACATAGCAATTAAACAACTTTGAACGGTTTAAATCGCGTATATTTAACATTATTTATATCCCGACGTTTCGAACACTTTGCAGTGGACGTGGTCACGGGGTGACTAATTGATTTTATTTGTCACTTGAGTTATTAAGAAATTATTTGAAGTACCATCTGAATTATTTTTTTTAATCATAACATTCCCTATGCACGCAGTATTCGCTCACGGTGTCCAGAGGCCTTGCAGTATTGCGTTGGCCTTGGGATTTAATTAATTTAATGACTGGATCCCAAGCCGGTGGTACTTGCCAACCATCTTCTCTATTGAAATTTGGGTGTTTCTTGATTTCAATAGTCTCGCGTAACATTCTTGGCATGAACCGAGTCTCTCAAGCGAGGATTTGTGGATTATCGAATCGAATGTAATCGATCGATCGAATCGATTATCGACCACGTCCACTGCAAAGTGTTCGAAACGTCGGGATATAAATAATGTTAAATATATGCGATTTAAACCGTTCAAAGTTGTTTAATTGCTAAGATTAGATCACTTGTCCCACCGTGGTCACATCTAATAGATTGTGAATGTGTAATTACTAAAAATATTTGATTTAAGTATTTTTCAGTGGTAAGTATTGAATTATATCTCCTCTCACTTTCACATGCGATTTAGAATCGGTCAGCATCAGGACATATATTGCAACTCAGCGTTTTTTCTTTATAATGTTCAATTTCATATCAATACTTCCCGCACTGTAGACAGTGTGGCCTTATAGACACTTTCTAGAGCCAACAAAGATTTTTTCCACTCTGTTTGAAACGACGCATGCACACCGGTACAAGAAACAATGAGCGGCAGTAACAACTTACCATGAGATGTTTCGTCCGTCCTTCTACCACCCCTTTAATCCTACACTACATTTTAATCCCTTTACATCACACCTTTCAACACAGGTTTAGGAAACTGAAAAGTAATTTATGTAGAAAAATATATCGAAACGGTGTAACAGCAAGTAAAAAAAAAAACCACAGTTTTACGATCGTGCCGTTTCCCAGGGCAATCGTAAAATACGTCTGAACCGTAAACGAGTGTACTTACCGATTTATTTTCAACTTGCTGATTCTTATCCGGTTTTTGTAAAACATTTCATCTGCATAAAAATATTTCTGTTTGTGTTAGTATGCTTATTTTTATGATGTTATCAATTCAATTGAAATGAGGGAAGACTTCTTTAAGACAGCGGTTGTCAACTTTTTTGGTCAAGGGCCAATAGAGACGATGAGGGATAGCACTTCGGGCCGCATATATCCTAATCCTTACGATGAATAAAAATGAAACGATGTCTATCTGTTTGTTTGAAACGCTTTCACGTATTAACCGGTGGACAAATCGTGCTGAAATTTTGCACTGGCTTTCCTGGGAAGCACGAAAAAAATCAGCTACAATTCTTCTTGGGAAAACATACGGTTCACTGCATCATTAACTACGAGGTGTAGGCAGTCTAATAAATATAAATCTATTTATTTATTTATTCGCTGTAACTAAATCGTGTTAAAAATCAGTTTTTGTAGCTAGGCTGGCTAGGGAGGTCTTATAGAATACGACCGAGAGCCGCATGCGACCCGCGGGTCCCGCTGATGGTTTCGTATGGTAATTCCCAATTATATTATTCAATCTTACATGACTTCAATCGTGTATAAGCAGCCTAAATTAATACCTACATCACCGTCAACGGATAGCGCAAAATTAAAACCTCGTTAAATAATTAAACCATATTCTCCAGATAATAAATCGAATGGTTCATTAATTTCGAAAACAGTGAGCTGTGGCACTGAATTTAATATTTAATAAAATTTGCGGTGCATTCATGTATCAGCTTATAACGTCCCACTGCAGTGCACAAGCCTCCGCTAGTAAATTACTGGGGGGGGTTTCAGGCCGTAATCCACTTGTTGGATCACATACTCCAGATTTTTCTTTATTTCTGGATCATGCAGGTTTCCTCACGATGTATTCCGTCACTACCGAAATAGTGGTAAATTTTTAAAAATCTGTACTGTAGTAGAAACTCGTTGGAGCGGGCCGAGGATATGAACACGATCACACGAATGTGAGTCTAGTATAGATACTCCTAGGCTATCACGAGTCCACTCTTTTAGAGGTGATGCAGTTCCTTAGAGCTCGTGCTAGCGGCTTTGCAATCCCTCAATCGTTACCACGGGAATAAACTCTAAAAGGTTGTGCTTTAGACAGTTACCTCCAATCTAAAAAGAGAATTTATCATATAACTAAAAAAGCGTTTGAACGAAACTGATAAATAAGATTCTTTTTCCATTCTATCGTGATCGTGTTACGTGTAAACACGTGTAAAATTGCGGGGAGATTGCCTGCGTACATCGCGATCTTTGAACGCGGGCTCCTATCACACCGTTATGTAACAAACAATATCTTTTAATATCTTATTTGAAACAATTTGGGAACGATGTCGTAGTTTGTAAAATGTTAACTCATTTTAATGTACATGTTTATGTTTAATTTGGCGGATCACAGGCCTCTCTTTATTGGGCGAAGGGGATTGCAGTTCATAATCCAATACGCATATCCGACTTTTTTAATTACCAGACACGCGGTGTTTTCCTTCACCTTCGAGTTAGTGAAAAATTAACCGAAAGTTGGTACTCAAGTTGAATGGTACGAACCCCGGTTAGAATAATTCATGGACGACTACACGAATGTGCGTCGAGAATAGCAGTGGCGTGCATCTACACATAATTCATTTTAATTTTAATTGACTGGAAAAAGTGCTAACGACATTAGCAATCGCCCGTGACTTCGCATACGCTAGCGTAGGTTTAGCGTAGATAAGTATTAGTTAAATAGTAAGTTCTACATATTTCCTTATATAAAAATACACGCCAGTGAAAATCAGATGTCACCGCTCTGCTTTATAAACTATTTATTTATAATTATAATTAAAGTAAAATATTGTTACTATGGAAACAACACCATCGTGATGTATATATATTTATTTATATTATGTATTATTTCCATGTATGTTCGTATATTTAATATTGTTTAATTATTGTTTGTTTGTTTTCCTCGTTTCACCGTTTACCCAAAGGTTTCATTGAGACATTAAAGATAAGACCATAAAACATTAAAGTCCGCCTTTTGTACACTCATAGATTTTTTGCCAACCGTGAAGATGTAAAACCGTTCACGTACACCTGAATGTCAATATAACGAATAAATGTGACAGACAGATTGTTTATTGCAGACAGATTATTCTACAAATTATTATTCACGTTATGAGAATGATTAGAATTATTTCAAAACTGAAGCCTTTAAATTGAATTTAAATTGCTTGTTATACAAAGCGCCCGCTAAGAATTATGCTAGGCTGGCGGTGACATTTCGTACATTGTTAACTTAGTATTCTCCTTTCAATACAATTATAGTACAGTAGTACATAGTTGATTGTACAATTTAGTACATTTCTAGAACATTTTTTTCATACTCGTCTGGAGTTCGTACGCTTACGTGTCATCGCCAGATATAATTTTTGACAAATTTGATTGTGCGCGCCAAAGATTCTGGTTCCAAAAGATTCCAAAGAATTGACAAATTCTTTGTACGTTTATAGGACGTTTTACGGTGTAAGAGTACGTCGACTTAATGTGTTTTATTATGTGTGAACGAAAATTTGATACTAAATTCGCGTGATACGCGCCCTTAAACGCGCCGCGATGTAGATGAAATATCAGACTTTGTTGTAATAGAAATAGCCAATCGTGTTTTCAATTATAATTTACCGCAGCTTGTGAAATACTATCGTTTTGTCCGACTTTAATTTTTTTATAGAAAGAAGGGAGGACAGATGAATATACATTCCACCTGGTGGTAAGCGGATATTATTGCCCATGGATGGACACCCGCGGTACATGCCAATTTTAGTCCAGAATGACAAACGGTGCGCCCCCGGATGCGCTGCCTGCCTTTGAAGGTGTAGGAATGGATTTTAAGAAAGACTTGGGAAAATAGGAAGGGAAGGGATAGGATGGGATGGGATGGGAAAGGGGTTTGGGATATCTCACTCACTACCGAAATACGTACGTACATTGGGGAATAGGGTAAAGTAAATGCGTTTATTTTGAGTTAATTTAAAAAAGAGTATGCTTCAACTCATTAAAAATTATAAGAGTTAATCCAATCCATGCATTAATTAGATTCTCTGTAGATTAGTAGTTAGATTTTAATGTAAGGTACAGTCAGCAACACGTTAATGTATCCAAAGGCATTCGATTCTAGACCTTGTAACAAACGCATTATGGTGTCCATTTGTATAGGGTTGACCTGTTGCTGATTTTACAATCAAAAAATTGTAAATATCAATTTCGCTCGTCTACTAACTACCATCACTCGGATCTCGTCTGTAGGCGCTCTAATATTTCATCGAAATTCCGGACACATCCGGTAGTATCCGGTATATAATGACAATGGAAAAAAGTTTCATTAAACAAATCCAACAGCCGCTGGGCGAATTTGACTGGCCTCGTTACCGCTCTCTCACAGAAGACTTTCACAGAACAGAACCTTTCAAATGTACTGCGTTTCCCACTTCATCCCATTCCCTAATGTACGTAGATGGTTTGGTATCCCTTCGCATTTTCCCAACCCAATTCCTACATCTCTAAAGGTAGGCAGTGCCAACGTTTGTCATTCTGAACTGATGTTGGCATGTATCGCGGATGTCCATGGACGACAGTATACACTTACCATCAGATGGACTATATGCCTGTCTACCGCCTTATTTCTATAAAAAAAAACTTACAAACAATGTAACCAATATGGCAGATATTTTAATGAAATAATAGTTTTAATTTAATATAGTTTTCAATTCTAGTGATTTACTAGAGGAGGCCCGTGTCTTGTAGATAGATAGATGCACTCTTTATTGCACTTTATTGTAAATACATGAATGTTCCAAATGAGGTTTTATCCTAAAAGTAATCTCTGCTAGGCAACCTTTGGGTAGAGAGGAAACAAATATTTTAATAACAGATAGATGGTGTTTGGGATAATACAGTGCGACATTAAAAGGGGGCCATTAAAAGCGACATTATTAGTGGGACATTAAAAAAAGGCTAACATCGAATCAATCATGTGAAGCCAATCGTGTCATGTTTACAAGACGCCAATTACTTATACATGTATTGATGAAATTAGAGAAGAGAATCCCAGATTATCGGCGATTCGCGGTGCGGGTACAAATTGCGCAAAACAGTACTAGGAGCGTTTGGCACTCGGCCAGATGTTCGGAGTTTAATTGATTCCGTGTTGTTTGGGCCAAAAGTGCGGTCGCTGTGTGTGAGCGGCCCCGTCGATAACGGTACAAGTCGAATATTGTTTGAAATACGCATATGAAATATACAGGTGGTGCCAACTGTTGGTTTGGTTATTAACCTCTTTCATTATTTAGGCTTAATGCACTAAATTGTACAAAGGCGGACATAATGTTTTATTTACGACATTCTCTGCCAGTTAACCCACGGTTATGAAGGAAAATCAACGCGAGGGCTTATGCTATACAATTCCATCAGCTAATATTTCTCCACTGCGGTTCGCCACCATAGATAAAATAAAGTCCTCAATTTGTTTTTAGCTATTCTACATTGAGCAGTGGAGAGGCATAGGCAAGTGTATCGAAGAATAAACCTGAAAGTTTTATTTCAACTGAACAAGTTCTTTACGAAACTGGACACAAAACAACAATAGAAATAATGACTAAAAATAATGTAACTTTTACAGTAACATACCGCAAGCCTGTGGTCTCTCTGCTGTTGGATATACGAGTAGGCTTGCTGTCCGTCCCCTTTCCCCCGGAAACTGCCCTCTTTTGAAGGGCGTCCGTTGATGTGCGGGGGGATTTTTCAAATGTGTTCGGGGTTTTCAGGAGTTTGTAATGCACGACAGCGACGGTGAAAGGTTGTATTAAACAACAGCAGATTGTCAACAAGACTGGTTTACGTTTTAATGTTCCGCGCGTCCGTGATTACGGACGCAATGTTTGGGGTATTTTGGTCACGAATTCTAGTTGCTTTAAATTTATAATAGCAATCCTAGATATAGATCACTCCCAAGGACCGCCACTACCACTCCTCAAATATACAAGTTCAACATCAGTAAAATATACTGACTTTTAGACATTGCGGAAATGCAAAAGGCATGACCTTCATTCAGGCTACGGATCTAATTTAGCGGTCGAGCACACATGGAATTATATGCGATCGGTCGTGTTCACGCTTCGCCGGGCGCTAGCCACGGACTCTGAATCAGCGAAGAGATTCCAAGTGTCACTTTTCTCCAGAGCTTTACTCATTTACAAACGAATTTCGTTTGAGAAATCATTAAAGATCACTTTGTTGTTGTTTCTCTAATATGAATTGTTTATATTTATTTATTTATTCACTATTCACATTTTTAATGTTACAAAGAGGAGCAAGAATTTAGGTCATTGAAATGAGATCAGATAAGGCTGGAAGGAAAACAGATTTGTAGGAAATCGTCGATCGCCGACCACTTTACTAGATCCCGCATATTATTGAACCTAGATGGAATCTCTTCAAGCTGCAACATATAATAAGGTATAGAAGACATATTTATATATAAATACGAAATATGCAGAAATATGAAGATACACTTCGACTTACAGAACTCGAAAATATTTCTAATACTACTAAACACATTTATTTATCTATTAAACGGATCATTATGTTTACTTGTATGTCATAATTTTTATTTGAGTTACATGTTAAATTTTTATGTTTCGGTTCATCCAGGTACTATCTGAACCGTAAACATTTTATCCGAGATTAAAAATCCCAAACAGAAACTGGTCAGCGTATCCTGAAACCAGAGTAAACAAAGACAGACGGACAGACGTTGTCAAAAATGAGAGATTGGAATTGAAAACATAAATGATTAATCATTCACAGCGCATTTCAACGATATATGGGTAGAATGGTATTATGTATGTACACCTACTCCATAGCATCCAATGGTTTTCTTATGGGTAAAATGACACTCAAATTGGAATATAGGACCCTACTCAGAAAGTCACAATCGGAACGGAATGCATGGACACAGAACAGATAAAGCGGAAGCACAACTTAGGACTATTTTCCATAATGTGTGATCGTTATTTGAGAAAAGGGCGATGATAGCGTAAGGGATATCTATACTCGACTCACATTCGTGTAGTCATGAGTTCAAATCCTCGGCCTGTACCACTACATTTCTGCTTAAAGTAAGGATTTACAAAAAAAATGTCACTAAATCGGCGGTGAGGGGAACACATAGTGAGGAAAATCACACGTTCCAGAGATTAAACAAATCTGGAGTATGTGATCCACCGATCCGTACTGGGCCCGCGCGATGGATTACGGCCCTCTAGCGAAAAATAAAATTATTTTAAGGAGTAAATGAAGTTACATTCATTTAGGGTTTTATTGTTCTGTCCAAACATTCGTAGTGGCCATTATTCAGACTGGACGCTCAGGTGGTTCGCGCACGGCGGGCGACGCGTGTAAAATAAAACTATTAGAAATGTACTACAAATTATTGATAGAATTAAAAACTGATAGAATCGATGTAGTTTCTTTCGATATCGAACACGTTGTATATATATATGTCGGGAATGTCTAACGCAAGTGGTGCCCGCTAGCGTCAAAAGCTGCCGTTCTCTGCGGAAAAAGGAGACGAGGCAAGGAGAATCGATGGGCACTCACCACGCGCACACGCATCTATTCTGCTGCTATTAACTAAGTTTATTAAGTACTCGTACTTAACTATTATGATCGTTGTCTTAATTATTGACTATTACCTTGCAAATACATTATTGTGAAACGAATTTTTATCAATTCCTGGTAATCACGAGACACCCACGTGGAACCTGAAAGTGTTGCACAGAGCCATTCTGCGACATATATGTTATACCCAGTAGATATACTGTATTTTTTTACGTATACTGTGCCTAGGTATCTGTACAAAAAGTAACATCCATTAATATTTATAAGCTTTCTTTTTGTCATTTTCATACATCAAGAAGTCCGTCAAATTCACTTCCAATCCAGGATCTCGTCACCGTCGGCAGGGGTGCAGGCAAGAACAATTTCCATGTAAGATTAATCTTTCAGGGTTGCGACGTTTCTTTTCAACCCTCGCATGTGTATACGTGGGTCTATTTTCGGGTGTGGTACAAATTGTCTTGAAATCATACAAATTTTGCATACTGCGTAATAGCCGATTGGGTGTGCCCGACTGGCTGCGTTACCCTACTCTCTCAGAAGACTGTTTTCAGACGCGTATCAATGTGATGCGAGAGACAGCGGGAGTTACCACAACCCATTTAATTCCAATGTCATCCCAATACATCGAGGAGGAAGTACGAAGGGATAAGGAAAGTCTCATCTCATTATACTTTCACATCTATTTTGTAGACCATGTAGATTGGATATGTAATCATACAACAGGCAACAGTCACACAAGAGTCAAAGGTGTCATTCATGTGAATGAGATGACGTCTCTGAATGTTGGGAAGAAGAAACAATTTGGAACCTACAAGAGAAATACAATCATACGCATCGAAATATGGTGTCCAGCTAGATAGATGATACTTGTCACCATTTCATTGCGCAGCCTGCGACGGACTACGAAAGAATAGATTTGACGAAAGCGTTGGGAAATTTGCGAAGGGATAGAATAGAATGAGAATGGACTCTGGCATATTTCACTCACTATCGAAACATGTACGTACGTACATTGGGGGAATAGGATAAAGTGGGAAATGCAGTACATTTTACGGTAGCCTTCTGTGAGAGAGGGGTAAGCTCAATTGACGTGCACCTCCCAAAATTAGGAGGTGTGTATGAAGTGTGCTCATCTATTTTTTTCTTCCAACCCAAGCTGCAACCTATTCCTTTATAGAACATAGGATAAATGTAGCAAACGCTACCACTTATCATTTATACTACCTCCTTATCTAGTACGAGGGATGTTTAAGTATTCAGTTTCCCACCTGCAAGTGACTCCACGGACCCTCTGAGGGGCCCATTGTGAGGCCAGACAGACTTTACGTATACATTTGTTGATATAGATGGAATTGTATTTGTGATTTATCGTGTTTGGACTGTCTACGGATATGAATGGTGGGTCAGACTTTTTCTATGTATTCAATATATCGTCAACTAGCCTACGACTTTATCTGCGTAAAACTGAAAGCAATTCGCATTCGATGTACAATTCGCGAAATGTAAGGTGAATTTAGTGGTGGTGTAGTACCTGAGGGCTTGTGGTCACCTTTTACAACACCCGCGGGACGAGATCGGGTGGTGCTATTCTGAAGCCGGCCACTACCACACAGCCAACTACCAGATACTAATAGTGACGTACCAATGTACAGAATTGGCCAATTTATAGCACGTGTTAAAGGAGAAAGAGATATCCGCTATTTTCTGGAGATCATTCTACGTAAGTAGGCCGTCTATAGAATAGCACCGCAGCATCTCTTCCCGTGGACGTGTAGTAAAAGGCGACTAAGGGATGATAAAGCGGCTACCACAAGCTCTGGGAAACTACACCACCTCCAAATGAATGGACTCGCCAACCCGCTTGGCCAGCGTGGCATTTTAAGGCCATACATCCCTCATACACAAGACAATGTGCACGAAGAGGCTCCTGTCCAGTAGTGGATACTGAAAGAGCTGGTTGCACTGCACTGCATTGTTCTCCGCAAGTCACCGTCGCATAATCGGCTTCATCATTGTGACTGATGTGTTGCGTGAATTATTTATTTATTTATGTAATCTACAGTCTTTTATGTAACTTTTATGTTGTTTAACAATTATGTTGCCAATGCTAATGGCCAATACAGATTACACTGACATTAAGTACAGTATTTAATAGATTGTGGGCAAGTAAAGGATGATTCTTTATTATTAATAATGTTTGCGTTGGTGTGTCCGTTTGTGTGTGTTGTGCGTGTGTGTGTACCCAGTGTAAGGGTGTGTACCCAGTGTGAGGGTGTGTAGTGTGTGTGTGTATTTGTTTAAGATGAACTTTAAAATATTTGTGAGGAAATTTTAATCATTTTTTTTTCAAACAACAAACCAGTAATGTACTACTCGTATAGTCATGTTTTAATAATTAAGTTTATATACGAATGTGCAGTGCCTGCACAGACTTTCTAGGTTTACGGGCACAAATTAGGCAAAATTAATGTATTTATTATTTGATATATTTAAATAAAAAAAATGTATTCGTAATTTATAATAGAAGTTATAAATCTAAAATAACGACATTTACGATCGATCTGTTACTATTTACGATGTGCAATATATACCGCAGGGTACAGAACTTATGTATGCCTGTACATTCCTAACTACGAACTCGTATCCCTCCTGTCTGTGGCAGACGTACTTTCAATTGTGAGGGGCTGAGTGATGCTTGACAATTTTGACTATATCACCCCCTATTTACTAGGGGAGGGTACATAGGGGGTTACTTATGTGCCACGGAGTTATATATAAAGATTTTTACAGAAGGTAAAGCGGAAATTTTAAGAAAATGTGTATTCTATCTCAAATTATAATTCCGAACTAGACCGTAGACTGCGAACACAGCGTCACTGTCGCCTGCACTGTCACAGTGATGCTGCGTTCCGAATACGGTTCATAGAAAACCAGTAGTGTCGCGTGTGTCACCTGCGGTTTGTTGCTGCCGTTTGTGGTCTGCTCTTGAGTTCGCAATTGTACCTTAAATCACATTATTACTAATTAATTAATCACCTATCACAATATTCGATTTTCGGAAAATGTTCGTCTCGACTAAGGGTGAGGAAGTTTGTAGGAGGGTACATTTCTTAACCGATTAAAATACAATTCGACAGGGATGGGAAATGTAAGAAAGAAATAAATATTTATTCAATAAGACATATAAAGAACACCAAAAAAGGGAAACCTGATAAATAAGTACAGAAACAATGTGCGGGTTTTTATAATTGTTATCTCGTGCGTGGCAGTGCCCTGTTGAAGGGGCCTGCAGCTCAGCATTATACTGAATGCGTGAGACAAGCATTCATTATTCAGAAAGCAAGCTGTAGTAAATTTTTGGTAGCCTTCTGTGACAGAGTGGTAACTAGGCTAGTACGGCGCGCCCAGCGGTTGCAGGATTGCAGTGTATCGTTCGCCCTCATAAATAATGCAAAATGATTATGAGGGGGAGAGTGCACGCTGCAATCCAACAGCCGCTGGGCGCACTCGACTGGCCACGTTACCCCTCTCTCACAGAAGACTACCTTGAAATGTACTACATTTCCCACTTTATCTTATTTCCCTAATGTACGTACGTGTTTCGGTAGTGAGTGAGATGTGCCAGAGCCCATTCCCATCCTATCCCTCCCCATTTCCCCAACCCTTTCTCCAAACTCATTCCTATATCCAAAGGTAGGCAGCGCATCCGGAGGCGTGCCAACGTTGTCATTTTGGACTAATGTTGGCATGTATCACGGATGTCTATGGGCTACAGTATCCACTTACCATCAGGTGGATTGTATGCTCGTCTGCCACTTTCGTCCATAAAAAAAAAAATTTAATATGCAATTGTAGATATGCATATGTATATTTAGTTGTTTATAAGTATATATTATACTATATTCATTACTGATATAGTCGGTATATATTGAAAATAATTCTATCTGTAAATTTCAACCGTTTTGCACTATATAACTATATCTATGTTTATTTTTCTCTATACCAAGGTTGCCTGGAAGAGATCCCATTAGCGATAAGGTCTCGTATTGACTGTCTGTCTGTCATCTAAAGATATATGTACATGTAATAACGATTTGTAATTTGTAATAACGGCTGGTGCAAAATTTATCAGTTGAAAGAGTAGAAAAATATATTTGCTACGTACACCCAGTCCCCAGTTGCCGACATATCACCACATGTCCTTTCATAAATGTACCGAGCAGAGAAAAATGTTAAAATATACGAGAGCCTAGATGAAAGCCTCTTTTGGGGACGAAAATGCACGCGGATTTTCCAATTTTGGGGATCCGCAGTATAAATTTCTTTTTTGGTTCTATGTACGATAAAAATAAAAGTGTCAAGATATCAGTGTTTATTTGAGACATGCTAATGCTAGCAAAGACCATTTGTTAATGCCAGGAATACTTATCTAGCGGGATAATTAAGGTGACCATATCGAAATGTTTAGAGTGCAACGTAGTGGAGAATGTATATAACATACATATTTTAATTGGAACGTATCGAGAGACGCCTCACATCCCCTCCGCTTTCCCCACTACGAGCAGGTACGTGTTCCGCAGAGCCTATGAGTTGCTTGCCAATCTTGCGGTCAGTCCCTTTGCGCTGGGAGAATTCCGCTTGTAGAAAGTTTAGCGAGCGACTCGCAGCAGGCAGCTGCTGTCGTCCATAACTGTAATGTGTCCGGAGTAAGTACATTTTATAGGACTCAAATTCAAATTCTCTTGGCCTGTCCTCTGTCAGATACAGCAAGGTACAAGTTAAGTAAGATAGCGTTAGCATTTGAATTGTGTTAGTATCAGTAAAAATTGTAATGTTCTTTGAGTAGGCACATTGCATTGTTGGCACCACTGTAAACTGTCCACTCAGGTAAAGAAATAAATAAAAAAATATATTTAGACCAATAACGTAAAACCTAGCTTTTAAAGATTCTAAAGATTGTTGAAAGGCTTGATAACTGAAGAAAGAAAAGACTCCACTTTCTTGACAAAATGAGCGCTGTACGCTTAATGCTAGAACGCTGAGTGAGCACTGATGAACCTTTAAGAATCGAGCGTTAAACGTTCACGAGCATTACAGCCTAATTATTAACGTTTGATTGTCTTAAAAGCTAGAGTTTAAAATACTTAATGTTAAGTTAATGTAAAAATGAGTGATGAACGCTTGACGCACGAGCACTGAGTGTGCACTAACATATAAGACTCGAGTGTTAAACGCTCGAGTCGTTGACGCTTTAGCGTAATGGTATAAGTTTTTATTATTTGATGGTCTTGGACTGTAATGTGCATCGATTATATACTAATGGCGTTAGGACAAATCTAATTTTTAATGCCATTCGTAACTATAATATGAAATGTGCTTATGTGTAAATAAATAACAAAACCTTGAGGTTAAAAGCTCGAGTCTAAAGCGAGTCTAAATTAAAAACAAAATCAAGCCTATTAAACCATGATCATAATGACACCGAATCCTTACTTATACCAATGCGCTAAATTATTCTTAACAACCTGTACTTAACATTTCTTGCACTGTAACTCTTATTCACACACACACACCCATACATACGAGTACATCAACTCACACTCAATTACTTATATTGTTGACTAAAATTTTTCTATGATCGGATATCTTAAACCACACTCCCACACATTCACATACCGACATACTTACATAAAACACACACGTACATATTAGGGGCCATCCATAAATTACGTCACATGAATTTCATGATTTTTGGAGCCCTTGTCACAGGTGGTCACATTTGTGTGATCCATGTTGTGACGTGACATATTTTGCAATTTTAAATTTAGATATTATTAAATTAAAACAACCTTATAATAATAATGATAGAGTTGGTAATATTTTAAAGTTTTTCGTTAGAATTGAAGTTTAGTTTCAATACTTTAGATTTACCTATACATGTGACGTCACGAAGCTTATGACTCGTCACCCCCCCCCCCCGTCACACGATGTCACACTTTGTTGACCCCCTCCCTCTCCCTTAACGTGTGACGTAATTTATGTTTTCTTAAATAACTGTAACTTATTACTAAGAATAGATGTAAGGGAAGGCGCTGAAAGCTGCAAAACAGATTATTCTAGTACCGATGTCAGCACACATTGTCCTTCTTATGTATACCCACTTGTAAATTTGATGTATTTGTAAACTACATTATAAGTGACAATTACTGCATAGAAAATATGTAAATAAATATATTATTATTATGTTAAGGTTAAGGTTCGTTAACTATGACTGTTCACAATATCAGATGGGTGAGCTGTCGAAGGCCCTTTCCACGTACTTACTCTATATATAACTTAGCGAAAACATCAAACAAATGAGCATGTACGATACAACGGAACCACTTTTTTTAAACAGAAACTCACTTTCACCCATTTTATTTCACAAAAACTTCAGCAATCAACCGCCGCCGATGTTTGCGGTACAAACAACCGTGGCTATTGCTCATGGATGTAATAATATGTACCTATAACATGTTACATTGACAAGTTTTTTTTCTGGGTGCCATGACACTGTGTGAGTATATCACGGCACTGTACATTGGCTTGAGGGTAGTTAGGTAAAATTGATATTTGTTTGATCGCTTTAAATCTACATACCTACTTTAATTTGTACAAATTGCTTAAAGTTAGAAGTTACTTTTGTAAATAGTACTTTGTTAATTTATTTTTAATAATTTCACTATGTATTTTTTCTTTCATATCTAATAGGATTGTTTTCATAATACTCGGAATTACATTCATATGCAACTGCTAATCGAACCGCTATCATTAGATACCTAAATCTATGTGAAACAGTGCGAGGTACGTACACAATGCACGTGTCTTTTTTTTATTTTCATTCAAAAAAGGCGGCCAACGAGCATACTCTCCACCTGATGGTAAATGGATACATGTCAACAACAGTCCAGAATGACAATGCACGCGCTCGGGTGGCCTGCCCACCTTTGGAGATTTAGGAATGGGTTTGGAGATAGAGATGAGAAGATGAAAAGGGATAGGATAGGAATGAACTCTGGCATATTTCACTCAGTACAGAAACACGTATTAGGGGAATAGGATAAAGTAGCAAATGCAATACTCGTAGGTACATTTTACGGAAATGTTCTGTGAGTGCGAAGTAACTTGGCCAGTCGAGTGCGTCCAGTGGTTGTGGGATTGCAGCGTGAACCCTCACCCTTTCGTCACTCACCTCCAAGTGGACTGCCTGCGCATCTGCCATCTCCTTTTGGTATAAAAAAATCTTATTAGCAAAATTGACTAATGACATTGGCGAACGCAAAACTATTACGTAGTAATCCAATTAGAATGCGAAAGCTTTCACATGAGACCCAAATAATTGCATTAAACAATCACTTTCGAAGTATCAATTCTCTTAATCATTTTCATAAATACTTCGTTTAATACAAATACGTTTTCGCGCCTAAAATTTCTCCGAATATTTCAAATTAAACGACAAAGTTTAAACGGGGAATCGAACCCCTATCATATCGGCGTTCAATTAAAACTGTCAACGGGTAAAAGAGATGAATTTAGTAAACTTCTCTTTAGAAATTGTTTGGAAGGAAAGTTGAAATATTGTCAACGAAACTTCCTTCATAATATCTTTTCGTATCATTCCAACTTGAACGTTTGAACGATTATAAATCCCTTTGCAGCTGGTTAACAACTTTATCAAAAGGAGACTATGTGAAGCCAACCGCAAAAAAAAGAAACTTTGCAGTGCAATCTTTGTCATTTGATAAGGGAAATCTCTCATCCAATCCACTCATTATAACGTATACCCCATCCCATTCCCGACGGAAGTATGGAGAGCCCCTGGTAGTTTATAATTCAAAACCTCCTCGGTAGTGTTGTAAAAATAAGCTGAGCATTCGAAGCTCAAACGCTGCGTGAGCGCAAATTAACCTTAAGGACTTGAGTGTTAAACGCTCGTAAGCGTTATATGATTTTAACCCTTGAGGTTAAAAGCTCAAGTCTTAAAACTGTTACGGTTCTTAAGTGATGAGCGCTTGAACACTCAGCGCTAGTTTCTACAACAGAATACTCGTAATTACATGTCGGTGTCGGTCGGCTTTAGTATAGCATCACTGCATCTCTTCCCATGGGTGTCATAAAAGGCGATTAAGAGATAACAAAGTGGCTACCATATACTACGAGGAACTACATCACCTCAAGCGAGTGGACTCGCCAACCCGCTCGTAATTACAAAATGGAGTGTGTCCTGAAGTGGGGCGGTAAATCTGCAGTGGAAGAATCTGATACTCTATTAACAAACAAGCATTTTCACCTCGAGACCTCATGACCACAAATCAAGTAAACCCTCAAAATAATCTGTTACATAGCAATTAAACAACTTTGAACGGTTTAAATCGCGTATATTTAACATTATTTATATCCCGACGTTTCGAACACTTTGCAGTGGACGTGGTCACGGGGTGACCACGTCCACTGACACCCCGTGACCGATTTAAACCGTTCAAAGTTGTTTAATTGCTATGTATAGTAATCGCGAAAACCTAAGAAAATATTAATCTGTTACATTTTATAAATCCCACTCGTAAATATTACCCCTGTTACCCGGACTTGGCAGAAACTTGCCTGTTAAATCATTAAGGTACAATGCCTCTTCGAACAAATAAAAAGATCCATTAGCGCCGAACAACTACTAAATATTTATCTTTAGGTCAACTTTTGGCAACTACTTTAGTCATAAGGCTCCACGCTCACTAAGCCAAGATGAAGACGGATTTGTGTTGCGATTAAGTTTGTAATGTCCCACTGCAAGGTATAGATCACTCTTTGCAATCACGCGGGGGATCCATCACTCGGGCTCAGTGCGGATCGGTAGATATTACATATGCCCCAACATATTTTTTACAATTTTGGGGTTCCTCACGATGCTTTACTACAGTGTTAGGGATTAATTGAAAATTTGTAGGTTTTAACTCACGACCTCACGAATGTGAGTCGAGAATGTGATACCCCAGGAGTCGAGATACCTAGGCTGTCACAGCTCTTTTATATAAATTTGTATAAAGGTAATTTAATAAAATCGATCAACCTGTATCATTTCCAGTGCATGCTGCAATCCCACAGCCGCTGCTCGACTAGTCACGTTACCCCTCTCTCACGGAAGACTACCTTAAAATGTACTGCATTTCCCCTCTTTATCCTATTTCCCCAATGTAGGTAGGTACGTACGTGTTTCGGTAGTGATAGAGATATACCAAAGCCCATTAATGTGCATGTACTTTATGAATTAATAAATTAAAAAAAAAAAGAACTTAACATGAGGTGGACTGTATCCTCGTCTGCCGTCTTTGTTCCATAAAAAGTGCAGTCTCACAATATTTAATTGTTGTGCCGCTATCCTTTATTATTAATTTGACAGTATTAAACAAACATCGACAACATAATAATAATATAATTAAATGATATTATAATAACACGGTAAAATCAAGAATAAAGTATAACAAAAAATATTTCTTGCGATCGTACCTGAACCTGACATTTCAACACTAGCAGTACCCGCCAATTAGTGACAAAATACTGTACGTAGAGTCAAAGAAACTTTCAGACACTAATTTAAATGGAGGGACATTTTGGAAAAACACTCTTTGAGAGAAGTCGCCGAACTACAGAGAAGTGGGCGCTTCAGAAGTGCACTACAGAGACTACAGAGTGTGGCAGCTACATATAAATTCGTAAATTCAGTATTTTACTTGGTTTTATGACAATTGAATTTAGAAAAAAATTCACTTGTTTGTGATTCACCGATCAGTTTCTAAGTTTGTATCTACAGTGCGGCGAGTCTTGGCGGGGTATTATCGTGCCCCTGATATACATATAAATGTATACGGGATATGGTCGTGTAGCATCAGCCGGCTTTAGAATATCACTACCCCATTCCCGTGGTGCCGTAAACGGCGAGTAAGGGATAACAAAGCTGCTACCACAAGTTCTGAGGAACTTTACCACTTTTAAAAGAGTGGACTAGTCAGCTCGCTTGGCCAGCGTGTCGTTTTAAGACCATACATCCCTCGTCCACGGGCCCGCTGCTGGACGATAAAAGGGCTGGTTATGGTTTTATGGGATATAACGAAAATAAAGAAATGAATTAATCCATTCGAACTAAAATTCGGATATTTAGTTCGTAATTTTTTTTTGTGTAAACATTCTTTTTGAAAGAATGAAAGAAAATAAATATATTTGTGAGCACAAGACAGCATACAGATTTCTCAAAGTGACGATTAAAATAATAATGTGGTACAAAACTGCTTGCGGCAATAAGTAGCTCTCCAACTCAAGCTTCCCCGATCGAGGAGAGGCGCTGATATTCTGTTGAGGCCTCTAATGAAACTGATGCCCATTGAGTCAGCTACATTTAGTCTATAATTATTTGTGTTGTTGTAGTTATGTATGACATTCTTAAGTTATGTGTGCTGAAGTCCAACGACCAAGTCCCATTGTTGCGAATCTGTTGCGTTTTACTAACAGTAAAAGGAAGCATTGCCGCACCGATTAAAAACTGAAGCAGATGTCACGTGCCCCCTTTATGTAGTCGTACTGTACTCATATCGTGTCTAAAGTGACGACAACAATGCTGCAAAGGTGCAATTCCGTAATGAACGTGCAGCAATCGGAGGCCCGTAACCAGTCACAAAGGCTTTTTTTATGAGGAAAGGCTGGAGCTCGTTTGGAAAGATTGATATCCTTTTTCAAAGGTAAAAGGGGGCGATTGAAACGAATGAGTAAGAAATGTTCTTATTGAACCCCTTAAAACTAGAAATACTCTGCAGGTAATTTGTTGGTCGAAGAAATAAAAAAGTATGGAATTAGGATATAATTTTAGAGAGAAAAGCAATCGTTATATGTAAAAATAACCAGCCTATTTATCGTTCAATGTGCAGCAGGAATGTCCTCACGATGGCAAGCTGACCAAGTGGGTTGACCGAGTTCACTATTTTAGAGGTGCTGTAGTTCCTCAGGACACAAACCCTACCATAAGTATCATAACACCCTATTCCATCCTACCATAATATATCATAAGACCACGTATCTCGGATATCACGGACCTTTAATAAATTTTCGACCAGCCCCGCTGACCTTGATATACTCGTATTTCATGATAAGTTGTATAAATTTAAACAAAAAAACTTTTCATATTGCTGACGTACTTATGACTATTTCTTTTTTATAGCTTTTCATATTTTTTAAAAATAATTATATGTTTAATAAGTTAAATATTTTTATCTTTTCTAAATTAACTCAATATTGTCAAATATCACATGTACTAATTTTGTTTTGACCTACTGTGAATGTAATTTCAATCGCATGTAATGATAACATTTAAGTAACAATGATAATGTTGTAGGAACCTTGCCTACACTGCAATTAATTTAATTAGGCAAGCAAACCCGCCGGCCGATGCTAAATTTACTTTAGACCGTTACGCGCGGCCGCTTGTAGAAGGCGCTTGCGCAGAGCGGAGCGAGCGGGCGCCGCACAGTCACTACCGATATCCGACGGCGAATGCATGCGCAATTTTTAGTTTCTGTTCATTATCAATTTCTATTCAATCTTGTTCTAGTCAATTTCTAATAATTCGTTATCATATCAGTGACATCCTATGTGTGAAATTCATGCTCTTTCTTCTAAAATATAAATCGCTAATGTAAATCTTGATATACCTACGAGAATAAAGTGTGTCAAATAAAGTGTGGACTTTTTACTAATCAAGAACTCAAGTAGACACTTTAATGTAACCACTACTTTTTATATGTATACTTGTTTATTGTTACCTCTGGTGGTTATCCAAATTAAATCAATAAATAAAGCAGTGACTTTCTTACGCCTTAGTCGTCCTTCATGACACTCACGAGAACAGATGTGGTAGTGTTAGTTTGAAGCCAGTCTACACTACGGTAAGGCCGACCCTTGGCACGACCGCTGTATACATATGTACAAATTAAAATGTACAACTGATGGAAAGTAAATTAATATAAGTCATCGGAGGGTCGTGCGTGAAACCACTATCAATTAAGTGGTTACCACTTCATTCTCAGCTTAGAAGAAAACAGACGGAGAATAAGTTTATTTTCACTGTAGTGCGGACAAATACGAAAGGTCGACAAATTTATTATGTAATTCAGAGGGATTGGACAATAAAAACCTACTTTTACCTTCAGGTTGGCCATCTGAATTTGTACTCTATTGCATAAAAAAATTAAATCTCTGACGGACAACCCCCTAAACTCGATCAGTGGATCTATTCAAAGTAGATCTAGCTAGATCGATTAGATCGCGTGTAGCAGCAAACTTAATTACGATTACAATGGGCTGTCCGAACTCTATTCCGGGGTGAATAGGGACTCGGGGGAATAATGTAAAGGGCTCCGTATAGGAAAGGGTGCAATCTAATTTCGCAAAAAAAGGGTATCTTAAACCCTTGGCGTGACGTACTGTTGGGTGGGATGAGGAATTTATTTTACGAGCATTGTCGATCTTTGGCGATATATACAGTATAGAATTTCAGTACCTATAATGATATATTTATATTTCAGTATATTTTCTTCTTGAGTACTACATGAATCGATATAATTAAAAAAAAACTTAGATTTTATTTGTGTAATTGTTATTTTAAATAAATATTATATAGCACTTATTGTTTTATTTTTACTGTTTTAATTTTGATTTAATACAAGTACCCAAAAATATGCAGTTTGTTACTATCCGCCGACGAACGGCGGAAACAAACCTCTGCGGATATACTGTATTTAAAATACAGCTTATTATTTTTTGAATGGTTTTATTTGAAATTATGGAATAAGTCATAATGTAAATGTCATGTTTTATGACGTACGTATTCTCGTATAATAATTTGAGAATATTTGAAGTGATGACCCTGTGATAATCTATTGCTACCTCTGGCACTCCGTGATTGGTGACAATGAGACGACTGAAGAACGTGGCTATATTATATAACCAAGTATAAACATTATTGTTTCTGCAGTCAAACTTTATCATTTATAACGAAATCAGAAAGGAATACATTTCTAGATTTGAGTATGTGGAAAATTTAAAATTTTTGTTACTTATTACTTAAACGGTTTACTCAAGATTTATTTTCAATTGCAACGTCTAATTCAACAACAGTCAAATTAAAGCCAAAATTATTAGTTGGGTCAAAAATTGTCAAAACTTCGACTTTATTTGTTACCGTTGTTTTTTTTTATGGATGAAGGCAGCAGACGAGCATACAGTCCACCTGATGATAAGTGGATACTGTCGCCCATAGGCATAGTCCAAAATGACAAACGTTGGCTACACACCCGTATCACAGGAGCTAGTGTCCACTAGCTCGTGATACAGCTTTACCTACTTCAGGAGTTGGAATTATTTTTTTTAATTTTTTTTTATTTAGTAATATCGGCTAAACAAACAAAAAGAATTGTGAGTAAACCGTTTACATTACAATAACAATTTGATTATGTAATGTTAGAGAAAATTTAACAAATGTCCGCTAATCACGAAGTCCGCGTGTCACGAGCCGTTCTATAGACGATGCGCGGCCAACCGTGTCTCGTCGCGTTGAATACCATCCATTTGAGTTGCTTTTTCAGAAAAACCACTGGCTATGAATCCCCCGCGCTTTCTTTCTATGTGAGAAAATTCTATTGACAGAATAATTCCTATTTGCTTTCGTCCTTTTGCTGTCGAATTTCGTGGAACGAACCCTTTGAAGGAACGGCTTCCAGCCTTGAAATCACACTTGGCGTAGATTCTGACTTCGATTTCTCTCTTTATTTTTTATTGATTTCATGACTTGTGCCGCTTTTTCATGGAGGGTTAATAGGTTAATTAAAAAATGCGTTATTAGCGTGGTGGTAACCATAGCCGTAACTGCAACCGGCCCCTTTGTTTCGTTCACTGCTGGTAATGGGCCTCCTCGTGCACATTTTCTTGTGTATGAGGGATGTATGGACCTTAAAAACGGCACGCTGGCCAATTGGGTTGGCGAGTCCGCTCTTTTTGAGGTGGTACAATGGTAGTTGCCTTTTACGAGATCTACGGGAAGAGGTGCTATAGGTAGCCGATAATACATGTTCCATTAGCGTGATCTTTTAAATTTATTTAAAAAAATATATATACAACATATGTAGATTGCAGACAAGCAGACAGTCAAACCCTGGTGGTAAATGGATACTGTATTTCATGAATATCCGCCATACATGGTAATATCAGTCAAGACTGATATATGTTAGCACGCCTCTGGATAGGCCGCTTATCTTTGGGAATTATCTTTCTTATCTCATCTGATCTAACTTTATTTATATATATGTTTATATATATAAGCAATGAAACTTCAATAAACGCCCAAAGGAACCAATCATGATACTATTATAGTTAAACAAAGGCCCCTGGCTAGCGGTAACTTAATTTCATTTTAATATTACCCAATTCTGCGGTGTATGAACACACCCCAGCATCCGAATTGTCCCGAAACACCCATTAATTTCAATGGCAGTTAATACGTTTCCGCCGAAGTAAATAATTTCCTTGATAATACTGACGCGGTATGAAATACGCCCCTACCTCGGGGTGATATATTACGCCTATTATGTTTGTTGTTGTCAAAATGTACAGAGAGAGATTAGTTATACTGCACGTACAGAGACTAATGGAACTATGCTGCGTCAATACTGGACTGTCGTCAAAGGTGGCCAGCGTGGCCAGCTTAGCGTTTTAAGGCCATGTGTCCCTCGGGCACAAGGCAATGTGCTTGACCTTGACCACCCGTGCCCAGCAGTGGACCGACAAGAGCTGACAATAAATTTCCACATCTCAGAAATTATCACGAATTCCCTTCACGTTATGAATCGAAAAGTCTCTCTGTTTGTTTACTTATAAGTTATTATAACTCGGGAAACTCAATGGATTTCCGTTGACCTAAAAGTGGCGATTAAGGTTTATTTTGACTGAAGATTTCTCTAAAACAGATTAAGAAGCCGCTAATTAAATTTGGCGAAGTCAAAACTGAATTTTGCCTAGACTATGGCGTTTACTTAACTCACTTATCTCGAGTTAAGTAAGACAAGACTTATTATGCAAAACGATGTAAGTGACAAAAATGGAAATTATTTTTAATTGTTGATAAGTGGCAGAATATTTTTTTCAAAGTAAGAATGTGGCAGAGGAACAAACAGTCCACCAGGTGGTAAGTTATAAGTATTGTCACTAATGGATATTCGCGATACATGCCGACGGTAGTCAAGAATGACAAACATCGGTACGCCCCCGACCTCTAGAGATTTTTGATTCGGTCACATTACCGTAACCAGCCTCTTTATCGTCCACTGCTGGACATGGGCTTCCTCATGCACATTGTCTCTTGCACGAGGGATGTATGGTCTTACACCACGCCGCGCCAGCCAAGTGGATAGGCGAGTCCACTGTTTTACGAGAGGTGGTAAAAGGTCTTTTACTTCCACTCGTACAGGTGGTGTAGTTCGTCAGAGATTGTGGTAGCGGCTTCGTATCTCTTAGTCACCTTTTACCACACTATGGTTGCCAGCAGCTTGCACGTTGGTTGTTATGTCGATAATGTGTGCGTTAATAACATTAGCTACGCAGATGACATGGTGCTGCTGGCCCTAACGATCGGAGCGCTTAGACAGCTTCTAGCCGTGTATGAAACCTACGCTGAATCGCATGGCTTGCTACATAATACAAAAAAGACAGAGTTTGTGGTCTTCACGGCCGCTAACAAGTGTCCGTCCGAAGTGCCCACTATAAAGTTAAATGAAGTTGTTCTAAGCTAAGTGAACAAATTTAAATATCTAAAACAAGAAGACCTTGGAGACGACTCTGAGATAGAGAGGGAACGCAGAGCATTGTCTATGAGAGCGAATATGTTGGCCCGTAGCTTTTCAAAACTTACTGCACTTCTTTTTACTCGGGCTGCCTATGGGTGCGCTATACTCAAAAGTCGTAGAATGCTCTGCGGATCCAGTATAATAACGCCTTCGTGTCGCTGTTGGGGTTGCCTCACTTCTTCAGCGCGTCTTCGATGTTCGCCGAAAACCGTATCAGTATTAAGCAAAACGAGGAGCAGCTCCAATAGCATTCTAACTGTGCTGATTTGGAACAGTTAATTAAAATTAATAAATCCACCCTGGTTATAAAGTACTAACACAGTTCTTAAGTTATTTACTACAATTTATATGGATCTGTGTGGTGGTGCTATACTAAAGCCGACCGGGGCCCTCTTACATACACTCATTCATACATTATACGTTCTGTTACGTATAGTGTATGAATTCTAATTCTGTTTTATTTAATACTAGCTGTGTCCGCGAATTCGTACGCGTGGAATTTTAGTTTTTAAACTCTAAATTGGGATATCTATTCTTCCCGTCAGCCGATTTCGATGAAGCAAAGCCTATTCGAAGCGCCAAGCTAAGCTTAGTTAACCCGTGGAAACCCCATGAATATTCTTTCAGTAGTTTTGGAGATTAGCGTATTCAAACAAACAGACACACAAATTTTCAAACTTGTCTTTTTGTATTCTGATACTCTTCCTTCATTGCGCCCAATCAGTTTTTGGTAAATATATTCAATGTACAGACGCGCTGGTTCTACAGTTTTATTATATGTATAGATAGATTACATAAAAATAAAACGAAATAAATATATGTAAATCGATTCTGTCGCGACTTTGCCGGTTTTTTAAAATTGCCTAAAATATCTATATAAGACACCACCCTCAACCCCCGAACACCAATTCATAAGTAAAGTTACAAGAAAAAAGCTTTTATTTGTACATAACACGAGACATAAACATATTCGTAAAGTTAACAGTTTAGGATGTACATTATATAAGTTATATAATCAGCCTGCGTTGTCTGGCTCAGCATGATGCTGTAGAACAGAATTAGCAATCACACCGCTGATATCCTGTCAGGATCTTTTAAATATATGAAGGGGAGAGTGCACGCTGCAACCCAACAGCCGCTGGGCGCACTCGACTGGCCTCGTTACCCCTCTCTCACAGAATACCACCTTGAAATGTACTGAATTTTCCACTTTATCATATTCCCCAATGTATGTACGTGTTTTGGTAGTGAGTGAGATATGCCAAAGCCCATTTCCATCCTATCCCTTCCCACGCCCCAAAATCCTTTCTCCTAATCCATTCTTTCCTCAACAAAGGTAGGCAGCGCATCCGGGGGCGTGCCTAAGTTGAGTCGTTTCGGACTAATGTTGGCATGTATCGCGGATGTCTATGGGCGACAGTATCTATTTACCACCAGGTGGACTGTATGCTCGTTTGCCACCCTCATTCTATAATAAAAAAAAAGTAAACAAATGAAAATGGACGAGGATAACTTACAATGTTCATAATATAATTATTGAAATAACTGCAGAAATAAAACAGGCCATATTAATTTTACAGACAGTAACATTTAAGATTGATTAAACTGAACTCCCAAATCAACTTAATCTAAATCAACGAGCTCCAGAACCTCGTGTCGCACCAACAAATAAGGGTTGCGAACAAAACAAATACTTTAAACTCAACCCCATCGAGTATTAATTAATCATTCAATTACAAGTTTCGCAGTTAAAATCTTGAGAGAACTAATGCGGCGCAAGGAGTAAGCGGAAGCGGTTATAGCTACGATTGTTATATCAAGAATTCCGAGATTTAAGTCGCATCTTACTTTATTTATTTATTCAAAAAACTTTGTTGCTTTAATGGTACAAAACGCGAGTTTAATGCCCATTATCCATGTCGAAAAAAGGTGACAGACGAGCACACAGTTCGTGAACACCTCCAATACATGGCTATATCAGTCCAGAATGACAGTATCCACTTACCCGTGGACTGTGTGCTCGTCTGCCACCTTTTTTTCCATAAGGAAAAGGGCATTAAGTTCACCTTTCGTACGACATACATACAATAAATACGTGAATAGATACATGCCATCTTATCTTACTTACTTAATGTGTATATTGACTAATCAAGTGAGTCTTGGTACAGGGACACAAATACAAAAAAAAATAAGGACAAAGGTTGAGCTTCAACCTTTGACCATAAATTGTTAAAATTATAACACAAAGCTTGAGCTAATGAAATCTATCGAATTTCTACAGCTTGAAAGGTTTAGTGTATTTTGCATAGAAATACTCTTGGCGAGCCAGACTTTTCAATATTATTTATCATTGTAAATCATTGTACTTTTTTGCCAACCATTCTCTTTGTTCTAATAATAATAATATTGCTCTATTAAGGAAGCAGAAGTCCCCGGATGTTTTAAGGACATGGTATACTAATATACGGCTAGAATAATAAAATGATACTAGACTCAAGTCTGTCTAGGACACTTAGTCTCTTACAATAATACAAGAAGAAAAAATATAATTTTGCCCAAGATAGTAGTTGAACTAGTTGCATAAAATTGGCAACACGACGTCAATATTTCATTTATAGTTTTTGGTTTATTTTAGTAACATTAGTAGAACGACCCTTGATACATTTAAGTTGCTTGGTATGTTTTACGTGAATTAGACAATTCCATATTCTATAAGTCAAAGTCGCAACTCATTGTAAAGGATATTTGTGTTTAAAGTCGACTACAACATGATTTAATATTTCAGATTTTCTTTTAGAAATGCCACGATTTATTTTTGGTCAAATCTTTGACAGTCCTATGTTTCAACATATTTTCATACTCAATGGATTTTATAAAAGTTTGTTTCCACTATGTTATTTTCGCTGACTCTCAATACTTGACCCATAGACTGTGGAGCCGTCTTTTTCGCTTACAAATAAGTAAATCTAATTGCCACTTTGGGAATAACTGAACAAGACACTTCTATGAATCGGGCATAACTTCCAAATAAATAATTTCAGAGCAGACTAATATACATTAATGATTAAAATTTGACGATTTATTAAAAATAGAAATCAGAATAAATATAGAATACTTAGAATTATAAAGTTAGACCGAAAGTTGTGAAATGAACTGATAACGACGGTTTTTCCACAAAGTTACGATATGGGGTTCTTCGAGAGAGCTGTCAATGGGATTTAGCAGGATAGGTGGTGCACTCGTAACCAACCTGGATTTGCAGGTGCCCATGGGCGACTGTGACCACTTGCCATCGTGAGGGCAATCAATCTACTAGAGAAAGAAAGGATATTTTATTTTCTTTATTTATTTATTGTACACATATAACATGAAATAAAGAAAAAGGAAGAAAAAGAAAAGATGTACAATAGGCGAGCTTATCTCTTGTGGATAGTCTAAGGATCTATTTTCTTGTCCAACACGGTATCCGGTCGGGACGCTGAAAGTCCTGATATTTAGGATATAACTACCTACATATTTTCCTTTAAAATGTGCACGCAATAATAACATTGTTGAATATAATTCCCTTTTTATAGATCGATTTTGGGGTGTAAGGGGTCCCAACCTACATCTCTGGGACCCAAGCCAACCTCACCGGCTCGCGGTGTACCCTGCCGACCAACGAACGAGGCTCAGGCGACCCGCCACCACGCACTGGACCAGCGCGGCGGGTTACGGTCCCCCCCCTTATGTACTGGACATAGGGGAGGCCTATGTCCAGCAGTGGACGTCCAAGGGCTGAAATGATGATGATGATGAGATCGATTTTAATGTATAAATATACAATATTTAAGTAAAAGTTCTATCTGATATCAATATGGTCATCATGATGTCATTTGTTGCCGGCGGGGGTCGACCTCAAGGTAGTGAGTGTTATAGAAGTATCTATAGGCTGTTCCAGATTGAGCGCCGGATTTATTTGTGCCTTTTTTTGTATGGCGGTTGGCAACTGTGGTTTGTTTATAGATGTCACATATGACAGTTGCAATTAGTCAACATGGAAAACGTTATACGCAAGAGCAACGCAGTATGAATTTTGGAGGAGTATGAAGTGGACCATCATTTTGGCGAAAAAATCATCTTTGGTGACGAGGCCCATTTCCATCTTGACAGATACGTCAATAAGCAAAATTGTCGTATCTGGGGCTTGGAGAATCCTCATGAGATTTATTAAAAAAGGATGCATCCTCAAAGAGTTAGTTTGACGCGGCTTTTGGTTCCGCGGGATCATAGGGTCATTTTTTAGGTATTTAGGTAGGCATAGAGAGGTATCGGAACATGCTACATGAGTTTTTTTGGCACCAATTCGAAGATATGGACCTCGATCAACTGTGGTTCCAACAGAACGGTGCCACGTGACAGACGGCCGGATAATCAATGACTTTATTTATTTTCTAAATTAAATACGGCGCTCAATCTGGGACACCCTTTAGTATACCTATTATAAGTACTAAAACCAAATAAATGTTAATGAGCGTACCTTTTTTCCGCCGACAAACAGCCATGCAATTTGTCGGCAATGTAGTAATAATTAATATACATGTAATTTGAGTGGATCAATAAAAAAATGTAGTTTTTATTTGTAAATTGGAAAGAGGCGGCAAACGAGCAGGCAATGTATACTGTCGTCCGTGGACATACCACACACGATACATGCCAACATCAGTTCAGAATGGCAAACGTTAAGACGCCTCCGAGAGCTGTTTACCTTTGGAGATTTAGAAATTGATTTGGAGAACGGATGGCGAAAATTGGGAATTAGAAGTATAACGGGACGATGAGTACCTATTTCTCATCCTATTACACTTCCTAATCGTTTTTGGGGTAGGATAAGAAGTCAAGATTATAATGAAATAAGGAGTTACTTTTATTCCATGATACTTATACTTTCCATTCGATGGGACAGGAGGATGAAATAAGTCAATTGAACCTCTCCTATTCAAAAGATTGACCGGTAAGGCATTCTTTATGTCTTAAGGCATTAAGTTCGCCTTTTGTGCGATATTGTGCAATGAAGAGTATAAATATACTTATACTCTTCATGACTGGACTCTTAACATAATTGAGACACTACCGAAACACGTATAAACATTAGTGAACTACAATAGGGGGATGAGGGGGGGGGGGGGTGTAGGGGGAATGTGGTATTTTGTGAATCGCCGTTATAAACTGAATTTCGTATTTCATTCATTTTTAACCGAAGCTGAAGCCTGCAGCTTCGGTTAAAAATAGAACTCATATAAAACTTCGACTTATAATTCATTTACAGAAGCAGTGTTCATGACCAACTTCTCACATACGACAAAAACTTGGTCTAACATTTTAACAGATGACAACTTCCAAGGAACGTGTACTAAAGTTTCGGTCCGAAATCAGTTTGAGCAGATGTGTCTAGGCAAGTTGGTACAACTTGATGCGGGGCTGGAGCTGTTGAAAAACCGGTTAGAGTAAAGTCTGGTTTATATTGCAACTAGCATTTGCTTCCGGCTTCACCCGTTTAGAACTAGAGATATTGGTCGAGGAGTGTTTGAATTTGGAAATACAAAATTCAAGGTATTTCTCAAATTAATAGACCGCAACCCTCTACTTTACCCTTTTCTTTATCTTATTTCTTTAATGTAATAAAAAGGTGACTAACTATAGCTGTCATCACTATAGACTTCAAATGCATTGCTCGTTCGCTAATAAAATTACTATTTAATTATATTCAAGTATATATTCAAGATAAGTAATTTAAGCGAAACAGAGAATCAATCGGAGATCTTTGATATGGCAAAGCGGCCTGATCATCATCCAGTCCGAAATACAAGAAAATATCTATATACTATATACTATATATACTATATACAAAAAAATACTATATACATTCTACTATATATAATTCTCTTATAACGAAGGCACCAATGGTTTCCAAAAATACTTACCGAACGAATGAAAAGGGGAAAATTCCTACGTAAAAGTGGAGCAAACGTGTTGGATCGTTACTCCCAGATAAAATAGAAATACTAATTATAAACCGTAAATATTAAGTGCTAAATTTCATGGAAGGTCTCAGTGGAGTGATTTTTGTTACGAATCAATGTATAAAATAAACAGCGCACACCACAGATCTTAAAGCATTCTTTACCAGTTGACCGGTTAGTTAAATGTGACAAATAGTATACATTACAGTCAGCTTAATTGTATCATGAGTGGTGTGTAAAGGCCTTAAACGCCGCACTGGCCATTGCGAGTTGACAAGTCTTCTCTTCTTGGGGTTGTTTAGGCCCCACGGCTTGGGGATGTATAGACTCCATGGCTTGTGGTTGTTTAAAATGATCCCCAGCCTGATAGTGAAGGTAAACATTGTGAGTAAATCCGGGTGCCCGTGAATTAAAAAATGAACGTGGATTGGTGCATGCTAAATGCTCGCTAACTCTAATTGCTAATGCATGCATGCTCGTAAGGTGAATGAAACTCCCGCATAAAAGAGTCTGTCTCTGCAAGGAACCGATTACCTAGTTGGGGCCTGATCTTGGCAGTACTCACTGTTTAGTCCAAATTTAGAACATTTGGCCATTCTACCCAAATATATCTCTGTGTCTTTAGCCGTCCTAATGTTGACGCGGGAATATTACAAACACGAGAATCTCCCGCTAATTACATAGTGGTTGTTTACCAACGAATTTCTCGTTTCATAAAGTAAATAGGTGCTTAAAATATGTCTACCGGGTATGAGGAAAGGAGGGCCCAGAGACACATACAAAGACGAACAGAAACTAATCAGAATTCTGAACAAACGTATACAATATACAGTGTGAAATGATAATAAGCAAGTTTTTTTGAAAGGGAGATCGCACGCTGCAGTCCAACAGCCGCCGGGCGCACTCGCCTGCTCATGTTACCCCTCTCTCACAGAAGACTACCTTGAAATGTACACCACTTTATCTTATTACCCTAATATACGTAGGTGTTTAAAAAAAAACACTAATAAAAAAGTAATAACTACTAATAACTGAATTTTATTTTCTTTTATTACATGGCAATAGTGCAATTAGTACATGGTGCCAAAGTCAAGTTTTCTTCGTAATTAACAATTCCAAATCCATCTGGTCAATGTCCAGTCACGTCGACGTAAGTTAGGGAGTCGCCCAGTAAAGTGATAGTAGGTCTACTGAGGACAGTAGGAGTTGGACTCCTTGCAAGCACACGAAAAACGAAGTCTCATGCATTGATTTGATTATCACAAACAAACATTACCCACATTGAAGTTTAATAAACTATCACTATTAAACCACAAAACTCACAATACAATTTTAGTACAATAATAATCGAAAAACTCAACATTCACTTATCCAGTTCATTTGTTCATTTTCTTATATGGTCGACAAGCACTTATTGCACTAACTAATAAATTCACACTAGTATATAAAAACTATCTGAACTAAATGTACAACCTTGTACGATTAGTTATTAATGTGGCACAAAGTGGTATGTGGACTCCGCATCCATTGAAGGAATATGTGTATTTTCTGTATACTTATATACTATAAATATAACAACAATTTTAAAGCTCCCGCCAAAGAGTCCTAATTGAACCTTTCTGAAACCTGACATTATAGATTCCGTGTATGAAAAATTTAATTCACTGACAAATTTTACTTCTCTCTATAATGTGTCGGTATCTATATCACTTTAATTTTCCTCTATCCCTACATTGGGATAAAAAAGTGATTTTCTGATCTTTCCGCGCACGACCCATCGATTTTTAGTATGATATACTAGTAGTAAGTACTCATAGTAAATAATGTACTTATTCAAAAAAGAATCTAATATTATATTGGGCTCACACAAAAACCAAAATGTTTTTCTATATAATTCAAAATTAAAATATCCCACGGTGAACACAAGAGCTTCAACTAATAAAAATATTATGATTATTAAAATAGTTACAATTACATCAGAACTCTAATCCAGAGGAACCCTTTACAAGCTATCTATATATCAATTACGAAATACCCCACAAATCTCCTCAAGGGAGGCCCTGAAAAACTGCTTCTCCTGTCAGGCCTTCGACCCTTGCATTTAGGTGGGCCAGAATTAATTGCCGACATGCGTCCACGTCACGTGGCGGGGTAGAGGCGAGGGGAGAGGTTGGTGTTAGGAATGATAGTTGCTATTGCTATGGATAATAGAAATTCTTTTCAGGAATACATGGGAATTCAGAGTTGAGAGAGTAGCGTTGTAAAAAAAAGCGATGAGCGCTCTAGCGCTAAATCAGCGCTAATGAATTTTAAGAAATTTCACCGTTTTAGACTATAGATTTTAATGTGAAGAGTTTAACTCTCAAACGGCAAAGATTAGTCGAATTTCTGTACGTCGGTGCGTTTTGATTTTTTAAATAAAAATTACACACTGGACTTCTTTTATGTAGTGTCTTTTTGATTTTGATATTTGAAGGGTCCTAGTTCCTATGAGAAACAACTAATAAAAAAATCAGAATGTAGGGACATGCTTATGGTAGATATCTGTAACATGGAAAAATAATTGCCCTATTGCCATAATTCAGGGCGAAATTAGGGGAAGATGGCCGCTTTCGGCCATCCTCCCCTCTTAAAGGTTCATTCATCAGCGATCCACTCAACGCTCGAGCGTCGGGCGCTCATCTCGCTGGCACACGAAGGTTGCATCGCATGCGTTGTAACATTAATTCATTACTATATAAATAAAAGGAGATTTTCACCGAATTGCCGTATTTGACTTTAGCAGACAGTATATTAAAGACACATAATTATAGTTATAAGCATAATAGTAGAAAAAAATGTGTGTCGTCGCTTATTACGACACCCGTGGGAAGAGATGGGATGGCGATTATTCCCTAGCCGATCGACACCAAATGGCACATAAAGAAGAGAAACACAAAAATACAAGTAATTAGAACTACAATAGGCGGCCTTATCGCTATTAAAGCAATTTCTTCCGGGCAACCTTTGGGTGGTAAGGAGAAGTCTGCAGACGAACCTTCGGGACCCAGGTTTGACCGTAGCTAAGAGAATTTCATAGCAATGTAACTCCATGCCAATACTTAATAACCAGCACTCGAATCTATTGTATCGCGTTGAAAAGAAATGTCCTGCCCCCCTCATATGTAGTCCGATTGGCCGTTGGACATAGACGTATGGAGGCATAAGTTTTTCTTGGAGAGTTCGACACGTTTTACCCATTCGGGGTCAATCGGTGATGTATTGCTGGCGTAATTAAGAGGTTGTATTTTATTTTGGGCTGGATAAAAGTGGAGGTGATTTGATTGGATAAAATCGTTCATTAGCGATTTAATCTATACACAGCTGTTGCCCGCGACTTCGTCCGCGTGGACTTTAGTTTATAAACACTGTCTTTAAATTGATATAACTTTTTTATTTATGAACTGATTGAAATAAAACAAAAACTAAATTTTAAATGAAGCTTACCACAATATATTAGTGAAAACCGCACCCAAATCGGTTAAACCGTTTCTAAGATTAACGCGCACAAACGCACAGACAAACAGATAAACAGACAAAAATTCTAACAATCATTGTTTTGGGTTCTATTGATAAAGGCCCTCAATAATAGTTTTTCTCGTATATCTTCCATGTAGAGACAGCGATCAGTTACATTTTTATTATATTAATATAAAATATATATATATATAATACAATATATTATATGTATAGATTTTTTTAATCTATACATTTCGATATTTTCAATACGTTTCAGTAAAGAAAAATAGACAAAACTTGTACTTGTGCCGTGTGATGTCGGCAGCTTATAGAATAGCATCACCCCATCTCTATCCGTGGGTCTCAAAGCGGCTACCACGAGCTCTGAGGAACTACATCACCGCTAAAAGAATGGACTCGCCAAGCCGGCCAGCAGCGTGGCGTTTTAAGACATAAGGCAATGTTCACGAGGAATTTATAATGAACTTTTTTTGGTTTTAAAAAGTTTACAACCTACTGAAATGAAATTTGGAAGAGTATCGGGAAACGCAGCGTGGGATGCTTCCGGCCGGCTGCATTCCCACAGCCGTTGGGCGCACTCGACTGGCCATGTTACCCGTCTCTCACAGAAGACTACCTTGAAATGTACTGCATTTCTCACTTAATCGTATTTTCCCAATGCACGTATCTGTTTCGGTAGTGAATGAGATATGCCAGCCCATTCCCATCCCATCCTATTCCTCCCATTTTCCTAACCCATTCTTCAAATGCATTCCTATATCTCCAAAGGTAAACAGCGCATCCGGGGGCATGCCAACATTTGTCATTCTGGACTGATGTTGGCATCTATTTCGGATATCCACAGGCGACAGTATCCACTTACCATCAGGTGGACTGTATGCTCGGCTGACACCTTTTTTTCATAAAGATAAAGAAAAAAGAAGACTGACTACTTGAAGAAATTTGCCGATGATGGTTGGATGAGAAGGACGGAAGACCATGTGTGGTGGCGAGCTTCGGGAGAGGTATATATCCAACAGTGGAGAGACATACACTGATGGTATAATAGGTTACGAACGGCGCCCTCTAGCTTGTCCACTTAATTTATCTTGTTTTAACCAACGGTCGACTGGTAGGGAATGCTTTAAGCTTTAAAGTTTAAGGCGGACTTAATAGTCCGCTTTTATACAACATAGTGCAAAAAGGGTGAATAAATTAACAATAAATGATACATACTGAAATGAAATGGATATTCAAAGGGCTGGTTGCATTGCATGCATATTCAAATTTATCTGGTTACCCTTGGTCGAGACATAGTGACATTAGATCACAATAGATATTTAGTCTTAATCGAGACATAGTGACATTAGATCGCAATAGATATTTAGTCTTAGTCGAGACATAGTGACATTAGATCGCAATAGATATTTAGTCTTAGTCGAGACATAGTGACATTAGATCGCAATAGATATTTAGTCTTAGTCGAGACATAGTGACATTAGATCGCAATAGATATTTAGTCTTAGTCGAGACATAGTGACATTAGATCGCAATAGATATTTAGTCTTAGTCGAGACATAGTGACATTAGATCGCAATAGATATTTAGTCTTAGTCGAGACATAGTGACATTAGATCGCAATAGATATTTAGTCTTAGTCGAGACATAGTGACATTAGATCGCAATAGATATTTAGTCTTAGTCGAGACATAGTGACATTAGATCGCAATAGATATTTAGTCTTAGTCGAGACATAGTGACATTAGATCGCAATAGATATTTAGTCTTAGTCGAGACATAGTGACATTAGATCGCAATAGATATTTAGTCTTAGTCGAGACATAGTGACATTAGATCGCAATAGATATTTAGTCTTAGTCGAGACATAGTGACATTAGATCGCAATAGATATTTACGGAAACGATTTTTTCAAAATTTCCCCAAAACATTAAATTTGTTATGTATTTTCTTCGTACCTCCCAAAGGTTGCTTAGAAGCGATAGCTTTGGCGATGAGGCCGCCTGTTGTACCTACTTTTCATGTTATTTAACAGTTTATCTATCTATTTATATTAGAAATAATTTGAACCACAATTTATAGTGAATCCAAAAAAAATGAGACGGTTTAAAAAACTAGGTTAACCGACTTTAAAATTCCACCACAAGAATCAACCGTATCTCCGCTGCATCAAAATTCGATCTAGGAGAACTCTGAAAAATGTTCGTGGCGCGACGTAGTGTCGCATTACACCAAACTCGATTTTGAATGAGACAAATGACCCCGACCGCGGAGAAAATGGGGTGAAATGATGTAGTTTAAGAGAATCTATGCGCAGTTGTATTTTTAAAAATGCCATGTTTTCTCTGCAAAGTAACATTATTGTAGAAATGGACTTTAGTTATGGTTTTCTAATTTCAAATTTCATTGTTTCAAGATTCTGTTTAAACATATACATATAAATAATACATTATTTTTAAGAAAAAGTAATAAAATTGATATATTTTGTAGATTTCATTATTGTTTCAATATCTGGGGAAAATAAGGTCCCTTTTCTCAGATAATGTAACAAATAACTGCATGGCACGGTGCCGCGGTGGCCAAGTGGCATGGCGAGTTGACACTTTTATGGGTGGTGTAGTAGGGTCTGTGGTATCGGCTTTGTTATCCTGTAGATGCCTTTTACGTCACGCAAGGGAAAAATTCGGGTGGTGCAATGCTAAAATTGTTCAACTGTGTTCCTTTTAGGTTCGTTAAATTCGAATATAAGTAAATTAAATATTCACTGGTTGGATAATTCTAGTACATATATATTTTAGCAAATAAATATATAACTATGTATCCTTTAGATATAAATGCCATCGAGTTATTATGGGCTCAAATTAAAGTTAAATGTTCAAATTGACTTTGTTTACCATTTTAAACACAGTGCTATATATTAAATATATCGGTATAATATACCTTTATTTTTGGGATGCGGCGACTGATGTATTTGATGCAAATTTTCGTGTAAAAAACATAAAATGTCAAAAAAAAATAAGTTGGTACCAAGGCATGTCCAAAAGAAATACACATTTGGTAACCGGACAATATCAAGAAACACAGCGATTGTATCCTATTTCAGACTCCATGTTGACGCATTAAGACTGTACTATAATCGGTCCTAAAAAGAATTTGTCTGTCACCCGGTGAAAGTAAAACTCTTAAATAGAACACTGAACAATACATGTGCGCCGTTTACTTGTCTTAACTTGTTCGCGCAAAGTAGAACGTAGTAGCTGACATTTTGCGGTGTTGCCAGAAAAAATATTTATAATTAACTGAAGCGACAAAAGCCGCGTAGATTTTACTTTCTGTTCGATGTTCTTTGTTTGTTATTAATAATTTCAAAATAATTCTAATATACTCTAATAATAGCATTAATATTAACTCTTCTTTTATTATTATTATTATAACTATTATTATTAATAATAATCTCTAATAACGTTAATAACTAGGTGTTGTCTTTTATTATTACTCCGAAATTAATTTCTTGTTTTATTGGTACACTAGTATATAACCGTAATCAGCTCTGTTATCGTCCACTGTTGGATGCGGACCTCCACGTGCACATTGTGTTGTGTACGAGTGATGTATGACCTTGAAACGGCACGCTGACCAAGCGGGTTGGAGAGTCCACTCTTTTAGAGGTGGTACAGTTCCTCATGCCTTGTGGTAGCGGCTTTCTTATCCCTTAGTCTTAGTTAAATATTTATTACGTTATATTTTAAACAATTATTATATGCCCAAACGTTATCTGGAAGAGATCGCTTCAGCGACAAGGCTACCATTTATATACCTATTTATTGAAATCACTCCCTTTTGGTGTACAATGAAGGTGTACTTATTTACCAATATAAGGGTATATATAAAGATAAATCTGTTGGTGCCATGAAAAACTGTGCAAGTTTATCATACAGCTGTGGGTAGTTGTTAAAATTAATACATACGTTTGACCGCTTTATGTCGCCAAACAAAAGTTTAGAGCAGAATATAATTTCAAAAGACTCGTGGCCGCAACCTTAATAAAATATCACAGTAAGAATGCCAAAACAGGAAAATTAGAGAGTTCGGTATGGCAACCCTACCACAAGAATAGCATTGTTGTATCCTCAGGCGTACAAACTGGGCCGCGCAAATAGCTCGGGCGCTGAGACCGACCACGATATATATAACAATAGCAGTAGATAATCTTCAAACATGTTGGAAATGTAGGCAATAAAAAAAAAACTTGTCAGTTGGGATCCTGTCAGTGAAAAAGCACACTGTCAATACTGTGGTAAGTACACAGCAATCACACGGTCAGTCAGTCAGTCAGCTACGTATCGGCACACGACAGAGACGACGCTGTACAAAACCGAAGCTAGCCGATCATAGTCGATGTGTGTAATACAGTGTCGGCCGGGAAGTGTACACACTTCAATGACATTAAGGGTGTAACCAAACCTCCGAAATATAGTTATTGACATTGAACTCCATATTATCGCAGCGTAATGAAAATATGTACCTCTTGAGGCAGTTCGTTCCGTAGCTTGGGGGTTCGCGGTATAAAGCTTATTTAAAAGACCATGACTTCAAATTTCGACAAAAAATCATATAGTGATCATGCAGAATTATCAATTAAATGGGTCTTAACGTGTCGTTTCGATTGTGTTACACGAACCGTGGTCATGAGCTGACGGAATGAGCTAGGGATCATTGCCAGTACAAACTTCCCCAACGTCTCCTTTCTGCACTGTGGGTCGACAGATGTTATTGTGGCATATACATAATAAGACTCGCTTCAAACAAGCCCGGTATTTTGGTTTCTAAGACTTTGTGTAAATACATGTTATGTAACAGCTTGTATTTGTAGAATTAGGTTGTCGGCAATTTTAAATCTACTTATTGAATGACTTCAAATTACGACGCAAAATCATTAGTATAGTGCATGTAGGTAGATAAATAATATCGATTAAAACTAAGACCAACCTAGTAAATTAGGGTCACATTCCAATTTTTGCTTCACATTAGTTAAATCAATTTACCGTAACGCTTTTGACAGTTGACAATAGTGCTTGAAACGGTTTCAAATTTCATCGATAATAACCTACGGTCAAGTATGAGCTGTGCAACCTTAAATGTTCTTTCTATAATGTCAATAACAAGTTTAACTTTTATAGAAGTGTTAATTAATCAAAGAATTTTATGTGTTGGGTCCTTTGAGAGAGTTTAAAGCAGGGATTCCCAAACTATTTTGGGCAAGAGACCCCTTTTCCAAAATGAACTGATCCTCAGACCCCCATAGACCCTTATCGACTTGTTGAGTTTTTTAAAAGTACAACAATGATACTTCCTACTAAAATATACTCGACCCCCAAAATCAGTTTTCGTTTATGTCGACCCCTGGGAAACCGATATCGACCACTTTGGGAATCCCTGGTTTAAAGGAACCCAAATATAGACCCAGAAACCAATACATTCAAGTGGCAATTTAATGTGACCATTCCCATAGAGGACTGCCTGTATCATCTCTTTGCACGGACGACAAAATCACAGAATTATGCTGCTATCTATATATAAGCATAATTGTACCTATATACATATGTATATAGTAACTCCTCGATTGCACACATATAGTTGTATGAGTAGTAAAATAAAACATAAATCACTCATAGATCCTACATATGTTATTATAATACACATAGCCGTAAGAAAATTAAATTGTCTGAAGTAACCCAAAAATAATTATCAATATTAAGTAAGTAAGTGTCATACCCCAATGACTTAAAATGTTATTAATATGTATATTTTTTAAATATCTACTTAATAAAAATCTAACACTGACTGACAGACAACGCACAGACTAAACCGGTGGGTCTAGCTCTAGAGTCTAAAAGCATGAAATTTTGCACAGGAGTTCCTTATATATAGCGTAGGTGAGCACTAAGAAAGAATTTTTCAAAAATCATCCCCTAAGGGTGTAAAAGTTCCTGAGATATTGCGGATGAGATTTCTCATCGGGTACACGGCTAGAAATATAATTATATTGCATTATATCGCAATGGTTTCAAAGGTATCGATACTCTATCGATAAAGCAGAAACAAAACCGCCTCAAAGTCACTGTTAACAATTAACAATAGTAATCATTTGTTTACACGTCACTACCAATATTTATGAAACCGGATGGCCGTGTAAACGTCAAATGCGCCATGATACAGTGCCGCCAGTATAGTGATAATTTTTAAATACAGAAACCTTCTAACATCTTACATTCGATACCAGCGAGCAATGTTTTAAAACGCAACGCATATTCGTTACAACAGAAACTTTACTGTTTAACGTCCGGAAGGATCATGTAAATATTTATACAAAAACGACCGCTGAGAGATGATATAAGCATTTTAATTAGGATACAAAGGTACAACCGACACCATTCTAATTTCACCTTTATTACTAAGCAAATAAAGGTGCACATAGCTGAAATGTTAACATAGGTAAAAGAGTGTGTTTATATGGAGTACTTGAGAGTTAAGATTTGTTTATTTAAAGTTGAATAACTGGTATTCACCAGACGTTTTTATGGTGATGGCTGATGATGCAATACAGACGGTAGGAAGTACCCTCTAAACAAGGTCCAAATAATAAACATAAGTAAGTACTCGTGTGCTGTGAGCCGACTTTAGAATAATACCACCATCCCATCTCTTCCCAGAGTGTCGTAAAAGGCGAAACTTCACCACCACTAAAAGGGTGGACTCGCCAACCCGCTGGGCCAGTGTGGCAGTGGCAGTGGTCTAGCAGTGGACAATAACATGGCAGGTTACGGTTACAGCAAGTGCTTAGAAAACTAATCATAATAACATATGATTACATATATCAGCTTATAACGTTCAACTGCACAGGCATTCTCTAGTAATCAACTAATCACGCAGCGATTAAGCATAAGGGGTTCATGGCCTTAAATCGCCAAGTGGAATGACGACTCTTTTAGAGGTAGTGTAGTTTGTCGGAGCTCGTGGCAGCGTCTTTGTTATCCCTTAGTCGCCTTTTACAATACCTACTGGATTGAGATGAATGGAATTGGCCCACACTTCGACAACATGCGACAAATATTGTTTTTAATTCTCTGGCTCGTGGTTTCGAAATTCGCAGCTCACATCACAGGAATGCAGTGCATCTGCATTTCTTCGATAAGGGGGTGTCGCTCGATGCGGTCAAAAAATGCGGTCTTCCCGCGTTATGGTAAACAAATCGGCAAGTCGAGCTGGGTTTATACGAGTAGCTCAGTAGTCTAGGGCTTAGAATATAGACACGGTATACCCTGCCTGTTGTAACAGGCGACTAAATGGGGACAACGGGGCCGCGGCCGCTCGGAGTGGGGGCTCCGTGCGTCCATTGATGCGGCCCCAGGGACAAGGACGGCAGCGCTTTGTGGACCAGCGCTGCCGTGAACACTGCGAGGCTGTGTTGGGGGAGACACGTATAGTCTCCCCAGAGGACAGAAGCAAAGTCGTAACACTGGAGGGGCTCCGGTGCGTTCAACTGGAGATCCCGCCATGTGTGCGTGAGAAAGACCACCGAGGGGGTTTTAGTGGGTAGAAATCCCACATAACTCGACCTTCCCCCCAGGGGGTCGGGTATCTTGTTACATCTTACAGAAGATTTCCCCCCCGTGAATAAAAAAAATAAGGTTTATACGAGTAAGCTCCAAACGACAGTTTACTTCAATTGTGTTTAGGTAATAGTTAAACTCAAGTAAAGCTAAATTTAGTCACGATTCTAACATTACCCGTAACATCTCCTATGTAGGTACTTAATACTGATTTTATCATAGCAACGATATAATGTCGACTATGTTTTTGACGCCTATCTCCTCAACTCTATTAACAATAGTATAAAGATAGCTCTCATCAGATCCGAGACACAATGTTAACACTGAACACTAATTCCTCGACGAAATTGGTGAATGCTCTAAAAAGCGAACAATACTCTAGGCCATCAATCACATCAACTAACTTAATTTCAATCTTACTACTTGTAATTAAGCTCGAAATTAGGTTGGCAGGAAGATGATTGTATCCAAACGTTCCCACGCTCAATTGAATGAACGAAAGCACTCATTTCGCTCAGATACAATTCGCAATGGTGGTTCAATTCCGTTATAAGTAGTTATAACTGTAGCAGTTAATTTTGACGGACAATGGTTAGTTTAAAACTGGAGCGATTGTGTGTGACGATAAAAGAGGTGAAAGTCAGCAATGATAATTTGTGTAACAACAAGTTAGATGTCAACATACGTCTATGTTCATAAAACACCAGAGACATATTATGATACATTTTGTCCCCGATTTTATCTGAAACTTGCAGTTGCTTACGTCTTTGCTCGCGTGGATTCAAACCTTTATACAGTTTTAAACAAAACGCTTTTATTATATTTATTTATATAGTACAAGATATTATTTGAATTTGATATAAAAGAAAAATGTCACGCTGCAATACAATATTTAGGTGATTCCATACAAAATTTGAAATCCTGGATTTTAGCCTCTAGACACAATTTCGAAAAAAATGGCATAGCTTGTTTAATTATTTGTATTCTAGAATATATCACGTTTCAAGTTAGTGGCGCCATCTATACAAATTTTGACACCCCGTTTTACTTCTCCCGGAGTTGATTCCTTTCTTGGTAGATGTTTATCTCATAAAAGCAAACTGCAGTCCAAATTTCATGTTTCTAACTTCAGCGGTCTCGGCTCGATCTTAATAAACCAGACAGTCAGTCAGGTCATTTCTCTTTATGGATATATAGATTTTATCGATTAAGTATATCTGAATGTCGATTTTACCTGAATAACGAAAATCTTGAACAAAATCAATAATTGCATACCGACAATAAGATCACTTTGCTCAAATAACGTCACATAATATAATGAAGTTGGAAAGCCACAACTCTGAAAAAAATAATTTTAATAAATCTGAACTTAAAATATCATTTACGCCTGTATAAAAAAAACATTTAGTGGTCGGCATGTAGATGTATAAAACCTCATTTACGTGGTACAACTAACCCAAAGTTAACCATAAACCGCCAACTGGAAAATAGCTAAAAGGTCGGTTAGAAACAATGCGCGAAGTGGAGCCATAGCATGGCATAATTTGCGAGTTATTCAAATTCGCGAGACGTTAACTATTCCGGCACTCCAACGGAGGATTTGCAGCGATTTCGCTATAGTGACCATACGGACGCGGCGGGCCGAGTGCCGAGCTGCCAACGGCGACGACCAACAATCTCGAGGACTTTGTCTCAGACGGTACTTAGAGCCGTTTTTTTTACGGATATATTAGTCTTCAAAGAAATTAGTTTTCAATCATTTCCATACAAAGAACTTCACTTCGAGTAGAAATAAACTTTAATTTTACGCATTTAGACCCGATTATTACAAAATAAAAGAGGAATTTAATAATCAGGTTTTCCGTTCAAACTAACTTAATAGGTAATAAGCTTTTATTTGAGATATATTTACTTATGTATTTGGCTTTTAGACAGCTAAAATTATTATTAATAAAATATTATTGAGTTTTTTTTATAGAATAGATGGCACACGAGCGGGCGGACCACATGATGGTAAGTGATAGGTGGATATAAGGTTCATAATAAGTACCTCAGTAGCGTTACTGTAACTCGCAAACTAAAAGCGACTTTGTTAGAAAAATTGTATTTTTAAGCAACATATTCGTCATGGAAAAATAACTATAAATTACTTAATAAGTATCGTCGCTTGTGTACTATACTATAGATACTACCTACATTTTACAGAAAAAATACTAAATAAAGCACACGCTAATTTTATGAAAAAAGATACAGCCCCTGTTTCCATGGTACTGTTGTCTAAAATGTCTATTATCTTTATCTATGATTTGCGACCAATTAATTACACAAATATTTTAGTTCGAAATCGATAACTTTTAAAATGAATATTTGAGAAGCAAGTTGTAGTACTTTTTTATAGAAAAAAGGCGGCAGACGAGTATACAGTCCACCTAATGGTAAGTGGATACTGTCGTCCATAGTCATTCGCGATACAGGCCAACATCAGTCCAGAATGACAAACGGTGGCACGCCCCCGGATGCGCTGCCCACCTTTGCAAATTAAGGAATGGATTACGTACGTACATTGGGCAAATACGATAAAGTAGGAAATGCAATACATTTCACTATTATTTGGATGTTACAATATCATGCACAGTGGCGAACGATAATCTAAAAATTTCATACGAACTTTTATTGCAATGTTATTATATATTAAAATAAATACCAGTAATAATACGTCGGTAATAATAACTGAAGCATAAGTGACGTCCGTGGAACGAACTGTTTAGTACAATACTTCATTCATCATTCGCACCGACCTTGTGTCACTTAACACACGACTAACACCTGAAATGCTCTGGCGTGAATTTATATCACCCCATTAACCGCTGCAACGCTCGTTCCCCGTCGCTAATGAGGTTACCTACTAAAGCGGTAATGTAACACAAATGAGAGCTGAAGTGATATCCTCGAAACAGTCTCGGTACGGGCCGGTATAAGTTATGCAGATTTGTAGGAAATCTTATGGAAATGGAGTCGTTTCTGCAGTCAGAGTTAGAAGTCAGGGAGGAGTTTATTAGTTGTTTAGTCGTAATGGAGATAAAGATGGACGTAGTAATGTAACTGGTAAGAACAGACTACCACACTCAATTGTGACTCAATGGCCTACGACGACTTCATTTAACACGGAATAAAATATTTGATGCTTTATGTATAGATGCGTACATATAACTAATTAAATAATAGCATACCATACCATCAGTCTATGTCTCTCCACTGTTGGATGTAGGTCTCTCCCGCAGCTCGCCACCACACACGACCCTCGGCTCTTCTCATCCAACGACCACAGGAGAACTTCTTCAAATCGTCGGTTCACCTGCCCGAGGGGCGTCCCACACTGCGCTTCCCTGTACGTGACCTCCACTCGAGGACTCGTCTACCCTATCGGTTATCGGTCCTGCAGTGATTCTGTGAGCTATGTGACTTTAAGCCATTGGTGAATCGCTTTGTTTCGGAGCCTATCCTGCAAAGAAACTCCAAGCATAGTTCTTTCCATAGCTTAAGCTTCCATAGCGATAAGGTCGCTTGTTATACATTTCGTATTACTCGTACTTAAGTTGTCAGTTATCATTATACAACATATATTGTTGTACAATAGAGAGTTTGTCTATCTATGCACTTATATAAATAACTTAAAAAATCACGAAATCTAAACAAAGTATCTTAAAAAAACTGTTAAGTTATAAGTCTTAGAAGTCACAAGTCAGAATAGGAGCGCACTACTGTATTGATGACGTCACTAATACGGTAGTATAATTACAACCACGCACGAGTAACAGAGACGGCGGCAAGCTTACATCTATCTAATATACTAATGAATTTGAAAAAATCTGTTTAATAAGGGTTTTGTGTTCTATATAATTTTCTTTTATGTACGAAGGCGGCAGACGAGCATACAGTCCACCTGATGGTAAGTGGATACTGTCGCCCATAGACATCCGTGATAGATGCCAACATTAGTCCAAAATGACAAACGTTGGCACGCCCCCGGATGCGCTGCCTACCTTTGGAGATTTAGGAATGGCTTTGGAGAATGGGTTGGGAAACTGGGGAGGGATAGGATGGGAATGGGCTTTGGCACATCTCACTCACTACCGAAACACGTACGTACATTAGGGAAATAAGATAAAGTGGGAAATGCAGTACATTTCAAGGTAGTCTTCTATGAGAGAGGGGTAACGTGGCTATTCGAGTGCGCCCAGCGGCTGTTAGATTGCAGCGTGCACTCTCCCCCTCAAAATAAATATTGAATAAGTTATAAAACTGACCACTCATTCAGATTCTTTATCTGCTAAAGTACGGGTTACAAAAAATGTCATATACCTATATTAATTAATTGAGTCCATGCATACTGTGCCTTGTCTATATGTCATACATTTGTCAAAAAGTGTAACACTTGATGGCACATACACAATTATAGACTCCTCAAATTGTCAACCACATACAATGCATACATCACAAGGCATTATCATTTCAAATAGAAATCAATAATTCAAATACGCTAATAAATTGAAAATAATCATGCTCTTTTATTAACTAGATATTACACAAAAATTTAATTTAAATATTTAAATTATTCGAAGTTGAATTTTTCAAATTGTATATCCGTGATTTTTTAAAATTTGACACGTCATAGACAATCACTCTTCCCGAGAATTTAGCAAAAAAAGAAAAATTAAAACGCCACAAATCATACTTTTATCTACGTACATTAAAGTAATGAACTGTACTTAATCGTCGAGACAGCACCCTCACTGTGGAAAAAAATTCGCTGACTAATTCCGCCCATCAGTCTCAGAAGGCTTTCACGGAGTTATAAAGTGGTCGTGACACAGGGCGGTAATTTTACCGTGTTTTCCGAAGGTACGATTTCTTCTGGAATGTTCATGAAATCAACATATATAGACAACTATCAGGTTTTAGATATATAACTGAGTTTTGCAATTATGTAAGATTTGAGGAAACACTTTTTTATAGTCTACAAAAGGCGGCAGACGAGCTTATAGTTCACCTGGTCTGGATACTATAGATATCCTATAGTACTATGATTTATCCTATAGGGAAATAGGATAAATCACGTGGGACCGCTTGCTCGTCCGCCATCTTCTCTATAAAAAAAACAAAAGAAAAAAAAGTAGGAAATGCAGTACATTTCGCGCACTGCGTGCACTCATGATCTTGAAAAAAAGATGTCACGTACGAAGGATCTATATGCGAGTATTATATTAAATTACCTCGACTAGATAGTGAAATGATATGCAATAAGAGAATCACATTAATTTCCAAATAAATAAAGTTACGGAACTATAATACATGTACGTAACTCACGTTATAGTATTGTAATGTTGTAACAATGAAGACTGTTACAAACAGTAAAAATACAGTAGAAAACGCATAAAACAAAATAAAACATTAAAAACACAAAATATAAATTTTCAGCAGCAATGCAGAGACTCGGAACTTGAATACAAAACCAAATATGACAATTACAAAACGGAATACAATTCTGGATGAAATTCTATCCTTGCCAAAACTGGTTGAGGCGTAATTGACACAAATCGCATGCGTTCCCCTCCGCATATCCAAAAGGCATTTTCCACGACATATTCCGAGCTGGACACAAACGCGCTTGCTATCTCAATAATGCTTTTGATAGGGCTTTGTTAGGTTCAGAGTTTTCGGTAACATCACTAGGGTTTAACACACTGAGAATTTAGGAATGTCGTTAGTAGCAGTTAGTGAAATTATATATCTTCAACATCGTTACGACTAATAAAGAAATTAATAAGAATACATTTTCATTTTTAAGAACAAAGTTCCATAGTTACAAGCAATTTTTTTAAATTTAAATCTTGTAAATATAGTTAATAAAACACGTCTGGGGGCAGTTCGTTCCACAACCTACATGGTATACATATCTACAGAACAGGGCGGTATAACTGCTCGTCAAAAAATTGCAAAAGCTTGGCGAACGTTGGCAAACTTGGTTTCGATGTCGAGACCCCGAGTCCGTGGGGTCTAAGTGTGTTTTTTTTTAAAAAGCACCTGGGCGACCCTAGGACCGGCCTTTACTTCGAACAGCGCATCTGTCTTACTGTCCACCGAGGTAATGCCGCCAGCAATATGCTTGTATCTTGCACAAGGACCAAATTTGTATTTCACGCTCAACGTGTAATCATACTTAGAGTATTTTTTTTTAAATTATTTTAGACTAATTTATTTAATTAATTTCACTAAATTCATGGAGACTAATTTTAATAACAACTCAAAGTTAAATAGGTCGTCCAATTTCAGTTTCAACTTTTAATCTAATCACTATCATTAGACTTTAACTCGAATCCTTAACAATCTCCTTAATAGACAACAAACTACGGAACAACTTCAAACAATGCAGGGGCCAGTTTGATTAATCAAAAATTGTTGAGTCCCGTGTTATTACCAAGGACACTCCTTCATTACCAGTCATTACTGAGGAGTTTCTGATTTAAAGTTACGAACTCAAATCTGAAGGAAGTCCGAAGTCCCTTATTAATTAACAAAGTGGAAGTCGAGTAATTACACCCTCCAGGTGCCTTTTCAAAACTGTAGTGACGCAACTTTTTAGGGTGATCCGAGGTGTCGAGATGGCCGCCTTTTGGGCTGAGGGTTTGACGATAAAAAAAAATAACAGTAATTTTGATACAGCGCTGTAAATGTATGTTATTCAGGTTATTGTAGATAATGTAGATGGTTGTAATGGCAACGACAAATACCATTTGAAATATGAAGCGTATAAAAGATCTGATCTGACTGAAAAACACTCCAAATGTACACGTAATAATTACATTAGAATTCTTCTAAAGTTTTAATATTCTGGAAGAACTATTTTAAGATGAGCTCATAATTATTCTGAAGATGTCTCCGCTTGTTAGTCTTTCATTTATTTAATAAAAGGAAAATTCTAGTTTTCATACGTTGTTGAACCAAAAACAAATATTGTTAGATCACACTTTTATTTTCATCAAAAATATATGAAAATGCGGATTTCTCCAACTCAAAAATATGGACAATTAACCCACAGCTTTGGTGTCATAGTAATAAATTAGACTAACAAGTTCTAACAGAATATAGCATTGCTTTAGTTTGGCCGCCATTTTGAGTTTTTGGTCAAATCAAATTGAGATGAATGGAAAGAAATTTGCGAAGATTTTGACATAACCCTAAAGTAAACGACATAACCTTAAACTACTAAAAAAGTAAATAACAAAAGCTAGTGAACACTTACCTCCATCCTCAGGAATATTGAGCAGTTTCTTCGCACCAGGACTCGGACCGCGAACCGCCGACAGCGCCCTCTGCAACGTCTCACTCATTTGTTTACCACTGCACTGACCAAACACTATCACAAACACCAAACACCACACCACACTTGGCACTCTCACACGCGCTCTCCTCCAGCTGGAATCCTGCTTCCCCATGGTCGCCAATATTGGCCAAATGTTCGCCATCACAGTTAGCTCTAGCCAACAGAGCCAGCTACATTTTAGTGAAGCAGGAGCATCTGTAAAGAGGAAAAAATATGTCATTACCGATGTTGACGCCAAGTAGTGAGGTAGGAGAGACATTTCATGAAATATTCATGTGGCAGATGAGCGACCAGACCCACCTGGTGGTAAATGGATACTGTCACTCTGTGACATCCGCGATACGTGCCAACATTAAAAGTGTATGTGCAATTGGAACTCTCACCCCCGTTGGTATAAATCGCAGATATCCAGCGACAGTATAAAAAACAATTTTCTTTAAAAAAAATTGTTGTTAATAACCTATAAATATACCATACTTTCACGACGTCTTCACGTAACCTTGAACATATAATAGTTTTCAATTTCATAAATTGTAATGTAAATACAATATGTATGTACTTTTAATTGCAAGTGACGCAAAATCAGCGATCTCCTACATAAATTCGACCACTGAGTTTTTTTTACTAATGTTTATTTATATCATATAATACTTTTATATTTCAAAAATATTGCCACATATAGCTTCATTTACTTATGGTGATTACTATATGCAACTCTTTCCATTAGAGAAATAGACTAGACTAGAAATAGACAATTAGGTCGGTTCCTACTTAAATCCAACCTTCTGGTTGGTATTATGTAGCTTTGGACTATTATGTAATCAACTAATCAATGTAAGTACCATACCATACCATCACCCTATATCTCTCCATTGATGGATACAGGCCTCTCTCAAGGCTCGCCACCACACACAGTCCTCGCCTCTTCTCATTCAACCACTACCAGCGAATTCCTTAAGTCCCCTTCCTTAAGTCCCCAAAGGCCGGAGGGCGCCCCACACTCCCATGTTAGTGTTATGCAATCAATGTAAGTATACTTGGTAGTATTTGTAAATGTAAGTGATGATTGTAGGTACAATGAATAAACAAATCAAATAAAATAAACTAATCCGTTATCACTATCACTAAAATCAGTTTCACAAACACTTCCAAAGGAAATAAAAAAATAATTAAGTCAAGATAAAATCGCCGCCGGCAATTTCAATATTCATTAGGGCAAACCGTTTTCGGGACGGAAAATAAGGACATTTGAATTAATTTGGGACTGTATCCATTAGGGGTGAGCTGTGGTCAGTTAAGGGCGTACGTCCACTTGGGATATTTGACGCGGTTTTGTGTTATATGTCTATTGCACCTTATTCGATTGCAGAAATGAAAAAATATTTGTTTACATATTAATTTCTAATGTGAGATGAACTGGACTGTATTTAAAAAAACTATTGAGTTTTTCGGGAGGGTGCACGCTGCAATCCCACAGCCGCTGGGTTACTCGACTGGTCACGTTATTCCTCTCTCACAGAAGACTACTGTAAAATATACTATGATTCTCATTTTTCCTAATCCTCCAATGTATATTATATGTGTTTCAATGAGATATACCACACCCTATTCCCATCCCATGCTATTCTATCCCTCCCCATTTTCTCAACCCTTTCTCGAAAGGTAGGCAGCGAATCCGTGGACGTGTCAATATTGTCATTCTGGACTGGAATTAGCTAGTATCGACTTACCATCAGAGGGACTGTTTGTTTGCTAAATATTTCCTATAATAAAAAATGTTTCTCAAGGACTTGATAAATATAACCAAATAGATAATATTCCATTTAATCAAATGGAAAATCTGACGACAAAATCGTTCAGTGTAATGAATCTTCCCACCTCGGAAAACATTTTAATATTGATCAAAAATATTTGTTACACAAATTGAGTGGAATCGCTTCTTTCAAGGTTTCTTGGAACTTTTAAATTGTTTCTATAGAGTTTCGTCTTATTCGAGAGAACCAGCAGCTTCATTGTGAAAGTTCAGTTAAAAATTCAGTTGGAAGTTTAGCCGACATAAAAAGCTCGAATTATTTACAGTATGATGTTATGAAACTGTCTATAAATGTACCTACTTATTTTTTACGATAGTAATAGGCGTATTTTCGAATTGGAAAATGTTGTAACATATAGCTTTTACTTAAGATGCTAAATGCAACTCTTCTGGTACAAAAAGCTTAAAAAACTCAGTGGTGGAATTAAGGAAGAGGTCGGTATTGTTCATTTATTTATACGTTATTGCATAAAGTGACAAAAGGCATTATCTCCCAGTCAACCACTCTGGCCCATGCAGAGATGGCGCGGTAGGTACAATAACAGTTAAGATAATATAAAAATAAATAAACACACACATACATACGTACTTGACTAAAATATACGATACGTTATGAGGCAGATTTAAGTTGATTTGGTTTCTAAAATTTTGAGGGTCGAAACGACATACAGAGATGTTTGTGGAGTGGATTTGTAGAAAAATTACAAAAAAAAACCTTGTAATTTTTTACCGAATTTTACAAAAATACGAATAGCCTGGGAAGTGGACGTCGACATTACGCCCGTTTTTGTTAGGAAACACAAATGCCTTTTATGCTATCTTTACATAATATGTAATACATTTCTCATACCAATCGTTGCATAAAACTATAACCCTGCAATGCTCGTTCAAAGCTTTGATCGTGCTTTTCATCTTATTAAGTTTGCTTTTGCGGCTTCAGTTAATATTATCAAAGGATTAAAGTAGGATAGAAGCAACGTATAAATGTACATTTAATTTTAAAGAAAATTAAATTGGCATTGGCCAAGCCTCGCGGCTGTTCTTACTTGAAATCGATTCATCTCGAACAATATGCTCAGTTTTGTAAAATAACTACTTAAAAACTACTATTGACAACAGAATCAAACTTGCCGTTCGTTTTTCTTTCGGAATGGCTAAATTCTTGTTACCCTAGTGGCCTTTCAAGTGTCACCGGACATGTATGGTTTAGGGTGAGCGCAAAGGGCGCTCAGACTGGAGCAAAAAGTGTGTGCAGCAACGCCAACGAGCCTGAGCCTAATCGTTGATAGACCGGCGGAAGGAACAGACATCGGCTTAGGGATTGCTTTGGATTTGCGTTGCTTTGGGAGGGTACCGCGGGATCACGACTCGGTGAGAAGCGTCCAGGCACGTCCCGTAGGCACCTGGTAAAAGTGTCGACTGAAGACCGGTGTGTGGTCATGGTGTAGCGAAGGAGACTAACAAACGGAGATATAAAGCGAAATATGTGAAGTCATCTGAGCAAAGGGACCTTATTGTATAGAATAACTGATTATCGAATAATCGAAGATTTCGTTAGAAATTCGATTGTTTCACGATTCTGTTTAAACAGAAACAGATCTGATTTTTCGGATAATTCAATGAGATTTTTTTCAATTAAATGATAATGATGTTGTCGTTTATTTGCCACAGGTTTTGGTTAGATGCATCATAATTGTTATGTATAGTAATTCCTAAAAATGGTAAGTAACCTTTCAAAATCTGCTTACATTAAAGTAATAATTATTAAATACATAGAGTTATGTAATACAAATTATTCTAGTTAACAATTTCAATATTAACAAAAATAATCATTACAATGTAAGTGCTGTGTGATGTCGGCTTTAGAATACAACCACACCATCTCTTCCTATGGGTGTCGTAACAGGCGATTATGGGATAACAAAGCTGCTACCGCAAGGAACTACACCACCACTGCAAGAGTACACTCGTCAAGCCGTTTCTCCGGCGTGGCGTTTTAAGTCCACATATTCCATACACAAAACAGGCCCTTGTCCTGCGGTGGGGATACAGAAAGGGCTGATTGCAATGTAAATTACAATCATTTATAATGTCATAGGTTGTATTTTATTTTCAAGATTCCATCTAAACCAAAAAATACGTCACCTCCTAAAACAAAGGAATAAAAAAATACATTATATTTAAAGAGTTCACTGTTTCAGTGACGTCACACATAAACTTCGCGTTTTACATAATAATGTAAGATCAGTAACATAAACCTACTACTGTGTTAATAAGACCTAGATTGAGTACATTAGTTTCTGACTGCGCCTAGAAATTTTTGTTCACTATAATTTAGTATTTTATATAGTAAACCTTTCTATTAGTCTATAGACATCTCTTTACCACCCATAGGTTGCCTAGAAGAAATCGCTTTAGCGATACGGCCGCCGATTGTACTTCCAATTACATACTTGTATTTCTGTTGTGTTTCTCCTGTGTAGGTTTTGTTGTACAATAAAGAATATTAATCTATCTATTTTATATAAAGAGAGTTTTGTCAGCTTTTTATATAATTAAATAAATAATAATAATAACAAATAACGCCACACTCAATGGCCCACACCAGGATTCCCTGTGTCGTGGGTCCAGAGAGATATACAAAGACAAACAATAATGACATTAATGACCCTTTAATTAAGGCCACAATTCTATTTCTACTACTCTACTATCTACACACGCTACTATCTCTTGTGTCGTGGGTATGAGAGACTCATATGAACATAAACTACCCAGTCCCAAACCAACATTTGCCTTTATACAAATTTGTATTTATTTGTCCGGTAGGAAATCGAACCAAGGTCCTTTTGCACAGCAGGCAAGCAGGCTACCTACTTGAATGATCGGTAATAAATACTTAAATGTTCAAAATAATCAAAATAATGTTTTATCGTCAAAACTATCTAAAGTGACGACTGCATTATAACCTCAAAATTGTAAATATAAAAGCATATATCTCTGTTAGATCATTATTTCGGAATAAGATGACATTACTCACATAATAAGTAAAGTAAACAAAATAACAGTTATTTAATACGATAATAATTTAATAATAAAGCTAAAAATCTCATTTCATACATATAAAGGTCAAAATGAAAAGTTTACTGACCGAAAACTAACCTTAAACAAAATCCAAGGCAATCCCGAAACGGGACACAAATCCAGAGTCAACTAAAACACAAAATCACACGCGAAAAACAAACATCAATTATTAATTACGTGTGCACACTTTTATCAAGCGAAAAACAAACAAAAATCCGATAAGTGATGCAAACGCAGCGCTGCAAGAACCGAGCTAAACTAAAACTATAACCTATAAAACCGAACGCGTTTCGTTACTGCTTTGAACATAAAAACTGACCACCGATAAACGGCCAACACACATCCCTAAAACTTTGCAGCAACCAAACCAAAATTCAGACGAATTTCAATCTTAATCCCTTACAAACAGGAGTAGTAAATTTATGGTCAAAAGAAAGAAAAACTCGAAAGAAACGGGATGTCTCTTTTGTGATATGAATTTCTACCTGCATCCTTTTTTTTTTCTCTAAGGCAAGCACTTGTATGCGTTCACAAACTTATTTGGTGTCATAAAAATATGTGTCTTCTATTACTGGCATTTAAGGTTTATTTTAGTGTAATTCAACAGTAAAACTATATTTGTTTTTTTTTTGCAAATGCTTAAAGATTTTATACAGTATAGTGTAATGAAATTGTAATGAATTTAGATGGGAAATTCCTATATTAATTTTAGAATCTATACAGGAGTCTTGTCTAACTTCAATAGTAATCGTCATTGATTTCATTTTTTTCATTAAAATTGATTTAGCCATTGGTCAAAAATAATATCAAAAAGACAGCTGCACCCCAGACGAAAGAGATTGGAAAAAGGTGGCGGACAAGCAAACAGTCCACCTGATGGTAACCCACCTCCACCCATGGTCCTACCAATCTTTTGGTTATACGGACCGAATTGTCGGGAGGTACGCACCGTACTCGCCTGTTAAGGGCTATGTTCCGGCGCGTATCTGCTCTGCCTCCCTACAAGTAATTACTTTTCCCATTTCCCTTATCAACTCTCCCATTTCTGGGGTTGTTCTACTCTACATTACGTGACTTCAGCGCCGCGCAGCTCTTTTGGGCTTGTTTCTGTGCCAGCGATGTGCAAATTCTCTTAGCTCGCGGAAGTTCGCTTCTGAGGAGACGAGGTCGCAGTAATATACCTGTCCCTCCTCCTGCCGTGTAATGGTAAGTGGATACTGTCGTTCATAGACATCCGCTATACATGCCAACATCAGTCCAGAATGACAAACGCTGGCGCGCCCCCGGATGCGCTGCCTACCTTTGCAGATTAAGGAATGGATTGAGTGAAAGGGTTGGGAAAATGGGGACGGATAAGATAGGATGGGATGGGAATGGACTCTGGCATACCTCACTCACTACCGAAACACGTACGTACATTGGGGAAATACGATAAAGTGGTAAATGTATTACATTTCAACATTTCATGGTAGTCTTCTGTGAGAGAGGGGTAACGTAGCCAGTCGAGTGCGTTCAGCGGCTGTGGGAATGCAGTGTGCACTCCCCCCCTGTGCAAGTTTATAAAAAAGTGTTTAGACAAAATGTTTCGTCATCATAAATTATCCTTTTTTATATTATGGCAATGGTGCAAATAGTATATTCGAACGGCGCGATGTAAAAGGCTGATCATCCAAGATTCTCTGCAACTTTACCGAATTCAACAAAATTAACATTCCCCTGTATATTCATCGTGACCATTGAAATATTAATTGTACAGCACCTCTGAAGGAGTGGACTCGCCAACCCGCTTGCTCAGTGTGGCGTTTCAGGGCTGTAATGTGCATGAGGAGGCCCGTGTTCAACAGTAGATACTAAAAGGGCTGGATTGTACATTACATAATTTTATCCGCGGAATTTTCCGACTTAGAGTAACTGGTGCCGTGACCACCAACGTCATCACGTTACACAAAAGTTACACATTTAAGACCTCTATCTATTGACATAAAAAAAAATTAAATCTTTTTTGGGGTAAACAAAGTTCAGAAAAAATTAAAGAACGTCACAGTGCAGGTATTTTTTATTCAACCCCGAAATATAGTATACGAAGTTTAAAGAAATTGTTTTAATCGACCTGAAAATGTGAGGACCGCCAACAGCACTAGCTTCGCACGTGACTCCGCCCACGTTAGCGTAAGTTAAGCGTAGACTAGCGGTGTCAGCGACATCGTCCGCGTGAACTCGTGATTCCCGTGGGAACTTCATAGTTAATGTGGATAAAGAGTATCCTAAATGATAATTCAGCATATAAGTTGTAACTTTGCAAAAAAATCATTCAGCGGTTACTGCGTGTTGCGCGTTTGGACAAACAGACTAAAATTATTACTTTTGGGCTCTGTATCACATGTATGGTACACTGCAATTACTTTTTTATTAAATATTTGACGTACCGCTCTGCTGCGGTTTTATTATATTATAGCTCTGTTTATTTACTTATTATGTACCTTGACCGCATAAGCCGCGCCTTCACGATTTCACTTGTAATTTTGTATACCTACTCACTTATTTACTGAAAATACAGATACACATTATAGTTATATAACAGTTTTTCTGTTTATTAATACCCGAAAAACATATCAGCAATGATAAATCTATACTAATTATATAATAAAGAGGTAAAATTGTGTGTTTGTAGGAAGCAACATTATCCGTGTCTAATGTAGGCTATATTTCATTTCGATATTTTGAAAAAGAATTAAAATAAAAGCTCCTATAAACCGAAATAAATGAAGCGACAGCGTGTCGCTAGTCTTAAATATTTGTCGCACCTATGGCGCGGTGTAGCTTCTGCGACCAAGTTATAGAGATGTACCTGATGAGATGCCGAATAAAAGGTAAACAAATACATTATTATACACGTTCAGACCCGATTTAGAATATAAAATGCACCCCCCCCCCCCCCCCCCCCCGACCCTCCAAAGTCATCCTATTATACTCTCTACTCAATATTAAACTGAGACGCGCTGACGTCCTTTAGGACGTCTAAATAACTTATTATCATAGTCAAATAGTGACATTGCCATTATCTAGCCACTTTGAATATATACTTCAATTTGACTATTAAATTAGATCCTATTTAGATAAGGTGAATTCTGAAACGACGTAGAAGTTAGTATATTATGTATAATTTGATCACAAATTATACATAATATGTATATAGGCATAATTGTGATTGATTTATAGGCTCGCCTTTGATGTGAAAACTCTATAGAGCTGTATTTTTACTAGAGATTATTTATGTATCAATAGGCGTCAACTTTTTTCACCAATAGCATCATACCCTTTAGAATTCTTAGATCTGTTTCAAGGTTGTTAGAGATATGACATTTCGGACCCGGGTACATTGTATATATATATATTACACATATATATATATATATCTTTTACCGGTTTCGGTTCCAGATACGGGTATGAAATTATTTCAGATACGGTTTCCGTTAGGGATGTGTTTATAAAGAACTTTTTGAGAAATGTATTACTAACTAATAGCAAAGGGAGATAAAACCAAATAGGGAAAAAAAAATTAAATGTGTGGTGAGTGGGGACCCCCCTCCACCCCCGTCAGGAACGAAGATCCTCACGCATTTTTTTTTAAACTCCGAATGTAATTCGAAATAAAATCTGTATAGTTCATGTATGTTTTTGTATTTTGTATCATATTTTCAATGCAAATAATTTAAAATAAGGAATCAAATCGAAAATTTAAATTATACAACCGGTCACGCACTAGTCTGCACGTCTGTTATTCTACTAGTCTCGCTCTCGATACTCGCACGCACACACAGAGAGAAAGAGAAAGGCGTATGGAGGGGGTAAAAATCTTACGCGATGTTACATTACTTAGAACTCCAATAATTAGAACTTTACTCGCATAAAAAATGAAAGACAAAATCTGTCATATCAAATAGGAACAACAAGAACTTGTCAAAACTCGCCTCATTTAAATTCCGTCCCTAACAGCAATGATTAAAATTATGTGTAATAATAATAACATCTGAATCTTTTATTTTGATTCGGTTTCGCATATTTTTAATCGGATATCCGACAGATTCGGTTACGGTTACGACAGTTTCGGAGCTCCGGGTGACGTCTGCTAACTTGAGCGATGGACTCACTGCGTTCTTAAGGCGAAACCGAGATTAATCATATCAAACTTTTTTTTTCTTAAAAGTTATCAATTAGAACATTAATATAATATTAATAAAAAACTTTAATGTTACAGTAAGCAGAAGTATACCTATACATGCCAAGAATATACAGTCGGCAACACGCTAATGTATCCAAAAACGTTAGATTTTAGTCCTTATTACAAGCGCATTGAGGTATCGATGGGTATTATAAATTACTTTGTTTCTGACTTATACGACATTAACACTTTCACAGTGGCCAAGGGCACCGTTTCCGATTAGAAGAAAGAGGCAGAAATTAAAATCAGTGTTAAACAAAATGATGTAAAAATCAAAAGCTTCCAAACTGTGTTGTTCTCAAAAACAGAAAAAGGCAAACAGAGTTTCGCTTCATACGTAACTATTGATATTTCACTATTTTTAATATATATTTCGTTTTTAATATTTACTGGTGAATTGGAATACAGAACCTCAACCAAAATCGGTTAGTGTTATCAGGATACATTGAGATATTTTCCCTAAATTACAAGGTGAATGAATGCATCTAGAAAAATATCTGATTGTTGATTTATTTATGTTATTAATCCGATTACGCTGAAGTGGTATGTTTTCGCGGGTCTGTTGTATGTTTGTATATATATTAAAAAAAAACACTCTTCAGTTCTCACGGCTGGACCGATTCTGACAAATAAGGTGTTGTTGGATTTATGTGTATGTGTCAGTAGATATTGTAAGAACTGTTTTGTATAATGGATATAAGTGGCATTTGAGAAGCTAACAAAATAAAGTGTAATACTTGAAAAAGAAAAAGTGTAATCCTTTGCTCTTAAAGCTTATACTTTTGAGAAACGTATCCAAATTTATTGTTTTTTTTTGTTTGTCCCTAAATTATTATTTTATAAACTTTTGCAACTTTTGCGACTTTTGTGATTATAAATTTTATATTTACTTTTGTACCTACTGAAAAATATTTGGTAAATATGTATTTTTGTGTAAAGGGGGAAATAATGAACAAATCTTATTTGTTTACATATTATTGTTTTTCTTTATTACTATAATCACGTTTAGGCCCTTTATATATATATAATACATGAATGCATATTTGTCGATACTTCTAAATGTTTACAAATTTATTTTTCTTGTCATATCGCTTTAGCAATATTTTTGACGTCTGTAATCTTTCTTATAAATAAAATAGATTAAAATGAAATAATAAAACCACTGTAGCGACACAGTGTTCGACACACGACGACATGCTGTTTAATCTATGTTAGCTTTCTTAGTAGAACTTTTTACAATGACAAAGGATAATGACAAGTAGATACCTACGAAATATTTCTAATTTATATTTTAATTTCTGTTAAAAATTATTATTGTATAATCAATTTACTATCAACTATTATAAATTAGAATATATAAAAAATGTTTTTTTTTCATTACAATGGCAATCTTACACAGACAAGTAATTGTTTTTACACACGGACCTCACCGCTTCGGTTACACGCACGGTATCTGCCTTTTTCTTCTAATCTGAGGGCACCGTATTAGTACCAATTGGACACTAATATAATTTAGTAAGTAAAGAACTGTATAACGAAGAAAAGAAATGATAATAACAATAATAAAAAACAATAATGACCTTGATAAACAAAAAAAAAACTGTCTGTTCGGGACTGGGTGTGTGTTTGTCTTCGTCTGTGTCTCTGAACCTACGACATACGGAATCCTAATGTGGGCCATTGAGTGTAGCGTTATTTATTTTATTTATAAACGAATTACGAAACACATTATTACAAACAAGCGAAAAATTAATTTAAAATAATAATTTAATAATATCACATCCATTTTGCTAAACAAGTTACTATAACGATTATACATATATGGAACACTGAATTGTATACACGAGTAGGTACTAACGGTTATATATATATGGAACACTTAATTGTATACACGAGTAGGTAATAACGATTATACATATATGGCACACTGAATTGTATACACGAGTAGGTACTAACGATTATACATATATGGAACACTGAATTGTATACACGAGTAGGTACTAACGATTATACATATATGAAACACTGAATTGTATATAGGGTACACGAGTTTAATGCATACAATAAATAATTAAAATAACAAGTAACAGGATTACCCACATTTGCATTCACGTAGTTTACGCTCGCGTCTGTTTGCTGGGTACTCGAAAAAGCAACTTCTTAATCCGGCACGCTTCTACTACTTGAAACAGTGCGGCCGTCTGTTACACCGAAGTGCAATTATAATTATTTAAAAAAAAGAATTCATAAACATTCATTATTAGTTTATATTAAATAATAACGATAATATTGAGAAGAAAAAGTATTGGTCAAAACAACTGTAACGTTGCAAATTAGTTTTCATCAAACGTGAGCTCTATTACAGCGCTAAAAGGTGCATTGTCTTTGAGGCCGTCACTCGCTGGAGACATCTTACAGGCGGTGCAAACCGTTCTATAATTTATCTAATTAGATAAGACATATTTATATACTTTCGTTCCTGCTACTTAATACGATCAGAAGCCTAAGCTTACCTACAGATTATACAAGACAAATTCGCAGTTAAGAACCCCTCAGGGCAAGTTGCCACTACATCTATCATAAAAATCCTACATTTTGCTACCTAAGGTCTATTTATATTTAGTGTATCAGTTGTTACAACTACCTATTTGTAGATGGCAGAGTTCTTCGTCTGGAATAAAATAATTAGAACCCAAAAAGGATTTCATTTCGTGGTAACATCCGGACTATTTTGCCGCTGAGGCTACCCGAGAAACAACAAGGCAAGAAAAAAAAAACATTTCGTCTAGATAGATAGCAAAAGGGCCAGAGGGCCAGGCATTTGAGTATTAAAGTGAATTTGAAATTTATAAAACAATAAATAGCTTTATAAGGAATTGAATCAATGTTTTTTCTTTGTTTATGTCAATTTTTTGAATATGTTGTTTGGAATTGGCGCGAGCATCTTTGCATACCCGCATACATTCATTATTTGAAGCAACATTTTTTTTGTCCCCGCCATATTGAAGGCGGTTTGAGAATTTGATATTTTTTGAGTAGTAACACGCGCTCGGCGGCGAGCAGAGTTAAATGGAGATAAATTCACACCGCGGCTTCGGACAGTTGTTATTTGTTATTAGCGCCTAGTAATAGGTCTTGTTCGCTGATATCCTGTGCCACGCGAGTGTTTTGGGAGTTAAATTCACACCGCGGTCTCGGACAGTTGATTATTGATATTCGCGCCTATTAATAGGTCTTGTTCGCGATATCCTTGTGCCACGCGAGTGTTTTGGTTGGAATTGTTTGGGTGTGATTGTGCTTGTGGTTTGGAGTCATTTCTCGAGGTGATTTGCTGCCGGGTGTGAGTTGCCGAACGATAGCGGCCACCGGCTCACCACAGGACGAGACTTGGATTACTACACAAGTATTTATTGGGAATTTATGTATTTATTTATTCAATCACACTAAGATAGGTCACGTCTAGTAGGGACTAGCGTAGGAACACTTTCCAGATTTGTGCGTGGGCAAAACCACCTGGGGTAAGTGAGGCCTGTATATCCTATTATTGTGCTTACCCACCATTGTGGTGGTTATTGAGTAAGTTTATTACATTTGGGCCCGAGTGCACATTCCTCGGGCTGCTTTCGCGTAACGCGAAGCAGGTGCGCGCCTAGTGTGCGCATCGTAAACATATGTCATATTAATAATATAATGTTCATAAAAATGCATTTATATTACGTTACGGTGTAACACTCGCCCCTAAGAGTGAATTGCGAATACAGTTGTGTTACCTCCCTCGTTTAAATTATGACGGCTCTTGCAGCTCCAAAGCTGGGGGGAGGGATTTGTGCCGAAATACTAAAATGTATTCTAAGTTTTGGGTATAATAGCCCGAGGCAATTATGCAGGAGTGTCTTTTGTTTGGAATACCAAAATAAACAATAAACGGGCGTTGGTGAGGCAATTGGCAATTCATTGCTAGCTTGGCTATTGTTGCTACATATAAGTATTCATAATTGTTTAATTATTGTGGAGATTTTCTTCATGGAAAGAAAGTGGCAGACGAACAGACAGTCTATTAATGGGGTAGTATGGAATAGGCTATTACCTATTCCATTGCCTATTTTGTGAGTTTATCTTGCGTTTATTTATGTTTATGGGAATATAGTGGTATCAGAGACCTGTCTTATACCATTGCACTAATCAATCGATGCATCAGCCCTTTCAGTATGTACTACTGGACACGGACCTTGTCTTGTGCATGTCCTCATACGTCCCTATGTATGGCCATGCAATTACACGCTGGCCAAGCGAGTTGGCGAGCACTAATCAATCGATGAGAAGGAATGGAATATGGACTTTGGCATATCTCATTCATCGCCAAAACACGCACGGCGACAACATTCTTCTATGAGATCGGCCGTGGTACAGAGGAGTAGGCGTGATGCGTATAATTCAGATATATGACGAACGATAATGTGAAATATATACACTAAGATAATGTTTATTATGTCAAAGTATCTTCATGTTGTGGGATGTAATTACAAGGAGAGGGTATGCCACATATTGATATGCAATTTGGCAATGTGTTTGCAATATTCCAAGGCGAGAATATCTACTCCTTTCCAACAGCCGTTCCCATAGAAGACTGCAGTAAACGTGCGAGTTTTGCCGATGAATAAGATGTGCCATAGCCCATACTCTGTCCCCTCTCATCCATCGAGTAGTACTCCCCAACCCGCTTGGCCAGCGAGTCGTCATTGGACCAGCGATATTGGACGAATTGGAGTTTTGTATCAACATACTGAAATATGATCTTAACATTATCAAGTATGCAGAAACCACGGCGGCAAAGCCATGCGCTACCTATGCAGATTTTAAAAGAAATTAATTGGTTTTATAAATTATCGTATGTTAATCTTATGTAATATCTGAAGTTTATATAAGTTTTACATCCAAAGTAAATTAAGTAATATTCTTACAGTATCTTCATCGTGTGTCACATGCCTTATTCTCATGCACGATACGAGATCAATTTCTAACCATGTCAATGCAAAATTAATAGGCTAGACGTCGCCAGAATGAAGTTAAACACAACATAATTGCAGTTCAAGGGACCCCGCAGACAAGCCACTTTGTGGCGGCCACCTGTGGCAGACAATAATAGCTGTGTTATGTAAAATGTATGAAATTCACAAACACGGAGTAGAATTGTCTGTTATTGGTCTTTTCATGCCACTGATCGCCAGCAGTCGCGATATACGTCTATAGACGGCCACCAAAGGCAGCTGAGGTATCATTACACCTAAACCTTTAATTGTGGGATTTTTTACATGAATTCGGAGTTACGCGACTTGGGATATTGCAATCAGCCCTTTCACTATCCACTACTGGACTTGGACCTCCTATGCACATTGCCCTGTGCATGAGGAATGTATGGCTTTAAAATGCTGACCAAGCACCCTCTCTTTTAGAGGTGGCGTAGTTAATGAACTAATAAATGCTTCTGAATTGGGAATAAGAATCTGAATAAGAAAAAAAAAAAACAATTTATAGCTAAAGTTTAAGTTGTAAAATATCCGTAATTCAAGAAAATACTAAGCAATTTTGTAGAATTGCCTTCAATTGAGAAAATTTTTATAACGAAAAGTAATTCTCCACGAAATGTAAATAAAAATCTTAGAATCGTAACGAATTTAATCTTTATTATTTTCATTATTTTCACTTATTCCATGGCATCAGTAGCTTTTAGTACGCGAATTCTATTTTGCACGTATTTTTTGTAAATATATCTGGCACGTAGAAAGAGGTTTAAGTGTATATCACACGCAGTACATACGTTATCATATTTTGGACGGTAGGACGCAACTGAAATTCTCGTACAAGAACCAAAGTCAACATACTCGTAGCTCAAAAGAACAGTAATCTGAAGTGGCCAATAGATAGATCACATTTGATGCGTGACCGACAATCGATAGAGTACACGAGGCCTCAAATAAATACAGGTAAATGTAGCGCGGAACGTTCTACGACGTTCTGGCTAAGTGGATCGACGACTTGGTGAAAGTCGCTGACAGTGGATGATTGAGAAATGCGGAAGGTGTGGTGGCGAACCTTGGAAGAGGCCTATATCCAACAGTGGAGAGACAGCATATCATGATTAACAGAACAATGACGGCAGAATCCCGCTTCGGGGCCGCCTATTTCTTGTACAGAAGCGGACTTAATGCCATATTCTCTATCAATCGACTGTTGGTTAATTGTAACCAGTGATCATAGATTTTCTGCCTATTCAGTATTTTCCGGTGCTCATTTAATTATTACGTATCCTTTTATATCTACGTTGAATGCATTTAATAGGGAGAAGTAGAATTTGATTTACTTCGTTGCCAGGTAGCGAAATGGTCTCTCCAACTTCATCGTTATTTTGTGCTTATAAAGTACGAAACACGGTCTTCATTAAAACGGACAACCCCTAAATTCCTAACATAGATTACCGTGCAAAGCAACAAAACATTGCTTAATTTGTCACTCGAAGTCTGCCCCAGAAGCTAGTCTACCTAGACTAGACCAGACAAATTAGATAATGTTAGGTGAAGATGTAGAGTTACTGGATGTGGTACGTAAATCGTGATACATGTTACATGTCGACATGATATGACATGTTTGTACATAGAGGATAACTGAATGATTACATGTATTTATGAGTACGGCTATGCCGTATTATAGTATTAAATGTGACAAACATTTACAATTAAGGTTCGTTTACACAAGGACAGTTTCTCGAACTGTTCGGGCGATAATATTGCATACGATTCTCATATGCGACCAAACTACATACAGTTCTCACCTAGAACTGTTCACATGATCATAAAAATTGGATGATATCAGGAATAACAGTGATCAGATGATGATAACAGTTGTTTATACTAGCTTTTGGCCGATATTCGAGAAACTCGCATTCGAAAAACTCTCCTTGTGTAAATAAGCCATTACAGTCATTTCTTGATTTCCTTTTACCTTCTTAAAAAACTGTACGTATAAATTTTCCACTACTTCAGCTATCAATTGATAGCTCAAATAATCGTTTAACTTGTATTTGTTTATATTTTATCCTAATTTTAGAAACATGGTAGCATACGAGGAAATCATCCAGCTGGAGCTAAATGGATACTGTCGCACGTGAAACACATGAAAGCATCAGTCGAGAATGACAAACATAGGCACTAGCATAATTCAATTGCTTTTGAAATACGTTTCTATATTTTGTGGCAGACTTCTTCTGTGAGATAACTCGGCTAGCCGGAGACACCTAATCAGTTGTGAGATGCATTATGCGACGTCCGTGTGTATGAAATAATTTTACTTTGAAGATCTATAATTAGATAAAAAGAAGAGATGTTTTTTTTACAGAATATTTATCAAGCTTACTTAGTTTCTTAATCGTCCGCTCACTTAGATAGCTATTATTACCATCACTAATTATTTTTTGTACTGACATATATCTCCTCTTCCCAAAAGTGGGCTGGAAGAGATCACTTTAGCGAAACATCAACTTTTATACTAACATTTTACTCATCCTTTTGTATTTTATTATATCACTATCGCTGTATCCTTTTAGTATACAATAAAGGGTACTTACTTACATAGCCGTTCCACATTCCCAAAAATATGCTAGATGTCTAGGGAAATCTCGTTAAAAAAATTAATTCAAAGTGAATGAAGCTTTATCCCTTCAAGTCACATCCATCTCTCCTAACTCTGTGTACACCAACTCAACGTGCGGGCTTACTAATGAAACTACACTCGGTAACTGAATTCCCAGTTTGTCCAACATCGCCAATATTTGGCGATTTAATAGCTGTGCGACAACGTAGCCAGTGTGCCGACTGTAGCCAGGTGTGGACGACCTGAGTACAAGTTTGGCTGGAGTTGTTAACTAGTAATGAGTATATAAGTCGGATGTTTGTACTGCATGGTTTAGTATATATGTGAATAGATACCCTTGGATGCCACATAATCTAAGAACTACAATTGTACCAAAAACCTCTTTAACATTTCTAGTGCCGTGTCAGCGTGTCAACCGATGGGGTTTCCTAAGTCGCCGCCTACGCTGGTCGTACACTAGGTTTTCCACAAGCGGAATTCGATGGGCTAGTACCGCGAGGGCGGCGTGAAGAATTTGGTGGTGCCACGATCCAAAAAGACCTGCCTATTGGCAGACAGAGGCGAAATCGGAGAAGAGGATCAAAGCCCGGTACTGGTCCCCCCCCCCCCCGCCGTAAGGGGAAGCGCGAGATGTTACCAATCATTATCAATATTTTTAAAGTTACAGGAAGCAGAAACTAAAGTAAAATAATTCCTAAAAGTGGATGGCAAATCGATGGCAACAAATTTATAGGTGGGTTATGTTTAGGCTTTCTGGTGACAACAAAGATATAATAATAATAACAAATAATTCATTTATTTCAGACCACAAGATCCATATTTCATTTCATCATTAGTGTTAGTAACAACTTATAGACTATGTTAGTACTTATTATCAATATTTTATTACTAATTATATATATATATATACTTTTTGGACATATAGGATTACCGCGAACGTCGACTTCGAGTTAAGATTCTTAGTTTGTTTATTTCAGTTATATAAAAATAGTTTGTTTTATTGATCATGATTTGCTGCCCGTTAGTATGTTTTGTTACTCGGTTAAATACAAGCCGAAACTAACTTACGACGTTGCATTTAATAAATATGCAAATGTAAAGTACATTGCAGATTACAAATTGTTAGCGGGCTCTTTTTTATCGATAAAGATATTCAATTTATTTAAAGTGCGGACATATACTTAAAACTATAGCTGTAAAACATCCTGGAAGGTTTTATAGGGCCGATACGGCTAACTGTGACACATGGGAGCAGTAAATTTGCGATCCACTGCTGAAGCGAATGTACATTGCGACTGCCCTATGGGTAGTTGGGTATACTTGTAAATGGGTTTAGTGAGATAAGAATTTGAAGATACAGGTAGATAGATAATTTGTGGAAAAGGACTCAAATTGCTTTGTGAACTTGTGAAATGTTGGGAATGAAAGATTTTCTTTTCTTTACTTTACTGGCAATAGCGTCATTAGCATATTGTGCCAGTGTCGACTTTTCTTCGTAATTAACAATTTTAAAGTCATAACTATTAAAACACATCTAGTCAATGTCCAGTCCAGTTTAAGCAAGTTACTCAGTAAAGAGATAGTAGGTTTACTGAGGACAGAAGAGTTGGACTCCTTAGAAACACACGTAAAACGCAGTCTTATGCTTTTATTTCATTATCACAAACGTTACGCAATAATAACACTTTGAAATTTAATAAAGTATCACTATTAAACCACAAGACCTTCAATACACAATTTTTATAATAATCATACAAAAACAAGAATTCACTTTTCGAATTCCCGCCAAAAAGTCCTAACGAAAGTTGTAGAAAGTTATCAATTACACAAAAACCCCTAATATTTGAGGCGTTCAATGTCTATGTTTGGTGGTGTGTATTGGGTGAGCTCTATATCCAGCAGTAGAGAGACATAGGCTGGTGGTATGGTAACGCATTTAATGTTTTTATTTCTTGTAAAATATAGTTCCTGTAAGCGATCTTCCATTTATGTATAATCTGAAATCTAAACGTAATCTCTATGTCCTTTTATTGTTTACTTAATTTTAAGTTCAGCTATTTTCTGAAAATCTGTTACAATTAAGTATTTGACAAACCGCTTCAATGGGGTCATTAAGAACTTTTTCACATAATACGTATTTACAAAAGCAAATTATAACGGAAATGTGTCAGAAGTCAGAAATCTTCTCACAAATAACGGTACACACTGACTGGATATTCTGAAAGAAAAACAATTCAAATCCGAATCCCCAATGTAAATCCTCGGTGACCGAACATCCTAATCTATCCCGACGACATAACTGTCGGAGTTATTAAATCAAAACAGAAGAATAATACAATGGAGCTAACAGTATGGTTTCTCTTGATGATAAAGAATTTTTCAGACAATTCTTCATCGCCTCTAAATAAACGGACTCGCTAGCCCGCTTGGGCAGCGTGGCATATAAATACCACGCATCTTTCTTGGACAGCACAATGAGAAAACCCTTGTTTAGCAGTGGACATTAAAAGTGCTGGTTACGGTATTACTATTAATGTAACTGGGTGGACTGTTTTACTTACTAAGCATAGCTAATCAGAACTGGCAGTTATATACTAAAATTATAATTATACAAAAAGAAACAATCGTCGTACGTGGTTCGATGGAAATCTCCGAAGCACTATACACGGCAGCTCCAGCAGTATAACAACATGCTATAAATTCTATAAACTCGTAAAAGAAATAAATGAAATCCTATGCCATACTATTCGTAAATTAAATATACGAAGTAAAATAGAGGTCTACTGTCTTCTAGTCTGCTGTATCATCGGTCCGTCCCGACGCGTCGCAACGCGTCACAACGCGTCACGTTTCAATCGTCCGTCCTGCAGCTGCGTCCGGCCCCTGTTAAATATTCAGCAGGACCCGAGACGAATTTTGATATGTCGGTGTGGGCATTAATTGTTGGAATATGGAAAAGTATGATAATTCAGGATGTAGCGCTTCTGAGTATCGTAAATCCTTTTTGATCAATTGAAGCTTTGAATTTGTCAAATAAACGAATAGGGTAAAAATAAATGAATATTTGTTTGTTTGTTCGCATTGATTTCGGAAACTTGACGACCAATTGCCCCAGTTGGTAGTGCCCCTGTCTCCTGTGGTCCCGGGTTCGATTCCGGCTACCGGACAATCATTTGTTAAAAGACAGGTGTTTGGTCAGGTCTGAGTGCTGAATGTGTTGTGTTGGTCTTTGTATATGTCTCTGGACCCACGGCACGGGTATCCTAGTGTGGGCCATTGAGTTGGCGTTATTTATTTTTTTACAAATATTTTTTATTAAAGAGAGTATGCCCACCAATTCGCCTACTTAGGGCCCCTGACAATTTTCACACCAACCATGGTCTCTCTGGTGAAAATATTACCCATTTCACAGTCAAAGTCTGGTTCTAAGTGAACAAAACCGCAGGCAAACGTTAGTAAATATTGTAACCCGTGGAGCGTTCAACTGCAAACTATTTGGTAAAACAAAAGCGCATCCGCGGCAAAATCTTAGATTTCACGGCGAAGTTCAAACAGGTTGAGCTCCAAGTTAAACCCGTAAGTTGTTGCCAGTAAACTAATCAAGTAATCACACAAATATACTCTGTAAGAGCCCTAAAACTGAAAGAAAAAAGAGAAAGAGATATTCGTGACATTACTTGAGAACCAGATATTGTCTAGTTTCACAGATTTCACAGTCAAATCTTAAAAAAAGGAATTTATCAGGTGCTACCCTGCTATATGGAGATTTGGGAATGGATTTGGAGAACGGGTTGACAAAGTGGGGAGGATGGGATGGAAACGGGCAGCATATCTCCCTCACTACCGAAACACATATGTACATAAGGGAAATAGAATATAGTGGGAAATGTAATATATTTTATGGTAATCTTCTGTGATTGTTGGGTTAATGTAGCCAGTCGACTGTGAACAGCGGATGTGAGATTAAACAGCAACAATATTCGTGGACTTACACATTTCTAGATGAGACAAGAGTTCAAAGAATTCCAACACTCTTCCAAAACGCATACAAACTGAATAATATGTAAAAAGAAATTTGTATTGGGACGTATTGTCAGGGTCGGGTACAGCCGAGCCCATTTAAAGTAAAAGCTCTCGTTGAGGCCCCTGTACCAAAAAATGTGAAACAGATACGTCAATTTCTGGGTTTAGCTGGGTATTTCCGCAAATACATCGCCGGTTTTGCATCTAAGATAGCGTGCATAGCGCATCTTACGAAAAAGGGCGTTCCGTTTAATTGGGGTACAGAACAAGAAGCTGCTAGGAGGGATATAATTGAGCACTTGACTAGTGAACCGGTTCTTGCAATTTATGACCCAACTCTGCCCATTGAAGTCCATACGGATGCTAGTGCGATCGGTTACGGGGCCGTTTTACTTCAAATACACGAATCAGGTCATAAGCGCGTAGTAGCTTATTTTAGTAGGTTGACTCAGGGTGCTGAGCCAAACTACCACTCATACGAATTGGAGACCTTGGCGGTGGTCAAGGCCCTGCAGAATTTTAGACACTACCTGGTCGGTGTGCCTTTCATTGTCGTCACTGACTGCAACGCCCTTAAGCTAACACAGAAAAAGAGAGATTTGATGCCGAGGGTAGCTAGATGGTGGATGTACTTGCAGGATTTTAACTTTTCTCTTGAATACCGTAAAGGTACTTCCATGTCTCATGCCGATTATTTGAGTCGAAATCCAGTAAACGTAGTTCAAATTCAGAAGCCCCGGAGCTGGGCACAAATAGCACAAGCCGCAGACGAGGAAACGCAAACTCTTATCGAGCAGTTAAATGATGGCAAGCTAGATCCCAAGCATTATATTAGGAAGAATGACCTTCTCTATTACAAATACACGCCAGTTGGCGAACAACCCCGTCTTTTATGCTTCATCCCTAAAGGTCATCGGCTTAGTTTACTTCGTGTGTTTCACGACGAACATGATCACCACGGCGCCGACAAAACCCTTGATCTCATATTGAGGCACTTTTGGTTCCCCGGCTTAAGACCGTTCGTTCAAAAGTATATTGCTCACTGCATTGTATGCATGTCCCAAAAGAAGTTGCGTCGTGCACCGCTCCAGCCAATTCATTCCTGGCAGAAACCAGATTGCCCTTTTGAAACCATCCATGCGGACTCTTTAGGTCCTCTTCCAGAATCTAATGGACATCGGTATGTCCTTATCATCGTGGATGCCTTCTCAAAGTTCTGTCTCTTGTATCCTATGATAAGGCAGGATACGAGCGAATTGAAGCGTCATTTCTTAAACGCCATTTCACTATTTGGTTCACCCAAGTTAATCGTGGCCGATCAAGGTCGAATGTTCCAAAGCACCGAATTCTTGACCTGGACGAACGAGATTGGCAGTGACGTCCATTTAATCACACTTGGGATGCACCAGTCCAACGGACAAGTTGAACGCTATTGTCGCACCTTGTTGAACATGATCCGCATCCATTCCAATTACCGACAAGAAGAATGGTCCAGTGTAATGTGGAGGTTACAGCTTGTGCTAAACATGACCAAACACAAGACTACTCGGCATTCGCCTCTTAGCCTCCTCATCGGGACGAATACCACAACACCATTGATTCGCAATCTTGTCCGTGACGTAGCGATAGACGGTTCAAACCCTAATCGAGAAGCATTGCGCGAAATGACGAAACAAAGAGCTTCGGAGCGGTTAAAGCAGAACCAAAAACGACAAGACGCTATAGTTAATCAGAACAGGCGATCACCTTGTACTTTCGAGTTGAACTCACTGGTTTTTGTAATAAAAAAGGCACAATCCACAGGGAAGCTTGACCCTGGCATGCACGGACCCTACCGCGTGATAAAGGTTATGCCTCAGGGAAGGTACGAGCTGCGCCTAGTTGCGGCTTCCTATGGGAAGACAACTCAGGCTGCGGCTGAGTTTATGGTGTTGTGGAGGGGAGAGTGGACTCCGGATGCGTGTGCTGCTTTCTTTGAAAGTGAGCTCTATAGCATTTGTTTGTTTTTTTTGTGTTTTATTATTGTTGAATACTTTTACGCATTTTTGTGGGCAGACCTCACAGGTCACTATGCGTGAGCAGACCTTATGATCTATTTTCACGAGCAGACCTCGTATATGTAAGCAGATCTCATGATCTATTTTCACGAGCAGACCTCGTATATGTAAGCAGATCTCATGATCTATTTTCACGAGCAGACCTCGTATATGTGAGCAGACCTCATGATCTATTTTCACGAGCAGACCTCGTATATGTGAGCAGACCTCATGATCTATTTTAACGAGCAGACCTCGTATATGTGAACAGATCTCATGATCCTATATTCACGAGCGGACCTCGTCTGTCTGAGCAGACCTTATGGTCTATTGTTACAAGCAGACCTTGTTCATGTAAGACCTCGTAATTCTGTACAAACCTGATGTTGTAACTATATAAGGTTAGTTCTCGATGTAGACGCAGACCAAGAAGATGCTGAGTTGCTGAACCGAGAAGATCAGGTCCCTGATGACCCGAAACCTGGCATATTTAGGGACGGATCGGACGAAAAGTTGCAGACCGTCAACGCACCACAGGAGAACGAGAACGTTCTCTCGTCAGGAGAGGCCGTGTAAGAAGATAGCTGAGAGGGCCGTTGTTCCTGCCTGCTTGGGGCTGCTTGGGGAGGGGAATTGCGCTTGCGTCCACTACGCCTTAGGGTCTCGGTGCGAAACGGACGCGCGCGTCGTTACATTGAGCTCAAAATAATTCGGTGTTCGTCTGGTGTTCGATGGAGCGTCAATAAAGGGAAATATCGGTGTCATTCGAAGTGTTTCTTTCATTATTCCACCATTGATATTAACTTTCCCTATAATACATTCTTCGGCTGATTTTGATTAAATGTTAAAATATTTTAATGCAATTTATAATTATTATTATATTATATTAATATGGATAACAAACACTACACGTTCATGTAATTAACATAACAAACACCGTGACATGATTGAACAAATTTCCGACCTTATAAGACATTGACTGATCAGCTCTTTGAGCCCTTGAACAAAATTAACTATACATGCCACCGAACACTCCCGATAAATAAAACTGAACTTTAATAGAATGATAATAGAGATGAAAACATCGCAAGTATTTGGTTTGGTAACAGTGAAGTGAAATTGGTGTATTCGTAGGTGTAGTTTGGTATTAAGTACTTTGTTTTGTTTGGTTTGGACATTGACGTTCGTGTTACAAATCAACAGTTCTGGAGACAGACACGAGACTTTAATATAAGTCCTTCTTTTTCGTTGATGGTATCTTTTACATTCTTAAAAATATTATACCATTAGCAGTCCCTTTGTCATCCACTACTGGACATGGGTCTTCTCATGTACATGGAAGAGTTATTGTATGAAGGTGGATTTTTGAAAATTATCACTAGCTGAAGGAAAACATCGCGAGTAATTCCGCACGTTCCAGATTTAAAAATAATCTAGTGCGTGTGTATCCACAAATCCGAACTGGGATCACGTGGTGGATTATAGATTACACCCCCTGGTGATTTACTAAAGGAGGCCTGAGCCCAGTGCGACGTTTAAAAAAGGCTGGCCTCTTATTGTATCCCTGTACTCACAGTATTAGCTGAAATAAACGCCTTGTAAGCCAGTCATACTTGTTTTTGTGTTAACTCCTTACTCGAACGAGCCACGGGTACCTAGTTTGGACTACAACTAAATTGGATCAACGCCAAACACACTTGGCAATGGACACCACTCAAATTATTGTTTATATTTAACAGTATAATGTATGTGTACACGTGATTGGGACACCTACTGTTAGCGTGTTAGCCGACTAGGCATTTTGACAACTTGACCCCTTTTTAAATACTCATATTTTATAACTTAATCTTTCGCGTTTAATACACATTTTAAAATGTACATCGGGTGTGAACGCGCTTTTGTTTAAATTTTATTTCTACTAGATATTTAGGCACGGGTTATATCGGCCGCGTTCGCGAGTTAACTGAAGAAGCGGGTAATCCTTGATGGGAGTTGCAAGCGGGTTTATAAACTACCTACATTTGATCTTCACATTGGGAAGGGCCGCAACACACTACACTGAGAATTTCCGGGGAGTATTCGACGATACATTCATTAATCACTGGATTTTATGTCGACCACAGTATATGGCTAATAGATATCCATCTTTTTAAATAATTATGTAATTAAATACTAGCTGGAGATATTAAAATTTTGATCCGTGAAATCAAAATTAAAATATCTTGAGACATAACTCAGTTAGAATGCTGGCTTAGAAGTAAAAATTAGACAAGGACCGCTTTAGTGTGTTAATGAGGTCACAAACACAGTAGTGTCATTACATACATGCGTGATTGACAATTTGACAGCCAATAAGTACATTCCCATCGAATGTAGAGTATAAGGGATCCTATCTCTCTAAGGGAAAAGTTCCATTTATGAAAATCATCCCATTATATACCCTTCTTCATCTGAATGGTCTCGCGTCATTGTCATCTTTCAAGACGATAAAAATAAAATTATCATATTAATATACAATTGAGTTATACAATAATTATACAATGTTTTTTATTTAAAACTATAATCCTTAAATTTTAATTTAATATATTTAAAATTAAATATTTATGGTTAAAATAATGAAGATATATTATTTGAAGTAGGATAAGGTTGATTATTTGGATCAATTAAGTATATTTTGATTTCTGTATAATTTCACGTTATTGAGAAATCTTGTGTCACTTATCGTGCCTATCAAAATCTAGGCAGCCAGTTATTCCTTATAAAAAGGTTGAACGTTGCTACACCATACTACCTAAAGTTTTTTCGAAAACACGCTCTTATTTAGCAATTAAACAACTTTGAACGGTTTAAATGGCGTATATTTAACATTATTTTTATCCCGACGTTTCGAACACTTTACAGTGGACGTGGTCACGAGGTGACTGATGACTGACTGATGGGACAAAGTAATTTAAATATACGCGATTTAAACCGTTCAAAGTTGTTCAATTGCTATGTATAGTAATCGCGAAAACTTAAGAAAATATTACACACTCTTATAGTTTTTATTCTTAAAATTAGAGGCGCTCCTGGCCCGTGACAACGTTCGTCATTCTTGACTGACGTTGGAATGTATCGCGGTCGTATAATAATGAGTGACAGTACCGGCGATAGGGGGTAGAGCGGTCGCCCGGGGCGCCAAATTTGCAGTAGTTGTGGATTTTCGGTGCGACCGTAAAATAAAGAAAAATAAGAAAGAAATAAAGCACAAAAAAGGCCAGCTCGATTTACATTTTAATTTTTTTCCAGAAATTTTGTGCTCTTAAAAGGGGCGTTATTGACGCTAACACCGGCGCTGCCTGCACCACCAGTTGCCACACGTTATAAAAATATAATGCTTTCAATATAAATGTACCTTTTTTAAGTGCGTTTACTGAGCCACTTGTGCAAATACGGATAATATTGGAGCAGCACTCCGTATGCGGAAATGGTGCCGACCTTAACCTAATTTGCCTATAAGCTGGCTCTCTCAAAACAAGTACTGCTTGGCGGTTTGGCAATGTACACGAGGTTGATAGCTATCCAGACAACCTTGGAACAGTACGATAGAAGTACTAATGCTTCCAACAAATTCTCTGTAAGACTTTTTTTTAAGACTTAGCAAAGGAGCAAAGGTTTATAAGACGGAGAATGATCACCGCTGCTTATGGGCGCTGCTACACGAGGATTAATACGGATGTGTAAAAGGGGATATGCATGCGCTGCCATAGCATTGTAAAGCGAAGGAAAACCTACAATGCACTTAGGTCAATGCAGAACTTTAGGGCTAGCAGAATGAATAATCATAAGGAACGTACTGTATGCAATAATTCTGTTTAAAAAGTGGGCTCTTAAAATACCTATTTTACAGCTCTGTGGCAAAACATTTCACAACAATTGGATTCGCGCTATAAATGATCTCCAGAAATGCATTGTACGCACCAACCCTTTATTTACAAAGTTGAAGAGGTATTTGGTTCTGAATAATAAGGACCAAAAATCTGCAATTTTCTAGAGTACTTCAAAGCGAAGGGAGACTGTGCTGCGAGCTCTAAATGAGTAGTAGCACAAGCGTCCCGGCCACTTTTCGCTGACTCTCCGATTTAATTTAGCATCTACTAAACTAGAGGATGTCCCACACCACTGAGGCGAGAAAGCAATCTACGTTTAAATGTATAGTAGAAGGTTTATAAACACTAATAAGCCTAGACATAGGTTTATAATAAATTCTATGTCGATGGCAGGCAGCGACTGAATTCATTCTGAATTGATGATGGCATGTATTGTGGATGTTGCACGACAGTATCCACTTACCACCACCACTTACCTGTGTGCTCGTCTGTCACGTTACTTCTACCAAAAAGCACCAATTGACTGCTGTATGCTAAACAAGCGCGTAGAATAGGATCAGTGTCGAATTGTTGGTGCGTTCGACGTACCGTCTTATAAGGCGACCCATCACAGTAAAACAGGTGTACATATACCAATAAATGAGCATTAATTTCAGAAATGTACTTTGAAAAAACCGGTGACACGCCGGTTTCAAACTAAATCGAAATAAAACGTTCACGTGTAACCCACGACTTATTATTTATTATAGCCAAAATTTAGGTCCAGTTTCATGAACCGTGGTCGCGGTGAGACTGCGCAGGCGGGTGAAGATGTTGTTGCTATTCACAGACAAATCTGTCTACCCTCCGTCGTGTTCGTTTTTGATTCACCTAGCCCACACCGAACTTGTTTTTGTTGATTAAGTTCCTCGCACACTATACTAACAACATCACCACACACACGCGAGTTTGAAAACGCATCTATTTTTATGTTTATATAACAATATAATTATCATGTTCAATCACGATAACAAAATTTGATAATCTTACGTTCACATGTATTTTGACCGAAATCAGTTTTAAAATGTAATCGGTTTCCAAGCCAATGTGCATTGTACACGAAGTGAGTGATTAACCCTTCCCGCTGGCCTGCCTCCAACAGTCGGCAGAGACTCCCGAGGGACCCCATTAAGATGTTATCACGCTAGCACAAAACGAGGTTATAGCTTGAATTACATGCGGTGAATTAAAATTTACAGCTTGGAGTAATGTTGCTTCCTACTTCCTCATGAATTCCTCGCCGTGCCATCAAAATTATTCCGAAATTATCGCTAATCTCTCGACCTAAAATTCTTGTTGTGAAAAGATTTTTTTTTATATATAAAGGTATCAGACGAATCGACTGTGCAGCTCGCTTTAAAATAGCATCACCCCATCTCCTGCCGTGGATGTCGTAAATACGACTAAGAGGTAATAAAGCCGCTACCACAAACCCCGAGGAGCTTCATCACCTCTAAAAGAGTGGACTCGCGAACCCGCTTGGACAGCGTGGAGCTTTAAGGCAATACATCCCTCGTACACAAGACAATGTGTATAAGTAGACAATGTGTTCGGCTGAGGACGAAAAATAGGGCTAGGTTGGGCACTTTCCTACTCTCATCTCGTTTCGCCAACGAAAGTACAGCATTCCCCACTTGAAATGTATTGCATTTATCACTTTATCCTACTCCTCAATGTATGTACGTGTTTTAATAGCGAGTGAGTTATGCCAAAGCCCACTCCCATCCCACCCCATCCTATCCCTCTTCATTACCCAACCCTTTCTCCAAATCCATTCCTACACCTTCAAAGGTACGCAGCACGTGCTAAAGTTTGTCATGCTGAACTGACATTGGTATGTACCGCTGGTGTCTAAGGGCGACGGTATTGACTTACCAGCAGATGGACCGGTTTTTTTCTTCTTCATACATGACAATGGTGCAATTAACACATTCTGCCAGTGTCAGGTTTTCGCCGTAGATACAAACAATTCAATTGTAATAAACTATTTTAAAGTTTAAAACGTATGAATGTCCCGTCCGGTCGAAATAAGTCAGGAGTCGCTCGAAATTGATAGTAGGTTTACTGGGGACAGAAGAGGACTCCTTGGAAACACACGAGAAACGTTGTCCTATACTTCTATTTGGTTATTACGCACGACACAAAAAATACTTTGAAGTTTAATAAACTATCATTATTAAACCACAAAACGTATAGTACACCATTTTTACAATTAACCTAACAAAAATTCAATTTTACTTCTCTGAGTTCCCGCCATAAAGTCCAGGTGGACTGCGCTCGTCTGCCGCTTTCTTTATATAAAATAAAAGAAAAGAAAAGGGGGCCTATTACGGACAAACAGAAAGGCGAGCAAAATGAGGTTTCGTTTAAACCCCTTCCGATGAAGAACCCTAAAAACCAAATGGAGGCAGTTCAAATGCTTTTGATTTGTACATTATGTTTGTTAGCTACACAAGATTCTCATAAGTCAAGGACCATCACGACTCCATCTACAGCACATTCATCTCCATATACAAAACAAACGTGCCGTCAGCAGGTTGTCGAGTTACGACCGAGCAGACAGACAGACGGACACCGGCCTTGTCAATTAACTCGGCTGAGTTATTATTTGAACTCACGCAAGTTGCAATTCAATGCTCGGTTCAGCCATAGTTCTATGTAAATCGCTTCATTTAAATTATTCAGATTTTTTTCTTTTAACGCTGTGGTCTGCAAATAGATCTTTGCGTAGGTAATGCAAATATATTGCAAATGGGAACGTCTGTCTGCGATACTTGGGGAAATAAATTGGATAGGAATGATTACAAATAAACTACGTATCATTGGGATAGTGATGCGACTCGAGTTTACTTCGCTCGAATCAATCGAGTGATTTTGATTCCACTCGCAATGGAGTCAAAAAATAATCATACGAGTGACTCTGTTTGATTCGCCCCACTCCAGTGATTCCTCTTCACTCGAGTGATAAATGTAAATTCCTTGGTAAGTCGTTGTGTGTTTCTTTTGTTAAAACCAGCCCTTTTAGTGTCCACTGCTCGACATGGACCTCATCATGCACATTGTCACGATGGAAAGGGATAGCATCAAAACGCCACGCTGGCCAAGCAGGTTGTCAAGCCCACTCTTTAGAGGTGGTTGTACTTCGTCAGGGCTTGCGGTAGTCGCTGTGTTATGCTTTAGTCGCCTTTTACGATATCCACGGGAAGAAATACGGTGGTGCCATTCTAAGGACGGCAGACACTACACGTGGTGGTAATAGAAAAAAAAGGATTTAAGTAGAAATCAGCAGTACGGTTTAGAGTTCGAAAATTGATACCACTGCACTATCCCCCCTCCCGTTAATTGTTAAATATGGGTATGAATATACCGATATTTAACAAATAGCAATTTGCATTCTCTGGACTTTTTCACATAAATATCCAATACACACATGCAGTAAATCCTATTTCTGGTCGGACGGCAATAAATCTAATTCAAGACAGGTCAAGATATAATCTAAATGGCCAGTGTGGAGACCAGAATGATCACGACTGTTTCTGGAAGGTGGCCAAATGTACCGCAGGACGGACCTTGCACTTGATTAGACAAGCAGAGGCGGTTAGGTCTTTGAATAAAACTCATTCTTCCAAGTCGCAAGCAAACGTAGGTATATCGCATCACAGCACGCTTGAGCGTGTCAGACTGGCCGTTACCTTACGATCACAGAAGATTGCTGTGAAATGTGCCATATTGTGGAAGTGAGAACGTTTTCACATTTAATGGTGATAACATCAAAACAATCGCTATGTTATCGGCTCAAGACAGTCAAGCGGCTCAAGCGGTTTGTTACTCCTGTGACCATAAGACACCATAAAACTCCTATGGCTCTTATGCCAAGTTAAGAATGAGCGAATACAAGTAGAACGAATCCACACGATGAAAATGATGGATTGGTAGTGGTTGGATGAGAAGACAGGAAGATTGCGTGTGATAGCGAGTCTTGGGAGAGGCCTAGAGAGAACACTAAAGAGACATAGGCTGATGGCATGATGCCTAGTTCGCATAAAAGATCCATCAAACATTTCCTGTCTTAACTATAACGGATTGCTCTTTCATTTAGGTTTAGGATTATTTTAATGAAATGTTAAAATACCTCAATTGTCTCAGTCCAATCCAATTTTATGTTTGGAATTCAAGGAGCAAGAATAAAAAGATGAAGCATTTGTGATTCATTAGTAACAGGACAAGAAACACGCGAACAAATTAATTGCTAACCCAAAGACATTTATCACTGGATGTATAATTTGTTTCTGAGACACAAAAAACACTGAGAAGCTGAATTGATACTTAATTTTTTATTACACTTTGAAGGTTATAAGAATCATGCAATACATAAAAGGATTTTTAAATCTTATTTTAAAATAAAAACTTAGCCAAAGTTCAAAGTTGGCAAAAATGAGCTGCAAAAAATACAGAATAAGCAGCAGATCGATGGTAGGAAAATTAAAAAGTTAGCAAGTTAGGTTTAGGTGATATGGTGACTATAAAGAAAGGCCCACGAAGCTACACTCCGACGATTTAGTGACGACATTCTTAGTAATTTAAAATTATTTACATCAGTTATTCAAAAATTGGTTGTTATTTTGCAACGTTTAGTAGTTTTTGCTGCATGTTTAAACCAAGCCGTTTTAAACGGCTTATGCGTGAGCAATCTTACATGTGAAGTGGCGATGATAGTTCAAAGAAAGAATTATACCAATAATCAAGCTCGAGCGTCGACAACCCAGGGGGTATCTATACTAGGGCTGTTAGGAATATGATATTTCGAATTCGGATACGGTTATGAAATATTTAACATTTGAAATTTTAGCATTTTTCACACATATTTATCTATTTAAACGGGTCTTAACGCGAATGTTTATCTTATTTATGTCAGGTCTCATGAGCTGGCTGACCATGGCTGGTGCAACCCAACCGAAACATCGAGTAAAATAAATAAAATAAACATTCGCGTTAAGACTCCATTTAAATAGATAAATATATGAAATACGTATTTGTTTTTTTTATTTATCATATAATTTTTTATACATTACTCACTATGAAATCACATAAATCCTTCCGGGTTTGTGTGTGATTTATTTTATCTTCCACCTACGCTTAGGTCCATTTGCTGCCTTATCAATTCCGTAGTTTGTGTTTAACATATTTAGGTAGTCGGATAAGTTCGCGGCCTTTTTTGGGATTTCGGATATGTTTCAATAAGGTTTTTAAGAAATATATCACTAACTGAAAACAAAGAATAATTAAATGAAACAGGGAATAATTGCAACTTTACTCTCATAAATAACGAACAAAAAATCTATCTATCAAATCAAGCAAGAACTTGTCAAAACTCGCCTCGTACAAATTCCCCTAACAGTAATGAATAAAATCATTTGTAATAAAATAACATTTGAATCATTCGTCTCGGATTCGACTTCGAATATTTTTTAAAATGCGGATATCCGATAGTTTCGGTTACGGCTACTGAGCTCCATAACGTCTCTAATCTATACTCCAATTCACATTCGTGTGATCGTGAGTTAAAATCTTCGACCCTCGGCTGTGTACATTTTTTTATTACGAAATTTATTAATTCCTACGACATGGCTTAGAATAATCTATGACCTGTAGTAATGTTAATATTTCAAACACATCCTTTGTTTTCAATGCGCCATTCACTTGTCCATCAATTACTCCATGAATTAGCTGATTCAGATGCAATTCGACTTAATGCGTTATCCATTAGCGCACCATTCAAATTTCAATCAAACTACAAAGGCGAATTCACATAGAGGAATAAATTTTAAAGGAATTTTATTACTTATTTCTTTTGTTTTGCTATTTTTTTACTATTTGTTTTAACCATTAGAAGGTGAAAGAATATACTTACTCGATTATACAGCTTTACATTGTTTCGTTAACAAATCATCATTGTATCTAATCATGGAGATCTAGTTACAAACTTAAATACTTCTTTTTAACGAGCCGATAAACAAGAAAGTTTTACTGACAGGTCTTCAGATTTAACGGAACCGGAACCCTTAAAAACCAAAACCCAATAAAACCTGGAACTTGAAATCGATTCTTAAAAATTTTGAAGTACCTAAACCAATAACGGAGACAAATAATAAGTCCATTTCAAATCACAAAGGGGACCCCCGTCTTCCTGACGATGATGACGACGAAGATCATCACGCATTTTTTTAAACTCCGAAATGTAATTCGAAATAATATCTAAATCAATAAATCAAAGTTTCATTAAACATATTGCGCACACGCCCAGCTGCGGCAGCCGCCGCAACTGCTCACAGAAAGAGAGAGAAAGAGAAAATCGTATGGAGGGGGTAAACATCTTACGTGACGTTACATTTTCTTTCGAATCACACCTACCGCAAGCCGCGTAAAGGAACTTCGTTCCAAACATAAACCAATCACCTAACCTAATTCACCAGTCTTTCCACTGCTGCATATTGGCTTCATTCACGACGCGCGGTGTCACATGATCTTTCGTTATTCTCATTCAGTCCCTATCGGCAAACTCTTCAGGTCCACGTGGCCAGAGGGCGTCTCTCACTGCGCTACCCCTACCCCATACTCGTCTACCCCATCGGTTGTCGGTCCTGCGGCAGATATGTCAGGTGCCATTTCTGCATGCAAATTGTATCTACGTTTACCTAGTAATCCGAATATCAATTTGGCGAGCGAAGTGGGCGCTACTTAGTACACATATATTTGATCTAGCGAACGCTCGTAAGACGATACCAAGTGCTAACAACCTCTGGAATTACTGCGTGGCAAATTAACAGCGAAACCGATACGACAGGTGGGGTCTCCAAACACCCTACGACTCGAGTTTCAATAATTAACCTTCAGCTATAGCTTTTAGAGTTGAAATTACATTTTGGCGCTAGTTGGAAAGATTTTACCAAGGAACTTGCGAAAATCTACCTTAATGCGCCAATTTTTGAGTCGTAAACGCTTTGCTAGTAACTGGAGAGGTTACAAGAAACACCCTTATATATTTGCGAATTAAATCCAGATCGCGGTGCGTGTGTACTTTGCCTAACATCTGCAAATTTTGTTTGACGTAAATCAAAATTGAACTTTATTACTTTAGGCATAAGGCTATAATTGGCTTGGTGGAGTGCAAATATATCAAAGTTTGAAGCTATTAAAAATGTACTCTAATGTATTTATAGTAAGGTTGAAAATGTCTTGTCGGTGACGTGTTTAAAGGTGGGAACGCAATGTTTTATAGGCCGCGTATGTTTGCGTGGTAAGTTATTAGCTAAACCAACATTGGCTGTCGGTAATCTTCGTATGATGTTAGGGAAAATGGACTTTCCCATTTGCAGTCCAGAATGGGGGTAAATATCTCAAAATTTGAGTTTCTACGTACTTTGGTAACTCAGTTAGCTTACTCGGCTGTATAGTTGAACAGCGTTAGGCTGAATTTCAGAAACACGTATCCGTACCCGGCGACATATATGGTACGTAAATTCAAAATACACTATGAACGATACAGGGCCCAAAACAATTTTTTTTTTGGAATTTTTGTTTCTACCTGTCCAAAAGCGCATACGCAAAAACTTCTGGACGAATTTTAATGAAACTTACAGCTTATCTGTTGGGTTAACATTATCCAGTTAACATTTATCGGGTTAACAGTTACTTTTTATCCATATACATAGAGTTCCCAGGGGAATTATCACCAAAGCCGCATGTATAATATCAAATCTCACAAATAGACCACTGGATGGATTTTTATGAAATTTATTAAAGCGATTGTATAAGACCTGGATCATTGGATCCACTTACAGGGCACTCTTGTCCCGATCTGTTAAAGTTCCCACGGGAATCATTGTAAAGTTGCCATGGGGAATATAAAGTATAAAATGAGATGTTACTCTCACACCATATACACTTTATTCGATAGGATGGGATGACATTGGATTTAATGTGGTGAGATTGAATTGCGTTAGATGTAATAGAATGGAACAGTCGGGATGGGGGATGGGTGAGGTGGGATGGGATGGTATGAAATGGAACAGGATAAGGTGGGAGTACTACATGGTTAATAATACTAGTAGTCTGTGAAATGTATTAACACGCTAGCGGCACCAGCAACTTCATTAGCGTGAACATTTTAGAGTGATTCCCATCGGAACTCTATAACCCTAAAAACTAACTGGGGATAAAATGTACCCTAAATGTTAACCCAAGTCATGAGCTATAAATATGTCATGTTTCATGACATTCTGTCTAGTGGTTTTTGAGCGATGCGCGTTCCGACAGACAGACAGACAGATTTTTTTTTAAAAAATGGTTGCTCTGGGTTTTGTTATTCTGTACCGCTCGAAAATGGCAGTTTTTTTTTAAAAAAATATTTATTTTCATGTATAGATAGACCCGGCTCTGTTGGGATTTTATAATATTATGTATAGATAACATATAAGCAAGCGAAGCAGCGGTCAATAGCTAGTGAGTTTATAAAATAACTTCTTCAATCTTTTTAAAAATTAAAGATGTAAATAAAACTCATTTCACCAGTTATAACTACGTCGTAAAAACATATAAAGCCGCGGCCACACGTGAGTTAATATGGCAGGACCCCGTGGCGCGCTTTGCCGATTTTACGATCAAAATTGTGTTCAATAAATTTGTATTACTATTTGTTTATGTTTAATTGCTATTTTTAAATTAAATAAAAGTTTAAGTTTAAAGTGTATTTATTTGTATTAGTTTAAAAGGAATGGAAAATGTTTTGAGAGGAAATGGATCTTTGAGAATTGTTTCAGGGGGATTATAATAAACTACCTTTTGCGGATTGCGGAGATCACAATTTTTTATTCTCGAAAAAAACTAAAGATAAGCAGTTGTATCCAAAAAACTATTTAGTTTCAAAGTTTATGTCTCTATACATATGCAGTGCAATGTAACTGACACTTTCAGTATCACAGCTGGACATGGGCACACCCTCATGCACATTGTCTCGTGTATGAGGGATGTATGGCCTCAAAAACCCACGCTGGCCAAGCGGGTTGGCGAGTCCACTCTTTCAGAGGTGATGTAGGTCCACAGGGCTTGTGGTAGCCGCTTTATAATCCCTTAGTCGCCTTATAAAAAACCCACGGGAAGAGATGGTGTGGTGATATTCTATAGCCGGCCCGCACCACACGGTTTTGGGTGTATACTCGTATGTCGGTTAAATTCGAAGATGAGTCAAATTAGTCCAACGGGTTAAAGTAATTCGCCAGTAGTGGCTAAATGAGGAGAGCTGAATATCAGCAGTGGAGGGACACAGGTTTATGGTATGGTATGCGCTAGAGAAGCATTCGAAATCCTATATAACTCTTTACGATACATTTTATTCAATGGTTTACTGAAATAACCCAAATACTGGCTGCATTATACTCTCTGAGTCGAACGATTCTATCAGTTTTTGCAATAGATTTTTTTTATAACTTATTATTCATTTCTATTACATCTTTTATTCCACTCGCGGTTACGCAAAACAAATACATCCAATGTAACTAACGAGCGCCGCGTAATAAGTGCTTCGAACGTTTTAGATAGAACAACAAAACTTTACATGTTAGAAAGTTTTGATTTATTCCATAAAATAAGTTTATTTCTTGCAAGAAAGGTTTTATAGATTTCAAATTAGTTAATGTGTTGCGTTATTTTGATGGCACGTTGTATATGGTAATCATAAATAAAATAAACACTAGATTACATACATAGGTTTGCTATTGAAAGTCATTAATCAATGTTGTTGACAGAAAATCTTGATATGCCCCAAATTTCAAGTCGTGAATGTAAATCGACTAGCCAAACGTATGCAAAGATTGATAAATGTGGACTTAGGTATCACACAGTGCGTAAAAGTAGTAGTGAGGAATTTTTAGTAAAAATATCAAAGTGTGGGGCACACGCACAAGTAAAAAGTTACAATATATATGGAAGCCATTTTATTATACTCTCCGGTGCCGTGACTATTCTTTGAAAAATACGTAATTATATTTTACTTTTTCTTATTTTAATACTACAATAACAATGTACGAGTAGTAGAAGGCAAGAGAAACATTTATTTGTACATACAAAACACCGTATTACATTAAATTTTACATACAGCAAATAAGAGATAGTGCCGTGTAATTGTGTGCCTACAAAACGGTCTGTAGTTAAGAATATGCTGCAACACCAAAGTGGGTTACAGCGCTGGTTTTCAGCTACAATCTGTATACTTTACATATACTGGCTTACATGTTTTTACTGCAATCAATAAATATTTTTTGTATTAAATATTAAATTTTATTTTGGTAATGTAATTGTTTAACCACAGAGAAATTGTTTACAATAATTATTATTATCCACAGAGGGCCTCTTGTTTCGCACTACCATTTTTAAACACTACCACAGAGTACGCGTTAGGTGTATTTGTATTCTGTGTTTCTCAACCATATGAGTGTTTGTTAACCAAAACAAAAATTACACTACGACATCTGAAGCCATATAAAAGTGGAGTTTGTGTAGTGAATTTCGGACGTAACGATAGAGAATCCACACGGATTTCTAGTTGTACTGTGATAGGTATAAGGTGTGTCCGAATTCAGATACGAGTAAGTGGCACTCGATCTTTCTGTTCAGCCCCTTAAAGATATAGCATAATGGAGTGGTTGAGAAAAACCATTAAGAAGTACCTCGTTTAACGCCTATTTTATGAAAGTAGGGTCTCCTCTAAATCAGGAGAAATACATATACAAAGTATAATATATAGGGTCAAATAAAAACTAACTGCACCCTGAATTTATGTTATTAAAGCTTTGTTCAAACACTGATGCTAATTGCACCATTGCTATATATTGTTTTTTTTTTTAATTTAGCATTTTTTCTCACACAAACCTGTGAACAGGTCTTGAGAATCAGCTGGAAGTTAAAGGGATCACAGACGACCTTTCGGGTCGTAATTTCTTTTTTATTTTAAGCATAATAAAACGATAAGTTCCAGTCGATTCCCTCATATAATTATGAACTTACATTAAGCCCGATTTTTTTTAATTATTTTAAAGTACCTAGTTGATTTTAAAATATTTAAATATTAATAATGATTGTTTATTAAATTAATTGTTACCAATTCAAAATTCAATAAATGCCAATGTAATTAGGTATTTATTTCTGTTGACTGTACTTTAAAGTAAAACTAGTTGTGGGACAGGTTGATACAATTTTTTATAGTCGGGACACGTTGGCACTATTTTAAATAAATAATAATAAATGCGCCAGCTTAGGGGGAAAGTCCAATTTTATCAGTGGTAGACTAAGAAAAGTATAATCTAGAGCAGTGGTTCTCAAACTTTTTAAATGACGGAACCCTTTTGGGAAGCAAAATACTTGATGGAACCCTACAATAAAACAATTATTTTTATAAGTGTATTCTATATTAATCAGCATAATAAAAGTACAATGTATCAGTTACTAATTATTATTTACTTCACCACTTGGTAAGGACAATAATAGAAAACATTAAAAAAGAAAAAATCTAACTAGTGGGAGGTATGAAACTGTTTTTTATTTTTCATCAATTGCTTGATATCAGGTTTGATGGAAGAAAGTTGGAGTCTCATATCAGCTTCGGAGTCCAGTCTATTGCGATATTTTGTTTTCGTGGCTGCGTAGGTAGAGAATCCTGTTTCGCACACATATGTAGTTGGGAACGGGAGAAGAATATCCAGAGCCATTTGGCCAAGCATTGCATATTCATCTTGGATTCTGCACCAAAAATCATTAAGAGGCGTCGTTTTGAACAATGACTCCATACTTGTGTCTGATGACATTTCTAAAAGAGATTCATATATCTCATTTGACATGTTTTCAGGCTTTTCCAAGTTGGGTAAAAAAGGATTATGAATCCAGGAGTTCACTTTAATTTTTGTATTGTGTTCTTCGGGAAAATACTTTTCAAAAGATGCGCGCATCGAACTGAGATATTGGACCAATTCTTCAAACACATTATCTTCAAACATTTCTGAGTCGTTTTCGCTAACAAACTCACTGAGTAACGTAAAACTTTCTATTTCTTTCTTACCAATGCAAATGATCCAAAAATCTAATTTTCTTTTAAAAGCAGTTATTTTATTATAGGCCTGAAACACTGTTGTCTGTTTACCTTGCAACGATAAATTTAATTCGTTAAGTTTTTGAAAGATATCCGCCATAAAAGACAATCGGAACAACCAAGTTTTATCATACAAACGGTCCTTCAAATTAAAAGAAGTATCTGCTGAAAGAAACATTTGTAACTCGGCTCTAAGTTCAAATAGCCTTGTTAAAGTTTTTCCCCGAGACAGCCATCGCACTTCTGTATGGAGCAGCAGTGTTTTATGTTTGCTGCCATAATCTTCACACAATAATGAGAACAATCGGGATTGTAGTGGTCGTGATTTGATAAAATTAATTATTTTTACCGCTTCATCCATAACTAATTTTAGATTAGACGGCATTTGCTTCATCGCAAGTGCTTGTCTATGCAGAATACAATGACTGGAACTACAATTAGGCGCTTTATTTTTCATTCGTGACACTGCTCCTGCTGTTTTACCTGTCATCGCCTTGGCCCCATCTGTACAAATGTCAATGCAATTGTTCCAACTGAGATTATGTTCTTCAAAAAATATATTTATTTTATTAAAAATTTCTTCCCCGGTAGTGTTTGTAAGCAGCGATGAACACATAAGCATGTCTTCTTCAAAAGAACTTTTATATGGATATCTCACAATAACCAGCAGGATAGCCAAACCAGCGACATCAGTCGACTCGTCCATTTGCAAAGCGAATCGTGTATTTTGTAGACGTGTAACTAGTTCTTGTTTGACGTAGCTTGCCAGATCATGGATTCGTCGTGAAACAGTATCGTTTGATAGCGGAACAGTAGAAAGATGCTTTGCAGATTTTTCATCAAGCATACATTTTGTTATGTCTAATACACATGGTTTTATTAATTTCTCAGCGATAGTGTGCGCTTCACCTGCTTGTGCAATGCGATAGCTAACTAAGTATGATGCCTCCGTGGCCTTTTCGTTGGTAGTTTGTGTTACATGCATCATATTTTTTTGACTTTCTAATAACTGATCTTTTTTGCGAACAAAAAATTCTTTATTCTTGTCTTTAGTCTCGGGGTGTACGGTTTCTAAATGTCGACGCAATTTGGCAGGTGCCATGGAACTATTAGGAAGCAGTTTACTACAGAGCATGCAGAGAGGTGAGCCGTTGGAATCAACAAATCCGAAACTGATATAAGATTCATCATACTTCCTTTTTTTCGTCTTTGAAACCGTCGAGCTTGACGTCGTGGCACTCGTGGCATCATCTTCTGGATCGGTGATTGCTAAATTCTCCGCGCGCATTGCTTTTGAACATTCAGCGTCATTAGAAGATGTTGTTGGAACACGTTTAACACCTTTAAGCCAACGTTCCATTCTTCTTTATTTATAATGTTACAAGTCAGGATAGTGGGGTTTAAATAATGCACAATCGTTACTGCGTATAAGAGACTAAATTTAGAACCTACAGGGAAGAAATGTATAAAACTGAGACAACAGAATACAGCAGGCAGTAAAACAATGAACACTAGTTTCTCGCTAGCGAGCTTGTAAGTAGGTAGTAACTTATCGCTCCGAACGCTAATCATCAACTGACGACGCCAACGCGCGATCGCCGCTTTTATACTTAGTCCTAGACTCGATCTCAAATATTCTCGAAAATACTCGAGTCGGCACCTTTGATAAACAAAAAGCAAAAATAAAAACAGAAATTTAAAAATAGCGTTGTAAACAATATCGACTTTATCCTTTGAAGTTAGAGACGAAAGTCGCTAGTTGACAACTATAGCGTCTAATTCAGAGGCGGCTTTTATCAAAGAGACTGAGCGCTTACAAGTATACTACCCGCTCGTTTTAAGTTTGCCGCTGGCGATAGGTATGAGTGTATGACGTTCGAAATTTTTTATTTAATTGTAACAATAAAAATTGTGTACGTTAGATATTTGGGTAAAACTATGACACATTATAAGTTTTGTTGTCACGTGGGGGAGGGTACGCGCATTCCACAGACCGGCAAACTTAGAGCGAACGCGTTGTACAAGTATAAAATTGTTGAGACCAAACTTATGAGATATTGTACCAGCTAATGTAACACAAGCTTATACAAATACAAATAAATAAATAAATAACATTCATAGCGTTTTGTCTCCGCGCGGCCGCGGAGTCCGCACAGCCGCGGAGCGACCAGAGAGAGGTGTTTTGATTTTTTTATTTCTAAATTCTTGCGGAACCCCGACAGAGGTATCACGGAACCCTAGGGTTCCGCGGAACACACTTAGAGTATAGCTGATCTAGAGAAACTTGCATACGGATAGAAGCATGTACATATATGGGTAGGTATCTATCCTAAAATATAGATTTATTCATTCATACTTGAAGATAAACTAATAAACAAAACACTAAAACAAATTTTCGCGTCAAAATAACTCCTTGAACCAAATTACACACGCTCTATTTCAAAAGCAATAAGTCTTATATTACGATAAATATGTCAACACGTTTAATAAGGCGACGCCGGTTGGCTGCGTATTTACAATGACTACCTGTACATATTTCCATTTTTATTTAAGTAAACATAATTAAGAATTAGTATTCGTAGTAGTATAAGTAACAATTTCCATATAAAATAAAATAAATAATATGTTTTAAGTTGCAAACTAAAATTGACTAAGAATGACTAAGTTATAATGAAATGTAAATTGTTAAAAATTGTTAAACTTCCATTTATCTCCATAAAACATGGCCAAAACGGTTACTGCTGAGTTATGAGCATCCTTGACAGGTCGTTTTCTTACCACTACCCATGTTCTTACCTCTGTTTTTACTATACGAGTACATTGACAATTACTATTATTATTAATTATGAAGATTGTCTCATTCCTGTGATATAATTAAAGAATAAAAAAGTATTGATAATAAGAATTCGATTACAAGCTGTACAACATTTCGTCTTATATCTCTTTCTTACCCGTGCACAACGTAGCAACTATCTTTAAATTAGGGAGCTCGATTGGTTTTTATACTGTGGCATTTGTTCCAATAGCTCATACTTTTTCAGCTGTGTATTTTTTATAATCTGTATATTCTGTATATCTTACTATTTGAATTCGCCTTTAACCCTTATACTTCACTATTTAATCATATTTTTTATATTATCTATGTTTTAACCGGCGTTTCTTACAATATCTCTCAAACTACTTAACTTTTTACTCAAACGCATTACTTAGCTTTTTGCAATAAATGGATAACACCGCCCAAGAATAATAAATACTGGCTGAAACGACGGTATTGTTTAAAAATCAAAGAATGAAAAAAGGAAAATGGACGGGTTCTGACAAGACGTCAGACAAAAAATAAATAGCAGCCGTCGAAAACAAAGATTTTGGTGACCACAGAGGAGTCAGTAACCCGAGAAATAAAACGATATTATCTCAGCCTTCTCCTCTGTTTACGATGCGCACACTAGGCGCGCACCTGCCTCGCGTTACGCGAAAGCAGCCCGAGGAATGTGCACTCGGGCCCAAATGTAGTAAACTTACTCAATAACCACCACAATGGTGGGTAAGCGCAATAATAGGATATACAGGCCTCACTTACCCCAGGTGGTTTTGCCCACGCACAAATCTGGAAAGTGTTCCTACGCTAGTCCCTACTAGACGTGACCTATCTTAGTGTGATTGAATAAATAAATACATAAATTCCCAATAAATACTTGTGTAGTAATCCAAGTCTCGTCCTGTGGTGAGCCGGTGGCCGCTATCGTTCGGCAACTCACACCCGGCAGCAAATCACCTCGAGAAATGACTCCAAACCACAAGCACAATCACACCCAAACAATTCCAACCAAAACATTCGCGTGGCACAAGGATATCGCGAACAAGACCTATTAATAGGCGCGAATATCAATAATCAACTGTCCGAGACCGCGGTGTGAATTTAACTCAATTTAACTCTGCTCGCCGCCGAGTTACTACTCAAAAATATCAAATTCTCAAACCGCCTTCAATATGGCGGGGACAAAAAAATGTTGCTTCAAATAATCAAGGTATGCGGGTATGCAAAGATGCTCGCGCCAATTCCAAACAATCCCCCGTCCCGAGCCGAAGTATTCGGGTCGCTAATCAATGGGTAAGCGGGATAATGTCGCGACGGCCCGCTTCAAAATAGAATCACCCACCAAGACCTCGGCTAACCTGGGAACACCATCAGAGCCCGGAAAAAGGTTAACAATGCGCCCCCGGCGCCAACACAAGGGCGGTAGGTTAGCATCTTTAACCAACACGAGGTCCCCAACCTTCGGCGAATTAGTTTTGTCCGTCCACTTGACGCGCTGCTGCAGAGTGTGCAAATATTCAAGGTGCCAGCGTTTCCAGAAACTCTGAGTGAGCTGCTGGAGCAATTTAAAACGCGACAAGCGAGAACTGGGCACATCAGTCCAAGGGTACTCTGGCAGAGCGACGAGTGGCTGACCAATCAAAAAATGGCCCGGCGTTAGGGCTTCCAAATCATTCGGATCCGACGAAAGTGGGCATAGCGGTCGAGAGTTGAGGACGGCCTCAACTTTCGCAAACACGGTCGCGAGTTCCTCAAATGTGAGAATCGTCTCACCAATAACGCGCCTCAAATGGATCTTTGCCGATTTAACTACGGCCTCAAAAATTCCACCCCAGTGCGGACAAACTGGCGGATCGAAGCGCCAGGTTATCCCACGGAGGGCCATCTCACGACCCAAATTCATTTTCTGCTCTTCAAGAAACTCATACACATCCCTTAAGTAGTTATTGGCCCCCTGAAAATTAGTTCCGTTGTCGGACCTAATCAAGGTAGGGAGTCCCCTACGAGATACAAATCGGCTGAGGGCCGCTACGAAGGCTTCTGTGGAGAGAGCAGAGACAACTTCCAAGTGTGTGGCCTTAGTAGACAGGCACACAAAAACACACAAATATGCCTAAACTTACAAAGCCTATCGCAGGCTGAACTAGAGTAATCCGTGAGGCCGGCCAAATTGACACTGGTCCCTTCAACCAGTCCGGACCCCACCACAACGGATGTCCAATAATCTCTAGGGCTGAGCATCCACGTGATGCATAATCAGCTGGGTTTATATCGCCAGGGACATGTCGCCAAATCAATCGAGCTTGCGACGCCTGGATCTGGGAAACACGGTTCGCCACAAACACCTCCAAGGTGTGAACAGAAGCTCGCAACCAACAAAGCACAATTTGACTGTCTGTCCATGCAAAGACGTCTACTAACTCTACGGAACGCCCTAGAGTAGCGACGACATGATTCAAGAGACGAGTCAAGAGACTGGCGCCTGACAATTCTAGCTTCGGTATTGTCATAGGCGAGCGAATAGGCGCAACCTTGCTCTTTGCTAGAACCGGCGAGACCAAAACATGTCCAGCAGCATCCACTGTGCGTGTAGATAAACAACCGCTGCATACCCTCGCTCGGAAGCATCAAAAAAGCCATGAAGGCTAGCTCTATACTTTCCAGACGGAAGGAAACGTCTGGGCAAGGAAACCCGATTAAGAGCTGGGAGGGATGACACAAACTCTAGCCATTCCAACAATAACTCTCCATGAAGAGGCTCATCCCACGACAATTCAGCAGCCCATAATTTCTACAAAAAACATTTCGCCCAAAAAATGACTGGACTGATCCAATCGACTCACCAACCAAGCTGAGACTACAACCCTGGGCACCCGAGTCCAAAAGGGCACGAACAACAATCGAGTTGCCCTTCGGGTCCCATACCCGCACAGAGACCGTAGGCAAGAGGATGGTCTCTGGGTTCTCAGCGTGGTGAGCTGCAAGTCCCTAACGGGAGAAGTTACGGAGTGAGGGCTCCCTCCACGAGTGCGGCAGGGGACGATAACTGTCTACCCTGCCCTCACCGCGACGACCCTGCACAACATGTGCGGATGAGAGGGGGGCTGCAGCCTGCCCTCCCAGGCGGGGTGGACGCCGCTCCAACCTCGGTCGCTCCAACAGCGGGGGGGAGAATCTCCGGTTGCGGTAGACTGTGGAGTACTCCGCAAACCCAACAGCGCCTCTAGGAGGTGGCGAACGCCTACCCCCGCCCGTAAGGGCTCGATCCTGGGCGCTGGACCTGGCAGGACTGTCACCACCAGCGCGAGCAGCTAAGTGTCGCTCAGCATCACGAACACCAGCACCCTCCTGGTTGCGGTTCGCACACAAAAGAACGTGGTGAGCACCACCACATTGTCCACATGGACGAGGCTGAGGACACTCTCGCTGGAAGTGACCCTCCAGGCAATGGTAACACAATCGCCTCTCCTTGGCGATGTGTCGACGCGCTGCTACGCGCAAGGCCACAAATTTGTGGCAAGCAGTCATCCGGTGGCCGGAGCGCTTGCAGAATCTGCAAGCCACGGACTCCTCTTGGGAGACCCCAAATCTCGGCCGTGACTGCTTGAAACCCGGCGGACCCTGCGGTCGGGCCAATGGTCGCTCTCGGCGAACACTAGTCTGCGGCATCAAGGGAATGGAACCCTCCACGGTATCCACCCTGCGACACTCGTCTTCCAAGAACCTTTCCAGGTCCTCATAGGAAGGCAGGTGAGTGGAGCTGTCCCCACCATACTGTCGCTCAAAGCGCAGCCGCAACTCCAAAGGCAGTTTCGCCAACACAATATGGAGCAGCAAAAAAGACCACTGGTCCACTGGTAAGTCCAATCGCCTTAAGGCGTTAACCGCCACCAAAACCGGGTTAACAATATCTGTCCGTAAGGCTGACGCACAGGCAACCTTGGGCAGATTCAAAATTTGCCCCACATGGGTGTCAGCCAAAAGGCGCACGTTGTGGTAACGGCGCTTTAACAAGTCCATGGCTGTCGAGTAGGTGCTGTCATCGACCTTCAGGTGCTGTACCAGGCCTAGAGCCTCTCCCTGTAAGGAGGCCAACAGGTACGCCATTTTTTGAGCAGCTGACAGGTCGGTATGGGAGTCCACCAAACTGTTGAACATCCCATAGTAGCTCAACCACTGGTCCAAATCACCGTCAAAGGTGGGAAGGTTGAGCGTGGGGAGACGACCCAACAAGGCGTGGGGTGCAACAAGTGAATCCCCACCAGAGGGAGCTGAGATGTGGGAGACCGCCTCGTTAATTGCGTCCACAAAATCGTAAATCTGGCCAAAGTCCGCTTCATAACGCTGCTTCTGCTCGTCCGGTACGGGCGTTTCCAAATTCGCCATAAACGTCAAGCCCTCAGCAAAACTCCTATCCAACGCCACCAAACGGGCCGGCATTTCACTCGCCCGGGCGAGTAAGGCTTGCTTCCGGTCCGGCCGGTTGACCATTGCAACCGCAGAAGAAAACCATCTCAGCTGCGCAGTCATTGCGGACTGATGTGTGGAGAAGGTCACCTTGACAGACATGTCTACACCTCAGGACGCACGCAATACAAAACAAAAACCAAAAATAAAAAACAAAAATAAAAGTAAAAAAAAACAACAATAACAAAAAAAATAACAAAATAAAAAAAAACAAAAAATGCAGTGGAGGTACAATAAAAAACAAAAGGGGTGCGTATGTGTCTTCAAGAAGGTATAACCGTCCAAAATATTAATTAAGACTACCTGACAAAACAACAACAAAAAAAACAAATTAAATTATCAAATTATAAAATAAACGCAACCAAAAATGTACACGAGCGTGGACTCAATAAAACCACAATGTCCAGCTATCAAAAAAAAAACGTGAAGCGTTATATCCAAAACAATTATTAACGCGTGTGGGTAACTAGCCAGCTACTAAACGTCGCACGCGTGGATTCAAAATATCTTCAGAATACAAAATATACGTAGGGCCTAGCCTTCAAACCGTGAACGTAAAATATAAAAAATCAAAACCAAATATTTAAACCAAATTACCAATATACAAACAAGACAAAAGAAAATGTCATCAATATTAACTACCTACCTAACGGTATTATCAGTATCATCAATATCACGTAACGGTATCAAACCACGCTCTGCTACCAAGATGTTTACGATGTAGCAGGAGCGTGGACCCAATATACGCAAGGCCCTTAACACGGGAAGTTACAATTCTCAAGTTGATGAATAATGACAAAATAAAATAAAACAAAAAAAGAATGGTTGATAACGGTATCAACCACGCTCTGCTACCAGATGTTTACGATGCGCACACTAGGCGGCGCACCTGCCTCGCGTTACGCGAAAGCAGCCCGAGGAATGTGCACTCGGGCCCAAATGTAGTAAACTTACTCAATAACCACCACAATGGTGGGTAAGCACAATAATAGGATATACAGGCCTCACTTACCCCAGGTGGTTTTGCCCACGCACAAATCTGGAAAGTGTTCCTACGCTAGTCCCTACTAGACGTGACCTATCTTAGTGTGATTGAATAAATAAATACATAAATTCCCAATAAATACTTGTGTAGTAATCCAAGTCTCGTCCTGTGGTGAGCCGGTGGCCGCTATCGTTCGGCAACTCACACCCGGCAGCAAATCACCTCGAGAAATGACTCCAAACCACAAGCACAATCACACCCAAACAATTCCAACCAAAACACTCGCGTGGCACAAGGATATCGCGAACAAGACCTATTAATAGGCGCGAATATCAATAATCAACTGTCCGAGACCGCGGTGTGAATTTAACTCAATTTAACTCTGCTCGCCGCCGAGCGCGTGTTACTACTCAAAAATATCAAATTCTCAAACCGCCTTCAATATGGCGGGGACAAAAAAATGTTGCTTCAAATAATCAAGGTATGCGGGTATGCAAAGATGCTCGCGCCAATTCCAAACATCCTCTATAGAACTCCACTGAGCCTCCAGTGGTTCTTTTGGCGCCGCCGCCCTTGCCGGCCGACGCCGCTTCTGATGCATCGCTCTCGGACGGTGATGCCTCCCTTGCTGGGCCACCGCCGCTACTGCTCCGCTACTTGGAGGTGGGCGCCTCCGCTAGGTGCCGGGCACTAACAGTGAGTTGAACCTTAGTGACAAACATGCCGTGTTCCATAGACCAATTTTTAATTATAGATAAATTTTAGGTTTCTCTGTTAGTTTCATTTTTAATTATACCGCCATTGGAACAACTTTACTTCTTTTCTTTTATATCTACTAGCTTTTTTAAATTTAGTTTTCGTGTCTCCTTGTGTTACACGACAATACACGCAGTGTCGATATTTGGAGGAACGCGATATAGTATGTTGTAACGACATAAATAAATTTGTAGTTTTTATCAAAACGCGCATGCTACGCAACTTGTGTGTATTTCGGTAATACGCTGCATGTAATGTTATGTCTGAACTCATGACAGATCGCTTCCTTGCGCCTAACACACGCTCTGTTTAACCCACGTGAACCGATTGACTGGTAATGACTGGGGTTAATTAATGATTGTGATATTCACGTCACATGGTTACCCCAATAATGGAAATATATATATGATTTTAGTGTCATGAGAGAAGGGTTGAAAAATATGTTTCGGACTAGTCATATTTTGTATGACCATGTGATTTAAATTTTATGTGTTTCGTATTAACACATGTGTTTTATATTGCAGCGTATTAAAGGCTTTTTTTTTCTTTTTATACGAGTATATGGCAATTAGCACAATTCGCCAGTGTCAAGTTTTCTTCGTAATAAACAATTTTAAAGTCTAACACGTATCCTGTCAATGTCCAGTCCCGTCGAAATAAGTCAGGAGTCGCTCAGTAAAGTGATAGTACGTTTACTGAGGAGAGAACTGGACTCCTTGGAAGCACACGAAAAACGCAGTGATAACAAACATCACACACGAAAAACATTGAAGTTTAACAAATCACTAATAAACCACAAAATCGATGTAGCGATAAGGTCACTGCTTGTACTTCTAATTACTTGTAGGTACTTTGTATTTCTCTGTATGTTTTAATAAAGTGTATCTATCTAAAACGCATAATACACAATTTTTATAATAATAATAATCAAACAAAAACTCAACTTCACTTCTTGAGTTCCCGTGAAAAAGTCAATTTTTAAAGATCAGTGATCAAAAATATAAACCATCCCATTCGATTCATTTCTCTCCTTCTGTTTTGTTCATCGTTCTGAATTCGTTATTCTCAAATTCCCAAGAGATAGGTAGCGTACATCCTCGTGCACATTGTCTTGTGCAAAGGAATGTATAGCTTTAAAACAGGGTCAAGCGGGGTGGCGAATCAACTCTTTTAGAGGCCGACACCAGGAACTCCTGGTGTCGGCTTTGTTATCCCTTAGTCGCCTTTTACTACACCCGCGGGAAGAGATGGGATGTATTATTCTAAAGCCTAAAGCCGGCCTACACCACGTGTACTACAGCACAGCCGTACCATCAGTTATCATCGGCTAACTAATTACCAGCCCTGACCTCTATTCCATAACCATAAAATCACTATTTCATTTCGTCCATTCAGCAAAGATTTCACAAAAATATTTATCCTATCATTACCGGTGCCTGTCATATTCATTACCCAACCCATGGTATCATTACCGCGTTGCCAAAACAAGCGTCTGCACAGTGTTTTACTCGTCGATTAACCTACATAGCGAAGGATTTACGTAAATATTTGTGCACTAGTTTGAACTGTGGAAAAAGAAGTGAATTAGTCCGGTTATAAATATAGGAATTAGATCGAACAAGTATTAAATGGAAGGATATAACTGCGATTTTATGTTCTAGGGACACAGAGTTCAACAAACAAGTACGACTAATTTTGACTACACCTTGTCGACATGTTAGCTGAGATCTCTACATCTAATGGACGCGATTTGTTTATTGTCGTGCCACGAAATTTGACGCGACATATCTCGCGGATATTTGTCATACCGCGAGCAAAAGTCTTTATGATTGTTCATATTCAGAGCTTTGTCGCGCTAGTCATGTCGCTGTTACAGTTCGTTCATAGCAAAGACTCGTCCATACATTTCATAATGTTTAATGACATCTGTGGCGCAACTAGCGGGATAGGACAGTGGTTATTTGTAATGACCCGCTTTGTGGCCAATAAAATAGCTTTTATCGCCACACTGGCAGTGTGGTTTCGTCATAAAAGTGGTAAACGCTGCACGCGTATAAATTTTTGTAATCAAGATAAAATTTTAAAAGTAAAGATGGTTTTCCGTCAGTTTTTGCAGGTAGTAAAAATGCAGATGATTTGCAACTGGCTCATTATTTCAGAAATCAAAAAGGTTTCTTTTCCAGTTTGCAATACTATACGGCTCCCAGCAGTATATCAGCGCTGTCGTACGTTCCGCAGCCCTTTTTGACGCCGCGACACGCACTTTATTTGCGCACACTTGTTGTTGTTATCGTATTGTGGATAAATAAATATTTTGCTCTTTCATTCTTTCTACTTTCAATAGTTTTGAAAATCACCAATGGTAGGGGTAGAGTGCATGCTGCATTCCCGCAGTCGTTGGGCGCGCTCGACAGGCCACGTTACCTCTCTCATAGAAGACTTGAAATGTACTGCATTTCCCATTAACTTCCCTAATGTACGTACATATTTTGGTAGTGAGTGAGATATGCAAGAGCCCATTCCCATTCCATACTATCCCATTCCTCCCTATTTCTTCAACCCTTTCTCCAAATCTATTCTTGTATATCCAAAGGTAGGCAGCACATCGGAGGGCGTGCCCATGCTTGTCATTCTGGACTGGTGTTGGGCAAACGGGCTAACACGTGTTATGGGAGTGAGTAAGTGTTTCTATAGACCTACTGTTTCATTCGTTAGCTCACCTAATCTCTTTCAAACCAATCGAATTGCGAATGGGATTGAAAGATTGTCGCATGTAAAATCATAGGTACCTATATGTTTATATCAAAATGTCGCATAAAGTAAGATACATCAACATACTTGTTTGATCCTTTTGTCGTTTGTTAGTCACCGGTGAAACTCTAAACAAAAGAAAACAAAAGAAAATAATAAAGGTCAAAGGTCAATTGTCAGTGGACCCTTTGAATTAAATATGAGTTTGTGTGTAAATCGCAAAAATCTTAACATATAAAAGTACTTCCTTTGTGGTCAATTAAATATGTATTATTGCATACATTGTACTACCATCATATATTATATTCTCTTATAATATTAAATATATAATTTATTTGTTAAAAATTGGGATGACCTCCCTCAGTGTCACTTAATATCTGGCAAGGTTGTCCGGAAGACATTCTCTTCAGTAAAGATTTTTGTTTTATGTCGGTATTTTTAATTTTAACATTATTTTAAATTAGTAGTGCCCGTAATTTCGTGCGTGTAGAGCTTGATTCCCATGGGAACTCTATATTTGATCTGGATAAAAAGTACCCCAAACATTGACTCTCCACATAAGCTTTTATAACTATGCCAAGTTTCATTAAAATTGGTAAAGTGAATTTTACGTGATTCGCATTTAGACACAGACAAAAAAATTCTCAAAAACGTTATTTTAATCTCTGTATCACTGTGTACTTTTATCAACTACAATGCTTTTTTTGCTATGAAGTGTACAGACACGGCTTTGTTACTTTTTATTAGATGAATGGATTTTGTCTTATCTATCTGTCTTCTCATAAATGTATGTTGGTATAAAACAAATAATCTATCTTGTTTATTAGATTCTTATATCACTGGTGGCTGAACAGTACCAAATATAGTGGTGTTTCTGTGTCCACAACGCACCAATACGAACCAAGCACTAGTCGAGTAATATCTAGTAGCTAAACGGCTATAGGGGACCACGATAGTGATGGGAATTTAAATTATCGATTACAGTAAAGGTGGGACAAAGGGAGCAGTCTCCAAAGAATTTGAACGATCCGCCCGTCATGCACACGCTTAGGTGCATTCAGTAATGATGCGATAGAGATAGAGTTTATCGATGTCGACAGTTTTATTTTTATGACTTATAAGGTGTGTTCTCTTATGTTATGTTTCTCTCTCTCTCTCTACATTTCTCTGACCAGATTTATGTGTAGATAGCGAGCAGTTCTTTACTTCCACTATATGTTTAGGTTAGTGAAAAAGAAGTTAATTGTAAAAAGTTTATGAAGAAATATGTTATTTGCAAATTAAAACCTACAATATTTTGTAAAAAACATCAATATCAAATACAAAACGCGTGATTATTAAAAGTTAAGCTATTATTATCGACAAAAGCAGAAGTATTTTGCCCACAAAAACCTAGTAATTGTACCGAATTAAATTTTATCGAAGATCTAAAAAACTTGTTTGGATATGTCTTTTTAAAACTAAACAAAGTCGCACCATGTGATTACAAGACCTAAACTGTCCTACTCGTATTCATATGCGATATGAGATAAATGAAAAATCTGATTTTTCCTTTACTGTTTAATTTGTATAACAATTGAACAACAATATTTTTAATAATATTTTGTCTATTGAACACAGCAACTTTTACTGGCAATTTTTTAAAGATTAAAGGAATATTTTTAAAAGAGTATGGTAATACTCTAGTCAACGTCCACTCGATATCGATGTTATTAATAATGTTACAAGACTATTGTCAGTACACGACTAAAATAAGAACAAGGGCGCCGCAACAGGCGGTCACCATTTTTGCTTTATTTTCATCTCGGGCGGGTAAAGCACGACTGGAGCTTTTTCAGAGCTTAGATAACGTCTATGCAGATGGTGCTTAACGATGTAGCTAGGTTAACTTATATTTTTATGTAGAAAATGCTTTAAATTGAACCGCGAAGAGACGTATTGGTTGTGGACTTTTATTTCGTTAAAAATTTTATTCACATAAAAAGTTATATCTTGTGTACAAGTTTTTTACAGAAGAGATAACAGACGAGCGGATGGGTCACATGATGGTAAGTGGTCACCGCCGCCCATAGACACTTGCATCACCAGGGTACTTCATATCACATCTTTCGGTCATTTCACAGCTTGACGGGGAGAGTGCACGCTGCAATCAAATAGACGTTGGGCGCGCTCGACTGGCCACGTTACCTCTCTCTCACAGAAGACTACCTTGAAATGTACTGCATTTCCCACTTTATATTATTTCCCTAATATACGTACGTGTTTCAGTAGTGAGTGAGATGTGCCAGAGCCCATTCCCATCCCATCCTATCCCTCCGTATTTTCCCAACCCTTTTTCCAAATTCATTCCTATAGCTCCAAAGGTAGGCAGCGCATCCGGGGGCGTGAAAACGTTTGTCATTTTGAACTGATGTTGGCATGTATCGCGGACGTCTATGGGCGACAGTATCCACTTACCATCAGGTGGACTGTATGCTCGTCTGCCGCCTCCGTACATAAAAAAAAGAAATATATTGATGACCGCACTGTACGCCTTGCGATCATCAAGTCATAACAAAGTTCACTTGGATATTTAGTCGGGACTTTAAGTAGGTGTTGGAATTAAATTCTTAAATTCAGGCAGCCTCTGTAACTTCAACCAATGGAAATTGGGTCCGCATGGTGGATTATAGTCCGATAGGTACAAAGAGAATATGCCCTGCAATGGAACGTTATTAGCTAATCAATCCAACAGCCGCTGGGTGCACTCGAATGGCCTCGCGACCTCTCTCTCACTGAAGACTACCATGTAATGTACTTTATCATATTCTCCAATTAACGTACGTGTTTCGGTAGTGAGTGAAATATACCAGAACACATTACCATCCCATTCCATCTCATCCTATTCTTCTCATTTCCCCAACCCTTTCTCCATATTCATTCTTACATCAACAAAGATAGGCAGCGCATACGGGGGAGTAATAAATTTGTCGTTCTGGACTAATGTTGGCATGTATCCCCCGTGTCCATAGGCGACAGTATTCACTTACCACCAGAAGGACTGTATGCTTGACTGTCACCTTTATTCTATAAAAAGCTCTCACTCTCTTTAAGGATACTGCTAAGATAGGCATACCTGTGGTTGTGACTGAAAATTAACCATTATTTGAACAAAAAACTGCATAAAAATATCAGTTTACAACCCCTTTTCACCGTTTGACCTTTCGCCCTTCCATTACCAGTACAAGTTTTAGTTTAATTTACAAAGGGCGTTAATTACATATTCCTGCCGCAGCCATTCATCAAAGAGCACAATTACAAAAGAAGTGTAACTCCATTGGTGTTCTTCAAACATATAAATCACCTTTGCCGGGACCGCTTGTAATTAAAATCTAGGTCGAGCGAAGAATTTTATAGAAGCGGCAGATTACAAATAGATGTAATAGACTGTGAGCAAAACAACTCGTCTCGTTGTACTTCCTATTTCCCATTTTTTTAAATCTGTTTCTAACTGTTAAATCTCCAAAGGTGTGCCTCGCATCCGGGGTAGTCCTGAATGACACACGTTAGGCGTGCCAACGTTTGTCATTCTGGACTGATGTTAGCTTGTATCACGGATGTTCATTGACGACAGTATCCACTTGCAACCGGGTGATATGTCACCTCGTCTGTCACCTACTTTCAATAAAGAAAGTTTTTTAAAACGATAACTGTTTTCAGGCGATCTAGCATATAATGTTACAGATCCAATGTCGTCGGTACATAATCCCATAATTAATAAATTACAATAACCTTCAGGCAAATAAACTGTTTTAGCAAGCCTGGTTACCTCTGCAATTGGGATAGGAAAATGTGGATTCAAAAATCGCTCCGCAGTCTGAGCTTATTTTCTGAAGTCAGTCAATGAGAGTATTCAGCCGTTCACAGCTAAAATGTCTCTCCGCCAACTTTTAAATTCAATTTACCTCGTGCGGAACACAGATTCGTTTCGATAGGCATACTTTTTGCAGTTTTTGTTAGGGAGTGAACCTTCCGTATTAAGTTTTGTTCTGCTAGGCAGCGTGATGTGATGCGTTGCGTCGCGTAGAGCATTGCCGCGCGGTAGGTCGCGTCGCGGACGCATTGTCCTACGTGGAATTCATGGACGCAAAATTGCCGTTGGTACTATACGAATTTTAATATGACTATTGTAGCTTATTTTAATTGTCGCTTATTATTCGATAAAAACATTTACTTATAGTGTTTATATTTAGAATGGCAAGGAGTAAAATAAGTAGAAAACAGACGCGCGTCAAGTGCAGCAACGTTTGTAGGACACAAATGTACGCTGCGAATCTTTGATATTTTCGCGACGCAACGCGCGACGCGACGCGTCGTTTTCCGCCGCCCAGCTCTGTGTCTAAAGCATTGATAGTTTTTAAGTAGTAATATTTTTATACTTTAAGAATAAGCTACATGTTTGAATATCTTTTGCAAACGCCGGTGGCACCGGAAGAATATTGTTTTATGCGAAAAGTATCTAATTTCTCTTAGCTCTATGTTCCAGCGTGAATACTAAACACTTTGAAGTATCTCCTTTAAAGGAAATGTTTTTGTAATTATTTCAGACAGTTAATTTCACGGTAGGCTTGAATCAATTACAAAGATTTAATTAGCAGTTTCAGGGATATATTGTTGGGCAATTCTAATGGTTTTAGGGTCTAGGTATTTTGGAAATTCGCAATGTGTTACGACACGTACAAAAATGAGAAATATTACAAGTCACATTAGATAAGATCTTTAATAAAATTACAGTCACTAGACAAGAATGTTACAAAAATAAGGATCTAGAGACGACATTGCTACATTCTTAGATAAAATCCGTTTTAGAATACTTAAAGTTTTAAAATAATACACCTAATTTAAATTTAAACTTCAATTATCTTTCTTTTTTCAAATATAATAATTTATGTCTATTTAGATTTATATACATATGTAAATTATCAGCCTTTATTTTTTTTAAGGACGAAGGTGGCAGACGAGCATACAGTCCACCTGATGGTAAGTGGATACTGTAGAGTGTAGCCCATAGACATCCGTGATACATGCCAACATTAGTTCAAAATGACAAACGTTGGCACGCCCCCGGATTTAATGTCCCACTGCAGAGCACGGGCCTCTCCTAGTTAATCACTGGGTGGTTTCGGGCCGTAATCCACCACGCGGGCCTAATGCGGATTGGTGGATACTCTAAATACACATACTCTAGATTTCTTATTTCTGGAACATGTGAGTTTCCTCCCGATGTTTTCCTCTCATCGCCGAGAAAGTGACAACTTTTAAAAATCCGCACCTACTTAATGTGCAGCGACTCATATAAACCAGTAATGGTTTCCGAGCGCTTAGAAAGTAAATTGTGTACCATTATTTTATATTAAGAAATAAAAAAGTAGTGTAACCGATTAAATTCTGAAGATTAATTTCCATGGGTTCTGAGTTAATTGCAGCCCCTAATACTGACAATGTGGTGATTGTGGCGCACTTTGGAGTACCTGGAACAAAACAAATAAAATTTGAGATAAGGCGAAAACAAAAAAACAAAATTACAATCAAATCATAACCAAAATCAGTCCAGAATGACAAACACTGGCACGACTCCGGATTCGCAGCCTACCGTTTGAGACGTATGAATTCATGTATGAATGAGCTCTGGCATATCTCACTCACTACCGGAACACGTACGTACATTGGGGAAATAGGAGAATCTGGGAAATGCAGTATACTTCAGGGTAGTCTTCCATAAGAGAGGGAGTAACGTGGTCGGTTTATATAAGTATATACATACTTATGTGTTGTGCAAATGCATTAGACATAGATAATAGACATTACTTTATTGTGACATACACAAACACACAGGTAAAATATATATATATACCAATAACAAAAACAATGTAGACATAAATGAAAAGAAAAGAAAATAAGAATGAAACTAACACTAAAAAAATACAAAAATGGACAAAATGTACATTAAAAATTAATGCTACGAGTACACTGCCAATTCATAAATATGTGTGTGTTGAGATGCCGCAAAAGGTCTCCACTCAGCATATGCTCTGCTGTGTATCAATCACAGCGTTGATTTACAGTGGAGCCATTAGAGACGCACGGACAAAAGTATATTTGAAGAATAAATGTTATGTGTCGAACTGAAAATCCAAAAGACCGACTTTAATCAGAATGGATCCAAGCCACATTCACACTTTTTTCAAAATAAAAAATTTTGTGACAAAAAACTAAAATATACTGCAATTGCTTTGAATCCAAACGCCTTAAATTAACACCTTGGAATTCATATATTGTACTTTATCACATTTTTTGTTTGTACATTTGTTTTACGAGTATATTTTGTCAAATGCTCCAGCATCTTAAAAGTACATACATGACTGTGGGTTGAATCGATTCCGATTGAAGCCGGTAAAATAACACAAATAATGGAAGAAAAAATATTTTAAAGTTTATTTTAAAGTAAATCTATAACACGAAATCTATATTAAAGGTCTCTATCAAAAACTGCCTACGCCTCATTTAGCGGAGCGCTTCGACCACAAATTGTCCATAAAACCACAACAGAGCAAGCCGGTTCAAATGCAATACCAATTTTACTGGCATTTGCAAATGAATTTCGATTTTATGGAACATTTGTGGATAAACTAATCCTAAACATACGGATGGTATAGAGATCTGTTTGTATGAAGTTAATTCAGAAATGGCTGTACTAATAGTAAGTTTAACCAAGGACTTCTTGGCCGGAACTCGTGAAGTGAAGTTGAGTTTTTGTTTGATTATTATAAAAATTGTGTATTCTGCGTTTTGTAGTTTAATAGTGATAGTTTATTAAAGTTCAAAGTGTTTGTTGTGCGTAATGTTTGTGATAATTAAATAAAAGCATGGGACTGCGTTTTTCATGTGCTTCCTAAGAGTCCTGTCCTCTTTTGTTCTCAACAAACCTACTATCACTTTACTGAGTGACTTACTTCGATAGGACATTGACTGGATACGTTTTAGAGAGCCTATGTCCAGCAGTGGACGTCCAAGGGGTGAGAAAGAAGAAAAGTTTAAAAGAAATTGTTTATTACGAAGAAAAACTTGACACCGGTAAAATATGCTAATTGCACCATTGCCATATATAAAAAAGTATATCAAAAGTAAGTACGCCACGATGGTACGATGGTAGTGGACACCTGCAACACGAGGGGAGGTGCGGGTGCCGCCCGTACAGAATTCTCTTTACGGCCTTTTGAAGTCCCATGTCGTAATTAAGTGGAAAAAGTTCAGTAGACAGTTCATTCTACACCTTTCGGTTTCACGGCATAAAGTGTCTTGAAGACCGCAATGTACGCGGTAACTGTCGAGGAAGTGCGAATTAACCGGCCATCGGTGACGAGAGGTGCGATGATAAAACTCTGAAGTTGGCATTGAATTGAACAGCTCCTCACAACATTCCCCATAATAAAGACGGTGGTAAACGTAAAGAGAAAAAAAGAGGTAATAAAGAGGTAGTAACGTTTTTACTAACACAAATTGAATTATTATTAAAAATATTCTTAAGCTAAAAACAAGCATAGTGAAAGACAGCATAGGCCGAGAGTAGATTTATTATCTGTGTTAATCTACGCCATTCTACGCAATCATGCACCATCTAAGTTAACCAGTAACTTAGATGGCACATAACTTAGTCCATATTAAAAATCACTAGCACATTATACCGTGTACTAAATAACTTTAGACTTTCAACCTAACTTAATCTCCGCTAAGTAAAACAAGCTTTATTTAACCACCAACTTGGTAAACTCTAAACAAAGTGCAGCATCAAGTTGAAACGAGTACAAAGTTTACCTTGTGCAAACATGCCGCCAGTTGGAGCATGAAAAATACAAGTACGAGTATGTTAAGCGTTGCGCTACAGACGCTGGAGAACGCTTGTAGCACTTACCTACTTACTTACTTACTTCTCAGCCCTTGGACATCCACTGCTGGACATAGGCCTCCCCCATTGTCCGCCATTTAGACCTATCGGCAGCGACCTGTGCGACCTTGTAGCACAGATGTAAAAATATGGTACATTACTGTAATTAGCCCTTTCATCGTTGTCTTGTGCATGAGAGACGTATGGGCAAGCGTCACGCTGGCCACGCGGGTTGACCAGTCAACTCTTCTAGAGGTGGTGTAGTTCAGAAAGCTTATGGTAGCGGCTTTGTTATTCATTAAACGCCTTTTTACCACACACTTACGGTAAGAGATGGGTTGATGCAGTTACAAAAATACGAGATAGCCGACCACCGTTATTTACTTAGTAGTACTGTAGAAACATATATTTAGATTCTATTTTAAAAATAAAATGTTATTCAAAACTCATTTTCTTTTGCCTTTTATTATTTTTTCACTTTGTTTTCAACTGGTATAAAGGCGATTCTAAATTTAGGACAAAGGCTACTTGGAGTAGACAAATTATAAGGTACATTTTGTTAAACAAAAATGTTCGGCAATAAATTAAAGTTCTCAAACAAAAACGATACGGTTCTGTAAAAATTAGTTGGAAACTAATCTGGGATATCCCTTAATTATTAATGCTTTACATACATATATTAAGTTATGTTTTGAAAAATAAATAATTAATTGAGCAGAAGCAAAAATACTCAATGAGCTGCAAATCGATGGTAGCTAAATTTAAAGGTAGAATGGCGACAATCAAGAAATAGGAAGTCGTTAACTTGGTGATGATATTAGTGATGATATTAGTATCTAATTTTGGATTATTTACTTTGATTATTCTAAAATAGGTTGTATTCGAAACATACTTTAAGCCGAGATTCCATTTGAGCAACCTTGCAGCTTAATATACGAAAAGATTACAAAACAGTGGGTCCCAGAAAGTATGTACATTTGCTAAATCGGTAATTGAATTTGAAACTATTTTCACAGCTAAGCTTTAAGACATTATTTAAGATACTCCACACAAATTTGTCCACGGGCAAACTTTCTATAACCTGGTTAGTCTCGATTGCAACCTCCATGTTTTTCCCAACTCTATATTAATTAGCTTAGTACACATCCTGTTAAAAGTTTTTGATGCGTCCGCGTCGTGGGGAAGACCACAATATAAGCAAAGATCAGTAGAGAAAATATAGGAATAAACAACAGAATGTCTCTCGTTCGATGTGAAAATACGAGTACATGTCACCGCGTGGTCACAGGGTCAAATTAAGTGTCAATATTTATGTATAGCCACTATTAGAGTATATAACAGTCTATAAAATGGATTCAGATTAATTTATTTAGTGGATTACAGGTACAGAAGGTGCAATTAATACAAACAAAAAACTATTCTCGGTTATGTCCCACCCTGTGGGTGTATACTGTATATTTTGATTGTATTATAGGAAATTAATACAAACAAAATTCAAATAAGAAGAAAATTAAGAATAAATACATTAAGAACAAAAGAATATATTTAAGAAGTAAAAAGAAGCAGAACATTTTAGTTACGGAACAATATTTTATGAACACGAAATAACACTCATCTAAACATCAATGATCAGCGTATTACCCACGTGAGACTAAACAATATACATATGATGTCACAATACTCGTTAATCCATGAAAATAATAATAAAAATAACTAAAACGACGTCCACGAAGCAGAATCATCCTTCTTCACGACAATGCGCCTCCTCACTCTGCCAGACAAACGAAGCAATTTTTGATCAGCAATCATCCGCCATACAGTCCCGACCCTGCGCCATGTGATTTTAATTTATTCCCTAAAATCAAAGATAAACTCAGAGGTATACGTCTTATGACGTATGACGTATACGTGATGTTTGAGGTCATAAATCCTTCATACACGAGACAACGTGGAGGTCCATATCCAGCAATGGACGATAAAAAGGCTTTTTATCGGCCCCCTTATTGCTATCCTTTAGTCGCCTTTTAGGATACCCACGGGAAAAGATGGGGGGATGATATTCTAAAGCTGGTGAACAGCACACGGCAAATCTGCTATTGGCATAAAATATTTTAGGCGTTATTTGGTTGAAAGAATTACATTGTATTCGTCGTTCAACAACAGTTTGCACTTGCGAATGTAATCCGCCGCAGTACGAGTACGTCAACGTATACGTATGTGTGAACCGCATTTTAGTTTGATGTATTGTGATTATATACTGTTCGTTGCTTGTACTGTGGGTGAAATTAAAACGTAGGCAATTCATACAGTTTTAATTGGCGCATCCGGGTGTCAAGTTGCATTTCTGTTGAGTTAACTTAGTTTAGTGCTGTTGTACAAGTATTTATATAGCTATTTTTATATAGCTTAATCGCCTGGATACAACCAAAAGTTTTTTTTTAAAAAGGTGACAGTTAAACTGCGTATCCATGTACCAGGGGGCTAATTCTACTAACATGTATCGTTTATGTTTTTTGTTGTATTCCATTTTTATAGAAAGTTTCAGCGATTTTTGCAAATTTGCATATTTTCTACACACAAAACAGAGAATTGACTTTTTGGCCGGTGCTCGAGAAGTGGAGTTTTTGTTTAATTATTATAAAAATTGATTGTGCGTTTTGTGGTTTAATAGTGATAGTTTACTTCAAAGTGTTCTGTGTGCGTAATGTTTCTGATAATCGAATAAAAGCATGCGACTGTGTGTTTCGTGTGCTTCCAAGGAGTCCTCTTCTAACCTCAATAAACCTACTATCGCTTTACTGGGCGACTCCTGACTCCTTACTTCGACGGGTCTGGACATTGACAGGATACGTTTTAAACTTTGAAATTGTTTATTACGAAGAAAACTTGACACTGGCAGAATGTGCTAATTGCACCATTGCCATATATTAAAAAAATATACATATATACTTTCTTGCTTCTTTCTACGAATGCCGCAGACGTAAAACAGTTTAACCTGACAAAAATCGGTGATTTTGAAACCGCTCTGGAGCCATCAACAAGTTTCAAACTATACATTCCTATGTAACCCTACTCCGTAGACCCTATACTATTCATTCATTCGCAATACAAAAACCAATAAAAGGATCCCCAAAACCCCCCAAATTTCTAAACGTCATATTTTTATGACGAGTTCAGCACTTTGATTAATCATTGTTTGAGTTTTGTATGGGGTCCGAAAACAAACTTAAGTCTGCAGCTCTCTAACTACAATTTCAATATTACTAAAAAGGAACAAACATTTTTACAACTGCTCGGTTATTTTGGTGCTTTGTCCGAAATTTGAGATAGGTTGTTTATAAAAGCGCTTCGCTTAAATGCCTTTTATTAATTTTCGTATTGATTTTGGGGTTCAATAGCAGATGGTCATATAAAAAATTAGGTAAATACTAATTTGAATTTGGTTTTTTTTTCTTTATTTTTTTGCCCTGGGGAATATTTATAAAGAGTGCGACAAGGAGATAAGCATTTATTTATTTTGATCACAAGAGCTAAGGGTAGGTACAGAATGGGACATTCATTTTTAAATTAGTACAGACTTATCTAGCCCTCTCCGGCGACCCTAAGTCGAGCACGATAATTATGTCATGTAATAATACGCCCTGGGCCCTCGTCGTTGATTACGGCCCGAAACAAAGTGATTCATTAGGGGAGGCCTTGTGCCCCTGCAGTGGGACGTTATAGGCAAGAATAATAACAACAACAAGTATTTCAAAGCATAACATGATAAATATTGTCATCTTTCAGCAAGGGAGGCGGAGGGTGCACGCTGCAATCCCACAGCTACTGGGCGCACTCGACTGGTCAAATTACCCCTCTCTCACAAAAGACTACTAAACTGTACTATATTTTTTAACCTAATTCCCTAACGTAAGTACGTGTTTCGGTAGTGAGATATGTTAGATCCGATTCCCATTCCATCACTCTCCATTTTCCTAATCCGTTCTTCAAATTTATAACTACCTACATCTCCAAAGGTAGGCAGCGCATCTCGGGACTTGCCTACGTTTGTCATCACGACTGACGTCATTATCCCACACGGACTGTATGCTTGTCTGTCAATTTCTTTCTACAGATATAAATGTTAATAACATATGTGTTTAGGATTGTTTAATAGATATATAAATATTATCTGTTTTCTCCTTACCACGCAAAGGTTGGCTGGAAGAGATCGCTTCGGCGATAAGGCCGCTTGTTGTACTTTTCGTGTCACTTACTTAAATTGTCTTTTTGCGACATATGTTGGGCGGTATAATGAACAGTTTATCTATCTATATTTTTCAAAGCACTCGCCGTTGTGGTAGGTATACGAGTATAAATAAAAAAATTAGTATTAAATAGGAAACGAAGGTTAGATTTAATAGTTGTAATTTCCTTTTATGGAACGTAGCGTGAAGGCCCGGGCTCGTTCAATTCAATTCACTACGATTTTATACAGTCAATGGTCCATAATGGGACCGTTTATTACGGGACTTTGAAAATTGACATATAGCAAGATTTAATGAGACAACAAACATTTATTTATAACCATACCATCAGCCTGTGTATCTCACTGCCGGATATAGGCTTCTCCCAAGGACCGCCACCATACGCGGTCTTCAGTTCTTCTCATCCAGCCACTACTGGCGACTTTCTTCGAGTCATTAGTCCACGTGGTCGGAGGGCGTTCTCGGTACGTTGCTCGGTGCGTGGTCTCCATTCGAAGACTCTCTCTCCCATCGGTTATCGGTCCTGCGGTATATACGGCCTGCCTATTGCCACTTCAGCTTGCTGATACTTTACGAGTTATATCGGCAACTTTAGTTCTTCTGGCATTTCTGCGACTAAGTTATAAGTGATTCGTCCCACATCAGTTTCGTTCCATGGGACGAAATATGGAAATAAATATTATTTTCATTAATTATGTCATCTCAAAATCAAATTGAATGTTAAATACAGTTAGCTAGTAAGTTTTTAAGCTATTAATCTGCATTGAGGGGAGAGTGCACGCTGCAATCCAACAGCCGCTGGGCGCACTCGACTTACCATCAGGTGGACTGTATGCTCGTCTGCCACCTAAGTCCATAAAAAAAAATTTAAAAAAAATTGAAAAACGGCTATCAATTTTGGTTTCTGTATCGTGGGTTCAACTAAGTTTTACTTAAGTATCTAGGAAGTTCTAAATAATTACTAGCTCGGCGGTGTAGGAAAATATCGCGAGAAAATCAGTATGCTAGACAATTAACTAAATCTGGAACAGCTCCATTAAGTTTTCTGTCCTCTTCTATTAAAACTATAGATCGGATACCTGAAGTTGAGGTGTTGGATAAGTATGGAGTGCACTTTTGTATCGGGCGAATGCCGCAATCCCGGGATCGACAAATTGTATGTTCCGACTATAGAATACGATGCATATACCTAAAGTTGTAAAGTTAATCCCTAAGACCCTCAGAACTGCATTCCTACAAATTGCCATAAGAACTAAGAATTTGAGTCCAAATCCGAAGTTTATATCGTCAATGGTGCCTTAGATCCTATCGACACTGTCCTGGTCACCATCAGACCTTCAACACTGCTGAGGAGTTTCATAAATAAGCATCTTATTAGTTGTGAAACCCGGGATTTCTGTTTTCAAATAAATTATTTTAAGAAACCGCTTCCATACTTTATACCTTGTGGGTAAATATGCACCCCAATATCCGATCTCTAATTATATTATTATGTATGCAAATATCTGTATGTATACTAAAATACTATTTTATTACTTGTACTACATATAATTAAACGAAATTGCATGCGTGTTCCTATTTCTGTTTGATCTGGTGGTTGAATGGCAGAGAATGACATATGGCAGTAAGTCTGCCATTTGTACAATGACTTGTGTAATGAAGATTAAATAAACAACCAAAATGTATCCACCAATCCACACTCGGCCCGCGTGGTGGATTATGGCCTGAAACCTAATTTTAAACATGTTTTAATGTCTTCGTATATAACCTATATATGGTATATATAAAAATGGATGTTGGTATATCTGAAATGAATAAACTTCAACACCGTTTGACCGATCACAATGAAAGTTGGCACATATATGAATTTCTTCATGGAGAAGGTTTTTATGCTATCCACTTTATTGTAACTCGCCACTAGATGGCGCTGCAGCACACCAACTTCTATACCGTTCAACCGATCGCAAAAATCATATCGACGGCAAAACAGAATAATTTGTGATTTTATATACAAAGGTAAATAAATATACACAGGCAGGACAAGAAATTTCACTTAATCATGAATATATTAACATATATTAACACCAAATATAACCCTAAAAAGACATTTCAAGTCGTAACTGTCTATAACCCGTCGTTCACGTACTGTTATACAGCGTGTTCTCAATGTAAAAAGCGCAATAAGAGCGTTAGAACAGCCCCGTATAAGCCAGTATTCACGCGGCGGAATGATGACATACGTCCAGTGCGTGGAACAAATTCGCTAAACTTCGTGTGTGGACTGAGTGATGGCTATAGCGGTTGTGTGGATTTATTTATGACAAAAAATGTATTCTTTCATGCATGACTGTAGAGAAGTGTACAGCTAGTCTGATGTCTTTTGAATGATTTACCTAAAAGCAAATAAAAAATAATAATAGATAGTAATAATATATGTTAAACACATAAACTACGGAATTGGTAAGGCAGCAAATGGACCCAAACGTAGGTGGAAAATTAAATAAATCATACACAAAGCCGATAGGATTTATGTTAATAGTGAGCAATGTATGTAATGTTATATGATAAATGTAATAAAGTTTAAAAATAACAAGTATTTTTAGTTCATTACGTGTTGTATTATGCATTTTGTTGTCACTGCCTTGCTTATGTATTACGATACCACTAATACACAAATAACAATTTCTTTTTAAATTTGTAGACATTCGGATTTCCTCACTACGTTATTCTTTACTGCCAAGTGATAATTGAAAAAAAAAGCACTACGCTCTTCCCCAAAACGTCATAAGCGTCCCTTCGACTCGCTACTCCTTATCGCTCCGCTTGTCACCAACATATCTACTTAATTGTATCGCGTTCTACATTCCGAAGCCAAGCACGCACATCGCTAAGCGCGCTCTTATGACTCCGAGCCCTTCTGCGCGATTTACTAGTTAGTGACGTCACCACTTCCCATATTAAGCTTATTTTTGGCAACACTAGGTGTAAAGAGACGTTTAAAGTTACTTTTTCATTCTCTTCGACAGCACTTTATAAGATTTTAAATTCTAAATCGGGTCTGAACGCATATGTTCAGGAGGTACTGAAACGGAATGGGTACAAAGCGAGTGGAAGGCAACCGAGGCGCAATGGGAGGGACAAACATCCTGAGGTTAACAGACAGCCAGCATTTAGGCCATACTCGTACGTGAAAGGAGTGACCGACAAAGTTGAAAGGGTATTGAGAAAATACATCATTAAGATTGTATATAGTCCGTCCTCCAAACTAGCGGAAAATCTACGCACACCCAAGAAAAATTTCTTCTCAAAAAAAAAACGTGCTTTGTATTTAGTATAAAAATTAGCAAAAACCAAAACAAAAAACAAAAAAAGTAGTGTTTCATGTTAATCAAATTGTGTGGTGTCGAGCGGCGACTAATATAAGTCCTGGGGAACTACACCACCTCTAACAGAGTGGACTCGACAACCTGCTTGGCCAGCGTCGGGTTTTAACAGTCGACGATAAAAGGGCTGATTACAATATTTATTGTAACTCAAAATTATGAACGGAATCCCTGGCTTTGGGATTTGATTGGGTCATCATGTATAGTGTAAGTAGAGCCTCCTTAATATTCATATCGTGATCCACCGTTCATTACACACGTTCGATCATTAGCACCCGCCATTCCTCACTGCCGAAAAGTTGCAGAATCGATCATCTGAGCCGATGTTAAGAATAGCAAGGAAATAGGTGATTATGTATGTTGATGTTTATCTACAAATCTGTGTGGGGGGCTTGACGTTTCATATCCTCTCTAAGAATAGAAATAACGAAGTAAGTAAGTAAAGTGTATTGCACACCGGAGTTATAGTGAATCTGACATAGAAAATTAAATAACACGAAAGGTAGGCCTTATCGCTATACCGATCTGTTCTAGTCAACCTTTGTGCGGCAGGAGATGTATGCGAATACAAGAACAATAGGTAGATGGTAGAAGATTTGTTTACTGGCTGTAGCCCGCTTTGCCCTCCTTAGAAAAAAACACAATTTTGATGACGTCATATCTAGGAGCCACAGTTATAGAGACAGATAACGCAAACAGTCCGTCGCTGTTGACGCTACTTCTCCCGCTGCTCGTTCAATCTGTTCCAACTCGTGTCGCTTGCAAGTCGTTGTTAGAAAACACAAAAATGTCTAATTGCGTTATAATTAATTGTAAAAATTCGTCAAAAGTGAACCGAGTCAAGGGAGATGCTTAATTTCATCGGTAAGTGGTTTCCCACCAATATAAGTCACACGCGACGCGACTCGCTTGGTTTTCATACAGTGTCATGAACTTGGGTTGTCTATCAATGTCTATGCCCGACGTAGTCTAAAGGGTCGCGCATATCACGGCAGGCGGCAACGCAGCGCAAAACGTTGCAGAAATACTCCCGAATCATTTTCATACATTTTGTATAAACCACCGCACACTTGAGGTAGGCCGCCGCATCGTGCCGTAGCGCAGCGCACTGCCGGATCGCTCGCCACCCTTATTTATGCGTCGATATTATGCGCTGCGACGCGGCCCGCCTCAATGTACGATGGACGGAACGCAGTTAACGGGCGAAATTCGCGAGTTATTCGCTATGCGATGACGTCAAGAATTGAATGTTAACCGCTAACTGACTTAAATTATAGCGTTGAGCTGCGGCCTGCAGCGTTTGTAATGTGCGTTGTCGCAGTTTTGCACTGCGACGCGACACGGCTGTAATGTTCGCGAGCTTTAATAAGTCTACACGAATAAAATAGCGGGCACAGCTAGTAAATTAATAAAACCGTGAAACAAAACGGTTGTTTGTTTCAACAGATCTTAAAACAAGAATAACGAATGACGCATCATTATAAAGGCACTAAAATGAATTTTCGAGAACGTATAAAACGGTGGTAATAAAAATGTACAGTTCACCGCACATTAACCCGCAGCATCGGTTTTCAGTGCGAGGTAAAATAGCCTATATTATGTCCGTTTAAAATTCAACACTGCGTGCGCTAATTTTATAGTTATTGTACTGAGGTGCGGTCGGTACAGTCAGCTACAAAATTGTGTAAATAATTTTCGTGTAATTCGTGATTAAAAGCAATGATGATAATTAATTATTAAAAAACAAAAATCCCACTGCCTCCAATTTAAATAATTTAGGATGCATATTTACACACAAACTGATTTCTTTGTTTCGACAATACAGTATCAGACACAAAGCAGTCGAGAATTGATTTATTCACCCCTGCTTGCATGCCGCAGTCGGCTAAAAAGACAATGGACCATCTGTATAGTGTAGCGCCGCATGTCATAATATGTTTTATTTCTAGTTCATTAATCAGTCAATCAAATAGTTAATCAATCGCATAATAATAAATTGTCGGGCTAATAGGCCCTATATGAACTGCGGGTAGCCGTTTCTAAAGCGACCAGTCCACATATCTAAGAATATCTATGCAGTTTCATTCTAAACTTGAAAATCAGTTGTCCGATTCCTTGTCATTTGACTTTTATGCGGTAATTTTTTTTAGAAAACCTTCAGGTATGTCACACACCTCTTCTTGTGCACATAATTCAATTTTCGCAAAATATTTTTCATAACAAATCTGTGGCTGAATGTACATTGATATACAAAATTATTTTCAACATTTGAAGGAGACCCGCGTCCGCTAACTGTCCGGTGTTAAGTTACCCAAAGCAATAAATAATGAACCGAATTTATAAAAGCAATCGTTAAAATAAACATCGATAATTTATTTGAGCGAATGTACTTTTAAGAGATGTCGTTACTTTATTTATCAATTTATACTTAATATTTATTTCATTTTTAGCAGTGGCCGTGACTTCGTGCGCGTAGATGTGGGATTAGCTTGATTCCCGTGGGAACTCCACAATGGATTCGGATGAAAAGTACCGTAAATGTTAACCCGGCACATGAGCTACAACTATGCCAAGTTTCATTAAAATCCATCCTATGCTTTTTATGTGATGCAGACAGATAGAAGAATTGTTGTTTTGAGCTCTTAACTTAAAAATATTAACTTGATGTCGGGTCAACATTTAGGGTACATTTTATCTAATAAATTAACATCTACGCGCACGAAGTCGTGAATACTGCTAGTATCATTACAGCGGGGCAGGATGGGGCGCTTGCCCCCCTGGCATAAGGAAGAATAAGTAACAGACTTTCTCCATTCACTACCTCTATTTAAATTAAATGAAAATTGTTTGCTTTGCCCCACCCTGGATAAAATACTGACTACGCCCTTAGCTAGTATAGAATATTTTTTTCTTTTCTAAACACGCGGAAAATAATGAAATCTCTATTCCAACTGACGCCTGTCATAAGTCTAACTTTTTTGCAAAACAAGCCCTGGTAACGTTATTCTCAAAGGACGTTTTCCACGAAAGTATTACCATTGCAATCATTACCGTGCCAAGTATATTCCTGGAAAGAGTGTTGAGCATTAAATTCTCATATAAGTGAAAGAGGAACAAAACAAGGTGCCTACACAATCCACGCGAGGTGATCAGAATCGATATTGTGGAAAATATCGAATTTCAACCCAGCCGGGGAAAGAAACTATCGGATTACATGGCCCTTACTATTGAAACTCGATTGAAATTCGTTAAAAATATTGAAAGATTTTATCGTTCAAAAAAAACTAACAGATGTAGCTGTGATAGCCCAGCGGTACCTATTCTTGACTCATATTCACATTGATGTAAGGGTTAGAATTTTTCCATCACACCCAGCTGGCTATCCGTCCGAGTTTGCCTGGATTTGTCTTAGTTTGTCAATATCAATGTCTATCTTTTATACGTTGTTTAGAACTTTGTTACAAAGGTGTGTGCCAAGATTCAGCTAATTAGGATTTTTGAGAACATGAAAACTATAATGACTATGCTATTTGGGCTCCGGTATCGTGGATCCATTTGGACCCGACGCCACGTATCTTGACTGACATCACTAACAGCTTACTAAAGTAAACTAGAGTAGGTGCTGAACGACTGCCATCTTGTACAACACCACGTAATAAAAACAAAGCCGACGCAACGCTTATAGTGGAATAAAATCTATGTACTTACATCGTAGACAAATCGATGTTAAATAAAAATAAATAATAGCCAGTATTGCATTGGATTCAAATGTAGCAATTATAAAAATATTAAAAGAAATTCGAATGAAAATCACTTCTTGAGAAACCTTTAGTAGGGGCTCTAACGGAAATCGGAGTATTATCCGTTTATTCGAATAAAAAACACCCCAATATCATGCATAAACCACTATCGAGTGTCGAGCTGTTAAATCCCATGGGATTATTATTTTCGTTTCGAGGACATATGGTAATGACACTCATTACCATGATGACCAGTTGTCCTGCTGAGTGAGAAATGGCGTCGATTTATATAGCAAATGGGCAAATGTTTGAGGAAGCGAGTAAATATTATGATTCCATTTTGATATTCTTTATCGCGTTGATTTATTAATTTTTATGGAATCGTAGGATGGATGGATTTGTGGGACCGATAACCGATGGGGTAGACGGGTTTTACGAACAGAGGCTACGTATCGGTAAGCGCAGTGTGGGATCACGTGGACCGATCACTTGAAGAAGTTGCTGGTGGTGACTGAATGGAAAGAATGGAAGATCATGTGTGGTAGCGAGCCTTTGGAGAGGCCTATATCCAGCAGTGGATAGACATAGGCTCATGGTTTCAGAAATCTAGCATGGATAATTGAGAAAGAAATTAAAATTATTTTCTCATTTAATGAAATGTTTGTACCTGGGCACCAATTAATGTCTAATAATATTCATTGAAATATAGACCGTTACCAACCCTTTTGTAATCCACCGCCGGATATCCGCCCCATCATACACATTGCATGAGGGATGTATGCCCTTAAAACTGTACGCTGGCAAAGCGAGATGGCGAGTGAACGCTTTTAGAGATGGTGTGACCTTAGAGGTCGTGATAATGACCTTGTTATCGCTTAGTCGCCTTTACAACACCTACGGGAATAAGGGTGCTGCAATTCTAAAGCCGACCGACACCACAACGTCGAAAATATAGAAAAGAGTATTAAATATAAACTGTATTTAATTATTAAATGGGTTTTCACCAGGATTTAATGTATATTATTCTGTTTATTTTCGTGCCAAAAAATTATTTCATTTGACTGATACAATCTCAAAAACCAGTACTTAAATCCTTATTATTTAAATTTTCATATTAAAAAAGACTCGACAATGTCGTATGTGAAGCCAGTCAACAATAACAGGTTTAATAACCGCATGTACAATCCCGGGAGCAACTTCTGATCCCGGGATAAGCCGTTATGGCGTTCATGCGGATATATACGGGGGAATTGTGGAAGAAATGCCGCTTTTCCCGCCTTTTTAGGGTGTTATTATGATTATTATTTAGAGCTCTGTCTTCATATGTAAATGCTAGGCGATTTGTCCTGTCTTTTTCTGCATATTTACTGCGAAAATGAATTGTAAGTAGATATAGGTTTAATGTAAATATAGCGCGATCTCTGCTGTGGACCGTCCGTGGTCACCGATGAGGCTCCAACTGAAAATCAGCGTTGCAGTTCACGCTGTGACATATGCTGAGTTGGTGCCGATTGGCACAGCAATTAATATTCTTTATGTTTTTTTAATTGCCTTTTTATTTTATTTCCATATGTTGATTTCAATAAAAAAAAATCTTTTTTTCTTATATATGTCAGACAAATTATACCCGACCCACACGTGACCGTGAGTTCAAATCCTCGTCGGCTCTTACCACTGAGTTTCAACTTAAGTACGGATTTTTAAAAAAATGTTACTTGCTCGGCGGTGAGGTAAACCATCGTAAGGAAAATTGCATACTTCAGAAATAAATAAAAAACTCGAGTATGTGATCCACCAATCCGCACTGGGCCCACGTGGTGGATTACGGCCCGAAACCCCGTGGTGATTTGCAGTGGGACGTTATAGGCTGATACAAGGTGAGGCATATAATTATTAATTATACATTCAATAATTAAGGGTAGATACGAATTTGATTTGACAGTTGACGTGAAAGCATTGATTTATTTATTTGCATGGTACATACATATTTTAAAAAAGGAGATGACCGTCATCTTTTAGTTAGTATTTCGCTGACTTCCAAACTAAGCCAGCTACTTGCCAGCCAGCTATAGTTGAAATCGATAAAAGTTACCGCAGCAAATCGAGACTGTTCTACCGTCCTGTCCATTAAGTGTATTTATTACTTGAGCAATAACTATAGGTATATATTACAAGGGTAGTGTGATTTCGTTTATATAAATAAATGTTGTGAAAGTAGCCACCGCTTTTGATTTTGTAAAACCGTTATTTTCATACACATGAAGAATTGACATGTGGTGTCATGTGACTTTATAAATATCACCACCCATCCTTCCCCGAGTGTCGTGAAAGGGGACTAAGAGATAATAAAGCCGCTACCATAAGCCCTGAGTAACTGTAGTTAGTCAGCGCGGTGGCCTTTAGTTACTCAGGGGTTTAGTGGCAGTGTACCGCCACTAAAAGAGTGGACTCGCCAACCAGCTTTATCAGGGTGGCACTTTAAGGCTATACATGAGACTGTGTACATATATATGAGGAGGCCCTAGTTCATGATGGTAAAAGGGCTGTTTACGAATGCATGGTGTAACTGAACCTTTCCCAAAGCCTGAAGCCACCGATTCCATTAACTTTAAGATTCTTCATTTGTAAAAAGAAAGTTTTTTATTTGATCTTTTACCAAATTCTTCATATAAATTTGCTGAGTGAGAAAATATGTAACTTTACATGTCAATTAACTAGGAATCACGGTTCATCTACGTACTTAACTGAGATACATCGTGATCTTTGCAATAAGCACCTCTTTTTCCCCAAATCCCTCCTCGTGCTAACCTCGGTCAGCATTTAGAAAGTGTGGTGAGTACAAGTCGTTAAAATGAAGTGCGTTTTTTTTTTATTTTAATATTTTTCGCAAACACACATCGCGTATAAATTTTTAAGTTAAATGTTCATTTTTATTTATTCATTTGAACTTTAGTGCACAAAGAAACATTGTACAAGATGCGGACTTAATGCCTAGTGGCATTCTTTGCCAGTCAGGTTTAGTTAAACAGAAATACGAAAGGCGATGAATCGTGCAATCAATAGAAAATTACTACAAACAATACCTATAATACAATACACATATAATACCTAGGTACACTAATACTATATATTACGTATAAGTAAACATATATTAATAAATATATATATCATATACGAGTACATATATACCCATATAAATACGTGCAACAATAAATTATCCCTGTAAATTGAATTACTTAAAATATAACATAAGCCATTGACAATGGAAAGTTTTTCAGAGAAAAAAAACTAAGTGACTATATTGTTTCACTATATAGTTAATATTTTTTTCTTGAGTGGCGCCTGCCATATGTTGTTTATAAACTCTGTAAAGTATAAACATGGACTTTACGACCTCTTTCTCGCGGTAGACCGCGTTCACGAGGAAATATGAGGGCGATATGTGCAAAACCGTCATAAATATGTAAGGAGTTTAAACTTGAGATTCTTATTTCAACGTTTTTCCGTTAAAGTTGGTGTAAAGTACCTATTGATGAAAATATAACTCTATTTTCGAAAAAAAAAATGCGGCTTTAAAAACGTCGATGGTAGCCACCCGTCTCGGGTAGGTACATTTCTGAAATGTACAAAAACGTATTCCGTAAGTACGTTTCAGACAATAACGTTTAGACAAGTTGTACAGCTTTACGAGTCCAATCCAACGACATAAAATGTGCATGTACATATAGGCATAATTTAATTTGGGAATTTTTGAAAGGGGGTTAGGGCATTTTTGTATGGAGCCTGGCATACCTACTTTCCACCATTTTGAAATTTTCTCGACTTTACGGATGCCAACCAAACCTTAATAACTCGATAGAAAGCATCAATACAAACAATGTTGTTAGATAAAATCTCCTAAAACGTTTCTGGAACTGTGATAATCTAAACGTTTTCGACATTTTCTCTTCTGTCGACCCACCGCATCTGATTCCGACCACATAAAACATTTTGGAACGAGACTTTTCAAAAATTACGAAACTTCTTTGAACCGAGTAAATCAAAGGTGATATAACGCCTGTGTATGTGCCGGTGACACAATATTCTCTTATGTCTAAATTAGATGTATCGATTAAATCGATAGGAGACATCAAAGTAAACAAGAAATGTTGTTTAAAAACTTCTAAAACGACTAGAAACCGAAATAATTAATATCAAAAGTTATTATAACTTTGACTTCGATTATCTCAGTTCTTCTATAGATTTATTTAGGTATGATTGACACCTGGCAAATCGAGAATTTTTCAAAATGGCGGTAAGTAGGTATGCCACTTAGGTCACATGCCCTTTACATACACCGTCTTAATATTGAACTACCGAACGACTTGACTCATTTTGGAACTTAACCGATATATAGGTAAACTATTATTTCAATCAATATTAGCTAGGGTCTCTATCAAGAATTTAATTTCAATTCTTTGAAATTAAATTTGGCAGAAAAATAGTTTGGGTTTGATTTTATATTTCAGTGGAGTTCGTAGATGAAACAGTACTTCCAAAATCATGAACTAAAAAAAAACCACAAAATACATGTACATACAACACACATCGTTGGATAGGGTTCGTAAATCTTACAACTTTTGTCCCCGTTCCGACTGGAGGAAAGCGACAATTAGTGACTACTCAGCTCAGCTCAGTGACTTCTACTCAGCCATGTCGACAACGACATGGCTGAACAGAAATGACAATTACTACTCAGGATCCGAAAAACGTAGGGCGATGTTTTATACACAAAAATATTCCATTCCACAAAAACAACAAGACCTTGCAACGTTACGTTTTTTTATCATATAACTCTTTAAAATACGGCTTAACATACAAGATATTGTGGTAAATACAATATGTGTGGAAACATACGACTGTCAAACGTCATTACAACTCAGGACATGCTGAGTTCGGAATACCTATATATTCAAACAAACAGACCGTACGCACAAACTCGTCTAACTTTGCGGACATTATCGACATGGCGGATATACATTATGCATTCGAATAAGGCATTTGGCAACGGATACCGTTCAAAACGTGCTAAATTTAGCACTGCCCTAAATCCAAACACCGTATCATGAGTCTCAGACGCCAAATTCTCACTTTTAATTAGGTATTTCAGTAGTTTGTTTATTTTATTTGTTTACAACTCTTTTATTAGAAAAGGCAGACTTAATGCCTTACAGCAATATGCCTTAATCTCCCAGTCGACCTTTAGGCGCCATCTAGACGAGCGAGTCTCGCGGCGCGATTCTCGGTGGTGCCACTAATTTCAAAAATAACTACGAGTATATGGGCTATCAGCGATCGCTCGTGGCGATTTGGCGCCTTAGACTATGCAACACATGAAGTGGTAAGGAAGTAAATAAATGTAACATACATATAATATACTAGTAAAAGCCGGCAGACGTTGTCCTGCCTGTGTATATTTATTTACCTTTGTATATAAAATCACAAATTATTCTGTTTTGCCGTCGATATGATTTTTGCGATCGCTTGAACAGTATAGAAGTTGATGTGCTGCAGCGCCACATAAGGGAGAGTTACAACAAAGTCGATAGCTCGAAAATATTCTCCGTGTTCAAATACCTATGTATACCAATTTTCATGGTGAGCGGTTGAACGGTATAGAAGTTGATGTGTTGAAGCGCCATCTAGTGGCGAGTTACAACAAAGTGGATAGCATAAAAACCTTCACCATGAAAAAATACATATATGTACCAACTTTCATGGTGATCGGTCAAATGTCAATATCCATTTCTTTATATATATATATATATATATATATATATATATATATATAGATGTAATAAATGTAATGTAAATGGGTGTAAAGTAACGGGCTAAAATGGACAGAATATAATAAAAAAACAAATCGAGTCTATAATCAAAGGAATACGGATAGCACGTATTATTCTGCCACTCAAGTAGCTAACTTCTGTCCAGTGTTGCCAACTCGTTGTCAGGTATTTGGGCAAACTCACACTTAAAAAGGGCTAGATTGGTACAAAAATATCAAATAGGGCTAATATAATTCTAAAAGGCTCAGGGTATCGATGTTTATTTTATTTCTTAATTTGTTTTTAATTTTCATCATATGATAATATTGGGCTAGCTAGGTTTTAAATCATTATATTCGTGGCTGAACGAGCGGAAAAAGGGTTAGATCGAACCCCGAAGGGGCTCAATTGCCAAATATAAACTGTCGCTGCAAATATAAAATTTAATGTTTGGAACGGAAGGACGGGCGGTGTCACGGTGTCTATATTTCATGTAAGAAACAACAGTCTTACGATTTTTGTATATGTGTATAGGTACATATGTGCTGTGGGCAAAGAATCGCATACTACGTCAACAGAGTAGCTGTCCTTCTCACCGACTCGCGATCCCGTGGTACCCTCCCAAAGCAACGCCCAAAGCCGAGGTCCGTTCCTTCCGCTGATTTACTGGCATGGGAGCCCTTAGGCTGGTTGCTACACATTTTTGCTCCTGGTTGCACGCCTTCTGCGCTCGCACTAAACTATACATGTCCGGTGACTCTTGACAGGCCATTAGGGTCACAAGAATTTAGCCATACTGAAAAAAAAGTAACTGTCCTTTCCAGTTTAAAATTATCGTGCGATATTCAATCGAGATTCTATAGTAAGAGCAATTCACACGTATCGAATGAAAGCAGTCGGACTTGGTGAACTAATGTGACGTATCCGTTCAGATGTAAGGCCGTTTCAGACGGGTACTCGCGCTGCATCTCATGTTGAGATGTATTAATACTACTATCAAATTATGTTAAGTTTTGTATCATATTGTAACAATATTCTTTCGGGCATTCTTTTATACAGGATTTTATTTATTTAATCTTTATTGCATAAGTATTTGCCGTGTACAAATGACGGAGTTAATGCCTTACGGCATTCTCTGCCAGTCAATCGCCAGATGAAACAGGAAATAAAACACGGGTCCAATTATAGTTTAAATATAGTAAAATACGTTACATATACTCGTACATATAAAAAATCATAACATATGTAATATAATAAATATAAACTTATATATATATATACTTTAGACATACTTTAGATAGACATATTATACATAACGTATAAACGAAAGATCTTGTTTGTCTATAGGTGATAATAATACGAATTTCCGGGAAACATTACTACAATATGGGCTACATATCAGACAGCAGACTCCTTTTCATATGAAAATAAACTTGTGTTTTTCCATTCATTTGCTGTGTTCAATATGTGATGTTATCAATTACTTAGGTAATACTCATCTTAAATAATACGTCCTTTGTTAAAGGCTATTGACGTTATTAGAGAAAAATATCTAATGAAAGACGAAAGGAACTCGATCCTGATCCTAAGAGAGATATTGGAATTATCCGAGATATAAGAGTATTTTGACACTTATTGTTAATGGAATAAAAGCCTTATTTATTTTTTAATTATTTATTTACTTCAGGCAACAAAGGCCCATAGAAGTCTTTGCGTTTATTAAAGGATTCTATTTTTTTATAGGGAAGTAGGCGGACAAGACAGCGTTCCCACGTGATGGTAAGCGCCCATAGGCGACCTACAACAAAAAATTTGGCGATTAGCAATTGACTAGGGCGGGCAAGAAGAACGACAACTTTCATTATCGCACACACGAATTACAAAAATTGTCTTTTTGTTCTATGAATTGTCACTACCCGATAAGTAGGTTTAAAATCGCATGTTTTTTTTATAGAGAAGTGGGCGGACGACCAAGTGGTCCCACGTGATGGTAAGTGTTACCGCCGCCCATGGACACCTGCCCCCTGCATGCGGGTGCGCCGCCGACCTTGCAAAATCCTAGTCACAGCTTTCTTGAAGAACCCCATATCGTAGCTTAATAGAAAGACCTCTTGATGCAGTTCGTTCCACAGCCCACGGGTTTGCGGTATTACATTGTTTTAATTAAATGTAATGAAAGCCCTTAAAAGACCACATTTAAAAACTCTTATAATTTGCTTCATGGTGTCTAACCTGCGGTGCGTGCGTATGTGTCTCTCTCTGTGTAGTGTGCGTACGTGAGTATATATGTTCGTGAGCGTGTGTGTATGAATTACTTTGTAATTTTTTATAGTTAATATTTTTTTATTAAATTTCCTTTTTTTTCAGCGTTTTCAGCTTCATTCAATCAAGTACGTAACCTAATTATTTGAAAGAGATCGGCTCTCAAACTTCTTCCAGAAGCTAGAAGGTCCATCGAAAATTCTTCTTGAAACTAGAAAGGCTTTAGTAGACGTCCGATATTTATAACCGTTATTCTATGAAATATCAAATCTGACCTGTTTTGTAAGACGCCAAATGGCGGATAGAAAAATGATCCCCAGATGTGAGATTTATTTTCTAACCGCCCAAATACGTTTCTGGATTAATTAATGGTTAACCCAGATTTTCTTACTCATGGATACGTATTCGTAAGAAAATCATCATTTTCTTCACTACCGAGTTAGTGACAATACCATAGACACATCTACAACTGAGACAGTACAAAGTACAAACTCAAAGGTAAATTAAGTTAAGGACAGGTACCACTAGGTTATCACCTTAAGATAATCCAAGATTAAAATATTCAATACATACCCTAACACTTTAGAATAGAATACAATATTTTTTATTTGTTCTAAGTACGGTACATCAGTTAGTAAGTCAGTATACGTACTTAACCGCCTCCGGTATACAAATTTACAATTTATCACAATTATTATTATTTACAAATTACAAAATTAAAAAGTTTATAAAATTACAAACATTTTCAGAATAATCACATTATCATATTTTAATACAAACAGTGCAAGTATATTATTATAAATGTCACATTATTTATTTACTTAATCTATATAAACTTATTTGTGCAACATGAATTCATTAGTAGAGTAAGTAAACAGCGGTAAGTGGTCAAGCCGCCATTTGTATTAATTTTGTTATAAATGGAGCCTCTTATATATCATTAAGAATTTTGTTAAATATTTTTACACTAAGCATAACAACCTTGTAAGAAAAAAATAGTTTTGGGTACTTTAGGTAGTCTTGATCTATTTGGATCCCGTCTGTTATTGCTATTGTTGGGTGACAACCAGGGAAGTTAGGAGAATAATATTGCTACCAATAATCTCATAATTCCAGGCCTTTTCATCCACTTATATCCTTAACTATACCCGTGATGCTGCAGATGGGAAATGAGAAAACTATTTCAAACTGAACTCAATCACGACACTTTACTTGCAAGTGAACAAACAGATAAGGACAACGGAACTTCGAGCTCTGGGGACTATTTATTTGCGAAATTCTGAAATTCATAATTAGTATCTATCTCGGTGAAAACACACGCGACCTTATTGCGCGCCTGGCCGCGGCTGGCCGAATTTTCTAGTTGCCATGAAAATTGTGAAGGCTATGAAATCGCTTTGACACATTTACAAATACTCGTATGTATTTTATACGTAGTTATTTTCAGTAATATAAACTCGATGTGGCATCAAAAATCCGTAACTAACAATTTCGATTCACTCGGAATTAATAATAATAAGCATTTTCAAGTAAACAAATTTATGAAGTCTTTAGACAAATTCCAACTAATTTCATTTAACTGTATTTTGCTATATTTTTCAATTATTTTGCAAATAATAATTATAATCGTTAATTAAAATTCTATATATATTTTCTAACTAGTTTATAAATCTATTTTTTTTTTTAGTAAAGGATCATATACTTTTTTAAAAGATACTTTAAATTTTAATAACATTTATATGTAAGGTGAAAAATATTACGTCTTCTAAGATTACTCAATATAATTCAACTATCAATATTTGCATCATAACTGGAGATTAATTGAAATTCTTTCCCCTGTGAATTATATAAAATCTAATAACTTATCCATGTTTTTCAAAAGCATGCAATACCTTTTCCCACTTTCATTAACGTCTAAAACATAAACCGTAGCGTACACGTCTGCAATACTCCTCTGTGTGTTTCCACCTAAAGCGGTCAAATGAAGTTCCAGCGCCGCCGGTCGCAATTTACTAAGTCCTCACAATGAAGTGCCATATTCTATGCTTTGAACGTACCTAACGTTACTTTGTAGTGAATGGCGTGCTTTACAGCGAATTTTTGCGTCTCGATTTAACAAAGTGTCTCCGCTTCACTTACGTAAATGTTCTTGAGATATTTGTTCAAAAGTTTATTGTACAAAGAATTGAATATGTGTTTGTTATATTGATGATGTAACGTTTTTGTATTGATTCGTATTGTATTAATGTGATAATGTAACCTGTAATATTCCACTGCAAGACAGGATTGTGTCTAGTAGATCACTGGAAATCGAGCCACAATACCTCACGCGGGCCAAGTGGGAATTGGTATCCACCAATACGCATAAAAAAGGTCATATTACCAGTAACCCTTTATATGGATTAAAACTACGCATAACATAAGAGAAAAGAGTTCATATGAAAAAATGGAAGACGTTATGGATAATTCATTGGATTCACGATCTTTTAAATGTACTCGTAATCACAGCTGTCAATAACTAACGTCAAACAAATATTTATTTAATTACACTTTATTGTTTCAACAAAGGCGAACTTACTGCTTCAAAGCATTTTCCCCCAACCAACCCGGGGGCTATATAGTAAGGTATATAAAAGGCATATAAAAGGTGTAAGGTATATAAAATAAAATTTGGAATATTATATACAAATATAACAAATAATAATAATAAATAGGTTATAAAACCAGATATCGAAATTCATTAAAAATCACAGGATCACTATAATTCTATATAATTAAGTGTTACTTCGGCCACTCGTAATTATGCACCATACAATTATCGAACAATCGATTTAATCGAATGCCCACGATAATCGATTTTTTTATTCACTGCCAAAGTCGCTTGGTGAATTTTGAAGGGTATTCGAATTTCGCGTTCCACTAATCGATTCTCGATACGATGGACGAGTCAAGATTAAGGAATCAAGAGTATCGGGTTCGGGTGGGTATTTAAAATGGCGCCTATCACACCGTTTGCTAAGAAATAAATGAAATAAAAATATTTTCCATATTTCCTTAATACATTTCCTATAGACAAAATAATCGATATTCTTCAAAAAGCCGATCAGCTGAAGTAGAATTGGATGACCACGTTTGCTGGATTTCAAAAGACCTACAAAATACCAAAGGTATCGTGCCAGATCTTAGACAACGATGGCGGGACAAGTTTGACATTTACTACAAAGACTGTCCGTCAAAGGACTAAATTGAGGAGTGGAGGAAGTGAAAGCTCCTTCCATTTCCTCTGAGTGACCTGCCTTTGGAATGGGACAAAGTAGGTTCATAATAATAATTTTCCAATGGACTCGATTTAGGCAAGGCATCTTACCACAATTTAAAAAAATATTATGCTGAAGTCTGGAAATTATTTATTTAAACACAACAGAAGGTATAGTTTATTGTAAAAACTATGTCAATATGCCTTGCTAACATTTTATTTATATAACGTATATCACGTGACACCGGTGCATTACGTCGGAGGTTAGTACGAGATGGAACCTCCTCCAGTAGGTGATGAGTACGCGCACTTACATACCGATTCAAGACTAAAACCGAAGAAGTATACTAAGAGAAGCGTAGGAAATGGTTCAAAATAAAAAAAAAAAAATTTATGCCAAGTGTGAATTGGAAAGTGGCGAATTCGAGGCACAGGCTGATTGGTGGTAATGGTATTCTATGGGCTATCTATACATTTCATACAGATTAATTTAATCAGAACTATGGCTATTTAGTGTCAAATTTTGTTTCGATTGTTTAAGAGGAGCGCTCTTTAATTCATTATTTTTTAAACGATATATTAAATCGAAAATACAAAAATAGGGTTAATATGTATCTATTATTTTTCGTAAGCATTTCTTGTTTCGTCTTACACACATGCAATATAATATGTCATAAATATGTCTAATATTAGTATTGTTTAATGTACAATTAACTAAAGGAAACGTTTCTTGTTTCCTTTTAAAAAGCGGTTCTCGTTTCGCGCCACTAAACGTTTCTACCGCTACATTGCAATTCGGTCTGACAATCAACCATCGAGAATTCGATAAAGTATCGGGTTCCAACGCTTTTTTATTCGCGACTCTTTTGGGAAAAGTTTTTTTAGTCTTCGATGATCGTTCGCGATGTTTACGGCGAAAAATTCCTTCGCTCCGTTATTTCTTAAAGTCTCTTTGCATATCTTTATCTATATTTCTTCGATTTTATAGGCATTAAATTGGGGCTGGTTCTCAAATCGAGTTTTTATCGATTAATGTGACTTCATTTTTACAATGTCTGTGTACGCTAATGCTTGTGTAGTTCTTTTTTTTTGGAAAGAATGTTCCAGGCATTTCGTCTTATTCAGAGTTCTAAGTCGATGGTTATTTAGGTTACTGTCGACTTAGACTCTCAGAGAGAATTATCGATAAAAGCGTAGGCACTTATTAGTCACAAACGACAAATGTACGTCAGAACATGAGCCGCTTACGTTTTAGACCATGGATATGGAAAAAGATCTGTTAGTCACCAGCTCTTTCACTGTACTGCTGTACATGGTACTCGTCATACACATACGAGTGAGTAGTTGTGTTGTGCGTAAAAGATGTATATTCTTAAAACGCTACGCTGGTCAAGCAAGCGGGTTGGCGAGCCCACTCTTTTAGTTTATCAGGGCTTGTAGCGGCTTTGTTATGCCTTAGTCACCTTCTACGACATCCACGGGAAGTGATGGGATTCATAAGCCAGCCGACGCCATGACTATAATAGCGTAATAATGATATCGCTTTCTCTGGATTAGCGCAGTTAAAAAGTATAAACAATTTTGGTGAAGTTTACTGTACCGTAAATCTGTACCGTACTTCCTAAGACTACTTTGGAATAAGCGCAGTTTCTTATTTATAAGATCTCATAGATATTAAAGTTTCTTTTATTTATAGTACCTAGGTACCAGTACAAGAAGACATTTGACGGTCTGCACGTTTCATTGACAGATATAATCATGAGAACCAATTTGTTTATTTACATGGAAATCTAAAGCTTTATCTAAAGTAACAGTTTTTATAAGCATAAAAATTAAAATGAAAGCGTAAAAAATATACAAAAACACAACAATAAGACATAATTACATATGTTTGTGTGTGTGTGTCCTGGTGTTCTGAAAGCTCTTTAAATACTAATGTGATCTGAAATCTGAAAGCGGCCTTAGGTAGAGAGAGGTCTTTGAATCGGCCAATAAACATAAGTTATTGAGTAATATGTTCTTGAGTTATTGTTAAGTTATTGTTATGAGTTATAATATGTTACTGTTCTTGACTAAACAAGATTTTACATAACATAACATTTAATTGCATTCTGCACTGCAAGCAAACATTACTCAAGTCATATCATTTCTTCTCCATAACTTCATTCGGCTTAAACAAGTCGTATATTGTATTTATTTAAACCGGCTGGAAGGCACATTAATCCGAGCGAGTACCCTCTTTTGTTTTGTCTTAACTTTATTTATATCGGATTCATTCGATTGGATTCCTACCTTCTTACTGGGTTTAGGCAGGGATGGACTTCAAAGAAGATAATTATATTTACACAAACATTATTTTTATCAAGAAATAAACTTTTCTAAGATGGTTAAGATTTTCTCATTCAAAATTTCGTTGTTTCAAGTTTGAATATAAATCAGATTTTATAAAAATAACAAAAAATTGTATTCATTAAAATATTTCATTAGTCTCAATATCTATAATAAGGTCCCTTTTCTCAGGTAATATTACAAACAATTCGTGTTGACGACAAGTATATTTTCTGTTTCTTTTTATAGGAAAAAGCGACAGACGAGCATACAGTCCACCTGATGGTAAGTGGATACTGTCGTCCATAGACATCCGTGATACATGCCAACATCAGTCCAGAATGACGAACGTTGGCACGCCCCCAGATGTGCTGCCTACCTTTGCAGATTAAGGAATGCAGTGGGAAAATAGGGAGAGATAGGATGGCATAGGAATGGGCTCTGACATATCTCACTCACTACCGAAACATGTACGTACTTACATTGGGGAAATACGATAAAGTAGGAAAGTCGGTACATTTCAAGGTAGTCTTCTGTGAGAGAGGGGTAACGTGGCCAGTAGAGTGTGCCCAGCGGCCCTGGGACTCTTCCCCTACAAAATATGATATATTACCACACCATCAGCCTGTCTATTCACTGCTGGATATAGGCCTCTCCCGAGGACGGCTATCCCATCGGCTATCGGTTCCGCGGCAAATATGACCTGAATATTGTTGATTCTACGTAGAATTGGAATGAAAACTAGAAAATAGTCTTAGAAAATTTGTGTTTAATTGATTTTGTCACATGTAGATGAGTGGGTTAGACTCACATTACATTTGAATTTTGTTGAAAAGTGCTGGTACCTTGTTGTTTCAGACGCTTAAAGGATACGTGTTTCTCTGTAATGATAAGGATAATGGTACGTATTTCGATAGTGAGTGAGATATGTTAGAGCCCATTCCCAACCTAACCCTCCCAACTTACCCACCTCTTCTCCAAAGGTAGACAACGTATCCGGAGGTGCGCTAACGTTTGCCACTCTGAACTGATGTTAGCATGTATCACAGATGAGCTACAGTGTATTGCATATTTGTCTGCCACCTTCTTTCTATAAAAAAGTGTGAATCTGTCCTTACGGTTATGGGGCCCGAAAACAATGATATTATAAAGCGTTCATCCCAGTGCGTCCCTGTTTATATTGGATTTATATTTTGTCATTGTGTGGGTTGTTTATGTTATAGCGCTATTGTTTGAATGTGTGGCGTATTTTATATGACAACGCGATTTACTATCAATATTTGCTAGCAGAATTTGCGATAGAAATATCGTAATATGTATATAAATATATATATGTACTCGTATATATATGTCCTACAAAAATAGTGTAAGTGTATTACACTATTTTTGTAGGATATGATGTTAAAATTGATATGTCAATCTGTACACTAAAACTAAACTATTACATTATTATTAAAACTTAAATATTAAAATAAGTCCTTGGGAGAGGCCTGTATCCAGTAGAGGAGAGACATGGGGTGATGGTAAGGTATGTTAAGTTTTTTAGAAAGATATGCAGATAGAGTAAAGATAAAGGAGGAGTGATGTTAGTAAATGAGTTGACAATATATCTGGTAGTAAGTGGATACTGTCACCAAAGAACATCTGCGATACATCCTACCTGACGCGGCTTGAAGTTACCACTGCTGATTGAGAAATTTGTAATTCTTTACAATTGGCCAAATGGTTCTCATTTCTCGAGGATTTGACGACGCGATTTAATAAGTTAAGTTGATTTAGTATTTAAATAGCGATTACTTTAATATTTAGATCCACATAGATTCACAGTTTGTCGAATCTACATCCCCAGAGTTCTATCGCAAAGGCATAAATGAACTTCCGATTAGATGGCAACAATGTATAGATAATGAGGGTAAATATTTTGATTAGATAAATATGTTACATTTTAGAAAAAAACGAGTTTTAATTTTTCAGTACAAATCGGCGATTTCATACTTTAACCCCTATTATAACTCCAAAACGCTCCCGTACAATCCACTCTCGAAATAAGTGCACTGATATTTATATATTTACCAACATAAAAAGTACAAGATACCGATCCTATTCACCGTACGTCAGGCGGGAGGAACATAATTATTTAATTTGTGTCCCTTACTACAGGTTTACGAATCCTTTTCTGTCATTTGTTGTATATCATGAAAATATTACATCAGGAGTATAATATGCAATGTTAATCTATTGGCTAATTTATTTATCATTTGCACTTTGGCAAATGAATTTAAATTAGCATTGAGATAATGAGATTCAGTGTTTCGTCGCATTTTAAACGAAAGTCCTAAACGGAAGATATTTTTTTTTATAGACTAGTGGGCGGACGAGCAAGAGATCCCACGTGATGGTAAGTGTTACCGTCGCTGATGGACACCTGCAACACCAGGGGGTATGCGGGCGCGCCGCCGACCTTGCAAAATCCTATTCACAGCTCTCTTGAAGAACCCCATATCGTAGCTTAATGGAAAAACCTCTTGAGGCAGTTCGTTCCACAGCCTACGGGTTCACGGTATAAAATAATTTTTGGACCGAACAGTGCGCGACACCTCCGTATCTAGGAAATGCGGATGGACCGCACTTCTGTGACGGGAGGTGCGGTTGTAGAAACCCGAGATGGCAAGAGATTCTCGAAAGTCACCGAAACAGCAGATAGAATCAACACCCTAAAGTGGCATTGGGCAGGTTATATTACCGTAGGACCGATAACCGATGGGGTAGTGGAATGCTCGAATGGACGCCACGTACAGGAAAAAGCAGGAAAAAGCTCCTGCCCGGTGAGCCAACGACTTGAAGAAGTTAGCCAGCCCTGAGAGAGGCCTATATCCAGCAATAAAGAGATATACACTGATGGTATAGTATGGTATGATAAAGACGATACAATTGTGTTCGTTTAAAACCAGTGGTAGGGGCACGTCAGTCAGAAGCCAGCCGGTCCTTAATGGGACTCTTTATTTTATTCTCTTTTATTTGAAACAAAGAAACTCCCGAACTACCGTGTACAAACAACGTTTCTTGTTGTGTTGGTCCCAACTGTATGTAAGTAATTTAATTTCGCAGTATTTATTTCTACCTCTATAGTTCTATATTGTAGATGATGTTTCAGTATTGGCCTGATATTATAAGGTTAACGTGTATGTGATTTACCGTCGAATACGTCCGCGGACGTTGCTAGTGTAATGTGTCGCAGACTTTCCGAATGTGAAAATCAAATGTGGGCAGTTGATAAAACTGCTTGCAGCCCGCTCGTGGTCTACCCACCTCCTCAGTCAACTCGTGACCACGGCTGGTGTAACCCGTGCGCCGGCGCCGAAACGTCGAGGAGAAATAAAAGGTAAACATTTACCTTCGTTATACGCATTCAGATACGATTTACAATATAAAATGTGTACAAAAAGCGAAGTTATACAGTTACGATAAAATATAAAAAGTCATTACGAACATTAAATTCGAAAAATATCCGAATATTGTCAAATTTTACAATACCTACTATAGCAAAAGCGGAATGAACAAAATACTAGATTTTAAATTTTACTTACACGTAATTTTGAACAAGCAACAATGATACTGTCTTCTTTGAATGTTACAAAACGGAATAAATTGGCCAAGCTGCCTCTCCACTGCACCAGGCATTCTATCGTGAAATCTCCAATACATTTAGAAAACTGTTTCGAAGTAGAGACGATACTGTCTCGGTGTCGCAGAACGGCTAGATGCGCTAGAAATACAGCGCACAATGCGCCGGCCATTCCGCTAAGCCGCTTTATTCCAGTTGTCTTTGACAGTCCAAGTCACAAGATGTAAGCGGCTGTTTGATGTAGGAAAATATCAAACGCTTTTATTATCTATACATATAATAAAACACAGTACAAGGGTTGACTTAATTGACTTAATTTAAAAAATCAATTTTCTTTAGAAACTACAGAACCCAAAACAGTAGTTTTTCAAATGTTTGTCTGTATATTTGTCTTGTATGTCTGTTTGTTTGAGCACCGCGTAAAAACTACTGAACAGATTTTGATCGGGTTTTCACTAATGTATAGCTAAGTGTCCAGAAGGTAAACTGGTAAGTATCCTATCTTCATATGACACAAGAAAGTTGAGTTAGAGCGGAAAATAATAAAAATACATTAAATAGAACAAAATCCATCATGTACCGACATGATGGATTTTGTTCTATTTAATGTATTTTTATTATTTTCTGCTTATACAGGTGTTAAAAATCTTTACAGCTGTTTAGTCCACATGTGCGGAGCCGCAGGCAGAAGCTATTATAGAGTAAGAGAGATGAATAGAAGAGATGGCAGATGGTCCATCGGCAGCACATTTCAGTTCGAGTACATAAGTGGCTAAATAAGAAGAGTGAAAAAGCTTAGTAGAGAGACAAGGGTACCACACCACCCAGACCGGAACAAATATTTGTCTGTAAACAAATTAGTGTACGACAGGGAATTGAATCCGGAACCTTTTACAGTACCAACCGGGCTGGCTAATCGGTCGTCACTAATATTAAATGCATTTGCGACTATTAGAAACCAAAAAGTCTGAAGAGATTAAATGCAGTGTTTCCGCTATTCGCTAGTGAATTAAATAGTGGCAGAATGAAAAGGTTTTTCGAAATGAAAAATAATATATGCAAGAGAATCGACATCCGCTATTTGTGAGTTGAATATTTGTGAATTGTATCGTTGGTAGTATCAATACTTATTGTCGATTATAGTGGAAGTTTATCGGCCTTTTTTATAGAATGAGAGTGACAAACGAGCAGACAGTCCACCCGATGGTAAGTGGATACTGTTGTCCATAGACATCCACCATAAATGCCAACATCAGTCCAGAATGGCAAACTTTGGCACGGATGCGCTACCTGCCTTTGTTGATGTAGGAATAGATCTGGAGAAAGGATAAGAAAATGGGAAGGGATAGGATGGGATCGGAATGGGCTCTGGCATATCTCATTCACTATCGAAACACGTACGTACATTGGGGGACATGAGAAAGTGGTAAATGCAATACATATCAGTATTCTGTGAGAGGGGGGGTAACGAAGCCAGTAGAGTGCGGGCGCACAGCGGCTGTTGGATTATAGCGCGCGTGCACCCTCCCCCCGGCTGATATATAAACAAATGAAACTCCAACAATTGTTATATTATGAGAAAATTAAGGAACTATTTGTTGCTTTATATGATATTAAATTTGAATTAGTATAGTTGAAACATTTATCTCTTGAATCCATTTTTTTTTAAATTACCCTGGTCTGAATTATTATCTCAGTAGCAACGTGGCCCGATAATTTTTATTTTTTAGTTTCCAGCCCCTATCAATATCTTATAACCGCAAGGCGTTATCACAACAATTGGATAACTACACAACATTTTTCATTAAACAATTCGAGAAATACATCATTTAATTCTACAATCTGCCAAAACAAAACGACTTAAGTTAAAAATAGCGTTTTATTTGGAGAATAAACGTAATTACAGTGTTGCTTTGTTGTTTGTCTCCAAAATGCTTGTGTTAATTAATTATATTTTTTTGTAAGAGACTTACCCGTCGTAAAACAGTATTTGATTGAGGACAAGATTCGAAAGGAAGAGATTCACTGAAAAACAAAATTCACTGACATTTGTTCTTTGACCCATTTCTATCCCATCCTATCCCTTCCCGTTTTCCCAACCTTTTCTCCAAATGCTCATAGAATCCTTGGCTCATATAATCAACACGCTGAAGTAGCAATGGGCAGGTCATAATTGCCGCAGAACTGGGTGAGACGAGTCCTCGAATGGATACCTTGTACCGGGAAAGGCAATGTGCGCGCCCCGGCCAGATGACGACTTGGAGAAGTTCGCTAGTGGTACTTGTATGAGAAGAGCTGACGATCGTGTATGGTGGCCAACCTTGAATGAGGCTATATCCAGCAGTAAAGGGACATACGCTGATGGTATGGTATGTAACTTACTTACATAACAATTTCCATGATAAATCTTGTCAATGTTAAAAGTTTAAATTCTTAAATAGTTGAAATATGTGTTGAGAGGAACACTGTTCCTTTTGAGAGACTGCAGCTAACAAATCCACAGGTAATAAGGCATTTTTTATAGTAAGAAGACGGCAAACGAGCATACACTCCACCTGGTGGTGAGTGGATACTGTCGTCCATAGACATCCACGATACATGCCACCATCAGTTCAGAATGACAAACGTTAATGCGCCCCCGGATGCGCTGGCTACTTTTGGAGATATAGGAATGGATTTGGAGAAAGGTTTGGGAAAATGCGGAGGGATAGGATGGGATGGGAATGGGCTCTGGAGTATCTCAGTCACAACCGAAACACGTACGTACATTGGGGTATAGGATATAGTAGGAAAAGCGGTACATTTCAAGGTATTCTTCTGTGAGAGAGGCGTAACGTGGCCAGCAGAGTGCGCCCAGCGGCTGCTAATTAATAAATAATTTACATTAAATTTTGGAACGATTCGTTTACCACAATTCAATATTCCATCAAAGTAGCCAGCCGTAACCATGGGGTCGTCCCCGTGGTTACATCTAAAGATTATTTAATTTTATTTCTTTATTTAATTACACAAGTATTTGACATGTACAAATGGTTGACTTAATGTCCCACGGCATTCTTGTATCAATCTACCACCAGATCAATCAGAAAATAAAAAATAAACGCGGGTGCAGTTACGTTTAAATATATTTAGTCTAGCCATAGATACTGTTACAAAGAAAACATTGGTATATTTCATTACATTATCTTATGTTAGAAGAGTTTGTGTTATTTTAGAAACAAATAGGTAAACATTTTAAAAATATATCGTTTAATCGAAATGGTCATCATTTGTTATTATACAATTTTTCAAAGGTTCAATATTATCATGATGTTTAGAGGATACCTAAAACAGACTCTAAACCATGAAGTCGGGAATTTTCCTTTTTAGCCACGCCTGTGTTGGGCGAGCCTTAAGACACGGTGCTGAGTCTTGCTAAAAGGACCATTCTTGGTCATGGAACAGGGTGTTGTTAAGGGGCCTTACGCTTCTCAAGAATCGTATCTTGATATATACTTGAGCCGACATTTAATACCCTTTGTAACAAAAATATAGTTCAGTCATTCCTTGATAGCTAGTGGGTACCAACCATCACTGAAGCCGGATAGTCGTCACGTTGCACCCCATTGAGCAGCTTCTCTAGAGTTGATTATGATTATTACAATTCACATACAAAATAATTATTAATGCTCATATATTCGTTGAGAATTCTAAAAATAATCCGCGGTAGACAACTAGTTCTCTATAAGACCGTCAGTACAGGTACTAGAGTTTAACATCTTACATTTATTCCAACTTTTACTTCGCGCAATATCGGAAATTTCTCGCGTTTTTATTTTACAAGAATATTTCTGTGAAAGAGTGAACGAAACAATTGAAATAATGATCGAATTAAACGTTGAATGAAGGTAATAATGCATAATAAGAGAGAGAGAGAGAGAGAGAGTACACTCGACTGGACAGCTCTCTCACAGAAGACTACCGAAAAATGTATTATGTATGTGTTTCGGGAGTGAGGAATATAATTGTATTGTCTTAATACTCTTACAGCTTTGCACGCGGAGAGTTTCTCGAACGCGAGTTTCTCGAACAACGGTCAAATGCTAGTATAAACAAGTGTTATCATCATCTCTGTTATCATCGAGTTTTTATCATCATGTGAACAGTCGTAGGGGAAAATTATATGTAGCTTGGTCGCATACGAGAATCGTATATAATATTCACGCCCGAACCGTTCGATAAACTCTCCTTGCGTAAATGAGCCTTTAGAAAGGTATGATACATCTATCCCACGATCTATCCAATCCCCTACTGTTCTATCGAATAGAGTATAATAAAAAAAATGGCGTATTCTTTGTCGCAATGTGCTCATTAAGCCCCATCCCATCTCACAACCCCCAAGGAGGAATGGGATGTCTAATAAGATGAGAAAAACGCATCAGCCTGTTGTATTTCTTATTCTTCCTTTCCAACTCTTTTTCAAATCCAAACGTCCCCGATCGGTGGCGCATCCGAGGACGCATCAACGTATGTCAAAGAAAAAATCTTGTGCTCTTCGTTCTAAATGATCAAAATTGCAAGTGTATACATGTAAGATTCCGCCTGTGTACATGTTAATGTTTGTCAGTTGTCTTCCTCACCAAAATTGCTAGTTTCGAAATTACATTTTTTATTAAAATGCTGAAACGCGACGGAACTTCAACAACAATTCGCCGACACTTCCCCATGACGTCGTTAAAATTTTAATTAAAAAAAATACTCGTCCATCTGTGCGGTGCGGCTCGTTGTTTATTTAATTTCTTAAATGTCTTTTCGCTTTACCATTAAAGGTTAGGCTCACAGTAAGCGGATAAAACGCAGTTGAATAAACGCCCGGTTGGACATCTGTAAGAATATTATTTTTAGTACAATCGTTCTGGAATAGTTATTAGAAATGTTAGAAAACAAAAATTCCTAGGTAGTTGATGTTATTAAGAAACTGCACAATTCGAAAATATTATTTTCATACCAACCATAGATATAACCAACCGATTCCCGAATCCTAAGTCATGAACTGGTATAAAATCTACGTATTTTTATGTATAACATATTTTTTGGAGTTTGTATTTATCAATAAATATGTATACAAAATTTAGCAAAAAAATACAAAAAGAAAAACTTTTGAATTACCTTAGAAACGTGAACGGAATTCATTTTTATATGTAAAATATGAATGTTGATTTCTCCTGACATAAAATCGGAAAGATATGCGGTCCGCCCTTCTAGTAACAAACATAAAAATATATCATTAGTGTTTATACGTAAAACGTACGTAAAATAAAATTAAGTACGTAGAATACGTAATTAAGTACGTAAAACGTAAAGCATCAACGGCTACTTGCGTATAAAGACATATACGTAGCAATTAAACAACTTTGAACGGTTTAAATCGCATATATTAGGGGTTAAAGTATGAAATTGCCGATTTGTACTGAAAAATTAAAACTCGTTTTTTTCTAAAATGTAACATTTATTTAATCAAAATATTTACCCTCATTATCTATACATTGTTGCCATCTAATCGGAAGTTCATTTATGCCTTTGCGATAGAACTCTGGGGATGTAGATTCGACAAACTGTGTGAAAGCATTTTGTACTGACTCTTGGGAAGAAAATTTTTTACCACGTAGAAAATTGTCCAAATCACGAAAAAAATGGTAGTCCGTTGGAGCAAGGTCTGGCGAGTACGGAGGATGACGTATGGTTTCTAACTGCAGCTCCTGTAGAGTTACAACGGTTTCTCGTGCGGTGTGAGGTCTTGCGTTATCATGGAGCAATAATGGTGAAGATCGATTCACGAGTCGGGGCTGTTTCACTGCTAGTTTCGTCATCATTGTTCGAAGTTCGGCACAGTAAACATCTGCTGTTATTGCTTGACCAGACCTGAGAAAGCTATAGTGAATAACACCATGAATAGACCACCAAACAGTTACCATTACCTTTTTATTGGTAAGCTTTGCCTTAGGGCACTGTTGCGGCGTTTGACCTGGGGTCAGCCATTGCATTTTTCGCTTTCGGTTATCGTAAAGAATCCACTTTTCGTCACATGTCACAATTCGATCCAATATTCCTTAATTTCTGTACCGATTCAACAAGGCAACGCAAGTTTCAACACGCGTTTCTTTCTTTCTTTCTGCAGATCAGTCAAATCATGAGGCACCCATTTTTCATATTTTTTTATCTTATTGATTTGATGCAAATGAGTCAATATTGTAGGTAAGGTAACGTTAAACCATGCCGCTAATTCCTGAGTAGTTTGACTCGGATCGGCTTCCACCATCTCCTTCAGTTCAGCGTTATTCACCCGTGTGGGCGGTCTTCCACTTGGTTCGTTCTTCAAGTCGAAGTTTCCATTACGAAAGAGTTTAAACCAAAAACGCACGGTTCGTTCATTAGCAGTCTCGTCTCCAAACGCAGCATTGATATTGCGAGCCATTTCTGCCGCGTTAGTTCCGCGTCGGAACTCGTATTCAAAGATTACTCGGATTTTCGAAGCATCCATCTTTCCTGTCTAAGCTGAATAAAAAAAACAATTGAAAGTCGAAAATCGAATGTTGCACATTTTTTAAAACAAGAACCTCATAGGTATCATGTGAAAAAAGTTTCACTCGAAAATCTCACACCATGAAGGTTTTATGTCAATTCAAAGTATCTATTACTATAAAACGGCAATTTCATACTTTAACCCCTATTATTTAACATTATTTATATCCCGACGTTTCGAACACTTTGCAGTGGACGTGGTCACGGGGTGACTAATTGATTTTGTTTGTCACTTGAGTTATTAAGAAATTGAATTATTAATTATTAAGTTATTAAGAAATAAATCAATTAGTCACCCCGTGACCACGTCCACTGCAAAGTGTTCGAAACATCGGGATATAAATAATGTTAAATATACGCGATTTAAACCGTTCAAAGTTGTTTAATTTCTATGTATAGTAATCGCGAAAACCTAAGAAAATATAGACGTCTCTACAAAGTTCAAATAATAAAAATACACGAAAAATACTGGAAGAATCCGGAACATTCCCCTTCCGCAACTCGATGACAAATACATGTAGTGTAAATGCTGTGAAAAAACATGCCCCAATTAGTATTGTTCGACAATTAGGCATGTGAATCATGTGACAATATTGAGTTCTAAACATAAAGTCCACGGAAACTATATAGAGATGTTTTATGTACATATTTCTAGACAGTGACATATTTAAGGGATGTATGCACTGAGAACGACACGCTGGCTAAGCCAGTTGGCGAGTCCAATTTTTTTCAGCTTAGGTAGGTATTAGGTAGTGTATGGTAGTGTAGACATCGAATAGGGAGAATAGGGTGATGCTGTTCTAAAGACGGCAGGTGTCACACGCCCAGGTTTAAAAGTTAGCTCACTAACTCACTTGGCCAGCGTGGTGTTTTAAGGCACATTCCTCATGCACATAAGTGACACAAACATCTCTTATTACAGCATCACAACGGGTTTATTTAATAGTTATGATAATGTCAGAAAATATTTAGAGTTAATGCATCGCAAATAAAAAATTATACCATCCGCGTATGTCTCTCCACTGCTGGGTCTGTACCCAGCAGAGGCCTGTGCCTCTCCCAAGGCTCGCCACCACACACGATCCTCAGCTATCCTCATCCAACCAACACCGGCGAATTTCCCTAAGTCGTCGGTTCACGTAGCCGGAGGGCGTCCCACACTGCGCTTTCCGGCACGTGACCTCCATTCGAGGACGCGTCCACCCCATCGGTTATTAGTCCCGCGGCAGATATGATCTGGCCATTTCCACATAAAAAATCTGTATACAGTCAAAAATATCTGCCTCAGTTGTATAACCCACTTATTCCAGTGAACTCGAAAACAATTTTATTTAACACTGGCCGAAACCCCGTGGGGTCCAATCAGTGAGGGTACGGAAGATCCATAATACTATTGTAGAGAGTTCCGTACCAGTAAACAATGTTAAGATACGGATGTCTTCCAACTTTGTGCAAGTTGAAAGCGGAAGGTCAAAAACTTTAGCAGAGTAGGTAGGTCAATGATTTTAATAAAGTCGTCAATGGTGACGCTGAAACTACAATACTTTGAATAAACAATAAATAATAGATTGATAGATAAAACTCTTTATTGCACACCAAAACGAATAGAATGAGAGGAAAGAAGCAGTACAAGCGATGATGAGATAGAAGAAAGATTTAAAAATAAACGAGATAACTAGAAATAAATAACAAAAGTAAAATAAGTCTAGAACAATGGGGAATGCTCTGAAGAATTGTTTAATATAATGCCCTTCCCACATCGGGTTTCTACAACCGCACCTCCCGTCACAGAAGTGCGATTCATCCGCATTTCCTCGATACGGAGGTGTCGCGCACTGTTCAGTCCAAAAAATATTTTATACCGCTAACCCGTAGGCTGTGGAACGAACTGCCACAAGAGGTCTTTCCATTAAGCTACGACCTGGGGTTCTTCAAGAAAGCCGTGAATAGGATTTTGCAAGGTCGGTGGCGCGCCCGCATACCCCCTGGTGTTGCAGGTGTCCATGAGCGGCGGTAACACTTACCATCAAGTGGGACCGCTTGCTCGTCCGCCCACATTTTTTATATATAACTAGAGATGGGCTGAATATTCATTTTATATTCGGTATTCGGCCGAATAGTCTGAATATTCGGCAAGTTAATGAGTTCAGTTTAGATTACTATATCTGCATATTAAGCTTGCCTGCCTTGATATTTATCAAAAAGAAAGCTTATCTGTGTGTTAGTCTGTTATGAAATTACTTAAGATATACTTTTTACTTTACATTTGGTCTCATAGAAAAACATTGAACAAATAAAACGATAATTTTTTACATCAGTACTGTTCCAATCCTTTATTTCAATGAGATTCTGCAATAATCAGTCTAAATCAGGAATTATTTGCTACTATTACTACAAATCTCAGGAAAAACAATTTAACGAATGTTTTATTGAAAAACAGCACCATTAAATAAAAAAAAACCTGCTCCAATTCAACTTTCTGCTTCCTTATTTTTTTCAAAACAGAACTGACTCTGCTTTTCTTCCGTGGTTCAAATTCGTGAATTCAAATTTGGGACCATAGCACACCAAAATAATGTTGAATATGCCATCTTCAAAATTGCATAAAAACTTTTTCTTTGACCTAACATTATTTTTATGGTTTCGGGCCTTTATACACAAAAATGCAGGGTGGCTCGATTCCAGAGTGCGGGAGTGTATAAAAACGACGCATTTCAGGACTGCCCCTTTGCAATCATGATAGTATTTCGAGTCATAATTTACCATGCAGTAATCACCATCAACGTTTAAAAAAAACATCTTTATTCACAAAAGATTAATAAATTACAAACCAAGCTAGACTCTCGTAACTTGTGACTAGGAAGATGAAAGGTAAATAGAACTCTGCTTTGTGTCCTGATTCAGGTTGCTTTTTGCGTTTTATTGTAGGTATCTGTTAACAATAACGTCAGCGCCTGCATTTGAATGTTATTTGCATTTTTATTTATTTGATTCTTTTTATTCCAACAGTATTATTTATTTACGTGGGTCTTATTACTAAAGCAGACAAATTCCAGAATAGTTCTCAAATTAGCTTCGTACAGATAATCTGAGAACTATTTAAGCTATTACAATGCAGTTTTCAACAACATATTATATTTTGGCAATTAATAGATTTTAAATATATTGGAATTAAATGCAAGATGTTTTTTGTAAATAATTACTAATTAAATGTTTATTGCATTTAATTCCATCTATCTATATATATCTATATATATATATAAATGAATGTTTCTTTGTTTGTCCCGTATGCGTTCCTATACCATTCATCCGATTGCGATGAAACTTTGGTGAGTTGTTGTGCGCACGCGCGCTAACGTTTCTGAATTACTATTTAAAGGCTACGCGAACCAAGTCGCGGGCAACAGCTAGTATGTTATAAATATACAAGGTACTATGATACAAGGTATTGTGTAGTGAATAAGACACAAAAGCTAAAAAATATATTCTTATCTATCTGCATACGAGTACATTTCCAATATTTATCTCTTCCATACTAAAAAAGTACTTAAATAGCAGCATGTATTAATTTTGGATTCAAATATCCTAATGTGAGGCTTTTCCTGTAACTGTAATTAGGTCTGTAGTAAATCTGAAGCTCATTTCGAATGATGTCGGTTTTTTATTAAATTCTAATTAATTTTTATTAAAATTTTTATTTTATTAATTTTATTATTAAATTCGTAGAAGGTCAGATTCTGAGAAAGTCAGGAATAATTAAGTTAAAGCTAGGTAAGTAGACATCTCTGTTAGTAGTTGGCTTTTCTTCTGTTTACAGTAACGTTTCATTGCAGGGCATAGGCCTCCCCTAGTAGAAAACTGGGGGGTTTAGGACCATAATCTATCACGCGGGCCCAATGCATTTTGGTGGATACAAATGCTCCAGATTTTTTTAAGTCTGGAACATGCGGGTTTCCATACGATGTTTTCCACCGCCGAGCTATAGCGATAATCTTAAAAAACCGTACTTTAGTAGGCACTCGGTGGTATGGGCCGAGGATTTGAATTCAGAGTCAAATTATTATTACGTTATTGTATATTTTTACTCAAATTATTTAAACTCACGACTTCACGAATGAGGGTCAAGAGTAGATACTCCTAGACTATCATCCCTCTATTTTTATTATTTTTAGTTATTAATCATACAATAATATCAATGAGACTCCAGAAAATTGTTTATATACAATTTGATTTCCAATCAGACTGGCTCTTAATGTAAAGGCCACGAAGGCCCGCGACCAGCCGTGAACGAGGTTGGATGGTTTACGCGAATTCGTGTAGAGAGGGTTCTCAGGGCACGCAATTCTCGCCGCTAGTCCACGGTTTTAGTCTAGAGCCGTCTTGAATGGCGAAGATGACATAGTCGGCTGTAAACTTATAATCAACGGGCCATTTGGCTGTCACCATTAGAATAATAAAGAAAACAGAAAGGATTAACCAACGGTAGTCATATTAGTTTGAGCGAAGTTCCGAGTAATAACTACTTTTATTACTTTAGCTCAAACTTTAAAAATAAACCCAGACGTCCTCACACCTCGACGGCAGATCGTAAAATGCCGCGAAAACATAATGTACGGTAGGCAAACTTTAATCACGCTAGGAGCGTCATTCGTAAAGATTTAAAGAATCATGGAGCTATTATGTGATTGTGTGTATGTATGTGACCTGAGATGTGTATATGAGTATTTGTGTATATTACATAAAATCGGTGGGAATCAGTCTTGAGGTCTTGTTGGAAAGTGATGGAAAGACTTCGTAGTACATTGATGCATGTAACCATAAAGAGGTGTAACAGATACTCTACCGATTCTTAGTATCTTAGAGTGGAGAGTTTCACCTCTCCACTGTAGTGGCTGTAGTGGTCCGAAACAATACACACATTGCTGCATGGCTGTTGTATCAACTAAAGAAGCTAGGTAAGAAATATCTCTAACAATTTCAAGCAATCCATTCAAGCCAGATCTTAGAATTTTCATTATATTCCTGCATAATACAGCTCGACTTCTCGCGTTGTGAGTTTTATGTTTAGGGCATCGATTTATAATACATATAAAACATTTGAGATTTTCACGTTTTTCACACATATTTATCTATTTAAGCGGTTGGTTAGTTAACGGTTAGTGACCATGGTTGGTGGAACCCAGACCCGTTTAAATAGATAAACACTAAATATGTTATACAATCACTCTAGGGCAGACACGTTAGAATATGTTGTTGTTCTATGTTGAGTAGCTCTCGAATTATTTAATTTATACGTGTTTTGAAATTAGAACATTCGTATTACGTAGTACTTAAGTTTTAAATTTGACTTTTTAACGAACCCTTCCTCATCTGCTTCACCTGCCTAGAAGTTGCGAACCAGATTTCTTTGATAAAAACTTTTGATGTGTCATTCTCATATCTAGTATGATACGGGGTTATTTATTGTTATCATTTGTCTTTGGGTTATTAGTTGCCTTTGTCCAATACACTGTCCGCTTGCAATTTCTGTTTCTCAACAGTTCGACAACGTTGTGTATTTTTTCGCTTCACATTTTTACATTCGCTTTACATGATCATTTTCAGTAACATAATTTTTTTTTTGAATTTTAAAAAGTAGAAAAAAAAATACAGTATTAAGAGGGTAGAGGTATTTTTTTTTAGCACGGTATAAAGATATCATACTGGTTATATTTATACTCTGGCAAAAAGGCGGGAGGTAGAACTCCTGGGAACTACCCTCATTAAACCAAGTATTTCAGCACTGTACAGCGAAATGAATTTCGTTCCGAGCAAACGTTTCAACTTTCATTGTCTTTAAGTGACACAGAGATAAATGAAATAGAATCGATGTAACGATTGTATTTTTCCTGAAATTAAGAGTGATAATATTTTGAGATACTCAATATCAAAATTACTGACTAAATATACTCATAATCATTCAAAAATTAATAGACAGTTAAAATCATAGATATTAATACCTATTTATATTTAGTCTCATTTCATGACGCGACCGTTAATCAATCAATTATACATAGTTATAATGAAAATACAAAGGGAGCAGTAACATTTTACTTCGTGATATTTTATGGAATATATATCAGGAAGGTAAGCAACCCTTTTGCTGGTATATGACACGACGTTACATATGTGATTTGACAATCAAAGTTATGAAATACGTGATTCCAGAGAGCCTTTTCACGTTAGATTACAAATTTTAATATTCTTCAGCAACTCTCGTCTTGTCTTCGTCAATCTTTAGACTAGATACGTACAGTCAGATATAAATGCGCATTCTACTGTAATTTATCCCTGTGTTTCCAGCGTCCATTGTCTTTAACTACTATAGCTATTTCATTACTCCGCCGGCTGTTTGCATAAGTTTCGACGCCGGACTAATAGCGGCACGCTCAGGGATAACTCTTCGGGCTCGTGCTTTTAAAATTTGTATTGGTGTTGTGGATTATATTTGTGGAATAGTGAGACTGGGATTGTGTATAAACAAATTAACTAAAGTTGTAATCTATACTAATAATATTATCAAGAGATACTGTTTTCATGTAAGAGGGAAACTTAAAACTACTGAACCGATTTTGAAAGGATTCCAATCGTTGAACTAATGCAGATAAAATAGGTTACGTTTATACTATCTGAGGTAAGTCGGGGTAGATTCCTAATTGATAAAAAAATATAGAACATATGAATCAAAAGTTGCATACTTTCGAAGGCTGTTTCATGATATGATTGTAATTGTAATTGTAATGAACTGTGGTAGACACATATTAAACAGTGAGAATCACGCAATGATTTGTTGTCTATCATTGCATGTTTATGATGATATTAGACACAAATTGGACAATTATACATCATCTGATAAACGTAGACTATAATAGAGACACACTAGATAATTATGGATACCACAAGACAAGCTTGTCGGGGAAAGAAGAAAACGGCGTGAGGAAACCAGCGTCCCCGAGGATCTTAAAAATCATGTAATTTCCAATAACCTGCACTGCGTTCATATGATGGATTATGGCTCGAAACCCCCTAGCGTTTTAATAGGGGAGACCTGCGTCTTGTAATGGGACATTTATGGACTGATATAGAGCCGTGATTGGAAACTAGTTTCGAGAAAATAACGAGATGTTTTTATGTAAATCTGTACGTATTAAATACCAATTTATTCTTCTTTACTTTTAATTATGCAAATGTTATTATAGGTTGTGCTTTAGTATTATTATAATTTATTATGTTTGCGTATCGTCTAGGCAAAATGGGCACATCATATTTAAGATACAGTACGGAACGTGCATATAAATTATTGAAATGTGCTCGTAATGCCCGAATTTATTATACATTCTTAATCGTAGTTTAACAAACTTATCTTTGCTTTTTCTTGTCTAAAATATATTTGATACTAGGGTATATGGACTATATTGAGAAAACGCGATAGGTAAAACTTTTCCCGACATAATGTCGAGAAATAGCCTCTAATTTTTATGATTTTTTGATAATACGAAGCCGTTTTTTCCGTCATATTTATCTATACACATAACAAAACAGTAAAATGATTGTCTGTACATTGAGATAATTAAAAAAAAAAATTAAGATGAGGGGTCATTGATGCAGTATTTTACGGGTTTGCCGAATATTTGCAATAAAAATCATCACGCTATTAGAATTGTTTCATTAATTTTCTTTATTTTGAAGTATCTACTTCTGTTTTTCACAAAGGGCACAACAAGTGAAGAGGTTAATCAAACGGCCGAACGTGTTCCAAATAACTGTCTATGTTCCCTTCAAGACGTGGTCATTTCAATTGGTTTTATTCCACTGAGTAACTAGGGGTTGATGGCTCCTCAGCGGAGTTCCGATCAAATCCGAGTTAATCGAGAGTCTACATCAAAGAACGTACGGAATCAAACCATTGGTTTTTAGTTCTTTGTCACAATATCTTCTTGATCTCTCTCATTATAACCGATTTCAAACATCTATCCATTTTCTGTGAACCACGCAGACGAAGTTGCGGGCAACAGCTAGGATAAAATGTTTCCGAAAAAAATTGCCAATGGCTAATTTATTTAAGAGAAATCGTGTATTCTCTTAACTAAGGTGACGTAATAGGCCATAGCCTATTATTTAAAAAAAAAATCCAAAAAAAATCCAAAAAGTGAAAGAATTTTCGAAATCTGTTCATAAAAACAAAAAAGGAAGTCTCTCTTTCTGATATTAGTTTAGATTTCTTGCTTTGGCTAAATGTAAGACTTACAGTATCTTATTTTTAAAAAGGCGTTGAGTTTCTCTACTGTTCGTTTATTTCCGTTTGCGTGGCGTTTTAAATGAATAATTCATACATTATACTAATAAATGGTGGACCGAATTATTAAATTAGAAGCTTATTTGGATTGTAATTAAACAATTAAGGCGAGATAATTAGGAAATGGTGCCTATGGCGAAATGAAGATGAAATTATGTGGGTACATAATACGTATTATTTGTTTTTGAATATATTATACTACCCACGTACTAAAAAATAACTATGTGTTGTTTTACTAATTTTATTAGCATTTTCCTGCGGCTACGCCCGCTTGGGGATCGATTTCCAAATTAAATTTGTCTGTGTGCCTATATATTTCAGGGTACTATCCAAATCCATTATAGAGTTCCCACGGGAATCACTTAACAGTTCACGTGAACGAAATCGCGGGCATTGCTACTTGTAGAAATATTGTTTTTGTAAACCTACTTAAATCGAAGTTACTCAGTCTGTAGCATCATGAGGATCCTCACTAAGATCTTACTTCGGATACCTATTGCGAATTCATCCAATTTCAATGCATCAAGAGAATTTGTACGTCCTTATGCGTGCTTATACACAATTTGTATACGTTTTTCGAAATCCAGTCGTCTTGTCCGATTCATTGAGGCATGTTGACTTTAACGAGGACGACGGAAGTATATCGCTTATTATGAGTAGCTCATGAGTTGTTTCGAGGATATGATGGCAATGCCTACTTTATTTCAACCAACTAAAAGAATCTCTAATTCTTTATTACATGAATACTCAAAATGACTCTCCAAGGAGGATTGGAAGGTGTAATTCGACACAAGGAAAAGAAAAAGAAGAACATTTATTTGTCACTACAGAAAACACACAAAGATTCATGAAAAGGGTAAGTATAATAGTAGTATAGTAATATATATATACTGCTGAAGCAAGTACGAAGAATGTACGTGGTGCTGTAACGAATAGCCCCACAACTAAGCACTTCACCAACGGAGGAGAAGCTGTTCTGATATTCTATTGGAGCTATATTTATTTATATATACATATTATAAATTAATGAATAATATAAAATATTATTTACCTCAATTTTATATAAAGTAGGATACATAGCGATGTTTTGAAAGTAATCGTTGTTATTACCCATTCTCCTAAATAAAAAAAATCGAACGGTGAAACTATTTTAAACTAATTTTGTTATGTACTCAGACAATTGACATTAGACCTTTTACCTTTCACCGCTGACTAAAAACCGATGAAGGAATTAAATTTGATATAATAATTTGAAATAAATAATTTGAATTTGAATAAAACTAAAATTAAAAAAGAAATGACTCATCAGTCCTCATGAGTCATACATGACTCACGTAGAATTCAACAGCCTTATAATCCATAACCTGCAAATACTTGCAAACCGTGTTCGGTCATCAACGTCAGACCAACAAAGGAGTGGATATATGTCTGTCAGTGGATATCTCATGCAGCTGTGTAAGACGGCTTCAAAGGGATAACAGTTGGAGCGTGCATTGTTGGAGATTTTCGGCCTAGTACTGTTAGTGGATTTGTTTACTGTGTATTAAAATCGATACTTAGACAGATTTCGGGTTAAATCTAGTTTTTGGTTCTCGCAAAATCAATTACAGATTTATAGTAAAAATAAATTAAACTATCAAGTACTACATACATCAGGCCTCTGCTGTGGGTAGTCCGTGGTCACCGGTGCGGCTACAACTGAAAATCAGGTTCGCAACTAGGGATTGCAATCACGCAGTGTTTTCAATGCCGCAGTAAATTTACAGGATTGGAGTCACCCTCGCGGGAACTCTCATAGGTTTTTAAAATGTTATGATTTGTAATTAATGAATATCTTTATTTAGTAAATTGTTTAACCAGCTTCAATTTGTTTTAATAAAATCGACAACGTATTTCTGTTAACAAAATAACATTAATTTGAATCATATGTTAATACTCTCTTATATATTAGAGCAAATCAAATACATTAAAATAACTGAATGTAAATGAACTTTTAAATGTAAATTATTTAGTTCTGTATCTAAATCTAAAGTAAACCTAATCAAGTGATGGTCAGTAATCACTGTTATCGTATTCGTTTGGTACTTATTGCGCCCGAAAATACACATTTCGTTACCTCATCTCATAAAATCCGACACATTTCCGATTTTGATGAAATATAACAATTACTTTCCGGAATAAATGCTGAAAATATCAAGAAAATGGCCCCCGTAGAGTTCAAGATTAGAACGAGCAAACATAAAGAAAGACAGACGGACGAATGTATGCACTGTTTGACATGTTAATCGATAAAAACAATTTTAAACAATTACAGAATATTTTGAATATAAATTTTGACATTATGCTTAGATAATTTATATGTATGGAAAATATGGAGTTATTATGACATTGGTTTCGCTTTGGCCATTAAGATATTAAGTATTAATCACATGACATTGACATCACATCCGCTCAGAGTGTAATTTGCATGATCATAATGTTTTTATATTTTTGGCGTGTTCCATCTATCCCTACCGGCCAATACTCACTGGTAGGGAAGCATGGAATTTATTCCACGCTTCCATACTAGTAGGGTTACTTTTCCATCTATCTCCACTGTGTTGTTTTATATTTCGTATTACTATGTAGCGGAACATTGTATCTACCATTTATTATGTAACAACCTGTTGATAAGTTCTATGCAAATAAAATATCTATCTAACTGGAGGATATCATACGATTAGCAATGGGACTCCACAAGTCCTGTCTAAATCGATACATCTCGCACACCTGATTTATATAGTCCAGACATTGTTTGAGTTTAGACTTCAATCTATAATTTTCATCTGACAGTTTAATCACCTACCGAACTAATTCAGGGCTTACCTGTTAATCCAGGCAAAACTAAGTGTATTCCATTAGAAAATCCCCACACAAATAGGGGTGATATTTGTGTGTTATACCAATTGTAACCCCTAACACTAAAGGAGTCGAAGATTGATCGTTGTGGAAGGTCATGGTGTAATAAATTGAAGGCGATAAACCCTGACGGTACAAACGCAATGCAGTATAATATCTACAAATACAGGTTGTGTTGACATTGTAGGCTTTAGCGGAGTGCAGTAGGCGCGTTCTTAAGAATCAGGCTATAGATAGCAAATGAATCAAAGTGTATGTATTTGATGTTTGAAGCAAATTTTAATTTAGGTTCGCATTAGCAGTCTGTTGGTGAATTACACTCAGAGAGCCAAGAGCCCTGCAAGTACAATATAATGATGCCTCCAGGATGCTGTTACTGCAGTGCCTCAGGGATGTTTGCTGCCGAGCGCACGGTCGACTTTTATGCGATTAGGCGAAAGAGAGCAGCGTCCCCGTGGCGCAGGATGGCGTGGCGTCGACTGGCTCGACAGCACCTACAGAATATTGATGATGATCGCAGATGACTGATTGTCCCATCCAACAATTGGCTTGTTAATTGTTAAATATTAAAATTTAAATTATTAAAAGTTAAATATTTAACGGTCAGTAGGTGTTCGTGGGGACTTAGTAGTGTAGCTAATTGCGTAGCCAGAATATTGACGCTCTCAATGAAACGGAGAATTGAGAGCGTCAATACGCTGGCTACGCAAGTCGTGTTTGTTTCAAATGTGTTGGCTGTGCCATTTTGCTGCTAGGAAGTAATAAGGTTACATTATTTTTAGATAAGGTAACTGAGGTTTTTATGTTGACTGATAACTGGCTTTTGAAGGTACGATGTGCAGGTATTTTGGTCGGTATCTTGGAGTAACTATGCGGGTTTCCACCAGTCGATCAATATGCTGGCTACGCAAGTAGCTACAGTAGCAAGAAGTTCGGCAAGGGATCGATAGAGGACTGTTACAATGCTGGTTATTTTCATGACACATTTCCCGTCCCACCACAGTTATAACGGCTGTATTTTTCCCAACTTCGAAACAACCGCGCGTGACCGTTCATCCCCTAAACGTGGTGGCGTAATAATAAGCGGTGCTGTAGGCTTCTCGTGTCACAAGTTGCGAACTGAATTATCGGCGGAAACTTCTCGAGGGCTGTTACGAGAGTTTGGACAGGTTATGCGAGATGTAGTCGGGAAATTTTTAAACCGTCCTTTTTGTGTATAAAAAGTATTTACTTTTTGTTGGAAAATATTGAAAGAATGATAAATGTTTTAAAAAAGATGGTGGCAGACAATACACCCGGTGTTAAGTGGATACTGTTGTCCGTGGACATCCGCTATATACTCCGACATCAGTAGAGAATTGTATATTGTAAATCTGATCGGAATGCGTAAAATGAAAGGGTTTTGAACCTTTTCTATACCTTCATTTCGAAACGTCGTGTAGATATTAAAGGTAAACAAGGTTAACAGTGGATTTGAGAAAGAGGTTAGGAATAATGGAGAACTGGGAAAGGAAAGCCCAAGGAAAACCCTTCTTCATTCATCCTTGGATGAGGAATAAAGAGCATAATGGAATGAGAAGTTTCTTTTATATTGGATGGGGAGGGTGCACACTGTAATCTCACAGCCGCTGGGCGCGCTCGACTGGCCACGTTACCCCCTCTCTTACAGAAGACTACTGAAAAATGTACTGCATTTTCACTTTATCCTATTTCCCTTTTTCTAAACCCTTTCCCAAAACATATCAATATATAAAAATATCATTTGAAATACCTATGTTTTTTTATATAGAAAAAAGGCGGCAGTTCAGCATACAGTCCACCCGCTGGTAAGTGGATACTGTCGTCCATAGACATCCGCGATACATGCCAACATCAGTCCAGAATGACAAACGATGACACACCTCCGGATGCGCTGCCTTGCAGATTTGCAGATTAAGGAATGGATTGGGAAAATGGGGAGGGATAAGATGGGATGGGTTGTGGCATATCTCACTCAATTTGTTTATATTGTTTGTACAATATCAATTTGTGTTAGATTACATTTATTTGTTAATTTTAAATAATTCTTATGGGCAACATTTTTGTACAAAACGAAAGTTACAAAAAAGAAAAACGAAATATATATATATATCAATTGCAGTTTAAACAAAGTGTAAATCTAATTTGTTAATAAGTGCGGAGTTACTGCAACAAATATGACTCTTAAGATAAATAATGTATGAAGGAACACAGGTGTCTACGTTGATATGTAACTTAAAACAACATTGTTAATACATCTTAATACCCAATATACAACATAATTTAAACCAAACACCTGTGATAACCCCATAACCCAAAATTCGATTCATGCAACACGGAGCCATGCTCAAATTCCAAATCCAACCTCGAAACACGCTCTATTACTGTAGTTGATTGAAGACAGCATCGAACGCTCACTCTCGTATAAACCCATCCATCTGTATTAACATGGGTAAGCCGTCCGCCTGCGATATAGGATTATTGCCAGTTCTGCCTTGCAATTTAGTTGGATATCAAACGGTGGAGTTTTGACAAAGTTTGGTAATAGCTATCAGATAATTTGGAGACAAAAGGTTTTGTTTTTTTTTTTTATAGAATATTTCGTTAGGTTGGTAATGTGATGCCAATGGCCCAGTGGTTTTGAAACTTTTTGGTAGATTTCGAAAAATTAAACCTATCAGGTGCAGGTGTTTACAAGCTTGATTGTGAATGCTGGTTATCATACATTGGGCAAACAAAGAGGAGCATCGGTATCCGAATAAAAGAACACATAGCTGACATGAAGAACAGACGCTCGACCAAGTCTGCAGTTTGTGAACATGTTCTGGACAAACCCAACCATTACATTCGATTCGATAATCCACAAATCCTAGCTAGAGAGACCCGGTGCATGCCAAGAATGTTACGCGAGGCTATTGAAATCAAGAAACACCCAAATTTTAATAGAGAAGATGGTTGGCAAGAACCACCGGCTTGGGATCCAGTCATTAAATTAATTAAATCTCAAGGCCAACGCAATACTGCAAGACCTCTGGACACCGTGAGCGAATACTGCGTGCATAGGGAATGTTATGAATAAAAAAAAAATTCAGACGGTAGTTCAAATAATTTCTTAATAACTCAAGTGACAAATAAAATCAATTAGTCACCCCGTGACCACGTCCACTGCAAAGTGTTCGAAACGTCGGGATATAAATAATGTTAAATACACGGGATTTAAACCGTTCAAAGTTGTTTAATTGCTATGTATAGTAATCGCGAAAAGCTTTGTTATCCTTTAGTCATCTTTACGACAACCACTGGAACATATAGGGATGGTTCTATTTTAAAGCCGGTCGACATCACATGGCAAACCGTCTTGAATTCTGGACTGTATAGCATGCAACATCTAAGACTTACCGAGATTTTTGGACAGTTTGTAATTGATATTTACAGATGGCTCTGGTCTGGTTACTAACCTGAAACAAAGAATGAGTATAAAATTAAAAAAAAAATCGAAATACTGTAAAGAAATACGAAAAGTTTTAATTAAATATATTCAGAATTCTTGCCCTAGATGGTGTCTTGTTTATAAGAATTTAACAGTAGCATTCTTACATTTCATTTTTAAGGTCAGTGAAGTTGAATTATTTTTATATATATAATGCACACTTATGCAACTCTTGAGGGATTTTACATTTGTGCAACGCGACACAAACTTCGGGAAACACTTGAATTAATCTATCAAGCTATAGGGGTCATCGATTTGAGAATACATACTAGATATTATGTTACAGTCTAATAGTGTTTTCTATGTTCAGTAACTTTGGAATTATTTAATTCGTATGTGTTTTGAAAATGGAACATTCTTATTACGTAGTACTTAAGTTTCAAATTTGACTTTTTAAAGAACCCCTCCTCATCTGCTTGACCCCCCCCCCCCCCCCCTTAGAAGTTTTCAACCGGGTTTCTTTGATAAGAGTGTATAATGTGTCATCTAGTCTATTCCCATATCGATGTATAGGCCTTTGATTTTAAATTGTTTTCTTTTGTATTTCGCTCAAATTCGCTTGTTCAAATTTCGCTTGGTCAAATATTCTTATATTTTATCTTGTGTGTTTATGTATTATACTATGAAGTTTCCGAAATAAATGAATAAATAATTATGTATAATCCTTCGTGTTTTAAATGCAACTCAACTGCAAACTGCAAACTCAAGGTGCAAAGTGCAAACTGCAACTAACAATACTCAAACAAGTTGATTGTAAACCAATCAAAGTTAACCAACTAAGTTTCTAGGTACAAATCACAGTTGACTAACTAAACCATAGCTTAAGACACAGCGACCTTAAGAATGATATAGGAACAATACTTACAAGTAAATATTACCTAGTGGTTACATAAAATATTGCTTCGCGACACCTATATATATATTAGAGTAATTTTCTATTTGAAATTGGACAAGCACTGTGTCTAGACCCAAAGGAGACGGGTTGATGACAAGGAGTAATGGAGCTTCTGAGAGATACAAGCAGACACATCCTTGATGCTAAGCTAGGGTTGGCACGACGGAAAAATATAGAATAATAATTTTCTGAGTAATTTAAGAAACATGTCCGGTGACTCTTGAAAGGCCACTAGGCCACAAGAATTTAGCCATTCCGAAAAAAAAGAAAATAATTTCATAAAAAAAGCATTAATTCGCTTAATGAGTTTTCGATATTAATGTGACATTTTTGTTTCACAAATTAGTGAAATCTTAAATAAAATAACACTTAACTTTAAAATTTAACTTGCTTTAGTGTTTTAACTTAAATTTTATGTTTCATGTGTGTGTGAGACATGCGCGCGCGCCCGTGCTTACTATGCCATATTGAACTAGCTATAATATGTTCTAATAAGACCTTTACTTTGTTTAAATGTGTATTTAAGCAAAGACAAATAGACGACCTATTGTTTTAAACAAATATTTCTTTTGGTACAAATAAAGTGACAGCCGTAGGCAGCCCAGTAAATGTCATAATGTTTCTACAGTATATACCTCAGTAAACTAGACATCGGAGTATTCTAAAATTCATGAAACACTATGTGTAAACTTAGCGATAACGCGCCGGAACTAATAGCTTTTGAGAGATGCAATAAGCACATCCTTGAATCTAGGACTCGTAATACTAAATCTAAACGTATAAAGTTGCAGTCACATCTGTTTAGTACGTACAAATCTAAGTATCACTGTAACTTACCTAGTTCTGTTTAGAATTACTCAAAGAATGTTAAGTAATGCATAGTATAGTCTTCAATAAAAATTTTGAAAACAATTTATTTATAACTCTAGCTGTGTACGCGATTGCGTCCGCGTGTACTTTAAAATGATTCTCGTAGCAATTTGGATAAATGTGACTTATATGTTAATTCAGGGCATGGTTTATAAATATGCTAAGTTTCATTAAATCAGTTAAGTCATTATAAGTCAGTTAAGTGTGACATGCGTAGACAGACAGGCAATAATTCCAAACACTGTATACAAGTATAACGATTCATCTTGATTAGTATATTACCTAACGGATTACTGGAATTGTCTATGTATATTTTTTTTTATGGACGAAGGTGGCAGACGTGCATACAGTCTACCTGATTGTAAGTGGATACTGTCGCCCGTAGACATTCGCGATACATGCCAACATTAGTCCAAAATGACGAACGTTGGCACGCCCCCAGATGCGCTGCCTACCTTTGCATGGATTTGGAGAAAGGGTTCGGAAAATGGGGAGAGATGGGATGGGAATGAGCTCTGGCACATCTCACTCACTACCGAAACACGTACGTACATTAGCGCCCTAAAATAAAGTGGTAAATGTAGTACATTTCAAGGTAGTCTTCTGTGAGAGAGGGGTAACGTGGCCAGTTGAGCGCGCCCAGTGGCTGTTGGATTGCAGAGTGCACTCTCCCCCTGACGCATAATTTATTTCAGACACAATATCCATATTTGTTAGTAACAACTGAATTTGTGTTAGTATACATGCATATCATACACTAGTCTAAACATATTATTATAAAAATACATCTACAAAAACCGCGTTCTTTGATTGAGCGGAACAGACCAAACTGTCCGAGACCGGGGCGCATCTATGTGACTGCAAGCAGTCGTATCCGACGTCCCAGGGTCGGAGAGTTCCATCGATCCGTTAATGCGCTCATGATGCTGTTGCCGCTAGCGCGCACGCGACATACTCTGGACGCACATAGCCTACGTAAACTCAAACTCAGCAGTGCGAGTCGGGGTCTGAACTCACAACCTTACGAATGAGACTCCAGTATAGATATTGCTAGGCTAACCGCTCAGTAATCCCATTGATCAGATTGTTTAAATTCCTTAAATTCCCCAAAAGTCATCAATCTGAAACTTGCATACAACCGGTTCAAACCGATTTCGAACTGCAAATGTATGTCCCGGGACTCAAGGGACGTCATTAACGGTATACAAATCTCGAATCGTATTATCACATCCACTATCTTGAAGGCGACATTTCGGAGGGGAAAAGTCAATTAAGAAATGGGTGTATTCGATTAAATTATAGTGTTCAATGAATTGAAAGAGGGTTATATCCCCTTGTTGTTCTTAGTGATATATGATGCTTTTTGTCAATCCTTGAGAGGACTGAGAACTGATTATGATAAATGAGGTGTCAATAGATATGTAGACCACTGAGTTGGTAAATTTCAAAAATTAAAACGGTGTAAAGTATTTAGTTGTAATAAAAGATGGTGTAGGTTCGAAGTCTGTATTGTGACTCATCATAGTACTAGCATAAGAGAGTAAAGGCACATGTTTTTAACTAGTCGAAGAGGGTGAGAGTCCTGTCATACAGAATGGCTTATACTTGAATGTGATAGAGTTTAGACGCTATCATACACAATATATCATGCACAAAAGCAAGAAATTTTTGTGTAAAATTTTCATTTCGATAGATTAAGACAGTAACACATATTGTAACACATGAAATGAACAAAAGGCGGTCTTCTTATCGCTAATAGCGATTTCTGACAGACAATACAGAGGACATAAGTATTTTATTCACAGATAGGGGTGCACAATATGCATAACTGTATGCATACAATATACAATTTCAATTTGGGCGCATTGTATTTTTTATTTTATTTATTTATTTTTGATAATAAATAAAAAATAAATCTTTACTTCGTGCTACAATGATTCATAGTACAATACAAGAAACAAGTGCCACGAATCATAAAAAAAAATCTAGGTAATTTTGCCAAACATGACCTCTGTAATTCATCAATTCACCAAGGATAGATAAATAATTAACGTCTGATTAAAAAAAAAACTTATTGGTGTACGACCTGGTACTCCAGTGAGGTGAGTTTCCAGGGGCGACGCGACAGATTACTCCTTTTTTTTGTATAACTAACCTATTTTTAAGTCTTTATTAACACTGTATTATGATTATGGGTTTTGAATAGCCTGAAATGCAATGCAATGGACATGAGGCCCATATCCGGTAGTGGATACTCATGCACATTGTCTTGTATGTAAAATGCCACGCTGGCCAAGCGGGTTGGTGAGTCCACCTTTATTGAGGTAGTTTAGTTCCTCAGGGCTTACGGCAGCGGCTTTGTTATTCTTTAGTAGCCCACGACACCCGCTGGAAGGGATAGGGTGGTGATATTCCCGTACCCGGCCAATACCACACATTGAATAGCCTGAAATAAGAGCTTTTACTTTTACGTATTTTATTTATTAACTAAATTTTCATTTTGTGACTTAAGTAAATTGACTTAAGCCTTAAAAATGTAAAGTAAAAAATCTTGTTACACTTTAAATACCAAATTAAATGTGGTATTAAAGTAAATATTTCAAATGACACACACACTAACAATACGTCGTGATATATATATATTGTTGTCGGTGTGCAGTCGGGGACCGGTTTCGGTGAACTCGCTCAGAGGGACGTCTGCCGGGGTTACGGCCGAGGACATAGTGGATGAGCGGAAGCGGAAGCGTTTAAGAAAAATAATGGTTCTATTATATATTACGAATTGTACGGGGAGAGTGCATGCGAGGGCGCACTCGACTGGCCACGTTACCCCTCTCTCACAGAAGATTACCTTGAAATGTACTGCATTTCCTACTTTATCGTATTTCCCCAATGTACGTACGTGTTTCGGTAGTGAGTGAGGTATGCCAGAACCCATTCCCATCCCATCCTATGCGTTCCCATTTTCCCAACCCTTTCTGCCAATCGATTCCTAAATTTGCAAAGGTAGATAGCGCATCCAGGGGCATGCCAACTTTTGTCATTCTGGACTAATGTTGGCATGTATCACGGACGTCTATGGGCTACAGTATCCACTTACCATTAGGTGGTCTGTATGCTCGTATGCCGCCTTCGTCCATAAAAAAAAAACACGAAAAATTGTAATCAAAATTACTTTAACATAATGCATAAAGGACGGTGTATCCTATTGAGGTTGTTAACGACAGCGATACAGCTTGATTAATTATTTTCTAATATTTTGTACATAAGATGTTAGATTTTTTTTTAAATTTGGGTAGGAAAAGAAGTGGACGAATTTATTCATAATTTCCTTCTAATTCATTAATCATTTCATTACTAGCTCCGCGTACCGTCATTTTATACTCATTATAACCACACCTTGTTACACGATGTCACTGACACCAGCGCTCGCGCAGCCTTCGCTTGTTTCGTTGTTTAGATAAATACTTCCACTAGATCACGACGGTATTCCAAAGCCTTTTAAGTTAAATATTTTTGTTATAGATACGGGGGTATGACTAAGGACAATGAACTTGTATACTTACGAGACATTTATGGCAAAATAGGCTGTAAGTTATAGTTAAATGTCATACTAACCTACCAGTCTGTGTCTCTCCACTGCTGAATATAGGCTTCTCTCAAGGTCTGCTATCACATGCGATGTTCTGTTCATCCAGCCACTACCGGCGACTCTACAAGAGGGCGTGCCATTTCATGGTGCGTAGTCTCCATTCGACGACTCGTCTACTTCATCGGTTATCGGTCCTGCGACGGACTATTTAGATAATAGCGACTAATTTAGATTAATTATATAGCTAGGCTGTAAGTTGGTACAGCCTTAAGGCCTTATTTACACAAGGAGTTTCTTGAGCGCCCGCAGGAGAGAAAATCAGTGAAGAATATGCTCGGCTAGTATAAACAGCTGTTTTCATAGAGTTTTTATTATCATGGGAATGGGTGCAGGCAAAATATGAAACTTGGTTGCATACGAGAATCGTATACAACATTCGTGCCCAAACCGTTAGAGATATTCACTTTGAGTAAATCAGATTTTAGATGCCTTATAATTGGTTTGCGTTACTGGACTTGGACGACGGAGTCTCATGTAGAGCAACTGAATCCCTTAATTCAATATTAAAATAGAGAATATCTGAGACACAGCAGATTTCAATTGTCGAAACAGTAGGAAACAGTTCCTTTCTTTTTTATCTTAAATATATGTCAGATTATACGAAAAATTTTCAAGAATTCTTATATATGTTTTTTTATATAAACAAGAAGCCCTAGCTCATCAAACTCTACAACATTTTTCCTAAAACTTACAGAAATTATCGAAGTCTATCGTTCAGATTGGCGCGTGCCGTTGAGCTTTTTTGTATGTAGTAAAATTTTCCGAAATACATTTCTGAAGTTGATTCTTCGAGAACTCCCCAACATGTTGAATTTAAACTGAAAACAATTCAGATGGCGTGTTTTATTGAGCTGCCGGCGTCGACGTGGGCTTCACTAGATCACGCCAATATTTGTGTTCGTATTCATTGTTTGTTGTGGTCTAAACAAGAAGAGATAGGCATCAAATATTTACACGAAATAAATAAAAAATTAGACGTCAAAAATCTCAAAAGTTTCTTTAATATACTCGTATAATACGTAATGTTTCGTCTGTTCTTCATATTAGGTATTCCGTACTTGATAAGTCTTTTTATACAAGAGATGACGGGCAGCCGAGCAGGGCACGCGATGTAAGTTTTCACCGCCATACGTGGACTTTTGCAACACCAGGGAGCATACAATCCGGTTAATATGCACTTCCTTGAGCACCGAGTTGCAACTGTTTCCGCGAAGAGTTGGTGCGTATATATATGGCGATGAAAAAGACATTTTATACGGCGATCTCAAAAATTGCGAAATGAATTGCCAGCTGAGGTTTTTCCGCTACTACATAGGCAAGATCGGCAGCGCACCCGCATCCCGTAGTGTCCACGGGCGGCGCTGAGCACTTACGATCTCGAGACCCGCCCATCCGTCCGCCACCTCTTCTATGAAAACACTTTGATTCTACGTCGATTTTCTTTTGTTTTGTATTTTGAGAAAAAAAGTATTTAAAAAAAAATCACAACTAAAATTGTTTTCCAAATTGTAATAGAAGTAAAAGTAGTAACGATTGAACCTCTAAAAACAGTATCAATTATTCATAGTCAACGATCAAAGCTCAGATAACTCCCATGGGAAATCTATTTTGTTCCGCATGTTGAGTGACATTGCCTGAATATGGAATATTTCTTTTTGAACAATTATGAGAATTGCCGAAAATACATTGTAGTATACGATATCATACTTACTTGTAGTTATATAAACAATACGTAATATAGGTAATATGTTTATACACATATACATACTTATTAAAGCGCGCGCCACGAGCAGAATGAACTTCGATGATTGACGTGAGCTCAACCAAGACTGGTGAGTAAAGAGATTCGTACGAAATCGTCGCACAATGACATTTTATGCAATTTATTCATTTAAACTTTAGTGCACAAAGAAATATTGTACAAAAAGCCGACTTAATGCCTAGGGGCATTCTCTGTCAGTCAACTTTTGGTTAAAAAGAAATACGAAGGGTGGTTAATCGTGCAGTAAATAAAAAAAGACTACAAGCAATTATACAAAAAAGACTACGTAATACACACTAATAATATAGAAAAAAGAAAAACATTTATTAGTACACACATAAAAACACTTAATATAGAACACGGATAAGAGATAGTCTGGTGTCACCTCGTTTTTTCTGTTCTGTGTGCGGTGTAGTGTGTGTGTGTGTGTTGACAAAAAGGTTTATCATCATCATCATTTCAGCCCTTGGACGTCCACTGCTGGACATAGGCCTCCCCCATTGTCCGCCATTTAGACCTATCGGCAGCGACCTGCCTGCCATAGGGGGGAGGGGGGGGGGGGGGGACCGTAACCCGCCGCGCTGGTCCAGTGCGTGGTGGCGGGACGCCAGAGCCTCGTTCGTTGGATAGCTATAGGTCTATAGCTCAGCATATATGGTGCAACACCAAAGAGACTCACAGCGCTGGTCTTAAAATCCCCTATTGTATTTATAATTTTGGATATTATAATCACCACCGTTACAGTGGAAGCCTCTGATAGAACAGTAAGTAGGTACTTCTAAAAAAAACATTCAGGTGTCTAAGTTTGTATTCCAAAGAATCGCTCAAGTCTACTACTTGCGCAAACCCATCACTCTTTAGCATCGCGAATTCATCTCTATCACAGCGGAACTGGTTTCCATAACGACTTGGAAATGCCTCCGACTTTGTACCGATATTAAATTTCATTGCTCACGCTGTTCGTGATTATTGATTTCTGACTTCAGTGGTACTTTATGGAAGGCTTCCAATATCGTAGTAAGGTTTCTAACCAGTTCAGTTCATATAATTAACAAATGACAGCGTGAGAAGGTGAATACGTAACGGCCCATGTATGAAACTTTATAGATCTTTTTTAACATTATAGGAGGCAGACGTACATGCGGTCCACATTATGGTAAGTGGCTACCGCCACCTATGGACAATTGCAATACCCAAGGGGTATGCGGGTGCGCTACCGGCTTCTGTATTTCCGTTCGTAATTTTTGACAGATTTTAGAATGAAAGAAAATGTTTTATTTGATGCAACACATAGACATAAAGTTAACAACAAACAACTACTTAATAGTTAATAAATGCTATAATATCTTACCTAGTAACCCTTGACTGTGTTTCATGGCGACAAAAAGATTAACTGGCTCAGCATGATGCTGCCGAGCCGAGCAGAATTTGCAACCATAGCGCTGATATTCTGCCAGCACCTCATTGTAAAAGTATTATGTATTGCACCAAGGCAAGCTGTCGGCTCGTATGCCAAATGCTTTCTATAAAAAAAAATTGAAGGCGGCGAATGGTCTGACAACCATGGTATCGCCTTAACTGGAACTCTTGTTAAAAAATTGCTTTTTTTATCCTCTATATCGGAACAAATTACTGGTTGATGGCAGTGATAATACTGCTAAGAAATCCTGCCGAAAGATCTCTTCCATCTAGTGATGGTAAATCGGGCATAGAACACTTGAGCGCTCGACGGCTCGATGTTAGTGCTATTGAACATTAACCTTAGCCATTTTAGATTCGAGCCTTCAACTATTTTTAACTACATCCTTAAAACACCAGCAAATATACAAAATGTGGATTATAATGCTTACTGGCCTTTAATGCTAGAGTATATTTTAGTGAAGGGTAGTTTTTTTAAGGGAAGGGCAGACAGTTTCATAGTGCAGGATGGAAAGAATATAATGTACCTTCTCATTCCAGAAAATCATTTTATCCCATAAGACTATCGAAATTTGCACGGAGCTTAAATTTTGGAGGCCACAATGCATCCACAGTTACCATACACCCTGAGGAACTACACGTCACACGATAGTATTACACGATCTCTAAAAGAGTGGACTCTCCAACCCACTTCCCAACGTGACGTTTTAAAGCCATGCATCCCTCACGCACAGGACAATGGGCATGATGAGACCCATCTCCAGCAGTGGACGAAAAAAAGGGTCAGGTTACGGTATCGCCATTTACCAAACACCAAAACAACGAAACCTTATTAACAAGAGTAGGCTCTAGAACGTCTTATTTCAAATTCACCATTACAGCGCGATATCGCGCCGGTAGATTTCAATCAAATCCCATAAATTATGCTATACTCATGTACCATAACTGGAACTAGTTCGAATCCCGCTACCTGCGATAATCTTACCGCCTGTAGGCAGGCCTAGAAACGCCTGTGTTATCTATCTAACGGTACATGTGGCCAGGAGCGATCGTGATCGGGTGAGGTAATAGAGGAGCATTTAGCTTCTAAATGTCCCAAGAGTATAAATTTAAATGACAGGATATGGTGTTTCATACACTTTTACCGACATGATTTCTTAGATAATAAATTAACGCCATCTGTGGAATTTTACAAGTACTATGATGTAATATACAAATATACTAGAGCCGACGTACTTTATGTAGCAATGTAACTGTCTAATGACGGGATGTAATTTTTAAAATGTAAAGTTTAAAGACCAACACTGAATTTTTTATTTTTTGTTATTTGTCTTTTTGTTTAACAATAAAATAACAATTAATTTCTAATACTTTTTTTGCAAGTTTTCTTTTGTGGTTTTTCCATTTATTTACAGCACAATTTGTGATTTTATGTAACTGCGCGGTTCCATCGCGTTTCGACCGCAAAATTTGCACGGGTCTTTACTTCATAATTAAGTTACAAATTACAATTACTTTGTTGCTAATAAGACCTGTCCAGTACAGTAACTTCAGACAGTACTTCTTCAGTTTACGACAGGTCGTAATAACAGTTCAAGTGGACCGTATAGCCTTGAATATAAGGGCTATTTTTGTTCGCCATGTCGAGTTGCCGCGGAATTTAACAAGTCCAAGTTCCGACATCTGTCCAAAATGAATGTTTAAGACATCTCGATTAAAACTTTGATTGATTACCGAGTTTCATTTTCAGTTTGTACCTTAGAATTTCTGTGTAAATATCTTAGAAATGTGGTTTCAGGGGATGCAAATTTAAGTTAGTCGTGTAACAAATTTTATTGTGGTATAGGAAATTAAGGATATACGTATATCCTATATACTTATGGTGTTAATGGAATGTTAATTTCTTTATTAATCACTTTGGTGTACATACATATATTGATAAGTTGACTATTGTCTTTAGATACCTAATTATTTTATAGGGTAATTATATTAAATATTTCGGGAAAAGAGGCTGGTTTAAAAATATAGAATTTTTCTTAGACCCGACATGAAATATTTAAGCGTGATGAAAGCCTGATTTGTATATAACATACTTTAGATGCAAAGTGGGATCGTCAGTTCCATTCTTAACCATTATCGCTTAATTTTTGACAATTTATACATAAGTACCAGCTTGGTGGTGAAGGGAACATTTTGAAAACACCCACGTGATCCATAATTAAAAAATCCGTACATGTGTATCATTCCCAAATCCGCATTGGGCCGGTTGTCAGATATACGGTGTGATAACCCCGATTAGGATTACAAAGGAAAACCATGCAGTAGGACATATATAAGGCGATATCGATATATATACAAACGGTACCTAAGTTTTTAAACAAAATAAAATGCATAAAATATTCTTTGTAATTAAAATACGACTCGGAATAAACACAATCGTATGTATTTAATAGGCACGTTTGTAAAACAGCATTAACTGTCTTCTAGATACATAATTATAATTACAAATGCATGTGACAACATCCTTATGTAGTTAAAATAAGGTCTAAAGTCTATATATTCACTCGTATTTGATCGGTTAAGCATTAAATATCATCCCTCCAGCATGTATGCTCATTACAAATTCAAATAAGCCTAGTTGATAGCCAGACGAATTCTATACAGATTAAGTATCTACAGAAGTTACAGATGTGACATTCTGTATACTTAAGTAAGTAGGTCGGCCCACTAACGTATCTTGCAACTGCGATTTTAGTTTTAAAGAGTTTCTTTACAACTTACAATTTGTTTAAAAAAGATTATTAAAAAGTTATTAAATTACTATATATTTTTTGTATTTATCAACTTTCAATGTTCCACTGCAGGGCAAAAGCCTCTCGTAATAAATCACTGGGGTCTTTCATGTCGTAATCCACCACACGGTCCCAGTCCGGAGTGGTGGATACACAAACTACAGATTATTTTTTATTACTCGAGCATGCCAGTTTCGTCACGATGTTTTCCCTCACATCATCATAATCAGTAAAAATCCGTATTTTTAATATTACTACTATGTTTTTTATAGTTTTCTGTAAATTACTTTTTAAAATTAAACTTATATTTTATAAAGTCAACAAATGACATTTTGTACTTTAATAAACTATCACTATTAAAGCACAAAATCCTTAATACGTAATTTTTACAGTAATCAAACAAAAACTCAACCCCACCTCTCGAGCGGGAGCCAAAGAATCCAAGAGGAGAGGTTAATTGTTGTTGCGAAGTTTTTCTTTCGGAGACGTCTGACAGTCGTCGTCTGTCATGGAAGTGCCGCGTTCAAAAAACAATAAGCGGAGTGAAACACATTAATATAAATAAAAAATTACAAATAGAAAAATAACTATTTGATAGTCTTTAAATCCAATAGTCATCAATATGGAATCAAAATTTAATGGACTTTCGTTTTGTTTTAACAACAAAAATATGAATAGGACTAATTTATTTAATATCGCCTCTGCTATACTTAATCTATGACGATTTGTAGAGGCGTGGAGTCTTATATTCAATGTCAAAGCTAATAGAATTTGTGTAGATGGGTCAGCTGCATTTCGACTGTTAGGATTCACATATTATATTAGATACCACACCACATAGTGTATTATAGATTTTGAGTGCTGGAAATGTAGTGGAGAATAGATATATACTCGTATAAACTTCGAAATTGATTGGCGTTTCGGATTCAACTAGTCATCCTTAGTCAAAATATATTTTCTTTCGAAATTCATGATCTTCACAATAGGTAGATTCCTTCGTAATCTCCCCTAAACACATTAAATAATATGTCAAGCAATACAAATGAAAAATGGCATGTTAAGGGCACCGCACAACGTAATCTTTACGAAGTTTTATCGCTGCCCGAACAATGTGGCCGGGCCCTAATTTGCCTAATGGTATGAGTTTTTGCTGCTACCTACATATTTTAACAGGCATTTACAATATAATGAGGAGCTTAAGAGTAGTCAAGTGCCTGGAGGAGAGCAGAAAATCTAGTAGAATCGAAGGACTCAAAAAGGCGGGTCTCTTCAACCGCTACTAGCGACACGGTATTGAGTCAAATATATAAATACTTTAGTAATATGACTATACAAGTACAGTGAAATCAATTGAGCTTTGCATTTGTGGGAGGGAGTGCACACCGATAGTGTCCAGTGTGAACCATTTCGACAATCGGATTGGATAATTCGGCACCCACTTACACAGATCCAAAGTTCATGTCTCGTTGATTTCACTGTAGTATCGCAAAAAAGAAAGAATCGTGTACAGATAAAAGTATCGAAAGAAAATCATCGATACCCCGAGGTGTGAACATTTTTTTCTCATTTTCACATATTTTTTATGTATCACTTTAATCTGTAATACAAAAATTGTGTAAAATATTTTTATATGTAAATTAGGACATTAAAAATAGTATATCTAACTAAAAAAATAATACGTATTTCATGATTTTTTTACTACATTAAAAATAAATAATTGGTGATTAATTTACTCGCATGTGCAGAACACGTCACGTACCTATACGTATTTCTCGTTAGGTGCGAAATGTGCAGTCAGTTTTGTACAATTACAGGCAGTTTTGAAAAAACATTATTTAAAAGTGTATACCAATTTTTATTTCATTTTAAAGACAGGTTTATTTTTTTCTTCAGTTGGTTTACGACAAATGAAAAATATTTTTTTTAGAATAGATGGCGGACTAGCGGGCTGGCCACATGATGATGGTAAGTGGTCACCGCCGCCCATGGACACCTGCAACACCTGCCGAATCTCGTACACAGCTCTCTTGAAGAGCTCCATATGGTAGTGTAAAGGAAAAATCTCGGCTGGCAGTTAGTTTTGTTAAATGAAGTAAAAATTAGAATAAATTATTTTTAGAATATAACAATTTGACGGTGTTGAATTTTTCTTACGTATTATACGTCTAAACCTTAGATCAAAGCAGAAGGGAAATATACAGTGCGTTCTTACATGACGTGAACTGAAAATGGATTCGGATGTACAAATACATGGAATCTCGTACAGTTTATAACTGAAGTTAAGCTGTACGACATTGAACGACAGAGATAGAGGGATGAGCTTAGACAGTAGCACGAGCGAGACAAGCACTACTTCCCGGTTGCGCGCTGCATTCATTCGTATTTTTATCTGCTCACACATTAATGGCCGAATCCAAACTAAGGATTTAAAAAAACTTCTACAAATTATTACTTTATAGTGTACTAACGCGTGAAAAGTGATTTCATGTGTCTTGTCTTTGCTTCTTCAGTGATTTGTGCACTGAATAAAGGACAGTACATAAATACACAGGAAGGCATTTTTAAATGTATTTTTCACTACGAAACTGTGTTCACCGTGTGAGCGTGTCACGTGCAAGCAAGTCGCTGTTCTATCGGTGACTAAACGAAGCAGGTTCATTGGACTCCATTTTGTAGGACCACTCGCGGTAAGTGAGTAGCGTATCTTCCTCCTATAGATTTAATTAAAGGTCTAAACCATATTTTTGTTTGCATTCACAGAAGCGGGCGCGTTCAAAGCTCAAAACACAAGAGAATAAATTAATCACCAATAATTTATTTTTAATATAGTAATAAAATCATGAAACACATATTAATTTTTAGTTGGATATACTAAGTATTTTTAGTGTCCTAATTTACATATAAAAATATTTTACATTATTTTTGTAGTACCTTATACATATATACAGCCGATAACTTCACGCTAAATCTTATAATAACCTTCTTGACCTTCCTATAGACCTTTTTAATATAAAAATTCCCTTAGATTATCAGTACCTTCAGCATATTAGCCTTATAAAGTCGATATAAATTATCGGGATGCGATGTACAGCGGTGTATAATGGGCGAAGGAGATTATTTATCGCTTTTGCGTGGGGTTAGGTCGGTGGGGTTAAGCAATAGGCGATGAGCGAGATTTTTGTATAAGCGGGAGTGAACATATACAATCTATACATATAATAAAATGTTTCTCAAAACAACATTTTAGGAATTTCTGTCTGTCTATCTGAACGCGCATCGTGTAAAAACCGCTGGAAGGATTTTAATGAAACTTGACATAGTTATAATATAACTTATATATTGGGTTAATATTCAGGGTAATTATTATCCAGTTTAATTGTGAAGTTCCCACGGGAATCACAAGTACACGCGAACGAAGTCGCTGCCACCGCTGGTACTGTAATACAACTGTTGGCGGCGGCTCGCAACCAAACCGTAACTAGCCCTTTTAGTATTCAATGCTGATTATGGCCCTTGTCTTGTGCATCACAGATCTATGTTCTTAAAACGCCACGTCATCCAAGCTGGTTGTCGAGTCCACTCTTTTAAAGGTGGTGTATGTTCTCGGGGCTTCTGGTCGCGGCTTGTTATCCCTAGTCGCTTCAGTAGTGAGCTGTGTGCTATCGTCTGGTTTTAAAATAGCTCCACGCCATCTCTTACCGTGGGTCTCGTAAAAGACTCGTCAACGCCTGGCCAGTATGGCTAACATGGCTTTTTTAGGCCATACATCCCTCATGCACAACACATTGTGCATGAAGAAGCCCGTATCCAGCGGTGGACAATAAAAGGGTTAAGGTTACTGTACTGTAGTTGAAACTATAGTCAACTAGCCTACAGTTTAATCAGTCCGTATTCATGGAATTCACCTATTCATGTAGGATTAAAATCTTGCATAAAATAACATGTTACTGAACGAAGGTGTGCGAGCGAGAAGAGAGAGAGAGAAAAATAAAAGATGGCTGCTAGGTGGTGAGAGGAGTGGTTGCTTAGAACTGTGTTAAAATTATTAAAAATCAAAAGAACAAATTACAAGTAGTGAAAGTTGTTCCACTCGTTTCATTTTCGTTTTCCACAATGGAAAAATTGAATCCCACATTCATACATTTTTAACTAAAAGACGATAAAAATCAGTCTTAATAAACAACAAAATCCAATAATATTTCTCCCTTTTCAAAATAAAAAATCCTAAATTAATTCACTGCGCAGATGCTACCCTTTTTCCATTTTGTTACTTTTTTTCACCAACCCTTTTTTGACGTAAGAATATTTTTTTCCTGTTTCAACTTTGTTATGTTCTCGTTCAAATTTATAAAAATAAAAGTTGAGTTATGAATGAAAAGAAAGACAAAAAAAATCCTAAGTGAAATTAAACCAAAATTTGTTTTTGATAGAGCTCAAAAATAGAGTAGCCTATTTTTCTTATTGGCTCTTTTTCAAACATCTTGATTTACCTTCTGTCGGGTTAGCCCTACACTAACAGCTGCTCCAATTACACATCCACATCTATGTAAATCGGTGCGAGTGTACCTACGCGGCACGAGTGAGTGGTTTGTGCGAAAAAGGTGCTGAATTTAAAAAAAGTCATAAAACAAAAGTTTTTAGCTTTCACGAAATACTCGAAAATTCAGTTTGAAGAAAGTATAGGTATTTTTTATTTCACCTGTATAAAAAATCAATTTAACGCCATACATAATAAGGATCCCGGTTTACCACACTTATAACATAACAGACGGATAAAATACAGAAAGGCGGTAAGAGGATTTGCGAATACAATAACATGGAAATTTCCGCTGAATATACCAATGAAACGCCACATCGCGAAGAATTGCGAAGATATAAATTCTTTATGGTAGTGACACAGTAAAAGTGGAAGGAATGTAAGGAGGTCGTGGATCCCCAGGGGGTCAAGGAGCATCTTCAGGAACCACTGTACTAATCAAATCAACGTAAGGTTTCACTAAAAGTTCTTGGAACTAGCCTACTGTACGGTACAATAGAAAAATAAAACGTCTTTTGTAAATGGAACTCTTTGATTCTCAAACGCCATTAAATTTTCAAAGCTGTCATTTGTTTGAAGGCGACTTTCATCTTTATATCGGATTTCATTATTGAGATTCTAAAAACTTTCAATGTCACCCACCGATATATATAAATATCGGATAGTATACATTCGTATACATAGAAATACATAGTATCGAAATGGTGTCTATAGTCCACATACTTTTTGAAAAGTAATTTGTATCGAATACAAACAGACAAATCGTGTCTGAATCTGAATGCATAAAATTAAAGGCTTTTGTTTTGCTTCTACTCGACGCGACGTTTCACGTCACGTGGTCACGAGTACACAAACAGATGTCCACGGGCGGCGATAGTTATTTACCACGTGGGCCGCTTACCCGCCTGCCTTCTTTAATATAAAAAAACATGAATTACTTCGCACCGAAATCAAGTAAAATTAAACATTTCTAAGTAATAATGAAATATTGGGTATTTTATTTGTTTGTTTAGGTTTAATTGCATACGCGTCCCTATTTCTGTTAGATCTGGTCGTTGACTGGTAGAAAATGCTATATGGCATTAAGTCTGCCATTTGTACAATAAATATATAATGTGTCTAGAAATTTCAACTACGCTCGGTCTCTTCCAAATGCACAGATATCCGTGACAACGTTACACTCAACATCCATACAATACAAGGATCATAAAGAAAGATCGATGAATAAGATTGTGTGCTGAATGAAAGGTCGAGTGTGTATGAAGTGGGCAATTATTATTTTTTCAAAAGGAAAGACAGTGTAACATTACATTGACTTTCCCTTTATTCAATGTTCATGTCGGTCTTTCAGTGTAATCAATGAACAACTATTTTTTTATAATGTGACACAATTTGCTACGTTATTGCAATATAATCTTTACGATGTTTTAGTAAATGTACACCAGAAGAAAAAGTATTTTGGCCGTTTGGTGTCGACCGGTTTACGAATAGCACAACTATCAAAGTCGCTACCACAACGCCACTTTTAAAAGAGTGGACTCGCCAACCCGCTTGACTACTGGACACGGACCTCGTCATGCATATTGTCTCGTGCACGAGGGATGTATGGATTTAATACGTCCCGCTGGTTCCTTTTGCCTTGGTGTAGTTCCTCGAGACTTGTGGTAGCGGCTTTCTTATGTCTTAGTCGCCTTTCACTACATCCACGCGAAGAGATAGGGGGTGGTATTTTAAAGCCGGTTAAATTGTTCAAATTGTTTAAATACCGCATAGTGGTCTCTAATAAAACTTAAAATAAACGCAATAATGCCGGCGATGGAAGCGGCCACCACTTTTAGAGTCTACATTAAAACTGATAAACCCTTAATGCAAATTGAAAACGTGGGCGTGAACATGCCGCGGCGAGGCGTAGCGAGGATGGACCGGAGTATAATATGTACACTAAATTATAGTGTTCAAACTAGTGTATTTATCGCAAAACTACCTAATACCTACCACCTATATTAATAATTCCATATACCTAAATTCGAACACTAAACAGTTTTTAACTAGTATCTGTTTATAGCCAAACCAGATAAGTTAGACCTCACCTGCGCGTTTCATCTTCCGCCCGGTCTCCGCGCAATCCCCGCGTTGTCCCGCCTCGCGCCCCCGCAACCGCGTAGAAAGGACTAACTTATCACGTTTGTCTACAAATGGGTGCTTTGAAAGATTTAATTTAATTTTGAAATTATATCGCGTTGTCTCTGTAACTCTATGGTGGACTCTGTTCTAAACTGCCAAATTATTTTTGTAATAAATGAATTTCATGGGATTCATGTTTAAAAATTTATTTTATTTTTCTGTTTGAAAGTATAAAATAATCTGAGTAATTGTACCTCCCATTGATAAATCAACTATGTAAGAGTGTTATAAATGACATAAGATTCTAAAGTCCCACTGTGTATATTTAATATATATTTTTTTTTGCAAAAGATAATGTAATCCACGAGTGCTCAAACGGTCGATCGCAAGAACTTTTACGATAATAGTTCTAATTACGTACAACTCAGAGTACATTGACCAATAAATGAAATTCACCGCCCACCATCTTTGTTAAGCTCGACATTGGCTCAGTGAATCCATCCTATTTCACACTACCACCTATTTTTCTCTATTTTAACACAAATGCCATCGATAGTTCATAGTACCAAAGGATTACCCGTATAATTCGTATGGGGAACTAATTTATTTATTATTTATTTAAACTTTACCGCACAAAAATTGTAGAGAAGGCGGACTTAATGCCCAGTGGCACTCTCTGACAGTCAACCTTGGGTTAAACAGAAATGGGTAAGGGCAGAATAAATAAAATAAATAAATAAATTAGAATGCATAAATGCTTTGTAATAAAAGTTGTCTTTTTTTCCTGTTTAGCCAAGTCGATCGCATGCCGCCCAATTTCGTTGCTGTTAATCGCCGATGGTGTAAGTTTGAGCATCTCTGCTATAATCGCTTCGCAATATCAGCGTAGGTTGTATTGCCAATTGTTACACCACTTACCATATTTAGACAGAAAAGTTTTTTGGGAGTCTAAAACATGTTCAAATTTTTGGGAACAAAAACAACACAAAAGATGATTTATAGACAGATAGATGTACTTTACAAAAAACATAAAAGGCAATGACAAAATACAATAGGGCGGTCCTGTATATTTGTATACAAGTTGTATACTATTGGCCGTGTAGTGCCGGCCGGCTTTAGAATAGCGCCATCCCATTTCTTCCCGTGGATGTGGTGTCGTAGCTACTAAAGGATATCAAAGCCGCTACCCAAGACGCCAACCCGCTAGGCTATCGTGGCGCTTCAAGGTCGTACATCCCTCATATACAACACAACATGCAAAGGACGCCCGTGTTCCAGCAGTGAACGAAGAAGGTGGCTGGTTATAGTATGGTGGTATAGGATCGTATTATTACCTGTACTATTTATTACATTATACTCATTTAAGTACTATTTACATTTAATTCAAATTTGTACCAATTTTTGTTTAATATGGTGTTTAAGATCAGGTATATTAAGCTTTAATGTTATACTTTTATAAAATTGAGGTGTTTGTTACACTTATTAATCAATTTATTTTCTTTCTTCTTTCGATCAAAATTATTTTTTATCTAATGAGTTTGCAACACAAGTTTTAAACCTATATTCTTCTATTTGTGATGCCTCTCCAACTAGTGGAGGTTGGCGATCAGCTCTGAATATTTAGCCGTGTCTCTCGCGAGGCGAAACAGTCGGCGGCACTCGTGATGTCAGTCCACTCCTGTATGTTACGCAGCCATTACTTTTCCTGCGATCAATACGCCTCTTCCCGACAATCTTGCCTATCATAATTAGTTGCAAAAGTTCCTATCCTTCATACCTTAGCACGTGACCCAGACAAGCAACTTTTCTGCACGTGACGGTCTGCAAGTGTTCGCGTTTCCGATCTACTCGTCGCAGGACTTCCTCATTGGTGACCTTCTGCGTCCAACTGATGGCCAGCATACGTCTGTAGGTCCACATTTTGAACGCATAAAGTCATAGATAGTATCGCACATTTTTTTGATGAGCGGTTAGTAGTCAGTTTTACCACGATTTACCAGGCTAAAGGTTATTATATACAGAGCCCACTACACGCCGCGGATATTCAGGCAGATAGCATACTTAGCGATATATTGCAGTTGAGTTTGGTAAAGCTGGGTTTACGTGGTTATATTGCGTTTTAAACATTATCATCCCGTGAATACAAAAAGCAAAAATACATTTAAAAGAGTGTTCAATCCTGTACCTTTACAGGAAAATAAAATTTTAAAAAAATGTCACATTATTAGTTACTGTCTGGTCTCGTTTGGTGTGAGCCGGCTTTAGAATAGCACCACCCAATTTCTTGCCGTGGGTGTCGAACTGACAAAGAGATAACAAAACCGCTACCGCAAATCCTGAGGAACTAGAGTAAGTAACCTCTCAAGCACGAGACAATTTGCACGGGGAAGCCTATGTCTAGCAGTGGACGTTGAAAGGAGCTGGTAGGAGCGGCTTATGACTTACGGTTAAGAGAGGTTTGAAGAATGTAGAAGTATTATTGTTTAGTAAGAAACAATCCTCGCATGAGCATCATTACATAATGATTTGAGTATTTAAACTTTTAAATAAAAATGAACAATGATTTTAAATATATAATGAACAAATAAATGAATTTGGTTACTGTATACCGTAACGGTTAGCCTTTCATGAAACCCCAAAAATAATGTACATTATTTATGCACGAACTTTAAACCATCAATCTATCTGATACACCTAATTGGAGGCTGCTGTCCAGAACAAACAGAGATTCATGCCGTGCAACATTACCGCAGAAAATAATTGAACAAATTGTACCACAAGAATGGCTACCACACATGATATTAATCAATCAACGCTTTCCGCGCTCGATTTTAAATATATCTTCATTTGGCACAACGCAAGCAAAGAGCAGCAAAGTGTTTGTATAAAAGTTATAAAATTACGAGTGACGCACACAGACGCATTATTTATAGGGAGGTACGAAAGGCTATTTGTTTGTAGTAAGATGTTACAACAGCGCTCGCGACGCGACGTCACCAATAAAAGACACTCGCCAGTCACACTATTCAAGCGATCATTCCTATTTATTGATTTAGTACACTCATATTTTTTTATTTGAAACTAGCTGACCCGACAGACGTTGTTCTGTCCAAATTTCAATAATACAATAATTTCATACAAAAATCCTATAGAAAAGAACACTTTCAGTTTTTCCCGAATTTTCCAATTTTCCGGACAATTTTTCCAATTTTCCCTAAAAAACTTATTCGGACTATTATGAACATTTAAAAAAATAGACATATCGGTCTCGCCGTTCTCAAGTGATGCGCTTACCAACGAACAGCATTTAATTTTTATTTATATAGATATTGTCAAAAATAATAGTCTCTGAAAATCGGGAAATGTCAACGCGGTGTGTTAACAGACCGCGTTGACATCAATGGCAACAATTCGCGTCCCCAGATAAAATTATTATGAAAACACCGCAGTTTCACTGCTGTGTCCTGTTTATACTACGATATAGGTCCGATGGACCGAGCTGGGTTAATTATCTGGAAATCACGTATCATCAGCCGGATGTCGTGTCGTTTGCAAAATTAAAATCCCGATATGTTAATTAAGGTGGAAAATAATTTCGTTAGGTCGGTCCGAGAGGCAAGCCGCGCGGCCGATTGGTTAATTTTGTTTGCTTAATTAAGAGCAGATGTTTTTATTCGAATGACACCTGTAATGGCAGGAGTTACAGACATTTACAGTTACAGAGTTACAGGAAAACTTTGTCGGTGAAGGATGTCGTTACTATCGACAACGGTGTTATTACTATTATAAACGCAGTGAAACGTTATAGGAAGAGAGTGCAGCTCAATTTTGACGTCGGATTCAAGTTAATAAACCAAAAAACCCCATTGAGGGGGCGATTTACCTATTTATTTCCACAAAAAAGTAGCCACCTCGTCGTCTTTTGAAGGCTTTTTGGGGGCTGATTGTAGTACTATCATGTGTGTAGGTCAGTACATGCTGTTATATTATAGCTCGAGCACTTTCAGTCCACTGACATTGTCATGTCGTGTTGCTGAAGTGAAGTCAAATGGGTCTGAATGGAATTTTCGACCTAATGGAAGTTATATTTATATAAAAAGAAGAGGGCAGACAGTCGACCTGGTGGTTAGTGGATACTGTCACCTTGCGACATAAGCGATACATGACAACATCAGTTAAGAACGACAAAAATTGGTTTGGAGTAAAAAAAGATTTTGAAATGGAATTTAATTAGATGAACTGCAGAAATACTAAAATTGGTAGATTACGAAAGCCGAAACCTGTAAGAGGAGGCCTGCATTCTTAATGCAACTTTACAGGCTAGACGAAGGCATTACGAAGCCTTAAGGGATTATAAACTTCGTAATACTACGATTTACGACTTTAAAGTGTAATCTTCGATTTGAGATTATCTATTTGCAAACCATTAACAAGTTGAAGTACATTAGTCGTCCAATCAGCATCTTCTTGCTAAGCACATTTGAAATATTCAGAGTATATGTAGTAGAGAATAACTAATTACAATCGTGTAGTACGAAATCAAATTAACATCGGGTTAGTAGCATTAGCTATACTAGGACTGGTTTAATTTGAGCACTTGAAGCGATTATCTAATAACGCAACTCACATATCGAGGGGCGGCAAACGCGCGCTGTTGAAAGTATGATTCCGAAGGCGACAGCGACACCTGTCGCCAATGTCCGGCAACACTGCTGTTCCTATGGATTTGTATGAGCTACTTAGTGTACGAATGCAGCGACAAGTGTCACGGGACACTCCATGGAGTCTACGTATCGTATCGTCAAGACTACCGGCAACTTCTCGCTGTCGCCTGCCGCCTATCGCAGTGGTTCACACCGCCTTCGAAATCATACCTTAAAATGATTGTATCGCGCGGTTCGGCGCGCCGCCGGTTGTATGCCCTAGAACATAAAAACAGATCGGTAGCAAGAAATAATTTCTGACTGACATCCTTTATCGTTTGATACGTACGACTATGACGTGATGTCACAGAATTATATTGGATCGAAGAGAACGACCGACATTCCCGAAAATATCGTATTATATTAAAGATATCTAATCGTTTTGTAATGGTTAGAGAGATATTCTTTTTTGGAAATTTTTACAATCAAAATAAATAGTTATTCAGCGTGTGTCAACCCTGATGTACGCGCAATCCGTCCGCGTAACGTCTCAAATGTACCTACATACCTACACCGCCCGCCTTGGAACTCACTTTTTTATCACCACAATTAATGACTTATTGAAACAGGATAATAAATCGATTGATGATAAAATAGTAATTAAAGATTGTTTATTTCGAAGTCTTTAGTGATGTTACGATATTCAGCTTAGTGCTAAAATAATTTTTTGTAGTCTGAATAATGAACCATTTGTGTCAAAAGGACAAAAATCGAGTGAGTTTCAGAAACACAAATAATCCTAGAAGTGTCACTGACCCGATAACTTGTTTAGAGTTGAATTTTGTCATTTATTTCGTTAAACTTTTACCAGCTGTAACTTGAAAAGGGTTAAAAATATTAAGTTGGTTTCTTGGGGCTAAATGTATGACGAGTAGTACAAAGGCGACACAATCTGACAAATTTCGGGAATGTCGGTCGTTCTGTCCCGTCCAATATACCTATTATGTTGTCGATGTAACTTGACAGACAGTAGTGGCCGTTGGCAGTTATCTATATAAATGTTATTTTTACTCGACTGGAAAATCTTGCACTACTAACAACACTCAGCGTAGACTTAACTATATCTTATCTAAAATGCACGCTCCTGGTATGTATGTTTGTATAAATTAAACACATATAAATTTAAAGGTAAAAACTGAAACGGCATAAAACTATTTCACTCGTGAAGAGTCAGTCCTAGAGCGTGTAGATTACTCGACTCGACTCATAACAAAATCTCGTCCCCGTAAACTGGAAACTCTGTCAACCCTACGGGGATTGTTGAGTTTAAATTGAGCATGTGTTGTTTGCTGCTGTAAAAATGTCGCATTACATTTTTGAATGCCATTAAAATAGAAAATAAAATGTGTTATTTCTTTTGATTTCGTTTTCGAATAATAACTTATACGAATATTCAAGAAGAGTGTGGTCTTCAAGTTTTACAAGTGAAAATATTTTTAGTATTAACTCAAACCTGACTAAATGAAATTGACTTTAGAATTAGTTTAGTAAACAAGTACTCACTTAATAAAATACGTATAGCAGACGTCTGTTTTGTTTACACGTTTAATTTATTACTTATAATCTTAGACCAAACTAACACAATTTTATCAAGTTGTTTACTTATGTCAAATCGGTTTTCTATTTCAAATTAGAAGTAACGCCTGCCTATTCTGTTCTTGACATATATTTTAATTTCCCAGGTCTGCCGGAAGTAATCTCCGCAGGTGATAAGCTTGCCTTTTGTACATCTTTTCTTCCCTTTTTATTTACTTTATGTTGTGTGTACAAACATGACGTGACCCTTCCTGCTGTGCAAAAGATCCCGGGTTCAATTCCCGGTCGGACATTCATTTGTTAAAAAGACAAATGTTTGTTCAAGCTCCACACAGGGAATTGTAGTGTGGGCCATTGAGTGTGGCGTTATTTATTTATAACATGAAATAAATAAACACCGAATTAATAATGCATTTTATTAATATGAAAAAGTAGCGAGCGATAGATTTGAAGTGATCACTTTCTAACTGAGAGCTACTATCAGTAAGCAATTTGTACAATTGTAACTAAGCGATAAACTAGTCAACCTGAACCCAATTAATAGGCTAACATGTAGAGTCGATTCAAAACTATTTCAAACTAACCCTTATTACTATAGAAGTAAGATGTACATGCCTCGTTTGCCCTCTGTTTATTGAACAACATATCAAACTAAAACTATTCTATTATAGCTCTTATTACGTGGTGTTAAAGTGTATATACAAGGCTTAGTTACTAGCTGTACGTTTGGAGTTGTATGATACCGATGTTAACTGGTAAGCCCTAATGACCATATGTTAGTTGAAGCGATGTGTGATTGTTTGTGGAGATAATCGGAATATTAGTGTTATTAAGATATTAAAGTAGAATGATTTTCGGAACTGTTCATATCAAGGTAAGCCTTGGGAGAGATTTATATCCAACAGTGGAGAGAGAGAGGCCGATGGTAAGGTATGATTTTAGGAACTTACGCGAATTAAAACCGATAACATTTTTATGGAATTATTTCCCGAAAAATGTTGACAAACGAGGAGACAACTCGCAGCAGGGTAAGTGGTAATTATGGGTTATTCCATCTATCTTCACCGGCTAATCCCCCTGGTAGGGAAGAAAGGAATATATTTCACTTTTCCCCACTATCTCACTAACAGTAGAAATATGTATGTAAAGAAAATATATTTCATTCATCTGAATTTTGCCGCGCTCCGCGCTGTCGGTAAATCTATCATAGTGATGGTAAAACAGTGTAGACGTCAAGTGAAGAAAATCGTGCTGACTGTCAAATTGTAGGTAAACATAACTAAGTGTATTGTAAGGATAAATAATACATGATAAAAGGATTGAAGAATAAACTTTATATGTCGTTCCTTTGTATATCGAAGCAACACCACATAAGTTTGTTTCATTTGACAATCCTTTTATAGAGAAAATAATCGACCTTATATGTATGCAAAAAAATGCAACCAGCGCTATCAGTGTCTACTGCTAGACATTGGCCTCCAAATGTACATTGTCTCGCGCATGAGGTGTGTATGGCCTTAAAACGCCACGCAGGGTTGGCGAGTCTACTTTTTTAGAGGTGGTGTCGTTCCTCGAGGCTCGTGGGACGCGCTTTGTTATCCCTAAGTCACCTTTTACAATACCCACGGGGAGAGATCGGTATTCTATAACCGGTCGACACCACCAGAGGTCGGGGTTAGGTAGTGTGATTTTGGTACTTGTGAGAAAATTATATTAATATGGATATTTACCGGGATTCTGAATCTGGTTGTTATTGATGTTGATGTACCTACTTGCAACTATGTCTATATTTCATATACCCACATTATTACGAGGCTCATAGTTCGTAGTGAGGGTATCGAGGAAACTGAAATAGGTTTAAAAAATATATTTGCGACGGTAAACTCAGTTACATAGCGAAATAAACTTAGATACATAGCAAAAATAGATTAAAATCACACCAGAAAATATGAATCCCGGAAGAAGGGAATGTCCATATTTTCTTACCGCTTAAAATCACACTACCTAACCCCGATTTCTGATGATCAGGTAAAAAATGTTTATTGAAACGTATGAAATAAAACTCTTTATAAACTTGAATGAAACTTTATAAATGCTAGATTTTAACGGCTTTAACGTAACCGTATTTATTTAATAATTCATTGTACACATAGGTATAATATGAAATAAATAAAAAGGGAGAAAAAGAAAAGATGTACAAAAGGCAAGCTCATCTCCTGCGGAGTTGAACCTTCTTGCATTTGATTTTTTTTTTCTCTCTTTTTGGGATAATTACATCGTTAAGGGAATGAAAAGGGACGTACAATTTTTTTATAGATTTCTATCATGTTTCTATGAAACTATCATTATTTAAAGTATGGTTTTAAACCATCTGGTCTCTTCGTCGATGAGCCAAAATGAGGGAGAGTCGGTACAACCCCCGTCAGAAGCTCAGTCGGCCGGGGTACAGGACCCCAGGAAGAAAAAACGGCGGACGAAAAAGATATAAATTTTTTTTGTGCAACTAATTTTTTGTGAGATAAGGATAACATGTTAGGAAAAATTCTCATCAGAGCCCCTGAAACTGAATTTACATTGCAGGTATTCAGAAGCAATTTTAAAAATTATTTTCAATATGGTTTCGTTCTTTATTTGCCGAAAAAAATACCGTCAACTATCATATTGTCTCGACGAACGCAGCCAGAGTAAAACTACTGTTCTATTTTTACTATGCTACCACTTTAGTTAATAGTTATCGTTAATCTACGATAATAGTGCAGTAAATCTGTCAATATCAAGTTGTTAACTCAATTTAGAGTAATCCCCAAATCACTTAATTGTAATTGGTTAACTTGTAATTAAGTTTGTGTTTTTTATTTAATGTCTGTGTTAAAAAATACAATTTGTTTTGTGCGATGAAAGAGAAACAATCAGACGAATGATTGCCATTTATTTTATATGAAACAAGAGCATAAACACATTATAAACATTAGATTAGAAAATCTCTAAACACATGTCAATTAATAATGTTCAAAGTCAATCTCGAAACAGTTCATTTTCAGAATACGGGTACAACAAATGTTTCAGAATATGTTCAATATACAGAACAATACAATACACAATATAATTGTAGAACAATACAGAATATGTTCAATTGGTAGGGGGAGAGTGCACGCTGCATTCCCACAGCCGCTGGGCGCACTCAACTGGCCACGTTACCCCTCTCTCACAGAAGACTACCTTGAAATATACTGCATTTCCAACTTTATCGTATTTCTCCAATGTACGTACGTATCTCGGTAGTGAGTGAAATATGTCGGAGGCCCATCCTGTCCCATCCTATCCCTTCCCATTTTCCCAATCCATTCCTTAGTCTGCAGTCGGTAGTGTAGCCTTCTGTGTAAGCCTTCCCATATGGAGTACTGCTCTCATCCCTGGGCCGGCGCACCGAAATACCAATTGGACCCATTTGACTCTATCCAACGACGTGCTGTTCGTATTGTCGACGATCCCACTCTCACGGGCGGTTTAGAATCCCTCAGCATTCGGAGAGACGTTGCGTCTCTCTGTGCGTTCTACCGCCTGTACAATGGGGAATGCTCTGAAGAATTGTTTAATATAATTCCCACCTCGGGTTTCTACAACCGCACCTCCCGTCACAGAAGTGCGGTCCATCAGCATTTCCTCGATACGGAGGTGTCGCGCACTATGCGGTCCAAAAACTATTTTATACCGCGAACCCGTAGGCTGTGGAACGAACTGCCTCAAGAGGTCTTTCCATTGAACTACGATATGGGGTTCTTCAAGAGAGCTGTGAATAGGATTTTGCAAGGTCGGCGGCGCGCCCGCATGCCCCCTGGTGTTGCAGGTGCCCATGGGCGGCGGTAACACTTACCATCACGTGGGACCGCTTGCTCGTCCGCCCCCTAGTCTATAAAAAAAAAAAAAACTGTGTAGTGTAGCCTTCTTCCCAGACGAACATTCTTTTGTTTAAATACAAATGTTTATTCGGGTCTGAGTATGATGTGTTTGTCTTTGTATGTGTGTCTGGACCCGCAGGATATCCTAGTGTGGGCCATTTAATGTGGCCTTATTATTATGTACGCTAAAAATCCTACAGCCACTCGCCTGGCCAAGTTACCACTCTCACAGAAGATTACAGTAAACATACTGCAATTGCCACTTTATCCAATTCCCCAATGTACGTACTTGTTTCGATAATGAGTGAGATACGACGGAGCCCATTGCCATCGCATCCTATCATATCCTATCCCTTCTTATTTTTTCAAACCCTTCTCCGAATTAATTCCAAAATCTCCCAAAGTAGACAGCGAATCCGGGGGTTTGCCAACGCTTGTTATTCTGGACTGATGTTATTATGTATAGTGGATGTCTATAGATAGCAGTATCCTTGGGCCACCGGGGGGCTGCTGCCGCCTTCATTCTGTATTCATTCATCCATCTTCATTCATTCGAAAAAAGTATTTACATTTTTTATACATGTCTAAATTGATATAATTTTTTTGTTTCAGGTCAGTACTGCTGGACATGTCATCTGCTGGACTAGTCAAAATTTACGAAACGGGTTTGTTTAGTACTATAACACAACGCTATCTAATTCCGACCGCCTCCTTCGTACGGCCACTGAGCTATTTAAAAATAGTATCTATTAAATGGGCGCTTTTTCGCATTACCGTCTTTTAGGTTAGCGGCCATTTAAATAGATATTAGTTAAACAATCTCAGTGAATCTCAATCTCCATCAGAAGGAGGTCGGAATTGGGTAGCTTTGCGTTAAGAAGCACTGTAGAGATATCAGGTGCTGCAGTAATTTAAAAAGCCTAGAAGTGATAGCCTAAAACTGAGTGGTGATAGCCTAGGTGTATCTATTCTCGACTCTTACTCATGGGGTCGTGAGTTCAAATCCTCAGCTGGTACCGCTGATACGGATTGAACTGAACTTCGGGTTTAAAAAATGGCTTATGTGTAAACGAATGAGTAGCAAATTATGATCAAGAATCCAACCTATTTATAAATTAATAAATAACTCAATGGACCACACTAGGATTCCTTATGTCGTAGGTCCGGAGACAAAGAGGGGGAGAGTGCACGCTTGCATTTCAACAGTCGCTGGGCGCGCTCGACTGGCCACGTCAACCCCTCTCACAGGAGACTACCTTAAAATGTACTGCATTTCCCACTTTTATCTTATAACTAAAATTTTGATATTGTTTTATACTCAAAATCTATCGATCTATTACAAGAAATCCATAGGTTAACGACCTTGTTTTTGCAGTAGACTACAATAACTTGTTAATTTACATACTTTTTTGATCAATTTTCGTGCTATTTCGTTTTATTTTTTTTGTCCGTTATGTATATGTTGTACATTATTTGTGATTATTAGTCGATGGAAAACATCATTGCCAACCAAATAAGTCCTTGTTTATGTCTGTAGGACCAAAACATCAAAAGATATTCGTTATTTTGTACACGCATACACAATAGTATTAACAAAAAATTAAAATGGCTGGTGCTCAGAGGGGCGGGGGGGGGGGGGGGTACCCCTCCCTACCGAAGGTGATTTTGACGATTAAATTAGGTGTATTATAGGTCCCTAGATTATCGCTAGTTCGTGTCCGGACCCACTGTATAAATATATTTACTTTTATGCTACAATATAGTCAAATATTAGCTGCAGTACAAATAACCGTTATAGCAATATTTACACTAAAAGGAAGCTTTAATGGAATAGTTATCAGTTTTATAGTTTTCAAGTTTTATTTTAACGTCAGTGAGAAAAGCTTTGAATTTAACTCTGAAACAATTTAAACTGTTCAGTTCGACCGTCTAATAGGTGGGGGAATATTGTTGCAACACTTGGTCGCGGTGTATTCGAAGCTTCCTCCGAATGCAGCTGAACTGTTTCGCGGAACACAAAGTGGTGGTGCACAGAGACGAATGGTTCGTCCGGCATGTTCCCCTAACCACGTCAACTTGTTAAAGAGATAACTAGCTTGTTTATATTTAACGACGCTGAATAGGAGACAAGCCAGATGCAACTTTCTTCCCTCATATTCAAGGAATTAAACCTATTCAAATAAGGTGTGACGTGATGTCGTGGCGGGATCGAGAAACAAAACCTTGCGCATGCGTTCTGTACGCGTAGAATTAGCTTTTGAGTCCTGAATAGGAGTCGGGGATCATACACAACATCGGCATAATTTAATTTAGACAATACAAGTGTTTCAATCAACCGTATCCGGAGATCCTCAGAGAGGTATTTGCGCACCTTATATAATACTTTTAGACGAGAGAAACACATTTGCGCCATTTCAGTAACATGCTTTTCAAAACGAAGCTTAGCATCAACTTGTAAACCAATATTACGAGCCACAAAAACCCGTTCAATATTTACACCTACGATATTTATATTGCTCGATATGATATAAACAGAAAATATACCTATCTTCCACACCTCTCATAATTTGTCGTATGCTGTGTTCTGCACAAAATTATTATTATTCTACAACAATTAAGCAGGTGTTCTCGTTGTTACGGGGTTCAAGTAACGAGAGGAGAGCGTATTATTTTTCTGATACCACTGCTACTGTCCATGTCTACTTTTGTTGTACAATTGACAGATTCGTCATTGCGTTTAACAACATATGATAATATTTCCGTTCAACAACAAAACCTAAGGTTTATAGACCAACATTATATTTATTATAGTTATAAGTAGCATTTAAAAATAGAAAGTAGTAATAATAAAGTACCTAAATAGTAAGTAGTAATAATAAAGTACCTAAATAGTAAGTAGTAATAATAAAGTACCTAAATAGTAAGTAGTAATAATAAAATACCTAAATAGTAAGTAGTAATAATAAAGTACCTAAATAGTAAGTAGTAATAACAAAGTACTTAAATAGTAAGTAGTAATAACAAAGTACCTAAATAGTAAGTAGTAATAATAAAGTACCTAAATAGTAATTAGTAATAATAAAGTACCTAAATAGTAAGTAGTAATAAATAGTAAGTAGTAATAACAAAGTACTTAAATAGTAAGTAGTAATAACAAAGTACCTAAATAGTAAGTAGTAATAATAAAGTACCTAAATAGTAATAATAAAGTACCTAAATAGTAAGTAGTAATAATAAAGTACCTAAATAGTAAGTAGTAATAATAAAGTACCTAAATAGTAAATAGTAATAATAAAGTTCCTAAATAGTAAGTAGTAATAATAAAGTACCTAAAGAGTAAGTAGTAATAACAAAGTACCTAAATAGTAAGTTATAATCTGTGAGCGATTCCACATCACAGTCAAATTTTAAACGTTTTTGTGATCCCTATGAAGTCAAACAAAGTATATGTTAAATGTAATAATTAATAAATAAAAAAACACACTGTTCTCATTACTTTTTGCTAGCAATACTTATTAAAGTAAGGAGCAATAAAGAGTTGGAAGAGCTGATGTCTCAGTCGAATATCATTGGCAAGGTAACCGGCTACGGTCACGTGGAGAGGCTGGCGAAAATCGCGCCTTATAACGAGCATGTATAGGTTGCTTGGAAGAAATCGCTTTACCCGGTTGTACTTCTAATAACTTGTACCTACTTTGTATTTCTCTGTATGTTTTTGGTGTACAATAAAGTGTACCTTTATTGTATCTTCATATCGTGTATATGTGGGACGACCAAGTGGTTGACGACAGTTAAAATGTACCGCTGGAGAGATGAAGCGGGAGCTCCAAATAGTTTGCTGACACGAAGCTGCGCCGGAGCGAAAATGATTGCGTTTCTTAGTGTCATAAGTCAAGGCCCACTTCGGGGCGCTCAGTCAGCATACTAAGTAAGTACTAAAGTCTTAAGATCTATGAAACTAACGATATTTGTTTTTCTAGGACACTAGACATTTGACTTAGACCAGCCCTTTTAGCACTAACGAGTCTCGTCTCAAATTATAGTAATTAGGAGAATTTGCGTGTTGGAAAGGCGACACAAAACAGGTATACTATGAAAAGGGCCCTTTAAAATAGTTTTTACATATACCACTTAATCTGGAGTATGTGTATCCACCAATACGCACTGGGGCCTAGTAATATTACTGGGTCGTTTAAGTAGTAAATGTGAGACTACAGTGGGACATTATACGCTGATTCAAGTGCAAGTGACGTTGCGTATCGCCATATCGTATGAACATAGGCAGGAATGTTTTAATACGCAGTTACAGCGCGGCGTAGGTATCTCGTATCATCAGCATTTTATTTATTTATTAGAATTTTAAAAGGGTTTACACTGGATGAAGTCTAATGATTCCCACACTAGAATTCTCTGTAGTGTGGACACCGACCACCAGCCAGCCTTTTCTTCCAATGTTCGTTATATAATGACCAAAGGTGTAGACTAAATAACAGCAGTCGCTTAACTAATTAATTAATGATATTGTAGGATGTAAGTAAAAGAATGATACTGAGTGCGTATGTAGGGTACACTTCCCGGCCGAAAGTAATAAACATCACCTATGATCGGCTGGCTTCGGTTTTGTAGAGCGTCGTCTCTTCAGTTCTATGTTTTTCTAACATGTAGAACGTATCGCTGTTCTGTCGACTGTCGCTGTCGCTGTGTTCGGAATGCCACCTTTAACGTGACAATGGCAATATGTCAATTTTATTGCATGTAAAAACAATTAGCGTTTGGGCGATACAATAGTATTGTGCAATGATATTATTGTAAATATGTGTATTCAAATTTTAAAAATAAAATTGCTTTGTGCAGTAACAAGGTAAAGAAACATTACGTTGTACCAATTCACCCTAATTTATGTCTCCTTTCCCCCCGATCGCCATATAATTTATCGTGCTTACTGAAATGTTGCTTTTGTTTTTATTAAAGGTAACAACCCTTATTTATGAGTCGTATTTAAACGAAATTACGAATTTTTGGGGTGCAGTGACAAGTTTTTTAATTTAGGGAAATATGGTATAGAGGCGGACACTCAATGGTATACAGTAAAACTAACGTAGTATTAGTAAAAAGTTAAAATTGGTCTAATTCTTGTACAAATTTGTAATTAGAATTATTATTTTTTAAATAACAACTATGTATATTAAAAACATTTATTTCCCATACTACATAACTAATTAATTTAAACGCATCGCCTACACGTTTCGTTATACGTTTTAAAAACCATTTTATTTATTATCTGTTTTAAAACTATTAACTATTTATTTCATTTAAAACTATTTTAAAAGCTTATAGCGATAAGATCGCGTTTTATTTACACTTAATTGCACAGACAAAATGTACAATAGACGGACTTAAAACCTTTACACCATTTTCTAGGAGAGAATTTACGTTCTAATAAACAGAGAAAGTTATTGTTGTGTTTTTGATGTGCAATAAAGAGTTTTATTTATCTAGTTCGAAAAAAAATTACTGTTAGAAAATTTTAAGTTTGAAATAATTCCTCGTCGATGAAATTTTACTAACGATTTCGAAATATACGAAAATTCCGTCTATTCAAAGACATATTTTTCAATAACCAAGTCATATTTCAGGTAACAGACCAATGCGTTTATATTCCATTGATGTAGGCACAGTAAAAAATATTTAAAGACCAATGTACACATATGTCAAAGAAGATTACTGTAATATGTACTACATTTTTCAGCATATACTATTTTCCGGATGTACGTACGTACGTGTTTCAGTATAGTGAGTGAGATATACCCAGATACCCATCCCATCCTATCGCTTCCCATTTTCCCAATTCTGCATTCAAATCCATTCCCAAATCTCAAAAGGTAGCCAGCGCATCCGGCCGCTTGCCACCGTTCGTTATTCCGGATTGATGTTGGCATGTATCGCGAATGTCGCAGGGCGACAGTATCCTCTTACTACCAGGCGGAATGTCTGCTCGCCTCTCAACTTCTTTTCTATAAAAAAAATGTATAGACCTTTGGCATAGTTTTTTTGTATACCATATTATAATCATCAGTCTCTTCACTGCTGGATATAAGCCTCTCCCAAACGCCCTCCACCACACATGATCTTGGATTCTTTATACTGTTTTGTATACAGTAATGCAACTTGAATAATATTGAATGATTACCTACAAATAGAATGCTATTCTGTTGTCATAAGAACAAACATACAATATGTGCAGTAAACATAAAACATATAATAAAAAAAACATTTCCCATACAAGTTTTCGAGTTATAATCGCTAATTAAACTCCCCAACGCGACCCCCCGTGAGTTATAACTCAAATCCCTCCCTGACATTTGAATAATACTCTCGTTACAGAAAATAAGAACTATAGTTGTATTTTATAATGGAAACGATTTAACAAGAATGTTTCATTAATTTAATGTGTTGTATGAAAGAAAAGATTGTAGAAAATGGGAAAAAATCAAAACAAATATACTAAAAATAAATCTGTTAATATTCATGTAATTAAATTTGGATACTTTATTATAATGTGTTTATTAGGTTTTTGCATACTTTCTATACATACATATATGAATTGTACTTATTCCCCTGTATATATTTTATGTATGTGTGTAGGTTTGTAATATGTATATATTGTTGTATTTATTCCTAAGTATATAATATGTATGTGTGTAGGTTTGTATGTATGTATATATTGTTGTACTTATTCCTATGTATATAATATGTATGTGTGTAGGTTTGTATGTATGTATATATTGTTGTACTTATTCCTATGTATATAATATGTATGTGTGTAGGTTTGTATGTATGTATATATTGTTGTACTTATTCCTATGTATATAATATGTATGTGTGTAGGTTTGTATGTATGTATATATTGTTGTACTTATTCCTATGTATATAATATGTATGTGTGTAGGTTTGTATGTATGTATATATTGTTGTACTTATTCCTATGTATATAATATGTATGTGTGTAGGTTTGTATGTATGTATATATTGTTGTACTTATTCCTATGTATATAATATGTATGTGTGTAGGTTTGTATGTATGTATATATTGTTGTACTTATTCCTATGTATATAATATGTATGGGTGTAGGTTTGTAATATGTATATATTGTTGTATTTATTCCTAAGTATATAATATGTATGTGTGTAGGTTTGTAATATGTATATATTGTTGTATTTATTCCTAAGTATATAATATGTATGTGTGTAGGTTTGTAATATGTATATATTGTTGTATTTATTCCTAAGTATATAATATGTATGTGTGTAGGTTTGTATGTATGTATATATTGTTGTACTTATTCCTATGTATATAATATGTATGTGTGTAGGTTTGTATGTATGTATATATTGTTGTACTTATTCCTATGTATATAATATGTATGTGTGTAGGTTTGTATGTATGTATATATTGTTGTACTTATTCCTATGTATATAATATGTATGTGTGTAGGTTTGTATGTATGTATATATTGTTGTACTTATTCCTATGTATATAATATGTATGTGTGTAGGTTTGTATGTATGTATATATTGTTGTACTTATTCCTATGTATATAATATGTATGGGTGTAGGTTTGTAATATGTATATATTGTTGTATTTATTCCTAAGTATATAATATGTATGTGTGTAGGTTTGTATGTATGTATATATTGTTGTACTTATTCCTATGTATATAATATGTATGTGTGTAGGTTTGTATGTATGTATATATTGTTGTACTTATTCCTATGTATATAATATGTATGTGTGTAGGTTTGTATGTATGTATATATTGTTGTACTTATTCCTATGTATATAATATGTATGTGTGTAGGTTTGTATGTATGTATATATTGTTGTACTTATTCCTATGTATATAATATGTATGTGTGTAGGTTTGTATGTATGTATATATTGTTGTACTTATTCCTATGTATATAATATGTATGTGTGTAGGTTTGTATGTATGTATATATTGTTGTACTTATTCCTATGTATATAATATGTATGTGTGTAGGTTTGTATGTATGTATATATTGTTGTACTTATTCCTATGTATATAATATGTATGTGTGTAGGTTTGTATGTATGTATATATTGTTGTACTTATTCCTATGTATATAATATGTATGTGTGTAGGTTTGTATGTATGTATATATTGTTGTACTTATTCCTATGTATATAATATGTATGTGTGTAGGTTTGTATGTATGTATATATTGTTGTACTTATTCCTATGTATATAATATGTATGTGTGTAGGTTTGTATGTATGTATATATTGTTGTACTTATTCCTATGTATATAATATGTATGTGTGTAGGTTTGTATGTATGTATATATTGTTGTACTTATTCCTATGTATATAATATGTATGTGTGTAGGTTTGTATGTATGTATATATTGTTGTACTTATTCCTATGTATATAATATGTATGTGTGTAGGTTTGTATGTATGTATATATTGTTGTACTTATTCCTATGTATATAATATGTATGTGTGTAGGTTTGTATGTATGTATATATTGTTGTACTTATTCCTATGTATATAATATGTATGTGTGTAGGTTTGTATGTATGTATATATTGTTGTACTTATTCCTATGTATATAATATGTATGTGTGTAGGTTTGTATGTATGTATATATTGTTGTACTTATTCCTATGTATATAATATGTATGTGTGTAGGTTTGTATGTATGTATATATTGTTGTACTTATTCCTATGTATATAATATGTATGTGTGTAGGTTTGTATGTATGTATATATTGTTGTACTTATTCCTATGTATATAATATGTATGTGTGTAGGTTTGTATGTATGTATATATTGTTGTACTTATTCCTATGTATATAATATGTATGTGTGTAGGTTTGTATGTATGTATATATTGTTGTACTTATTCCTATGTATATAATATGTATGTGTGTAGGTTTGTATGTATGTATATATTGTTGTACTTATTTCTAAGTATATAATATGTATGTGTGTAGGTTTGTATGTATGTATATATTGTTGTACTTATTCCTATGTATATAATATGTATGTGTGTAGGTTTGTATGTATGTATATATTGTTGTACTTATTCCTATGTATATAATATGTATGTGTGTAGGTTTGTATGTATGTATATATTGTTGTACTTATTTCTAAGTATATAATATGTATGTGTGTAGGTTTGTATGTATGTATATATTGTTGTACTTATTCCTATGTATATAATATGTATGTGTGTAGGTTTGTATGTATGTATATATTGTTGTACTTATTCCTATGTATATAATATGTATGTGTGTAGGTTTGTATGTATGTATATATTGTTGTACTTATTCCTATGTATATAATATGTATGTGTGTAGGTTTGTATGTATGTATATATTGTTGTACTTATTTCTAAGTATATAATATGTATGTGTGTAGGTTTGTATGTATGTATATATTGTTGTACTTATTCCTATGTATATAATATGTATGTGTGTAGGTTTGTATGTATGTATATATTGTTGTACTTATTTCTAAGTATATAATATGTATGTGTGTAGGTTTGTATGTATGTATATATTGTTGTACTTATTCCTATGTATATAATATGTATGTGTGTAGGTTTGTATGTATGTATATATTGTTGTACTTATTCCTATGTATATAATATGTATGTGTGTAGGTTTGTATGTATGTATATATTGTTGTACTTATTTCTAAGTATATAATATGTATGTGTGTAGGTTTGTATGTATGTATATATTGTTGTACTTATTCCTATGTATATAATATGTATGTGTGTAGGTTTGTATGTATGTATATATTGTTGTACTTATTTCTAAGTATATAATATGTATGTGTGTAGGTTTGTATGTATGTATATATTGTTGTACTTATTCCTATGTATATAATATGTATGTGTGTAGGTTTGTATGTATGTATATATTGTTGTACTTATTCCTAAGTATATAATATGTATGTGTGTAGGTTTGTATGTATGTATATATTGTTGTACTTATTCCTATGTATATAATATGTATGTGTGTAGGTTTGTATGTATGTATATATTGTTGTACTTATTCCTATGTATATAATATGTATGTGTGTAGGTTTGTATGTATGTATTGTATTTTATTCATATGGTACCATGCCGATTTATGATTCATGGATGATATAATATTGTTATATATGTTGCTCACTCACACAATCCCTCAACTCCTAACATCTTAATATATTTTAAAGTATTAATTGATATATTACTATATAAAATAATTATTACTATCGCATTTGAGACTTTCTCGCACCTCCCAATGAAAAGGTTGGCGGAGAATTCCTTAGAATAGCATCACCCCGGAGAGAGACATGCGGATAGACCATAGGTGGAGTAAAAGACGACTAAGGGATAACAAGAAGCCTCGAGGAACTAGGTCAACTTGTCATTTTAACGCCATACATTCCCCATGCACAGGACTATGTGCGTGATGACGCCCATGTCCAGCAGCGGATTATAAAAGTATTGGTTACGGTTACACTGAGTTTATTTTTATGTAACAGATAAAACTATTGGCTGGACTTTAAATGTTCTTTAACTTTTGCTTTAAATGCTCTTTTATCTAAAGTAATGATTGCTTGGAAGTTAAACTAGTGCAGCTAAACATAATTTATGTTGGGATTTTGGGAAGTCGCAATGCTACCCAAGCGAAGCCTCTGTGGATCGCAATTCTTTATAAAAGATGCCATAAAAATAAAAATGAGTCAGAATACCAGTAATAAGAAGATTATTGTATGTAATCCCTTATTTCAATCATCATGTTTTTGTGGATACCTCGTTTTCTACCTTTAATACAAATTAAAATAATAGATTAGCAGAAAAACAAACTTAATCCCGCTCTAAGCTCAACTTTTGTGTAATCTATGCAAATATGTAGAAAAAGGCTTTTGTGTATCCAGTGTAATTTAACAGAATAGAAATGGACGACGATTTTTGCATATATTTACGGGAAATTTTGAAGAGATATATATACGTAATGCAGAGACCATGATTTAAATTTAGATTTATTTATTTGTAAACATAGGGAAGTATAGCTCTTTCATCTCAGGAAGGCTGGATACGCTTAGTAGTTGGTTGTGCTCGTACAGGTAGGTTTTAGTGTGTGCCGCGGCGTTGGGAAGCCAACCAACCTATATCTCGGTTAAGGGTGACGAGCTCTTAATACACTCCTAAATCAGTAACGTAGGCGGCGCATTCTGAGGCGTGCCAACATTTGTCATTCTTCATTGACGTTGGGAATGTATCGCGGATGTCTATGAGCGAAGGCGTTATCATCAGGTGAACAGTTTGCTTGTCATCTAATTTAAAAAAAAGAGACCGTTCGATGCTGTACGATTATTAAATATTGAAATGATTTTGAATCGAATGAAGGATAAGAGGAATGTTTGCTCTTGTATCATATTCTCTAAAAGTCCAAAATATAATAAAAACACTTCGCATATCCAATTCAATCGAGGATGATCCCAGTTTTCTTTAGTTCAGACCCGTTATTACAACTGTTTTCTTATTATTACGCAGTCTCCAGGAGATGTAAAACTAGGGTTGTTAACTTTGAAAATCACTGTATTCGAAATTATGTAAGAATAATGAATTAGAATAAAAAATTAAAAAAAGCAACACAAAAATACTGCAATTTAGCACCCCGGAGTTGCAAAACAATGTTTTATCTTACATATGGAAAATATAAAAAAAATGCATGCAAATCCTACACAAATAAAGAGATACAAGGCCACAAATAGACAAACATAAATGTGTCAAACTGTAAACACTCCTCTTTTTGTGTCGGGGGTTTAAAATTGAAGCAAGCAGAGAAAATCAAGACATGTCTAAACAGGTTTTCTCTATGTTTATGAAACGGTGTAATAATTATTATTGTTTTATTATTTAAAGCTTGTTTATAAACATAATTATTATTTTTTATTAATACACAATAAAACTTGCTTATTCGATATCAACCTGTAATGTTCCCTTGCAATCATAAAAGGATATCGGGCTATAATCCACCGCTCTGACCAATGGAGATTGTAATGATCAACAAATAAATTAAAATGAATCTGAATTTATCCAACAAATAACATTTCATTATTTTCCTCACCACCGTGGAACATACCACACTACATTACATACCACCGTGGAACAAAAATTAGCATAAATATAATATAAATCGGGACAAATTGCGTCCCGCTATCATCCTCGGCGGGACGAGGGACCAAGAGGCCCGAATTCGAGACATTCTTTTGACAGCCCTATTGACGACTCCGACAGCGGATTATTGCTGGGGAAATGATATAGTTACTGTGAAAATGAAATACAAACATCCATCATGAAAACTAATGTTCTTATGCTATGTAGAAGTAGTGTGACAATAAATTTACAAAAATTAAAACGACTTATTGTTTTAAATTTTGTATAAATATAAATTTATAACATACGTTAAAACATTACTTTCTTTTTGAAGTCAAGATAAGTTAAGATAAAAGATTGCAATAATTTCGGTACCCATCAACATCACGACCTTTTTGCCCTTGGGAATAGCAAATTACAAAATAACAAATTTCGTTTCAGTCAAATCCAAATGAGTGCTCAAACATCTCATTAAACTTTTTCCCGCCAAATTATCCTGTTCCCTAATCCGCGGGGCTTCATTAAAAACTCCGAAACTGACCTTTTTCGAGGGCTAAGTAGACTTACCTGAAAAATGAATACGTTATGTTTTAATGGGAAATGTACGGGTCATTGCCTACATGGTCTTCCCACGAGAGATCATTTGCCTAGCATACCAGTACACCACATCAGTACACTAGTACCAGTACAGATACCAGTCGTAGCCTGAGGTCCTCAACTACATACAGCAAACAATGCGTATTTACTTATTTAAGCTTTACTGTATTAAGTTGTACACGAGGCGGACTTGTGCCTAGCGGCATTCGCTGCCAGTCAATCATTGGCTAAACAGAAATGCAATTGAAAGGGAGAGACTGCACGCTGCATTCCCGCAGTCGTTGGGAGCGCTCGACTGGCTTCGTTACCCCTCTCCCACAGATTGTACCTTCAAATGTACTGCATTTCCCATTTTATCTTATTTCTCCAATGTTACGTACTTTCGTACGTGTTTTGGTAGTGAGAGAGATATGCGAGGGCCCATTCCCATCCCATCCTATCCCTCTCTATTTTCTAAACCCTTTCTCCAAATCTATTTCTATATCTCCAAAGGTAGGCAGCACATCCGAGGGAGTGATAACGTTTGTCATTCTGGGCTGATGTTGACATGTACCGCATGTGGACTTACCATCACGTGGACTCGATGCACGTCTGTCGCCTTTTTTCCATAAAAAAATGGTGCAAGGTTTACTATTTACTGTACTTACTTATGTACAAGGTTTATTTTAGAATCTACGGTATCTATTTAAGCGTATTTATGGTGCTGGCTGTATAGGGAATAGGACTTTCAAAAATTGTATTTACGATTTTGAGATGGTCTTGCCTCTACGTCTTACTGGTACAACAGCAAGTCTTAACGTAGGATGTCTTGTTCTTTTTCTTCCCGTTTTATTCCATAAGTATAAAAGTCAAGGCTAATATAAAAGTACTTTCAACAAGCAATCCTGCCAACAATACAGTTCAGGTGCTTAATAGCTTTAAAACAAAGAACTGCCTGAGAAGTGTCTTCGAAGACTTCATCGAAGAAGTTTCAAATAAATTCGAGTTTGTAAAGTGGCCATTCAAATGTTCTCGCCGCCATATCGCGATTGTCTTTCGACATTTTATGAGCTCCTTTAACTTTAACGACCCTTCATTGACCGAACGACATTTTTGAAAATATATTTTTAAACGAAGACCATGAGCAAAATTGTCAACGAAGTTTTTTGCACGAAGCATTTGCGCCGCAATTAATTTGACATCGGCACACATGTGGACGTGTGGTGGCGGTCGGCTATAGAATAGCAACAGCCCATCTCGTGCCGTAGGTGTAGTAAAAAGGGAAATCCACTGCTACAAGCCTTGAGGAACTACACCACCTCTAAAAGATTGGACTAGCTTACCCCAGGTTAGGCAGGCGTGACGTTTAACATACATTCCTCATGCACATGGTCTTGTGCATGAGGAGGTCTATGTTCAGCGAGTGGAGGAAACAAAGGGCTGGTTGCGGTTGCAGCAAACTTACGGCAAATTAACACACGCAAAGTATTTTAGGTGTAGAAAGGTGCAATTGAAGAAAAACACCGGAGTTGTTCTCTTCCCAAGTTACAGAAGTATGTTAACAAGCTACTTGGTGCATGCTAAAGCAGTTCGTACTGCGTGATAAAAGCAACGAGATCGGCAAATAGATGTCCCGAGTACTTTGACTTCATATTTAGGTATATATATAAAAACGGGTCTCAACACGTATGTTTACCTTATTTATTTTAATCGAAGTTTTAGTTGCATTGCACCAACTGTGATCACGAGCTGACTGAATAGGCGGGTAATCCACACCGAGAATTGCGAGCAGTTTCATAAAAAAAAAAGTAAGAAAAACACATGCCTTGAGACCCGTTTAATGTGTGTAAAAACGTGATAATATCAAATGTTATACTTTATCTTCCTCATACAAAAGCCAAATACAAAATAATTCAACGAAAGGGATACATACAGACCTCACTAACTTAAGGTTCGACGCCAAATTCAGTCCCTTACTTTTTCCATCGAGGTACTAATGACGACCTTTTCAAGCAGTTTGGTCCACTTGGCAGTACGACGCATCACTCAACGTTCGTGATCCCCACTCAAAAAAGTTATTTATACCTTTTGGGACCACACATTATTTTGAGCTGCCTCTTCGAGGTACATGTACAATGAACAGTAATTTGTTGTTCCACTTGTTCGTTGTGAAAATAATTAGAATACATTTTATTCCTTTGATGTTTTATTGGATGGATTCTCTCTTCGTGATACAAACCACTAAGTTATTTTCGCAAAAACAAAAGTCTTTTGTTGGAATGTTGCTAAAGGCGAACTTAGCTAAATGAACGTCTAAAAGAGTGTGGACACAAGAAATTCCAATTGTCACAGCTCGTTGAAACGTCACGCACAATTGAGGATGATTGGAATAGGATGCACTCGTTTTGTCACACTTACCAATAAAATGATAACAAAGCAATAAAATGGTGTGGAATAAAAAGTTTTATTAATCGATAGATGGATTTGATGGACAGAAAGGGATGGCGGATTTAACCGCGTATTACCGACACTGTAACAAACTCTCAAGCTAGGTTTCGTATCTAAGAACTGTTTACCCTCCTACATTGTATATCTCAAGGATATGTTTTCTGCTAAGTTTTTTTATAGAAAATGGCGGCAGACGACCATACAGTCCACCTGATGGTAAGTGGCTACTGTCGTCCATTCGAGATATAAGCTAACATCAGTCCCGACTGACAAACATTGGCAGGGTCCCGGATGCGCAGTCTATCTTTGCAGATTAAGGTACATTGGGAGAAAGTGTTAGGAAAAGCGGGAGGGATAGGATGGGATGGGAATGGGCTTTGACATATCTCATTCTCTACCGAAACACCGAATAGGGTAAAGTGAGAAATGCAAGTACATCTCAAGGTAGTCTTCTGTGAGAGAGGGGTAACGAGGCCAGTCGAGTGCGTCCAGCGGATGTTGGATTGCAGAGTGCACACTCCACCTCCATAATAAATTTAATAAATAAAAAATACCTTCACCCTCCTAACACTGTACTTCTATCATTTAAAATAACAATTTTTATACTACGACTTAAACGAAACGAAGTCGCTGATTTCATTAAAAAAAATAACTTTACTAAGAGCGGCGAGAGCCTATGGGTATATATACTCGACTTTATACTTTATACTCGACTCAGATTCGTATGATCGTAAGTTCAAATTATGTACGGTACCACTGTCGCACCACGGTCGATCTGTACCACTGAGTTTCTACTTATGTACGGATTTTTCAAAATTAACATTAGATCGGCGGCGAAGGTAAATATCGCGAGGAAACCCGCATGCTCTAAAAAAAAAAATACTAAAGTATCCGCCTATCCACCTATCCGCAGTAGGCCCGCGCAGTGGATTACGGCCCAAAATTCCCTTTTGTCAGTTTGTGTAATAAGGAATAAATAAATAAACGCCCCGGAGAGTTACTACGAGTCACAAATATGGTACTACGAATGGCAACGCCGCCACAGAATAACTAATAATACAAGCGTCGTACGCTCAATTCATGAACAGGTGCTAGTCGAACCACTATTATTATATACCTGCAATGCAACCAGCCCATTTAGTATGCACTGCTGGACATGGGCCTTCTCATTCACGAGAGGGTTGTAAATGAGGGTTGTTTGGCCTTAAAACGCTACGCTGGCCAAGTGGGTTAGCGTGTCCACTGTTTTCGAGGTGATGCAGTTCCCTAGCACTTGTGGCAGCGGCTTCGTTATCACTCAGTCGCCTTTTATGACACGCACGGGACGAGATGAGGTGGTGTCGACACTACACGGCTAATTATATACGAGTGCGAGTGAGTGGTTTGCGTCATACAACAAAATTTGTTAGTTTTCACAAAAGACAATTCAATGCAGATATTTTTTATTTAACTCTAAATATTAGTACAGAAGTATTGGTATTTATTAGTATATTAGATGGTGATTGATATGGGCTGTATTTTTATGTATTTATTTAACAAACATTACTGCACATTGTCGTACAAAAGCGAGCTTTAATGCCTTACGATATTCTCTAGCAACCTTTGGTGGTAACCTACTAAATCTTTGGGTTGATCAGAGAGATACACAGGAAGGTGTGATGAAAATTTATCAGACCATCCGTTTTCAAAAACAAGAAACACACAGTATAAGAAATCCCAGTTTTGGCCGGACAAAGCAAAAATCTGAGAGTATTTTAAGAAATTTCTAACTTTCAACATCAAAAGGAAATCCCGTCGCAAAAACTGACTCTTTTAGGCACTAACCTGATTCCTTCCATCAACTTTAGCCATTAACAAATCCGGGCTCTTTTTAATAGCTGAAGCACAGATTAAATTTAACGTCCTCGGTCGTAACTTGTACAATCGGCGTTTAGAATCTTGTGCGACATGGAGCTTGTAAAGAAATAACTTTGAAGAAAGAACGTTAATATTTTTTGGTCATATTTTTCTAATCACCAATGATAAAGTGATTAGAACTGTCCACCTTTGAAGATTTAGGAATGTATTTGGACAAAGGATTGGAAAAATGGGGAGGGATAGAATAAGATGGGACGGGAATGGGCTCTGGCATATCTCACTCACTACCCACGGAAACACGTACGTACATTGAGAAAAAATGTAAAACAGTATATTTCCCATTAGTGTTCTGTAAGTGAGGGGGCAACGTGGCCAGTGGAATGCGCCCAGCGGCAGCGGCATCCCTCCCCTCACAAATTCACCGGTGATCACAATGACCATCGGTCAATAATTTGTTTAAATGCAATTTTGAAATATTTTATGGTAAATGAGAAAGATATTCACCGGTTCATGAGTACCTTTCCGGTTACCTTTCGTTGCTAAAAATTATGTCTGAAGCGTTTTTGTGACCATCCTCGCTCTACTCATCTATCGCCCATGGATTTATGTGATAACGAAGTAATACTGGCAAGTTTATTACAATCAAAAGCAAACGAATATTATGCACAATGTCTTTTAAGACCGCTTTTTTTAAATAGAAGTGAATTTGGTACAGGTCCAAAAATCTATAATAAACTGGCAAAGAGTATTAATGAAACAAATACAAATGAATTGCTTAAGAAAAAATTTAAAAGTTTGTTGATTTACAAATTAGTTAATTTGCGTTAAACGATTTAATGATCTAAGACACGATCGATAATGATTTTATTGGACTAAGATAATGAGTTCCTAAATAATTTCCTTTTCTTTTCCTTAATATTTTTTAAACTTAATCTTTTATTTTATATCGACATGCTAAGTTTGTATTTCTCATAATTGTGATTAATTTGCATGCCCTAATTTAGACGCAGAATGCGGTAAAATGTCCACTATTTTGTTATTAACATCTTACGTACCCACATTTACCAAATAAACGATATGATTCAATTCAGTCGAAATTCCCAAAAGTTCAAACCGAACTAAAATAAAAAATTACCCTCCCAAAATCTTCCTAACTTTCCGGGCCCAAGCAGTAAATTAGTCGGGACAGGATCATCGCGTCCCCGAGCAGTGTCAGATTCATTCCTCTGATATCTCCCGCTTTATGCGAGAACTTAATTTGGGAATCTTCAGACACATTATCCCAAGTTATTTTGTTACTTGCGACATGTGACTCTTCGGGGGTCGTTAAAGTGAAACGATTTTATATAATTTTGTTTGCTAACTTTACTAAGGATCGCATATAAATTTCATTCATTACATCAGAACCTTCTTTGTCACATACAAACACGCAATATTGTGAAAAAAATCGCTTCTACTATATTCTATGTGTACAATTGCAGAAGTCATATATTTAGAATTATTGGCTAACCGCAAAGATGACACAAACAACGCGTGCGAGGGAGAAAACAAACCATAACACATTCAACATAAGCGGGAAATAGTCAGAAGCAACTGCCAACTGGCATTCATTTTGAACTAAAAAAAAAAAGAAAATTATTTTATTGACATCAACATATTATGGATAATAAAACTATAGGTAAGTAGATAATGCACATTAATTATTGTGCCAAACGGCAACAACTCCGCATAAGTGGTAGCGAGAACTGGATTCGTGACCACGGGTTACTCACAGCAGAAGCCGTATCATTTTCGCACCAATTCTTGCCTAAGCTTGAGGTAACAACTGGTCGCAGAGCTTAACAAACATGTGTGTTACGAAGCAAGGTGCTTCAGCAGATATTACCACGCACATTATTACAAAACACGCGCACCCAAATAAAGAAATTTTCTTGTGTAACGTCAATTTGACATTGTCTTGACATTGACATTAACATTGTCACTTTAAATTTATAACAGAGACAGTAAATAACCCATACTAATAATGAGAATGAAAAGTAAAGGCCGTCTTTAATTACGAATACATTACTTTTGTGATATAGGGTCACTATAAATAACCCTAAAATACTGCTCACTTCCTTTATGCCCTATGTATTCCAATTCCAGTGATCAACGGTTTTGTTGAGCAAGATTCAAACCAATAAAACAAGTTCAACCAATAAAACGTCATTTCACTTAGTGCTCGCAAAGCTCACTGACACTAAATACCCATAGATCACGCTAGATGGCGGTAACCGTCAAAACAAACAAATCATGTCAGTCGGGCGGCGACCTCCGTCGGGATATAGTCTTTATTTATGTTATAGGTGCGCTGGTTTATTTGGTGCGAACATGTAATTGTGTAATAGTGGTATATTTATTGTGTTATTGTTTCGTATACATAAACAATTTTATTTCTCAATGAAAATACATCATTTACGAATAACCTTCTTTTAAAGAAAATACCTAATAAGCCCTTAAAAGAAGGTACCTTAAAATGTTTTACATGCGTAAACACGCGTGGGTAAATGAGATATGCTAGAACCCATTCCCATCCCATCCTATCCTATCCCTCCCCATTTTCCGAACCCTTTCTCCAAATACATTCCTATATCCAAAGGCAGGCAGCGCATCCGGGGGCGTGCCAATATTGATCATTTTGGACTAATGTTGGCATAGTGGAGTGTAGACTTTCTCGGCCGGTGTCCATATTAATTGAATCTTCCGGGCTACTTGGCCGAGGTCTTCTGGAATCTCTTCCCTTTCTTCCAAACGTTTCGTCAACAACTGCGGTTGACATCTTCAGTGGCGACTGCGTTCACTTTCGGAGAGCTGTTATCTCCTCGGCTTCTCGAGCGCAACTGAAAAGGGAAGAGATTCCAGAAGACCTCGGCCAAGTAGCCCGGAAGATTCAATTAATAATGTTGGTATGTATCGCGAATATTCATGGGCTACAGTATTCACTTACCATCAGGTGGATGTATGGTAGTCTGCCGCCTTCGTCCATAAAGAAACCTAAGCCATGTTTAAATTTGCTGCCCATTCTGTATTTTTTGCTGCTCATTTTATTTCTTATTTATTATGGTCAAACCTATAAGAGGTCGAACGGCACCAACATTATTAACAAACAGGCAAACACTGCGTGCAATAGTTGGCAAATGGCAACAAAGTTGACTTGGAGGGCCATCCAACGGAAACATTTGCAAGTAGTTTGGCGAACACGAGAAACTGGGTCGGGCTTGATTGTTTTCTTGAAAGTTGGACAGTAAAATCCTGTCATCGACTTCTGGTACACAGCAAAGCAAAAACAGAAGCGGAACAAGTAGAAATATGTATACAAATATTGATATACGTACATCCTTAAAAGTAACCGCCCGTTTGCGAATATTAATAAAATGCTTTACTACAGCGCGCGTCACGAGCAGGAATAATTTCGGTTCTTCTAGAGGTCTAGTGAAGTGGTCGGTGATCGACGATTTCATACAGATCTCTTTATTCTTGTCGGCCACTTTTATCATAACGAAATAATGATTAGAACGGTTTTTTTTGCGGGAATCCGAGAAGTGAAGGTCGAGTTTTTGTTTGATTATTGTAAAAAATGTGTATTGTAGGATTTGTGGTTTTATAGTGATATTTTAATAAATTTCAAAGAGCCCAGTGTTTGTGCATAGTTTGTGATAATCAAATAAAAGCATAAGACTGCACTTTTCGTGTGTTTCTTAGGAGTCCAACTCTGTCTCAGTATATCTATGTAGTCACTTTATTGTGCGACTTCTACGAGAACTTACTTCGACGTAACTGGACAGTGACAATATGTGTTTTAAATTGTTTTGACTTTTACGAAGATAATTTACGACACTGTCAGAATATGCTAACTGCACCATTGCCATATATTAAAAGAAAAAGAAGCTTCCTTCGTCCAGGTGGACCAATGATATAAAGAAAGTCGCTGGTAGTGACTGGATCAGAGGTGCAAGCACAGTGGGATGCCTTGAAACTCGTACAACAGAAAAATCACGACTACTCAAATTGTCGCTAAAATGCCTGTCAAATAAAGGTTTAATTTATTTATTCATTTAAAGATGATTGTTTAGTGAGATAAGCGAAATGAACAATTCAAACAGTTCTCGTATATTCGATACGACTATATTCTAAGACATTTTCACTTTCTTTTCTTTATGGCAAATAGGGTTTTTTTTATACAATAAATGGCAGACAAGCGGGCGGGTTACATGATGGTAAGTGGTAACCGCCGCCCATTGACACCTGCAATACCAGGGGGCTTGCGGGTGCGTTCCAGCCTTGCAGACTCCTGTTCACAGCTCTCTTAAAGAGCCTCACATCGTAGCGTAATAGAAAAACCTCGGCTGGCAGTTCATTCTACAACTTTCTGGTTCGCGGTGTAGTTTCTTTTTTAGCGCACTTTACGCAGCGACTCTACGTCAAGGAAGCGCGGATGAACCGCACGACGATGACGGTCAGTGCGATTATAAAAACCCGAAGTTGGCATCAAATTGAACAGTTCTTCAGAATATTCCCCATTATATAGGAGGTAGAAAACGCAGAGACGCAACATCTCTTCGGATGGTGAACTCTTCTAGACCACCAGTGAGAGTGGGATCGTCGACAATTCGGACAGCACGTCATTGGATGGAGTCAAAAGGGTCCAGCTGATATTTTGGTGCACCGGCCCAGAGGTGTGAGCAGCATTCCATGTGGGGTCTAATTTGAGTTTTATAAAGCGACAAGCGTTGCCCCGGTGCTTTCCTCTGTTCATTAGACCGATTTTTTTTAAAAAGGAAATTAAATGGAATTTAAAATGGACATCCACATTACATGAGAACATCAGCCCAGAATGACAAATGTTGGCATTTGGAGATATAGGAATTTATTTGATAATAATAATAATTTTATTTATTTGAGACATTTAGATGGTTGTTATACGATAATTGTTACTTATACAAATATCAAATACATGTTACAAAAACATCAAATTTACAAATAGGTATTACATAAGGACAATATTTGTTGACATCTGTGCTAGAATAATCTGTTTTGCAGCTGTCAGCGCCTTCCCTTACATCTATTCTTAGTAATAAGTTACTGTTTTTTAGGAAAACAGTTTATTCGGGTGGTAATTATTGTGTATATATTTTTTTATGGACGAAGGCGGCAAACAAGCATACAGTTCACCTGATGGTAAGTGGATACTGTCGCCCATAGACATCCGCGATACATGCCAACATTAATCCAAAATGACAAACGTTGACACGCCCCCGGATGCGTTGCCTACCTTTGGAGATATAGGAATGGATTTGGAGAAAGCGTTGGGAAAATGGGAAGGAATAGAATGGGAATGGGCTCTGGCTCTGGCACATCTCACTAACTACCGAAACACGTAAGTACATCAGGGAAATAAGATAAAGTGGGAAATGCAGTACATTTCAAGGTAGACTTCTCGTGAGAGAGAGGTAACGTGGCCAGCCGAGCGCGCCCAGCTGTTGGATTGCAGCGCGCACTCTACCCTTCAAAATAATATGTTCGTTGTGTGTTTTATGTATATGGATGTGTGGGAGTGTGGATTTAGATTCGATTTTAGAATTTTAGATTTTTTAGGGAGTCGATTTTAGAAAAAATTAGCATAGAGTCAATAATGTAAGTAATTGAGCGTGAGTTGATGTATGTGTGTGTGTGTGTGTGTGTGTGTGTGTGTGTGTGTGTGTGTGTGTGTGTGAATAAGAGTTACAGATGCTAAAAATGTTAAGTACAGGTTGTTAAGAATAATTTAGTGCATTGGTATAAGTGAGGATTCGGTGTCATTATAATCATGGTTTAATAGCCAGTTCTTGATTTTGTTTGATATCTAGTCAGGTGATAAACCCGCAACTGTCCGCAATTACTTTTTTTTTGTACAAGAAGGGTACAAGGAAACATCGCCGGATAAAACATGTTTTAGATGTCTTTATGTTGCACACAATATCGATTCTGCGTTTGTTACACTGCTCTTTAGGATCGAAAGGAAGAGTACTGTGGAGATGAAGGAGAGAAATGAATGGATTTGGAGAACGGGTTGGGAAAAGGGGGAGGGATCGGATGGGATGGGAATGGGCTCTGGCATATCTCACCCATTACCGAACCACCGTACATACATTGTAAAAATTGGATAAAGTGGGAATGCAGTACATTTCAATGTAGTCTTCTGTGAGAGAGGGGTAACGAGGCCAGTCGAGTGCGTCCAGCGGATGTTGGATTGCAGAGTGCACACTCCACCTCCATAATAAATTTAATAAATAATAAAATACCTTCACCCTCCTAACACTGTACTTCTATCATTTAAAATAACAATTTTTATACTACGACTTAAACGAAACGAAGTCGCTGATTTCATTAAACAAAATAACTTTACTAAGAGCGGCGATAGCCTATGGGTATATATACTTAAGTTACTTCACAGGGTATATATAAGGCAGAGTTACTTCACTGTATGCTTTGTTAACTGTGTTAGAAGGAATGGGAATACCGAATGATGAGCATGACACACGAATTGTTGATGTAAAAGCAAGCTATTCTCATTCAAATTAGTTCATTCGCCATTCAGTCGACAAATAGAATCAACCATCTGCATGCAATCGATTAGCTTTAAGCAGATACTGTATTTAAAGATATTTATTTTAATTTGTCAACCTTCGTATTGCCGATTAAAAAGAAACTTTAAAAAGTTTATACAAAAATTGTAGTGTGACAAGTCGTATCCAACGACATACTATATGTTATAATTTGTATGTACATACACGTTGAACTTGTTTTTAGGAATTTTTTGAATAGTTTTTCCATTCATTTAAAAAAAATTGAATTTCAGAATTTATTATCAACAAACTGTGAGTCAACGAAAAAGTATTCCAAACAATGTTATTTAATACAATTAAATAAAATTAAAGAGAATAGGAGGCCAATCTAGGCAACTTTGTTTGAGTTTGATCAACTTCGTATTGTAACTCAAATTCCAAGTTAAATTTTTAGCGAAAAATACAAAAGTAGAAAATTTCCGCTCACTGCTTACAGTGAGACTCCACCTCAGCCACACCCTTCCCTCATTAATAAACAGAAAATATTTTATTTGGCATAAACTTAATGTTACTGTGGCCGATGACCCGTAAACTTTTTATGAGTACACGTCAGTTATGGTTGGGGTGAAATTTAATTTTGAAAATTAGGGTTGAAATTGCCATTTCTCATTAAAATTACAGTAAACTAGGGAGAGGATACATGAAATACTTTTGGAACGAAATTGAATGATAGGGCTTAGAAAGCAAAGTTAGAATCATGTCGCTAACACAATAGATAAAACTCTTTATTGCACACCAAAACAAAATAAGACTGCAACACATGAAATGAACACAAGGCGTTGTCATCGCTAAAAGCGATCTCTGCCGGACAATCTTTGTGTAGAGAGGAAATAAATATTACAATCATAGGTAGACAGAGTAATGTATCACACTATATATAACATATTATGAAGTAGTAAAATTAAGTATAATTAATAAGATAATTAGAATAAGAGGAAAAGTAGTAACACAAGCGATGATGAGATTGAAGAAAGATATAAATAAAGGTCTTTACTTTCTTTTTTTTATATGGTTATGGTGCAATTAGCACATTCTGCCAGTGCCAATCTATTTCTTCGCAATAAACTATTTTAAAGTCTAAAATGTATCCTGTCAATGTCCAGTATCAGCCCAGTAAAGTGATAGTAGGTTCACTGAGGACAGAAGAGGACTCCTTGGAAGCACACGAAAAACGCAGTCCTATGCTTTTCTTCGAGCATCACAAACTTTATGTACAAAAACACTTTGAAGTTTAATAAGCTATCGTTATTAAATCACAAATGCACAATACACATTTTATATAATTTTTTATACTTCACTTCTCGAGTTCTCGCCAAAAAATCATAAGTTATGAATTAAGGACGTATTAAAGGCGATAACTAAAACTAAATAATAAAAGAAAAATATGACTAGAAGACTGTTTTACAGTCAAGTGTTGTATTAAAGTCCTTCCTATAATATTACTGTCAATCTACTGTACACTTAATAGTTAAAAAAAACACTATTTCACATAGTGGATAATGTTTAAAACGGCAGGCAATGAATTTGAAGTGGATATTGTAAAACGGAACGGTTATAGCGCATGGACATCATAAAATGCAGCTAAATTTTATATCCCAGTGCACTAAGCAATTTGCGCTCGACTGTACTTACTCGTGTTATTTATTTATGGAGACAAATGTGCTAAAGAAATATTAGAGAGTTTTTCACAAGTCTTTCCCAGGTCTAGACCACTCAGAAATAATACTTTTTCACTTCCAAATATTCTACGTATTCACCTACAAGCCCTGAAGAACTATTCCACCTCACCACCAACCCGCTTGGTCAACGTGGCATTTGAAAGCCATACATAATGTACCACGGTCATGACTCACGTCATTGTACAAGAAGCCCTGTGTCGAGCAATGGACGATAAAAAAACTGCTTACAATATATTGTATATGGTGCTCTCTGTAACTACTTTTGTATAAATTTTATGTTATTCCATATGCAAATAAACGTTTAACTTTTACGACTACCCCACGATAACGATAAACTTTACTATGAATATGTTTTAAAGTGTCTAGTATGTTTTATAGTTTTATAAGTTGCCGTGACTATATGTGGGCATTGTGAAATGTTTTTTGGGAAAATTATAATAAAATTCCAATTAACAGATACATAAATCTTGATTCTACTCTCTAAATCATGTGGGGAATAAATAAAAATAAATTTAAGTACATTGTTATTATGCGAAGATGCGATACATGTTACCGTCTAAATCCGAATTCAGGATAAACTAATTTTTCCTAGATCGACCTAGATTATTCGAAGCGTGTTTACTACAATTTATTTATTAGTGCAACCGGCCCTTTTGTATCCACTGTTGGACACGGGCCTCCTCAGCACATTATCTTGTGCATGGGGGATGTATGGCATCAAAACGCCGCGCTGGCCAAGCGGATTGGCGAGTCCATTCTTTTAGAGATGGTGCAGTTCCTCAGGGCTTGTAGTAGCCCGTGGTCAGGGTATAACCCACGGGAAGAGATGGGGTGCTGCTATTCTACAGCCGGCCCACACTATACGTAGGCTTGCCATACGTCCGGAATTAGTCCGGACTTAAGATTTGTCCGGATTTTTATATATGATTAAAAAAATCCCTGTGCGATTTCCGAAATCGCATGAATTCCACGAAAAAGTAAAAACGAACAAAGGTGTTGCTGAAGAAGGCGATGTCATCGAAGAAATATGATTGGTTTAATAAATGAAAATGTAGAATATAATATTAATTATTAGTTATGTATGTTCGATTTTTTTAATAAAGTATAACCCAAATCCATTCGTTTATTATTACATTATACAACCCTGGCTTTTTTTAAATTGAAGAGAATTTTAGTGAGTCTGGCTACGGAACCCTATCATATGTGTGCTCAACAAGCTGTTGGCGGTTTTTTACTCATGGAAAGCCTGGATAACGACGGATTACTAAAATGTGAAATCCATTTACAATGTCGATCTAGCACACCTCGATAAATGAAACAAGCAAACACTCAAACATAGATTTATTAATATACATACATATAATATAATAAATCTATGCTCTGAAATATGCATTATGTTTTTGAGGAACCGTGATGCGTCCGGCATTGAGCCTGGAAAATTATGGCAAACCTAATTAAACTATACGGCATATATGCATTATAATAGTCATATATTCAAACATATTATGTTACGTTTATATTTAAATATATACTTACGCTAGTTCTTTTTCTATCTTCTATATTACTTACATTTATTTACCCCCCTACCATTTCATATGCTCCATGACCTGGGAGATAATGTTGTAAGGCAATTAGTCCGTTTCTTGTAATATTTTTTTCCAGAAAAAAGTGTAAATAACTAAATAAAATGACATAAGCCAAACAGAAACACCACACGTATTAACATAAATTTGCCGTACATACCCAGAGGAGTCCCGAAGTTAAATACGCGAGCCATTTTCAAGGTATTTCTACTCGAAAATTGGCACTCAAGTGTCGTTCCCGACCGAGAACACTGTCATTGCCACGTGGCAACACGCAGTATCGCCTTTGAATATTTTATTATGTGGGGTGTGTTACACCGGCGGACAAAATTAGTTGTGGATAGAAATATTTTTATTTATTAAAGTAAAAATTGGCCGTGCGGTTTCGTGAAACGGGAATAGGGGCTACTAAACAAAGCTACTAAAAGTAAAAACAAGTACTAACAAAGATAAAAGGTACCACAAGCTCCAAGGCGCATAGCCATAGTGACGTTTTAGGTGCATACGTCCCTCACGCACAATACAATATGCATGCAGTGGAAAAAGGGGGTTGGTTACGGTAACGGATCCACGTTTTTTTTTCAGTTTATAGTACTGAAGAAAACAAACTTTACGTCACCTTAGATAAGTTGTATAAAAACTACAAAAAGGCGTAATTATTAGAAATTAAATCTAGAAATTTATGATTTGTTTTTATATTTAAGTCGGCGTATTCCGTGTTTACGTGTGGCCCCAACTGTACAAAATTTACAGCCCGAAGCAAAATACGGCGATAACTCGTTCCGATGACGCGGCTTCAATAATCGATTACATTCGATACATCGTTACAAGGGATAATGCGTTCGAGTTGGCCGTTTGTAATTATGATTAACTTGCTGTCACACCTGGCATCGCTTGTCAGTAATACATGGAGTTTGTGAAAGATAGGTGACGCACATAGAAAGTGAGTGGTTAACAACTTTTTAAACTTTCGCGTTTTGAACACACATTTTATATTCTAAATCGGCTCTGAACGCGTATAATAAAGATATTTGTTTACCTTTTATTCCTAATCGACGTTTCGGCGCGGGTTACACCAGCCGTGGTCACGAGTTGACTGAAGAGGCGGGTAGTCCAGGATGGGAGCTGCGAGCAGTTTGATCACACATTTTTATCTTCACATCTTCAGATCTTTGAACACACACACACACTACGCTACCAATGTCCGCGGACGTTTATTATTATATACATATATGTATTTCTATAGACCTTTACTAAACGCGTTTAGACCCAATTTAGAATATAAAAAAGTGAGTGGTTCGCTAAATGCGTTTTTCAAATGACTAATCAAATCGACCTAATCTAATCAAATGGATTGATGTTGGCATGCATTTCGAATGTTCATTCATGACATACCACGTACCACCAGCTGGATTGTATGCTCATCAGCCGCCTTCTTTCTATAAAAGAGAAAAAAAAAATCTACAATGTTTGGTATTTTTGGCTTAAACGCCATTTTGGTAGATTTCACGTTATGTTACCGTTGCCGTCATGGTTACCGTCAAAGTTCAAGTAGTAGTAAACGTTAGGTTAGGTTAGGTTACCTGTTAATCTTACGATTTTTAATACTGCTGCTAATTGAACGTACGAGTGAGTGATTTGTGTGCAAAAAGTGCTGAATTCTAGAAACTCTTAGTACAACAGTTATTAATATACTCGTAGTTTTCACGAAATACACTAAATGGTAGGAGAGTGCAGGTATTTTTATTTAACCCTTTATAAATATTGTTATATTCGGCTGGAAATGTGAGAAGTACTGACAACACTAAGTGATATAAGTAAAAAGTATAAGTGTATCACTTATATATATCATATATATGTATATATAAGGGATCGACCGCGACTTAATTATTAGCTAAATGATGTCTTTGAGATTTAATTGATAATTATCAATAAATAGCACAGATATAAAAATACAGAAATGCAATTTCTAAACGCTAATATACGCCTCTAAACCACACATTCTTTCTCTCTCTCTCACTCACTGCACGCCTTCATTGATGTAAAAATTTTTACTGTGTTAGATCATTAAAATAGTGTTCTAAAAAGTGCGTAAGTAGTTTTCTATTGAAGACCACACATGAAAAGCGGAAAATGATGTACTCACCTAAATCATAAACAGTATAGTCTGCTTATTTGTTTATATGAGATGCTCACGGCTTTGCGTAAGATAGCACTATTAAATATTTCCATAAGGAAAATGTTAAAAACCCGCGATGTATCTACAGCTTTATATAGCAAATGATCTATCTACTCTAACATTACTATAAATTACTACAAACAACCCCTAAAGCCTTAAAAGACGAGCCTTTTTTCTGCACCACCCCTCCATTTGCACCTCGGAGTATCACATAAATTAGACACTGCACCCTCTGCGGCGGGGGCTGTAAATGTACCGATTTATGCCGCGTGCCAGCTCCCTAATGGCACGACTTGAAGAGCGGAGATTAAGAAAGTTTCTGATATAAATATATATACTCGTATATATATATATATATATATATATATATATATATTGGAAATTTGGTACAATTATGCACAGAGGAGAACAAAAGAAAAATTATCAACGCAATGGTCTGATTTATTTCCTTTGGCATCTGTATATATATATATATATATATATATAGGCAGTGGAGAGACACAGGCTGATGGTATGTTATTAGAACAAAAAAATATTGCCATAAAACTACCATAAACTACCGACTTTATCCTACTCCCCCAATGTACGTACGTGTTTCGGTAGTGAGTGAGATATGTCTAAGTTCATTCCCATATTATCCTTCCCCATTTTCTTCGTAGATGTCCTACATGTCGTAGCGTAATGGTAACACCTCGGCTGGCTCTTCCATTACGGCTAGAAAAATATATTAAAAATATGAAATAGTTGTAATATGTTGGATGGAGTGGATGGATAATATGTATGGATATTCAATTCTAGCTAAACCAATGTTTTCGGAATCAAAACAGTTCCATTTATTTGAACATATTCCGCCCAGGGCTTTGAAATTGGATCACAGCAATGGAGTTAACACAATGCATTTGCTAATGAATAACCAGTGAAGAGAAACACAAAGAACAGTATAATTAAAAATACAGTAGGTCATCTAAAGTTTATATAATAACGCTACATTTAATGGCCTACGGTCTTTTCTGGTTTTTCGTCGGTTCACCCATATGCAAATATAAACTTTAAATACCAATATTGCAAACACATATTTGTCTTTAAACAAAGGTGCCAAACAACAAGCCAAAGCGTTTAAATAACTTTGAATGACTTCCGAGTGCAACAACGAATGGCAATTCTACAGTCAGTTAGTCAACGAAACTACAATCAATTCAGGGGAATAAAGACACAGTCCTGAGCAGAAGCTTGCGATAACTGGGATATATTTGAAAGCTAGAGCAAGCGGAAAAAAATAATTCGGTCCTGCCAATCTGGTGAATAGAGTACTTACAAACTAATTTAATTATCGACATAGCTCAAAGAATCAGCAAGCTGAAGTGGCAATGAGCTAGCTATATCTGTCGCTATACTGATAATCAAGTCTGTGATTTTGACACTGGGTTTTTCTCAAATGGCATTATACGAATGAAAACTAAAGGGTTTGGACAAAAACTTTTTAAAAGAAAATCACGGAAGGACTTCTTTATAAAAAGGCATCTCTTTTTTTTGCACGGGACGAAAAGTAAAACATTTTATTTCTACGAAAATTTCACAGGACGCGATCTACCTAAAGCTGGAGGAGGTGTGAGCGGAGACTAGACCTAACCGGAGGGACTGACTTTAGTAGACACATTTTCTTTTTAAAATGCGTAATGACCCATGGGTCTACCCTGATTTTACACTTCTGAAGTTTCGAGTCCGATCGAAGTATGTACGAACAAAGTGCTATATAATTCTACTGTGATTTTCCTTCAGTAGGAGCACTATACAGTATCTCCCTTGTTACCGCAAAATTTGACGTTTGATCTCGAAGTCTTTTGTCAAAATCTACATTTCGATCATTATCTCGTGCAATCGGAGTTGAGTTTCGACGCAACAAGTCGAATGGAGTGAACGTTTTCGTGGTAGTCATCGCCCGAAATATCATTTATTTGTATTTTTTTTTTTTTTTTTTATAGACTAATGGGCGGACGAGCAAGCGGTCCAACGTGATGGTAAGTGTTACCGCCGCCCATGGGCACCTGCAACACCAGGGGGTATGCGGACGCGCCGCCGACCTTGCAAAATCCTATTCACAGCTCTCTTGAATAACCCAATATCGGAGTAGACCTGGCCTGATCTTAGTGGAAACAGCGTCCCCACGAGTTATCAGCTACCATACTGGAGATTAGTTATTTACCTGTATTGTGCACAAAGTCTGTCAGCTGTATTTGACGGTGGAAAATGAAACTCATAATGTGAACCGACGGAAACGATTTCAAAGAGACGACTTGGTAATTACGAGGAGCCTTGTCTAGGGACATACGGACGGAGAGTTCAGCTCGCATGTTGGCGAGCTGAACAAAGATGAGATGGCGGAGCGATCTAGAAGCATATTTCTCCCCTGTAGAATTATACATAAACTTGTATATAACTTCAAGTGAAGTTACAAACGAATAAATGTTCTACGAGGCGTGTTTTTTAAGTAAGTACCGTTTTGCCACACCGCGGCGGCAGCGCTGCGGTCGGCGTTCTGCGCATACGCACTGGGTACCTACATCTGTTGTCTACGCACTGACGCCATTACAATCTGATTCTTCCTTGTTTACGTTGTGTACTGAGTGTTTAAGATGCCTCCGATAATCGTGAGTCCCGCCGACTGTGAAGTACGGGCTGTTATAAGATTTCTTAGTGCTAAAGGCCTAAAAGCGATCGATATTCATCGTTAGATCTGTGCAGTTTACGGAGAAAACATTATGAGTGATGGAATGGTAAGAAAGTGGGTGAGAGCATTTAAAGATGGCCGCACAAATGTGCATGATGAACAACGGAGTGGACGTCCTTCGGTCGATGGGAAACTCTAGATCATCCTCCGTACAGCCCTGATCTGGCGCCTAGTGACTACCATCTGTTCCTGCACTTGAAGAAACACCTGGGCGGTCAGCGTCTTCAAGACGATGACGAAGTCAAAACAGTTGTGATGCAGCGGTTAACAAGTCAGGCGGCAGACTTCTATGAGGAGGGTATTCAAAAACTGGTACAACGTTATGACAAGTGCCTCAAAATTGACGGAAATTATGTAGAAAAGTAGATTAAGGTACAGGCTTTCATGTAAAAATAAAATTATTGAGATATCTTAGCAAGTCTTTTTTTAATTTCAAAACGGTACTTACTTAAAAAACACGACTCGTATATAATATGTCTGTAACATACAGATAAGGATCTGTTTATAAATTTGTTGTTGTACAAAATTAATAAATAGCCTGACCAAATCACATTAGACCGGAGAGCCTAGCATAAAGTAAGGGTTGTCTTTGCCTACGACGACATTATACCAAATTAAGATATGCATATAGTTTGGTTTAGGTATGTTAGCTACCTAATATTTGTTTTAAACTTCAAAACATTACATAAAACTAAAGGTAATCAACGACATCAGCATGTATCTTCACTATAGTTTTGTCTACAGTAAGATACTAAGCTATGTACAGTCTTGACATATGTATATGACATACGCCTACTGTGAAGGTATGTTTAAGCGTTTGACATATATAGATAGCGTCGTTCGGCACCCACCCAACACTGCGAATGTAACTTAGATACAAATTTACAGTAGACAAAAAAAACTCAATATCAATGGCTCTTTGTGTTGTATGAAAATTGTGTTTATTATAATGTATTAGTTGATTTTGTTATTAACAAATTCAGATAACGGTCACCAAGATAAAACTATGAAAAATATATCGCATTCGCGGTTTTGACACCAAATTTTGGGTCAAAGGCTGTCAAAGCGGTTATGAATATCTATACTTAGAAATAAATAGACTTTTGAGACACTGTTGGTCAAATTTTATAAACAGAATCGTGCGTTTGAAACTACGTAAAAATGTCTATTTCGGAAAAAGTGTTGCATTCGCGGTATTGCATGTCGATGCAGAAAACTCACTGTATTAACTAATACGTGAGGTCAGTTTCCTGACCTCACGAACTCATGACCACGGTTGGTGTAACCAAACCGAAATATTAAGTAAAATAAATAAGGTAAACATACGCGTTGAGACCCGTTTAAATTGATATATGTGTGAAAAACGCTAACATCTCAAATGCTACTTAATAACACTTGTTGTTAGTATATTCAATATTTATTACTTTTGTCGACCTTCATGTCCGTGTGTCACAAGCCGCCTACGATTACAAAATGGGCACTGAATTATGTATCAAAACTGATAGAAAATACTTTAATCCTTGACAGAGGATTTCGCCAGCATTCACCAATTAAGTAAATAAACAAACACATGTGAATGATTAATATCTTTAAAACCGATTTTGAATTTTAATAATGCATAAAAAGGGTTGAGTTTAAATAAATTAGATTTACTCGTAATTAACTGTATGTATTAGTACCACTACCAGTACCGCTGATATCGGTATATCAGCGCGTGCACTCATCACTTATTGGAGGAGGTTCCATCTCGTACTAACCTCCAACGTAATGCACTAGTGTTACGTGATATATGTTATATCAATTATAGCCTGACCAAGAAAATAAAAAACCTCGCCATGACGCGTAAAACTAATAGAACTAATATCTTCTACTGACAACACTAACTAGCTATGAAAAAAGCGAATGTGGCGCCCCCACAGCAGGTTTTTTATTTTTCTGGTCAGGCTTTAATTTATATATTTAAACATAACAGATGGTACATTACAGTTATAAAAACCAATACGTACGTTCTTTATAGCAATTTAGCGAAGAATTACAAAGCTGCTCAGAATCTGTTCATTTGAGATAACAAAATTTGAGTTCAGCAAAGCATAGTGACGTGACATTGGTTGGTTTTATAACTGTAATGTAATTAATAAATAATAACATAAGATCACCGTGTGTCTCTCCACTGTTGGATACAGGCCTCTACCAAGTACCGCAACAACGCGCGGTCGTCCGTTCTTCACATCCAACCCTAATTGTAGCCCCGTTATAATAGTTAAACGAAAATTGATTATTAATAGGAATTACGTAATTTTCGTACTTTGTTCACCATGGGGTGGGAATATAACAGCAATACCTTGTTCCTATTTATATAAATATTCCGCAGCTAATTACAATCAACGTTGTAATGAATAATTAATATTAATACGTCTGTTATCTGCTCAGTGGGATTTGCTTAATCAAATATGCAAATGTTACACATCAAACTTGATTGGGAAGTACTTCGACTAATAAAGGAGAGGGTGTAAGAGGTGAACTGTTAGATCTTTATTTACTCTGTGATCTGTACTGTGTGATCTTTGGATTCACTACTGGTCTTAGGCATTGTCTTGTGCATGAAGGATGGCTTTTAAACGCCACGTTTGCCAAGCGAGTTGGCGAGACCGCTCTTTTAGAGCTGGTGTAGTTCCTCGGCGCTTGTGTTAGCCGGTGTAGGAACCTTGCCTACACTGCAATTAATTTAGTTACGCAAGCAAACCCGCCGGCCGATGCTAAATTTACTTTAGACCGTTATGCGCAGCCGCTTGTAGAAGGCGCTTGCGCAGAGCGGAGCGAGCGGGCGCCGCATAGTCACTACCGATATCCGACGGCGAATGCATGCGCAATTTTTAGTTTCTGTTCATTATCAATTTCTATTCAAATCTTGTTCTAGTCAATTTCTAATAAATTCGTTATCATATAAGTGACATCCTATGTGTGAAATTCATGTTCTTTCTTCAATAATATAAATCGCAAATGTAAATATTGACATACCTACGAGAATAAAGTGTGTCAAATAAAGTGTGGACTTTTTACTCATCAAGAACCTAGATAGACACTTTACTGGTGACCCTGACGTGATTTGTTATCCCCTATGGAGTAGTGATATTCTATAGTCGACTGACACCATACGGTACACGGAACACCACGATGGGTATTTACTGAATACAAATTGGTGTCCACCTCTATACTTGTACTGTTTGATTAATAAACGGAACATAAACAAGCTCCTCCCGTACCCGGTAAACTTATTTACTAATAATATTTCTTTTACGTATTAAAAAGGCGCGTTTCAAATTTAGATGAACAGAATACGAAAATTACAGTGTATTCTGTTATACAGAGAAATGAGTTTATTCATGAATTCTATGTTTTTACCGGAAAACGAGATATATTTCACTGCGCAGATTAATTTACGCGTAAAATATTTTTTTTAGGAAAAATATAAAAAGTTTGTCTCCAAAAGTCGTTTTATTTAGCTAACGATTCTTTATTAAAAAATAAATCAATCTCAGTCGAAGCTACAAACGTCACTTTATTGAATCTCTCTTCAATAGGAAACATATCAAATACGATTGGTATCAATGGAAAAATCCAATAAAACTGTCCAAGTTTTTCCTTTCATCTGTTATCTTGTAATCGGAACAATAGAAAAATACCATAAACAATTCCTTCACATCAAACGCGATTGCCTAAATCAGATATGGTGCATCAAATTAGAACTTGAAATATCGATAATCAGAATTTGAAATATCGATATTTTATATGCCGGTACCATCGATCTTTAAAAGTTCTAGAAACGACAAGACAAAACAGGACATTTATTTAAGTATTACTTGAGCTATAGTGATATAAAATGATATAAAAAGATGACAGTTATATAAAAACAAGATAAACCGCAGCCCTCGCACTAGGATTCCCTGTGTCGTGGGAACTACAGTCAGCAGCACAATTAACGACCCACCCTTCTCAAGTGGCCTATAAGTCCTGTAACTTACTTTTTATTTATTGCATTACTTACTTTGTGTGACAGGTCGATTGACGCAAAAACAAAAACAAAAGTACCCACTTAAATTTGTTTACAAGCATAGTAGCTTATATAGCGGTTAAGTTAAATTTCAATTCATTTAGCGTCACTTTCAGCTAGGAGTTTAACATTGTTGGTTTGTATTGGTTGGTTTACCAATGTTGCGCAAACAAGAAATCGCAACTTTATAGAGTGAGAAATGTCAGTGTAAGTGTGAGAAGAAAGTTAGAAGAACAAAAATTGAGAGCACATCCACCAGCAAGAGTGCCACAAGAGAGGTGGGTGTCTGTAAACAGGTTGTGGAATGGAGCAATCCATGTGCAGTTTTGGAAACAGTGGGCTATCAGGGGGGATCGATCATGTTCTGAGGTGGCATATCTTACGACGCGCGTACGGACTTAGTGATCTTTGAACGGGGCGGGATAAATACACAAAGGTACGTCACAGAACTGCTAGGACCACATGTCATGCCATTCGCAGCATTTATCGGTGAAGAATTTCTGTTAATGCATGACAATGCCCGACCACATATCGCTAGAATCGTCACCGAATATCTGGACGCAGTCAGCATTCAAAGATTATCATAGCCATCTCAATCCGATCGAACTTCTCTGGGACCAATTAAAAAGACGTGTTCGAGATCGCACACCGGTGCTTCAGACCAAACAACACTTATAGGAAGTCGTAATCGAAGAATGGCGAAGCAATCCTCAGTCCAACATACAGTACATTATGGGTGGCCTTCCAAATCGTTTATTGGAAGTAATCCGAGCAGGAGGAGAGGATACCCATTATTAAAAACATTTTTTTTTCAATTAATTGATACAAGTGAATTTGGCATAAATCGTTGAAATTACAGTTAAATATTCTATTAAGTATTTTTTTTATTAAATTATTCAAATGAAGAACATTTTTGTCTTTATTTACTTTGTAATTCACCATTGAACAAATTTATATTTATAAAAATAGCCAATATAACTGTAATTTAAAAAAAAATAAGGAAATATTAGGTGGGCAGTTATTTGTGTACTTCACTCCACCCTGAAAATTTTGACTTCATTATACTCGTACTTTATATTTCTGACTTATTTGTACCATAGCTATAATAAATTTCATTATTAATCAATATATACTTGTATTAGCCGATAATGTCTCACTGCAGGGCGCAGGCCTCTCCTGGTAAATCACTGGGGGCTTTCGGGCCGTAATTCACCACGCGCGCCCAGTGCGGATTCGTGGATCACATACTCGATTTTTTTCTCTGGAGAATGCGGGTTTCCTCATGATGTTTTCCCTCACCGCCGAGTTAGTGTGAATTTTTACTTAAGTAGTCAATGAAACTGCTCGTAACTGCCGACGTGGACTACCCGCCTCGTCAGTCAGCTCGTGACCATGGTTGGTGAATCGTGGAACCCCACCGAAACGGCGAGTAAAATAAATAAATAAAATAATAATTCGCGGCTAAGGACCCGTTTAAATCGATAAATAAAGTGTGTCCCAGATTGAGTACCGGATTTAAATTGTGAATTAGTTTATTGTTTGGCGGTTGGCAACTCTGGTTTGTTTATAGATGTCACATATGGCAGTTGCAATTAGTCAACGTGGAACGCTAAACGAAAGAGCAACGCAGTATGAATTTTAGAGCAGTATGAAGTGTACCCTGATTTTGGCGAAAAAATCATCTTTAGTGGCGAGGCCCATTTCCACCTTGACGGATACGTCAATAAGCAAAATTGTCGTATCTGGAGCTTGGAGAATCCTTATGAGATTCATGAAAAACGGATGCATCCTCAAAGAGTTACGTTTGGTGCGGCTTTTGGTTTGGCGGGATCATAGGGTCATTTGTTTAGGTATCGGTATTTAGGTAGGCATACAGAGGTATCGGAACATACTACAGGAGTTTTTTTGGCATCAATTGAAGGATATGGGCCTCGATCAACTGTGGTTGCAACAAGACGGTGCCACATGTCACAAAGCCGGAGAAACGATGACTTTATTTTTTTTTTAATTATATTAAATCCGGCGCGTGTTTTATAAACACGAAAATCTCAAATGTTATATTAATTAATATATTATATAAATGTTAAATACATGTTTCCGACGTTACCGGTTCTCAAATGCGATCAGTACTAGATACCAAACTAGAAAATATCTGTAATACCGAAAACTATCGGTATTTCTAGTAACTGCACAACCTTAGTCACAATTACAACTCAGATGTTCAATAGATAGTACAAAGAACTTTAAAGAATAATATTTTGCAGTTTAGTAGTTTTTAAGTAGCATTACAATGTTTAGAACTTCTAAGTTATGTAGCACAATAACATAGGGGAGATTCGGCCGAAACGAGCAAGGGAATAAGTCATTAATAGAATACAATGCTGTATCAAACGTGGGGATCTGTAACAAGATGATTGTACTGATAGGGGGTGAGGGAAACACGCCCTGTGTTGTAAAAATTAGGGCTAGCGTACAGTTAATTTTCCAACAAAATTAAAAAAAAACATTTATTTACACTATGTAACTGACCATATCCTGAAACATTGTTAAATATAACACGACCGTTCACATTCATTAACTATTTTCCTATCTACCCTCTCCTGCCACATTGAATGGGGAGTATAATGGAATAAAAGAAACTCCTTATCCTATTATACCCCTAACTCCCCATCTCTCCTCACCCCTTCCAATTCCCCCTTTACTCAAAAATCCATACCTAAATCTCCATACGTAGGCAGCACATTCAGAGGCGTGCCGAGTTTTGTCATTCTGGATTGATGTTGGCATGTTGTGGGGATGTCCATGGTCGACAGTATCCACTTACCACCAAGTGAACTGTCTGCTCGTCTATCACCTTATTTATAGAAAAATTCATAGATATAGGGTTTAAGTTCCACTACCACAAGATCCATTGAATGAATGATGACAATTATTGCATTCCTGTTGTAATTATTTAATTACATATTGACATGGCCTTTTTGAACGTATGGCTGGCTTCGGCGTGCTATATTTTTTTTATAGAGAAGAGGGCGGACGAGCAAGCGGTCCCACGTGATGATAAGTGTTAGCGCCGCCCATGGACACCTGCTACACCAGGGGGTATGCGGGTGCGCCGCCGACCTTGCAAAATCCTATTCACAGCTTTCTCGAAGAACGCCATATCGTAGCTTATACTGGTAACACTGATCACTGGCGGAAAAGTGATATACCGTTTGAAAGCTGACTTTTATGTAATGGTGGCAAATTGAAATTACAAGTTAAAAGTTTTATTTGTCATATTTTTTAACAATTTTAAAATGGAATTTAATAAGGAGTTTTACATTTTTTTTTGATAACCGTATGAATGCTTCTAGTGCTCTAAAAGTGGTTTACAGTGTTTACGGAGAAGATGCTTTATCTAAAACTACTGCAAAAAATGGTTTAATCGATTCAGGTCTGGTTATTTTGATGAGAATGATGTTTCTCACCGTGGTCGTCCTAATAAGGTAAAGGTTGATGTTATCACTGAAAAAATTGAAACAGATCATGACATAAGCAGTTATCAAATTTCGGAAGAGTTTAGCATTCAGTACTCAACAGTTTAAGATCACCTGCATAAATTGAATTTTATAAAAAACCTATGTCTGGGTGCCGCATAAGTGAAATGACAGAAACTTGGTCAATAGAATTTTCATATGCAAGATGTTGCTAAAACGAAATGAAATCGACCCAGCTCTGAATAGATTGGTAACAGCGGCTGTTGGATTATGCCTTGTTGGGGTGGGTAGGATTGTAGAGAATGTTCGAAACATTAAAGTAAGAAATACATTATAGTTACTTATTCCTTATCTAAAGCCATGATTATGGGAATATGTAAGATAATACACCTTACTTTCTTGCCCAAGAAACAGTGTTCAAGACAAACTGCTACTCAACAGACTGAAGAATTAGACTATCCCTACCCGTTAATTTTAGGTATATGCGGTTACCTAAATAAGAATTAATGAATGAGGCACTGCGTACACTTTTTAGGACTTAAGTACAATCAATTTAAGACTAGAAAATGTTAAACTGTCGTCTGTCCCAAATGAATAATGTAAGCCTGTCCTACTTACCTAGTTGCAGGTCCCTACTTGCATCTCATGAACACACTAGACAAACGTAGCCTAGAAAATATTTGATGCACTACACGTAACCATGGTAATTAACAAACATGGGAGAGCGTATGAAATAAGAATTAATGAATATCATTAACAGGACGAGATTCATTCATCGATCAATCAAAATACAGAGATGTAGGTAGCATTAGGGACTTAAAATTGAGGCATTTGCAATGCGGTCAAAACCCACTGTCAATTCTGCATGCCATTTGGCGGCGAAAGACTACCGAGAAAATATGATTTATAGTTTTCCTTATTTACAATAAATACAATATTCTTGACGATACGATGTTGTCAATGTAAAAAAATATAGCAAAAACTGAAATATAACTCTTTTTGATTTTTTGGCGGGAACTCGAGAAGTGAAGTTGAGTTTTTGTTGAGTTTGAGTCGTAAACATTGTGTATTGGGCGTTTTCTGGTTTAATAGTGATAGTTTATCAAATTACAAAGTGTTTTTCGTGCGTGGTGTTTGTGATAATCAAATAAAAGCGTGGGACTGTTTCTCGTGTGCTTCCAAGGAGTCCTCTTCTGTCCTCAGTAAACCTGACTCACTTCGGAGAGACTGGACATTGACAGGATACGTTTTAGACTTTGAAATTGTTTACTACGAAGAAAACTTGACACTGGCAGAATGCGCTAATTGCACCATGGTTATATACATGAAGAAAATAAAACTTTGTCTATATAAACCGAAATTTCGCTGTAAATTGATTTTAAGTTAATAAATATAGCGAAGATTCTTAAAAAAGCAATAATTACTGCACGTTTATGGTGACAGTAACATTTTATTTATACTACCTACTAGCATCACTCATGTATACAGTTTTGTCACAAGGAATTATCCATCTATGTATTTTGGTTGATTGATGAATTCATCTCATCTCGTATCGATTCACATTTAACTAGAAACTAGTCCACTAAGAAACGGCATAACAAACAGTCTGTATCTTTGGAAATTATGGAATATGAAAAGATCCTATCCCTCCCCATTTCCCAACACTTTCTCTAAATCTATTCCCATATCTCTAAAGACGCAGCGCATCCTATAACAGTAGTGACCCACCCATTGTTACTTCAACTTACTTATTATCCTTTACTAATGTCAGCTACTTTGGTTTCATTGACGGATCACTTCGTCCCAGACATTAATCGAATAAACTTCAAGTTCGCTGAGCTACTTTTAACTTGTTAATAACAAGCCGAATAAGATTCAGAATCGGACCATTTAATAATATTTTAATGCATTTCTTTTTTGCAGCAAAGGAAAAGAATTTAAAATTCCAAATTAATTCCCATCAGACTTTCATCAGTTGCGGAAAATTTGCGTTTAACGCCGATTGTATAAATCGGCTTTGAACGTCCAGTATGTCTTGAACCATAGATCGAAAAAATAATTCCCCTAAATTCTACATTTTAGCTTAATTTGGACGGGTGAGGGAGATCTAAATATTGGCTTTGAAATGAGTCAATCAACGCACGATGTTAAATTCGTTTCTAATTGGTCAACGAGATTCGAATTTAATCGGAGAATTAAAGACTTGCAATTTGGACGATATTTTAAAACTAAACGGATTTGAACACACTCAAAATAAAATACAGAAATCTATGCAATACAATAAAACCAACCCTTTCAGTACCCACTGCTGGATATGGACTTGTGCATGAGAGATGTATGGCCTCAAAACGTTACGCTGGCCAAGCGGGTTGGCGAGTTCATTTTTAGAGGTGATGTAGATCCTCTGGGCTTGTGGTAGCCCGCTCGGTTATTCCATTATGACACTCAACGGGAAGATAATGGAATGGTGTTATTCTATAGCCGGTCGACACCACACGGCTCTGCCATAAAAATCTATACCAACATAAAATACGAACGGATAGCGATAATTAGAAACGGAAAATTCTTGGAGTCCGAAAAAAAAATCCGACTACAGTGGAGTTTTACGTTTTGGATTTTTAGTGAATTTTTTTTTACTAAAACTTACAGAAAATAATGAACTTTTCAAACTGACGCCTGCCGTCGGGCTACTTTTTTGTCAACAGTGTGTCTACACATGATTCGAAAACGACACTTTAATTCAATTCAATATCAGAAAATATAAAATATTTTCCGACGAATTTTACATTTTTCGTAAAAGGTCTTGTTCAAAAACTAACACCGTCATCAAATTCAAATTGTGAAAACGGAGTTACAAATAAATACGTAAAGTTTTGTACGTTGTGCAAGCTAAGGTTACGTGGACACGTTGGGCGCCACTTTAGTGCTGCACTTATACTAGATGAGTCGCCTCAATTGAGGACTGTGATATATATGAAATATAACTGTGTGGGATCAGGACATCGCATTTTAATTATTTCTATCGATTTATTAAGGTTTGGTTGGTAACTGCAAAACAGATAAATAGCGGCAATGAGGTATGTCACTTATGTCAGACGTTTTTTGAAAGATTTAGCAGAAAGGTAACCTGAAATTCAGACAAATACCCAGAATTTTACTCCTGGCTAATTGAATTCCAGGGGGAGCATTGGTATCCCCTGGAAAAACTAGCTAACTAGCTTAGCTCCATGCGATAGAAGAAGTGAGCAGAGCCCAGAGATTTCTAGAAAAAAAATTGAGTCGAACGAGAAGTCCCCCATACAGCATTCTTAAAGCCATGCTGGCTATATCATTACAAATAATCAAATGTTTGTATTTCAGTTCAATTATTTTCTCACAGATATTGCGTATATTCTGCTGCGTTTTATGAACAACACACGCAGCAGAATTTACATCAATAATCATATAAACAAATTACTATTCATAATGACAATTCTTGAAAATACCAGTGATGAAAAGCTTCTTATTAATAAAAAGGGATTTATCAAAATTCAACCCCCAAAGAAGGTAGATGTACGGTGTGTCAATGTTAAACACCAACACCAACGCTGTATTACTTTAAAGAAAGAGTAACTCATGAAAGAGTAAAGAGAACATGAAAAGAGTTGAATAAGTTTTTTAAAATTGCATCCTTATCTGAAACGATACTGGACGCGCAATATGTAAGCTTTACCGTTTGGAAATTTGCATTTTTATGACGACGATCGCTTTGTTCGGGCCGTGCGTGTTTTCATTTTATTTTCATTTCCTTTCTCTTTATTAGGGCCATCGACAGTCAATAAATCGTATCGGGAAAATATATACCTGAGTTTTGTTACTATTGAAGGTAGTAAACAGTTTTTATTTTACTCTCATGTTTGATCTGTACATGTTGTAAAGGTGCAGTCTAATAGATTTTGTATTTTAACGATTTAACCCCTCAAGTTATTTTACTTTTTATTTAAGCTATAAAAAATAATTTGACCTTTAATTATTTTATTTATTCACTAATTTATTTATTTTTTACTGCCCAAAGTAATAAAATAGAAGTTTGAAGAATTATCTCCCAGTCAACTTTTGGACTATGAAGAAATGGCGCGGTGGGTGTTAACAACAGTTAAGATACGGTTAAGGAAAACAATAACAGTTAAGAATGTGCAATAATGTTTAAGAAATATATTCTAATTAGTGTGGGTTTTAGGACACTCAGTATACATATGGCCATCTTTAACTATTACTGGAACCAATAAATTAAAAAAGAAAATTAAAAAAATTCGTTGCTACACCTTTCGATTGATTGTTGTAAATTAATTTTCGATCGATTCGGTTTTGTTTGCGAGTAGCAAGCACTAAAATTACTTGCCTTACTTATGGTTTAAAAGCAATACATTACATCTATGCTACTTAAGTTAGTGTGTCGGTAGGCACTTAATAGGCTACTTTATAAGCCGAAGTTTGAAGCCACTGTCTTAACTTAAATAAGCGTTGAAATTATTACGTCATCGTGAGGAGGTAACTCAGCGTCTTACTTCAACTTTATTAGGGTGTGAAATTTCGAACTATATTAAGTCAACTATTACTTAGAAATTCATTGAATATTGAAGATATAAATTAAAGTCGATTTAATATGATATTTTGTGTGTGGTGTCACTATCCCACAGAATCCCACTATAAGACTCCCTCATTCTACCAGTTCTATCGTCGACTTGATGAAGCTCGCTGGTGGTGGACGGATGAGACGAGCTGAACATCGTGTGGTGGCGACAAGCGGGAGAGGAGTGGAGAAACATAGGCTGAAGTGGTATGAAAAAATTGGTAAATAACTCAATGAAAAAACTTCGTAAGCTTTTCATGTCATCGTGAATAGTCATCACGTCGTCTTTTAAATTGGAATCCCAAAGGTTGCGAAAAAGATTCGTCGCAATCACCTTTTATGAAAAAATCATTCATTTACTCAAATAATAAACTTACCCCGTATAAAATATTTGCATGACAATGATAAAAATATTTTTGAACGTTACCGCAAAACTGGTCCACTGACGTAGTAAAATCATACCTGCAACAAAATAAAATACATTAATTTCAATTAATAAAATCATGTCGGCCAGCTCTAGACTATTCTAAGGTGCTATCGCCACCCTATCTCTTCCCGTCGGTGTCGTAAAGGGCGACTAAGGGTTGATTATCAAAACCGCTACCACAAGCTGAGGCAATGCACCACCCACTAAGAGATTGGATTCGCCAACCAGTTTAGCCAGCGCAGCATGGCGCTTTAAGGGCCATGAACTACAAAAGGGCCGATTACATAAATAATTTAATTTGACGCAATAGGTATGGCATATATGCGTACCATGCAAAAATTTCACCTTTTGGACTCTAAACAATCTATACTAATATTATAAATGCGAAAAAGTCTGTTACGTTTGCACGGCTAAACCACTGAACCGATTTTGATGAAATTTGGTACGGAGATAGATCGAAACCTAGGGACGGACTTAGGGTATTTACCGCGATAACCGAATACCGCGCGGGCGAAACCGCGGGCAGAAGCTAGTTTATAATAAACCTGTAGTATTTATTTTTAATAAAAATAAGTTTAAAATTACTTATTTCTCCTTAAATAGGTGAAACTGCAGTTAAGTTTAAGTATATATAATAACAATAATATCTTACACATTTATTTGAAAAATACTTCTATTATACATATTATTGTTAGCAATTAAACAACTTTGAACGGTTTAAATCGCGTATATTTGACATTATTTATATCCCGACGTTTCGAACACTTTGCAGTGGACGTGGTCACGGGGTGACTGTCAGTCACCTTTGTCACTTTGCAGTCAGTCACCCCGTGACCACGTCCACTGCAAAGTGTTCGAAACGTCGGGATATAAATAATGTCAAATATACGCGATTTAAACCGTTCAAAGTTGTTTAATTGCTATGTATAGTAATCGCGAAAACCTAAGAAAATATCATATTATTGTTTTCATATCTTTTGTTTATTTTTACTTGCCTTTTGCTTTTCTCCTTCCTTTTTTTATAGGGAAGTAGGCGGACGAGCAAGCGGCCCTACGTGATGGTAAGTGTTACCGCCGCCTATGGACCCCTACAGCACCACGCGGGTACGCCGCAGACCTTGCAAGATTCTATCCTTGATTGTACCGCCGTCATTATTATCGTTGCTGTGCTCAAGGTTAGCTGGAAGACTATGCCATGTAGTATTAAAACCACCCATTGTACTTTGTGCAATATAGTGTAAAATAATAAATATATAAGTACATAGTTGTCTAGCGATCTAATCATTGTGAAGTCTTCTTGATGTCTAGTTGTTAATTTTGTCAATACTTTTTTTATGCCCCAAAGTGAAAGCCGTTTAATAGGTTTTCTTGGCCCCACACCGCACTAGACAAACATTTAACAAACCCATTTCTAGAATTTGTAGAAAATATAACCAATTAGCTTCCGAACATCCGGAAATGAACTTATTCGCAGACGGTTCGCTGACTCTCAAGAACAAAGTCAAACGCGCTCTCACTACAGAGCGTTATAATTAGGTCTCCCTTTGTATTGTTCTCACTCATTTTACTTTCGTCTCTATTTTTATTCAGTTTTAACTACTAGCTTACTTATAATTAAATATATTGCTAAAATATCAATCGTGCAATAGTTACATTATTGAGATGTCAATTAGATTTAATACTTTTGTACACACTTTATTAAATTGTGCTTTGTTACGTTGATATCTTGCTTTGTATGTATTTGCAAATATATATAAATAAATATACGACCAGATTTATTGATGACGTGGCCATTTTAAGATCTAGTCTATGCCCCCGATCTTATTTTTGGTTGTTCACATTTTTATGCACAAATATACATCTTTATATATTTCATATATCTTTGCCGAACTGAAAACGTTAATATATTTTTATATGTGACTGTACCTAGCTGTAGGTACCTATTTATTCCATTAAATCAGTACAGAATTTCAGCACATCAATCAAAACCCAATTTGTTTACGCATTAAATTCTCGTTCGCACGTTTTCAAAACACCCTCACCCCGGTAACGTCATCCCTTAAAAAGGAATTACCCCGGATAACCCCTAATTTCGTATGCATCAGTGTAGAGTGTCCCAGATCAAATTCGCGAAAAATTTCGAGACCCGTAGAATAATCAAAAACATGTTTTTATTTTGGAATATGTGGCAGGCTGATTCTTCAGAACTATGCAAAAATCCATGACATAAGTTTTTTTTGTAGAATGAAGGTAACGGACGAGCTGATATTCCACCTGGTGGCACTTACCACGAGGTGGCATGTCCGCCGATCATGGACATCGGGTACACATGCCAAAATCGCTCCAGAATGACAAACGTTGACACGCCCTCGGATGTACTGCTTACCTTTGGACATTTAGGAATGGATTTGGAGAAAAGGTTGGGAAAATGGGGAGCGATGGGATGAAAGTGGGCTCTGGCATATCTCAGTCAGTACTGAAACACGTATGTACATTGGAGGAATAGCATAATGTGGGAAATGTAGTACATTTCACGGTACGTTATGGTACATGCCATACCTTTGAATGCAAGAGTTTGCCTCTTAAATACAAACATACAACAAACTCAGTCTCTCTTTAGGATAGATATGTGTTTGTACGTATTAACTAATATATAAAAATGAAGCGATGTCTGTCTGTTTGAAATGCTTTCACGCATCAACGGATGGACGAACTGAGCTCAAATTCTGCAGATACTTTCTTGGGGACTAGGACAATGACACGACGACACTATCAAAACTGCAGGCTAAAGTTAGTAATCGGAGCAGACCGTGGGGGTCGCCAACACTGCAGTAAGTCCTGGTTGATGACTGAATCAAGTATAGAGTAATTTAAGAGCAGTTAAAGTTAGAGATTGGAGAACGAAAAGCATGATCAGAACGCTCTGGTGGAACTCGTTGGATCAAGCCCAAGTGTACCTCGGGCAGTAGAGCTAACGATGGTGATACGACGAATAAAAGGCCATAGAAAATCTTCTAGGTGTAATAACTTCTCTATAAGGCTATATCTTGCCTTCCTGCATAGACAAATGCCTTTCCATTCTATTTCAAGCCCTATAGCTTGCAGCTACAGTCTTCGACAATAACTCACTGAAAACATCGAGATTCGAGATAGTTGATAACCCTTAAGTCTGAAGTGCAGACTTCAGATTTTCCATTACTCCAAGCTATTTAACATTATAAAAAGTCAACTAATTTTTCAAGAGAACTGGACTCTCCAAGCGGAACCCATTTATTTCCAGCATTACCGGTAAGATTTCAAATTAAGACGTACTACAGAACCCCGCGTAACTTCCAACGTTTTTTCACTGAGTAACTTTCAAGTAACCCTCCTGTAGGTTGACAAGTTTAATTTAAAGTTGGAAAGGCCCGGTAGGCCCGCGGACTTTGAACGATTATGCGAGGTTAGTGTTATTTTTAATAGGTTTTTCGGTGAATTTGAATGCAAGAATAAAGTAGACAGGATAATAATGTCGTGTGACATGCGTGACCTGTGAATATACGAGTACCTACCAAAATAACAAATTTGTGTCTGTGCAGGAAACAATTTTTTTTAAGAAAAAGTCAGTCGTTATTGTGTTGATTTCAAGTACAAAAGGTCCATTACGCAAAAACTGATGTATTTATTTTAGTAAAATTAGTTTATTTTAGTATTATTGATTAATAAGTTAGTTTATTTTAGTATTATTAATTTATGTTATTAGGTTTTAATGGCTCCACTGAAAACTAGCGCTGTGGATAAATTATTTTTTGTACATGTTGCAAAAAGACCATATAGTTAGTAACACGAGTATAATAGGCGGTCTTATCGCCAAAGCGATCTCTTCCAGGCAACGTTTGGATATGGTGAACAGATAACAATATGAAATAAGGACATATGCTGAGTTGGAGACCATTTCCGGCGTCGCAATGCACATCTTAAATATAGAACAAGTCTTTTTATTGTGTTTCTTTATTTTATGTATATTTTTTTTCTTCTTATATTTTACTGTGTATTGTGGAGTCGAAATAAGATCGGAATTAACTCAGCTATTAGTAATATTTTAAATACAATAAAAGAATCACGAAATACATTTTAATTTTTAGTTCCTGTTCAAAAATATTTTTAGCGTAAAATTATTTTACACTATTTTTGTCGGACCTTATTTATATCCATTAGGTCACGGTTCTGTTTCTTCAAATGTGTCTAAGACAGAAAAATTGCCCGTATAGTTCGTGCAAGAAAGGTCTTGATTGAGAGTACCCTCAGAATTCAGAACAATGATTGACGGTAACACCTGCGACTCGTAAAACCATCTAAACTAATCACGTAAACTTTTTAGGTTACTTGAATGTACTAAGCCTAGAACAAATTAGACTAGTGACAGAACATCTAGCTTTCATATGTATACAGCAGTTTATTGAACTAAAAATCGAGCACCGAAAATAAAATTGCCAATCCGAACATTTACTTTTGTATCATTAGCTAAATCTGTACAGGAGTGCACGGACGTTACGATACAGACGTTGGCATGTATCGCAAATGTCCATGGGTAACATCATCCATTTACCACCAGTCGCGTACATTTACACACATGTAAAGCCGTCTCTAGATCCACGCCGTGAAACCCCGCTAACAGCGTTGACAGCAAGTGTGGATGGTTTTCGCGGACTTCTCGCGTGTTCCGCTGTGTCGGCGCGAGATACATAAAGGTGCGAAATCTAGGATAGGGCCAGAGCTGGAAGAAGTAGATACAAGGCCCATGAACATAACTTATTCTGTCTATTCATAGTTTTTACCACGCTAAAACCCGTTTACACGATAAGTGCATCACTTTAAATTCCTGCCATATCCTGAATTTATCCAACGTGTAACGTGGGCTTCTCAACTTTGCGAGTAAAATCGTTTTATAAGTAGCATGTGAAAGAACATTGCGAGGACTCGTAAATTCGATTTGGTGGAAGTTTAGCGACAGACGGTGTGTGGTACAAGTTGATAGAATATTTTTATTACGTGATTAAGGTATAATTTTTCAGAAGGGCCTAAATCTAGTAGTAGCTCTTAGTTTTAGTCAAAATGTTAGCCAGTTAGACAAAAACTTTTTTTATAAAACAGATGGCAGATCCGCGAGATGGTTAGTGCTCATGGACTACAATACCATGGATGCGGGTGCACTGCCGATCTTTGCAGAATCCTATTCACGCTCTCTCGAAGAGCCCCATTGTTAAACTCTTTGTCCAGATAAATATGCTTTTTACTGTCATGTAAGTCATGTAATTCATGGAATAAAAGTTTGTTCTTTTAATTCGGTGCCGGAACCGCTTCCGTTCCTCCCTGAAACCACAGTATCAAAGTTGGCCAGTTTACACCCAGATAGAAGTGGCGTTCAACTTTTAGCACATGTTGCCTTGTTTTTTGTTGAAGTCAAGTGTTTCGGAGTTAGTGATGTTGTGTAATTTATCGTTCCTGCCTTCACGCTCGAATGTTCTCGAAAATTTGGAATGTTTCAAATTGAGTTTGCAGAAGAATCTACATCATTTGTCAAAATGTAGGTTAATTAATTTCTTGCGATTTGCAAGAATTTGAATGTATCTGTGTGTAACTTTTAACTCACTCGCAAAAAAAGTTATTTTAAGGTTCAGAAGCCAACCCCGCTCTAGCACGCCATTGCGTACAGCTAACAGGTGTTTAACATAAATTTAACTGAATTTTGTTTTCACAAACAATATTGGATATTCCTAGGAAATAAAAAAAATCTTAGTAAGAACCTTCCTTATAAGCAATTATTAATCAGTGTATGTCCGCCGGTATTATGTTTTCCAAAACTTACCAGCTCATGACGATTCCAACGATTTTTTTATCGAATTACGCTGGATATAGGACTCATAAGGCTCATAGGGCTGTGGAACGAACTACCTCAAGAGATCTTCCCATTAAACTACGACATGGGGTTCTTCAAGAGAGCTGTGAATAGGATTTTGCAAGGTCGGCGGCGCGCCCGCATATCCCCTGGTGTTGCAGGTGTCCATGGGCGGCGGTAACACTTACCATCACGTGAGACCGCTTGCTCGTCTGCCCTCTTCTCTATAAAAAAAAAAAAGTAAGGACTGGTCACCACAAACGGTTTTCTGCTCCTCTCATCCAGCCACTACCGGCGATTTTCTTCAAGTTGTCATTCCACCTGGACGGAGGGTGTCACACGCTCTGTTTTCCGGTACCCCATTTGTCTTGTTTACCCCATCGGTTGTCGCTCCTGCGGTGTCTATGGCCTGCCATCTTCTGGTTGCTGATCTTTGAGTTAAGTCTTCAACTGTAGTTCTACGTTGAATATAAAACCAGAGAAGAGTTGTATGCGTTGTTCCATTTATCCATGTTATTAGATATAAATCCTTGTTATCCTTGTAACCTAGCTTCGTGTATTGCTAATTGTTTCAATTTGAAATAATTTAAAAGCAAATTTATAAATGCAATAATCATATAATCCGTTCGCTGTTACTACTTGACCTACTGTTATAGTACAAATATCACAGAAATGCTGCTGTAATTATAAGCCCTAAGGGATAGGGATAAAAGTTTTTAAGTGGAATTTGTAAACTTAACAACTTGTTAACTGGTAGGGGAATATGTAGCCATCTGTCACTGTTTTGGATCATGTTCTTACATTATTAAAAGGTGAAAATTAAAGCATTTTTTTTTATAGAACCGGAGACAGATGAATATTCGGGTCCTCGTGATTATTAAAGTTCTTGTTATAGCTCTTAAGGACCACGTTAAAGCTTTACTGTAGCCTTCTTGAAGAACCCGCATGTCGCAACGTACCGGAAAGACTTCAGAGTGCAGTTCGTTCCATGATATAAAGAATAATATGTGAGTTTTTTTTATAGAGAAAAGGTGGCAGATGAACATACAGTCCACCTGATGGTAAGTGGATACTGTCGTCCATAGACATCCGCGATACATGCCAACATAAGTCCCGAATGATAAACGTTGGCACGCCCCCGGATGCGCTACCCCTACCTTTGCAGATTAAGGAATAGATTGAGAAAATGGGGAGGGATAGCATGGGATGGAAATGGGCTTTGGCATATCTCACTCACTACGGAAACACGTACGTACATGGGGGAAATCCGATAAAGTAGGAAATGCAGTACATTTCAGGGTAGTCTCCTGTGAGAGAGGGGTAACGTGGCCAGTCGAGTGCGCCCAGCGGCTGTAGGAATTCAGCATGCACTCTCCCCTTTAATAAGTAGCAAAAAATAAAATTAATTTAGGGAATGAATGAAACATGTAAAGTTTTGTTGTTCTATCTTAACCGTTCATAGCGCTCATTACTTGGTACAGGCTAAGCCCAGGGGAGGCGCGGCTGACGAGCGTAAAATTCAACTGCGCGTAGAATATAAGATATACTAGAAATGAACAATAAATAATTTATGAGGAAAAAACTATTGAAAAAACTGACAGAATCTAATCCATTCTCGATATTGAACAACCATAGTTTTAGATATTGAGTTAGTTGAGTGACAGGTTGTATAATATCCCGAATATACGATTCTTTCCAACAGTAAAATAATTTCAGAATTAAGTACAAACACTAGATAGACATTTTAATACATTAGCATAGCAGAAAAACACCGGGTCCTTGAACATAACAAACGAGGATAAGATGTGTCAACATTTTGATGTCAGTAAACACAATTTGATGATATTTTGGCAACTTTTGTCGGAGAAATGCGACTTCGATTGTTCTTCGGGACATCGATGAAATAATGAAAGGTTCTAGGATGTAGGTCACCAGTGTTGTTACGAAATACGCAACATAGTTCGCGTGTTTTTGTGTGCTATTCGATGTCATGGGCCTGTAAGATGTAAGGTGTAGGTACATAAGTATTGGACTTATATAATCAATATTGATGAGACTACAAAAGTAAACGAAGTAGCCATTTTAAAAGACACTTGCAAATGAAGATGTGTGGTTTGCGAAGATCTTTATGAGAAAGTGGCGTGAGTATCAAGTGTTCAGCCATCCGAAGGAGTAAAGGCATTAGTAACATTTTTAACCAAAGTATAAATAACGTTATATTCGGAAATTAAATATAAACAGAGAGAATAAACTACGTCTTTTGCGTTGGGTAGTTATGTATTTATTAATATTATAACAATAATAACGTACTAAATTATCAAAATTATAGATAACCGCATATTAAAGCCTATAACATATACAAGAATAATCTAAAATTTTGGATGAATTTCGAAAACTATTTAACAATTCTGTTCTGTTACATTTTTTTTGTCAGATTCAAAATGTCACATGGTATTGTGATTTAATGATTTCAAAAGCTTGTGATTTTAAGAATTAAACTGTATAAAAATCGTAATTTTTTTCAGCGTTTAAATCATCAAGCGATAAGCCAATTATGCAGTTATTTGTATACTCATTTTTCATTCATCACTTAATGCTAAGCTGGTTGGGGGGGTCTTTGAGCCCCTGAGTGGGTTAACTGGAGTCTTTGTAACGTCTATCCAAATCGAATTACACGGCAGACCGGGCGCTTGCCTTCAGGCGAGGACCTTGGAAGTTGGCGCAAGTAGGAAGAATTAGCGGATTTTATGTTAAAATTAATTACAGTTAAAGTGCTGTTAGAACTAGTTGATTTTATGTAGTTTCATGTGGTGTCGGTCGGCTTTGGAATAGCTCCAGCCCGTCTCATCACATGGGTTTCGTAAAAGACGACTATAAGATAACAAAGCTACAACAGAACTACAAAAGAATGGAGTGGCAGTCTCGCTTGGTGAGCGTGACATTTCAAGGTCATATATCCCTCATGCACAAGATAATATGCATAAGGATGCCCGTTTACAGCAGTGGATACTAAAGGGTTACTTATGGTTTTATGTTAAAACAAGCAGTGTCCGCGACTTCGTGCGCGTAGACAGTAGAGTATGTGTGGTTAGTTTAATTACCATGAGAATTTATCTGGATAAAAAGTACCCTAAATGCGATATTAATTTGCTTTCTAAATGGATTGGTTTAACCATAGTCGGAGACTATGGCACCTGCCTTAGTCAAAGTCTCGTCATTGATGATTTGACAGGTAGTACTAATATACTAATGTTAATGAAACATAATCAAATCAGTTGTCAATAAAGGAATATTCCTGTTTAACAGCTAACAGAGTTTCAGGTGTGATGCGTGTTGACGGTCAGAGTATTCTCGTCAAGTTACTCGCGGCGTTACGCTCTTAACATTTCCATTCTGAGTGCAACAATTCTAGTGGCTCACCTGTGGATGGCCTAGCTGCCTAGTTAAGACAGTCCGGATATGAGAGTGCTGACACCTATGAAAGTTCACTTCAGCCAGTTGCTCGGTACCAAAGGGTATCACTACTTACAAACAGCACGCCATTTGATGCCTGTTTTATTATTATTATTTTTAGTTTTCTATGCTACGTTTTATTTATTTCTTTATTTTGCATCGCAAAACTAGATATCAGTGTAACAATGCACAATTTAATCGATTATAGGGAAGTATTTAATCTAATTGTCATCTCAGCGATGTGACGACAGCATTATTGACTTTCTAATATAAAATTTAACGAATAATTATAAATAAGTTAGTTAATAAAAGTAAAATGAATGAGAACAAAGCAGAGGGAGAACTAACTTTGACGCTCTGAAGTCAGAGCACGGTTGACTTTGTTCTTTGTTTTCATTAATGACATATAGCTTATAACTTAGACCACACCCTAGCAATGCTTGTAGCAACACTTGTAAACGTATTTTCATTATATCTGCCAGTGGTTCGGGCCAGTTTCCGCATGTTTGGCCAATGTAACACACCTTTTATATTTTGTTACCGTCAGTCACAAAATGTCAGTTACAGAATGTTAAAGGCCAGCTTCTAGGTTTAGAGAGAATCTACATTTAGACGGAAATTAAATTAAAAGTAATATTTGCATTTGACGTTAGTTCAAAGTAATATTTTAATATAATTTCGGGATTATAATTAGTGTTATTTAAAGCTGGCCGTTAAAAACTCTCGAGTAGGCGAAGCCTACGCTCAATTTATGAGAACGCTTAAATTTGGGTTTATTAAGGTACAGAAATCTAGTGCCATGGCGGAGAAAAGTTTATATTTAAAATAAGCTGTTGCCTACGGCTTCGCTCGCGTATATTTAATTGCGTTTAATTGTCGTGTAGTATTTAAATTTAGTCAATCCGCTTGACCCAGCGTATCGTTTCACCCATACATCCCTCATACAGAAGACAATGTGCATGAAGAGGCCCATGTCCAGCAGTGGGTACTGAAAGGGCTGGTCGCATTGCATTGTATTTATCAAAATAAATCTATTTATTTATATTATATCACGTCTAAATCTAAAATCTAAATGATTGAAACAATTTTGTATGAAAAATGCTGAAACGTGTTTAATTACATACTTGTATTGTATAGTATATTTCTACTAAGTTTCTGTTTAATAGGAACGTGAACTGATTTTTTTTTTCATTAAACATTTGAGATTTTCACGTTTCTCCCACATATTTATCGATTAAATGTACCTTAAATTAAATGTGATTAAATGTTCATTTACGTACCTACTCTTCTTTGTAAATTGTTACAAAAGGCGGACATTAAGCTTTACATCATTATCTCCCAGTCGACCTTTGGGCTATACAGGACATAAAATGGTAGGGAAGTAAATAATTTTAACAAATAAAAGGCAGGAAAAAGGACTTGTGTAAGTAAATATTAAAAAATAATCATAATTTATATTTATGGCTGTTATAATACATACGAGTATATATATAAACTGCATACAAATATATATGTTTACCTTATTTATTTTACTCGGGGTTTCGGCTGGGTTGCACCGACCATGGTCATTCATTCATTCTATCATTGCACGTTGTAGGTACATTAAAGTTACAATATCTAATGACTCAGTTTCGCTCCTTTATTGTTTAAGAAGCTATTGTTTAAATTTCACCTTTCTAGCTTCATCAGTTTCATCAGCTTCATCAATCAGACAGTCAGGATATGTTTCTTTATATGTGCATACATACAGATAAGCATGCAGATATATACATATTATAATATAAACGATCACATATAGAGAAGGACTATCACGTATACTACGAGGGGGGCATTCCATAAGCGTGCGGTTTGTACTGAAAATGAATCTTCACAGCTACGAGAACTGTCAGGAAGAATTTTTAACGGGGAGAATGTCTGGGTTTCAAGGTGTCTAGATCACAGATTATCGTATGAACAAACAAACGATTGTTTTCTATAATTCATAATTTATTTACTAAAAATATGGTAGGTAATAAATAAGATGGAAAAAAAAATAACAGAAGTTTTACACGTTTGTCGCAAACATGACATTCGAAATTCAAATGTAACGCATAAATGAATTTACATAATAAGACAATTTGCATAATTATTACTACAATCACATAATTAATATAAGCGTATTCTGTATTGTGTTTGTATTGCATTCTGTCATTTATTATTTGTGCACATGTAATAACTATTTGTAAGCAATAAAGAGTATTTATTATTATTAATATAAGAGTCAGTGCCGAAAGGCAGTCAATCATAATTACAAATGACTTAACAATGAAATAATTTATTATGTATTACTAGCGACCCCGCCCTCGCTTCGCTTTATAAGTTTCTTTTTTTCAAAATAAAATATAGCCTATATTAGACACGGATAACGTAGCTTCCTACTTGTGAAAGAATTTTTGAAATCGGTTCAGTATTTCCAGAGATTATCTCCAACATACCCACAAACGCAATTTTACCTCTTTATTATATTATTGTAGTAAAGATATATATTGCATATAGCATTATACATGCTATAATATAATAGCATAGAGACTCGTAACTATTATGGCGAAAATGTTACTTGCTTCAGGCAATTCTCTCCTCATATACCGCACCCCGGGTAATTTTGGAAATAAATAAAAAACAAACAAAATCCGATACTTCGATTTGTATTCCCCTTACCGCCGGGAGTTTCCGTTATTTTTTTACATTCTATCCTCCCTTCCTTCCTAATACGTTGTCTGGGATTGATACAATTTATTAGCTTCAAGCGGAATATTATGTACCACGAATGCGAAGCGTCCTGCGTGGGCGCGGGCTTTGATGCCCTTTCGTCGTAAGATCTGACGTTTTTTTTTAGCTCTGTTAGCGCCTGGTTTCTTTGATCTAGAAGTTTTTTTCCGAAAAACATGCCAATCTAACGCTTTCTTAACGCTAACAGCGCACTTTCGTTACAGACAATTGGGAATACAGGACGCGGGCGTCTATTCAGTTTACTAACGGCAGCATAACATACCGGATGTACTCATAAATATTTATATTAATAAACATTGTAATAAAACGATATCAGTGAAAATAAAACAATTGGTAAATTTTAACATTTGCTGTATAGGTAACATCCCCTACACTCTCAGATTTTGTACATGTATTTGCTTTGTAATAAATGTTTGAAGGTCTTAAAATACCGCGCAGGAGAGTTGGAAACTCCACTGGAGTTGGAAACTTATTTATTTAGACTCCACGGCTTGCGTTAGTCGCTCCGGCAAGCCAGTGTCGAGTTCTCGTCGGCAGATATACGGTACTGCGCAGGACCGATAATCATTGAGGTAGACAAGTCCTTGAATGGAGACCGCGTACTGGGAAGCGCATTGTGGGACTTCCAGTCAGGTGGAATGACGAATTGAAGTTACCGGTAGCGGCTGGATGAGAAAAGCGAAAGATCGTGTGTAATCACGAGTGTCGTGTAACAACGTAACAACACAAACAGCACTTGTAACTTGTAACTTGGACCGCAAACAGAATAGTCCCCGGTCAATGTTTATAGAGGAAAAACCGGGATTTTCCGTGAACGCTCCCAACGGTAAATAAGAGCGGATAGTTAGGCAGACGTGGATAGCACCGCCACGGCTGTAAATATATCGGGAGACAACGGCGGGTAAACCACTGACCTATAGGTAAATATTAATAAGTTTGTGTACAAAACGGCTTGCTGGTTGACATTTGTGACATTCTTGTCTTTTCGTGTCGAGTTTTCTTCCTAATTAACAATTTTAAAAGTCAAAACAATTCAATCCTGTCAATGTGCAGTCCCGTCGATGTAAGTCAGGAGTCGCTCAGTAAAGCGGCAGTAGGTTTACTGAGCGACAGAAGAGGACCCAAAGCATAAGATTTTTCGTGTGCTTCCAACACGAAAAATCTTATGCTTTTATTTGATTATCACAAACATTATACACAAGCACTAGGAATTTTTATATATATTTATTTTTTAATTATTTAAAAAATCTGGTGTACCTACGTGTTTCCACCAATCCGCACTGGCACCGCGTGGTGTATTATGGCCCGAACCCTCCTAGCGATTTACTAAGGCAGACCTGTGCCCTGCAGTGGGACATTAAAGGCTGATACAAGGTACAAGGCACTTTGAAGTTTAATAAACTAGTGCTATTAAACCATAAAACCCAAAATGCACATTTTTTACAATAATCAATTAAAAAATGAACCCGCACTTCCCGCCAAAAAGTCAATTATGACATTATCTTTTCCTATATAGAAGGTAGATTATCTCATTTTAACCAACGGTGGACTGGCAGGGAATGCCTTAAGGCATTAAGTTCTCCTCTGTACATTTTGCATTATAGTGCAAAAAGAGTAAATAAATAAATAAGTCCATATCGACAATAAGGTCCCTTTGCGCAGATAATGTCATTACCATATGCTTTATTCCAGGGGTGCCCAAAAAGTCGATCGCGATCGACCGGTCGATCACCAAAGACAGACCGGTCGATCGCGAAACGAAATTAAAATTATTGGCCGGTATCAAAATTGACATTATCAAAGAAATGAAAGCATAAACTTCTCATAATTTTTTTTGTTATCTACTGATATTAATTGTACTATCACATTATTGATATTCATAAAAAGCTATCTAATTATTGTTTTATTCATCCCACTAAAGCACAATTGAGTTGATCACAACAAGTCAGATTTTTTTACAGTAGAACACTGTTCTAAACAAGTTGGCCACCCCTGCTTTATTCTATTCATATCGACCATAATAATAACGCAATAAAAGTCATTTTCCCGTTTATAAAATTTCAGACAACTCGACCTGTATTACCCAGCCATGTGCCAAAATGCAAACAACACAATATTGAAAAAACAAAAGTTAAATAAGAAATAACCTCCGATCTTCCAAACGTGTCCGACCTGACAGGTTTCTTCCATTTCAGTCTCTCAGTTCTCGCCCAGTCAGTCAAAAACAATATCGTGTAAGTGAAACCGACGTCGAAACACGGAACATGGTTGGGAACATTGGGACACGCAGTCATCTACAACTCGCGTTTACAAGACAAGCGAATGGATTTGAAGTTGGCGCGTTCTACTTATGAGTTGTTAATTGTACTCCCCGCGTATCAATTAGCAAATTTTTATCCTTTAATTAACCAATCAAACAATGACCTTTGGAGCTTTTAGTTTGTCTATTGTTTGCTCGGCTGCAGAAATCCTAACGCCGACGTACTGGTTAAAAAGTATGTAGGGGGGATTGGATTTGTATCAGCCTATAACGTCCCACTGCAGGGCACAGGCCTCCCCTGATATTTGTGATATCTGATATTTTGTGTAATATTGTATTAAGTCCCAAGTGGATCACATCAACATGCCTCTTTCGACATGTCTGTTTTGTTCCCTCCCGCGTTCCTATATCGTTATTTCTGTGAGTTACTCAAGAATTCGAGTCAAACGGTGACGACGTAGCCTCCGAGGAATGCTGATGTATGGAGTTATTGGCTCTTTTCGGTTACTTTTGTAGTTTAATAATAATACATAAGAAATCTGAAATATTTCTTTGAATATTTTAAATTACGCAAACTCTTAGAATAGAGGTAGGTACTATTTTTTACTTTATTGAGGATTAGGGGCTTTGCGAATAAACAGTCTCGTATCACCATTGCTGATGTATTGTGACGACCTTAAGACCTGTTCAGATATAAGCGATATTCGCTGCCGCCTGCGGTAACGATATTCGCCCGTACGCGATATTTTTTTCGTTCAGACATAGGAGATATTCTCTAACCGCTTCGGGTAGCGATATATCGCCTTTAGGTAGGGGCCTAGGCCCAGTGTTAATAAATAGTATCGTTTACCCACGCGGTAAAACGACGCTGGCGCGTTAGGCGCGCTGCCGAATTCGCGCCACTTGCGGTACTAATACAAAATGCCCGGCAGGATATCGCCCAGGGCCTAGATATCATCGTTACCGCATGCGCTTATATCTGAACAGACCTTTATAATTCCTTGCCAATTTGTATGACCTGCAGGTGTTTCAGGATCCTTTTAACAGGCACTCTACTTTAAGTTCTGTAGTAAATATTAGTAGTTAACGTAAGTAGTATAACGCCTGTAAATACTGTAATTAGTTGTTGACGCCTCGTCTCGTCTTCAGGGGGATTTCGGTGTTTTTCAATCAAATTATCCCGTTTTTCTCATAGTACCCCTATCTGTTTGTGTGTTTGGTGCGAAACGTGTCAAAATCATACAAGACTTTTGCTGATTCTAGTAATATATAAAGTTTGCCTGTAATTTGTCCTTGAAGTTGACATAATACGTCAAACATCAGATATTTCACGTTCCGTTTCTCCTTGACCACCTTATTATGCCGGAAACTGGAAACGTCTAGAGTCTAGACAATCTCTATTCAAAATAAACTACAAGCGAAAAAAGCCCTTATAAATATGAAAGGATAAACAAACATTGTCAAAAAGGAATACTTCCCAGAATTTTTTGATAGAACTAAGTTTATTGTATATTTATTGTGTGGCTTTTGTTTGATATCAGAAACACCGCGACCGCACAGGAAACAAAACATGCCGTAAGTCATCTTTATAAATTCTTTAAATCGCTTCCCATACACACACACACAAACACAATAACAATTACACGATACACGATATTTTGTTACGGGAAGAAGGTGACAGATGAGCAGAGTCCACCTTGGCACCTTGGTCCACCAGTCCAGAAATTGGTAGTGCATGGACATCTATGATACTTACATGTCAGTATCAGTTCACAATGATAAATGTTGGCACGTCCTTGAATCCCCTGCCTACCTTTGGAGATTTAGAAATGGATCTAGAAAAAGTGGATGGAAGGACGGGGATCAGAAGTACCTATGGGAAGGATAGACTTCCTCAGGAGGTTAGGATGGGGGTAGAAATAAGGAGTATAAGGGCATAAGGCAGCATACATCCCAAATAACATTTTATAATATTTTAAGAGAGACATATTTATTTTATTATTATTGCAAATGCAAATAGACCTTGCAGTAACTATCCTCTGCTGGACACATATGCTAGATCCATGGCCTGGAAACGTCACGTTTGCCAAGCGGGTTGACGAATACCCTCTTTTATAGATGATGTAGTGCCTCAGCGCTTGTGGTAGGAACTTTGCTAACCCTTATTCCCGTTTTACGACACCCGCGGGAAGAGATGGGGTGGTGCTGTTCTAATGCCGGCCGGCGCCACACGGTCGGTATTTATTAAATTTATTTTATTACTATATATGTAATAAAATATTTTTTTTAATCGATGTCATGTGCACATTTATAAAATAAATTTCAACAATACCGCCAAGTTGCATTACCTTATTCTCTGTACTTTGACATCTCCCGAATCTAAGGAAATTATTACAATTAACAGTCTGTAGAAATTAAAATTATAATTATGAAGGGAGGTCGGAAGTGCAAAATGAAGTTACGGAATTTTAGTCAAAATTACGTCTGAAATGTAATTTTGTTAGGACAAAGTTAATTGTGTTTAAATTGCGATACCGATGTTAAGCAATTGTCTTTGATCCACTGTTTTTAATATTACCATTTTATGTCTCCTCACCCCACTGCTCGAATTAAGCTTCATAAGAATAATAAGTAATACGAGTATTGAAGGGAAAGGAATCCTTTGTGCGTGTCCCAAAAGCCGCGAAATAAATACCTACTTCCCCCCTCAACCCGTAACGTCCTGCTGACGTCCACAGATGCCGTGATGGCTGTTACTTATTTGATAATTTATTATATCCGTATACTTATTCGGTTAGTTAAATTGTACAGTTATAAATTAAAACGGTTAGTTAATTATAAAACACATCAAATCGTTTCTTTATAAACAATTTTATAAAAAAGCAAGGTGGCAATGTATAACGAGCCCGTGGTGTCAGGCGGCCCGGCGCGGCCCTGACTGACGGTTTGTATGATACAATGAGAGACTGTAGGCTATTATCGCGGCCTTGAACGCGTTCGGCTCGCGAGTTCCATTTCTATATGGTGTTTATTATTTTTATACCTCTGCCAATGATCGCGTCCACACATGATTTTCCTCCTCTTCATACGGCCAGTAACAGCGACTTTCTTCAAGTCATAGGTCCACTTGGCAAGAGGACTAAGAAGGTAAGCAGTCTGCCCTCGAAGACTCGTCGACAGCATCGGTTGTAGGTCCAACGACAAACGTGATCCACCCCCATTGCCGCTTCAGCTTACTGAACTTTTAAGCTATATCGGTGACTATGATTCTCCTACGCATTTCTTCGTATCGGAAGCAATCCATCAAAAACAAACTCCAAAGAGGAAAATTCCTCAATCCATTTCATTTCCCATTATTATTACAGGATAGACTGCCTTATATAACTAAATAAAAGCGTAAAAACTCCTAAATAAACAGAGAAAAAAAAAATAAAAAAAAATACTTTCATTTAATAAATAAAACTAGCTGTGCCCTGGAATTAGTTCGCGTGGACCTCATTATATATAGGTAGAACTATACTAGAAATAGCCTATCTCCCTCCCCTTACCCTCCTTATAAGTACTTTATTGAAGAGTGAAAATTTGGGATTTATTAGTGTGAGTATATTCGCAGATATACCACTGTTATTGTTAATTTATTTTTAAGATATTGTGAATACAGACAATGGCTAAAACAATTTGTACTCTAGGTGCTTAGAAAAACAAAAAAAAAGATATAAAAACGTGTATTGTAGACTAATATTCTTTCAGTACAATAACACTGTACGGTTCTCAGCTAGATTTCGAAGAAATATACTTACTGAGTAAGGGTACATGTTGAATAAGCTGGAGTGTATAATACCACTCAGTTTCAAGGTTTATATAAATTTAAACTTTTGTTATTGTGGTTGAACATAATAATTGTTATTTATTTCGATGAATTCGAACATAATAATATTAGGGTCCCACCTCCACCCATGGTCCTACCAACCTTTTGGTTATACGGACCAAATCGTCGGGAGGTACGCGCCGTTCGCCTGCTAGGGCTATGTTGCGGCGCGTATCTGCTCTGCCTCCCTACAATTATTCTCTTTTGCCTGTGTCCCATAAGCACTCTCCCCTTTCTGGGGCTGTTCTACTCCACTAGACGATGTACTTCAGTGCCGAGCAGCTCTTTCGGGCTCCTTTTCCTGTGCCATCGGTGTGCAAACTCTCTGAGCCCGCGGAAGTTCGCTTCGGAGGAGACGAGGTCGCAGTAGTATGCCGGTCCCTCCTCCCGCCGTACAATCCTCTCTAGCATGCTCCGTCGACATTCCTCGTATAGAGGACAGGACCATAGAACATGGTGCAAGTCCTCCTCTGCCAGGCCACACTTATATACACAATATTAGGGTCCAGTTACATGAACCCTGGCCGCGGCAAGACTGCGGAGGAAGGCGGGTGAAGATGTTGTTGCTATTGACATACAAATATGTCTACCCGCCGTCGTGTTCGTTGCTTGATTATTTTTAAATTACTTATTATTATTATAACTGGGTTTTCTTGCGATGTTTTTCCTCACCTAGTGGAGCTAGTGACATTTTTTTAAAAATCCGTACGTAAGCAGAAACTCAGTGGTACGAGCCGGGGATTTGAACTTCACGATCACAAAAATGTGAATGGCTATCATCGCTCTTATATACACTGGCGCCCGCCTGGTGTATTATGGTCGGAAACCCCCTAGTGATACACTAGGCCCGAGTTCTGCAGTGGGACATTACAGGCTGATACAAGTACATTGTAACTGGACGGAAGTATCGGTTATATCAAATAAATTAGGAGTAACCCGTTTACATAACAATTAATTATATGTATTTTTTCTGAAATTCGCAACCTACCATATAATGGCTGCCATAGGTAAATAGAAAATTAAAATTTATCAAAAAATCGTCTCTTGTGAACGAACAATTACTAAAATTCAATTTTCTACGCTCAAATTTAATAACGTGAGCACTTTACGATGACATTTTTAACTGAATGAGTACATAGCGCGACAAATTAAATTTCTTTTAAATGAGTTAGTTCTTGAAAGCCCTTTTGATAAGTCTAGCGATCTTATATTAAAAAGTGTTTTAAATGACTTACTGGCAGACGAAAGCAACTTTGAGTACAACCAATTACGTAAAAGAAAAAAGAGCCTAGATTATAATTATTTGTAATTTACATTTCAATATCTGAGAGACAATTCCCATGACCATTCTCTTCGCTATTCCGAAAGTTATAAACGTCAAGTTCATTTTTATAGTACCTACTGGCATTCTACGATTCTATCTACTGGTATATATAATACGATACAATATGTAAGTATATATTATATAACCATTATTATGTATTATTGTTCTAGTATGTATACCTAAGTAAGAGGCACCATCCAAATGACAGATATTTTACATCCAATCTCTATACTAAAGATTGTCTGAAAGCGATTCGACCACTCTTTGTATACTATAGTCGCATTTTTATGTATAACTGTCAATAAAATGCCATCTCCGTACAAATCTCACCTTGTTTGACAGTTCTATATGTCATATTCCTGACTCGAATAAAAAATGCGACTGTATCTGTTTTATATTATTGTATTGCCTTTATCGGTGCTGTACAATTATTAATAATAAAGTATTATTTTCTAACGAATTTGGTAAACCTTTTTAATATGTGTTTTCAAGTACCGTATTCAGTATTCATGGCCCTCATCAACATAAAGTAAATAAGAAATAAATTCACTTACCTCATACACCACTCAACAAGTGCAGAATCAATAAGGGTCAGCCGGGTGTCGAATCTAGTACCTAATAAACTATGACCCGATGACACAGGCGCGCCACGCCTTCCAACAACGAGACAAGGGTTTGATTGTGGTCTAAGTCACAAGAAGAACAAGCATAATACCCGCAAGCCACCTAGTGTTGCAGGTCTTTTTTATTTAACAACTATGTATTATTATGTACTATTTATGTTTATAATTTACTTTTCTTTTAACATTAGCTGTTTATTCCTTAAAAGACTCGCTCTGTATCACATGACTAAATTGTTTTATGGGAAGAGGAAAAGCTATATAATGAAATCATATGATATTATACATACGGATAGTTTAATCAGACTCAGATTAAAAGGCAATCCACATATGTAGATTTATTTTAAATACGAAGGAAAAATATACACAATAAGCACATTTAGTTCTTGCCGTGTGAACTCTATTTTTTGGGAGTAGGAATATAAGGTTTTTAATTGTTTAAAAATGGAAAAATACAACTCGCCGTCGCTTATGACTCGCGCCACGCGCGACCGGTAAAAGCCGAACTTTCTTCATAATACGTCGGACACTCAGAACCAATCAATATAAGAAGTTGAGACTGACGGGGACCCACCTCAATATAGACTCCATTACCGACGTTCATAGCTCAATGGAGTTGTATTGTCATTCAGGAAAGTGTGGGCTCTTCCACTACAAATGTTGTCTTTAGCATAAAAATGTTTTCTATTTTTTCTCGACTTACTTGTAACGGTACAAACGGTTGTATTTTATCTCTTACCTATTGCAGTCAGGTGTTTCAATGCACCCCTCCCAACAGGGGATGGGAAGAGTTTAAAACTGTGTGCGCTGGCTGATATAACAATAAAACACGTTAAAAAGACACTACTGGTGGAGAATGGAACAATTTTTAAGTCTGTGCACAAGTATTTTTACCTCGGACAATCTATCCAATCATGTCCTGTCTTATCCCTCCTCACTTGCCTCCCAATTTTTCTAACCCTTTCTCCAAATCCATTCATGTATCTCCAAAGATAAACAGGGCATCCGGGAGCGAGTTAATGTTTATCGGACTCTGTTGTTGGCATGTATCGCGGATGTCCATGAGCGACAGTATCGATTTACCATCAGATGGACCACCTGTTGATAGGAATAGCCTCAACAAAAAAGGATGAAGTTGCGCCGAGCAACGTTTGGGTATGTCAAATTTTCTTGTTGCTTAAACGAGTAGGACACATATCGAAGAAACAGAGACTTAATGTTAGAATTGTAATTATTACCATGTGTTGAACAACGTAATTGTCTATGGCTTGGATTGGTGCTTACCTGAAACAAAAGACATATTTCATATACTGTTTTTTCTTGGCAAAAACTATGTAAAGAAACACCTTAGAGAACTTCGTTACCATAGAGAACATATTAGAGAATTAGACAAGTAAACATTGACATGAACGCTATCAATGTTATGCTTGCTACAATAGATAGACGGATTGCATTTCCATAATTGCAACGTAATCAGGTCGTATTATAACCATCATCTTCAGGTGTGTATTATAAATTAATGCTGTAATCTGTATTGGGCAACTTTTTTTTATAGAAAAAGACGGCAGACGAACATACAGTCCATCTCACGGTAAGTGGATACTGTCGTCCTCTCTCTCCCAAACTTTGTCCCAAACCCCCGAACTAGCACTCTCCCCCTACAAACTTTGTGTCATTCGGATTTATTTAGTTTTATTTAAAAAGCATTATTGCATATTATTGTACAAAAGGCGAGCTCAATGCCTTAAGGCATTCTCTACCAGCAAACCTTTGGGTTGGTCAGAGAGATACATTGGGAGGTGCGATAACAGGTATAAATATATAACTAATGTATTAGAATACTTTAGTCACTTTGTCAGAATTCGGACCTTAGAAGGTCCTACTCATGCAAATGTTGTGAAGCTTTCGTTTGCTGTTCCAAATATAAAAAGTCAGTAATAATTATGTATGTACGGTTAATGTTAGGTATGTGGATAAAGCTATCCAGATTATCCAGATAAGAGGTTTGGATAAATTCCGAGATTCCACAAAATCTTTCTAACCAGAAATATTTCCTACTCAGAAACGATTTTGCTTGTTCGGGTTAATTATAAGCCCCAGGCAATTACGAGGCGTAGCGGGAGCGATCGCCTCAGAATTCAAAGTATTTTTTTTGCACAACGCGATAATCCTTCCTACCCACAAACAATTTATTCGAAATAATTCATATGCTATTTGAACTTTATCCAAAGCCCTTAAAGCTGGCTTTATTCACACATCTAACATTTATAGTAATGGGTACTGTTCACTTAAGTAGTGTACAGAAATATTTCTATTTTCGTTATCGTCGTATATAATATTATTATTATTATTATTTTGCTCCTTCACTCAGACTTATATCGGTCAGAAATAATTTGTTTGTTTACCAACATAGTAATTTCACAAATCTATGTCAACTCTTAGCAAATTGATAAACCTATCCAATTATCCTGGAGTAATATAGAAGCAAATATTTAATTTATTATTTTAGGTTTTCATTTCATCAAAGGTTACTTATTCCTTCTGTTTTCACATGAAGGGAATAAATTGCCACAACATATTAGATGTGGTCAGACGCTAGCTACTTTTAAAAAAACTCGTCAAAGCTCATTTTCTCTCTCCAGTGTGATTATTTTTATACTTCTTCCTTCTATTCTGTTGACTTCATGTGTATGTATGTATTTTTAATTATCACAGTCTACATTATATATTTCATGATTATTATTACATAGTATTTTTGTTTTATTAGTATTATTTTGTATTACTTTACTGCGTAGCGGATCTCTTCCTGTAAGTCATTTCACTGACCACAGGTTGTTTGGAAGAGATCGCGTTTAGTGATAAGGCCATCTATTGCTTCTGCATACTCGTATGTTATGTAATTAATTAGTTACAATAAGAATGAAATAAGGAATTTTCATTCAACCATGAATAATTTACGTCATAACAACAAAAACCATAAAGGGTCAAGAAAATTAAGTTTATTTCCTAATTTAGATTTCGGACAGTTTTAAAAACACTATAATAAAAAAAATATATTCACGAAATACCAATCAAAACAAAAAGTTATCTGTAAAAATCTAATCAAAAGTGGTATTAGATTCCACGCCTTCCACGTCTATGGGATGGAAGGCCACACCCATACGCAATCAGAACGATTATTCAAGTCATAAGCGGCAGCGAGTGAAATAGCGATTTGTGACGATATTAATTAATAAATTGTCCAATTTATGAATGAAACTTTATTGTTGGTTTATATGCAATTACGGTTATCTAAATCCGTATATCTTTACACACTTATTCACAAATGTGATTTAATTTAATCTATACATACAAAAAGAAATATCTTAACTGATTCATTAACGTCGAGCTGAAAACACTGAAGCTAGAAACATGAAACTTGGAAAGTAACTCCTTTTATGCCGTAAAGGCTCACTAAGAAGGGACTTCTCGAAATTCTACCCCTAAAGGGGCGAAACGAAGTGTCAAAGTTTATAAGCAAAAAAAAATAAAAATTGATGGTCCTATTAACTTAAAATTTGGTATACATATTCTACAATACATACAAGTAATTAAACACACGTTTTACCGGTTGTTTAAACGTATAAGGAGGCTAAAATACAGGCTGTCAAATTTTGTAAATTACAATTAAATCCACGCAAGCGAAACAGTGGGGAACAGCCAGTCATTATACACAATTCTGTTTTTGCTACCCAACTGCAATCTTTATTGCTACATAAAATAATTAATCGCTACCTCTCGTGACCTGAACTATTCAGTACGCACTGTACCATAAAATATGGTCGAAAACTTCCTACAGTAATTACAAGCAAGACATGTGAACCCATTATATATAGATTAAGGAACAGCAAGCTTATTAACAAAAAATATCATTTTGGAGATAAACATCGCGTGAGCTTTAGGGACCGTCCAAACGTAACGGTTTTGAAGAGATTCCGACAAGTTGAACATTGGCTGATGTTATTGGTGAGCAATTTAGTCTGAAGAGGCTTGCAATTCGATGTCTTATATGCTTCGGGAACATATCTATGATTACAGGAAAAGATAAAGCAAGTAACAAAATAGAGTATTTTTGCTGAACGATTGCCTCTCTATAGAAATACACCATATTTTGCTGGTGGTGCAGCTAAGCAATACAGTCCAACTGCTCAAATTGTATATCTGAATTATTTGTGATGGTGTAACAAATTATTTTAATATTAACCATATTAAAAGGATGAGCTGCCTACCTTTGCAGATTAAGGAATAGATTGGGAAAATGGGTAGGGATAGGGATAGGAAAATGAATAGGGATGGGAATAGGCTCTGGCATATCTCACTCACTACCGAAACACGTACGTACATTGGGGAAATACGATAAGGCGGATATGCAGTACATTTCAAGGTAAGTGAGAGGGGTAACGTGGCCAGTTGAGTGCGCCCGGCGGCTGTGGGAATGCAGCGAGCACTCTCCCCCTACATTCTTTGGTGTGCAATAATCTGTACTGTAATTATACCTGCAGAATTCCATTCATAGCGGTTTAAAAAGTTCCAAGAGAGCTGTTAATAGGAATTTGGAAGGTGGTCACAGGACAGCATCTACCATTAGGAAGGCCGTCTGCGATCTGTCTATAACAAAAGTAAATGGATCTCGGGCATACTCAAGAGTACGTCCTCCTTAACCTAGAGTATGATATAAGAAATGATGTAAGTCAAAATTTATATCGCAACTGACAAAATCGTGATGACACAGTTTGAAGAAGTCAATCACCATTTTCCGTCATCTCCTGTAACACGACCTAATTATACCGCTGCGGTACCTTTGAAGCCATATTCGGATATCGGCATCTGAGGAAAAGCAGCTGAAGAGTTCTTGACACGGATTTGAAAGGCATTCGGATTGGAACCTCAATTGGAATGATGTTCTTTAAAACAATGGTCGTGCTGCTTTTGCGTACGACTGCTGATTGGAACTCTTCATTTTCTAACTATTGTTTTAACTCAAGGGTTACACAGATACACATTACCACATTACAGTTACACATTATCATGAGTTAAATCCTCGGACTATATCACTGAGCTTGTACATAAAAGTATGAATTTTAAAAAAAATTATAATTAGCTCGGCGGTGAATAAAAAAAAATCGTGAGGAAAACAGCGTGTTCAAGAATTTAAAAAATCTGCAGGTGTAACTACGGCCCGAAACTTCCCAGTAATTCACTAGGGGAGCGCTGTGCCTTACCAGTGGAACATTATACATTCCAAACTAAGCAAAAGCTGACTTATAAGCTGACATCCAATGAAAAATTAGCAAAAGTGACGTAGGTGGCGATAAGTTACCAAGCTACTGAGGAAAGTTTTAAATCTTTGCCTCATCTACAGCATGACGGTATTTTAATCTTTTTCAAGTACGTCTTGAAATGACTAAACCAGCAATTTTCGATAATAATACCGCGAAACTCATTAAAAATCTCAACGACTTCCGGTTCTATACAAATAATAATTTTAAACAAAAACCGTCGGTTCCTGGACTAATAGCATCATCAAGCCTTCGAGTTTGGAGGCGAATTAGTCTCGGAGCCAGTGCACGTTATTAGATACGTCATATCAAAAGAGTAGTAGTAGGAATACATTAGCGAAGGGATGGGTTTATGCTATGTGTACGAAGCTGCGAACCCGAAAGTTGTGGAATGAACTGCCAACTGAGGTTTTTCCACTGAGCTACGATATGGGGTTCGTCAAGAAAGCTGTGAATCTTGCTGATCCTTCAAGACGTCTGGTCCCTCAGTACGTGGCCTTAATTGGAGGACTCCATAACCCATTAGTTATCGATCCTGAGACAAATATGATCTATCCACTGCCACTTCAACATGCTGATTCAATGAGCTATGTCGGTAACTTTAGTTCTTTGTGAGGATCTCTTCGTTGCGGATCTTGAAGCTGTTGACGCTTGTTGACAATACTCAAATGTTATGTGTAAATGCTCATTTCTACATAAACCCGACCCGTGGTTATGCATTTTTCACGGTAGCAACCGTATGAAATAAGTAATTTGTTAAACCACACACAACTGCAATTATGCCGACACCTGCGTTACGTTTCTCACAATTTGCCTCCATTTGTGTGCGGAAACGAACTTACAATTGTGTTACACGAAAATTTTATTCACCTCTGATTCTATAGCACTATAGCTTGTTTTCCTTTGACTATAAATTCATTTAATGGTATGAAATAAAGTTGTATCCGTCTATCTGAGAATGACAGTGACGGATTTGTTAAAGTCATGAGCATGAGGTATGTGGAAGTGGACTTTTTGTTGAGTCAAAGTTCTTTATCTAGATTTCGGCGCTCATTTTGTATGTTTTGCGGTAATTATCGTTTGTTTAATTGTTTTATTGTGTAAAGATAAAGTAAAACTAAAGTTACCGACATAGAAGGATCAACAGACTGAAGTGGCAGTGCCAGGCCATATGCCACAGGACCGATAACCGATGGGGGGAGACAATTCCTCGAATGGAGACCACATACTCGTACCGCGACACGTAGCGTAGCACTAGGTGAAATGACGACTTGAAGAAAGCCGCGTCAATAGTGGCTTGATGAAAATAACAGAAAATCGTGTATACTGGCGGTCCTTGGGAGAGAACTATATCCAGCAATGTAGAGACACACGCTGATGGTATCGTATAGTATGGTACAGTCACTTTAAAAATAAATAACAGAATTCGTGAAGTATTATTGTTCTGTTATACTTTTAAAACTAAAGCTACGGCTTTAGCCGTATTCCATATATAAAAAGTTATGAAGAATCTAAATTTGACCAGAAAGTTCTTTATTACTCTTACCTGACCTTGTCACTTCAGTCGCGTGGACGGAGACATTTCTATTACAGGATACGTTTTATTGAGACAAAACTAGTCAAGGTTTTATATTGGTATACCATACATACCATCAATCTATATCCCTCTACTGTGGGATATAGGCCTCTCCCAAGACTCGCACCGCATATAATCTTCGGCTCTTCCTATACAGCCAGTATGTACTGGCAAATTTCTTCAAGCCGTCGTCGATCCACCTGGCCCGAGCGCGTGCCACACTGCGCTTACTGGTACGGCACGAGCACAATTTTAAAATAATTTAATCTGTTTTTAAAAAGAAAATTATTCTTTTTGTATACCTCACAAAATCCTATACCTATATACTATCTTGTAGTCAAGGTTGAATTTTGGAGGTTGAATATAGATTAAACCGACATTTCGGCCAGGTTGTAGCGTCTGATGCCACCGTTTACGAGAATGAGTGTCGATTCTCGGTCAACAACACATATGTACAACGAATTAATATTAATTATAATGATATGAACTTCTTGCGTAATAAAGTTAATCTTTTACCACTATCAAAGCGCCATCTAGTGAAGCAATAGGTAACGTAACCCGTGTTTTCACACGCACGTTGTACGCTCGTAAAGACCGTGACAGTTTTACTCCCAACTTTACGCGGTCGTTTACTGCTGGAGGGTTAAGTAAATTTGCACGTTGCGGCTTCACTATAGATAAAAGAGTAAGTAGCAAAACTCAGAATAACGTCAAAATATCATTCGTCTTATTTGATGATGGTGATCGTTAACATTTATGTATCGCAGATATCAATGAATGTCAGTCTCCACTTAATTGCACAAAAATAGTCTATATCTCGGATTAGCTCCTAGATGGGCCAAACTGGTTTATTAGTACCAAAATTATAACGATGTGAACTTTCATCAAATATAAAAAATGGCGTCTATAAATACAAATTATTTACTTATATATCCAGGTAGATCCAGGTCCCCTGGTAGATAATGCCTTAAGCTGCCGTTATACAATATACTGCAAAAAGAGTAATTTATGGCGTTGGATACGATTCATAAAACTTTACAACTATTTTCTAAACGATATTGAAAATAGCGTAACGTACATTTCCGATTCGTGCCTGCCGCCGGCATTTTCTATACTGTTCTTAATTGTATTGCAACTCCGTTTTCTTGAGGTTACGCATTTACGAGTGTTAGTTTAATACTGAGGTTTATTTGGTTAATACTTTTTTTACAGTCAAGCATGAGCGGGGTTATGGCCAATTTCTGTAATTGTGCCCTGTTCCAATTGTCGGTATTTAGACGCTCATGATTTTCGGTTTATGTCTCGTGTTTGGGCTGAATTATATTGAGGGCGAAAGATAGTGTGGGTTGCCATATGGCTGGCCCTTTTGACGATTTGCCTGATACTAGGCAGTGAATTATGTATTAAACGGATTGAATTATACGGATTTATAGTTGGTCTGTAACGTCGTGTAACTCGCTGCGATACTGTGACCGTATGTTAACGTATGTTGACTTAAGATTAAGATTTTAAATATGAAATTACTTAAGTTGCAACTAAAAGGGAAAAAAAGTCTGTCATTAAGATTTAATCTGTTACAAGAGCTCCACCCACACTTTCTACTTAACAGCTGTAGACCCACATCAACATATGCCTACAATACAGAAGATATGTTACAAGGTCATAAACGTGCATGACATGCATCTCATATAAGCAAATACACAAGATTTACCATGTACATTTAGTACACTGTAGTTGTACATTTAAAAGTGGATTAGAAAGAAGGTTTGGCAAGGATTGGTAGGGAATTGCGAATATAATGGGATTAATTTAGGGAAGGGATTGGGAAATTGGGAATGTAATGTCTGACTAGCGACGAGAATCGAAAAGAGTTTAAGGTCAAAGGTTGTATGTATATATTAATATTGACAGGTTAATTGTAATTTACTTCAGTTAAGGTTAGTTGTTTGTTCTAAACAAGTTTCCGTGTGACAACCCTATCCGTGGCGCAGTATTTTGAGGGTAATCGCCGTTTCGCGGCACATATTTTGTGGGGGATATACGCGAGCGCACATTGCTTTGGTTAGGAAAAACAATGGTCGTGCTTTATATCTGGTTTAACCACATTACTGCTGTATTCCGGTTTCTAATGAAGCAATTTTCGTCACCGCAAAAGGCGCTGGCGACGTTCGAAGAGGCCGTGAAAGAGGTACCTGAAGAAGAGCGGAAAAAATGTTTTCAAAATTGGTTCAGACGCATAAAACTGTATATAGATGCAAGTGGAGAGTACTCTAAAAAGAAAATAACAAAAAAATTGTAACCCGCAGAATACATTTTGTCTGTTTCGCAAAACTTAGTTCCCCGCGTAAAGAATAACAATTCTCCAAGATTTTTTTCAGTACTGAAATAAAAGAAAATGGATAAACAGATGTGTGAAACATTATTGCTTTTATTATTATTAAATGTTAAAAATGGATAAGCTGCTAACGTAAGGCCTGGACCGTCCCTCTTATATAATATTCATCCGCTTAGAGGCGAATGAATAGACTTAGAAAAGGCCGCTCGAATGAAAGATGAATGAATGAAAGGCCCCACCCAGCTCCTACTTAACCCAGTTATACTGACCAGCTTTTATAATTATCTCCAACACGATTCATTACGAGCGAATTAAAATATCGTAACAAAACGTGGTAGAAATTAGTGAATTAAAAAATTACAAGAAATTCACATTCTTCTTTTCTTGAAAAATATGTATCTAAAGTGTGTCTGCCTCTTCTCTCCTAGAAATGGCAAAAGTGCATTGTGACGACATGCGAGTAAAATGCCAAAAAAAAAAATGTACTTTTGTTTTACATATTTCTAGAATATCATGAATTGGAAAAATTAGTGGATACTGTATCTACGTACCTACTTTACTTTGTTAAGAAAATGTGAACCATAGCTCACATATTTTTTATGCTGCTAATTAAATTGAGAATATTATGCAGATAATTAAAAATAAATCGAAATATTTCTATAATATTAACTCACAAGAATAATGCTAGTGTACCCATTTTCTATATTTAATTCAATATACTTTCAGAAATACATAGTTTTTCTTACAGATTTCTGCATTAACGAAACGCAGTTTGAAAAATTGGCAGACGCAGTGACGTCATTTGATAGTTAATTGCCTTAAAAGGTGCCGTGTCAATGATGCGTATATGATTTTCGAGTATTTATTTCGTTATAACATTTAAACTTTCGCGTTTTGGACACATTTATATTGTAATCGGGTCTGGTGTAACCGGCGCTGAAATGTCGAGTAGAAATAAATAAAAAGTAACCAAAAACCTTCAATTTAACGCGGTCAGAGCCGATTTACAATATATATTTTTTTTATTATTTTTGAATTTTAGCTCCTATAAGAAGCAACTAACTATTGCTAGAACAGTTAAAAAATAACTGCCTTGTTGCCGTAATTCAGGGAGAAATTAGGGGAATAAGTTGGTATTGACAAGCCACTGCTGTCGTCATCTCTTGAAAGCGGTATTTTTAGAAGTCAAGGCGGTATTTAGCGGTTTCACGGATGAAGCAGCAGACAAGAGCTAGTTGTATCTAAAATTAGGGCATGTAAATATGAATGTTGATATATTTGCGACTTAATTGGAGTAGACATGATAAAGGATGCGGAATTGTTTCCTCACCCTAATTGGGCCATAATTACGAGACGATGTAATATAACTTACTTGATACTCTGTATGCGTTCGTGGCTTTGGCTTATACAAAACTTAAGGGGGAAATGTAAAGAAAAGCCATCGAAAAGGCTACAGTCGGAAAGGCAGATTTTACAAAACAATGATTTGACAAAAATTTTAGAAAAACATAAGTTCTATCCATTGAAACAAAAATTGGAAACTTAATAATAAATATATAAATGATTTATTTTATATTCCAAATTTGGTATGATCGAATATAAATATAGAATATAAAATGTGTACAAAACGCGTAGGGTTTAAATAGTTATATAAATGGATTATATAAATGGAGACCACGAACTTTGGGGCGCACCAGATTGGCAAAGTTATCTCTCTCTCACAGAAGACCACTGTAAAATGTAACTGCATTTCCTAATTTATCATATTTCCCAAATGCACGCACTTCTTTCAGTGGTGAGTGAGACATGTCAGAGCCCACTCCCACCGCATCCTATCCAATCTCTCTCTAGTCTCCCAACACCTTCTGTAAATCCATTCCCAAACACTGATGTTGACATGAATTGCCGACGTCCATAGGCGACAGTGGTATCCATTTACCACCAGCTAGCATTTGCTCGTAGTTTCACCTTCTTGCTATAAAATAAAACCTTTTTAACGTAACCGCTTAAGTGAAACTGGAGTGGAGACGTCTATCAAATGCACCCGGAAGTGGGTGTATGGGTGTAGTGAAGGTAGATCGATAAAAAATAAATGTATGGTGTCGACCGGCTTTGGAATGGAATCATCCTATCTACTGCCGTGGGTGTCGTAAAAGATGGCTAAAGGACAGCAAAGCCGCTGGCTACCACAAGCCCTGAGGAACTACATCATCACCTCTAAAAGCCGGGGCTCGCCAACCCGCTTCCCGCTTCTAGTTAGTTTACTGATAGATACGGTCACTGAATAGAGGTTCGTGGGGGACGCGAAGGGAGGAGGCCTTGGACCAGCAGTGGGACACATTTTGAGACCAAAAAAAAGTAATTCAATAATTCCGCTCTGAAAAAATGAAAAAAATAAACCATGATCAGAAAAAACATCAATTAAAAATTCTCCCCATTCACAACGTAATTTACATCGCGTTAGTAAATTATCTCATAATTAGAGGGCCGAGCTAAAACGGGACAGTTTTCACGCTTTGCTGCCAGTATTAATTACGTTTTAGCATTTTACATACGTTGAATATTCGCTCTTGTGTTGTATGCAAAAAAGAGAAAAAGTTACGTTTTTTATTTCGAAAGGTATTTTTTTAATTACGATCAAATTTCAAATGAGGAGAGGGGATGGGACTGGATTGGGTAAAGATTATAATGAGATAAGAATTTTCTTTACTCCATCTTGGGAAGGGGAGGATGCACGCTGCAATCTCAGTCGCTGAGAACCTTTGTTGGGTTTCGTTTAAATTCGTATTAGGGCAGATCATTTTTATGGCAGATTCTTATTTAGGGCACAGTCATACACAAATACCTATGTGAAACTGATATATATAAAAAAAAAGACCGAAAAGAAACTTATTTTAATCATAAACACGAAATAAGTCAACATTAAAAACGAAAATAATAAACAAATGAACATCGAAAGTTTATGTAATTTACTCCAGCTATCCCACAGCCGCTGGGCGCACTCGAATGATCACCCCTCTCTCACAAAAGACTATCGCAAAGTGCCGGCTACCATACAATACCATAGAAAAACCCAATGGCACCACTGGCTGTGTCGTTGAGAATGTCGTTGCATTGATATAAAATAATTCCCAACGATATCAATAGTGTGCAGCGTTGTGGTTCAATAGTGTCGTTGGTAACAAACGACAACGACTTGACGGTAGCAAAACGTTCGTATATAAAATAGTGATATAGTGGTCGGTTACGCGTATATGATTGTATGTGAAGCTATTTAAATTATTATTAATATTTTTTTGGTTCCGACAGTACAATCTCTGCCTTAACCCGAAACTGTCCTAATAAGAATCTGCCCGGCCCTAAACTGAACAAGGGCTGAGAGCACTCGACTGGCGACGCTAACCCACTGTCAAATAGACTATCGAAAATCGACATCTAGTTGGTCATGACGTCTTACGTCGTATTGTTCTTTACGTTTTCCATTATTATTTTTTCTCTTGTTTTTTGTTTTACCACCCATACCATCCGTGTTTAGTTTTTTAATGCTCCTTCTTTATATATCTTTATCTGTTTTGTAAATTTTGCCTTTCACATAAAATATACAGTGTTGTACCCGAGTGTGGAGTTTTACTGAGAGGAGGCCCGAGTGTTCACACGCAATCAATAACCAAAGCACTTTACTCCTATTCGCCCAGTAAATGTTGTGTTTCGGTAGTGAGTGCATATCTTGCATATCTATTCAAGAGTGGATTCCCATCCATCGTATTTTATCCATCCCCACTTTCCCTAACTTTCCTTAAAATTATTTCTTAAATCTTCAAAAGTAGACAGCTCATCCGGGAGCGTCCTAAAGTCTGTCATTTTGGAGTGGTGTTGGCATGTAACGAGGATGTCCATGAGCGACAATATCCACTTACCACCAGATGGGACTGTCTGCTCGTCTGTCACATTCTCAAATAATATAACTTATACAGGCTGATCTGTTACCCATCGTAAACTATCTAATGCTATACTTTTATTTGATACTGTTATCTGTTTTCTGGTTACCACCCAAAAGTTGAATGGACGAGATTGCTTAGGCGATAGGGTCGCCTGTTGTACTTTTCGAGTTACTTCTTAAATTATCGTTTTGCAACAAGTCTTGGTGTAAAATAAATATCTATCTACTTGTTAATTAATTAAACATGTCTAACTAATTTAATACAACATCGCAATCATCAAAGGGTGAATGTTAACAATCATTTGCACTCGCGGAAATGAGATGAACAATTCAAATGAGAGTTTCAATATCGTAAGCAAAACAACATTTCAAATTAGTTCCTGAAAACTAGTTCGGGAACAGTGGGAACAGTTCCCGGAACTGTGACAAAGAATGCGTTGTTTGTTTTAATAGCGGTGTTGTTTTTAGCGTATTATTAGTATACAAAGTAGAGTTTGCTTCGTAGTTTATAGTATTTAAAAGCAGAGCATGTTAAAATTGATATTTTTTTCTGCACTTCGTCTTACGCCTTATAATGTTAGTACAAAGGACGATGGGTAAAAGTTTCCTAAAGGATCGACATGTTCCAACACACTTGTCTTGGTATATCTCAAACGAAAGCTTTTAGTTCACAGATATTTTAATATTAAGGCAGTTAATGTCAAAAGGCGAACCAAGATATAATGCAACCAGCCCTTTCAGTATCCACTGCTGAACATGGACCTCCTCCAGCACAATGTCCTGTCATGGGGGATGTATGACCTTGAAAACGGCACGTAGGCCAAGAGGGTTGGCGAGTCCACTCTTTTAGAGGTGGTGTAGTTCCTCAAGGCTTGCGGTAGCCGCTTCGTTTTCCCTTAGTCGCCCTCTACGATATAAACCGCTTTTCCTCTCCTGCCTTTCATTTGTTAAAATCTTTTTCATATTTCTGTAGTATAACGATTATGATAGATCATAACATTGTTACCAATTTTGTGTTTGTTGGTGGGTTGGTACGACATACACACATTTTTTCCCAGGAACCGACCCGAATTCTATTTTTTTCAAATTATTCTTCTTTTCTGGAATGCAGGAGCCCCGCAATAACCGAATTCTTTGGTGGTCTTTTCCGCGTGAAGCACAAAGTGACATATTATAGTATTTTCAAATGGCAACCGTCTTTTGTTTTTCTTCTACTTCTACATTTTTTCTTCAATTTCTTGACGTTTCTTGACGTTCAATTTCATAAAAAACCTGGTCCTGGTCCTGGTCGACCAGGTCATAACCACCTGGTCGCAATCCTAACAAGAAAATCACGAGCACAACATATAGGAATCTAAAGATCTGTGAAGGTATGAACCTTCTTGAGGGACGCCGTATCATTAACAACCAAGGTTCAAGGTTATTATATATTTTTCAATAACATAATTATGTTTAAGTATCAGAGTATACATTTATAGAAGACCATAATGTATCCATCAGCACCAAAATGGAAATAAAATCAGTTCTTTGTCGGTTAGGTGGACTCTTAAGGGTGGTGGCTAATCGCTGGTAGCCGTGGAAATAAAACATTTCTTCCCGTACATTTTTTAAATATTACACAGCCTAAGAAGAAATACAGGAATCATCGACATAGATGTGTCCAGCTATTTTTACTGCCTGGAAATCAAAACATATACTTACAAGATTTTTCCTCACGAGCATCCCCGTGTTCGCTTCAATAACATTTTATTTTGCCATCAAAACTCACAACGTGTGCTCAGGAATTGTAATAAATAATGAGCTGTACCCTCAACAGGGACACAGTATACATAAAAATCGGTATGAAAGCTATACAGGTCTAAATAAATAAATGAAAGCTATACAGGTCTAAATAAATAAATGAAAGCTATACGCCCTTAGACTTATTCTTGTGGGGTTACGTTAAATACCAGGTGTCTGCAAATCAACCGCAAACAATTGATGCCTTGAAGGCCAACATCACTCGCGTCATTATTGAAATCGAATCCGATTTATGCGATAGAGTCATCGAAAATTGGACTTCCAGAATATGGCATAAAAATACATAGCTATGGCATAAAAAGGAAAGAGATCTAATGCGAAGACAGTATCTATGACCGTTGCATGTTTTCATGTATATCACACTTTTATTTATTTATTTATACACTTCATTACCCAATATCGTACAAAAGGCGAACTTAATGCCTTAAGGCATTCTCTACCAGTCAATCTTTGGGTTAATCACAGAGGTTCAATTTGGAGGTGCGTGAAAGACTCAAATTAGATAGTAAAATAAATATAAAATACTCAAATATACTGTATAAATATATAAACTTTTGAGTATTGTGTAGAGATTTGACACTGATTCTCTCTGTACTGAGGATGGCTCATCAAAAATTTAAACACATCTGAGTTTCAATTACAAGCCTGTTTTTAAGCTACGTGAGAGTTTGTATGTGTGCGAGTATAATTAACAAGTAAACAACACGGATAGGTACCCACTGTTTAGTTAATTTTAGTTAGGGATCAAGTTTTAAAAGGGATTTAAGCAAAGGAATACTATATGAAGGAAGGTTTATGAGGCAAAATAGTAGTTCAAGTGCTTTGTACAATAATCTAGTAAAAATACAGAATCTTCTTTCCTGTAAAATTTAATTTTCGTCGCTTGGATCAGTTATTCAGAACGGTATCCATTTGAAATTCTATACTATCGATTCAAAGAAAGAAAGAAAATGATTTTATTGACAACAAATAGGTACCGAAGTATCATTTTTCTCCATAATTATATCGTCAAATTTGAGAAAATTGTGGCCAAGAATTCGTTTAAAAAAATATTTATCTTTAAAATAAAGAAAAATAAACGCGTGCGGTCAGGGGACGGAGATCCTCTCGCGAATTTTTTGTAAAACTCCATCACGATAAAAATCCATTACACTTACCATCACGTGGGACCGCTTACTCGTCCGCCCCCTAGTCTATAAAAATAAAAAAAAAAGAATGTAATTCGAAATAAAATCTGTATAGTTCATGTATTTTTTATAATGTATAATGTATTCATGTATTTCAATGCAAATAATTTAAAATAAGGAACCAAATCAAAAATCAAAAAGTCTCTCTATAATGTATATAAATATAGTAAATAGCAAACACTCGAATCACATGTGCGATAAACATATGTAAACAGTAAGCAATTGCTTCAAGTTATACAATTTTATTAACTTACTTTTCTAAATCTGTATTTTCTGTCTGTATTCTCAAAACCTTATTACAATAATGAGACACTATTGTATCTCACGTATGATTTAAAACAAACAACAACAACATATACATTTTAACGAAATTTTTTAGTGTTTACTATTTTTTAGGTTATACAACCGGCCACGCACTAGCCTGCACGTCTGTTATTCTGCTCGAGTCTCGCTCTCGATAATCGCACGCACACACACAGAGAGAAAGAGAAAGGCGTATGGAGGGGGTAAAAATCTTACGTGACGTTACATTTTCTCTCGAATCACACCTACCGCAAGCCGCGTAAAGGAACTTCGTTCTAAAAATAAGTATGTAAAAAAATAATCATAAAAATGACACTACAGAAATCTTGATAACGATTAGGATTCAATTATGTTAATGATATATATATATATATATATATATATATATATATATATATATATATATATAAACTGGTAAGAAAAATAATGATAAGTTATTATGTAACATTTCAGTTTTTTTTGCTGTAAGTACTATAAAGTTATCTACTTTCGGGTTATACCTTTATTCCACTGAGGGTGTGATATAATATGTTGTCCCGAATATATGTAGAGAATATAATATATTCCGTGGCACAGATCTGTTTAACATGACACGAAATTACGCCACTTACGTGTATTGAATTTAACATTTAATATATTCCAAAAGCTGGCTTTAATTTTCATCTCGAATTTCTACACTATTACAAGCATATACACATGAGAAGCAATTAATTGCGTGAGTATGCGATATATGATGTGCGAGGTGACATTGCTGCTATTGTATTTAATATGCGATGCAATGCAACCAGCCCTTTCAGTATACACTGTTGGACCCATGTCCAGGAGGAGCACAGGCCTTAAAACGCCACGCTGGCCAAGTGGATTGGCGAGTCCACTCTTCTAGAGGTGGTGTAGTTCCCCAGGGCTTGCGGTAGCCGCTTTGTTAACCCTTAGCCGCCTTTTATGACACCCACAGGAGAAGGGATGGTACTATTCTATAGCCAGGCGACATCACACGGACCAGTATATTAAATATATAAGGTGTAAATAAAATTTACCTGCGTCATTCTAAGGGGCTACTGTAAACGTGATATATATCATATAAGTAATACATATAAGTCATTATTTCATTGATATTCAATCATATCATATTTTTATAATTCAAAATAATTATTAGTGTCCGCAATAAAAGTGAAATAAGGTCACACTAGTCTGCGCGGTCAGTACTACTAATTATTTATTATCTATTTAATAGAAATAACATTAATTATTTCTATTATTTTGAATTATAATAAAAATATTGAATATCAATGAAATAATGGCGTATTTTTTTTTATATTCAAGTAGGTGGTAGAGCAAGCGGTCCCACGTGTGGTGATGGTACATTACCGTCGCTCATGGACACATGCAACATCAGGGTATTATATATTACGTTTACAGTAGCCCCTCAGAATGACGCAGGTAAATTTTATAATTTTCCTTTCTTAATGCCAATTAGCACATTGTGCCAGTGTCGTATTGTCTCCATAATCAACAATTTTAAAATTAAAATAATTCAAAACACGTCTTGTCAATGTCCAGTCGCCTCGCAAGTTAGGAGTCGATCGGTAAAGTGGTAGTAGGTTTACTCAGGACAGAAGAGTTGGGACTCCTTGGAAGCACACGAAAAGTGGAGTCTTATGCTTTTATTTGATTATCACAAATATTATGCACAAACACTAAGCTCTTTATAATCTATCGCTATTAAAACACAATACCAACAATGCACAAATTTTACAATAATTAAACAAAAACTCTTTGCTTCTCGAGTACCCGCCAAAAAGTTTGATTTCATAAAATGCTGTTCCATCAACCGCAAACTAAAATTCTTTTATATAATGCACTTGTACGCAGCCACGTAGAGTATGCATGTACAGTGTGGAGTCCTTTCAATGGTGTGCATTCGCAAAAGATTGAAAGAATTCAACGTATATTTACTCGTCACCTAACTTTCTTTTTCCAAAGTATTTATTAGTCATCGCTGCATTTATAACCAAAGGATAAGTTTCTTTAACATGTTCTTTAGACATGTCCTTTTTATACAAGACCATTAATGGCATAATTGACTGCAACCAACTATTAGAATTAGTGCCTTTCACAGCATTCTCCGACGACCTACAGAACTTTCAGGCTCCTCTTTTGCCGCACTAACCTCGGTGTCCATTCCCCAGTATATAGAATGTGTAGTGAGTACAGCTTATTAAATGAATGTGCGATTGATTTGGACATATTTCGCGTCACACTTCACGTATTTAAGGGTACAATTTCTAATTACTTTAACAATAAAGCTCCATAGATTTACAAGTAAAACTTAATAAAATATTTTGTATTTGATTTTGTACTTTTAAATTTTTCTATTTAGTCTCTTAAATATAATAAATCATAAATATAATAACTTAATGTAAATCTACTTCACAAGTACATTTTATTTGTATGCCTCATGTTTGCTATTTACTTAATTACAAATTATCAGTGTCAATGTTGTGTTCACCTTAAATTGAACACATATAAAAATTTAATATTTTAATTTTCAATGTTGAAACTGATATTTATGTGTAACTGATAAATATCGGAATACAATGTAAAAGGTAACTTGTCTGCGCGTCCTTTATTCGCGACTGAAGGCGTTGGGGGTAGATGTATACATATGGGGTACATCTACCGTCATTGATATTAATACATATCAGTAACACTGGTGTACCTTAAACAATAAATAAATAACGTTTATATCATGGTATAACGTCAGCCTGTGTTTCTCCACTGCAAAATATGAAAGAAATCAAATGAAAAATATCCGCACTATATTTTTGCATACTTTCATTTGAAAATAACAAAAGACCATAATCGCCCTTACTTTGCGTCAAATGTTATGCAATTCCCATCAACAATATACTCCACCTTCTAAACAAATTAGAATCCAAAATCCGTGCCACCCTCAATACCCAAAATTACGACTTCTTAAAAGGATTGCTGTGAAGCGATACTCGAGGGTAAGTAGTCTCCCCACAGAAATAAATTTGTAAGAATGGCCAAGTTTTGATTCATTGAATTCAAGCGTGTCAAATTTTTTATGACGCTTGACTCCAAATAGGGCATGATTAATCATTAATTTTTACACATTTAACTAATTAATCCGTGAATTACACAGTAAAATAATTATCATAAATATAAAGTCCTAAATAATATTATTTAGGACACATGAACGTGGAACTAAGATTCATTGTATTTTTTTCATTTGTTTACTTCAGGCAATGGGCAAATGGAAAATATATATATACAAATTATAAATTTAAATATAACATTTAAATATAGATATTGGGGTTAAAGTATGAAATTGCCGATTTGTACTGAAAAATTAAAAACCTTTTTTTTTCTAAAATGTAACATATTTATTTAATCAAAATATTTACCCTCATTATCTATACATTGTTGCCATCTAATCGGAAGTTCATTTATGCCTTTGCGATAGAACTCTGGGGATGTAGATTCGACAAACTGTGTGAAAGCATTTTGTACTGCCTCTTGGGAAGAAAGTTTTTTACCACGTAGAAAATTGTCCAATTCACGAAAAAAAATGGTAGTCCGTTGGAGCAAGGTCTGGCGAGTACGGAGGATGACGTATGGTTTCTAACTGCAGCTCCTGTAGAGTTACAACGGTTTCTCGTGCAGTGTGAGGTCTTGCGTTATCATGGAGCAATAATGGTGAAGATCGATTCACGAGTCGGGGCTGTTTCACTGCTAGTTTCGCCATCATTGTTCGAAGTTCGGCACAGTAAACATCTGCTGTTATTGCTTGACCAGACCTGAGAAAGCTATAGTGAATAACACCATGAATAGACCACCAAACAGTTACCATTACCTTTTTATTGGTAAGCTTTGCCTTAGGGCACTGTTGCGGCGTTTGACCTGGGGTCAGCCATTGCATTTTTCGCTTTCGGTTATCGTAAAGAATCCACTTTTCGTCACATGTCACAATTCGATCCAATATTTCTTCATTTCTGTACCGATTCAACAAGGCAACGCAAGTTTCAACACGCGTTTCTTTCTGCAGATCAGTCAAATCATGAGACACCCATTTTTCATATTTTTTTATCTTATTGATTTGATGCAAATGAGTCAATATTGTAGGTTAAACCATGCCGCTAATTCCTGGGTAGTTTGACTCGGATCGGCTTCCACCATCTCCTTCAATTCAGCGTTATTCACCTGTGTGGGCGGTCTTCCACGTGGTTCGTTCTTCAAGTCGAAATTTCCATTACGAAAGCGTTTAAACCAAAAACGCACGGTTCGTTCATTAGCAGTCTCCTCTCCAAACGCAGCATTGATATTGCGAGCCGTTTCTGCCGCGTTAGTTCCGCGTCGGAACTCGTATTCAAAGATTACTCGGATTTTCGAAGTATCCATCTTTCCCGTCTAAGCTTTGCACATTTTTTAAAACAAGAACCTCATAGGTAACCTGTGAAAAAGTTTCACTCGAAAATTTCACACCATGAAGGTTTTATGTCAATTCAAAGTATCTATTACTATAAAACGGCAATTTCATACTTTAACCCCTATTATTTTTAGGTCGTGACTTAAGAAAATAGAATTGCATGCCTTTGTTTTTTTTTCTATTTTTATCAGGAGTTTATCGTTACTAAACCATTAATTGTCACCAGATAACCATTTAGATATTGGAAAGATTGCCAATCTACCTTAGTTATATCTCTGTGACGGCCCCTATTTATAAAAGTACCTACCGATCTGATTTCACGATTCATGGTGCAAAGTGAATTAATTTAGCACAATCCTCGTATTCCGAGCACGTTGCACGTCACAGCGTGACTGAAGTGGCGTGATTATGGTCTGTATGTATTAATCAATATTTATACATATATAGGTATAGTTGATAGTTATTATAACCAATACTCGGAGGTGATGGGGTCATCGAACTTACTGACTTAAGATGGACATGCCTCCGCGATATTGGATTTTTGATTTTATGAAGTACCTTACTTTATCAGAAAATACATATATAATATTGCTTCACATATATTTTATAGAATTCATATATATCGGTCCACCTGGTGGTAATAACAACAATACACTTTTTTATATAAAAACAAACAATAGCTAAATAATACATTTATACAATTGTCGGCTTTATAGTGGTAAGTGGGTAGATACTGTCGCCATAAAACAACCTGCAATAAAAAAAAAAATTATTTATTTCAAGATTCCATCTGCCCATCGATTAACCATCCATTGTGTTGATGTTTCTAGATTTCAATTATCAACAGCTCGGCAGGGAAAGAAAAAAAGCTTAAAAAACAAAATCTGGTGCATATGTAATATTCTTGTGAATGATCAAGCACTGGATTCGCGTGGTGCATTACGACTAATCTCTGTTCAAGTTAAGAATAAAGTGATGTCATCACTATCAGTCACGTGATTTCACCTATTGATTAATTACGAGAGGAAGAGCGATACTCGAGTGACCAATTATGTGAGGGAGTGTTCCTCGATTGACCAATTAACGCCGCGTTGAACAGATGACGTCACTTTCCTTTTAATGTGAATAGATTATAAAAATCCTATCGTGATTGCAAGGACTTTGAAATGCAGTGTAACGTTGGTAGGCAACAGGTGAATAGCCAAATCCAATCAAATTTATTCTCTAAATACCAAATAATTATAAAAGACATTGATAAACCTTGGGATTCTGTATGTATTATCTAGCAGTGGATTCACGCAGGTTAATAAGGGCAGGCTTAATTATGTAAACAAACCCCTGAGTACTAATTTTAGATGATCAGAATAGCATGTTATTAACTCCGTGAAACACGCACAAGATTAATGTTGCAAATGACATCAGTAACTAGATGCTTTATTAAGTTAAGACGTTGACATATGTCGTGGCTAGAGAAGTCACGCACGAATGTAGAGATGAATCGAATTATTTGGATTAGAACGAATGATTAAATAACTATTAGATGCATATCATAGTGTAGGGGGAGAGTGCACGCTGCATTCCCACAGTCGCTGGGCCACGTTACCCCTTTCTCACAGAAGACTACCTTGAAATGTACTGCATTTCCTACTTCATCATATTTCCCCAGTGTTTCGGTAGTGGGTGAGATATGTCAACCCATTCCCATCCTATCCAGTTTCTCAACTCTTTCTCCCGATCCATTCCTTAATCTGCAAAGGTGGGGCGTGCTATGGTTTGTCATTCTGGACTGATCTTGACATGTATCGCGGATGTCTATGGGCGACAGTATCCACTTACCATCAGGTGGACTGTAAGCTCGTATAGCGCCATCGTCCATTAAAAAAAACTAGTTTTTTATTCTTCTATAGTATAGATGGCAGACGAGCGGGCGGTTCACATGATGGTAAGTGGTCACCGCCGCCCATGGACACCTGCAACAGCAAGGGGTTTGCGGGTGATAAGCTCCACTACTGGAGATAAGCTTCTTGCAAGGACCGTTACCACGTGCGGTGTTCTGCCCTTCTCATCCAGCTACTACCGGCGACTTTCTTCAAGTCATCAATTAATCTGGCCAGAGAACGTCCTACGTTACGTTTCCTAGGATCCACATAGGATGTGGTCTCGATTCGAGTACTTGTCTTTACCCATCGGTTATCAATTATCAGTCATGCGGCATATACATTACAGCCTATTATTCAACTTGCTGATTCTTTGAGGTATGTCGGTAAGTATTCAAGCATTTTTTTGAAAAAATATTTGTACTAAAATTCATTTTCATTCCTGAGTATCAAAAGACTGATTGATAATTGCGTAGCATGGTAGAAAATTCTCAGCAGACAATCCACAACTTTCGGGTTCGTAGTGTAAATTGTCTTGATGATCTGTACACTCTGTGACTTTGCCAAGGAAGTGTCGATGAACATTCGTCTGGCAATAATGGGAGTTGCGATGGTAAAAACACGAAGTCAGTATCAAATTGAAGAGCTCTTCAGAACTTTCCCCCTTATATGAGCGATAAAAAACGCAGGGAGTCGCGACATACTTCCATTGTAACGATCATTTTTCCTCGGAAAATTTAACCAGCAAAGTGCAGCTTGTCCACCCGTGAACATGAATACAATCTAGAACAATTAAAGGTCAAAGGTCATACTGCTTGATGGTGGATTAATCGGTCGAGTAATTCGAGTACGCTCGATAAGATTTCCACTGACTTACTTAACCTTTGCACATCTCTAGACTGTAACTATTCAGCCCGTCTCCCGTATCTAAACATCGGGGGACTTGACAAGTTAGTTGTGTTATCGTCAATGTCTTAACATGGTCTTAACGCATGTTTGCCTCCACGACTGGGCTAATTTACATATCAAAATGTGCTTTACAAAGACGTGATAACATAGTATAACTAGAAACTAACAGTAAACAATCTTAGAGTTATTCTTAATATTACGTACCGCCGACTGAAACACGTCTAGAATGGCTGTTACTTCGACTGATAAAAAGCATGTTACAAACTGCACATTAAAGAACTATATAAATCCCAGGGGCGTGACAACATATGTCAATCTACTGTACTGGGTTTTCATGACGTTGAATAAGGGTAAATAGTTTTTTTTTTTTTTTTTATAGATTAGTGGGCGGACGAGCAAGCGGTCCCACGTGATGGTAAGTGTTACCGCCGCCCATGGGCACCTGCAACACCAGGGGGTATGCGGACGCGCCGCCGACCTTGCAAAATCCTATTCACAGCTCTCTTGAAGAACCCCATATCGTAGCTCAATGGAAAGACCTCTTGAGGCAGTTCGTTCCACAGCCTACGGGTTCGCGGTATAAAATAATTTTTGGACCGAACAGTGCGCGACACCTCCGTATCGAGGAAATGCGGATGGACCGCACTTCTGTGACGGGAGATGCGGTTGTAGAAACCCGAGGTGGGAATTATATTAAACAATTCTTCAGTCTATAGTTGTTTAACAGTGTCTAAACTTTATGGAGTAATAATATATACTCGTAAGTAGATAAGGGAGGTAAGAGATAACGCAGAGAGAGACAGAAAGAGGCCAAAATGTGTTACATGACATGTACTGTAATACTTAGTTCTTTCGGTACTACAATAAAGTATGCGTTTTGGCCTTCTCCACACTATTATTCATTTATATCTATTTCTTGTTTGACAGTCAAACAATTTTTTTCATTTGTATGACCATCGACGATTCAGTCCTTCCACTTTTTCTTGTGGGCATATTTCTGTTAAGGTGTTCATCTTGGCTTTCATGTCTTCCATGTACACTAGAACCACTTCTAGATCTGCTATAACTTGTCGATTGCAATAATGCTGTTTCTACACCGTCCCACATAAATATATGAACAATGTATCTGTGTGTGTGGGCTGCATTTCGAGCGTTTGTGTTCCATTCCTCTCTATTTGATTCTGCTTATTCTGTGGTAACATTATACAGTTCTAAGTTCACGCGAGTAATTACTAGTTTGTTCAAAGTCTGCGCCTAGAGCATTGTAATTAACTACCTTTGATTTGATGTTTGTTGTGTACGGAATTGAATTATTTAGACCTACTTTCTATCTACATACTACAAACTTACTAGTAACATGTGCAGGGAATAGTTAGAAGCGACTTTTTGTTTCGGTTTCATTCGTAAAATACCGATATTTAACAGGTACTGTTAGCAGCTCGACAAATTTCTTAATTTTCATTCATTCACTTTTTTCATATTAATCAATAACAAAATGCTAATACGGCTCCAATTGGAAGAAACCGGTTTATTAAAATTTATGAAACTAACGTTAATCATAAACCAATTAGTTCGCTGTTCCGTTTCTAGCAACATGAAGTCTAACGGATCTTTACGTTGACCGCTATAACAGTTTCAGTAACTACCCACTTCCATTATGTTTCTGTTATCCTTCCTTAAATGAGTTAAATGTTTCATTTTCACACACGCCACTGAGAAATTTGTCTTCATTTTCGTTTCGCTGACATCTTGATTTAGATTATATGTTTTGAACTCGGAACTAAGCGACCTTAATCTCTTAGAGGCCCTTAACGTCTTCTGTATAATCAAGATGACGCTTTAATTCAAATATGGTCGTGAGGGCTAGAAGTTTGTGCGGGCAAAAAGACTACAAACAATAACTACTTTATTATAAAAATGGATCTTTTATGATTTTTTTAAATTTATTTATTTAAGGTACACCAGTGTTACATTTATACTCGCACATCGTTGGCAAAATTACAACTTATAAAATAATGTCACATTCCAATGTAGGGTTAAATGAAAATACATTGATTTTACAAATTTATAAAATATTTTAATTTTACGCCTTCAGTACCGATTTACAATATAAAATGTGCACAAAATGCGAAAGTTAGATTTCCTTCATAACCAATAGCAAAAACATGTAATGCCACGAATAAAGGCTAGTTAAAAATAAATCGCTTGTTTCAGCAAGCTTCGGATCTGTGGAGATTGACCCAGATCGTAATTCACCACATAAAAATAGCTATCAAACGTTGTGAAGCGGAAATATATTGCTGGAATATAGTTTTAAATCTGCATTAATCCACGTTGTGTCATTTCGTTTCGAGCAAGCGTAACCGCGCGCAAAAGCTTGTACATCAATGGGATTTTACGGTGGTACCTACGGCTTCATTCCTTTGCTATTATAAGTAGCTGTCCACAAGAAAGCCCTCGGAATAACAAGCCAAGAGCGTCGCCACAACTGCAGAAATACATCACGCCTTTTCAAGACAACCTAAATAGCAATCTCAAATCAGACCTAGCGTCTTAAACCGCACTAACCAGCTCCACTCTCTCGACAGTCTCGACACAGTCGCAGGAGAGCCCTGGACATGTCTAAAGTAAGCACAGTGGATGTAGCAAACAGTATGTTAGCAAAACGAAGGGATTTGCGGACGAACGAAATTAGTGTTCCCACTTTCTACGTTAATAAATGTTCGACACATCGCTAAAAGTAGTTACTGTAAAACACTACACAAATTCTGCAGAACATATGAGAGTAAGAGCAGTAAGATGAAAGTCCATTTGATGACAAAATGATATATGACTGCCTGTGCTACTCAGTTGTCTGAGATAATCAATATCATAGGACTGCGAATGTTTGGACGACTCAAATGCCAAATATTGGACCGTCATTTTTTAACTTATTTGTGTCAGAACCGCACGTTACTGCAGATCTAATTTAAGAAAAGCTTGTTTTACTCATATGACTACGCCGAATCACATAGCTACTTTACCTAAGAAAAAGCCATATAGAATGACAAACGAGTAGGCTTCCCTAACGGTAAGTGAATGTTGTCATCTATGTGTGGACATCTACAATAAATGTAATAAATATCAACGATCCCGAGCCGCAATTTAATCGGGCCACGTCTTCCCGGGTAATAAATTCATCAGGATTTGGGTCATTTGCATGAAGATTCGCTACTTCCCTCATCCTATTGTGTCCCCTAGTCTAATTGGGGCACGGACTGCGCCACTTATGCGAGTTGACAGCATGACAGTACGTGCTTAAAGCCGAGAGAAATGCTTAAGATGAAATTTCTAGAAATTATGGTGACAAATTCTATGCGTCGACTAATATTCGCTTTGCGGGTAGTTATAAATCTGCAGGAATTACGTTGCCGGTTAAGTGTGAAATGTATTAATAACACAATTCTTTTAGTTCATATTCTTAAATGTTAATTTTAATTTATAAACTATTTTAAAGCCAGTCTGGTAAACCGTAGACAAAGAACATATTTGTTTCTAACTTGTGTGTGCTAGACTGCTCCTACTGAAACTCCGGGCCTCTCCGATTAGCTGAAAACACATGCCATTTGTCTCGTTAATGGTGAACATGTTATAGTTTAAACTCCCGCTTGTGTTGACCTTTGGGTGTTGTTTGTTAGCAAAACCTCGAGCGAGATAAACCTAACTTATAAACGAACTTCTTAGTTAGTTACTAGCAGTGTCAGGGACAGGCGGATAAATGTTGGCGTATGTGTGGCTAGCTTGATTCCCGTGGGAACTCTATAATCGATATGGATATCTAAAAGTATCTAAACGTATTTTTTTATTTATGGAAAGAAGACGGCAGACGAGCTGACAGAGCATTTGACAGTAAGTGGATACTGTCGCCCATGAATATCCGCGATACATGCAAACATCAGTCCAGACTGACAAACGCTGCCCAGACTGGGTGCGCTGCTTTCCTTTGGAGATTTAGAGGAAGGGTTGGGAAAATGGGGTGGGATAGGAATGGGCGCTGGCATACTACTACAGAAACACGTTTGGGAATTTATATAAAGTGAGAAATGTTGTACATTTCACGGCACATGAGCTATAACTATGCCAAGTCAACTATGACTTTTTAAAAAAGATATTTCACGTACAGACTCCGCTGTCACAATTTTATAATATGTATAGATTACATTTAATGTCTCCCTATTCGATGAAATGGTATTGTATATGTCTATTGCTAGATATATGAGTAGGTCTCTCCCAAAGCCACAACATTTGGCCTTCCATTCTTGTCTCCCAGTCACTACCAGCGATTTCCTTTAAGTCATCGGTCCACTGTAAGAATGATGTCCTACGATAGTTTTCCCGCTAATTGGTCTGCATTCGAGGACTCATCTATTATCTCTAACTCATCTATTATCTATTATCTCTATCTCCCACCCGTTGTTGTTATTGTAAAATTAAACTAATTAGTTTTTCTTTTGTATTTTACGTGGCGTTTATTGGTCATTTGACACAATGCGTCAATGATTATGTTGTGTGGTGTGGTTTATATTAGGTACACAATTCTGTTTTCTGAAGGTTTAACAAAAATATTTGTTACCTTGAATCCCAAAACTGTTCAATAAGTTTCGGGCTTCCATTGCATATGATAGTCAAAACAACAATTAGTTGAATTTTAAAGCGAACCTACGCCTAACTACGGCGTCGGATTTATACAATAAAAAGTACGACCTAAATATAAATAATCGAGTTAAAAAAATTAAATTAACAAATTAGGCAACTTCCATGAGTCCCATCCCATCAAGCCGCTCGACAAATCGCAATAAACAGACACTACGTCCCGCAAAAATGAGAATAATCAAATTCGCGCCAAAACTCAGCCGAGAGTGCTATAAAGTAATTCAATTGTACCGCAATAAAATAATCAAATTACGCGTCAAACACATTTTCAGCGAGTAATGGCGGCGCGACTCTTAACACGATTAAAACACTTTTGCATAATCACGAAATGTGGGAACACAATAGGTAAGAACAGTAAGTAAACTTTGTCTTAATATTGAAGAAATTCCTTAGGCCTTTGTTAGGGTGGAGAGCGGCGAGCGGCAGCGGACGAAAGGCTACATTATTATAGGTTTATACATATGGGGAAGCGGCACACAAATAAATAAGTTTATTCACTGCAATAGACTATGAATATGCTATAGCTTATGCAATACACTTTATTTACAAACTAGACGCTCAACTAAATGAGTTGACAGTAAACGGACAGTAAAATTTTGTTACGTATTCAGTGAATCGGTTAACATCGTCTTAAATTTTAAAAGCTATCAAACTTATATTTCCAACACTCTCTATACAAAGAATCTACCATGCACTTCCTTCAATTCTTGTAAACGAAATTAAAACGCTGCAAACAATCGTTTTCGCCAAACATTGAATGAACACGTCAGGTTTGTGCAGACGTAGAATCTAGTGTCATCTTTCAGAACGCTTATTGGATTTACAACATCCTGCGAATGTCCTATTAACGACATGTATGTGTACGTTAGAGCGCGTTTTGGGGTGTTTAATCATAGTATCATACTGTTCCTTTGTATTTATACTGTATCAGTGTGGTGACGTGCCAGCTATCGCACGCGTACGCGTCAGAGCTAATTCTACACGAATAAATCCGAATTCAAAATTGCTGAACATTTTGAATTTGAGTTAATAAATAATATTTCAAAACAACTGCGGGTGGTACCAATTTGTTTTGTATTAATATTTGAGCTGCGCTGTCGAATTTCTGTTGAACTGTAAACAATATCGTGTCAGTCGTTTTATGTTGAATTCTGTAGCTATTGATACATGGGATTGGCTTTCGTTGATCAGCGTGTCAATTATTCATAAATGTTTCATTATTAATAATTATTATATTACTCTCACGAATTACTCGTGTTATATATACAATACAATGTCGAAACGTGACCTCCGAGGCTGCGGCTACATACAGCGAATTGCAAGGTGATGAGAAGAGCAAACTTAATTTAATATTATGCAGCTACTACAGAAAGTAGCCAAAGTACTTCAAAAGTAGCGGAAAAGTACAGTATAACGTGCTTATAATGTAAAAGCCGTGTTTTAAACAATTGTTCCTAAAAACCGCGATTAGAAAGAGCATGGTGGTATTTTCGCACTTGTAATACAGCCACGTCTATAGTTCTTTATATTATTAAATTAATCGCGTAACCCAGTGGTTCTTAACCGGTAGTCTGCTGGACTAGTCTAACTGTCAAGACTCTAGGAGTGGTCCGCCAAGTCACTTAGATAAAAATATATCTAGAGAACGATTTAATAAATGGCATGTTTAAAATTCGACACAGAATCAAGAATTTAGCAGTTGGTAAGACAAATGCTAGCTAAAAATCTTATCAATGGTATTTTTATGAAGGATATTGGAGTCTGTTGTATTGCATATTTGTGTAACAAACAAAACACTGAATTCGAATACTTGGTTTAATTCTTAGTAGTTTTTTAATGACTGATTTAATTAATGATTTATGAATGAATTTAGTGACTAAGTTTTATTTCTTTCTCATCAAACCAAAATAATGGTCCATGATGAGAAAAGAAATGGGTCAAATAGTCCCTCGTCTTTGAAAGATTTTTTTTCATATATGGCAATAGTGCAATTAGCACATTCTGCCAGTGTCAAATTTTCTTCGTAATTAACAATTTCAAAGTCTAAAATGTATCCTGTCAAATATCCAGTCCTCAATAAAGTGATAGTAGGTTTACTGAGGATAGAAGAGGACTCCTTGGAAGCACACGAAAAACGCAGTGCTATGCTTTTATTGATTATCACAAATATTACGCACAAAAGTCACTTTGAAGTTTTTTTTATAGAGAAGTGGACGGACGAGCAAGCGGTCCTACATGATGGTAATTGTTACCGCCGCCCATGGACACGTGCAACACCAGGGGGTATGCGGGCGCGCCGATGAGCTTGCAAAATCCTATTCACAGCTTTCTTGGAGAACCCCATATCGTAGCCTAATGGTAAGACCTCTTGAGGCAGTTCGTTCCAAAGCCTACGGGTTCGCGGTATAAAATGATTTTTGGACCGAACAGTGCGCGACACCTCCGTATCTAGGAAATGCGGATGGACCGCACTTCTCTGACGGGAGGTGCGGTTGTAGAAACCCGAGGTGGGAATTATATTGAACAATTCTTCAGAGCATTCCCCATTGTACAGATGGTGGAACACACAGAGACGCGTGCGATAAGGTTGTTATAGTGGAATTATACATGAACCGTAACGTCGCGTAACTAGCTGCGACATTTTGACGACATTAAAGTTTAAATAGAACGTTAATACATAAATTTTTAAGGATTATTATTGAACTTGTGTCTAAAGAGAATACACATCTTTCATCGAGATGTAATCTTCAGTTCAATCATCTCTTCCTATACACGAGAGCTCCACTGACAATCCTACTTAGCTGCAAAACACTACACCACATATGCTCACTAGATAAACCATGTATCTATCCATATATTGTGCTAAAATATATAACGTTCACGTTTCTCGTTTGTGTCATAAAGAGAAAATCTCAAATATCTAAATTTTCAAAAATACGCGTATGTTCAATCGCTACTTATGACACTTCCAAAGAGATTTCGAAGCTCATAATAATGTAACTTTTCAATGTAACTTAGCTCCAAATTGTATTATTTCCTGTTGAAATGTGTTAAAGCCCTTGATTTCAAATTAGCATTCATGTGTCGATGCGATCCGTAATATTTGACCAAGAGAATTGCTGTGTTTGATGTGTACGAATAATTAACTATGGCGTTTGAGTTGCGTAATATCGTTATATTTTCTTAAGGCAGATTAATTATCGCATTTAAATTGACGCTGAATATTTAATTACTAATTACGTTGTTATATAAATTATGTATGTATATAAAGACACTATTTGTTTGTGGTGTCATCAATCTCAATTTTGTCTACAGACTTCACAACCATCACCTAACAGTCTTGACTGCGAGTTGCCTTGATCAGGTATGAGGTCAAAAGGTAATCTCTCAAAAAAAAATGTGAACTGTATAACACAATCAGCGGACTGATATTTCTGAATGTCTAATTTTTTGATCTTTTATGATGAAGGTGGCACACGGGTTTGAGGTCCACGTGATAGTAAGTGGTTACCGCCGCTCATGGATACCTGCAAAACTAGGGAGTGTGCGGGTGCACTGTCGGCCTTGTAAAATCCTATTTACAGTTTTCTTGAAGAAACCCATTCCATAATTTTCAAGGAAAAACACGAAGTTGGCATCAAATTGAACAATTCTTGTGAACATTCCCCGTTATACAGGCTGTAGAATTTTATACAGAGTATTCTGTATACCACTTTTATTCTCTTTTATTCTGTATACCCCGTTATACAGACAGACGCAACGTCTCTCTGAACTCTGCGGGGTTCTAGACTGCCTGTGAGAGTGGAATCGTCGACAGTCGGAACAGCTTGGTTGAAAGGTACCAATTTTTTTTTTTACAAATGTATAACACTAAATTCGCAAGTTTTAAACTTCAATAACTTCATAAAACGATGTAACGGACATGCTAATGTGAAAACGCTGGAAACTCAGAACGTGTGCCACGTTGGGCGCCATTAGCATAATGCCTTTCAACGGTCGCTCAGCAAAATCGTATCTTTAGTGCTGTTGAATATTAGACGAGGAATATTTATCGATAACATGTAATGTTATACGGTTGAAGTTAGACCTACATTACATTATGGAATCCTCTTTCACAGAAGTGGTAGTTTAATTTCAAAACGAAATTTTTGATAAAAAAATTTAGAGTATACCTAACTAGAACAAGTTAGTTTAATAAAAGTTACATATTGTAATTACCCGTGCATACAGACAGGGTTATGGCGATTTCAATAACTGCCATATCTCCACTGACTGCCTTGAGAAGTGCGGATATAATCATCGGTTGTTTTCATCACAACTTTAAGAATTTATTATACTCGATATCAACCTGTAACGTCCCACTGCAGGGCACAAGCCTCCCCTAATAACTCACTAGGGGGTTTCTAGCCATAGCTACAGATTTTTTTTTTAAATCATCGAGCACGTGGTTTTCATCACGATGTTTTCCTTCATCGTCGAGCTAGTGATAGTTTTTGAAAATCCGTACGTACGTTCAAACTCAATAGTTAGCACCTACGGGCTGAGGAACTTATGCTCTCATGAATGAGACGAAAAGATACACCCGTAGGCAATCACCGCTAGAATTATTATAATCACCTAAGCAATATTAAGAGAAATAACTGAATAAGCAGCAGAAAATACTGAATAGGCAGCAAACCGATGGTATCAAATTTAAAGGTGAGTTAGGTTTGGTTATCTGGTGGGTAAATAGGACTTTCGCGACCCCGTCGACTTCGTGATGACATTCTTAATAATTTTAAATTATTTATTTCAGTTGCTTATTCAGAAAAAAATTGCTTTGTTGTTCATGATTTTTTTCTTCATTTCTTCATTTATGGCAATGGTGCAATTAGCACATTCCGCCAGTATCGAGTTTTCTTCGCAATAAACAATTTCGAAGTCTAAAACGTATCCTGTCAATAATATTTTCTTAGGTTTTCGCGATTACTATACATAGCAATTAAACTACTTTGAACGGTTTAAATCGCGTATATTTGACATTATTTATATCCCGACGTTTCGAACACTTTGCAGTGGACGTGGTCACGGGGTGACTAATTGATTTCAAAAAGTGACTAAGTGGTGACTAAGGTCAAAAAAAATTTCAGACGGTAGTCCAAATAATTTCTTAATAACTCAAGTGACAAATAAAATCAATTAGTCACCCCGTGACCACGTCCACTGCAAAGTGTTCGAAACGTCGGGATATAAATAATGTCAAATATACGCGATTTAAACCGTTCAAAGTAGTTTAATTGCTATGTATCCAGTCAATGTCCAGTCCCGTCGAAGTCGGGAGTCGCTCAGTAAAGTGACAGTAGGTTTACTGAGGACCGAAGAGAACTCCTTGGAAGCACACGAAAAAGGCAGTCCAATGCTTTTATTAGATTATCACAAACACCACGCACGAAAACCACGTATATATTATCATTATTAAACCACAAAACTCTTAATACACAATTTTTACAATAATCAAACAAAAACCTCACTTCTCAAGTTCCCGCCAAAAAGTCTTGATCGTGATTGGTTGCTCATTTAAATACAAGCCGAAGATAAATTATCGACTACACAACAGCACAACACACTCTGGCAGTTAGTGTAAAACCCTAGAAAAAAAAAAAACATTTTTTTGGAAGAAACCCTCTTGGTTCACAGCCAACTATCGACAGCTTTAATAAGAAGTTAAGTGAGACTGAACATCATAATGTTGGCAGACAACCCCACATGAGAGGAAGACATCGTTCACAGGGCGACAAAGCGATGCATGAGACTGGCGCGAGAAAGAGAGAGAAGACTTAGATGCTGCTGCAGATGTCAAGAGACTGCATTTAGATATGCTCATATGACATTGAGTGAGAATAGGAACTTATTGTCGATTATAGTTCCCCAGATATTAAGACTTCAGTGAAATGTTAAAAAAATACATATATTTTATTTGTTATCTTAAAGATAAAGCATGTTTCTATTTACACAGAATCTTAATTCTAAGTTAGAAACCTTTCTTATAGAAAGAAGGTGACAGACGACCGGATAGTACACCTGATAGTGAGTGAATAAGTGATTGTCGCCGGTGGACATCCGTCATACATGCCAACATCAATCCAGAATGACAAACGTTGTCTCGCCCCAGGATGCGCGTCTTGCCCTTGAAGATTTAGGAATGAGTTGCGAGAATGGGAAAGGATAGGGTAGGATGGGATGGGAATGAGCTCTGGCATATTTCAATCACCATCGAAACACGTATGTATGTACATTGGGGACACGATAAAATAGGAAACAGTACATTTTACGGCAGTCTTCTGTGAGAGAGAGGTAAGTCGGTCCATTGAATTCGCCCGCAGCACTGGGATTGCAGGGGATTGCCCTTCCCGCTCCCAAGTGTTAATCAAAGTCATTAAATTCATACCGACAATGAGGTCCTTCTGAAAATTGCAATTATTCCAATTCCCATTTCGTTAACAAATTCCTTTTTTCAATAGATTAGTACGTAAGTAATTTGTAGTTCAATTTAAAGTTAGTACTCTAAATATTTTTTTTAGTTCAATATCTTATTGGTTTAATCTAAAGTTAAGTATCTACCTAACTTTAAATTAAACTATAAAATCACTTACTAATTAAATTAAAAAATCAGCTACGCAACTGATTTTCAAATGAATGATTACTCTTATATTTCTTTTTGTAGTAAACTTATTTTATCTACTATTCACATTGAGCTTCTACTATTTCATTGGTATTTGTGTAGGTATTCGTTTAGAAAAACGCGAATACTCGAAAATTAGCGAGTATTCGCCAATACGAATATTGGGAACATTCCAATTACTGACACAGCCTCCTTACGATTTGTAATGAAAACTTTACTTCCGGAACTTGAATAACGCTCAAGAATATAGTGACGTTAAACGATATTGCTGCGGTTGAACAAAATGGCGTCTTTTTACAGCACTGTAAAACGTTCTTCACGACTATAAAACTGGCCAGTATACTCGCGAAATAGTTTTAAAATACACTGCTAATTAGTTCCAAGCACTTACATTTTAGAGTTCATTAAAATAGACCAATAAAATACAATAATATACAAGAATTTTAAATTTTTCTTTTGTTTCTAAATAGTTATTATGTTAAATGTTTCTTTTATGTTTGGAATAAAAGGATGGAATTTGGATAAAAAGTTACCCTATGTGTTTATACATCCCAGGAACTATAAATATATGTATTTCATAAGAATTACTACAAAAATACAATATAAATAAATACTATACCTACTATTCCTGTATATATAAATACTTTTCTGTATGATGCATACATACATACTTGTATGTATCTACCAGTATGAATGTATACCTAGTCTGGCCATAAATACCGTTACAATAAAGAAAAAAATATAAATTACATTTGAATTTAGAATCTGTCATTCTCACGTGAAAATAAACGTATTTTCACATTTTGACGCTAATCAGTATTAATAATGTACTAATATTAAAATGGAGTGAGGTGATAACCAAACTCATACCGCCAAAGTAGCCATGGAGACAAATGCAATTTTTAGAACTCTCCATGAGCTTGGTAGCTTAATGTTTGTGTACCGGGTTATTGGTAGGAACATTGAAACGTCCTCTGTTTGTGACAGAAAAAGGTCTGATCATCCATGCACTATTCCTACTAAAGAAACGATTAAAACTGAGGAGAGAATCCATAGAAATCCCGTCCGGAAGCAAAAGATTTTATCCAGAGAAATGAATAGTGCTATATTCATTTCTCTGGATAAAATCCAGAACCATGTCTCGTATTTTAAAAGATGATTTAGGACTTGGTGCTGACAAAGGACATACTGGTCATTTCTTAACTGATAACTTAATAAAAAATAGGGTTGACAAATCAAAACAACTTCTTTGGCGGTACGCAAAGGGAGTTTTCAGACAAATCTTATTTATGGACGAGAAAATGTTCACCATTGAGGAACATTTTAACAAGCAGAATGATCGAGTTTATGCTCATAACTCTAGAGAAGCAGCTCAATTGGACAATAGGGTGCAACGTGGCCATTATCCGGGTCCAGTGATGGTTTGGTGAGGTGTTAGCGATCAAGGAGTGACTGAACCATGTTTTTGTGAATAATGTATTCAAATGTCGGTTCAAGTGTATTAAGATACGATCCCTGAGAAGGTCTTAAAGCCTCTTTGACTACACCCTATTCCATAACCAAGAATGATCCTTTCAGCAAGCCAACACCGGGTCATAAGGTTCGCTCGACACAGGCGTGACTAGAAAAGAATATTTCCTACTTCATTGGAGTTGAAGACTGGCCGTCATCTAGTCGCGATCTTAATCCGCTCGATTATGATTTATGGTCTGTTTTAGTTGATGATAACTCCATGATAATATTGAATCCCTAAAACATTCCATAAGGGTCGCAGTTGTCAATTTTCCCATGGAAAGGGTGCGTGTTTAAATAGAAAACTGACCACAACCTTCGAAAGATTTGTATAAAATCAAATAGTGACTGACCATTTCAAATAAACGTTATATTTTTAAAATGTTTATCTATGTATGTCTAACATAACACAAATTCTTATAATAAAATGTTAATGTAAAAAAATATCAATGTTTTCTTTCTAACAATATTTATTGCATCATCTACATCCGTTTCGTTTACAGACTTCTCATCATCACTCACAGGTTGCCTGAAAGAAATCGCTTGAGCGATATGGCAGCCAATTGTACGTCTAATTACCTGTACTTTGGATTTCTCTGTATACAGATTGTCCAGTAAATAGTACGACATACTGGGAGTGGTGATAGCTTTAGTGACGACCTATCAAAATAGTAAAACATGTCTTCAGCAAAACCTTATAGATTTCAAGTTAACTGGGTTTTAAAAAAAACGACAAATCCCTACTTTCGGTCTGATTCACTGTCTGTTTCATAAAATTCCTTTTTTTTTGGTGTATCTACAATGAGGGGTATCTATCTATCTGCAATATGAAGATACAGTAAGGGGCTACTGTAAACGTAATACATATATAATATAACATATTTACGTCATTATTTCATTGTATTCAATATTTTTTTATAATTCTAAATAATTATTACTGTCTTCAATGAAAGTAAAATAATGTCTTACTTTATTAGCAGTTTAATTTTATTAAAACATAATAATATACACACAAATAATTCCCACATAAAATATGTATATAGGGTAAAGGTCGTTAATTATTTTTTTTAGTAAATTTTATACACATTATTCTTTTGTAAACAAACTTTGTTATTTTGATTGAACGTTTAACATTTATTCATATCATGTTCAGTCGTACATCTAATGTATTATATCTTGAATTAATAAAGTACAAAAAGGTTTTTTGTCCCATGCATAGCTTTTTGAATGTTACCTGCTCACAAGATAACACAAAAAATGTCATATGCAAATGTAACCGGCATTTCATATCGCTTTGACATGTAAATTCTGGTGACTTCAAATTTAATATAGCACGCACCACAATATAGATGGAAATTAAGAGTATATTATCTTGCTTAAATGCATGTATCGTTTCTCACGCATCGTTTAGACAAAGATGGCGTCGAAGGAGTTATTTGTGAGCGGCAAATCTGGAAGGGCTACACTGTAACAGACCGAAAGTTGAAAGTGTGGTCAAGTCTTTGATAGTTAGTACCATACCATCAACCTGTTTTCCACTGCTGAATATAGAGGAAGATCATGAAGACCACAATTTCCATAAGTTGTCAATTCATCTGGCTGAAGGGCGTACCACGTTACCTTTCCCGGTACACGGATAGTCTCCTTTCGTGGACACGTATACCTCATTGGTTTTCGGTTCTACACAAAACCTAATCCGACAATGAGTGAGATGAAAAGAAAAAATCCTTTTCTTTTTTTCAGAGACTTCAAAGGGAAACAATCTGGTAGATTGAGAAGAAACAAAAGTCGCGTGTTTCTTAACGAGGCTTGCGAGAGATTCATATCCCAACTGTGGATACATTTAGCAATTAAACAACTTTGAACAGTTTAAATCGCGTATATTTAACATTATTTATATCCCGACGTTTCGAACACTTTGCAGTGGACGTGGTCACAGGGTCCGTTCCGTTCAGTTTAGTCCGTTCAAAGTTGTTTAATTGCTATGTATAGTAATCGCGAAAACCTAAGAAAATAATGTGGATAAATTTGCCTATTTCATATCTCATCTATCACTCTCCCAGGTTTGTTTTAAGGGGCACATAAGCACACCTCAAGTATTTAAATTAATTAATTGACTTATAATGGTGATAACATACTGATAACGGATTTGTAATGATAACCGAGCCACTGTTGTGACGTTACCTCTATCACAGACTAAATATTGACTGTGTATGGACCTAGGTAATTTCGAACAGTGCGTACATCACTTACTGTCTTTCCGCAAACTGTTACCGACTTACGTAGGCATGTGAAATATTCTAGAATATTAAAACCTCGAGGATATTTTTCTATGGGAAAACACACGTGCTCGAATTTCCATGCTGAATATTAAATTTTTAATACTGATTATTAGAATGCTACCATGTCAATTATAGGTTGTTGGTTAGATAGATAGGCTTTTCCAACGTCACTGAAAGGAAACTACAAACCTATTTTCTATAATTAAATAATTATTTCGTCGTGTCATAATTACACATAGACAGAATAGTTATTAGTAACAACATACAGTAGACCCATTCCCTCATATTAATTACAAATACCTACAAAGGTGTGTCTGCAAAAACAAGTCGCCAATCTATACAACCTAACTAAAACCTAAAAGAAATTCGATCTCCGCAAAAGCAAGATTTTTAAAAAATATTCTTAACCTATAAGTTAATACTAAGCTAACGTTATCCAATAAAAACGAAAAGCAATTAACGTTATAACAGCTTTTTACAAGCATAATGAGGCGTTGAATAAATTAGGTTAGGCTTCGTCGCGACTTCATTACTGGCAGTTACTGTTGTAACACCCCTGTGAACAGTACAGTATTAAGTATCTAATAATCGTTTAATATTTAATGTATAATTCTTCACAACCAGCCCTTTCATTATCCACTGATAGATACGGGCACAGTCACTTGCGCATGTACAGTGGATACATCTATGCATATTGGATACATGCCTCAGGCACGTATAACGACTAAACGACTAAAGGCTGTCTATCATGCGCTGGTGGAATCTAGATTAAGGTATAGCATCATGTTCTGGGGAAATAGCTATGATTACAACATGAAAGCCGCGTTCACAGTACAAAAAAGAGTTATCAGGACAATGGCTCGCATATCGCAAACTGACTCCTGTAAACAACATTTCATAGACCTGGGAATACTGACGGCTAAAAGTTTATACATTTTAGTGATATTAACCGACTATGTCAAGCATTTAGATCTCTTAGAAACAGAGCATGAAAGAGTTACGAGGCAAGCTACCAGAAGAAAAGACGTTCCAGAGACAGATAAACCGAGACTCTGTATAGCGGAACACTCTGTGAAAGTGCCAATATATATTGTTTGTGAAATAAAATAAATAAATAAAATAAAAATAAATAAATAAATCAGGAGAAAGGCAACCAGGTTTTCCGAGGTGGTTTCTCATCCTCTTCCTCGGGGCTCTTGGTAGCTGCCTTTACGACATCCACGGGAAAAGATGGAGTGGTGAAAGAGTGGAGCCGGCGGAATCCTCACGGTCGAATTTATATAATCTACCTTTATTTGTCATCAATTTCTTCTTACCACTCAAAGGTTGCCCCGAAAACAATCCGCATGACGGCCGCCTGTTGTATTTTCTTTATTACTTACTTTATTTGTCATTTTGCTACATGTGTTTGTGTACAATAAAGTGTATGGTCGAGAATAGAAGACATGACATATACAAACTATTCATCATTATTAGCATCATCCGGTGTTGGAGTGGGCCACGTTATCCTGTCCTCGTGGAACTGTATGACCACCTGCGGACACCGCACGTTGGCCTGCTTGGCCGGCGCCAGGTCCGCCTCGTTGAAACCTGATGCTATTTTATATTCACTTTCGTTATTTACGTGTCCACGAAAGGAGACTATCCGTGTGCCGGGAAAGGTAACGTGATACGCCCTTCAGCCAGATGAATTGACAACTTATGGAAATTGTGGTCTTCATGATCTTTACATTCACTTTAATCAGAACGAATCAACCCATATATAGTATTATGATTCTGGAGCATTTTGCACTGCTTATGTACAAAATAAAAACAGAAAATTGTGATAAAGTACAATATATGAATTCCAAGTTATTTTTTTAAGTTTAAAAATATTAAGCTTAAATTAAATTAAAAATATTATTAAGTTTATGAGGGGGAGAGTGCACGCTGCAATCTAACAGCCGCTGGGCGCACTCGACTGGCCACGTTACCCCTCTCTCACAGAAGACTACCTTGAAATGTACTGCATTTCCCACTTTATCTTATTTCCCTAATGTACGTACGTGTTTCGGTAGTGAGTGAGATGTGCCAGAGCCCATTCCCATCCTATCCTTCCCCATTTCCCCAACCCTTTCTCCAAATCCATTCCTATATCCAAAGGTAGGCAGCGCATCCGGGGGCGTGCCAACGTTTGTCATTTTGGACTAATGTTGGCATGTATCACGGATGTCTATGGGCTACAGTATCCACTTACCATCAGGTGGACTGTATGCTCGTCTGCCACCTTCGTCCATAAAAAAAAAAAAAAAAAAGCATTTTCATTGAAAATATATGTTACTATGTTTTAGTTTTGTCACAAAGATCTAAAGATCTTTATTATGAAAAAAGTAGGTTTGTGAGTTGGACCCATTCTGATTAAATTCTATCATTTATTGTACACACAAATGATAAAAAATAGTTACAAAGGAAAATGTACGTATTTTCCTTTGTAACTATTTTTTATCATGCGCCTAGCAGCTGTGGGAATACAGCGTACACTCTCCCCCTACAGAATATTTGTATAGGGCTACCTATGAAGGTATTTTTTGTAGATATATAAGTACTAGATGTGGGCGTACATCTCTTGCGGTAATTGACAAATTCGATCCATCAAATGAGTTACAACTTGTGTACCCTTATTCTAGACATGCTTGGATAATACAATCAGATAAAACTCCCTGAAAGATTCTGAATTGAAATCCCTTGTACAAAGGTACAAGTAAGGGGCCATCCATAAATTACGTCACACGAATTTCATGATTTTTGGAGTCCCCCCCCCCCCGTCCTGGTCACAGGTAGTCATTGTGTGACACACAATACATTTGTGTGACCCCCGGTGTTACATCACATATTTTGCAATTTTAAATTTAGAAATTATTAAATTAAAACAACGTTATAATAATATTGATAGAGTTGGTAATATTTTAAAGTTTGTCGTTAGAGTTGATGTTTAGTTTTAATACTTTAGATTTATACATGTGACGTCACGAAGCTTATGACTCGTCCCCCCCTTGTCACACTTTGTTGATCCCCCCCCCCCCCCTTAACGTGTGACGTAATTTATGGATGACCCCGAACATAAATATAATATAACATTTCATAATATTCAATAGAAATATATACATATTTCTTTTCTTATATGGCAACAGCGCTATTAGCACTTTGTGCTCGAATATTCTTCATAATTACCTATTTTAGAATCAACACCAGTCCTGTCGAAGTAAGTTAAGAGTCGCCTAGTAAAGTGATAGTTGATTTACTAAAAACAGAAGAGTTGAGCTCCTTGGAATCACATAAAAAGCGCAGTCTTATGGTTTTTTTTTATTATCACAAACATGAATACCGATAGTTTATTAAACTTCAAAAAGCGTAAACCACAAAATCTACATAAATATTTTTACAATTGTGGTATCCCTAGAGCTCTCCCGGTCTCGCTCTCTCGGGATGTCTCGCTCTCTTGACTCGGTGGTTGATTACAATTGTTATGTCTACTTCATTAAACTCGTGATTAATTAATTTACGCGGTTTTATTGAATACTTAACAACAATAATCAAACAAAAACTTGACGAAAGTTTAAGTTCCCACCAAAAAGTCGGGATACACTGTTTAGGTCTCAAAACATGAATGTTTCAAAGTAATTCTGCAGTTTGTTAACAGATGGCGCTTATCTTAGATTAAAACACGCTATGGTTATGTTTTCTTATTTACCTAGAGAATTCCACTTTTTTTTAGAATTCAGTTTTCATCCTCTTGGCACCTTTGAGGTTTGGTGTTGCCGGAGTCGTCTCGCCTCAATATTTTATCAGGTTTCAGTCCTCTGACCAAAACAAGATGCTATTTTGCATCAGGTTTTGCCAGAGGACTGAAGCCCGAAAAATATTGAGACCACTGCGGCGACACCAGACTTTAAAGGTACCAAGAGGTTAAAAACTGAATCAAAAGTGGAAGAAACTGAGTGGACTTTTTGGTGGGAACTTAACCTTGTGTCAAGTTTTTGTTTGATTATTATAAAAATATTTATTGTAGATTTTGTGGTTTACGCTTTTTGAAGTTTAATGAACTATCGCTATTCATGTTTGTGATGATAAAAAAAAGCATAAGACTGCGCTTTTCATGACGAGGGGTTCATAAAAAGTCAAATTTGATACTCAAGTACTACGTAATAAGAATGATCCATTTTCAAAACACATATGAATTAAAGAATTTGAGAGGTACAGAACATAAAACATTATTAGACTGTGACGTGCCTTTAAAGCTTTAAAAGGCAAAAGGAATAAAACATGCCACCAAAGAGGGCTGCTAGACAATCAATTATATTGTGTTTCACGGATTGATCAATGCTTTTGATTGTTTACGGAGTGTATTGAAACTCGTTTGAGTGCAAGGCGCGAATCAATAATATTGTGCAATGACATTATTGTACAATTTATATTGTAGCTCTAGTGGCCGCGTAAATAATTTTCATTTAGACACCAAAGCCAAAGTCACAGTGTATGTTGTGGATATGAATTTCTAGCTCTCTATGACAGAATCTGCAGAGTGATGTTTCTTAAAGTCACATTTTATGAAGATGTATTCTCAGATTGCAGTGACCCATTAGGATACAATACTGTTCTTACATATACTATGCTTTTATTAACTGTTAGGCAGGAAGGGAGCCGCAGGTGTATTGCATTCGCCTATTCGTCATTGTCCGAGATAACTGATAGATTAAGATTACAAGACAAGACAAGTGGATTGAAGACTATTGGCCATTATAGCATCTGTAGTATTATTAACGACATATAGAGGGATAAATAAAAGGGAAATAATTAAATGAGCCGCAGAAATACGGAAAGTGGCAGCAAATTCAAAGGCGGGTGAGATTTAGGTTCTCTGCTGACCATAAAGATATAGGAGGCTTTCCACTTTGTGTTGACATTCTTAGCAGTTAAAAATTATTTATTTCAGTTATACAAAAATAGTTTGTTTTGCTGATCATGATTTGTTGCCCATGTAGTATTTATTTGCTGTCCATTTAGTATTTATTTGCTGCCCATTTAGTCTTTGTGCTGCTCATTCAGTATTTATTTGCTGCCCATTTAGCTTCTATGTGCTGCTCATTTAGTAATTATTTGTTGACCATTATTTATTTACTGCCCATTTAGTATTTATTTGCTTGCTGCCCATTTAGTATTTGTTTGCTTGCTGCCCATTTAGTATTTATGTGTTGCCCATTTAGTATTTATGAGTTGCCCATTTAGTATTTATTTGCTGCCCATTTAGTCTTTGTGCTGCTCATTCAGTATTTATTTGCTGCCCATTTAGCCTCTATGTGCTGCTCATTTAGTAATTATTTGTAGACCATGTAGTATTTATTTGCTGCCCATTTAGTATTTATTTGCTTGCTGCCCATTTAGGATTTATGTGTTGCCCATTTAGTATTTATGTGTTGCCCATTTAGTATTTATGTGTTGCCCATTTAGTATTTATGTGTTGCCCATTTAGTATTTATGTATTGCCCATTTAGTATTTATTTGCTGCCCATTTAGTCTTTGTGCTGCTCATTCAGTATTTATTTGCTGCCCATTTAGCCTCTATGTGCTGCTCATTTAGTAATTATTTGTTGACCATGTAGTATTTATTTGCTGCCCATTTAGTATTTGTTTGCTTGCTGCCCATTTAGGATTTATGTGTTGCCCATTTAGTATTTATGTGTTGCCCATTTAGTATTTATTTGTTAACCATTTATTTTCTGCCGATGTAGTATTAATTTCCTTGCTGCCCATTTAGCATTTATTGGCTGCCTATTTAGTATTTATTTGCTGTCCATTTAGTATTTATTTGCTTGCTGCCCATTTAGTATTTATTGGCTGCCTATTTAGTATTTCTTTGCTGCCCATTTAGTATTTATTTGATTGCTGCCCATTTAGTATTTATTTGATTGCTGCCCATTTAGCATTTATTGGCTGCCTATTTAGTATTTGTTTGCTGCCCATTTTTCCGCGCTCTTTTAACACTGATTTTCTTTCGTGAAACAGCTTTAACTGTAAGACTTTTTAAAATTTAGCATTTTTTTACACCAACCACTAATAGACTACATAGAAGTAGGTATCTAATAGTAGCTGTTCGATTAATAGTTGTTTAGGGGAGTGTTTGGCGTTGCGTCCATAGCAGCGTATAGTGAGCAATACAGAGTAACAAATTCAGAGCCTTCATTTACAAAATTCAACTTTTTTATTAACCTATCAAGTTCAGGAAAAAGTTTTAATACAAAAGTTGTTAGTTAGTTTTAGTTGTTAGTTTAATCATAGAATTTAGTTTCAATCATAGCCTCAACTACGACGCTGTTAATACAATTAAACACAATTCTAGCAGCTAAAAGAATATGTTACTTAAATTTGTACTAATCCTAACCTCTGAGATTTTCGCGTTTTTCACACTCAACACATTAGTACAAATTCCACAAAATATAGTATATTCAACCTTCAATAAATTCCATAACAACTCGCCATCGATTTTTTATATACGGTATCAATATTAAGCAGGGTATAAGGCGTGAAATGAACCGTGTAATGAGGTGTATCGCGAAGGAAATTACAAGGCTTCGGAGGAACACATGCTTCTAATAATAGAGGGGTGGATTCAATACAAAATTAATGGACGGGTCTTATTTAAATGTTTAAAGATCTGAAGGACTGTGAGAGGATTATATAATAATAAAAATAAATGAATAACGCCACACTCAATGGCCTAAGATTACCTGTGTCGTAGGTCCAGAAAAACACACACAGACAAAGACAAATATACACCCAGACCCGAACAAACATTTGTGTTTAAACAATTTTTTTATTCATCCACATAAAGTACATGTATATTATTACTATATTTCCGTCAAACTGCATGACTGTTTGTCGGCAGGTAAATGGGTTAAATGAATGTCGGACCGGGAATTGAAGCCGGGACCTTTAACTCAGCAAGCAGAGTCACTACTAATTGTGTCAATCGGTCGCCAATGTTTTATATTTATGCAATACGGAATGACTAATGCAGTTCACAAACCATTGTTAGTTGTTTTTGAGCCATTTGTCTCCTAAAGATAAGTACTTACTTTTGAAGTGTTGCTTTGAATTAATCGAATGTCAAATTAAAGGTGGCACAAATTAAAATTATAAAGCGGGTAATTAAAAAAAAATAGACTGGAATTCGTTCTAAATTTCTTTCTGAATACACTCATGTTTCAGTTTCATACTAAATAGTTATATAACAAAAATTATGATATACCAAATTCTTTTTTTTTCTGATTGAAATGAGTATGGACAGCATAAAATTTTTAAAATTGCCGCCCTTCTTTTTTCATTTGACAGCCTATCTATTAATTTTATATTGGCAATTGTGGGCGAGGTACTTCAAAAGGTGCGGTCGGCAGATATAAAGTTTCTTTTTAGTTTTTTTTAATCTCAGAGGTCAGGTTGCTTTTTATTATTGGGTTATTTTAAAAGTGTTCCACATCTGCAACCCAAGAGTCTAATATTTTATATTGGCGTTTTAAGGATTAAATATTAAACATTTTATTTTGCCGTTTACACGTCTTCGTCTACAAATAGAATATTAATATTTGTTGTATAAAAAAAAAGCATTAGGCAACATAAATAAAAAAAAATCAACATAAATCTTTAAAGGCTCGCGCACATTACAGACGCGTAGCGACGCAGCACGTCGCGCCGCAACACTGCGACAACGCATATTACAGACGAGACGGGCCGCAGCTCAATACAATAATTTACAGCTGTTGACTTTCAATGTTGTCGCACAGAGAAAATAACTCTCGAATTACGTCCGTTAACTGCCCTCGTTCAACGCACATAAAGGTGTTTTTTTTTTCGGAATCGCTACATTCTTATGGCCCTGTAAGTCACCGGTCGTGGACATTAAGGTGGGCCGCGTCGCAACGCATTAATATGGCTAGCCAGCGATCCGAAAGTGCGCTGCGCTGCGGCGCGATGCGACCCGCCCGAAGTGCGCGATGGTTTATACAAAATGAATGAAAATGATTTACGGGAATTTTTGCATTATTATGCTCTGCGGTGCGGCCCGCCGTAATATGCGCGAGCCTTAAAGCTAAGCCTCAAAGGTAATGGAATGATATTTCTGTAATATGCTCAGAGCTAAGCCGAAAAATATATTCTCTTTATCATACCAATTTCTATATGAAGTTGAAAATCTGGAATGCGCAGTATAACATTAAGTTAATGCGCTTTGAAAATACAGCACGAACATTGATATACCTACCACAAAGTTGTGAAAAGGAAAGCACAGTATGGAGAGTAACCAGTCTGGAATTTTTATATGAAGTTTAAAAATGCGGTACACTCACACAGATGTACGTTCGACATGGGCTCCGCAATCGAATTAGCGATCGTTGAATTAGTCACTTATGAGTAGCTAGTTATAGCGATCGAATGATAAACCCTGCACTTTTAAAAGTACGATTACACGATTTCCAATTGCGAAACACTGCTACTAAATCTTTCCCGTTTCCCCCATCGTCCGTTTGCCTAGCACGCGATGTAGTATTGATGCGGTCGCACTGAAAGTCACCGAAATGCGACGTAACATCGATTTAGTTGCATATTCGTCGATCGAGACGACGGACGCTAGAAGTATCGAGTATACTTATGGGTCTAGTTCCCTTTTCATTTATATAGAACAGATTGCCAGACGACCGAGCGGGGACCACTTGATAATGAGTGGTCACCGCTGCCCATGGACATGTGCAACAACAGAGAGCATGCGGGTATGCTGCCGACCTTGTAGAATCCTGTTCACAGCTCTCTTGAAGAGCTCCATGTCGTAGCATAACGGAAAAACCTCCGCTGGCAGTAATATCCCACAACTTTACGCACTGTACGCAGCGAGACTTTAGTCATCTCTCTAGCCATCTGGCTAACTATCTTTCTGTAAATATCAGAAATGTTGAACGTTAACTATTAACCCGTGTTAAAGTTAAGAAAGGACTCCTTTCTCTGTATACTGTGAGTGAACTTTTCTCACAAATGTTTGGTTTGGCGGTGGTCCTTTTATCGAGAGGTGTCGGGTTTAGAATTTCGCGTCTAAAAGTGGTTCGAATAGCAGAAGCATTTTCTGAAAGTTTGGTATTTACTCGTAGATATTAGCGAACAGAGTTAAGCCGTCCGTCGTGTTGTAACTACCGGTGGCTTCTACTAAATATATAACTACTTTATGTATATTTTGTAAAGATTTAAGATGTGTATATTACATATTACGTAATTATATATACCGTACACCATCTACCTGTGATATTCACATTAAAATATTTATTTACTCTTTACACAAAAGTCACACAAAGGACAGAGTTCGTTTTTGCGGTAAAACCGCCTTTTGTGCATTTTGTGTCTACAATGTCTGTTATTGTTTTTGGTGTACAATAAAGACTTTTATAGTCTATTTTAAACAAAAAAAAACTCAAGGTCTGAAAATAATGTGAGAAAGATAGTTCGTGATGATATCTGAACAGAGAACTTATTAGATTTGGCAAAGTTTTTTTTGAGTAGAAACTCACTGATACAGGCCAGGGTTCGAAATCACTTCCATTATTCGAATATAAATCGAGATACCCCCAGACTAACACTCCCATACAAATAATTGTTTTTTTTTTATGTTATAGGAAGAAAGCGGCAGACATACCACTTGGAGGTATGTGGATACTGTCGCCCGTGGACATTCGCGGTACATGCCAACTTTAATCCAAAATGACAAACGCTGTCACGCACCCGGATGCCTACCGTTGGAGATGTAGGAATCGATTTGGAGAAAGAGTTGGGAAAATAAGGAGGGATAGGACAGGATGAGATGGAAATGGGCTTCGGCATATCTCATTCACTATCGAAACACTTACGTACATTGGGGAATATTATTACCAATATTCGAACTGAAAAAGAAAATAACACGAAACAGCCTTTGTGTTATACAAAATTTATTTTCATTACTAGATATTATTAAAAACCTGTCAAACACAACCTCGCCGAAACTTAAGATAATACATTTTCGACTTAAGCTCCAAACTCCTGCACAAGTTTATGAAAATAAGCAAGTACTTAACAAGTAATAACACCGACCGCGTCGAAGTCAACGCAACGGGAATACTAAATCTCAAGTTTTAGAGTAAATTCGTATTCATAAAGTGGAGACCCAGAAACTAATATAAAACATAAGCTGGCTTATTACTTTCAAGTTGGAGACGGTTTTCGAATGGTAAATAAATTAAGCGCTTTAAGTTACAACAGTATACAAAGAAGAAAACAGTAATGAGTCGTCATCAAAAGTAGAAATGTGGCTCACGCACACAAACATAGCGCTAATATGGACGTGAGAAAGAATTGTCAACAAATGTCATGTACGGTAACGTAACACGTCTTTCGTCTTTTAATTCCTTCACGCTGTTTGTTTGTTTATGTTAATCTCTGATTAGTTGCAATTTTCATTGCCGTCCATAGTTTACATCCTGGAAAGTTATGGGGTTGATCCTGTAGGTTTACAATTAATAATTTCACAATATTTGGATAAATATCGTAGTGAAGTCGTCAACTCATAGATAAGGTGACTACAATAGTGATACTTCATCTAGTTCTTCTTATGGTGTTGACTTCTTCGAAGGCTGTCGATCATTCTGACAATTTGAATCTTGGACACAGCAGCTCTAAACAATGAACGAGGGCGTTTTTTAAAATTGGCAAAGGTTTTTTAGCAACGTTCTCCTTCTTTATGATTACTCCAATATATCTACGAAAACCGACAAGCAGATTTGAAAATCGACGTCGAACCAAGCCACGAGCAGCAGAAAAAATACTGAATGAGCAACATATGGTAGCAAAGTTAAAGTTGGGTTACGTTTAGATTCTCCTGTGACAACAAGGAAATAGGAGTGTCTGTCAACTTAGTGATGACACTCTCAGTAATTTTTACTTGAGTTATTAAAAAATGAGTTATATTGTTGCTCATTTAGTAATTATTTGCTGCTCGTTTAAATACAAGCCATTTATTTTCCTTTCTGTAAGCGTTGTGTGAATTATGAATGCTTGCGCAAAGCGCATTTTAAGTACCTACTTTTATAAAGGTTCCACACTGGATCTCTGTGCAAGTACACTATTCTTACAGACTTAAATTATTCCGAGTGGGGGGTGGGCAAATTCACTCGGCAAGTTATTGAAAACTGTTCAAACAAGAAAACAACTGGATACTTCAATTAAACTGTTTTGAATCGCAACACTCGATAGTATTGCTGAATACGTCAGCTAGATAACAGTTTAAAGTTTGTTCTTAAAATTCTAGGTTGGGAATTGCCGATGGTTAATAGTTATTCAATCCCTAACGTACTCGTATATACAGTAAATATCGTATATATATACGGTAACCAGCCCTTTTAGTATACACTGCTGGACATGGACCTCATCTGTGCGTGAGGGATATAATGGCCTTAAAACATCACGCTCGTCAAGTGGGTTGACGAATTTATTCTTTAAGAGGTGTTGTGGTTCCTCAGGACAAGTGGTAGCCGCTTCCTTAACCCTTGGACGCCTTTTACAACATTCACGAAAAGAGATGGGATGATGCTATTTTAAAGCCGGCCATATACCATACGGCACTTGTAGGTACAAACTTGTATGTTTATATACTAACGTAAGTATACTAATGTATACTAAAATTAACGTATATACAAACACACAATTAGGAACGTTACAAACCTCACACTTACCTTTATCTGAACCGAAACCACGGTCGGCCGGCTTTCGATAAGATACCAAAACAAATAACAGAACCATCTGTCGGAAAGATATAACTCTGTTTACACACTGCGCTTGACGTGAACGATAACTTCCCAAGGGCCTATGTCACAGATATAGAATATAATTAGAATAGCCCAGTGTGTCAAATAAGGCTAAGAATTTTATATTAAATTTCATGATATTTTTAACATATATTTTTTTCACCTTTGGTAAAGATAATTATGTTGTATGACACATTTTACAACTAATTTTTATGTCACACATGTATTACGTAATTTGTGATTCATTCCTGCAAAATTCTTACTGAATGTTACTATAAATTTAAAATCACACATGATTACAAACTTATGATGCACATAATACCCACTAATTTTGGACGAAAAATGCAATGGTAACCCAGATATGAATCCCATAAAGCATTTATGGGATGAACTAAAGAGGCGTATTCGAACTCACCACGCAGCTACGCAGACCTTGCAGGTCTGCAATGGGAGACAATGCAAGTTACTGAATAAATGATTTTTTTTAGGTAAACCATTGTATACCATATAGTTAAAGAAATAGTAGTAATTCAAAATTATTCTACATCAGTTATTGTTATCTATTATTTGTTATTGCTCGTTTTATTAATGTAGAATCAAAATTCTAAAACATTTTTATTGCTAATTTAAGATATTAAGTCGTTAATTAGTAATACTTGCATTCTATAGTGAATATGAAGGCGCGTTAGGCCCGTTCTACTTAATTTACGTCTGTGTTCTCAGTAGGTCCGTGACAGCTGTCAAACAAGTTTATCAACAAATCCGGCGGCGTAGAAGCAACTGATTTTCGTTACTTACGGTGCATGGTGTCGGCTTGGCACTGAACTTGAACTTGATTCTGTTTACTGTCTTCTATTTGTAATTGGTTTACGTCTGCGGCGTTGGTTCGGAAGTTTCATGAATCATTATTTTTATACATGTTATGGCTTAAATGTAAATGTAGTTAATGGTTCTTACGAGTATTATTAAACCTACAGTTTCTTCTTCAAGCAGGACGAAATAACGATGCATTTGCTTTGCGAATGTCGGCCCTTTGCTTTTGATATAAATAAAACCCCGGTGGCAGATTTCGAAAGGCTTATTTCCGTGGCTATTTTCCGTATATTTTAGAAAAAAGTGTATAATCACAAGTGGTGGACTTTTACGAACCCTTTAGAACTGTTTTTTTTTTATTATTTCCTCACCTCTTGTTGAGGTAAAAATATTAAAATATCCGTCTTTTAAGGGATAAAAATTTAGTAACAATATTTTACTTATCAATGACAAATGTGTTTTTTCTACCTGTAAAGGAAGACTCAGTACATCATCAGTTACTAACATGCCCAAAAAAACTTTCGATAAGAATTCTTAAGCAAACATCAAATATTCGGTGAAAGCATTCAGTGTTTTTATAGCCAACTTAATAAAAGGCTCTCAGAATAATTTTCGAGATACACATATTCCTGGAAACTTTCACATATTGCTTATTTAACCTTTTGTCTGTGTTTACCAGCGAGGCATACAGCGAAAAATATTGGTTGTGAAGACTTTCAGATCACATTAGAAATGCTCTAGTAACTTCCAAAATACAATAATAAATTATGTTCTCCAAGAAAAACTAAAGTGCGGCTGCCTGTTTTGGATTGATCTGGATACCGAAAGATCTGTAGACATTAACGACCAGCGATTGGATTCCACAAAATGTCAAAAGGCGCCGTGTGGCAGACCTAAGTAATAGATGGCTACTGTAAAGACTCAACATCAAAAGCACTGAGGGGAGTGGAGGAAATAGGAGATATCTGTGAATATCAGTGTAACAATAATATAAGCTAAACGTAACCAGCCTCGTAAATGTGTCGTAAAAGAGACTAAGCCGCTAGCACAAGCGCTGACGGACTACAACACCTCTAAAATAATGGACTCGCCAACTTGCTGGTTGCGCGCTGCTGAACATGGGCCTCCTCATACACATTGTCTTGTGCGTGAGATGTGCGGCCTTAAAACACCACGCTACACTGCGGTCTTTAGAATAGCACTATAGGCTAATAATAAAATGACATGTCAACCTTCACAAATATATTAAGTCCTTCACAAATCGCATAAAAATGTCACAATCCCCTCGAATACATTCCCACAAATAAACATTCGTCTGTCAAGAAACAAGGGACCGTTATATTTATCTATATTTAGAAGGGCAGGGGCGTCTACAGAAGATATTTTAATGGAGCAAAGTCATTATTCAACGATACGAAACGGATGTGTCAAATGCGAGTTTAAAAAAGCGAAACACACTTGTATCCTGAAAGATTAACTCCTCAACCGGGAAAAGACTTAATGGTTTGTTTAATGAACTACCTCGTTCCAAAGTTGCCTTTTATCTCTCTGCTCATTGTGCTTCTAAATGAGTTTCTAGATCTTTCGGAAAATACATTTTTAATTTTAACAGACTACGGCAGTGGTTCTTAATCTTTTAGAGATACGAGACCATTTGACCCATTTCTTTTCTCAATCATGGACCATTAAGTACATGGTTGAAAAAGAAATAAAACTTACTGTCAATATATAATTAACGGAGTATGTAGTCAGTAACTTTGTAGCTGAGTACATACCTACTCAGTTACAATGTGAATTCAGTGTTTTGATAATTACATAAATATAGATATGATAAACAACAAGATCAAAAATATCCTTTACAAAAAATATATGAACGAGATTTTTGAGTATTTCGGTATCGAATTTCAAACTTGCCACTGTGATATATTTTTAGATATACGAGGAGAAATCAAAAAGTAGTGAGAATGAGATAGAATATAATGACTATTGATAACTTAATAATTTATTGTTCTACATAGTCTCCGAGTCTCTCTACACACCGAGTCCAGCGCGTTTCCAAGGCTTCAATCCCTTTCAAAAAAAAAGTTTTGTCTTGGTCCTGCAAAAAGCTCTCCACGGCATCTATCACCTCGTTATCGTCTTCGTACCTGTTTCCCCTTAAGTATTCTTTCAATTTGGGGAACAGATAAAAATCGCTAGGCGCCAGATCTGGTGAATAAGGGGGACGGTCAACCAATTCGAAGCCAGCTTGTTGAATGGCAGCCATCGCAACTGCCGAGCTGTGCGCGGGTGCGTTGTCGTGATGAAACAGCACGCCCCTTCGAAGTTTCCCTCTCCTTTTCTCTTTGATGGTATTCCTCAACTTGGGAATTAATGCTGCATAATATTGGCCTGTAATAGTGGTTCCACGCTCCAGGTAATTAATCAACAATATCCCTTCTGAGTCCCAAAATATTGAGGCCATAATCTTGCCAGCCGATGCCACGGCACGAAACTTCTTCGGGGTCGGTGATGATGGCCGTTTCCATTGTGAAGATTGCTGTTTTGTCTCGGGATCAAAATGATGGACTCATGTTTCGTCCATTGTTACGAAACGAGACAAAAAGTTTTCAGAATCTTCTTGAAACTTGTCCAACAATGTCTTCGAAATGTCAAGTCGATTTTATTTCTGACTGTCTGTTAACATTCTCGGCACCCATCTTGCGGAGACTTTTCTCATATTCAAAGATTGTTTCAATATGGATTGAATACTTCCATATGAAATGCCCGTTTCTTGAACTAAGTAACGGATGGTAACTCTTCGATCGCTCAATACAATTTTCTCGACTTTAACAACATTTTCTTAGGTGACTGACGTCGATGGGCGGCCGCAACGATGTTCATCTTCCGTGCTCGTTCTCCCTACTCGAAATTGAGAAGCCCACCTTGCGACAGTGGAATACGGCGGAGCAGACTCTCCTAATGTTGCCTCCAAATCGCAGTGAATCTCTTGCGTCGTTAACTTTTTTAAACAGAGGTATTTAATAACGGCTCGCACTTCGTTTTTCTCCATTTTCGAGAACACGTTCCGACACGAAGCAAACAAATGACTACATTCAGAAAAAAAACAAAAGAGAATCGAAGACTTTTTCTTTATTAATATTACAAATATCTGAGCTATGCCTGCCAGTATTTATTTTTTTTCTTATCAAGGAGTATATATGTCGTTCTCACTAATTTTTGATCACCCCTCGTATTTACCTGTTTGTCATTAAGATTTAATAACTTCGCGGACCACTCCTAGAGTCCTGACGGACCACAGGTTAAGAACCACTGCCCTACGGAGTACTCGAGCCTGTCTCGAGCGCTCATTTTCACCAATACCCTGGAGATCTTACCTGGACTTTCATTTTTAATTTAGAGTGCCTTCCAGGAAAAAACAATATTTGCGCGGACAAAAACTAGAGTTGTTCTTGGGATATTATGCAAAGCTGACGAGGGGCATCTAATTGTTTGGACCACCGGATGTGACGGTCCGGAAAATGGTAAGGAAATACTTGGCAGTAATATTAATGCTAGTCGGTATTACCGTTTGTGGTTACTTACATTTCATTTTAGAATCAAAGACCGATAATGTATTAGACATAAGAAATGAGAAAATATCAATTTTGAAATTACAACACCAATATCATAAAAAAAAGTTCTTAAAATACGACTTTCTGTATTTTGGTGATAAAAATCATAACTACCTACATATGACTTTTTTATTATTTTTACTGTCAATTGAAGTATTTACTCTCGTACATTTTAAAAATTTGTGTTTAGACAAGCAACAGAAAAATAGTAAATGCGGCAAATCGTTATCAACAAAATTTGGGAGGGGGAGAGTGCACGCTGTCAGCCAACAGCCGCTGGGCGCACTCGACTGGCCACGTTACCCCTCTCTCACAGAAGACTACCTTGAACTGTACTGCATTTCCCACTTTATCATATTTCCCTAATGTACACATACGTTTCGGTAGTGAGAGAGATGTGCCAGAGCCCATTCCGATCCTATCCCTTTCCATTTTCCCAACCCTTTCTCCAAATCCATTCCTATATCTCTAAAGGTAGGCAGCGCATCCGGGGTCGTGCCAACGTTTGTTATTCTGGACTAATATTGGCATGTATCGCAGTTGTCTATGGGCGAAAGTATCCACTTACCTTCAGGTGGACTGTATGCTCGTCTGCCGCCTTCGTCCACAAAAGAAAATTAAATCACTTACTAAAAACGTAATCACCAACCAAGTCGACTCCCATTGTACTCGCATTTGTTTATTGTCACCAGAGAACATAGACCTATCCAACAACTAAATTTGTTACTCTTGCCATCCTCATCCAGTATATCCTGCTGCTCATTAAATTCTTTCTCGATTTAAAGTATTTTCTGGGGACTTTTTGGCGGGAACTAGAGAAGTGAAGTTGAGCTTTTGTTCGATTATTGTAAAAATTGTGTATTATACGTTTTGTGGTTTAATAGTGATAGTTTATTAAACTTCAAAGTGTTTTTCATGTGTGGTGTTTGTGATAATCAAATAAAAGCGTGGGACTGCGGTTTTTCGTGTGCTTCCAAGGAGTCCTCTTCTGTCCTCAGTAAACCTACTCTGCTTTACTGAGCGATTCCTGACTTACTTCGACGGAACTGGACATTGACAGAATACATTTTAAATCTTAAGTCAGAATGTGTTAATTGCACCATTGCCACATATGAAGAAAAAAAGTACTTTATTAAAATCAATTCATTACTGAACCGATTTTAATAACATACTTTTTTCTATCTTTTTTTTTTAAATACTAATACAAGTTAATAAATTTAATGATTTTTGACCGAAATGGGTTCCTAAGCGGACGATGCTTTCGTCTAGAAAATATATAAGTTTGTGTTTAATACTAATTAATAATATTAAGAAGTCTTGTTCGGGATGTATACTATACTATATCCAAATCCAATCACCATATTAGCAAAATTACATTAATGGATAATATTTTCCATTCGGGATTCACGATATAGCAAATGTTTAGTTCATTTTATTTTTATTTATTTAGGGAGCTTATAGCTATAGTACCTACATCATATTTACATATTTAAATACGTAGGTACTTGAAAGCTATTCGTAAGCTACCACAAGTAGAAACTGTATTATTTTACATACACGCCCAAAGTGGTTGGCTACATTTAAAAGGATAGAATGGATAAAAAGAAAGAGAAGATAAAACTTCGAGTTTAAAATTCTGAAGCATTAGTCACGAATACACAATTGTTAGTAAGTAAATATTTAACTACCTTTATATTACAAAAGAATAAGTCAATGCGTTCGTCGTAACATATGAAATTAAATGCATCGAAAAGAAATGAAAAATCGGAAAAATAGTTTTACAGTCAGGGGTAGCTGATTATAAAACTATATTTCCGGTAGTAAATTAGCGTTAACACACGGAATATGGAATATAGTTTTGGATCGTGACAAGTGCACTGGGACCCTAAGCGAAAGTTTACCCAGTACCACATAGGTCAAACCAAATACGATTTCAAGGCGGTAGCTTTAAAAAATGGGCTAACAAAAAACAATACAAAAAAAAAGCGGTCGCAACGAAACGAACCGCTATCCCACTAACAAATGTCATGTGTCAGTATTCCGAACCATGATAGAACACTGTTTGAGACATACCGATTTTATCCAACGAGTTATTAGTACACGAACTGGCTTATCTGTACCATCGGATGAACAGATGCGGTACTGACTTACCTAATCTATTCGTTTGCTATCTCGGGTCATAGGCCACTAGATACCGTAAGCGCAAAGCTCTTTACGGCAAAGAACAAAGAGTTGTATTCACTGCTTTTTAAGTCAGTTTTTCAGTGGCGTTGTTTCAGAGCATCGATGTCGAGCCAGATCCGTATTTCGTTGAAGTTTTAAGGAACGCTGTTATGTGGAGTTCAAACCATTTTCTTGATAGATCGTTTCGCCCCTGATTTTGTTATTGAACTGTGAGATTTTTATAATAAGCCTTTATGAAGATTCTAATGTAAGGGTGTATATTGATTTATTAGTAATTCAAAAGGTCTGGAATTGTCTAATTTACACTGCTAGTTTGTTGGGGAAGAGTGCACGCTGCATTCCCACAGCCGCTGGGCGCACTCGACTGGTCACGTCTCACATAGAAGACTACTTTGAAATGTACTGCATTTCCTACTTTATCGTAATAATCGTTTATCATTCCTATTAAAGTATGAAATTGCCGTTTTATAGTAATAGATACTTTGAATTGACATAACACCTTCATGATGTGAGATTTTCGAGTGAAACTTTTTTCACATGATACCTATGAGGTTCTTGTTTTAAAAAATGTGCAACATTCGATTTTCGACTTTCAATTGTTTTTTTTATTCAGCTTAGACGGGAAAGATGGATACTTCGAAAATCCGAGTAATATTTGAATACGAGTTCCGACGCGGAACTAACGCGGCAGAAACGGCTTGCAATATCAATGCTGCGTTTGGAGAGGAGACTGCTAATGAACGAACCGTGCGTTTTTGGTTTAATCGCTTTCACCCGATTAATCGATGGTGGAAGCCGATCCGATTGAAACTACGCAGGAATTAGCGGCATGGTTTATCGTTACCTTACCTACAATATTGACTCATTTGCATCAAATCAATAAGATGAAAAATGGGTGCCTCATGATTTGACTGATCTGCAGAAAGAAACGCGTGTTGAAACTTCCGTTGCCTTGTTGAATCGGTACAGAAATAAAGGAATATTGGATCGAATTGTGACATGTGACGAAAAGTGGATTCTTTACGATAAGCGAAAGCGAAAAATGCAATGGCTGACCCCAGGTTAAACGCCGCAACAGTGCCCTAAGGCAAAGCTTACCAATAAAAAGGTAATGGTAACTGTTTGGTGATCTATTCATGGTGTTATTTACTATAGCTTTCTCAGGTCTAGTCAAGCAATAACAGCAGATGTTTACTGTGCCGAACTTCGAACAATGATGGCGAAACTAGCAGTCAAACAGCCCCGACTCGTGAATCGATCTTCACCATTATTGCTCCATGATAACGCAAGACCTCACACTGCACGAGAAACTGTTGTAACTCTACAGGAGCTGCAGTTAGAAACCATACGTCATCCTCCGTACTCGCCAGACCTTGCTCCAACGGACTACCATTTTTTTCGTGAATTGGACAATTTTCTACGTGGTAAAAAATTTTCTTCCCAAGAGGCAGTACAAAATGCTTTCACACAGTTTGTCGAATCTACATCCCCAGAGTTCTATCGCAAAGGCATAAATGAACTTCCGATTAGATGGCAACAATGTATAGATAATGAGGGTAAACATTTTGATTAAATAAATATGTTACAACGAAAAAAACGAGTTTTAATTTTTCAGTACAAATCGGCAATTTCATACTTTAACCCCTAATATATGCATCAACAGCAAAAAGAATACAAATTATTTCCCGCGCAAATATCTGTTTAAGCACCCGTTTTATATCATTGTTTGCAATATTAACTACTTTGTTGACATGTTCTTTTACGGTTGAATAAAAAACAAAAATCGATTAATCACCAAAATTCAAACAATAATAGATAATTTACGGCTTCAACGACAAAAGGGTCGACAAAAATCATAAAAAAATAAACTTTATGACAAACGTATAAAGGAGCAAATAGCGTGTATTTAATTCGTGGACATTTCACGTGTAAAATGTAATAAGCAACATAAATCTGGGGTGGCGGAAACTAGAAATGTAGTAACACACGAAATTAGACATAAACGCCATAGCGGTAAAGCTCGAAATTCAACGGTCGATTTATTTGCAATCTCTGAGCGCATTATGAATAGAAACATCCCCTATACAGTAGAGGGATTGAGAGTTAGCAAATAGCATGATGTTCCCCCTAAGTATAGTGTATTTATGGCTTACTAGAGGCAGGAGATTATGAAAATGTGTAATATAATTCATGGAATCAGATGTCTTTTTGCTGAAGTACACCATGAAATGCAACATTAACAATGCGTTACTTTGTTCTAATATTTCACTAGGTACGAGTTTTTACTGATATAAATAAACCACAAAATCAACCAGCTTTATGTTGAGAAAAGAATGGGTCGTGCTAGAGCATGAAACGCATCGACATATCGACTTGTTATTGCAACTGGGCATGTTGAGCACTAAAGATTTTACAAATTTGTTTTCGGCTTGCCTAGACGACCAATTACATTATGCAATGTTATGGATTGCTCAATGTATTTGATCGTTTAGGGAGTATTAAACTCATGTATGTATGTTTGAGGGGGAGAGTGCACGGTGCAATCCAACAGCCACTGGGCGCGCTCGACTGGGCACGTTACCCCTCTCTCACAGAAGACCACCTTGAAATGTACTGCATTTCCCACTTTATCTTATTTCCCACATGTACTGCGTTTCGGTAGTGAGTGAAATGTCCCAAAGCCCATTCCCATCCTATCCCTACCCATTTTCCCAACTCTTTCTCCAAATCCATTCCTATATCTCCAAAGGTAGGTAGCGCATTCCGGGGCGTGCCTACGTTTGTCATTTTGGACTAATATTAGCATGTATCGCGGATGTCTATTGGCGACAGTATCCACTTACCATCAGATGGACTGTAAGCTCGTATAGCGCCATCGTCCATAAAAAAACTCGTTTTTTTTATTCTTCTATAGAATAAATGGCAGACGAGCGGGCGGTTCACATGATGGTAAGTGGTCACCGCCGCCCATAGACACCTGCAACACTAAGGGGCTTGCGAGTGCGCTACCGACCTTACATAATCCTGTTCACGGGTCTCTTGAAGAGGTCCATATCGTAGCGTAATGGAAAAACTCGTATGGGTGCAAGGCGTGATTTAATAACATTATTGTACTAACAATTTTATTGTAGGTTTAAGGGCCGCCTAAAAAACATGAACTATAAAGGTTCACGGTTCACTAGAAAGTGCAGGAGAAAATCGGTCAATAATATAATGCATAGAATAAATAACTGTTATTATCATCATGTAATCACTGTTATCAACGAGTTTTTATCATCATGTGAACGATAATCATAAGTTTGATCGCATAGAATCGTATGTAATATTCTCACCTGAACCGTTTGAGAAACTCTACTTTTTATTTTATTTTTAATTATGGACGAAGGCGGCAGACGAGCATACAGTACACCTGATGGTAAGTGGATACTATTGCCCATAGACATCCGCGATACATGCCAACATTAGTCCAAAATGACAAACGTCGGCACGCCCCCGGATGCGCTGCCTACCTTTGGAGATGTAGAAATGGATTTGGAGAAAGGATTGGGAAAACGGGGAGGAATAGGATGGGAATGGGCTCTGGCACATCTCACTCACCACAGAAATACGTACATACATTAGGGAAATAAGATTAAAGTGGGAAATGGAGTATATATCGAGGTACATTTCGACTTGTAAATAAGATGAGCCTTAACACTTACCGAGCGTTTAACGCTCGAGTCTTAAATAATCCTTAATAAGCGCTCGAGCATCGATCAGCGTTCAGGGCTCATTTTTACAAGATCATTCACTAGACTAGACTACGAGTATATCTACTTACATGTCCCTCGCTATGTACCGTGCCTTCAACATTACCAGTTTCTCCTAACTTTGTTAATACATCGTAAATATTACCTCAAGTTTACTAAAGAACAAAGTTAATAATCCACTTCTAGATATGGTACTGAATGTTTGTGTTTTGGAAGGGCGATGAGTCGGAAAGTTTTTAGTTTATGAAGGGAACTCGCAAAAATTTTGAAAACTTATAATAGACTTTGCAGACGTTATTAATAAGACCTTTCAATATTTAATATGGTCTGAGTGCATTAGATATTTTATGTACAAAACAGTATATCTCCAAAGGCAAAATAGACGGCAGCGCATCACGGGGCGTGCCAACATTTGTCATTCTGGACTGATGTCGGCATGTATTGCGAATGTTCATGGACGACAGTATCCAATTGCCATCAGGTGGACTGTATGTTCGTCAGCCAACTTCTTTTCATAAAGAAAATGAAGTAGCAATAAACCTGGTAAAACCTTAAGTGAATATGTGCCATCTCATGCTCATTGACTTGAGCATGAGGGATATACGACCTTAAAACGGCACACTGGCCAAGCGGGTTGGCGGGTCCACTTTTTTAGAGGTGTAGTTCCTCAGGGCTTTTGCTAAACCCACGGGAAGAGATGAGGTGGCGCTGCTCTAAAGCCGGCTCACACCACACAGTCATTTAGATATTATACTTCCACTGGCTGGTTACGGTTACATCGACGAAGGAGAACATTGCATGCGAACACCAATGCGCACTGGGCCCACGTGGTGAATTACGGCCTGAAGCCATTTTGTGGGACGTTATAGGCTGATATCGATTCGACTCAAACTGTGACAAATAATACCAAGTTTATAGCTGCCTTTCTTAAGTATGGCTTTATTTTCAATATGAAGCAGCTCTTATTAAAAATGTTAAGTTGTTAAACTTAGATGCAATTGAGTCCTCGCGTCCACTTGAGACATCGTGTTGCAGATCATAGAACTTCACCCGGAGTTTGATATGTAACAGATGTTTGAGACACTTGGAAACACACAAACCAAAAAACTCAGTAAGCAGCAAGCTTTCACGATTCTTGCGTTTTATACCGCTTCGGGTCTTGAATACGTAGGTACGTTTGTTTACCTATAGTATTATTTATCCTCTTATGTTTCTCCTGGGTCGTCTCAATCATAGTCACGAGTAGGTATAGTTGAACAACCATGACGACTCTAGAGAGATCTCGATGAAATACGTAAACGTGCGAGTTTAAAACCCGTTTAATATCTAAATATGTAAAGGAGGAAATTAAAGGCAGTAAAGAGGCATACGAAAAAAGGATTGAAGGCCATCCAAACATATTGGCATTATCGTTGATGAAATAACCGACCATCATAAATACCATGAATAAATACGTCACTGGATACAACGTATCAACGGTTCAAGGTTTATATATATATATATATATATATAGAGAGAGAGAGAGAGACGGTAGATGAGTATATAGTTCATCTGATGGTAAGTCGATACTGTCGTCCATAGACCATAGACATCCGCGATACATGCCATCATCATTCTAGGATACCCCGGTGCGTTGCCTACCTTTGCAGATTAAAGAATGGATTGGGAGCAAGGGTTGGGACAGGATAGGGGGTGGGATGGAATTGGGCGCTGGTATATCTCACTCACTACCGAAACACGTACGTACATTGGGGAAATATGATAAAGTAGGAAATGCAGTACATTTTCCCATTACTAAATCGTGTTTTTGATTGTTTACAGTCAATCAAACAAACATAAAATCAACTGAAAATATTTATTCTGACATTAGCACTTGTGTCGTATATGGGCAAATATATATTTTTTTTAAATTTGGATTCTACAATGTTGTATCTGACACGTGTTTATGTTTATAGCGTTGTACTGTTATTGAGTTTACTTACCGTATCCATTATTTATTGTGCTTAAAAAGTAAGATCTTACAAGTGATGATTAAACTTTGATGAAGTGTAATGATAGTGTAATTAAATGAGAAAGCCCATACATTATTATTACAATAATTATATATTTGTAAATGTAAATCTTGATGAATTACATGCACACTTGAAAGACACGTCACAAGATCTTTCGCTCTCCTTATCCATTCATAACCGTCTTCTTCATTCTGGTTGGTAGGTACCCTAATTTTTTGTTCTCAACTTTTTTAACGTTCCACTGCAGGGCCTCCCCTAGTGAATCACTAGGGAGATTCGGGCCACGCTACACTTAAATGATCTCCTTGACATTTCAATAAATCGACTGACTTCTAGTTGCAAGTCTTAATAACATCCATGAACTCAAATTTAACTCTACTAACATCAAGAAGGCACCAATTAAAACATTTTGCTTTAAAATATTAGAACACAAAGTTCTCTAGCTTACACTTAATGAGTGGTCTGCACGCAAACACAGCTGAACGCCGATTGCACAAATGTTGACACTTTGCAGACGGGAACACACCACTTGCGGGGTAGTTGAAATGCGGTCTGAGAGTTGGTTTTATTTATGGAGACTTGGGTCTGTAGCTCTTTTTAATGTGCACTTAGCACTTTAATGCAAAGGTAGGTTGGTTTCAGACTGCATTATAAATAGATTTGAAAAAATAAAAGTTTTCATTGAAAACGGTATTGAATAAAATTCGCTAACGTTAAAAAATAAAGACGTTAAAAAATACGGTAGCCAACTGACATGGATGGTGATGGTATTTATCTGTATGGGTGGGTTTCCTATACACAGTATGACCAAGAGAGTTGTCAGGATTTCTGATGACTAGAATGTCAAGGAAAGCTAAGGATTTATTGACTTCAGACTCCATAGTAAATGGAATGTTACACGAGGCTATTGAAATCAAGAAACACCCAAATTTCAATAGAGAAGATGGTTGGCAAGTACCACCGGGTTGGGATCCAGTCATTAAATTAATCCCAAGGCCAACGCAATACTTTGCAGTATTGCGTTGGCCTTGGGACCTCTGGACACCGTGAGCGAATACTGCGTGCATAGGGAATGTTATGATTAAAAAATTTCAGACGGTAAGTAGTTCAAATAATTTCTTAATAACTCAAGTGACAAATAAAATCAATTAGTCACCCCGTGACCACGTCCACTGCAAAGTGTTAGAAACGTCGGGATATAAATAATGTTAACTATACGCGATTTCAACCGTTCAGTTGTTTAATTGCTATCCATTCCTACGTCTCTAAAGGTAGACATCGCTTCCGGGAGAGTGCCAACATTTGTCATTCTGGACTGAAGGTGACATGTATTGGGGGGGGCGACAGTATACTCATTATCACCAAGTGGACTGTATGCTCGTGTGCCGCCTTTTCTCTGTAAAAAAACTTTTGTTCGACAATTATGCATAAAACAGTATTCCAAAAAGCATTACACGATTAATTGTAATACCCAAAAGTTTTTATCTCAAAAACATTTTGAAGGTAAAAGCAGTGTCAGGTAGCAATCTCTTAAGAATTTATAGTCGTAAAATATAATTAAAGTTCTTTCACAAGACACACGTTTTTAATTCAATTAAAAGAGGTGCGTGTGAACCTTCCCCCCTATAAATTTGTTCGAATCATTCATTAAAGACACAATAAACTTACCAAACAGTAGCAGAACTTCGACGCTTGAATACGAAATATGAGTTATGTTCCCAGTAGCGATGGGTAACTCCGGATTCAATGAATCAAAAGATCCGAAACTACAGCTAACTGTTATCGACTCCGAGGAGTTGCTTATCCCTTTCATTTTTGGATAGTTACAGGAACGAACATGATGCAAAGCGAATGAGTCGCTCTCAGACTCTTATAAAATATAAGTAGGTAAATCAAAGAAGTCAAGTAACCGTTAAGAGAAGTCTGATCCGCAAGCGGAGCCGGATTAAGTGAGCCGAAACACCCCGACGAGTCGTGAATATCCATGACTACTTCCTAGTGGTTCATAAATCACTGACTGGATTACAAAATACTCGGCAAAGAATGTATTCCTATGTGTTCTAAATTAGTCAGTAGCGTTTATCTGTAAAGTACAAGAAGGTCCTTTGATGTTCAACCCGCCCTGCCTAAGTTGAAATGGCTCGGATAACTATAATTTTTCGAACAATTGTGATTACTGAGATTACCTAAAGCCTAAACATATATTAATTAGTTGAGCTCCCAAAAAAAATATAAAGAGAAAAAGTTAATAAGCAGCAGAAATACTGAACGTAACAGCAAATTGATGGCAGCATATTTAAAGGTGGGTTACATACATAGGTTCTCTGGTGACAAGTCCCGAAGCGAGACTCCGTTACCTTGTGTTGACATTCTCAGTAATTTAAAATTAATTGTTTAGTTATTCAAAAATAGTTTGTTCTGTTGATCATGATTTGCTGCCCATTTAGTATTATTTTGCTGCTCGTTTAAATACAAGCGCTTTTTTAAATATCCAATACGATTACTGATTTAAAAACATTGCGATTCCCTAAGGAAACTGAACATTCATCATGTTCAACGTTATAAATTAGATAGACTGACTATCTTCATAAAAATTAAAGTATTATTAAAATCGGTTCAATGTTTCAATGAATCCTATTTAAAAAAGAAACAAAAACGAGAGTCTCTCTTTATAACATTACAGATTTTAGATTATCAGCATATAACTTACACGTCGCTAAACAAAACTCTTAAAGTTCATGAATAAACTGCCGCGCCAAGGTCACGACAACGTCTCAGCGATCATCATTTGAAAGTTTACGCACACAGAGATAACTTAAGAATTAAGATTCTATACTGTTTCGTTCCTTTATCGCTGTTACAGGCGCTAACTAATTGTTTAATTGGTGGATAATCACGATTTGTAACGCGAGACGAGATAGTGGCGCATCCGCTTTTTATAAAAAAAACACCTTTTTCAGTATCTTTAAATACTTTATTTAGATTGTTTTTGTAATGTTGCCAAGCTTCAAATTTAATTATTTTAGTATTCTAGCAATGACGGAGTTTTTTTTTTATTAAACCTATTTTGGGCTCTACCAAAAGATTTGAAAGATTTTTAGTTTGATTTTAAACGGGAAGGGTGTATGCTGCATTCCCGCAGCCACGGACCACCTACCTCAGTGGTCTGTGCCCACAGCCGATAGGTCTGGCCAGCTGAATTAACCCACTCTCAGAGAACACTGCCCTCTGCAAATGTGTTTCAGGAGTGAGTGAATGACGTCAGAACTCGTTTGCTGTCCCATCCCATCCCATTATACTCCCTACTCTCCATCTCAATCAATCCTATCTCATCCCATCGTGTGGAAAATATAGGATAATAAGATAAATGAAATTACATTAATATGCTCTCTGCTTCCAAGAGGAAGAATGTGCAGAGTAATGGAATTAGAAGAAGTCCTGAACTCAATACACACCCTATACCTACCCAGTTCTCATTCCAAATAACCGCTTTTAAATTTCTGAAGGTGGGTAAGACATCGACATCGGGCGCGTCAACTTTTGGCCTTAATGACTTATGTTGATAAGTATAACGCGAATGTGGATGGGTGACCGTATCCACTTACCACCAGGTGGATCGACTGATTGTCTGACAGTTTCTTTCTATGAAATTCTTGAAATTGAACATTTATGATAAGTTAACAGTGCTAGTAATGCAAATGAATCTATGTATGCGATTTAGACCACTATTACATGTGCAATTAATTAATTATGCCCAATTGAGCGTTCGAGCAAATTTCGAAATCCAATTTACAGCTTATTATCAACTTATTCAATAGGCAGCTAGGTGGCGCCAACTGCAAATACTAAATACATTGTACAACAAACAGTTCATTGGGAAAATCGAATATGAACCTTAAAGGCTCTATAATAACCAGTTTACGATCGCAAAAAGTTTGTAATCATGCAAATACTCGGTTGGATAATGTTTTAAATAAATGTGGAATTCTAAAAGCCATTAAATTCGGTCTTTTTGGCGGGAATTGGAGAAGCGAAATTGATTATTTGTTTGATTATTATACAAATTGAAAGTTTGTGGTTTAATTGGGATAGTTTATTAAACATCAAGTTTATTAGCCGACGCTGCGGAAGACCGAAAAAGATGGCGTCTCTTGGTGTCGGAGTAAGTGAGTAAGTATTAAACATCGAGTCTCTTTTTGTGTTTATCACAAAAGTAATGTTTGTGATAATCAAATAATATCATAAGACTGTGTTTTTCGTGTGCTTTCAAAGAGTCTTCTTTTGTCCTCAGTAACCACTGTGCTGAGCGACTCCCAACTTACTTCGACGGTACTGAACATTGACGAGATGCGCTTTGAATTGACTTTAAAATTGTTAATTACGAAGAAAACTTGACACTGGCACAATATGCTGATTGCGCTATTGCCATATAAGAAAAAAAAAACATTAAATTCATCGAACTCACTCATGCATCATAGTTGCAAGCTATCAGTATTCAGCGCATATTTCAAAGTAATTGACCATGCGTCGCATTGGTTGGTTAATTTTTATGCGGTGGTGATACCAAACAATCGTCATCGTAAAGTTGCAATTGGATCATTGGTGTAGAATTTTAATAGGATTCATTGTTTGCTTATTCCTGAACATTATATTTTAGCATTTATTACAATAAGCTTAAGGTGCTTGAAACAAGTCGAGTATTGATTGAAAATGTATTGTCCCTTGGAGAGTTGGAGACTCGTCGTGTACCTTTGAAGTATTGAACAATAAGAAAAATAAATTGTGAAATTATAAAAATATTACAGTCTGAACAGTAAGAAACTCAAATTTTATATTGCGTTTCATTCATAAAACGTAACAGTAATTTAATATTTAAGTTTAATAAAAATATTTTTAAGCTGTTTGTCACGTGACAAAACACTGATAAAAATTGTACTTTTGTTTGTGTGTTGTTTACATATAGTGACCAGAGGCGAATGCAAAACGCTCAATATATCGAAATATTGTTTATTTATGATATCCAATTACAACTGCAGTATTGTGTGTTAATTCTTGGGTCGCAAATCGTAATCTGTAATTATAGTTTTTATGGAGAACAAAAAAATCACGTATATATTTCTTTTATTAATTACAATATTTTAAGTTTTGTCTAAAATACGAAGATTATATATTTTTACAAGACAATTAAAAATTTGATAAAATAACACTTCAGTAATAATCGGATTTAAAATTAAATGTGTCCAATATGTTCCAATGAAATATTGAGCGTCTAGCCATTGTCTCTACTTACTTTAAAAATAATGTCACATAATAGCGTTTTCGCGCCGATATAAAAAGTTTAAATCAATTGTCTGTTTTAGGCTATTTAGTTAATTAAATAAACGATACTAAAAATATCAGTGGCTTATGTAAATAATTTAAGGCGCTTTTATAAGGATCAAAAATATTGTGATGCAAATGTTACTGATTTTAACATATATACTCGTACAACAAAAATGTACATGAAACGAGGAATGCGGATTTTTTGTCAATACCTATTATTTGCATCAATTCAGACAATTTATTGTCATGTATTTTGAATGGCAATTACAAGTCGTATTTTTATCTCTTAACAAAACAATGAGATTATTGCGACCCACGTAATTTCCCATTTATGTTTATTATGTTTTATTATATTGTTACTTTTGTACTTTTTTGTAAAAACTGAAAGCTGTAACCCTTAGGCGTATTTTTTGAAATTTCTTCTACCCCACACCAAATGTTTTATCATTATGTGTAGCTTTTATAAAGCTACACATAATGATAAAACATTTGGTTCAACACAAACACAACTAACTTTCTCATTAATTCAATTAATTCCTTCAAATCGTTTAGTTCAACTATAATGATCAGTACCAAATTAAATAATTAAATACGGCGCTATTTTATTTAAATAATACTGCTTCTTAATCAAATATCCACTTTGCAAATGTTGTCCCATTAGTTGAGGCTTGAATTTCAAACATGGCGTAATTGAGAGCAAATGTTCGTGTTATTTCATGTCCTGTAATCAAAACATTGTTATTAATTAGACTATCTAATTTAGTCCTTTTAATATATTTTAAAGTTTTTTATGAACTGTTGTCGGAATAAAATAGGTACTTTCGTAGATATTTTTGTAACATTAATATTTCGTGGAATGGTGATTGATAAGTTGATAACGTAGAGCTACCTAATTCCGATCTCTTACCTTAATCCGTAACATCATACATCCTTGACGATCGATTATATTCTACAATTTTAAGGATTGCGCAATGATTTAGATCGTTTAAAGAGTGTATTGAAATTATGCAATAATATGCAATGACATTATTGTAGGCCTAGGGACCGCCTAATATGTCTAAACCGCCTAAGCGCGATTTCTCGATTTGAAAGCGTCTTTCAATTGCAACATCTTTCAATTATAAAAAGCGCCCATTTAAATAGATATTAGTTGAAGAAACTCGGGATGGATGGGGTCGGTGGGAAAGGTAGTTTTTGCGTTATATCCAAATTTTTATAAATAATTCAGAATTTAACGGAATTTGGAAACCACATCTTGGTCACCATGCTATACCTATTTTGTGTTTTTTTTTAGAAAATTCTACATGTAAACTTTACTTACATATCTACGCTGTACTTTTACCAATTTCATGAGATATGTTTGTTATGGCGGCGGGCCTTGAGGCCTATATTGGCTATATCCAGCAGTAAAATGACATAGGCTAATGGTGTGGCATGTTTGTTTTAAGTATTTAAACATGACCTGTCATGTTTCATTCGGTTCATTCATTCAATTCATGCAATAATATCCAGGGGTGATATTATTGCAACATAATAATCTATACTATCTATATAATAAAGAGAGTGCGAATTTTGTGAGTTTGTGTGTATGTGGAGGGTAATCTCCGGAACCACTGCACCTATTTGAAAAATTCTTTCACCATATCAAAGGTACATTATTCCAGATGGACATAGGCCATATATTATGTGCAAAAACATTGCCGGCCATGCAACGCATGCCGGGCACAGCTAGTGTTTTATAAAACTATAAATAATTATTTACTTTTATAAACCGTAAAAACCTACAATAAAACTTTTTAGTTTTCTGTAGGCAACTTTTCCAGATATGGCTAAATATTAAGATCTACATGAATTAAGATCTAAAATAAATAAATACCTAATTAGATACCTACATAATCCAACTAAGTAGATACGTTAGGTACCTAAGTTCATTCTAGAATAAAAACGGGTAGATTCCGAATAAGAACCTCAGAAGTTCGTATATGATGATTATATTACGTAGCAATATAAACACAATACTATAAAAGCTTCACGGTAACAATAATTAAATAATTTGAGACATTCTTGTATCAAGGAAGCAAGTAGGTACCTAAGAATTTACATAATCCGCCTACATGACCAGTCGCCGCGATGCAACATTAAAACACCTAATTTAATTAATTCCATTTAACAATAAAGCTAAGGGCTTTTTTTTCGAGAAAGCGGCTAAGGCGCGGAGGCTGTATGTAAAATGTAAGGTCTGTATCACGATGGGCGGTCAATGACCGACAGAAAAAACGAACACCACAATCTACATTCAATAAATAGTTTAAAAGTAAACGAAGGCATTGTTAAATCAGTTCATTCATTTATTTCTGTTCGGGGTTAATTTAGTTTTAGTTATTGTAATAAATACATGTATGTATCAACGGTAAAAATAATACTTGGGTATATTATGTATGAACTTCTACACACGAGTTGCAAATAAATTGAATCATATAACAATGGAAATACACCATATTTATATTGCGTCACACAAAAATCAAAGTCTTTTCTAAACTTTTCTATCCAAAAGTTTGCTACTGATCATGCGCGGTGAGCTTCTTCAAGTAAACAAATAAAAACTTTGCAAAACTTCAGGAAACTACGTCAAAAAGTAACAAGTTACACTTACCTTCACAGAAATGTGATTGTTACAACTCCAAACTCCTTGAATAAGACACAATCCACTTAGATTTTAACACAACATTCCTGTATAACACTCACTCAAAACTTGTAGCTTCACACACACTCTGTCGTTGCAGCACTTTTCTGAGAGAAAATCTACGTGACACACTTAAAAAACAAGCGCGAAGTCACCGGAACGGCTAGTAAAATAATTATATCACTTAGTTTGTAAAGAATAGTCAGGATAAATTAGCTAAAAACTTTAAAAATCGAAGTAAACATTCGGAGCAACACTCGGCACGCGTCGGCCATCTTCCGCCAACGCGAAGTTTTAAAATTGCTGCTGCCAGAGGGCGGCATTTGCGCATACCAGTCTAATCTTTCATCAAAAAATATTTTAACTCCGTTCATTTATATTCTGTTCAGTTTATCAAAAAATATTTTAAAATGTAATTCTATACGAAAAACCACGATAACGGCGAAAAAGTGTTTTTCTTGGTGGTAAATAAATTATATTTTTAACACTTGCAACACAACCTTGTAGTAATGTTACCATATGTAATACGTTTCTTCTATTACGTGTAAAGAAGATACTTTTTGTGTTCTTAGCTACGTACCTAGCCCAGAAATTATTATAGTAGTTTTCTAAATTAGTAATGAATATAAACTGTATATATAAAATGTAAACTAAATAAAAACAGTTTAATTCACATGACATATTAACTTTTATTATAGGTGTAGTACATACTTTAATTTTACGATTAGTAACTACTGAATTGATTCAGTGGAAAGTTTTCGTTACAAAGGAAAGGTATTGATGATAATAACATTTTTTTATTTTAAACTACATAATTAATTTTCATTTTTAAAAGGAAGTAATGATTTTTATGGTAACAGCAACATTAATCTTATAATGTCAACCAAAGTCACTGTCAAAACTAACCAGGAGTCAGGTAGCTATAGGGTAAATATTATGGGGAAATTCAACCAAATATTCTTTGAATTTCTTTACAAGGCGTGGTCTTTCGCTGTCGTGATGCGTCCAGAGGTACTATCTACCGTCTCAGGTTAGGTCATGCGTGTACACCGATTCACTTAGCTAAATTAAGAGTGAGAGAACTCTCTTAGTGAGTGTGGAATAGATGAAGGAACCCCTGATCATACCTCCCAACATCCCGCGTCCTACTAATCTCAAATGTCGCGTATCCCTTGTAAATACACCTTTTGTAAATATTTTAAGTAAAATTATAAATACTAACAATATTAAATTATAAACATAGGTATATTTAAACATGTTCACTTATATTTATAATCATATATATTTACTATTATAAACTAACTCTTAATTAGTATTCTCCTGTGTTTTAGACCATTCCTATAACTGACACAAAATTATCTAAACGCTGAAATTAGCTTACCCACCGTATTCTGTCAACCACATGGTTGTGGCGGAATTATTTTGGCTGTCACAATAGAAGCCAGTTTGGTGAAAGATGAACCTTACCAAATGTAATAAGTTGTTTTAAATAAAATTAGAAAAAAATATTCTGAAATTATCTGTTAATATAATTACCATATGCATTCTAAATATTTCATTGCAGGTGATTCATCTGATGGAAAATGGCTCTTTATTCTATAATAGATATGCTTTGAACCTTATAAGCTTTTTTTGGGAACTCAAATATTATCAACATTATTATTTTATTGCCTATGGGTTTTATGCTTCTTGTCATTTGTTCTTGCACAAAACTGCCTCAGTTTCGTTTGTCAGAGCTCAATTAGTTTGTGAATCATTAAGATTTGAGGTGAGTAAGAAACATTTTTATTACATCAGTGTGCGGTACACAGTACTTTAGTTCCCTCAGAATATAATGACCCATCCCTACATTGAATACCATTCTATATTCAATTCAAGAGATAAAAATTAAATTTTACAAGAAAGAACATTTGTGTTTGTACTGGATTATTTTACTATTACTAAAATATTGTTTAAAATATTGTATATGTAAACATTCAAAAATATTTCTAAGACTTTTAGATTATGTTAAATTAAGTTGAATACTTTAAAAAAAAAACAAAAATCTAAACACTTGGACTAGTTATGCATAATTGTATCCCATTGTACTAAAGTGTTTTATTTATTTATGTATCCAAAGTACAATCAGAGAGACATGGAAAAGGTGATATGATATCAATTTGTAATTATTGTATAATTTTAAAAATAATTCATGGTTACATTAAATTATAAAACAGATGTATCTTTTGGGTAAGAATTTATTTTAATATGTTAGTTTGTTAAAAGGTATTTTAAAACTAATGTGATCTGACCACTGCCACTTCAACACGCTTAAGTTTGTTTAAAGACAGAGAAGACTACCATAATATATACTGCATTTCCTACTTTATTCTATTCTCCCAATATTCTACGTATGTGTTTCAGTTGTGAGTGAGATATGCCAGAGCCCATTCCCATAATATCCCGCTCCATATTTCCAACTCTATTTCCAAATTCATTGCTAATTCAGACCGCCACCACACACGGTTTTTTGCTCTTCTCATTTAGCCACTACTGGTGACTTTCTTCAAGTCGATGTTATGGAACCACCTCATAGTCACTAGGAGAGGCCTGTGCATTGCAGTGAGAGGTTATAGGTTAGTATTTTGGATATTATGTGCTCTACTACTTACTGCACATATACCACAACCGATAACCGATGGAAGAGACTATTTCTTGAAAGGAGACCACGTGCGAGAAAACAGTCTGGGAGGCCCTCCGGCCAGGTGGACTGACTAATGTAACTGGAAGACTAATGTAACTAATGTAAACTCGCCTTAAAGTCTGTAATATTGTGTGGTTACAACGTAGTTTACCAACTTTTTCATATTACATCGCCGACGCAACCAATAATCCGTCGGTAACGAAAACTAACACCGCATAAGTTTCGATTGGCGACAACTCATAACCAAAGTTGTATACTTTGACAATAATAAATGAATGGCTACGACGCACCCCGTTTCTTCCCTCTGCATTTTTTTTATGAAGGTAAGTTTATAAGGATCAATATACTGGCGGAGGGCGATGCCGCATCCCACATTTGACTGGTTGGTCGAGTTACCTTTCTCTTACAGTAGACGAGCGCTTTAATTCAACTTCATAAAGTCGGAATTCAAATATGTACATAGCATTCAACCGGTAGCGTGGCCAATCTGATTACGACATAATCGTCTTTGTGTGAGTATTCATCATTCATAGTATAACAAAACTTTACATGTTTGTAACTATGTCATAGAATAATACTATATAAAGCTTTTTATTATATTTTTCGATAGAACTGTTTTATATATTTCAAAGTAATTGATGTATTTTAGATTTTGCGTTATTCGTATTTTCTACATTAGATATGTTAGGGAGCTCCGGTAATCGTAACCGAAACTATCGGATATCCGAAATAAAAGTTTCGGATGTTATTACAAATATTTTTTTTTCATTGCCCATAGTGACGGAAATTAAACGAGACAAGTTTTCATTTTCATTTGCTTTCAGTTAGTGATTCATGTCTTAAAAAAACTTTATTAAAAAAGCATATCCGTAACCGAAACAATATCCAAAATAATTTCATATCCGTAACCGAAACCAGTAAAAAAATATTGTATATATCCATATCCGGATCCGAAATATATCCCTAACAACCCTATTATACTCGTATACAGGGTTACTATTAAATAGAACAGTTCCTTAGAAGGGATGGTAGTATGCAGTGTAATGATTATTTTTCACTATTACATACCCTTATTAAAAGTTGATAGCTTCCGAGATATTTAAGATTTTGTATTTTTCTCAAATAATTCTATCTACTAGTACCATCAATAAAACTTTTTTTTTGTTAATTAAACATTTCCTATAGACTTTTTTTGTTTTCAAGTTTAGTTGAGTATTGTACGGAACCGATACCTACGAAAGTAAAACTATCTAGAATAACCAGGAATAATAATGATACTGTCGCAATCGTCAATGCTAAAAGTATCGCGTGTGTTTATGGCCTTACGAACTACAATCTATTGACCATACGTTGCAATATCCACTGACGTGTCCGCTCTCCACAGGCCATCCCACCACTGACGTTGTTGTATTGTATTTATATAAAATATATTTAATAATCATCATTTAAGAATATTTTTTATTTTATACATTTCATCGCACTTCTCAACGTGCCTCTCTATTCAATCCAAAGTTTGGCTGGTAGAGACTGCCTCCTGGTATTAACCTCGCCTTTTGTACGATTAAGTGCAATAAAGCTTTTTTAATTAAATTAAAATGACTTAAGGCGCGGCCACTCATTTCCTGTTAGTCAAAGTCCGTGGAAACCAATAAACAAGGTTATTTGTCAGCAGGCGTACAATTGGAAAATAACATTAAAACTAAAATGGACTTTTGAAAGCAATCGCTGTGTGAACCCGCGGGAGCTGTGCGTTATTGCGATTTGGAGTCGTGACATAGTTTTGTAACCACGGCATGGGGTTACCTACTTATGTTTATCATCATCATCTATAAAGGCCCATTCGGATATAGACGATATTCGTAACCATTCTCTAAGTCCTTTCCTAAATCTAAAGGTAGGCGGCAGCACATCCGGGGGCGATCTAACGTTTGTCATTCTGCACTGATGTATTGCAAATGTCCATGGGTGACAGTATCCACTTAGCACCAGGTGAACAGTGCTCGTCTGCCACCACCGCTCTATAAAAAAAATCCCTCGTCCCCTTCACCCCGCCCTCTTCGGTCGTGTAGTGTCACACTAACCGGGTACAGTATCGTTTACTCGAGCGGTAAAACGAAGCGATAAGAAATGTCATCGTGCTCTAATGTCAAATTTGCAGTACGCGGTGAGGAGGAAAGGAATCGTAAAGTTTGCCGTTTGCCCAACCAATAAATACGGTGGAGCAGTATGCAAGAAAGAAAGAAACGTTTCGACAAGCACACAATGGAAGAGAAAATGGATAACAGACAAAAAGAATGACATAACATAATCACAAAGACAATTTAACTAAATATAATAATTTACATTCCGTGCGCGACAGTACCCCGTCGAAAGGGTCTCCACCTCAGCATAACGCCAAGTGCCTAAGACAACACTTAGCGTTGATTTTCAGCTGGAGTACCTACATGTCAAATGTAATAAGAATATAAAATTAAAAAAATAAAATAATAAGTAATAAATAAAATAATACAATTTTATAGATATTATTATATACACAGATATTATATGTAATAATGTGTAATAGATACGAGTATAGTATGAACTAATTTTCATTATATTTCCGTTCTGTCCCATTGACGGGACTTGGTGGGGCAGTTTCTCTACGATATTTTCTACTCGTGACGGATTAGCGCGGGTAGACTTGGGAATTATTCTAAGAGTTCACGCGAATGAATTTGCGCGTACTGCTTGCTTTTAAATATACTCGTATCAATAGCTATTCGTCTCAAGGTATTGTAGCTTCGCGCTACTTAGTTCCGACTTTAAGAACTCACTTCTCCGAAATCACATTTACAATGTTTGCAGACGTCGAAAAAAATATTTAATTTCTCCAATGATCCATTCCTTTCGATAACAACGCAACTTCTCCAGCTTTGTCAGCACAAAAGTTGTAATGACCGAAACTTGGAGAATTCACTTCTCCGTTTCTTTTGTGCTGTAATTCTTTTCCAACACGCTTTGTTAAAGTTTTATCGTGTTAAGTGACTCGAGAATTTTCGATGCTCATTTCTGGATCACTGGGCGGATAGACTTCGAAATTAATTCGAGACTGCTAGAACGTTGAAAACTGTTGGAGGGGTTTTCAACAACTTTGGTATCTGTCATGTGGTTGGCTACTTTTATAGTGTTGTAAGTTGGATGTATGTATCTGTAGGTTTTGTAAGTATTTGTGTTTATGTTATGTCGTGTTATGTTGTAAGTATTTCTGCAAATTATTATTATTGCAAATAGGCAGCGCATCCGGGGGCGTGCCAAAGTTTGTCATTCTGAACTGATCCTGGCATGTATAACGGATGTCTATGGACGACAGTATCCACTTACATCAGGTGGACTGTATGCTCGTCTGCCGCCCTTTTCTATAATAATAATTTTAAAAAAACATCGCCAAAATAGTTCAAACAATAGTTGTACCGTCAAATTTCAAGCAATTCCCTTTTTCACCTTAAATAGGCTCCACCGTCAGACACTGACGGTTATATGTAAACAAAACATCTTTAACTATTGACAATACAAATACTCGTACGCATTCCAATAAATGTATTCATTTAGAAACATCATTTTTGTACATATTAATCTGTTGGTATGAACTAACGCACCCAGTCGGCTGTGACATACAGCATCATTCTCCTCAATATATTAGAAAGTTCAATAGGTTTCAACAGGGTAATTTCAATTCAATATCTGCTACAGATAGAAAGCAATAACTATTTATAATAATAAGTACAAGTAACTTTTTACCATACCCAATTAGTTTTAATCGAGCCGTAGTATTAAAATCGGGAATGCAAATGGCATTCTTGCGTGGCCAGTTCTACCGGCATTCTGTCACTAATTGCACTTTGAACATTCGCGTGATCAGATGCAAATTACTCGCAGCAAAGTGCAACTGAATTGCACGATTTTATTTTAGTTTTACTTTTATTTAATTTCTAATGACGTACTAATTGACCTGTGGCAATTACAGTTGCCAGTAAATAATACAGATGCCAGTGTGTTCTCACATCGATGGTGCCATTAAACATAAAATTACCGCTCTTGATACTAGCCATTTTCATTTTAAAAATTAAGTAGGTATAATATGTCTTGGTGCAAATAGGTAAATACGAGTATGTTCAAAAACAGTATTGTGTAAACAGTGTCTTGCACACGTAATTTTATTATGCTTTGTTGTTTGTCTTTGTTTAACAAAAAAATTTTAATATTGTTATTGTTAATCCTTTTGTTGTACGATTTCTTTTGTGATTTTTATATTTATTTACAGCACAATTTGTAATATGTCACGCGCCCCTATTGTGGAGGTAATAGAATCGACTAAATCGCCAATGGAGTGAAATTCGTTTTTTCCTTCCATTTAGTTAAACAGATAAATAGCTTTTAAACTTTGAAACAAATATAAATAATTTTTTAAAAGGCAAATTTTATATCCGGAACAGGAAAAACAGCGAAATTTCCAACTCGTTTTATACAAAAAGAGATAAACAATTAAATAGTCAGACATCCATCGTTATGTCATCAGATTACATTTCAAGAGATTTCGTTAAATCGTGCTTTCTATTAACTGTCCCGAAAATAAGAGTATTCATGAAATAAATACAGTAAGTGGTTTTATTGAAGATAGCTGTTGCCCGCGACTTCGTCCGCGTGGACTTTGGTTTATAAACACCGTCTTTATTCGACGTGATTCTTTAAATTGATATAACTTTTTTATTTATGAACTGATTGAATTAAAACAAACACTAAATTTTAAGTGAAGCTTACCACAATACATTAGTGAAAACCGCACCCAAATCGGTTAAGCCGTTTCTAAGATTAACGCGCACAAACGCACAGACAAACAGACAAAAATTCTAACAATCATTGTTTTGGGTTCTATTGCGTTGGATAAAGCCCCCCAATAATAGTTTTTCTCATATATTTTCCATGTACAGACAGCGATCAGTTACATTTTTATTATATGTATAGATTTCATCACAAATATAATTCATGCCTTGCGCTTACTTAGATACCATTACGACAAAAAATTGGCAATACTTTCTTTTTCATATATGGCAATTTGTGCCAGTTTCAAATTTTCTTCGTAATTTCCAAATCCAAATTCGAAACATATTTCGTCAATGTCCAGTTCGGCTGAAACATATTAGGAGTCAGTAAAGTGATAGCAGGTTTACTGAGGACAGAGAGTTAGGGCCTTTTTCACCACCTCCTGATAAAGTAACTGTCAACCATCTGATAGAAAAATTATATGCCAATTAAATCTAGCCGATACTGAATTTTTGATAAAGTATAACTGACTTTCTAATACCTTCTGATAAAGTATCAGGAGGTGGTGAGAAAGGGCCTTAGACTCCTTGGAAGAATACAAAAGAATATAAGATTGTATGCTCATCTGCCGCCTTCTTTCTTTAAAAAAACCTTCGTAATTTTGTTTACAATGACTTAGTTATTCTCCCAAAAAATGAAATTGCCTAATCACAAGTCGCTAAAACAATTCCTGATTCAAATAAAATCAAATAAATCAAATTCGCAAATAGACTCGGCAAAATTATTCCAGACCAGGAATTAGATTGAAGGAATTATTTCGGGGAATAAAATTAAATTACCATTTGACGAGCTTCCGTAAATTTGGGGTATTTTAAATTTTTAATCCTGTTGAAGACACTTTTTTAGCTGTTAATTGTGTCGTTCTGCAGTGAATTTCAATTTGAAACGGGTGGAAAGGGCTAATTTTTATTCAAGTCATATTTTGTCCGGAAATTGTGCATTTTGGTCGTGTTAGTAGAAACTGGTGACCGAAGCTGTTGTGGAAATTACTAATATAATTCATTTAAAAAAAAAATGTATAAAGAAGGTGGCAAATGAGCAGACGTTTCACCTGGTGGTAAGTGGATACTGATGGTCAGTAAAAGAATATAATGGTACAAACTTCATGCCCCATTATACTTCTTTTGACCTAGGAACTTTTATCTTTTTATTTTGTTAGCCGGTGGCTACAAAACAACGAACGCGTTACATCATTATTTTATTAAATTTACTTCACATACGTCTTTAAGCGTCTTTGAGCGAGCTATTTGCCACAGATAGGCGATCGAGGCGACCATTTATTTCTGGGAATAGCCAACACTATGCGATATTCATCGGCATCATATTGATGACGTAGCTTCATGTGTGACGTAAGCGCTTCGTCCTTCCTTTAGTAAGTAGGTGTTGGAATAGCACTTCAGCTTTTGCTATTTAATAAACTATTTCGGTGACTTTGGTTCATTTAATTATATATTTCCGATGTCACTTATCAATGCAACTCGCTGGAGGACTTTAACTTGCAGATTAGGCCCACTGTCAGAGTTCACGTGTGAGCCAGGAGAGACTGTGAACTGGGTGATATCTTGCTAGGGCACAGGTCTCTCAGGTATGGAATCAGCTGGTACCCTTAGAGTCCAGATATAGTGATATTTTTCGGATATTCAGAAGCGAGGAGCTTTGCAATTTGCGACCTAATCGCTATTTTAAAACGGACTAAATCTGCCCACAGCTCGTCGCCATACAAAATCCTCGGCTCTTGTTATTTCCTTCCATTTTCATAATTTCATTTACTCATTTTTTATCAGCTCCGTGAATCAAACTAGGAAAGCAATCGGCGAGCGCGTCGATATTTTGACGATGTTTAATTTCCTCGATGAAAACGTATTTACTTTCCAATTTATTGTTAAAATTGCGTTATTAATTCGTCTTTTTGGGTTTTTATTTAGTTGTTCGATATGAAGTCAATTATTATTATAAGCTTTTATTTAACTTCAGTTAAATGCTAGTTTAAGTCAAATCTTGCAAATTGATTTTAACTTTAACTACTGCCTTGAAATTTTACACATGTATTTAGAACCAATGACGATATAATAATCTGGTGACCTCGACCTGATGCTGGAGTCAGGAAAGCCAGCACACTGTGTACCTCCTCAACGGCGAACGGTAGACATGTCGTGTTTGGGCTCATTTGGCTCGTAGTTTCAATGACAGCACCTTTTCATTATAAATACATTACAAAGAAACAAGAAACCTAAAAATAGAATGAAATGTTCGAGTAACCAAAAATATACCTAAAACTCTCTTCAAACGGGTTAAAAACTTTCTAGACAATATTTCTACCCTATTATCCGATAGACACGAAATATTCTCTATAAAATTCCAGGAAATTCATTCAAACCTTTTTTCAGAATTCGTCGACAGCTGAATTTTTTAACACGCATGATCAAAAATTCAGAATTTGAGGGATTTCTATTGGAAATGATCTTAAAGTTGCATTTAAACTTTGAAATGTGTACATGGTCAGTGGAAATGGTGAAGATACCAAAGAGCCAGATGGGAAAAATACTAACTTTACAGCAAAGAAAGCTAAAGTTTGTTTTTTAAGAAAAAATAACGTTACTTTTCACTTGTCCAATTCTCACGAAACAAAGATAATATACTAGAAGCTTATTTAAGCTTACCATTTTCAACCATTTGGTTCAACGTTTCATAATTTAATTTTTTAACATTGTTAGTTTTTTTATGGGATAAGTGAAGTCGAATTGAGTCACCTGACGATGACACATATACCAGTTTTCCCTCTGGATACTTAGCTATACATTAGTGAAAACCCGATCAAAATCCGTTCACTAGTTTTTACGTGATGCTCAAATAAACAGACAATTTTTTTAATTAAGTCAATATACAGACTCAACCCTTTTACTGTTGTATTACTGTTTATATTTATGTATAGATTGTAGATCGCCAAGTATATTACTGCATCGGTAAAGAGAACAACTTATGCAAAAACTTCAAAGTGTTGCAAAATCGGTCGCTTTTCGTAGCTGCGACTAATAAAAATAGCTCCAGAATATTGAAATGCTCAAACACCAAAAATGTATTCGGATCGTCATAAAACTTAAACAGATCCATGCAAAAAAATGACAAATCTTTGACTACATCACAGAACTACCTTGAAATGTACTGCATTTCGCACTTTATCTTATTTCCCTAATGTACGTACGTGTTTCGGTAGTGAGTGAGATGTGCCAGAGTCCATTCCCATCCTATCCCTCCCCATTTCCCCAACCCTTTCTCCAAATGCATTTCTATGTCCAAAGGTAGGCAGCACATCCGGGGGCGTGCCAACGTTTGTCATTTTGGACTAATGTTGGCATGTATCACGGATGTCTAAGGGCTACAGTATCCACTTACCATCAGGTGGACTGTATAATCGTGTACCACCTTCGTCCATAAAAAAAAAAAAAATACTCTTTTATAACTCAATTTAGACGAAAGTCCTTTAGCATTTTAATTTTCCATTGACGACAAGGAATGCAGGTTCTGATTAAAGCGTGATTAAAGCGTACAGTTTTCAATCCATTTGCTTACGTGCATTTATGAAATTCATCTGGACTTTGTTAAATCCATCTGCCGTAGGGCAACTGTTTTGTTTTATAAAAATAGTATAATACATCCGAGTAGATACCATAGACAATAGAATTAAATCTAAAGTCTGTTTATCTATCGAAATATTTAAGAACTACCATAGACTTAAGAATAGTATGGTTAAGTACAGTGACACAAAATATTATGTTCTTTGTTTTTCAGTTTGAAAATTGAACACAAACTACAAGAAGAATCTTTCATTTCATCGATGGATAGATCAGAATAACACCAGCCCTTCTCGTGGGTGTCCTAAAAGGCCACCAAAGAATAACAAAGTTGTTATCACAAGCCTTTAGGAATTACCTCTAAAAGTGTGGACTCGCTAACCCGCTTGGCCAGGATGCCATTTTAAGGCCATACATCCCTCGTGCACAAGAGAATGTGCATGATGTCCAGGCCTACAGGTTCAGTCGGGGTTCAGCATATTGACTCCCATTAACATTTAATTTACCTTCTTTAACTGGATTTCAAAGTCTGAATATTAAAATGCCCATTTATATAAATATGTTCTTTTATTAATTTATAATTATAGTCATATCTATATGTACAGTGTAAATTAATTACTTACTTTTTTTTGTATAGAAAAAAAGGCGGCAGACGAGCATACAGTCCACCTGATGGTAAGTGGATACTGTCGTCCATAGACAACCACGATACAAGCCAACATCAGTCCAGGATGACAAACGTTGGCACACCCTCGGATGCGCTGCCTACCTTTGCAGATTAAGGAACGGATTGTGATAATGGGGAGGGATAGGATGGAAATGAGCTCTGGTGGCATATCTCACTCACTACCGAAACACGTACGTACTCGTACATTAAGGAAACACGATAAAGTAGGAAATTCAGTACATTTCAAGGTAGTCTTCTGTGAGAGAGGGGTAACGTGGCCGGTCGAGTGCGCCCAGCGGATGTGGGAAAACAGCGTGCACTCTCCAATTGCAATTGTTTATTGTAGTTGACTGCCAATATGGTTTATTTAAGAAAAAACACACTAATACTATAATAATAATAATTGTACAGTGACATTACGTGACCGACATGTACACGGGAGAGAGAGAGAGAGAGAAAGAGTATTGCCCTAATACCAAATATGTATATAATAATCTTTATTTATTACTAAGTGACCAATTGCACAGACGTATAAATACATTCCTTTACATCTAGTATTTTGTCTTTATTC